>JASDDO010000001.1:285832382-287314299 GCA_030015575.1 Agapanthus africanus
TGTATATACAAAAAGGTAGTAGAAAGTAAGGTGGTCATCTTCGTATTGTACGTAGACAACATACTCTTGATAGGAAAAGTGTTTCCTATACTACGATCGATCAATCTCCTATTATCACAAGGATTCTCCAAATAGGATAAAGATGATACCTCCTAAATCCTTAGATTTAGACCTATGAGATAGATCTAAAGGGATATTAGGGTTCTCACTAGGTATAGTGAGATTGTATCAATCGATCCTGGGGAGAATCACTGGAAGTGTTCCAGGGTGATAAAGACGACTGAATGTCAGTCACAGGCACTGTCTTTACCCTCAGTAAAGGGACGGTATGTTGGAAGAGTTCCAAGTTAGATACCGTGGCAAACTAGACGATAAAGGCTGGGAACATCGCTATTGAAGATACTACCAAAGAAGAAGTTTGGGTGTATATTGGTTCATAAGATGAACTAGGTTCCTGCCATTGTATGACAATGGAAGCGTGGCTTCGACCCTGGAACCCTGGTCCCATCAGTGACCCAGACATATTCTGAGGCAGCATCACCTGATCATGGAGATAGTTGATCTCCAGGTTGATCGAGGTTAGGAGAGTAGACTCAGAGGAGAACACGGCGGATCCACTCACGAAGGCCTTTTCCCAAAGAGAGACTTTATGGGATGGTTGAGTATGTGATACTGCAACCACTGCTACAGTTGGCCCTAGTGCAAGTGGGAGATTGTTAGTTATATGTATGCCCTAGAGGCCATTACTGTACATTGGATGTATATTGTAGTGGATGCTGGGACATATATAGGTAGGACTTTCTTGCTCGACATGATAGTACGCTATCTGGTTACTCTTTATCTTAACATGTATACTTTTTGTCTTTCTGATTACATGTTGATAAAGCCCTTAGGATGTGTACTCGACTTCCAGGACTATGATGCAGATCATACTAGTAGGGCCTGGGTAGTCAATGAGTACATCCTTCATTGTTCCTAGTCGTGGGAATGTCGAGACGGGGCATCGATATTCCAGAGTAGACTAGCGCATATCTTCTCGACCCATGCGATGGGCGATGGATGATCCCATATCCATTGGTGTTTGACATCGAAGATGGTATGCGGGTGCTCAGTGGAGACTGGGTACACTGAACGGACTAGCCGAGAACTCCCAGATGGTATTATACCTCACGTCAGATGGCAGTTCTCTGGTGACACTGGTACAGCTTAGTCTGTTGACCCGAGATCGTCATAGAGTCTTGTGTGTCTCCCACTGTGCTTTGATTTCCACCCTACCACGGCTCTACTGAGTCATGCAAACAGGTGGTTTTTGGGTACAGTCCCGATTCACATGGAGGCAATGAGCGATAGGAGGGGATTCGTCTCTCCTGGTATTGGGGGTTGATGTTGTGCTATGCTCGACTGGCCATAACAGGAAATCCCTGGTCAGGGTTGCTGTGATATACTGGTAAGAGTTATCAGTAGTTTCATGAATGTTATGGACCTCAAGTCGGCATGACTTATTGAGCTATTGGGGTCTGACGTTTACCACCCCTAGGCGAGATATGCGACATATCAGACGATCAGACCGGACTGTACGGTAAGTGTTACTGGTTGGATTCGCAGGAGTGTGAGCGGGCTTGCTCGTCGATCTTCTGATCGCTCAATACCCGGGTGGCCGTTTCGTTTAGCAGACCGCTTGCGGCTTGTGGATGCTTGATATGATCATCATCTGCTGCCGGCGTATTGACGAGTCTTTAGAGTCCTACACAGAGGTTTCCTGGATCAAGCGAAACGAAATAGGAGCGCATATGAGATATGTGCGGGACCGAGAATAATTCGAGTATGCGATACCGTATTCCATTCTCGCGATGAATGTATCGACTGGTTATATGCGATATAACCTAGTTATCGAATCAAGGATTGATTCGATAAGCCGATACATATGATACTAGTCGGTTATATCCGATATGACCGGATCGTTAAATCAAGTGTTGATTTAATGATTTAGTGCATATTTATATATTTGATATATTACTTTGCGTTAACTAGTATTGGTTCACTTTAAAAGGATTTTCTCACTTGAATTGTACACATTGTATATGCGATATTATATTGTGCACATGTTTGTATCATGTTTGATGATACATGCTTACTTGGTTAAGTGTAAAGAATCAAACCATGGTTTAAGTTAATGGTTAGGGTTTTGATTATTTATTCATTTATCTTTCTTATTTATTCATTTTGGAAAAAGAAAAAGATAAATGAATGATTGAATGTTTTGTTTTTAGTTGAATTTTCTTGAAACTTTGACTAAGTCACTCTTTTGTTCTTATGCTTAACCCTAACCATCCTTTTAACCATGGTCTTCTCTCTACACTTAACTATAGTTGAAAGTATGATAAGTATTGATTTATTTTATCTAATTATTAAGACTTATCATATCTTCTTCTTCTTCTTCATCTTCTTCAACATGAAGAAAGCTAGTGGCCATCAATGGCAACTAGTGAAATTGAGTGAGAAATCCAAATATAAAGTCTACCCACTTCCTATTTCTTCATCCTCTACCTCTTGCCAAGTTGTATAGGGTGTTCACTTCATAAGTTTTCAAAGCTTGGTGAAGTTGGAGCTTGTTCTTGTAATGCTTCGACGTAGATCATCTTCGGCATCGAACCGACGATCAAGCCCACCCATTCTTCGATGTTGCCAATTCTAGAGTCGTGAGTTCGATTTGGACAGCGGAGGGAGATCATCGTGGAGCTTAGGAAGTGGTGGACCGGATCTACAAAGGTTGTAGCCCCTTTCCTTTAGATACATTTCCATTTACTTGCTTGCTTCGCCTATATATATCTAGTTAATGATCCGTATTAGGGTTAATAGGCACTTGTAAAATTTCAATTGGCCATGTTTGATCGCTTGTGAGACTCCATTAGAGTGCCTAGGAACCTTACAGTTTTTAGTAAAATAAGGGCTACGGTGTTTTTAAGAAAAGATGCGTCTTTTGAAATTGTCCGTAGATTCCCTTTGCATGTCCTTTAAAATACTCCTGATTCTTTAGTTTTGAAATAGATATGACTCGGGTCTAGTCTAACATCTACTATGCAACGTACAGATCTAACTATCAAGTCAATCGGGAGGGGTATGGAAACCACCTTAATCTGAGTCGATATATATCTAAATATAAATATAATAGTCGGTGATCCCGCCTCAATTGTATCGCGTGCGATACAATATATCATATGACATCCTCGAGTCAAGAGTGCGGATCTATCATCAATATAAAGCTCGCACGGTAAATCATCGTACGGCATCCCAATAGCTGGGTACAGCTCAATATCATGTTTATCTCATCAATTATCTGGTATCCTTATTATCATATCACATAATCTGGGGTACTGATTTAAATCTAGTACAAATCGATACCATCTATATAAGTATGAATGCGTGTGTGAAACACATGTCCCAAGGCCCGCTAAAAATCACATGTCGTATCCCAAATACGGATCACATCATATCATCGATCTCACGGCACTATGCCCAATATCATCGTCTCATCTCTAATGTCATCCACTATCGTCATCATTCAAGCATAAGTATAGCAATAAGCATGTGTGTGCGTGTGGGTATAAACCTATTCTAGGGTTCGCGACTAGGAACTACACTAGTTTACTTCTAACCCTAATCTATCTGTAGTACATCTAATCTCAATATCCACGACACACTATAACCTATCATATATATATATAACATATAAATATATAGTATACCAACTTCGGACCACGGGGGTGCTATACGCCATCCACCCGACTACCTCCGTAGATATAATCTACTCACCTTGCATCCTCCGTGTCGGTGTCGATGTTGCCACCATCATCTTCATCGCCTCGGATCGCCGTGGGGGTACCTATATATCACGCGTATCGCATCGCATTAAAACCAAATCAACACTAAAACGACACACGAAAACCAAAACGATACGCTTAAAAGCTTATAGGTTAGAACCTATGGTTAGCTCTTGCAAATCAACCCAATATCACTCGATATAATCGTACAAATATCAAGTGATCGAGGTAAAACACAATATGCAAATCAAAAATGAAAAATACGCAATACGGAAATACGAATCCAAAACAACAACTACAGAAAAGGGTCCCAGATTTCACCCTAGGTCAAATTGGACAATTTTGCACATGCCAGGGGTCTAATCTACTAGAGATGGGGCTACAGAACAAAAACGAGCCAAATTGGTCCAACTCTGGCCGCAAATTGCGGCCATAAGGATTAAATTTGCGGCCGAGGTTAAAAGTTAGGGGCTGGGGTCTTGGTGGTAGCTTCCTGGGTGCCTGCACATCTCGCTGTCAATGCAAAATAATTTTAGAAGTCTCGGGGTGATAGCAGATCCCATATAACCTTCACAGATTCCAAAAATCTTCCGATATCGGTTTCTAAATCCGTATTCCGGGTTTCAAGTCTCAGGTTTGGGTCTCAATTCAAGCACTAGGGTGTTGGTGTAGCCTTTACTGAGCTCAATTTCACAACACAACACTCAATTTCCCATAAACCCTAACTAGGTTTTCCTAAGTCCACAAAATCTCACAATATCGGTTCTATCATAACATAGGGGTATAAGTAATACAAAAACTAAACTAATGGTCCAGAAAATATCTCATTTGGTAACTCAAGAACCCTAAGTGGCTAAATTCCTTGCTTTCTTGGTCCAATGTGTTTATCATCAGCTTGTGCACCTTTTTAGTGAAATGAAGATAGGGTTTTGAGTTTGTTTTTGAGATGATTTGAGGAGGTGAAGAGGGGGAGAAGGAGCTAGGGCAGCAGCTGAAAGAAGAGGGAGTGATGATGAGGGGGAAGGAATGGGGGAAAATGATAAGGTCAAAGTTAACCCCTCACTTTCTCTCTCTCACCCATACCTATATATAATAATCCTTTCACTTTTTCTTTTCTTTTCTTTTTCTATAACCCAAATTCCTTCTCACACTAATAGTAACCCTAAAACAACATGGTAGAAATGCACAAGTGTAAAAAAAATAGATATGGTGCAAGTTTTGCACAAAAATGCTAAAAATCCGATTAGCGACTTTTAATCGCGATTAGCACTAAATTAGCATATAATTAATCATAAAAACTTAAAAATGGCATAATTCCATAAAATACCCTATTTTAGAATTTTCCATAATTTTTTCCCATTTATCGATATTTAATTATACCGAAATATTAAAATATTCAATAAAATAATATTAAATTATAAAAATCCCCAAAAATAATATTTTATTTTTTTGAAATGTTACAATTTACTTTTCCGCATTAGGTAGACCCGAGAAGGGGAGCACAAATAATCGGGTTCTAGGGTCCAGTAGGAGGCCATCTCGAGGAGTCGAGACCGGGTCTCCTAACCCTAGAATTGGAAGTGTTACTTGCCGCTCTCATAGGGGTCTAGGGAAGTGGGTTTGGCTATTCATCGCGACCGTTGAATCCGTGTTTTATACAGGCTCGAAATAAAACACGGACGTCCTAGTATATCCAATATTTCATATGTTATCTTCTGCTGCAATGTTCTTTGATGAGATCATATTACTGCTTGAGACGAATACTTATACATTATATATGATGATATATAAATATTACTGTTTTCATTTCTTCTGTTATTAGGAAGCATTAACTGATGGGATTTATTAATGAGATTAATAAAAGAAAAAAAAACCTAAAAGAAGTTGTAGAATCAAATTTTTAAAAAGGGTAGCTACAGTTTTTTGCTTTGCACAGCGGTATATATGATATACCTTGCACCTTATTCGATGAAGAAAGAGCCGAGATCTCTTCACTGGGAGTGACCACTTTAGCAAAACTGGCAGATGCTACGAACGATTTAGGTTTTGATTGCTTCTATAGTTCTGGGTTTGCACTGTGGTATTTGTGAAATATCCTGCACCTTATTCGATAAGGAAAAAGCCGAGATCCCTTCACCGGGAGTGACCTCTTTAGCGAAACTAGAAAAGCCTCAAAAACACTCTTTTTCAAAATCACTTGTTTCTACAACGATATCAAGTTCATTACGCTCATGGTTTTTTGAAAAACCTGCGTAGCGCTCTGACATTTCAGATAGATATTACTTAGTATTCGTACTATGTTTATTGGCCTGCGTCAAGGCGTAGTATGCGGTAGCTAACTGGTACTTATCTACAACATAAGATGTTATTGGATTAGGGTAGTTGTACGACTTTGTTGGCCTGCGTCAAGGGTCGTACGGGTGGGTTTAATTCAATCAAGAAATGTACGGGTTGAACTTGACTAGTGGACTATGGTGTGTTGGCCTGCGTCAAGATCATAGGACGCTAGGGGTAAAAGCTTTATCAGGAATTTCAAGTATTGAAATTTGCAATGAGATTGCATAACTTCTATGAGATAGATGGATCCTGATACCCACTGCAAGTAAGAGTTACTCCTGCAAGAGTTTTACACAGGATAATTATCCGATCAAGTAGGTGTCTAGAAAGGTGTTAACGGGGTTATGCATATGGGAAAACGAGGTTTATCTTAATTAGGTCCGTGCGAAAGCACGGGGAACCTCCCTCAAAGTACCAACACTGATTTGGCTGAAAGATTAGCGAACTTGTAAGGTATAATTAATCCCGGCTAGTCTTACCTTTTAGGTTTTGAAGGAAGATTTGATAAAAACAGTGGGAGACATCCTGATTGGATAAGATAATAACCAATCTAATCTTGCAAGAGCATACGCTAAAGTGTTTTCTTCTCTCTCTCTCCAGCTAGCGACCATGTCAAGCCTTAATCAAGAAAATAATATGGACGTATTGACTGAACCCGCTTATTATACTGAGCAGGGGAACGTTGGTCCCGTTCTTTCTTATAAGTGTTATACGACTGAGCAGGAAATAGGAGAATATCTGGATTCTCATACCGCCCAAACGAAGAACAAGCATGCTGATGCATCTTCTTCGGGTGTGTTAGTTATTGAGAACTGTTTCTCAGTTCACTCTACGTCCTGGGTATTAGATACCGGATCGGGATCCCACATATGTAATTTGTTACGTGGGCTATGTAAAGGTAGAGAACTGGGAATGGGTGATCATTCCGTAAGAGTAGGGAATGGTGCAGATCTTGCAGCCAAAGCAGTTAGCAAATATCACCTTGTGTTACCAAATGGTAATACATTAGTTCTGAACGAGTACTATTACATTCCGACCCTGATATGTAATATTATATCAGCTTTTTTATTGAATAAAGAAGGATATAATTTTGTAGTACAGGATAATGTTATGAACATATTCCTGAATCAAAAGTTGATAGCATCAGGATCGTTAAATAATGGCTTATACGTTCTCAACCAAACTACAGTTCTTAATATACATAACACACACAAGAGGAAGAGTTCAGAAATGAATGAATCCTACTTATGGCATTGTAGACTTGGTCATATCAATGCGACACGGCTAGCTAAGTTACATAAGGATGGATATTTGAATCCGTTCAAATTATCATCTTATGAAACTTGCCATTCATGTCTCAAAGGCAAAATGACCAAAACTCCGTTTAGTGGACACGGAGAAAGAGTTGAGGAACTCTTAGAACTGGTACATAGTGATGTATGCGGTCCCTTGTCTACACTTGCCAGGAACGGTTCTTCTTACTTCATTGTATTCACTGACGATCTCTCAAGATATGGACATGTGTTCCTGATGAAACACAAGTCTGAAGCTTTTAAGAAATTCAGGGAATAAGCACGAAGTAGAGAACCAAACGGGCAAAAGTATTAAGATTCTTCGATCTGATCGAGGAGGAGAATACTTGAGCACTGAGTTCCTAGATTATCTAAAAGAGAATGGGATTCTCTCTCAGCTTACTCCTCCCTATACACCACAGCAAAATGGTGTATCAGAGCGGAGGAATCGCACCCTATTAGATACGGTGCGCTATATAATGAGCAATGATGAGTTGCCTATTTCCTTATGGGGGTATGCACTGGAGACAGCTGCAGACCTATTGAATATGGTTCCCACAAAATCTGTGCCAAGCACTCCATATGAGATATGGAAAGGAAAGAGACCATATCTTAATTATGTTAGGATATGGGGTTGTCCGGCATACGTGAAAACACAAAATCCGGACAAGCTTGGGGCAAGGTCTATTCTGTGTAAGTTTATTGGATATCCCAAACATTCGCGCGGGTATATCTTCTACCACACCGAGGGACAAAAGGTTTTTATTTCTCGTCAGGCTACCTTTTTAGAAAAGGAATTTCTTGCAAAGGAAATTAGTGGCAAGGAGGTAGAACTGAAAGAAGTTCCAGCAACACAAACTGCAACAGAAGATTTGGTAGAACCAGATGATTCCGTAGTTCCCAACGAACCCCAGCCTCTCCGCCGATCTAGTAGGGTTTCTCATCCACCTGAGAGATACTACGGTTTTCTCGTTGATGGTGGGAACGAGGATTGCATCATGGAAGATGATGACCCAATTAGCTTCGAGCAGGCCATCACGAGTGGGGACTCTGTGAACTGGCTGGATGCAGTGCGATCTGAGATGGAATCCATGTACACCAACAAAATATGGACTTTGGAAGTTGCTCCTGAAGGGGTAAAACCCATTGGGAGCAAATGGATCTTTAAGAAGAAACTTGGTGTAGATGGAAAAGTGGAGACTTTCAAAGCTAGACTTGTTGCAAAGGGTTTTCGTCAATGACCAGGTGTGGATTATGATGAAACCTTTTCTCCAGTGGCTATGCTTAAGTCCATCCGTATCCTACTTGCCATTGCTGCATACCATGACTACGAAATCTGGCAGATGGATGTTAAGACCGCCTTTCTAAATGGTGATTTGGAAGAGAGCGTGTACATGACTCAGCCAGAGGGCTTCGTAGACAGTGGGAGCAGCGGAAAGGTGTGCAATCTGCTTAAATCCATCTAAGGGTTAAAGCAGGCATCACGGAGTTGGAACATCTGCTTTGATGTTGTAGTCAAAGAGTTTGAATTCATCAAAAACGTAGATGAACCTTGTATATATAAGAAGCTTGTAGAGAGTAAGGTTGTCTTCCTCGTATTGTACGTCGATGACATACTCTTGATAGGAAATGATGTTCCTATACTGCAATCGGTCAAGCTCTTCTTAACACAAAGATTCTCAATGAAAGATCTAGGTGATGCCTCCTGCATACTGGGAATTATGATCTACAGAGATAGATCTAAATGGATACTGGGATTGTCCCAATCCAGGTACATTGACACTATGCTAAAAAGGTTTAGTATGGAAGAATCCAAGTGTGGGAACCAACCCACGGTCTCTGGACTCACTCTCTCTAAAGAGATGTCTCCCAAGACTGATTTGGAAAGAGCTCGCATGCAAGGGATACCCTATGCTTCGGCAGTAGGCTTTATCATGTACGCGATGCTATGAACCAGACCCGATGTAGCATACTCACTAAGTGTAGTGAGTAGGTATCAAGCAGATCCTGGAGAGAGTCATTGGATAGCTGTGAAGAACATTCTCAAGTACTTGAGAAGAACTAAGGAGATGTTCTTGGTATATGGTAACGGAGAACTCCAGATGGAGTCCTTTACTGATTCGAGCTTCCAAAGTGATAAAGACGACTCTAAGTCGCACTCGGGATTTGTCTTTACCCTCAATGGAGGGGTGGTGTGTTGGAAGAGTTCCAAACAGGAAACCGTTGTAGACTCGACGATGGAGGCTAAATATATCGCTGCCAACGATGCTGCCAAAGAGGCTGTCTGAATGAAGAAGTTCATCACGGAACTTGGTGTGGTTCCGTCCATTGAGCATCCAATAACTTTGTATTGTGATAACAATGGAGCTGTGGCTTTGGCCAAGGAACCCAGGTCCCATCAGAAGTCCAGACATATTCTGAAGTGGTATCACCTGATCCAGGAGATAGTTGATCACCGGGAGATCGAAGTCAGGAGAGTTGATACGAAAGATAACATTGCGGATCCATTCACAAAGGCCATTCCCGATACAATTTGAGAGACTCTTCGGGATGTTAGGTATGAGATACTACAATAGCTGGCCTTAGTGCAAGTGGGAGATTGTTTGTTATGTATATGCCCTAGATGCCATTATTGTACATATGATGTATATTATAGTAGATGCTTTGATATATATAGAGAGGACTATTGTAGCGTTTTGAAAATCGTTTCGGTGAAATTTCGGAAAATCGGTAAAATAAGGGGGTTTCTGTAAAAAGTAAAATTGCAAATATCTTATTATAAAAATTAAATAAGCATATTTTAGCTATGTAATTGCTACTATTTGGTGTTTATTGAGCCACTGGTGAAATTTCAAATTTTCTGAAAAAAATTATTTTATTATTATTTTAAGCCGTCACTAATACATTTAATTAAGGAAAATTACAAATTGGAAGGAGTTGAAACAAATTTTGTGCATCATAAAACTTTAAATAAAATTTTATCATGTGGTTTTTGAAACGAAATCGTTTACCAAAACGGTTTAGAAAATATCGAAGAAAAATGCTTTTTTCGGTGATATTAGTGTAAATAGATATTGGGGTATAGCATTTATCATTTTTTCCTTACCCACACTCACCCACACCCTCTCTCCCCTCTCCAAATCAGCAGCCCAAGTGCCCCCTCATTTTCCCCACTTGAATTGTTAAAAGAAAAATCAAGAGAAGAGTAAAGAAAAAGGGGTTTAATAAAGAAAGAAGCTTGACTTTGTTGACTTTGACCATTCTTTATACCCACACCACTCTCTCTCTCTCCCCCTCCCCATTTCCAGCCAACCACACCCTCTTACTGCAGCAGCCCTCACCCCCCTCTTATTCTTCTCATTTCACCTCAAAAAAAATCCACAAAATGCTTAAAATTCCATCAAAAATCAAGCTAAAACTCAAATCCGAGTCCTACCCATTTCTCCTTAACCTATCAAGCATGGATCTTGGTGAAAAGTTTGCATTTTGGAGACAAGTTTCATGTTGATCTCAAGATGGTTATGAGGTATAAATCTTGTTCTTTTTTTTGAGTTGTTTGTTATTACTTCAAATTATGTTAATGAAGGGTTTAGTTTAGATTTTAAATTTCAAGTCCAAATTCAAGATTAGGGTTTATGAAATTGAAGTGAGGTTTTGTTTTGGAGTTGAATGGTGATCAATTGTGCATGGTTATGTGATGTATTTTTGTATCTTAGGGCATGCAAAATGTAATCTTGTTGCTTAGTGCTAATTGTAACATTAAAATATCCAATTTAGCTTTATTTATGCAAACTAGTTTTTAGCTTTTGGTTCCAAATGGGTGATTTAAAATCTAATTAAGATTTTGATGACTTTATTAACATTTTAATTTGTTGTTTAGCAATTTAGATCAAGCAAAACCAAGCTTAATTGATGAATTGTGAATTTTGCTATAAAAGGTGTTAAAAATTGATATTTTTGCAAACTAGGATTTTGGAAATTATGCAAATTTATGAGAATAAATTATAGAAATGGTTTATATGACTTAGTTATGATATTTAGTGGATATTGTGGCCGCTAAATTTGTTTAAACATCGAGTTTTGTACTAAAACTGTTAATTTTGCTTACTAGATTTTCGGAAAAATAGCTTTTAAAGTGAGTTTGAGGTTTTTGTGAATTGCAACCTATTTCATATTATAATTAGTGTTTTTGAATGTATAAATGGGTGTGTTTGGGTTTTTCTCGATGGTTTGGCGTTTGTACGCCGACAACGAGGGTTTTTGGATTGATTTGTGAAAGCAACCATAGGTTTTGACCTATGTGGGATTCGTGTGTCGTTTTGGTCATGAGTCGGATTTTAATGCGATATGGTACGTTATGATATGTAGGTAACCCATGTGGACTTCGAGACGACAAGCAAGCGCGTGGCGACGTCGGCACCGGCTAGCGAGGACTAGGTGAGTAGATTTATATCTACAGGGAGAAGTCCGGTGGATGGCGTATAGCACCCCCGCACTCCGTAGTGTAGCTCATATATATATGTTTATATAGATGTTTTATGATACGAGAATGTTTATTCATGTTATGATTATGTGTTCATGGATTAGCTTTGGGTTAGTTGCGAAACCCTAGAGTAGTTGTTATACCCACATACGCACACACAGACTTGCATACATTACTTTCTTGTGCGCTGATTGGGATGTGTATATATGTATATATGCGTGGGTATGGGACTATGCATATGTACATTCATATACACATGCATGGATAATAAGGATGTACTTAGGATTTAAGATGAGTCAATGAGATTTGATTTGAGGCCGTGAGATCGGTGATATAGCTGGGTTCGTATTTGAGATACGACATGACGTTGTAACGGGTCTTGACGTAGTGTTTCACACACGTGCATGCATACTTAGGCGGTAGCAGTATTGTACTAGACGTAGAACAGTATCCCGATCATGATATTTGATAAAAAGGATACCAGGTGAATAGTATGATGAATATGATATTGACCCGTACCCAGATTTGGGATGCCGTACGATGGATTTACATACGAGTTATATTGATGATTGATCCGCACTCTTGACTTGGGATGCCTGCTTATAGATATGGTATCGGATATGATATTATTGAGGCGGGATCACCGACTGTATATATACATTTATGTATATGTATCGACTCAGATGATAGGCGGTTTCCTTACCTGTAGTTCAGCTGTATACTTTAGTGTAGTTGTTAGATTAGATTAGACTCCTACCTATTTCAAAACTAGCGGATCGTGGGTATTTTAAAAGACAGGTCAAGGGATCTACGGATATTTCAAAAGACGTATCCTTTCTCAAAAACCACCGTAGCCCTATTTTCAAAACCCCGCGATTCGTGTTATTTCAAATGGCACCATTGTTTAATATTTAGCTCCCGCTCATTTTGGTTGCTCGCTCCGCATCGCATATTTACATTGTTATTTCATATTGCATTGTTGACATTATGCTGTTAGGACACCAGCACCATTACCGATGATGCGTATGTACCACATACACTTACTTGCCGGCTCACACACATCTTCATCGGTAATTGCCATGTCACGTACACTTAGAAATACTATTACATTGACATAGCCTGTTAGCTAATAGTTTAGACATGATATTAGTGTACTTGCCTTATATGCTAGTTTAGACATTGTAGTTATTACCTGCTACTTCATGCATACTTTTATTCATTGTTATGCCGCATTCATGGATTCTCATGCATATATTCACTATTTTATGTGCTATTGAGGTTTTGGATTCGGATTTCCATAAGATTTTCTGGATTTGGGGGAAAATCGCAAAACTTATACAAACTTCTTCTCTCTCTTTTTAAATGAAAAGCGCGGTTTTCCCATGATGTATGAGTCGTCCACCATGAGTTTGCTGATGGATTTCGAGACCCGATTCGAGGAGACGGATGAACTGTTTCGGGTATATGGTGGACCCGGTAAGGTACCCCGGGGCAAGAAGCGCGTGATGATGACGATGTGAGCCTGGCAGGGGAGCACTTCCTACCGGTGATTTTACCCGACGCGTCGGATATCTGGAGGATACCGTCGTGGTCTTGAGATTGATGGTAGGGGCCTATCTGGACTGACGGCGCCCTAGATAGTGAGATTGACATACAGAGATTTTGAGATATTGAGGTACAGAGATTGCGACACAGAGATATCGAGAGATTTGGATACTCGTTTTGTGTCGATGCTAGGCAATGTTTATGCTGATTTCATTTATGATACCTCGTTTATAAAAAGATACAGAAATCTCACTAATTTATGACAGCAGTTTTCATCAGTACATGCATTCTGTTTCATGCATTCATACATCATCCATATGATATATTGCTACCTGAGGCACTGACACAGGCACATGGGATTACACTCAGGTTAGATATTTACCCTAGCCATTGTTATAGGCTGCATGTTATATATTTGAGGATATATATTGATCGTATGACCTAGGATTCGTCATACATGCGTTTTCTATTCGTAGATGTTTTTCTATTCACGAGTTGGCAACTCACCCCCGTTGTGCCCCAGTTTCTTGCAGGTTTCGCCGTACAGGTTTCTTTACGGCTTTGCGAGTACAGTTTCGTTCGGGTGACTTTCTAGTAGGTGGGTTTATTTGTATCGTACCCATCATTATACATTGTATATTATTATTCAGTTGTATCTGGAAGTTCCATCAACCAAACATGTATTTATTTTGAGATAGAGACCAGTGATGTTATTTTTTCGACCTTAGAGTCGCGCGTTATATTTCTGTGGATTTCTTGTGGTTTTGAGTTTCCTTTTGAGTTTTGATCCTTGCCCTTGGCGTTGTATATTATATTGCTTGTGTGGTTGTGACCGTCGATTGACGAAGAGCTAGCTCCCGCTTGGGGATGCCTTTTTATTGATTTCGTATACTATTCATGTTGTATCCCGTTTGGGAGTCAGTATTTATAAAGGAGACTCTGCCGAAATTTTCAGGAAATACTTGATGTTTTTAAAACCGCATAACTCGGCTTATGCTATTAAAACTACTTGATTTTAAATTGGTTTTCCTTCACTCTACTACTTTTCTTGGTTTGGATTTCTGGGTTTTCGGCTTACTTAGATTACGTACGCCTCGAGACGTTTTGTAGTTTAAGTGCCGGTCATGTTCCGTACTTTCGGGGCGTGACAAAGTTGGTATCAGAGCGTTAGGTTTTACCTTCGGAGCGTAGGATGACCCTTGGTTGATGGAATAGGTGACTAAAGTAGAGTGACGTACCGTGGGTATGTTCCGCGGCATACTTACGATACGCTACTCCACTTAAGAAACCTTAGGATGTACATTTCTTTGTTCAATATTATATTCATTCCTGATCTAGCCTCATCGGTACCAGCTATGGTTTTGCTGCCACGATTACGGGCAGAGAGAGCTACGGCCAGAGTTACGGTCAGCACGAGCTCGTCACGAACGAGGACTGAACAGGGCGTAATTCCGGCGACACACGATTGTGGAGATGTGCCTTTTTACAGTGTTTTTACGCCACGAGCATTTGGCGGATCGCCTTTACAAGATTTCTCGGACGTGTCGATCAGTATCAGAGGATCGAGCCAATGATAGAGGCCAACCAGATTTTGATGACCGTGGGTGTATTCCTTATTCATGATGATTGAGGCACTATTCAGCGTGTAGACGGGTGAGCCAGTTATTGCTACGAACGACGAGATATCGCCCCAGATGTTGGAGCTATTGCAGTACGAGTTGTACTAAGAGATGATAGAAGGTCGCTAGTCACCCGAGGATGAATGACTAGGACAGGTGGTTCGTTCGCCTACCCCGATGCAAGGTCATCAGATAGATTGGTTCCAGCTAGAGACGACTTCACGCGGAGACGTTGAGAGTCGACAGAGACGATTGACTATCAGAAACCTATTATTCCAAGTTTAAATTATTCGGAAAGACATGCAGGCAATTCCATGGACCCTCTAGAAGAATGAAACCCTAACTCGACTTAATGACCGTGTGAAAGCCTTTGAACCTTCAGGTTTGCGGCAGTTCCACGGCGCCATTAGTGAGGCTTGGGTTTGCCCTTCTACGGCTGGACCACCGATGCTGTGGTATATATATTCGATACTATTAAACTGTACCAAGATGTTGAGCTCTTGGGGGATTATGAGGTTTCGACGAATCGATCGAATTGTTCGACTTTAATCGGATGCTATGTGGTGAGATGCATTCTTGGGAGACTCCAGATACGAGGATAGCCGTTGGAGCTCAGTCCATACAGCCACGACGAGACGAGTCTGAAGCAGTCGACGTTAGAGAAAAGTGAAGTAAGAGGTTCGTACGAGATCTTGATGAGACGACGTTCCACTCAGCCGACATCAGAGATGCGGTGCGCATGCCGAGGCATTGTACTTGGATTTACCTTCCAGAAGGAGTCGCGATGAGTATGCAGTCGTTCCAGAGCAAGATGCAGATATAGGAAAGGACGATGACTTCCGGACAGTTGGCAGAGACGAGACATGGAAGAGACCGTGAGCAGGATTCCTTCCAGGACACTGCTGCAATGATACTTGCACCCAGGATCAGATGTGTCACGTACATTCAGAGAGCCAGAGGCCGACGCCAGTGATATGCTGTCTTACGAGTGGTCGCGATGATTGACCGAGAAATGACCAGAGAAGTGCCAAAACGGAATCATCCCCGTTAGCACACCTGACAGGGCCGATGAGCCGATGGACCGAGAGATTGGTAATTGACAGTGAACACCTTGACCCAGGAGTGGTCATTGTTACGCACACCAGCAGGCCAGAGTTCATGATCATTGACGAGACGTCCCACTAATGACCGCGACAGTTGGCCCGAGATTCTTAGAGGATGCGCTTGAGCGGTACTATTCCGCCATTATTGATTTCGATGTTTTGGGTGATTTATTCGCATGATTTGATTTTGATGATTGAGGATTTAAGATCTTTGCACAGTGTTGCACTTGATATCGTTTTCGTGCTTTGGTTTCACATGTTTGTGATTTTACGGTTTTTGACATTTGAGTTAATTTTGTGCGTATGCACGCACACGATTTGGTTCCTGCACTCTGTATAGTTTATATATGCTTGCAGTGCAGTGATACGCTTTTTGTGCACTTAGATGCACTGGACTTCGATTTCGATTGTGATATTCGATATTTGTTTTGTGCACCTTGTGCACTTGATTGGATTTTGCGCATGTTCGGTGCTTGATATTGGATTTCATGATTTCGTGCATGATGGATGCACCTGATTTGGGGTTTTTCGCGCATGTTGGGCGCATGTTATGAGATACGATTTTGGTGCACACCAGATGCACTAAATCGAGATTCTTCGTGCATGTCAGACGCACCTGTCCTTGCTGTCAGGCACATACGTTGCCTATGACAGATGTTGTGTGCACAACCGATGCACTTAGATGTTGTTTCTGTGCGCTTGTATGGCATGTATATGGATTTTGATTTCCGTGCGCACCAGACGCACGTAGTATACATATGCGTATTTTAGGATTGATTTAACCTATAGAGCAGTACGTTTTTGTGATATTTGCTATGTGTTTTCGTACTGGGCAGGACTAGCCAGTGGACAGTACTTGAATATATTTGGCATTCATTTCCTTCAGATATTTACATATATAGATTCGATATTTAGATGTATAGTTTCGAGTTATATCATATTGGTTTTGCTTTGGATTTGACATTGGTGTCTTCCCCATGACTCCGATGATTGCGGGATGCTTGACGGAGTTTTGATTTGAGTTATATGCTCATTTTTCATGCGCATGCGCATGCGCTGCGCTACGATTTGTTTTATGTATTTACAATTTCGCAGCCCCGACGACTTGATGGTTTTGGTTTAGACGTTTTAGTATTTGGGGGGAGTTTTACTTTAAATTCGGGGACCGAATTTTTTTAAGGGGGGAAGATTGTAGCGTTTTGAAAATCGTTTCGGTGAAATTTCGGAAAATCGGTAAAATAAGGGGTTTTCTATAAAAAGCCAAAATGCAAATATCTTATTATAAAAATTAAATAAACATATTCTAGCTATGTAATTGCTAGTATTTGGTGTTTATTGAGCCACTGGTGAAATTTCAAATTTTCTGAAAAAAATTATTTTATTATTATTTTAAGCCGTCACTAATACATTTAATTAAGGAAAATTACAAATTGGAATGAATTGAAACAAATTTTGTGCATCATAAAACTTTAAATAAAATTTTATCATGTGGTTTTTGAAACGAAATCGTTTGCCAAAACGGTTTAGAAAATATCAAAGAAAAATGCTTTTTTCGGTGATATTAGTGTAAATAGATATTGGGGTATAGCATTTATCATTTTTCCCTTACCCACACTCACCCACACCCTCTCTCCCCTCTCCAAATCAGCAGCCCAAGTGCCCCCTCATATTCCCCACTTGAATTGCTAAAAGAAAAATCAAGAGAAGAGTAAAGAAAAAGGGGTTTAATAAAGAAAGAAGCTTGACTTTCTTGACTTTGACCATTCCTTATACCCACACCACTCTCTCTCTCTCTCTCTCTCCCCCTCCCCATTTCCAGCCAACCACACCCTCTTACTACAGCAGCCCTCTCCCCCCTCTTATTCTTCTCATTTCACCTCAAAAAAAATTCACAAAATGCTTAAAATTCCATCAAAAATCAAGCTAAAACTCAAATCCGAGTCCTACCCATTTCTCCTTAACCTATCAAGCATGGATCTTGGTGAAAAGTTTGCATTTTGGAGACAAGTTTCATGTTGATCTCAAGATGGTTATGAGGTATAAATCTTGTTCTTTTTTTTGAGTTGTTTGTTATTACTTCAAATTTTGTTAATGAAGGGTTTAGTTTAGATTTTAAATTTCAAGTCCAAATTCAAGATTAGGGTTTATGAAATTGAAGTGAGGTTTTGTTTTGGAGTTGAATGGTAATCAATTGTGCATGGTTATGTGATGTATTTTTGTATCTTAGGGCACGCAAAATGTAATCTTGTTGCTTAGAGCTAATTGTAACATTAAAATATCCAATTTAGCTTTATTTATGCAAACTAGTTTTTAGCTTTTGGTTCCAAATGGGTGATTTAAAATCTAATTAAGGTTTTGATGACTTTATTAACATTTTAATTTGTTGTTTAGCAATTTAGATCATGCAAAACCAAGCTTAATTGATGAATTGTGAATTTTGCTATAAAAGGTGTTAAAAATTGATATTTTTGCAAACTAGGATTTTGGAAATTATGCAAATTTATGAGAATAAATTATAGAAATGGTTTATATGACTTAGTTATGATATTTAGTGGATATTGTGGCCGCTAAATTTGTTTAAACATCGAGTTTTGTACTAAAACGGTTAATTTTGCTTGCTAGATTTTCGGAAAAATAGCTTTTAAAGTGAGTTTGAGGTTTTTGTGAATTGCAAGCTATTTCATATTATAATTAGTGTTTTTGAATGTATAAATGGGTGTGTTTGGGTTTTTCTCGATGGTTTGGCGTTTGTACGCCGACATCGAGGGTTTTTGGATTGATTTGTGAAAGCAACCATAGGTTTTGACCTATGTGGGATTCGTGCGTCGTTTTGGTCATGAGTCGGATTTTAATGCGATATGGTACGTTATGATATGTAGGTAACCCATGTGGACTTCGAGACGACAAGCAAGCGCGTGGCGACGTCGGCACCGGCTAGCGAGGACCAGGTGAGTAAATTTATATCTACGGGGAGAAGTCGGGTGGATGGCGTATAGCACCCCCACAGTCCGTAGTGTAGCTCATATATATATGTTTATATAGGTGTTTTATGATACGAGAATGTTTATTCATGTTATGATTATGTGTTCATGGATTAGCTTTGGGTTAGTTGCGAAACCCTAGAGTAGTTGTTATACCCACATACGCACACACAGACTTGCATACATTACTTTTTTGTGCGCTGATTGGGATGTGTATATATGTATATATGCGTGGGTATGGGACTATGCATATGTACATTCATATACACATGCATGGATAATGAGGATGTACTTGGGATTTAAGATGAGTCGATGAGATTTGATTTGAGGCCGTGAGATCGGTAATATAGCTGGGTTCGTATTTGAGATACGACTTGACGTTGTAACGGGTCTTGACGTAGTGTTTCACACATGTGCATGCATACTTTGGAGGTAGCAGTATTGTACTAGACGTAGATCAGTATCCCGATCATGATATTTGATAAAAAGGATACCAGGTGAATAATATGATGAATGTGATATTGACCCGTACCCAGATTTGGGATGCCGTACGACAGATTTACATACGAGTTATATTGATGATTGATCCGCACTCTTGACTTGGGATGCCTGTTTATAGATATGGTATCGGATATGATATTATTGAGGCGGGATCACCGACTGTATATATACATGTATGTATATGTATCGACTCAGATGATAGGCGGTTTCCTTACCTGTAGTTCAGCCGTATAGTTTAGTGTAGTTGTTAGATTAGATTAGACTCCTACCTATTTCAAAACTAGCGGATCGTGGGTATTTTAAAAGACAGGTCAAGGGATCTACGGATATTTCAAAAGACGTATCCTTTCTCAAAAACCACCGTAGCCCTATTTTCAAAACCCCGCGATTCGTGTTATTTCAAATGGCACCATTGTTTAATATTTAGCTCCCGCTCATTTTGGTTGCTCGCTCCGCATCGCATATTTACGTTGTTATTTCATATTGCATTGTTGACATTATACTGTTAGGACACCAGTACCATTACCGATGATGCGTATGTACCACATACACTTACTTGCCGGCTCACACACATCTTCATCGGTAATTGCCATGTCACGTACACTTAGAAATACTATTACATTGACATAGCCTGTTAGCTAATAGTTTAGACATGATATTAGTATACTTGCCTTATATGCTTGTTTAGACATTGTAGTTATTACCTACTACTTCATGCATACTTTTATTCATTGTTATGCCGCATTCATGGATTCTCATGCATATATTCACTATTTTACGTGCTATTGAGGTTTTGGATTCGGATTTCCATGAGATTTTCTGGATTTAGGGGAAAACCGCAAAACTTATACAAACTTCTTCTCTCTCTTTTTAAATGAAAAGCGCGGTTTTCCCATGATGTATGAGTCGTCCACCATGAGTTTGCTGATGGATTTCGAGACCCGATTCGAGGAGACGGATGAACCGTTTCGGGTACATGGTGGACCCGGTAAGGTATCCCGGGGCAAGAAGCACGTGATGATGACGATGTGAGCCTGGTAGGGGAGCACTACCTACCGGTGATTTTACCCGACGCGTCGGATATCCGGAGGATACCGTCGTGGTCTTGAGATTGATGGTAGGGGCCGGTCTGGACTGACGGCGCCCTAGATAGTGAGATTGACATACAGAGATTTTGAGATATTGAGGTACAGAGATTGCGACACAGAGATATCGAGAGATTTGGATACTTGTTTTGTGTCGATGCTAGGCACTGTTTATGCTGATTTCATTTATGATACCTCGTTTATAAAAAGATACAGAAATCTCACTAATTTATGACAGCAGTTTTCATCAGTACATGCATTCTGTTTCATGCATTCATACATCATCCATATGATATATTGCTACCTGAGGCACTGACACAGGCACATAGGATTACACTCAGGTTAGATATTTACCCTAGCCATTGTTATAGGCTGCATGTTATATATTTGAGGATATATATTGATCACATGACCTAGGATTGCGTCATACATGCGTTTTCTATTCGTAGATGTTTTTCTATTCACGAGTTGGCAACTCACCCCCGTTGTGCCCCAGTTTCTTGCAGGTTTCGCCGTACAGGTTTCTTTATGGCTTTGCGGGTACAGTTTCGTTCGGGTGACTTTCTAGTAGGTGGGTTTATTTGTATCGTACCCATCATTATACATTGTATATTATTATTCAGTTGTATCTAGAAGTTCCATCAACCAAACATGTATTTATTTTGAGATAGAGACGAGTGATGTTATTTTTTCGACCTTAGAGTCGCGCGTTATATTTCTGTGGATTTCTTATGGTTTTGAGTTTCCTTTTGAGTTTTGATCCTCGCCCTTGGCGTTGTATATTATATTGCTTGTGTGGTTGTGACCGTCGATTGACGAAGAGCTAGCTCCCGCTTGGGGATGCCTTTTTATTGATTTCGTATACTATTCATGTTGTATCCCGTTTGGGAGCCAGTATTTACAAAGGAGACTCTGCCGAAATTTTCAGGAAATACTTGATGTTTTTAAAACCGCATAACTCGGCTTATGCTATTAAAACTACTTGATTTTAAATTGGTTTTCTTTCACTCTACTACTTTTCTTGGTTTGGATTTCTGGGTTTTCGGCTTACTTAGATTACGTACACCTCGAGACGTTTCGTAGTTTAAGTGTCGGTAATGTTCCGTACTTTTGGTGCGTGACAACTTTCTTGCTCGACATGATAGTATGCTATTTGGTTTCCCTTTATCTTAACATGTTGACTTATATTAGTTTACTGTCTTACTCTCACATGTTGATAAAGCCCTTAGGATATGTACTCGACTACTGGGACTATGATGAGATCATACTAGTAGGGCCAGGGTAGTCAACGAGTACATCATATAACTGTTCCTAGTCGAGGGTGTATCAAGTCAGGGCATCGATACATCAGATTAGACTAGCGTATACGCATCTTGACCCATATGATGGGAGAGAGATGATCCCATATCCATCGGTGTTTGACATCAAAGATGGTGTACAGGTGCTCAGTGGAGACTAGATACACTGAACGGACTCACCGAGAACTCCCAGATGGTATTATACCTCATGTAAGATGGCAGTTCTCTGGTGACACTGTCACGCCTCGCTTCCCGGTATACGGCGAAGGGGACGCGACGAGGCCCGCTACGTATATACTCAGAAGTATATACGCTAAGTGTATCTAAGCAATATAAAATAGATACACAAGAGACAAGATATAAAAGGAATAGCAATTTTTATTTATTAACATTCTTTTGTACAATGCAGGAAAAGGAAATACAACTGAAATAAAATGATTCCTAAACAGTCGCATAACAGGAAATGAAAAAAAATACAGAAAGGAAAAGTGTACAATGAAACTAAAGTGCAGGGTCTTAGGCAAACTGCTCCAACTCTTCTTGAGATGGCTTGATCTCCGCCGGGTCCAAACTACCTGACAACATTCAAAGAAGAAAGAAATAGAATGTCGTCAGCGAACAGGTTGCTCGGTAAGTCCTAAAGATAAGGGAGAAATAAACAGAGAGTAAGAGAGAGAGAGAGAGTAGCTTTTAATGTTGTATTATAATATTATAATGTTGTATTAACACAGTTGTTTGTAGCCTGGTACAGAAGATGCCAGTGTATACGAGGGGAGTCCCACTTACACCGGGGACCTTGGTAACCTGTAGTACAAGGCTCCATCGATAATACCACGGAACAACGGCATGGATGTAATTACGTCTTAAGTGACCACCTCGTGCCACCTTTAACATATTATGTACCAGTCTACCCCTTAAACCCCGCGATGTCTTGTTTGTATTGTTATTTTGTAAATTGTGTTGGTTGTATGATTGATTGACCGACTGACCAAAAGCATGATATCAGGAAACGGTTATAACCATAGAGTCATGTAAATAGAATACTGAGAATCATGTAAAAGGAATACATATATCCATGGTTCGGTTCAGTCAAGTTGTGTAAATTGATGATTGTATTCATGGATTCATGTGTTCATATTGACTTAGAATCTTGTAGATTATAGATTGAATTGAATCATATTCAAGTCAGATTAATCAGACTCAAACCCGAGTCAGACAATCAGAAATGTGAATCGAAGTCTTATAATTGCTAGGGTCCTCAGGGTAATTTATAAACTTGATGGGGTTTTATGTAAAAATACTTTTATATATTTTTCAAAATACACCTCAAGTATTTATTGTTCGTCTTTAGAGTTGTAATGAGGGTGGATTTTATGTTGTGACATTTCAAGTGAAAATATCCTAGTTTTATAAATAAGGCTAATTATCTGTAATATTGGTTTATTTGAAGTTCATGGTGTTTTAGTGTAAAATTTATTCTTGTGATTTTTAGAAAAAGGTGGAATATTTATATTATAATAAAATAGATATGTAAATGATAAATATACATATATTTATACAAAAATAGTTTTAATAAATATTTTATATTCCAAAAATCTCATTTTCTTAAGATGTCGTATTTTAAACCTTTCGAGACCGAATGCTCCTTGCGGAGGTCTGAATATCGCACTACTAGCCCGAGGGTGCGCGATAAACCGCACGATCCCGAACGGGTTCCCCAAAGATGGGTTATAGCGGCGCTTTGCAAAGATTGTAAAATACTAATCCTTTAGAAAACGGTTTTATAAAGTAAAAGGTATTTATTTGCAAAGCGTAATTTTCCGTATTTTAGATTCTAGGGTTTCCTAAGACAACTAGCCTATTTCTAAAAGGTCTAAATGACAAGTCGTTAGAATCCTCAAATCGCCTCTTCACCGCCAATTGCGGCCAGGTAAGTATCAGGTAAGTGGGAGGCTCTCCACTACAAGTAGTGGCCCTAATTAAGTAACCACTTGCCTTAGACACACTTGCCTAGACACCACAAAGTCAGGTTTAGATAAACGATCGATGTCCACAACTTATCGTATTTTTCCTAATAAGAGGTATTTATTTAAAAGTGTATCTAATCTAAAACTTTTAAGAATGGTTTTATTAAGAATATGGTATTTAAATGAAAGTCTCGTTTTATCGTATTCTAAGTTTTTGATGATCTCGTTTAAAGTAGTATTTGTGTGTCTGTGGAGGTAGGTCACTACCTCGTGATCTATTTTAAGGTATAGCAATATTAACGGGTTAAATGTGAAATTGAAACATGATGGTATTAAAGTGAAAAAAATACGGTAAGTTAAAAAGGTTATCATTTCATGTGTGAAAACTTATTCAAATTGATTTTTACAAGTTTAATAATCATGATAAAGATGTTTAGACATGTTTGAATTGATTAGAAGTGAAATTTTATAGAAAACCGAATCGAAAATCGGATTTTTTCCGCTTCCGTCGGGTTTCGTAATTTCGTATTTTTGAGAATTAGAAAGGGAGATAGAATAGGACTTATGGATTTCGATCTATACTAAAGAGTATAGGGGAACTAAAGAAGTTGCCGAGGCGTTGCTTCGCCGCCGGTTGTTTCTAAAAACGTCACTGGAATTCCCGCCAGAATCTCGTCGGAGCTTCGCCGCGAACTTGTTTTCAAAGCACACACTTCTTGGAAAACTTTAGAGAGAGTGGCTCAAGATTTTGGGAGTGAGAGGGTAGTGTGTAGGGTTGGTATTTATAGGGTTAGGCTAGGGTTAGGATAGATGAAAAGTTAAAAATAAAAATGTGATAAAATATAATAAAAATGTATTCAAAGTGGAGTAATTAGGGTTTTTAAAGAGCTCTGGATGTGGTATGAGGCTGAAACTTTGCAGGTGCATAGGGAATATGAAAAGACACAACTTTCATGTTGTGGCCGTCACCGGAATCGGCCGACTCATGGGTGACTCGGCCGTGACTCGGTCGGAGCACTGAGTCAGCCGAGTCAAGGCCGAGGTGGCCGATTCCCGGCCGAGTCCGGCGGCCTGGATCCCCCCCGACGGTTCATCTAACTCCTGCAAGTGTTACATGCTTGGGTGTAGTGGGGTTTTTGTAAGATATGCACGTGTAAACTCTTGCTATTCTAAAGGTTTTTAAAAAATCAATATTAAAAATAATGTGGGGTATGGGATTTGAACTCTGGTGGCTTGGTTCAGCAGTGCAAGGTATTACCAATGAGCTACAAGCTCCTTCTTGTAATTATGGAGTTATTTAATTACTTAAAATGATAGCAGCAAGAGTAAATAGTCCAAGTATACATTAAATTTAAAGTAATTTCTTGTACACTAAAAATGGAGTTATTACATTCTTGTAACTTGTAATTAAAAACAAAATAATTACTTATATCTTGTGCTCATGCTAAAATACCTCTTTATGATTTTGAAGAAAAAGATTTTAAAATCTTGTGTAGAAAAGTGTATAGAAAATTAGGATTGTTACATTCTACCCTCATTATAAAAATTTCGTCCTTGAAATTTGTAAAAGAAAAGTGTAACAGTTTGGTGACAGAACAAAAGATTGTAAAGAAGTTTTGGTCAAAATTGTGAGGGAGTTACTTGGGTTACCTTGGTTCACAGTTTCAGGTTCTATGGCTGCTAAGGTGAAAACCTGTCGCCATGGAACGTTCATCCTAGCTGGAGGCATATTCCCCTGTACTCGAGGCATATTTCTTAGTGCCTGATGGAATTGGCGATTTTGCTGAGCAGGAAATCCACGTGGAGGTGGTGCTGGGAGTGTAGGATGAGTTGCAGGAGCCTGGATAGCTGGCTGCTACGGGTAGTTGATGGTGGGTGTGTTGGGTTGGGTCTATAAGGACAGTTTCCAATTCCGTGATTGGACGCGCCACAAACCAAGCATAGGCCTTTTGCGCGCCTACAGTCCTTCCACAAGTGTCCTTCCCACTTGCAATAAAAGCAAAAATCAGGTCTTAGCCGATCCTTGGCATCTTCCAGTCTTCTGAGTTCGACAGCTGGCCTTGAAGAGGCCCCTCCTGCCATTTGAGTGGCAGGGCGTTTCACTCCTACAGACTGAGGTCTGCCCCTTGCCTTTTTCACTGCCTCATAATTGCGGGCAACTTCCAGAGCATCTTCATGAGTTGAAAATTTCCCTGTGGCTAGTGCAGCCCGGATTTCTGTGTCCAAATCTTGTTGAAATCGACGGGCTCTGATCTCATCCATCGGTATCAGGTGTGCCGCAAATCTGTTACGGTCTTGTGTTAGCTGTGTATTATGTGATATCAAAAATTTGAAATATTGTGACATATCTTACCGACTAAGCATGGTGAATTCAGCGTCATACTCATCTACTGACTTGTCCCACATCGAACCTTGTTGTAGATTAATGAATTGCTGTTCCATGGCAAACCTGGCAGTCACAGGGAAGTACTTCGCGTCGAACTTCTCGAGAAAAGTCTTCCATTAAATAGGCTGTGCAAGACGGCTTTCTTCCGCCTTCCACCAGTTGCGAGCATTGTCATTGAGCTGTAGCTTTGCCATACGGACCCAAGCGATATCTGGTGCTGCGGCCAGATCATCCTTGATACTCTGAGCCCATTCCTCAGCTTCCAGGGGGCTCCCCTTTCCTGAGAACTGTTTGGGATGTAAAGCTCTGAATTGCTTCACCCCGGGTGCTTCAGCTTCGGGACGGTTTAAGAGCTGCTGCTGTCCCTCTAAGAGGCTGTGGATTGCCTCAAGCAGAATCGTTTGCTCGTTGAGTGGAGCAGGAACGACAGGTGTAAGTGGTAGTGCTGGAGGTGTGTTGTTGACGTTGGTGCTGGTGTTGTTCGGAGAATCCATAACCCTGAAGAAAAATTTGGGTTAGGATAGATTCAAGTACATGAAATCATAAGATTCAAGGAATATGGAATTGTAAGATTCAAGGAACATGAATTGTAAAGAATGTTTTAGCTGCTGGTCCTTGTGTTATATTGCTTAGGTTGTTCACGCAGAACAAAACTGCATGAAAGGGTTTCATACAGCTCAGACCTGCATGGGCCACCAACAAAACCTGACACGCCCGCTTCACGGTATACGGCGAAAGGGACGCAATGTGGCCCGCTATGTATATACTCAGAAGTACATACGCTAAGCGTAACTAAGCAATATAAAATAAATACACAAGAGACAAGATATAAAAGGAATAGCAACTTTTATTTATTAACATTCTTTTGTAAATTGCATGAAAAGAAAATACAACTGAAATAAAATGTTGCCTAAACAGTGGCATAACAGGAAATGAAAAAAAATACAGAATGGAAAAGTGTACAATAAAACTAAAGTGCAGGGTGTTCGGCAAACTGCTCCAACTTTTCTTGAGATGGCTGGATCTCCGCCGGGTCTAAACTACCTGACGACATTCAAAGAAAAAGAAATAGAATGTCGTCAGCGAACAGGTCGCTCGGTAAGCCCCAAAGATAAGGGAGAAATAGACAGAGAGTAAGAGAGAGAGAGTAGCTTTTAATGTTGTTTTATAATATTGTAATGTTGTATTAACGCTGTTGTTTGTAGCCTGGTACAGAAGATACCAGTATATACGAGGGGAGTCCCACTTACACCGGGGACCTTGGTAACCTGTAGTACAAGGCTCCGTCGATAATACCAAGGAACAACGGCATGGATGTAATTACGTCTTAAGTTACCACCTCGTGCCACCTTTAACATATTCTGTACCAGTCTATCCCTTAAACCCCGCGATATCTTGTTTGTATTGTTATCTTGTAAATTATGTTGGTTGTATGATTGATTGACCGACTGACAAAAACTATGATATCAGGATACGGTTATAACCGTAGAGTCATGTAAATATAATACTGAGAATTATGTAAAAGGAATACATATATCCATGGTTCGGTTCGGTCAAGTTGTGTAAATTGATGATTGTATTCATGAATTCATATGTTCATATTGACTTAAAATCTTGTAGATTATAGATTGACTTGAATCATATTCAAGTCAGATTAATCAGACTCAAACCCGAGTCAGACAATCAGAAATATGAATCGAAGTCTTATAATTGCTAGGTTTCTTAAGGTAATTTATAAACTTGAGGGGGTTTTATGTAAAAATACTTTTATATACTTTTCAAAATACACCTCATGTATTTATTGTTTGTCTTTAGAGTTGTAATGAGGGCGGATTTTATGTTGTGACATTTCTAGTGAAAATATCCTAGTTTTATAAATAAGGATAATTATCTGTAATATTGATTTATTTGAAGTTCATGGTGTTTTAGTGTAAAATTTATTCTTGTGATTTTTAGAAAAAGGTGGAATATTTATATTATAATAAAATAGATATTTAAATGATAAATATACATATATTTATACAAAAATAGTTTTAATAATTATTTTATATTCCAAAAATCTCATTTTCTTAAGATGTCGTATTTTAAACCTTTCGAGACCGAATGCTCCTTGCGGAGGTCCAAATCTCGCACTACTAGCCCGAGGGTGCGCGATAAACCGCATGATCCCGAACGGGTTCACCAAAGATGGGTTGTAGCGGCGCTTTGCAAAGATTGTAAAATACTAATCCTTTAGAAAACGGTTTTATAAAGTAAAAGGTATTTATTTGCAAAGTGTAATTTTTCGTATTTTAGATTCTAGGGTTTCCTAAGCCAAGTAGCCTATTTCTAAAAGGTCTAAACGACAAGTCGTTAGAAGCCTCAAATCGCCTCTTCACCGCCAATTCCGCCAGATAAGTGCCTGGTAAGTGGGAGGCTCTCCACTACAAGTAGTGGCCCTAGTCTTAGACACACTTGCCTAGACACCACAAAGTCAGGTTTAGATAAACGATCGATGTCCACAGCTTATCGTATTTTTCCTAATAAGAGATATTTATTTAAAAGTGTATGTAATCTAAAACTTTTAAGAATGGTTTTATTAAGAATATGGTATTTAAATGAAAATTTCGTTTTATCGTATTCTATGTTTTTGATGATCTCGTTTAAGGTTGTATTTGCGTGTATGTGGAGGTAGGTCACTACCTCGTGATCTATTTTAAGGTATAGCAATGTTAACGGGTTAAATGTGAAATTGAAACATGATGGTATTAAAGTGAAAAAAATACGGTAAGTTAAAAAGGTTATCATTTCATATGTGAAAACTTATTCAAATTGATCTTTACAAGTTTAATAATCATGATAAAGGTGTTTAGACATGTTTGAAATGATTAGAAGTGAAATTTTATAGACAACCGAATCGGAAATCGGATTTGTTCCGATTCCGTCGGGTTTCGTAATTTCGTATTTTTGAGAATTAGAAATGGAGATAGAATGGGACTTACGGGTTTCGATCTATACAAAAGAGTATAGGGGAACTAAAGAAGTTGTCGAGGCGTGGCTTCATCGCCGGTTGTTTCTAAAAACGTTGCCGGAATCTCGTCGGAGCTCCGCCGTGAACTTGTTTTCAAAGCACACACTTCTTGGAAAACTTTTGGGAGAGTGGCTCAAGATTTCGGGGGTGAGAAGGTAGTGTGTAGGGTTGGTATTTATAGGGTTAGGCTAGGGTTAGGGTAGATGAAAAGTTAAAAATCAAAATGTGATAAAATGTAATAAAAATGTATTAAAAGTGGAGTAATTAGGGTTTTCAAAGAGCTCTGCAAGTGGTTTGAGGCTGAAACTTTGTAGGTGCATAAGAAATATGAAAAGACACAACTTTCATGTTGTGGCCGTTGCTGGAATCGGCCGACTCTGGGGTGCCTCGGCCGTGACTCGGTCGGAGCACTGAGTCGGCCGAGTCAATGCCAAGTTGGCCGATTCCCGGCCGAGTCCGGCGGCCTGGATCCCCCCGACGGTTCATCTAACTCCTGCAAGTGTTACATGTTTGGGTGTAGTGGGGTTTTTATGAGATATGCACGTGTAAACTCTTGGTATTCTAAAGGTTTTAAAAAAATCAATAATAAAAATAATGTGGGGTATGGGATTTGAACTCTGATGGCTTGGTTCAGCAGTGCAAACTATTACCAATGAGCTACAAGCTCCTTCATATGATTATGGAGTTATTTAATTACTTAAAATGATAGCAGCAAGAGTAAATAGTCCAAGTATACATTAAATTTAAAGTAATTTCTTGTACACTAAAAATGGAGTTATTACATTCTTGTAACTTATAATTAAAAACAAAATAATTACTTATCTTGTGCTCATGCTAAAATACCCCATTTATGATTTTGAAAATTTTTTTAAAATTTTTGTGTAGAAAAGTGTATAGAAAATTAGGGTTGTTACAGACACTGGTACAGGTTAGTCTGCGGACCCGAGATCCTTATAGAGTCTTGTGTGATTCCCATTGTGCTTTGATTTCTACCTTACCACGTCCAAGAGGGCGTGCAAAACGGTGGCTTTTGGGTACAGTCCCGAATTACATGGAGGCAATGAGCGATAGGAGGGGATTCTTCTCTCCCGGTATAGGGAGTTGATGTTGTGCTGTGTTCGATTGGCTATAACTGGAAGTCCCTGGACAGGGCTGATATAGAGTACTACTGGTAAGTGTTATCGGTAGGTTCTCGACCTGTTATGAGCCTCACATGGACACGACTTATCGGTTACAGGGGTCTGACGTTTACCACCCCTAGACTAGATATGCAACATATCAGACGAAGAGACCGGACTGTACGGTAGTGTTACTGATTGGATTCACAGGAGAATGTACATGCATTCTTGTTGATCTTCTGATTGCTCAATACCTGGGTGGCTGTTACGTTTAGCTGACCGCTTGCAACTTGTGGGCGTTTGATATGATCATCACCTATTACCGGCGTATTGACGATTCTTTAGAGTCCTAGGCAGAGATTTCCTGACTCAGTGTCACGACCCGAAAGTACGGAACGTGACTGGCACTTAGATTACAAGACATCTAAAGGCGTACCGTAACCTAAGTCAGCCAAAGCTCAGAAAAATCTAAACCAAAATCAAAAGAGAGTGAAGGAAAACCTTACTAGAAAACAATTTTTAAATCAATTAAGTTGTTGAACCCCTTAAAAAAAACATCGAAAATTTCCGAAAATTTCGGCAGAGTCTCCCTTGTAAATTCTAGCCCCCAAAATGGGTACAACAAGATATATAACCTGTAATCACAAAATGGCATCCCCAAGCGGGAGCTAGCTCTTCGCCCAAGGCGGATCACAACCACGCAATATATATATATATGCAATATCCAGAAAAGAGCATAAAGAAATGCAAAATGTAAGAAAACACAACGTCGGCTCAAGTGAGCTCGACCCAAAAGAAACCACATATATACAAATCTCTCAGTCTCATCACTAGGTCGCATATACAAATAAGAAGTGGTAGATGGAGAATACTAGATACAAAAATAGTACAAAAGAAAAGAGATAAAAGCACTCTCGCAACCCACCTACGAGCAATGTCGCGAGTCTGAGCAAAAGAAGTCACTAACAAGATAAGCCGCCGCTACTAAGCTGATGAGTCCGACCTGCAAGACACTGTGGCACAACGGGGGTGAGTTGCCAGCTAGTGAGTAGAATATAACATCTAGTAAGGCTATCGTAAGAATGCACGCAAATGCGTCACAGCATTTATGTCCAGATGTGATGTAATACCTCTATTATGCATGCACATGTATGCAATGTCAATACTAAATCTTTAAGTGTTTTAAATGCTATAAGTTCCGCATTCTTAATTTTAGAAAAAAGAATATCTGTATAATAGCTAAATTCCATTAAGAAATCATCTGAAACCCGTGTCAAGCATCGACACCAAATATGAAAACACATCTGTCTCACAGTGTCAATGTCTCAATACATCGGGCTCCGTCAGTCCGGATCGGCCTATATCATCAAATCTCACGACAACGGTCGGTATACTCCGGATATCCGCCGCGCCAGACATCACCGGTAGGTAGTCTTCCCCTGCCAGGCTCATCGTCAACAACTCGATCTTCTTGCCCCAGGGTACCATACCGGGCCCACCATGTACCCGAGACAGTTCATCCACTTCTCGAATCGGGTCTTGAAATCCAACAGAAAATATGAAAACTCATGGTGGATGACACATGCATCACGAGAAAACCGTAACTTTGTTTTCAAAATGATAAATATAAGCTTTTGTTAAATTCTTGCGGTTTTCCCCAAAAATCCAGAAATCGCAGCAATACTGAAATCCTCACGAAAATCATAATACCCAACATGTTGTATGTGATAAATGATTGTGATATCAATGTATGCGATGTGATTTGTGGCTAGAAACCTATGTAAGTATGATGATGATGCAAGGTATATACATGCTATGGGATTTCATATATCATGTATGATGCAAGTGGTGACACTAAGCTAAACAGATTCTATGGTGCTCGTGGCATGGAAATTACCAAAGGCGTGTGTGTCACATGAATAGCGCGTGTGCAACAGAAGCCAATGATAATGATGTTCGTGTCCTACGAAGTGATATCGCGTATGTGTATATGAATATCCATGCAATCTAGTATACGATTAGCTATAAGGGTATGCAATGTAAATGAAGGGGTAAGCTAACGAACAATACAAATCTTGCAAGAAATAAGGTAATCCTAACAAGGGGCACTTCGCGCAATCCAGACGATTCCCCCATAGATGAATACATTTACTCACCTGAAAGCCCCGCTAATCCGATCCGACCACCGCCTTGCCTTTGCGCGCCGCGTCCGATGTTTCCGCGACCGATCCTAGAATTGCATAACACACAAAATAAGATTACAGATTTCTAAAATGACGGAGCTCACAATATGAAAAGATCGACACTCTCGAATTTATCACAACGTACACTCAGTGCGCGGAAAACGCACGAAAATCGCTAAAAGCTTAACTAAAATCGCCGTTTCGGGGCAATCGTCAAAACTAAAACCTGACTAGACAAAACCCCGCATTCGCGCACACTAATAGTCGTATATGATGCTAATTATATCGCTAATATAATGCAATTTGATCACTTCCTAAAATTCATAAAAATCTAGTAAGCGATAGCATACCGATTTCAAAGCAAACATCGCTAATTTACGATATCGCGATCGCAACATCGCACAATTATTCAATCTAACCCACTAGATAGCCACAACACTAGCTTAAACCCACTTATCCAATATCAAACCCTAATCTAGAACATCATCCCTTTCTTGAAATTTCAAAACTAACCATTACAATGAAATTAATCACTTTAAAATACTAAACTAGCTTTATTAAACTACAAATTAACAACTAGTTTAGGATTTATACCTCCCAAGTGTTGATTCCAAACTTGCTCTAGCCTCCAAGACACCTCTTTTCTTCACCTTTCAACCAAATTAGGGTGAGGGAAGGGATGGATTAGGGTTTTGTTTTGAATTTGCAAAGGAAAATTGTGAATTTTGTGGATTTTTTATTGATTTTAGCAAGGATTTTGATGCAAGAAGTGAGGGGAAACAAAATGGTGAGCTGCTGCCTTGCTCGACCTGAGGTGGGAGAGGTGAGTTGTGAGTGAATTGTGTAGAAAATTCTACACAAAAAGAAACCCCTAAACTCATTTAATGCATATCACATCATATTTTACATTAAAAAAACCCCTTTTTAGCCATTTTTGCTTTAATTTTTTTAACCAAGGAACTAAATCTTGAAAAGTCTTGATAAAATTTTATTAACACTAAATTTTAGTTTATAATATTTCTTAAGTGTGTAATTTACCTAATTAAATTTGTATTTATCACTAATTTAATGTATTTTTAAAAGCTTAAAATAATATTAAAAATAATTAATTACGAAAAAAAATTTATTTAACTAGAAAATTTTAAGTGATATTTTAGTGACCAAATTATAGTAATATCTTATCTAAATTTTGTACAATTAGGTCCATAATGAAAAATACCTATTTTGACTTTTTACGGAAAAAGCTGCTAATTCAGCCGATTACCGAAAAACTGCCTAAACGATTTTCGAAGCGTTACAATCTTCCCCCCTTAAAAAAAATTCGGTCCACGAATTTAGAATTTAACTATGCATACCTTCAAAAAGATGGGGATATCTCTTCCTCATCTCGACCTCGGTCTCCCAAGTGACCTCCTCGCTGTTCGGGCCACGCCAAAGGACCTTGACGGATGGTATAACCTTCGACCTCAATTTCTTCACCTGCCGATCCAAAATGACCACCGGCTGCTCGTTGAATGAAAGATCACGCTCAAGCTGGATCGTCTGGTGCTGAATCGCATGGGAAGGATCATGAAGGTACTTGCGGAGTATCGAAACATGGAACACTGGGTGAACATCAGGGAAGCTGGGCGGAAGAGCTAACCGATAAGCGACTGGACCAACACGCTCTAGGATCTCGAAGGGACCAATATATCTAGGACTAAGCTTCCCTTTCCGCCCAAATCTCATCACACCCTTCATCGGAGAGACCCTCAGGAAAACATGATCGCCAACAGCGAACTCGAGTCGGCGACGGCGCCTGTCAGCATATGATTTCTGCCTACTCTGTGCTGCTCTCATCCTGTCGCGAATCAGCTGTATCTTTTCGGTCGTCTCCTGTACGATCTGCGGGCCCAAAATACTGCTCTCCCTGAGCTCTGTCCAACACACAGGCGATCGACAACTCCTCCCATATAAAGCCTCGAAAGGTGCCATCTGAATCGTCTCTTGGAAGCTGTTATTGTAGGAGAACTCGATCAAGGGCAAATGACGACCCCAGCTACCACCAAAATCTAAAACACAAGATCTGAGCATGTCCTCAAGAGTCTGAATAGTACGCTCCGACTGACAGTCAGTCTGCGGATGAAAGGCTGTGCTAAAACTCAATCGGGTGCCCAAAGCTTCCTGAAGTTTCTGCCACAATCGGCTGGTAAACTGGGTGCCTCGGTCGGACACGATGCAAGTTGGAACGCCATGCAGTCGCACAATCTCATCAATATAAACCTGGGTATACTGAGAAAATCCAAAAGTGGTCTTCACTGGCAGGAAGTGAGCCGCTTTCGTCAGTCGATCCACAATCACCCAAATAGAGTCATACCCTCGACTGGTCCTGGGTAGACCCACAATGAAGTCCATGGAGACCTGCTCCCACTTCCACTCAGGGATGGGAAAAGGCTGTAACTCACCGGCTGGCCTCTGGTGCTCGGCCTTGACTTGCTGATAAGTCAGGCATCTCGACACAAAGTCTGTAACATCCTTCTTCATCCCGTCCCACCAGTAAACCTCTCTCAAATCATGGTACATTTTGGTGGAACCTGGATGCACACTGTATACTGATCTATGTGCCTCCTCGAGGATATCGCGCCTCAGTCCCTCAGATTCTGGTACGCACAGTCGAGTCCCAAATCGAAGTATCCCCTGATCATCAATCACGAACTCAGAAACTCTGCCCTGCCGAATCTGCTGAATAATCTCTAAAATACGGGCATCGCCGGACTGTGCCTCGTGGATACGGTCAAGTAACTGTGGGCGTGCTCTGAAATGGGCCAGCAGTCCCTCTGTAGGAGTAAACTCGAACTGCACTCTGCTATCACATAAAACCTGCCAATCTGCTGTCGACTGCATCTGTACTGCGCTCAAACAAGATAGACTACCTCCGGGCCTCTTGCTCAAAGCATCTGCTACCACATTCGCCTTGCCCGGATGGTATAAAATCTCGCAGTCATAATCTTTCACCAACTCCATCCAACGGCGCTGTCTCAGATTCAGATCTCGCTGCTGAAAGATATACTTCAAACTCTTGTGGTCAGTGAATATCTGGCAAGACTCACCGTATAGGTAATGTCTCCAAATCTTAAGTGCAAATACCACTGCAGCCATCTTTAAATCATGAGTGGGGTAGTTCTGTTCGTGTTTCCTCAGCTGCCGAGAAGCATACGCAATAACTCTGTCGTGCTGCATCAATACACAGCCCGGCCCCACTCGAGAAGCATCACAATATACCACGAACCCGCCTGATCCTGAAGGCAATGCTAACACTGGTGCAGTAGTCAGACGAGTCTTCAACTGCTGGAAACTATCCTCACATGCCTGGGTCCAATCAAAAGGACCCCCTTCCGGGTCAACCCGGTCAATGGTGCAGCAATGCGGGAGTAATCCTGGACAAAACGTCGATAATAGCCGGCCAGACCTAGAAAGCTGCGAACCTCTGTAACTGATACCGGTCTAGGCCAACGCTGAACTGCCTCAATCTTCTTCGGGTCCACACAAATACCATCTCTCGTCACCACATGACCCAAGAAGTCGACACTGTCTAACCAGAATGCGCACTTAGAAAATTTGGCGAACGGCTGATGCTCCCTCAAAGTCTGCAATGTGATACGTAAGTGCTGCTCATGCTCCTCCCGGCTCCGAGAATAAACCAAGATGTCGTCAATGAACACAATAATGAACTGATCGAGATACGGTCTGAATACACGGTTCATCAAATCCATAAATGCTGCCGGGGCATTGGTGAGCCCGAACGACATCACCAAGAACTCATAATGACCATATCGAGTACGGAAAGCGGTCTTCGGAATATCCTCCTTCCGAACCCGGAACTGGTGATAACCTGACCGTAAATCAACCTTCGAGAAGAACCCTGCACCCTTGAGCTGATCGAATAAGTCGTCGATGCGGGGTAGGGGATATCTGTTCCGCACAGTAACCCAGTTCAGCTGACGATAATCAATGCATAAGCGCATATTTCCGTCCTTCTTCTTAACAAACAAGACGGGAGCACCCCAAGGTGACACACTCGGTCGGATAAGCCCTTTGTCCAGCAAGTCCTGTAACTGATCCTTCAGCTCTCTCAGCTCCGCCGGGACCATCCGATAAGGCGGTATAGAGATAAGCCCCGTGCCGGGGATCAAGTCGATGCAGAACTCAATCTCACGCTCTGGTGGCAGACCAGGCAGCTCGTCAGGGAATACATCAGGAAACTCTCTCACAACAGGGACCTGGTCCAACGGAACCTCTGTGGAGCTAGTATCACAAACATAAGCTAAGAATCCTTGACACCCTTTCCTTAAGAGCTGACCAGCGCGAAGAGAAGAAATCAAGCTGGGAAGGGTAGCGCTACGATCTCCCTGAATAACAAGTACCGGCTCACCAGGAAAACTGAATCTGACTGCTTTCTCACGGCAGTCTACAGATGCATAACAGGTGGCTAGCCAGTCCATACCAAGAAGAACGTTAAAGTCTAGCATATCGAGGAGAATCAAATCAACTGAAGAATCTCTCTCCCCGATACAAACGGAAAATGATCGGTACACAAAATGAGCAACAAACGACTCGCCTACCGGTGTAATAACGACAAGCGGCTGATCTAACGGAGAAGACTCTCGGCCCAACCTCGGTGCAAAGTACGTGGATACATATGAATGTGTGGAGCCTGGATCAAATAATATTCGTGCATCAAAAGAACATACTGGCAGAGTACCTGTCACGACGGCATTGGATGCCTGTGCATCCTGAGGATTCATTGCGAACACTCGGGCCTGTCCACCACTAATAGCTGGCTGTCCTCTGCCTCTGCCTCTGCCTCTGCCTCTGTTGCCTCGTCCTCTCTGAACCGGACCGCCACGCCCACGACCTCTAGGAGCATCTGGCTGGCGTGGAGAATCATCAGGAGTAGGAAGTAGAGCTCTCTGAGGAGGTGGTGAAGGTGGTAAGGTCACATGTGGGACTGTCGCCGCGCCCTGGCGTCCCATGGTACAGTCTCTGACACGGTAGTACTGACTCCCACACCGAAAACATCCTGGCGACGACTGCTGGGTCTGTGGATATGAATCAAATAACTGACCTCGTCTCAATCCTCTGCCTCCACCATCTCCAGGAAATAATCTATCATGATGTCTACCCATCTGCCGCTGAGCCGGCGTATCAGTACGAACCCTCTTCGGCCCAGAAATGACCGGAGTCTCAGAAATACGCTCCTCCAAAAGTAAGGCTGCATCCATCGCGGCTGCGTATGTATCAAAGTGCTGGGTGCCGATGGCAAGGAATAGCTGTGTATCAAGCCCTCGCACAAACCTCTTTATTCTCTTCTCTTCCGTGTCTACTAGGTACGGAGCATATCGAGACAACTGGGTAAACTGTATATCATACTCCGACACTGTCATCCCAGGAGTCTTGCGCAGAGACTCAAAACTACGGGCTCGAGCATCTCGGACACTCTCCGGAAGAAAACGGGCAAGAAACGCAGCTGTAAACTAATCCCAGGTCATAGAAGGTAGACCTGCAGCTCGACCTCTCTCTACTGAATCGTACCATGTCTGGGCAAGACCCTCCAGACGAAAACTCGCAAACTCCACCAATCTATCATCAGAACACCTCAACGAACGGCAAATCCGAGCCATCCTATCAAGAAATGCCTGTGGGTCCTCCGTCGCATCCGTACCGGTAAAAGCTGGAAGTCTCAATCTCATGAACTCCTGTAGTGAAACAGGGATAGTCGCAGTAGTAGCAGGAGTGACCATCTGTGCAGCAGGTACTATCGTGGTCAGTGCGGTGGAAGGAACGTCCTCGGATCTCTGTGCTCGACTGGACTCAACTAAAGATCCCATCATCTGTCGCAACTCTTGCATGCCGGCCTCTAATCTGGCAATACGGTCTGGATAAGGCGGATCAATATGACCCTGAGGGGTAGGCGTATCCTCCCGCTCGATCCTCGCCTCAGACGAGCCCGCTCGAATCTCATCCCTAGCGGCAGCCTGCTGAGCTCTCGTAGTCTTTGGCGGTTTTGAAGCTGGAATAAGAAACAGAACTGATAAGAACATTGCAATTGAATCAAGGAATGCAAGGAATCAAGAAAGGAAATACAAGCAATTATATCCTAAGGTCACTTAGGCGGAGTACCGTATCGTAAGTATACCGCGGATCATACTCACGCTACGCCACTCTACTTAAGTCACCTACTCCATCTACCAAGGTCGTCCTACACTCAGAAAGGTAAAACCTACGCTCTGATACCAACTTTGTCACGACCCGAAAGTACGGAACGTGTCTGGCACTTAGATTACGAGACGTCTAAAGGCGTACCGTAACCTAAGTCAGCCAAAGCCCAGAAAAATCTAAACCAAAATCAATAGAGAGTGAAGGAAAACCTTACATGAAAACGATTTTTAAATCAATTAAGTTGCATTGAACCCCTTAAAAAAACATCAAAAATTTCCGAAAATTTCAGCAGAGTTTCCCTTGTAAATTCTATCCCCCAAAATGGGTACAACAAGATATATAACCTGTAATCACAAAATGGCATCCCCAAGCGGGAGCTAGCTCTTCGCCCAAGGCGGATCACAACCACGCAATATATATATATATATATATATATATATATATATGCAATATGCAGAAAAGAGCGTAAAGAAATGCAAAATGTAAGATAACACAACGTCGGCTCAAGTGAGCTCGACCCAAAAGAAACCACATATACACAAATCTCTCAGTCTCATCACTAGGTCGCATATACAAATAAGAAGTGGTAGATGGAGAATACTAGATACAAAAATAGTACAAAAGAAAAGAGATAAAAGCACTCTCGCAACCCACCTACGAGCAATGTCGCAAGTCTGAGCAAAAGAAGTCACTAACAAGATAAGCCGCCGCTACTAGGTTGATGAGTCCGACCTGCAAGACACTGTGGCACAACGGGGGTGAGTTGCCAGCTCGTGAGTAGAATATAACATATAGTAAGGCTATCGTAAGAATGCATGCAAATGCGTCACAGCATGTATGTCCAGATGTGATGTAATACCTCGATTATGCATGCACATGTATGCAATGTCAATACTTAATCTTTAAGTATTTTAAATGCTATAAGTTCCGCATTCTTAATTTTAGAAAAAAGAATATCTGTATAATAGCTAAATGCCATCAAGGAATCATCTGAAACCCGTGTCAAGCATCGACACCAAATATGAAAACACATCTGTCTCAATGTCTCACTGTGTCAATGTCTCAATATATCGGGCTCCGTCGGTCCGGATCGGCCCATATCATCAAATCTCACGACAACGGTCGGTATCCTCCGGATATCTGCCGCGCCAGACATCACCGGTAGGTAGTCTTCCCCTGCCAGGCTCATCGTCTACAACTCGATCTTCTTGCCCCGGGGTACCATACCCGGCCCACCATGTACCCGAGACGGTTCATCCACTCCTCGAATCGGGTCTCGAAATCCAATAGAAAACATGAAAACTCATGGTGGACGACACATACATCACGAGAAAACCGCAACTTTGTTTTAAAAATAATAAATATAAGCTTTTGTTAAATTCTTGCGGTTTTCCCCAAAAATCCAGAAATTGGAGCAATACTGAAATCCTCACGAAAATCATAATACCCAACATGTTGTATGTGATAAATGTCTGTGATATCAAGGTATGCGATGTGATTTGTGGTTAGAAACCTATGTAAGTACGATGATGATGCAAGGTATGTACATGCTATGCGATTTCATATATCATGTATGATGCAAGTGGTGACACTAAGCTAAACAGGTTCTATGGTGCTCGTGGCATGGAAATTACCAAAGGCGTGTGTGTCACATGAATAGCGCGCGTGCAACAGAAGCCAATGGTAATGGTGTTCGTGTCCTACGAAGTGATATCGCGTATGTGTATATGAATATCCATGCAATCTAGTATACGATTAGCTATAAGGGTATGCAATGTAAATGAAGGGGTAAGCTAACTAAAAATACAAATCTTGCAAGAAATAAGGTAATCCTAATAAAGGGGCGCTTCACGCCATCAAGACGATTGCCCCATAGATGAATACATCTACTCACCTGAAAGCCCCGCTAATCTGATCCGACCACCGCCTTGCCTTTGCGCGCCGTGTCCGATGTTTCCGCGACCGATCCTAGAATTTCATAACACACAAAATAAGATTACAGATTTCTAAAATGATGGAGCTCACAATATGAAAAGATCAACACTCTCGAATTTATCACAACGTACACTCAGTGCGCGGAAAACGCACGAAAATCGCTAAAACCTTAACTAAAATCGCCGTTTCGGGGCAATCGTCAAAACTAAAACCCGACTAGACAAAACCCCGCATCCGCGCACACTAATAGTCGTATATGATGCTAATTATATCGCTAATATAACGCAATTTGATCACTTCCTAAACTTCATAAAAATCTAGTAAGCGATAGCATACCGATTTCAAAGCAAACATCGCTAATTTACGATATCGCGATCGCAACATCGCACAAATATTCGATCTAACCCACTAGATAGCCACAACACTAGCTTAAACCCACTTATCCAATATCGAACCCTAATCTAGAACATCATCCATTTCTTGAAATTTCAAAACTAACCATTAGAATGAAATTAATCACTTTAAAATACTAAACTAGCTTTATTAAACTACAAATTAACAACTAGTTTAGGATTTATACCTCCCAAGTGTTGATTCCAAACTTGCTCTAGCCTCCAAGACACCTCTTTTCTTCACCTTTCAACCAAATTAGGGTGAGGGAAGGGATGGGTTAGGGTTTTGTTTTGAATTTGCAAAGGAAAATTGTGAATTTTGTGGATTTTTTATTGATTTTAGCAAGGATTTTGATGCAAGAAGTGAGGGGAAACAAAATGGTGACCTGCTGCCTTGCTCGACCTGAGGTGGGAGAGGTGAGTTGTGAGTGAATTGTGTAGAAAATTCTACACAAAAAGCAACCCCTAAACTCATTTAATGCATATCACATCATATTTTACATAAAAAAAACCCCTTTTTAGCCATTTTTGTTTTAATTTTTTTAACCATAGAACTAAATCTTGAAAAGTGTTGATAAAATTTTATTAACACTATATTTTAGTTTATAATATTTTCTAAGTGTGTAATTTACCTAATTAAATTTGTATTTATCATTAATTTAATGTATTTTTAAAAGCTTAAAATAATATTAAAAATAATTAATTACCAAATTTTTTTTATTTAACTAGAAAATTTTAAGTGATATTTTAGTGACCAAATTATAGTAATATCTTATCTAAATTTTGTATAATTAGGTCCATAATAAAAAATACCTATTTTGACTTTTTACGGAAAAAGCTGCTAATTCAGCCGATTACCGAAAAACTGCCTAAACGATTTTCGAAGCGTTACACTGAAGCAAAACGGAGTAGGAACACATATGTGATATGTGCGGGACCGAGGATAATATGATATGAGATACCGTATTCTATTCTCGCGATATATGATATCGGCCGGGTATATGTGATACAGCCGGGTCATCGGATCATGTGTTGATTCGATGAATTGTTACATGTTATATTAGTCGGTTATATGCGATATAGCCGGATTGTCGGATCAAGTGTTGATTCGATGATTTAATGTATAATTATATATGTGATATATTACATTACATTATCTAATATAAGCTCACTTTATTAATTCATTTTCTCACAGGATAATACATTGATATATATGCGATATATGTTAATTGTATTATTTTCTTTTGTTACAAATATATATTATATATGTGATATATAATATTGTAACAAGTTATGATTACAAATGCAACATGTTTTGTGGAGATTAAACATGGTTAGGGTTTGATTTGGGTTATCCTTTTCATGAAGCTTCTAGAAGCTTTATTTTTGTTTTAAGCATAGATATTTTGTGTTGATATTTTGTGGAGATATTTAATAACCCAACCCAAACCCTTTACCCTAGTTAATTCTCTACAATGGTTAAACTTTTTTTTCTTAACCAAGGGTTGCAATTGTAACCATAGCAATTGTTTCTTCGACTTGTGGAGCCTCTCTTGAGTCCGGGAGATTATGGATCGTGGCGAATGGACTTCTACTCGAAACTTATGAAGCGAAGGAACGGACTAAAATGGTTGTAATCCCTCTCTCTTAGATGTAAAGATGTTTACATGCTTTGTTTACCTTAATTATATAGCAAAGATCCACGCTTTAGGTTGTTCGGCACTTGAAAAATTTAAATACGGCATGGTTGATGCCTTATAGACCCTTGTGACAGTGCCTAGTAACCCTACATTCGAGACCCGATTCGAGGAGTAGGATGAACCGTCTTGGGTACATGGTTGACTCGGTAAGTGTTAGTTATATATATGCCCTAGAGAACATTATTATACATGTGATGTATATTATAGTGGATGCTTGGAGATATATAGGGTGGACTTTCTTGCTCGACATGATAGTATGCTGTCCGGTTACTCTTTATCTTAACGTGTACACTTACTGTCTCTTTATTACATGTTGATAAAGCCCTTAGGATAAGTACTTGACTACCAGGATTATGATGCAGATCATACTAGTGGGGCAGAGGTAGTCGTTAAGTACATCCTTCAAATGCTCCTAGTCGTGGGAGTATTGAGACGCGGCATCGATATTCCAGAGTAGACTAGCGTATACGCTTCTCGGCACATGTGATGGGTGATGGATGATCCCATATCCATTTGTGTTTGACATCAGAGATAGAATACGGGTGCTCAGTGGAGACTGGGTACACTGAACGAATTCACCGAGAACATCTAGATGGTATTATACCTATCGTCAGATAGCAGTTCTCTGGTGACACTAGTACAAGTTAGTCTGTCGACCCGAGATCGTCATAAAGTCTTGTGTGATTCCCACTGTGCTTTTACTTCCACCATACCATGTTCAAGAGATCGTGCAAAACGGTGGTTTTTGGGTACAGTCCCGAGTCACATGGAGGCAATGATCGATAAGAGGGGATTTCGTCTCTCCTGGTATTGGGGGTTGATGTTGCGCTATGCTCGATTAGCCATAACAGGAAATCCCTGGCTAGGGTTGCTGAGATTTAGTGGTAAGTGTTATCAGTAGTTTATCGAATCGTTATAGGCCTCATATCGACAAGACGTATCAGGCTATTGGGGTCTGACGTTATACCTGAAGGGTTTCCTATAGCACCACTACAAGGGTTTGGAGGCAACACACATGCCATATTTAAATTTTTTATGGTGCTAAAGAAACTTTCTTAAGGATCATGCTAGAAAATTTAGGGCAACACAAACACAAGTAGTAAAAGCTAGGGTTTTGAGCGTACAACCTTTGTAGCTCCGTACGCTAGACTCCATGGCTACTTGAGGGTTGGAAAAAGGTTCGCTTGAGATCCTCTAGGTCCACAACGATCCACCCGGAGTCCTTTTTGTCCAAGCTTGAAGCTCCACTAGATCAAGAGAAGAATTGGAAGTTAACACTCTACACTAATGGGCAAGACTAGTGTAGAATGGTGATGCGGTTTGTTTTCTCACTTCAAAATCCTAACTTGGTGACTCTTTTGCTCACTTGAGAAAACTAGAGAGCAAGAGAGAAAGGAGGAAGAAGATGATGGCTTGTAAAGAGCTCAAGATAATGATGAACTTATGAATAAAAATGACAAATGAAAATACATATATTTTCACTTTCTCATTCTTAACCATAGTTATAAAAAATCTAGATATTTTAGTTTGGAACAAAAATGGCCATAGAAAATGGATCATGGTTAAACCAAAGGGTTAGTGAAATAATAAAATATTAAACCATGATAACAATTTCCATTTCCATTTTTCTTTTCCAATAAATAATATCTATATATTTATATATGGTGTGAGTCTTATATTGCCACCATCCACTATATCAACAACCATGATAGATTATGTATGCATGTATGTATGCATGCACATCCTATGTGCATGAATGAGAATAAATGCATACATGCATGCATACAACAAAAAAGACAAGAAAGGGTTTAAAGTGAGAAATTAATGGTCAATGATAAATCAATACTTGATTTAGCAAACCGGTCATATCGCATACGACCCGACCAAAAGCAAACCACCCGATTAATATACGGTATCACATACGCGCATTTTAACTGGGTCCACGTGCATATCTCATATGCGCACCACATCGTTTCGCCTGGACTAGGCAACTCCATTATAGGACTCTAAGACTCGTCAATACGCCGGCAGTGGGTGATGATCATATCAAGCACCCCCAAGACGCAAGCGGTCAGCTAAACGTAACGGCCGTCAGGGTATTGAGCGATCAGAAGAAAACAAGCGAACCTGTCACAACTCCCGTCGAGCCAACCGGCAACACTACTGTACAGTCTGGTCTCTTCGTCAGATATTCTGCATATCGAGTCTAGGGATGGTAACGTCGACCCCAATAACTCAATAAGTCGTGCCGATGAATGGTCTATAACAGATCGAGAAACTACTGATAACACTTATCAGTAAATCTCAACAGCCCTGGCCAGGGACTTACTGATATAGCCAATCGAGCAGAGCACAACATCAACTCCCAATACCGGGATAGACGAAACCCCTCCTTATCGCTCATTGCCTTCGTGTGTCTCGGGACTGTACCCAACAGCCACCTGTTTGCACGACTCAGTAGAGCCGTGGTAGGGTGGTAATAAAAGTACAGTGGGAGAACACACAAGACTCTATGACGATCTCGGGTCTACAGACTAACCTGCACCAGTGTCACCTGAGAACTGCTATCCGACGATAGATATAATTCCATATAGGAGTTCTCGGTTAGTCCGTCCTGTGTACCCAGTCACCACTGAGCACCCATATACGATCTCGATGTCAAACATCGATGAATGTGGGAACATCCATCGCCCATCATATGGGTCTAGTATCATCTACGCTAGTCTACTCTAGTATATCGATGCCCCATCTCGATACACCTACGACTAGGGACATTCCAGGATATGCTTATAAACTACAGATGTCCCACTAGTATGATCTCTATCATAATCACAGTAGTCAAGCTTATATCCTCAGGGCTTTATTAACATGTGTGAATGAATAAAAGCATGATCAAATCAACTTGTCAGATAAAGAAGAACTAGATAGCATACTATCACGTCGAGCAAGAATGTACACTGAATATATATATTTACATGTATAAATACATCCACTATCATATAATGGCCTCTAGGGCATACATATATATCCAACAATCTCCCACTTGCACTAAGGCCAGTTGTTGGCGTATTTCATACCCAACATCTCAAAAAGTCGCTCTTGCTGCGGCTGAGGGAGGGTCTTGGTGACTGGATCCGCGGTGTTATTCTTTGTGTCTACTCTCCTAATCTCGATCTTGCGGCGATCAATAATCTCCCGGATCAAATGAAAGTGCCTCCGGATGTGTCTGGACCGCTGATGGGACCTGGGCTCCTTGGCTAATGCCATAGCCCCATTATTATCGTAATACAATGGTATTGGATCAATAATGGTTGGAACTACTCCTAGCTCCGAGACGAACTTCTTCATCCAGACGGCTTCCTTGGCGGCATCATTTGCCGCAATATACTCAGCCTCCATCGTAGAGTCTGCAACGGTATCCTGTTTGGAACACTTCCAACTTACCGCCCCTCCATTGAGGGTAAATACAAACCCAGAGATAGATTTGTTGTCGTCCTTATTGCTCTGGAAGCTCGAATCGGTAAAGGCCTCCATTTGGAGATCTCCATTACCATACACCAAGAACAATTCTTTAGTCCTTCGCAAGTACTTAAGAATGTTCTTCACAGCTATCCAGTGATTCTCACCTAGGTTGGATTGATACCTGCTTACAACACTAAGTGCATAAGCTACATCTGGGCGTGTACATAACATCGCATACATTATAGATCCTATTGCCGAAGCATAGGGTATAATGCTCATGCGAGCTCTCTCTTCATCGGTCATTGGGCAAGAGTCCTTGGAGAGAGTGACCCGATGGCAAGCGGGTAAGGCACCCCACTTGGAGTCTTCTATACTAAACCTTTTTAGGATGGTGTTGATGTACATGGTTTGGGACAATCCCAATAACCTCTAGGATCTATCCTTATAGATCCTAATGCCTAGAATGTATGTGGCATCACCCAGGTCCTTCATGGAGAACCTTAGTGATAAGAATGATCTGACCGACTGTAGTATAGGAATATCATTTCCTATTAGAAGAATGTCATCCACGTAAAATACGAGGAATGTGACAGCTCTCCCTATAACCTTCTTATAAACACAAGGTTCATCTGGATTTTTGATGTAATCAAACTCTTTGATAACATCATCAAAACAGATGTTCCAGCTCCGTGATGCCTGCTTTAACCCATATATGGATTTAAGCAATCTACATGCTTTACCGCTGCTCCCACTGTCAATGAAGCCCTCTGGCTGATCCATATAAACACATTCTTCTAAATCTCCATTTAGAAATGCCGTTTTAACGTCCATCTGCTAGATTTCACAGTCGTAGTGAGCAGCAAAAGCAAGTAGGATCCGAATGGATTTAAGCATGGCTACGGGAGAAAAAGTCTCGTCATAGTCCAAACCTGGTCTTTGACGAAAACCTTTCGCCACAAGTCTTGCCTTTTAGGTCTCTACCTGCTCATCTACACCAATCTTTCTTTTAAAGATCCATTTGCACCACACAGGTTTTACCCCAGGGGGTTCAACGTCCAAAGTCCAAACTTTGTTGGTGTACATAGACTCCATTTCGGATCTCATGGCATCCAGCCACTTCACAGAGTCTCCACTCGTGATAGCTTGCTGAAAGCTGGTAGGATCATCATCCTCCATGATGCAGTCTACTCTGTCACCATCAATGAGGAAACCGTAGTACCTCTCCGACGGGCGAGAAGTCCTACCGGACCTACGGAGTGGTCGATTTTCCTCAGTTTCTATTGCAACAGCCGGTTCAACCAAGTCGTCATTTGTAGTTTGTATCTCTAGAACTTCTTCTAGATCCACCACATTGCCATCAGCTTTATCTGTGAAAAACTCTTTTTCCAAGAATGTGGCATACTAAGAAACAAACACCTTTTGTTCCTCCTTGTGGTAGAAAAGATATCCATAAGAATTCTTTGGATACACCACAAAATTACACATGACCGACCGTGTCTCGAGTTTGTCCATATTCTGCTTTTTAACATAGGCCGGGCAACCCCAAATCTTAATTCCCTTAAGAGATTGTCTCTTCCTATGCCATATCTCATATGGTGTGGTAGACACAGTTTTGGTTAGGACCATGTTCAGTAGAAACGCTGCAGTCTCCAATGCATGCCCCCAAAATGAGACGGGTAACTCAGCATCACTCATCATGGATCAGACCATATCTAATAGGGTCCGAGTCCGTCGTTCAGACACACCGTTGTGCTGTGGTGTGTAAGGAGGAGTAAGCTGAGAGAGAATCCCATTCTCTTTTAGGAAGTTTGCAAACTCTGTACTGAGGTACTCCCCACCTCGATTTGATCGAAGCATTTTGATACTCAAGACGGTTTGTTTTTCTACTTCAAGTTTATATTCAGTGAATTTCTCGAAAGATTCGGATTTGTGCTTTAATAAAAATACATGACCGAATCTTGAGAAATCGTCTGTGAAAGTAATGAAGTATGAAAAACCGCCTCTAGCCTGTGTAGACATTGGCCCTTATACATCACTATGTATGAGGCCTAGGAGCTCAGTAGCTCTTTCTCCGTATCCGGTAAACGGAGTTTTGGTCATTTTACCCTTGATACAAGACTGGCAAGTCGCATAAGATTTATATTCAAAAGGGTTTAAATATCCATCTTTGTCTAACTTGTTTAGTCTTGTTTCGTTAATATGACCAAGTCTATAGTGCTAAAGAAAAACTTCATTTATTTCTGAAAGTTTTCTTTTATTAATGTGTTGTATGCTGAAAACTGTGTGTTGCTTTAGGACGTATATCCCGTTATTAAGCGTACCATACCCAACCAACATTTGATTCAAGTGAATGTTCATAACATTGTTCTGCAATACAAAATTATATCCTTCATTGTCTAACAAAGAAACGGATATTATATTACAAAGCATACTGGGTACAAAATAACATGGGTTCAAAACCAATATACACCCAGACGACAACCCCAAATGATACTCTCCCACTGCAACTGTATGTATATTGGAACCATTTCCAACGCGGAGAGTGTGGTCACCTGTCTTCAAAACCATGATATTTCTCAGCCCCTGCATAGAATTGAAAATGTGAGAACCTGAACCGGTATCTAATACCCAGGAAGCAGAGTTTATTGAAAAACAGTTTTCTGTCACAAACACACCTGAAGCGGAAGCATCCCCATGCTTCTTCTTGAGATTTAAGTACTCCGTGCAATTGCGCTTCTAATGTCCTGTTTTGTAGCAGTGATAACATTCCTCTTTCCCCGATTCTCCAGTTTTCGACTTGTCCTTCCCCTTAACCTTTTTAACTCCACCCCTAGGCTTGGTGGGCTTCTTCTTTATCTTTCCCTTAGCCTTAGCCTTTGGGCGAGAAGAGGAAGATTGTCCAACACTCAAAACGGTAGTTTTCACTGATTTCAGTGTGCTCTCTGCACTCCTTAACATATTAATGAGTTCAGGTAGTTCCTTCTCCATGTTGTGCATGTTGAAGTTAACTATAAATTGGGCAAAGGTGGAGGGGAGGGACTGCAGAATAATATCCGTTTATTGTTCATTGTCCATCGTCCATCCAAGGTCCTCAATCTCTTCTATGAGATCTATCATCTTCAGAACATGGTCTCCTACTGGTGTGCCAGGGGCCATTCGCATCTGAAATAATTTCTTTGATGCTTCGTATCGTAATACGCGGGATTGCTTTCCATACAACTCCTTTGTATGGATGAATATGGCGTGAATGTCCATATTCTCGTGCTGCTTTTGATGTGTGTTATCCATCAATGCAAGCGTGAGGTATTTGGCCGTGGCACAGTCAGCGTCCCATGTCTTGCGGACTTCAATATCCGCAACTGAGGATTTTGGACCTGGGACGGGCGGGGCTGGAGCCGTGAGGACATATGATACCTTATCATAAGTCAAGGCAATGTTCAGATTCCTCAGCCAGTCTTTATAATTGGTCCCATTCAGTTTATTTTTATCTAGTAGAAGCTTGAGTCCTGTCATTGGTATCTGCCATTAAGAAAGAGAAAAGAATACACTCAGTGAAAGTTCTTGCAAAGATCAGATTGGTTATTATCTTGTCTAATCGATATCTCCCACTGCTTTAATCAAGTTTTTCTTTCAAACCTTAAAAAGAAAACTAGCCAGGATTAATTACAGTCTACAACTTCGCCAACCGTTCAGCCAGGCCAGTGTCGGTACTTGAGGGAGGTTCCCCGTGCTTTCGTACGGACCTAATTAAAGTAAACCTCGTCTTCCTAGAGGCGTAGCCCCGTTAACACCTTTCTAGACACCTAATGGGTTAGCTAATTGTAAACTGCAAAACTTTCCTGGGAGCAACTATTGCCCACAGTGGGATCGGGATCCAACCATCATATGGAAGGTATGCAATCTCATTGCAAATTTCAACTATTGAAATTCCCGATGTGGTTTTTACCCTTAGTACCTATGATCTTAACTATGGTCAACAAATCACAAGTACTAGTCAAGTTCTACCCGTCATTTATTGATTAATTAGACCTACTCACATGACCCTTAACTATGGTTAACAAAGTCGCATGAATGTCCTAATTAATCTGCATCATATGCAGTGTAGGAAGACATCACTTAGCTACCGTACACTATGCCTTAACTATAGTCAACAAACGTAGCACGAATACTAAGTACTCTACTTTCTAAAATGACGGAGGGTTGCGGATGATTTTTAAGAAAATCTTTAACGCTTTGAACTTGATATCGTCGTAGAATCAAATGGTTTTCAAAAGGAGTGGCTTGAGCTCCGCAGTTTTGAAAAGTAGTTTTTTCATAAAAAGCCGAGTGGTTTTCAAATCCGATTCTACAACATCTTTTTAGGTTTATTTTCTTTACATTAATCATATTAATGTAGCCCCATCATTTAAGTCCTTAAGCCAATATCTGAAAAGAAACGAAAATACAACGTATGCTTATGCCATCCGCATTCACCGCAATGTTCCGTTTTGTACCGTTAGGTTACTTAACTAACGGCATACCGGGACGGGACTAGCGTGGGTGTAAAATATAAGCAACGTCTACTATATATCTTATATATAAAATATCATTCATCTCAGATATCACATCACAGAATACAGGCATCAGAAACACACATATGATAATATAGGATATATTAGGACGTCCGTATTTAGTATTTAGCCAACAATAGAAAATACGGATTCCACAGTCGCAATGAATAGCCTAGCCCACACCCCTAGACCCCTACGAGAGTGGCAAGAGGCCCTACCAATTCTAGAGTTTAGGAGACCCGGTCTCGACTCCTCGAGATGGCCTCCCTCTGAACCCCAGAACCCGGTCACTTGTGCTCCCCTCCTTGGGTCTATCCTAATGCGGAAAAGTAAATAATATACAACACTGGTGACATCAACCTCAACCCGGAAGTGCCCCAAATAAAAGAATATTACATTACATTTGAATTTTACATGAATGAAAAGAAAACTCTCATCTCACATAAAAAAAAAAACCCAGGCTATTCAATCGCGACAATCCTGCAAATCATATCTCAGCAACACATAATATCATATATCATCAACGTAAGTAAGTATGCGTACCCCGATTGTCGTTGATGTATTGCAACGAAACCGGCGATATGCGACATACTACACTTACGGTCACATAAAAGAAAGTGTAAAACTACAACATTTGGAATCCACAATCACTTTAGACATCGTAAATCCGAAATATCACATACTTCGCATTTCATGCCTAACCATATGAATTCCACATATTGTATCACATTCCAGATAAATAGACAGTATCAAACTTTCCGATCGAATAATCAAATACCCAAGATTTCCAAAATAGCTCAACACTTGAGTGGAGTTCAAAAATCCCGGAACATGTCACAGTAGCAGTGGTCCAGCCGTAGAAGGGTCAAGCCAACGCCTCACATGTGGCACGGCGTACTGCCCCAAACCCTAAGGTTTAGAGGCAGTTCAGACGGTCGCATAATCGAGTTAAGCTTTGTGTTCTTCTAGAGGGTCCACCACATTACTTGCACGTATTTCCGAAAGATTTAAACTCGAGAAAAATTCAACACTTGAAAGTTTTTCGTGACGGGAAAAAGTGAGTTAATGATATCCGTTCGAACTTTTTAATAATTTCTAAATTAACCGAAAATAGCACGAAATTAAATTTTCCGATCGAATCAACGAATCCAAAATAATCCCAAGAACACTCAACACTTGAGTCAGATTAAAAATACCCAAAAATATATACAAGCATCTAATGACATTACTGTACAAAATCGATGCCATAAGGCTTCTGTACGGCCGCGGATCCGCAGCCCAAGCGAGGTATGGCCGTGGTTACGCGGCTATATATAAGGATCATGGTGTCGTTTTTTACAGTATTGCTTATATTTACCTGTTGAATTTTTGAAGTATTTTTAATTCAGAAAAAAACACAGTTTTAAAAAATGTCCAGAGAAGGGTCAAAATCCGTATTTCGTGGTTCGATCGGAGTTTTAACTTCGCCTAAATGTCGCCTAAAGTTCTAACTTGGCTCTGATACCATGAAGGGTTTCCTACAGCACCACTACAAGGGTTTGGAGGCAACACACATGCCATATATAAATTTTTTATGGTGCTAAAGAAACTTTCTTAAGGATCATGCTAGAAAATTTAGGGCCACACAAACACAAGTAGTAAAAGCTAGGGTTTTGAGAGTACAACCTTTGTAGCTACCTACGCTAGACTCCTTGGCTACTTGAGGGTTGGAAAAAGGTTCCCTTGAGATCCTCTAGGTCCACGACGATCCACCCGGAGTCCTCTTTGTCTAAGCTTGAAGCTCTACTAGATCAAGAGAAGAAATGGAAGCTAACACTCTACACTAATGGGCAAGACTAGTGTAGAATGGTGATGTGGTTTATTTTCTCACTTCAAAATCCTAACTTGGTGACTCTTTTGCTCACTTGAGAAAACTAGAGAGCAAGAGAGAAAGGAGGAAGAAGATGATGGCTTGTAAAGAGCTCAAGATAATGATGAACTTATGAATAAAAATGAGAAATGAAAATATATATATTTTCACTTTCTCATTCTTAACCATAGTTATAAAATATCTAGATATTTTAGTTTGGAACAAAAATGGCCATAGAAAATGAATCATGGTTAAACCAAAGGGTTAGTAAAATAATAAAATAATAAACCATGATAACAATTTCCATTTCCAATTTTCTTTTCCAATAAATAATATCTATATATTTATATATGGTGTGAGTCTTATATTGCCACCATCCATTATATCAACAGCCATGATAGATTATGTATGCATGTATGTGTGCATGCACATCCTATGTGCATGAATGAGAATAAATGCATACATGCATGCGTACAACAAAAAAGATATGAAAGGGTTTAAAGTGAGAAACTAATGGTCAATGATAAATCAACACTTGATTTAGCAAACCAGTCATATCGCATACGACACGACCAAAAGCAAACCGCCCGATTAATATACGGTATCACATACACGCATTTTAACCGGGTCCATGCGCATATCTCATATGCGCACCACATCGTTTCGCCTGGACTAGGCAACTCCGTTGTGGGACTCTAAGACTCGTCAATACGCCGGCAGTGGGTGATGATCATATCAAGCACCCCCAAGCCGCAAGCGATTAGCCAAACGTAACGGCCAACCGGGTATTGAGCGATCAGAAGAAAACAAGCGAACCTGTCACAACTCCCGTCGAGCCAACCGGCAACACTACCGTACAGTCCGGTCTCTTCGTCAGATATGCTGCATATCGGGTCTAGGGATGGTAACGTCGACCCCAATAACTCAATAAGTCATGCCGATGAATGGTCTATAACAGATCGAGAAATTATTGATAACGATTATCAGTAAATCTCAACAGCCCTGGCGAGGGACTTACTGATATAGCCAATCGAGCATAGCACAGCATCAACTCCTAATACCGGGAGAGACGAAACCTTTCCTTATCGCTCATCGCCTTTGTGTGTCTTGGGACTGTACCCAACGGCCATCTGTTTGCATGACTCGGTAGAGCCGTGGTAGGGTGGTAATCAAAGTACAGTGGGAGAACACACAAGACTTTATGACGATCTCGGGTCTACAGACTAACCTGCACCAGTGTCACCTGAGAACTGCTATCCGACGATAGATATAATTCCATATAGGATTTCTCGGTGAGTCCGTCCAGTATACCTAGTCACCACTGAGCACCCGTATACGATCTTGATGTCAAACATCGATGAATGTGGGAACAACTATCACCCATCATATGGGTCTAGTATCATATACGCTAGTCTACTCTGGTATATCGATGCCCCGTCTCGATACACCTACGACTAGAGACATTCCAGGATATGCTTATAAACTACAGATGTCCCACTAGTATGATCTCTATCATAATCACAGTAGTCAAGCCTATATCCTCAGGGCTTTATCAACATGTGTGAATGAATAAAAGCATGATCAAATCAACATATCAGATAAAGAAGAACCAGATAGCATACTATCATGCCGAGCAAGAATGTTGTAACGTTTCAAAATAAAAAATTATGATTTTTGGGAATTTTTATAATTTAATATTATTTTAATGAATATTTTAATAATTCGGTATTATTAAATACAAATAAATGGGAAAAATTTTGGAAAAATTATGGAAAATTCTAAAATAGGTTATTTTAGGGAATTATTCCATTTTCTAAGTTTTTATGATTATTTATATGCTAATTTAGTACTAATCGCGATTAAAAATCGCTAATCGGATTCTTAGCTTTTTTGTGCAAAAGTGTGCACATACCATTTTCCACACTTGTCACACTTGTTACATATTTTGGGAATATGGTTGCTTAGGGATTGCCATTGAGTGAGAAGGAAAGGAGAAAAGAAAAGAAAAGAAAAGAAAAGAAAAGGCTTCATCATGAGAGAGAGAGAGACCAAGTCAACCTTTACCTTTTTGAACCATACTCCCATCATTTCGCTTCTCATTTTCTCTCCCCCCTACATGAAGAGCTGCTGCTGCTCCTGCTCCCTCTTCTTCCTCCTCTCTCTTCAACCCTAGATCCACAATGAAATCCACCCCAAAACCCTATTTCCATTTCACAATAAATGTTCCCGAGCTTACTAGCTACACTTTGAGCCTAGCAAGAATGGATTTGGAGGACTTTGAGCAACTCAAGAATTTTCTTGAGTTGCCAAAGAAGGTAATTTCTGCACCCCTAGTTTAGTATTTCAATTCTTATTGCATCAATTCTAGTTTCATGTCGATATGATGTCGTTTGATGGACTTGTGAACTTCAAGTTAGGGTTGATGGTTAAACCTGAGATTAAAAGTGAAATTGAGGCTTGTGATGACCCTAGAACCCCTGGTGTGATGATAGATTGGACCAAACCTAAAGCTAGAACACAGAATACGGATTGACGGAATCGATATCGGGGAAAACTGTGAATTTGTGATCGTATTTAGGAATCTGCTATCACCCCGAGACCCCAAAAATAAAACTGAGTTGACAGTGAGATGTGCAGGCACCATGGAACCACCACACCAAACCCTAGCCCCCAACTCCAACTCCAGGCCACCAATTTATTCTAATTGGCCACAATTTACGGCCATACCTGTCCCATTTTGCCTCGTTTTGGTTCTGCTGCTCCTACATGTTTAGATTAGACCCCTGGTATATATAGATTTGTCTAAATTGACCTAGGGTGAAATCTGGGGCATTTTTTCCTTAGTTGCTGTTTTGGATTCGTGTTTCCGTATTCCGTATTTTTAAATCTGAATTTGTGTATTGTGTTTTACCTTGACTATTTGGCGTTTATATGACGATATCGAGGGTTGTTGTTGGTTTTGGAAGGCGTTGTCCATAGGTTCTAACCTATAGATCATAGCGTATCGTTTTGGGATTCGTATGCCGTTTTAGTTTGGATTTGGTTTTGATACGCATTTGCGATACGTTAATGTGTAGGTACCCCATGAAGACTTCGGGACGACAAGCAAACACGTGGTGACGTCGACAACGAAGACGCAAGGTGAGTAGATTATATCTACAGGGGGAAGTCGGGTGGATGGCGTATAGCACCCCCGCAATCCGTAGTTAATATACTATATATACGATAGTTATAGTGTGTCATGGATATTGTGTTAGGTGTATTATGGATAGTTTAGGGTTAAAGGTAACTAGTGTGGTTCATAGTCGCGAACCCTAGAATAGATTTACACCTACACGCACACCTGTGCATATTCATTATACTTGCACTGTATCTAATGATTTTGGATGACATTGGAGATGAGTCGATGATGTTGGGCATTGTGCCGCGAGATCGGTGATTTGATATGATTCGTATTGGGGATACGATACGTGATCACTAGCGGGCCTTGGGATGTTTGCTTGCACACGCAGTATATTGATGGTATCAGTTGTACTAGACTTAGATCAGTACCCCAGATCATGTGATATGATGATAGTGATACCTGAGATGTGATGGGATAGTGTGATATTGACCCGTACCCAGCTATTAGGATGCCGTACGACGATTTACCGTACGAGCCTATATTGATGATAGATCCGCACTCATGACTTGAGGATGACTTACGATATACTGTATCGTACGCGATATTATTGAGGCGGGATCACCAACTATTATATCTATATATATATCGACTCAGATTTAGGTGGTTTCCATACCCCTCCCGATTGACTTGATACTTAGATCTGTAGTTTGCATAGTAGATTCTTCACTGTGGTGTTGATTATTTGATTTCCGCATATTCATGCTATTCACATTGCTTTGCATATATTTATTGCTATATTATTATCATGCTGTTAGGACACCAGCACCATTATCGATGATGCGTATGTTCCACGTACACTATTTGCCGGCTCACACACTTCATCATCGATAATTGCCATGCCACTACACTGTAGTACTGTTGCATTCATGATATGATTCTTGCATGGCATATTGTACACTTATACCTGTACACATACATAGATGATTCTGACTTGATTAGATATTTGGGAACCGCAAGATATTCTTCAAAAACTGATTCATTTTAAAAGGAGCAGTTTCCCTAGACATGTGCACATTACTATTCCATGCTGCATGACTTACTGATATACTTACCTTTCTTTACATGTCGCATACATCATGTTTTGATTATACGCATTTAGATATGCTGTTTCCTTGATATTTCTTGATTTGGGAACCGTGGGTATTTCAAAAAGAGAATATATAATTGTATTAAAAACCCGGTTACCCTTGATATGATATTTCAGTGCGTCCACCATGTGTTTTCTCGATGCTGAGAGCGACATGTGAAACCCGATTCGAGGAGGCGGATGAGGCCGATTGCGGGTACATGGTGGACCCGGTATGGTACCCCGGGACGAGAACGGTTTTGCTGTGTAGTAGACGGTGAGCCTGGCAGAGGGACTACTACCTACCGGTGATTGTATTTGAGCTCGGCGGATATCTGAAGGATACCGACCGGAGTTGAGAGATGGACATGGGCTGACCCGTACTGCCGGGGGCCGAGGGCCGATACCGCAGACGGAGCCCCATATGGATGAGGATTTACGTGCCGATGCTAGGCACTGGTTTCGTGATGATTTCCACGGCTTTTATTATATCCTCATATTTACATACATGATGTTTATTGTCATTGGGAGACGGGTGGACGGGTTCCATGTTTATTGTCATTGGGTGACGGGTGGACGGGTTCCACGTTTATACAGACTTGATCACAAACAGATTGGATTTACATTGATCATACTTCATTTGTATATATAACAGGATATGAGGGCGCTGTTATATATACCCTTACACCAATATTAGTGGAATGGGACGCTAATATATGTGTATTGATATCCATTTGATACTTCTTCATATTTACTTCATGCAGACATACCTTATACTGATGACATGTTCTTACCAGAGTACTTGGCACTACATACATGTTTAGATGTTACATTGCCACCTTATCATGCTTCAGACGTACTCTTATGGTTTATATTATACTGATCGTATTGACCTAGGATTATGTCTTGCATTCGGTTTCTGCTTGTAGATATTTCTATTCACGAGTTGGCAACTCACCCCCGTTGTGCCACAGTTCTTGCAGGTTTTGCCGTACAGGTTCCATTGCGGCATTTCTGGCACACTGCTTCCTTGCGGGTGACTTGCATTTGGTAGGTGGATTCTTTTGCATCAAGAACCACCATTGTACTTATATTATTCATTGTATCAAGAATTTCCATCAACCAAAACTTGTGTATTGTTTCAGACTTAGACATTAGTGATGTATTATTCGACCTTAGAGTCACGCTTAGTAATATTGCGGTTTTCGTGCTTATCGAGTTTCTTTTTGGATTTGACCATCGCCATTCGGCGTTGTATATTATTGCTTGCGTGGTTGTGATCGTCAATTGACGAAGAGCTAGCTCCCGCTTGGGGATGCCTTTTATCATTGCATATATATTGTTCTTGTTGTACCCCGTTCGGGGCCAGTATTTACAAAAGAAACTCTGCCGAAATTTTTAGAAAATACTTTACATTTTAAAATGTATATTCGGCTTAGTTATTTAAAAACCTTGACTTCAAACATGTTTTTTTTCTTCACTTCTTTAAACCAGTTTTCTTTACTTACTCTTAAAATGGTTTTAGATTTCTGGTCTTTTGGCTTACTTGGATCAGATGGAGTCCTATAGACTTCATATGGTTCAAGGGCCAGTCAAGTGCTCTTTCGGGTCGTGACAAAGTTGGTATCATAGCGCTAGGTTAACCTTGCTTCGAGTCTAAGTTTGACTATGTGGAGCCTAGGGCGTCTATGTATATACGGAACTTAGGCTTGACCTTACGGAACTTAGACTTAGTCGAGGGGGTATTAGACCCGAACTTTTGTCGCATAGGATGACCCTTGGTTGATGGAATAGGTGACTAAAGTAGAGTGACGTACCGTGGGTATGTTTCGCGGCATACTTACGACACGCCACACCGCTTAAGGAACCTTAGGATGTACATATTTTCGAGATCAGTGATTCTCTTCATATCCATGATTATACATCCATTTGAGATCCTCGATTCTATTAGTTCCATGATAATACTTTCATTGATGCTGTTCCTTCTTATGATCATGTATCCATTCTGGATCTGTTGTTTTTTTTCTTGCCTTTGATCTGCTCTCTTCGATACTCGATTGAAGTTCTTGTCGCCATTGTTTGAGCACAGTTTAGGCTGCTGCTAGGGTTATGGTCAGGGCGAGCTCGTCTGGTACGAGGGCCGACCGTTGTGTTTTCTGGTGACATGGGAACGTCTCGAGTTAGTATTGATGATTTTGACCTCTTGTGGAGGCGAGTGCTTGGTTTTACACCAGATGATCGGGCCACTGTTAGAGCTGCCAGTTGAGAGAGGACTGTTGATGTACAGCATACCTCAGAGATTATGATTTCCCCAACCGTGCAGACAGATAAACCAGCTGTTGCTGAGATGGATAGGATGTCGCTTCCGGAGCTTACGAGCTGAGATCGCCGGAGCTTCCAGGCGGATATGAGACAGATGACAGCTAGTCTACCCGATTTGAGAGGCGAAGGTGATTAGTCCGATTTATGCGCCGGAGTGGGCCCAGTTGAGTTGAAGATTTCCAGTGTGGAGAGTCTTACTCAGATCTAGAGCAGACCGATTCAGATATGACCGCCAATGTATCGCCTTTCCTGGAGGATTGAGGCGTTGTTCGGCGTACAGGCGAATGAGCCAGTTGTTGCTGCAAATGACGAGATATCGCCCAGATGGTTGGAGCTACTGCAGCATGAGCATATACTTAGAGATATGATGGACGGTTGCTAGTCACCTGAGGATGAAAGACTAGGACATGTGGTTCGTTCACCGATGCGAGGTTATCAGATAGATTGTTTCCAGCTAGAGATGACTTCACGCAGGTTTGTTGAGAGTCGATAGAGACGATCGAATGTCAGGAGCCCATTTTCCAAGTTTAAAGTATACGGAAAGACATGCAGGTGATTCTATGGACCCTCTAGAAGAATGAAACCCTAACTCGACTTAATGACCGTGTGAAAGCCTTTGAAGCTTAGGGTTTGCGGCAGTTCTGCTGCGCCATTAGTGAGGCTTGGGTTTGCCCTTCTACGGCTGGACCACCGACGCTATGGCATGTACTCGATACTATTAAACTGTACTCAAGATGTTGATCTCTTGGGGGATTATAAGGCTCTGACGAGTCGATCGAATGATTCCACATCATTCGGATATCATGTGATGGAATGCATTACTTGGGAGACTCCAGATACGAGTATATCCATTGGAGCACAGTTCATGCAGCCACGATGAGATGAGTACGAATCAGTCGACATTGAAGCAGAGTGAAGAAAAGAGTTCGTAAGAGATTTTGACGAGATGACGTCGCACTCCGCTGACATCAGAGATGTGATACGCACCCAGAGGCATTGTATAAGGATATATCTTCCAGAAAGAGGCGCGATATGTATGCAGCCGTTCCGAAATAAGAATTAGCTTCAGTAAAGGACGATGACTTCCGGGCAATTCGGCAGAAAAGAGTTATACGAGAGACTTTGGATGGACCGTACCCGAGAACGTTGCGGTGCGCAGATAAAGACGTGACGTCGATGTGGACGATGATACAGGCAAGCGGGACAAGAGGTTCGTGCGAGACGCTGACGAGCTGTCATTACTTCCCGTCGAGACCAGAGACCTGATGTGCTTACAGAGGCGTTGGGATGCGACCAGTTTCCGAGAAATGCTGTGCTGAGGACACAGATGTCCATTGAGAGAGAAGAGATTAGGCAAGAGTACCAACCTCTGTACAGACCGGCATAGGCAAGATCGGAAGAGACCTTGAGCGGGATTCCCTCCAGGACACTGCTGCAATGATGTCTGCACCAGGATCAGATGGGTAATGTGCATTCAAGGAATCAGAGGCCGACGCCAGTGACATTCTGCGTTACGAGTATCGTGAGGATTGACCGAGAGATGACCAGAGAAGTTCCAGAACGGAATCGTCCCCGTTAGCACACTTGACAGGGCCGATGAGCCGATTGATTGTGAGATTGGAAATCCACAGAGAAGATAAGGACCCAGAGGTATAGGACGCCAGACCGTGAGCAAGAGGCAAGTAGATATCTTGCGCAGCTAGCATTGGATGCGCTGACTCCTTCTCGACTTTGAAGGAGGAACTACCGACGACGGTATTTATGATTTGTGATTTTGTGATTCGATTATCACGAATCCTTTATCTTGGATTTCTGTATTTTGGGCGTTCTGTTTGCATGATTTAGTTTTGATGGCTGAGTTTCATGATATTTGTTTTCATGCACCCACTGGGTATTGATATTTTGCGCATAGTTATTACATTTGAGGTATTGATTGTGATTTCACGCCTATCTTATGCAGTGATTTGATTTACACTTCCAGCATAGTTTTCATGCACCTATAGTGTTTTGATATACGATTTTGGTGCACGCCAGATGCACCAAATTGGTATTCTTTGTGCTTGTCAAATGCACCTGGTTTTGCTGTCAGGTACACACGTTGCCTATGACAGATGTTGCGTGCACACCCGTTGCACCTAGTTGTTGTTTTGTGCCCATGTATGGCACATATATGGATTTTGATTTCCGTGTGCACCAGACGCACGGGGAATTCTTATAAACATTTTTGGGGGTTGATTTCTTATAGAGCAGTACATTTTTTTTTATGATATTCGTTATGTATTGATGTTTTCGGAACCCAACAATTTGGACTTTTACTGAAATGTTTTAGTATTTGGGGTTTAAATTTAAATTCGGGGACCGAATTTCTTTAAGAGGGGTAGATTGTAACGTTTCAAAATAATAAAATATGATTTTTGGGAATTTTTATAATTTAATATTATTTTAATGAATATTTTAATATTTCGGTATTATTAAATACAAACAAATGGGAAAAATTATGGAAAAATTATGGAAAATTCTAAAATAGGGTATTTTAGGGAATTATGCCATTTTCTAAGTTTTTATGATTAGTTATATGCTAATTTAGTGCTAATCGCGATTAAAAATCGCTAATCGGATTCTTAGCTTTTTTGTGCAAGAGTGTGCACATACCATTTTCCACACTTGTCACACTTGTTACATATTTTGGGAATATGGTTGCTTAGGGCTTGCTATTGAGTGAGAAGGAAAGGAGAAAAGAAAAGAAAAGAAAATACTTCATCATGAGAGAGAGAGAGAGAGACTAAGTCAACCTTTACCTTTTTGAACCATACTCCCATCATTTCCCTTCTCATTTTCTCTCCCCGCTTCATGAAGAGCTGCTGCTGCTCCTGCTCCCTCTTCTTCCTCCTCTCTCTTCAACCCTAGATCCACAATGAAATCCACCCAAAAACCCTATTCCCATTTCACAATAAATGTTCCCGAGCTCACTAGCTACACTTTGAGCCTAGCAAGAATGGATTTGGAGGACTTTGAGCAACTTAAGAATTTTCTTGAGTTGCCAAAGAAGCTAATTTTTGCACCCCTAGTTTAGTATTTCAATTCTTATTGCATCAATTCTAGTTTCATGTCGATATGATGTCGTTTGATGGACTTGTGAACTTCAAGTTAGGGTTTAGGGTTAGACCTGAGATTAAAAGTGAAATTGAGGCTTGTGATGACCCTAGAACCCCTAGTGTGATGATAGATTGGACCAAACCTAAAGCTAGAACACAGAATACGGATTGACGGAATCGATATCGGGGAAAACTGTGAATCTGTGATCGTATTTAGGAATCTGCTATCACCTTGAGACCCCAAAAATAAAACTGAGTTGACAGTGAGTTGTGCAGGCACCATGGAACCACCACACCAAACCCTATCCCCAACTCTAACTCCAGGCCGCCAATTTATTCCAATTGGCAGCAATTTGCGGCCATACCTGTCCCATTTTGCCTCGTTTTGGTTCTGCTGCTCCTACATGTATAGATTAGACCCCTGGTATATATAGATTTGTCTAAATTGACCTAGGGTGAAATCTGGGGCATTTTTTCCTTAGTTGCTGTTATGGATTCGTGTTTCCGTATTCCGTATTTTTAAATCTGAATTTGTGTATTGTGTTTTACCTCGACTATTTGGCGTTTATACGACGATACCGAGGGGGGTTGTTGGTTTTGGAAGGCGTTGTCCATAGGTTCTAACCTATAGATCATAGCGTATCGTTTTGGGATTCGTATGCCGTTTTAGTTTGGATTTGGTTTTGATACGCATTTGCGATATGCTAATGTGTAGGTACCCCATGATGACTTCGGGACGATAAGCAAACACGTGGTGACGTCGACAACGAAGACGCAAGGTGAGTAGATTATATCTACAGGGGGAAGTCGGGTGGATGGCGTATAGCACCCCCGCAGTCCGTAGTTAATATACTATATATATGATAGTTATAGTGTGTCATGGATATTGTGTTAGGTGTATTATGGATAGTTTAGGGTTAAAGGTAACTAGTGTAGTTCATAGTCGAGAACCCTAGAATAGATTTACACCTACACGCACACCTGTGCATATTCATTATACTTGCACTGTATCTGATGATTTTGGATGACATTGGAGATGAGTCGATGATGTTGGGCATTGTGCAGCGAGATCGGTGATTTGATGTGATTTGTATTTGGGATACGATACGTGATCTCTAGCGGGCCTTGGGACGTGTGCTTGCACACGCAGTATATTGATGGTATCAGTTGTACTAGATTTAGATCAGTACCCCAGATCATGTGACATGATGATAATGATACCTGAGATGTGATGAGATAGTGTGATATTGACCCGTACTCAGCTATTGGCATGCCGTACGACGATTTACCGTACGAGCCTATATTGATGATAGATCCGCACTCATGACTCGAGGATGTCTTACGATATACTGTATCGTACGCGATATTATTGAGGCGGGATCACCAACTATTATATCTCTATATATATCGACTCAGATTTAGGTGGTTTCCATACCCCTCCCGATTGACTTGATACTTAGATCTGTAGTTTGCATAGTAGATTCTTCACTGTGGTGTTGATTATTTGATTTCCGCATATTCATGCTATTCACATTGCTTTGCATATGTTTATTGCTATATTATTATCATGCTGTTAGAACACCAGCACCATTATCGATGATTCGTATGTTCCACGTACACTATTTGCCGGCTCACACACTTCATCATCGATAATTGCCATGCCACTACACTGTAGTACTGTTGCATTCATGATATGATTCTTGAATGGCATATTGTACACTTATACCTGTACACATACATAGATGATTCTGACTTGATTAGAGATTTGGGAACCGCAAGATATTCTTCAAAAACTGATTCATTTTAAAAGGAGCGGTTTCCCTCGACATGTGCACATTACTATTCCATTCTGCATGACTTACTGATATGCTTACCTTTCTTTACATGTCGCATACATCATGTTTTGATTATACGCATTTAGATATGCTGTTTCCATGATATTTCTGGATTTGGGAACCGTGGGTGTTTCAAAAAGAGAATATATAATTGTATTAAAAACCCGGTTACCCTTGATATGATATTTCAGTGCGTCCACCATGTGTTTTCTCGGTGCTGAGAGCGACATGTGAAACCCGATTCGAGGAGGCGGATAAGGACGATTGCGGGTACATGGTGACCCGGTATGGTACCCCGGGGCGAGAACGGTTTCGTTGTGTAGTAGACGGTGAGCCTGGCAGAGGGAATACTACCTACCGGTGATTGTATTTGAGCTCGGCGGATATCTGGAGGATACCGACCGGAGTTGAGAGATGGACATTGGCTGACCCGTACTGCCGGGGGCCGAGGGCCGATACCGCAGACGGAGCCCCATATGGATGAGGATTTATGTGCCGATGCTAGGCACAGGTTTTATGATGATTTCCATGGCTTTTATTATATCCTCATATTTACATAAATGATGTTTATTGTCATTGGGTGACGGGTGGACGGGTTCCACGTTTATTGTCATTGGGTGACGGGTGGACGGGTTCCACGTTTATTGTCATTGGGTGACGGGTGGAAGGGTTCCACGTTTATTGTCATTGGGTGACGGGTGGACGGGTTCCACGTTTATACAGACTTGATCACATATAGATTGGATTTACATTGATCATACTTCATTTGTATATATAACAGGATATGAGGGCGCTGTTATATATACCCTTACACCAATATTAGTGGAATGGGACGCTAATATATGTGTATTGATATCCATTTGATACTTCTTCATATTCACTTCATGCAGACATACCTTATACTGATGACATGTTCTTACCTGAGTACTTGGCACTACATACATGTTTAGATGTTACATTGCCACCTTATCATGCTTCAGACGTACTCTTGTGGTTTATATTATACTGATCGTTTTGACCTAGGATTATGTCTTGCATTCGGTTTCTGCTTGTAGATATTTCTATTCACGAGTTGGCAACTCACCCCCGTTGTGCCACAGTTCTTGCAGGTTTTGCCGTACAGGTTCCATTGCGGCATTTCTGGCACACTGCTTCCTTGCGGGTGACCTGCATTTGTTAGGTGGATTCTTTTGCATCAAGAACCACCATTGTACTTGTATTATTCATTGTATCTAGAATTTCCATCAACCAAAACTTGTGTATTGTTTCAGACTTAGACATTAGTGATGTATTATTCGACCTTAGAGTCCCGCTTAGTAGTATTGCGGTTTTCGTGCTTATCGAGTTTCTTTTTGGATTTGACCCTCGCCATTCGGCGTTGTATATTATTGCTTGCGTGGTTGTGACCATCAATTGACGAAGAGCTAGCTCCCAATTGGGGATGCCTTTTATCATTGCATATATATTGTTCTTGTTGTACCCCGTTCGGGGCCAGTATTTACAAAAGAAACTCTGCCGAAATTTTAAGAAAATACTTTACATTTTAAAATGTATATTCGGCTTAGTTACTTAATACCCTTGACTTCAAACATGTTTTTTTCTTCACTTCTTTAAACCAATTTTCTTTACTTACTCTTAAAATGGTTTTAGATTTCTGGGCTTTTGGCTTACTTGGATCAGATTGAGTCCTATAGACTTCATATGGTTCAAGGGCCAGTCACGTGCTCTTTCGGGTCGTGACAAATGTACACTGAATATATATATTTACATGTATAAATACATCAACTATCATATAATGGCCTCTAGGGCATACATATATATCCAACAATACCACCGCCAGGCTGTGATATGCGACATATCAGATGAAGAGACCGGACTGTACGGTAGTGTTACTTATTGGATTCGCAGGAGTATGAGCATGCTTACTTGTTGATCTTTTGATCGCTCAATACCCGGATGACCGTTTTGTTTAGCAGACCACTTACGGCTTGTGGGCGACTGATATGATCACCATTTACTGCCGGTGTATTGACGAGTCTTTAGAGTCCTACACAGAGGTTTCCTGGCTCAAGCGAAACGAAGTAGGAGCATATATGTGATATGTGTGGGACCGAGATTAATACGAGTTTGTGATACCGTATTCTATTATTGCGATATATGATATCGGACGGTTATATATGATATAGCCGGGTTGTCGAATCGAGTGTTGATTCGATAAGTTGATACATTATACATTAGTCGGTTGTATGTGATATGGCCGGATTATTAAATCAAGTGTTGATTTAATAATTTAATGTATAATTATATATATTTGATATATTATCTTACATTAACTAATATTAGCCCACTTAAGAATTCTTTTTCTCACTTGTCTACACTTAGTATATATGTAATATATATTAATGTACATTCTTTTGTGTCATGCTAGATGGTACATTAAACATGGGTGTATGAGACTCACACCATTATTAACAAAATCAATGGTTTTATTTATTTAAAGTAATTCAAAATTGAGTGGAAATTAGTCATGGTTGATGCTTAGTGGAAACTTGTAGAATCATTGCCTAAGTCCAACAATTTTGTTTTACTTAAGATATTTATTAACCCAACCATTATGATTAGCCATGGTTTAGTTTCTACATGACTTAGTATATGATATTAACTCACCCATGGTTCCCATTCTACACTTTAACTTTTCCATGGTTGCTTTTCTTCATCTCCTTCCTGTAGCTCTCTTGCAATTTGGGAGTTGAAGAAAATGAGTGAGAAAAATATTTCTAAAGTGAGCAAAATTCCTACTTCATCATCCCCTACAAGATTAGCCATTTAGTTTAGGGTGTTTTCTTCACTAATTCTATATTAGTGAAGAGATAGCTTGAGTTGGTGTTGCAATGTTGCCAAGCACGGCAGCAAGATTTCGGGAGACATTGTCCATGCTATATTCGAAAATTTGTCATTCTAGCTAACCCTAACTAAGAATCGTTAACTAGAAATCTACAGAAATGTAAATGAAAACACTTTGCAAGTAAAAGAGTGCAAGGAATACAAACTTTGTAGACCGATCCTTCACTTCAATAGCTCCGTGTAGTAGTCCCTTCACTTCGATCGTGAACTCCGGACTCTAGAGAGGCTCCCATGAAGAAACGAACATGCTTGCTTCGAAGTCTTCGAGGCCGAAGATGATCTACGTCGAGGAGACACTAACTCAAGCTATCTCTTCACTAATTATGGAATTAGTGAAGCAAACACCCTATAATAAATGGCATGTAGTAGAGGATGATGAGGTAGGAATTTTTCTCACTTTCGATTTCCTTTTCTCACATTTATTCTCATATCTCCATTGAAGCTAGAAAGCTTTGAGGAAGAAGAAGAAGAAGAAGAAGAAGAATGAACTCATCATATGAATTAAACCAAATGAATTATTGCAACCATGGGTGAGTTAAGCCCTCATGCCCAACTCATGTAGAGAATAAACCAAAGGCTAAAGTTAAGGGTTGGGTTAACAAATATCCTAAGGAATGACAAAAGAGTGGACTTTGTTAATGTTCTACAAGGTTCTTCCAAGCTTGAAAATATTGACTAAGACTTTTCTCGTTTTTTATAATTTAAGCAATAAATAAAACCCTAACTTAACTCTAGCATTGTATAAGTCTCATACACACATCTTGGTTGTATCATCAAGCATGGCAAAATACATGTACACAAATATACATATCGCATATATACAATATGCACATCTAGTGAGAAAAGAAATCTTAAGTGAATTAATATTAGTTAATGTAATGTAATATATCAAATATATAATTATACATTAAATTATCAAATCATGTCTTGATTTAATAACCCAGCTATATTACATATAACCGACTAATATCATATGTAACAACTTATCGAATCAATACTTGATCCGATAACCCGGCTATATCGCATATAACTGACCAATGTCACAAATCGCGAGAATAGAATACGATATCTCATATCGTATTAATCTCGGTCCCGCACATATCACATATGTGCTCCTACTATGTTTCGCTTAAGCCAGGAAACCCCTGTGTAGGACTCTAAAGACTGGTCAATGCGCCGGCAGTAGCTGATGATCATATCAAACACCCATAAGCCGCAAGCGGTCTGCTAAACGTAACGGCCACACGGATATTGAGCGATCAGAAGATCAACAAGCAAGCCTGCTCACACTCCTGCAAATCCAATCAGTAACACTACCGTACAGTCCGGTCTCTTCGTCTGATATGTCGCATATCTCGTCTAGAGGTGGTAAACGTCAGAGCCCAGTAACTCGATAAGTCGTGTCGATATGAGGCTCATAACGGGTCGAGAAATTACTAATAACACTTAACAGTATATCCCTGAAGCAGCCTTAGCCAGGGACTTCCTGTTATAGCCAATCGAACACAGCGCAACATCAACACCCAATACGGGGAGAGTTGAAACCCCTCCTATCGCTCAATGCCTCCATGTGACTCGGGTCTGTACCCAAAAAGCCACCGTTTTGCACGTTCTCTTGAACATGGTAACGTGGAAATCAAAGCACAGTGGGAATCACCCAAGACTCTATGACGATCTCGGGTCTACAGACTAACCTGTACCAGTGTCACCAGAGAACTGCCATCTGACGTTAGGTATAATACCATCTGGGAGTTCTCGGCGAGTCCAGTGTACCCAGTCTCCACTGAGCACCCGTATACTGTCTCTGATGACAAACACCAATGGATATGGGATCATCCATCGCCCATCTACATGGGTCGAGAAGTTATACGCTAGTCTGCTCTGGTATATCGATGCCCTGTCTCGATACACCCACGACTAGGAACATTTGAAGGATGTACCAAACGACTACTCTGTCCCCACTAGTATGATCTGCATCATAATCCTGATAATCAAGTACTCATCCTAAGGTCTTTATCAACATATAACATAGATACAATCAGTGTACATGTTAAGATAAAGAGCAACCAGATAGCATACTATCATGTCGAGCAAGAAAGTCCTCCATATATATGTCTAAGCATTCACTACAATATACATCGTATGTACAGTAATGGCTTCTAGGGCATACATATAACTAACAATCTTCCACGTGCACTAGGGCCATCTGTTATAGTATCCAATAACGAACAATCAGCAATGGTTGAAGAATCTCATACTCAACCATCCCATAAAAGTCTCTCCTGGGAATAGGCCTTTGTGAGTGGATCCGCCATGTTCTCTTGTGTGTCTACTCTCCTAACCTCGATCTCCCTGGAGATCAACCATCTCCATGATCAGGTGATACTGCCTACGAATATGTCTGGATCACTGATGGGACGGGGGTTCCTAGGCCCAAGCCACAACTCTATTGTCAAACAATGGTAGGAACGAAGTTCATCTCATGAACTAGTGTACATCCAGACTGCCTATTTGGTAGCATTCTTGGTACCAATGTATCCAGCCTTTATCGTCTAGTTTGTCATGATATCTAACTTGGAACTCTTCCAACATACCGTCCCTCCACTGAGGGTAAAGACAATGCCTGTGACTAACATTCAGTCAACCTTACCACCCTGGAATCTATCCAGTGTTTCTCTCAAGGATCGATTGATACCATCTCACAACACCTAGTGAGAATCCTAACATCCACTTAGATCTATCTCATAGATCCAAAACCGAAGATTTAGGAAGTATCACCTTGATCCTATATGTAGAATCCTTGTGATAAGAGGAGATTGACCGAGTGTAGCATAGAAAACTCCTTTCCTTTCAAGAGTATGTCATTCATGTAAAATACGAGGATCACCACCATACTCCCTACTACCTTTTTGTATATACAAGGTTCATCTACCATTTTGATGAAGTCAAACTCATTGACTACCACATCAAAACAGATGTTCCAACTCCGCGATGCCTGCTTTAACTCATAAAGCAACTTGCACACGTTTCCGCTACTCCCACTGTCTACGAAGCCCTCTGGCTGTGTACTTATAGACGCGCTCTTCTAAATCACTATTTAGAAAAGCAGTCATGACACCCAACCACCAGATATCATAGTCCTGGTATGTAGCAATGGCAAGTAGGATCCGGATGGACTTAAGCATAGCTACCGGAGAAAAGGTTTCGTCATAATCCACACCTGGTCAGTGACGAGAACCTTTTGCAATAAGCCTTAACTTTGAAAGTCTCAACTTTTCCATGTACACCAAGTAATCTTCTCAAGATATATTTGCTCCTGATGGGGATTTAACCCTTCAGATATAGCAACCAAAGTCCATACTTTGTTGGTGTATATGAATTCCATCTCAGATCGCTTAGCATCCAACCATTCTTACAGAGTCACCACTCTTGATGGCCTGCTCGAAACTGGTTAGGTCATTATCTCATGATGCAATCCTCGCTCCCACAGTCATAGAGAAAACCGAAGTATCTCTCAGGTGGGTGAGGAACCCTACCAGATCGGTGGAGAGGCTGAGGTTTGTCGGGAACTATTGAATCTTTCGGTTCTACCAAATCAACAGTTGTAGTCTGTATAGCGGGAACTCCTTCCAGTTCTACCTCATTACTACTAATTTCTTTACAAGAAATTCCCTTTCCAAAAGGTGGCATGCTGAGAAATAAAACACCTTTTTCTCCTCAGTGTGGTAGAAGATATTCCCTTGCGAATGCTTGGGATATCCAATAAACATTCACAGAACTGACCTTGCCTCGAGCTTGTTCGGATTTTGCTTTTGGCATAGGCCGGACAACTCCAAATCTTAACATCCTTAAGAGATGGGCTGTTCCCATACCATATCATATATGGAGTGGCAGGCACTTGATTTGGTTGGAACCCAATTCGATAGGTATGCATCTTCTCAAGTGCATAACCCCCAAAAGTAAAAAGGCAACTCAGTAGTACTCATCATAGAGCATACCATATCACATAGGGTGCGATTGCTCCGCCCCAATATACCAATGTGCTATGGTGTATACGGAGGAGTAATGCTAAGAGAGAATCTCATTCTCCTTTAAAATAGTCCAGGAATTCCGTGCTCAAGTATTCTCCTCCTCGATCACATCAAACGACATAATACTTAAACCCATTTTGGTTCTCTACTTCTAACTTATATACATTGAATTTCTCAAAAGTTTTAGACTTGTGTTTCAACAGGAACATATGTCCGAATCTTGAGAGATCATCAGTGAATGTAATGAAGTATAGAGAACCAGTCCTGGCATGTGTAGAAAGGGGACCTACATACATTATCATGTATCAATCCCAAGAGTTCATCTAACTCTTTCTCTGTTTCCAACAAAGAGAGTTATGGTCATCTTATCTTTGTGACATGACTGGCATGTTTCACAAGATGTAAATTAAAACTGATTTAAATATGCATCTCTATGTAACTTAGCTAGTCGGGTCGCATTGATATGACCTAGTCTAAAATGCCTCAAGAAGCATTCGTTCATTTTTGAACTCTTCCTCTTGTGTGTGTTCTGTACGTTAAGAACTGTGGTTTGATTTAGAACGTATATGCTTTTAGATAACGTGCCTAAACCGATCAACTCTTGATATAGGAAATGTTCAAAACATTATCCAACAATACAAAATTGTATCCTTCTTTACTAAATAAAGAGACTGATATGATATTGTATATCAGGTTTGGTATCTAATAACATTCGTTTAGAATCAATGTATTTGGTAATACAGGGTGCTAACTGCCAACAAACTTGGCTGCAACACTTGCACCATTTCCAACTCTTGAAACTTATCACCCATTCTCAGTTCTCTAACATCTGTAGCCCATATAACATATTACATATATGGGATCCTGATCCGGTATCACATACCTAGGACGTAGAGGATACTGAAAAACACTTCTCGGTAATGAACACACCCGAAGAAGATGCATCATCATGCACTTTCTTCGCTTGGGCGGCACGGGAATTTTAGTAATCCCCTATTTCCTGCTCGGTCTTATAACAATTATAAGTTGGAGCGGGACCAACATTCCCTAGCTCAGTATAACAAGCGGGTTCGGTCAATACATCCATATTATTATGTTGATTAAGGCATGACATGGTCGCTACCTGGAGTAAGAAAGAAGAAAACACTCAGCGTATGCTCTTGCAAGATTATATTGGTTATTATTTTATCTAATAAGGATGGCTCCTACTGTTTTAGTCAAATCTTCCTTCAAACCGTAAAAGGAAAGACAAGCCGGGATTAATTACACCTTATAAGTTCGCCAATCTTTCAGCCAGGCCAGTGCCGGTACTTTGATGGAGGTTCCTCGCGCTTTCGCACGGACCTAATTAAAATAAACCTGGTTTTCCCAGGGGAGTAACCCCGTTAACACCTTTCTAGACACCTACTTGATCGGATAATTGTAATGTGTAAAACACTCCTAGGAGTAACTCTTACTCGCAGTGGATATCTGGATCCAACTATCTCATAGAAGGTATGCAATCTCATTGCAAATTTCAACACTTGAAATTCCCAATAATGTTTTGCCTCTAGCAACTTATGACCTTAACAAGGTCAACAAATCATAAGCGCTAACCATGTTCAACCCGTTATTTCCTAATTGAATTAAACCCACCCGCACGACCCTTAACATAGTCAACAAAGTCGCACGACTACCCTAATCCAATCGCATCATTTTCTTATACAGATAAGCACTAATCAGCTACCGCACACTACGCCTTAACATAGTCAACAAACGTAGCACGAATACTAACCAGTACTATCTGAAATGACGGAGGGCTACGACAGGTTTTTAAGAACACCTTTTGCGTAATGAACTTGATATCGTCGTAGAATCGAGTGATTTTAAATGGAGTGTTTTTTAGGCTTTTACTAGTTTTGCTAAAGAGGTCACCCCCGGTGAAGGGATCTCAGCTCTTTCCTTATCGAATAAGGTGCAGGATATTTCATAAATACCACAATGCAAAGCAAAAAACTATAAAAGCAATAAAAAGACAAACCGAGTTTGTAGCATCTGCAGTTATTGCTAAAGAGGTCACTCCCGGTGAAGGGATCTTAGCTTTTTCCATATCGAATAAGGTGCTGGATATTCTACAAGGAATACCGCTATGCAAAGCAAGAACTAGAGCTACCTGTTTTTGAAAATTCGATTATACAATATCTTTAGGTTTCTTTTATTTCATTAATCTCATTAATGAAGTCCCATTTATTACGCTTCCCAAGCATCACATATGAAACGAAAGCAATAATATATAATATATATATATATATATAATATAAGCATTCGTCTCAGAATATAATCAATGATCACATCACAGAATATCACAGCAGAACACAACATATGAAATATTGGATATACTAGGATTTCCGGGTCTTATTTTATGCCTGTATAAAACAAGGATTCCACGGTCGTGATGAATAGCCAATCATACACCCCTAGACCTCTACAAGAGCGGCAAGCAACCCTACCAATTCTAGAGTTAGGAGACCCGGTCTCGACTCCTCGAGATGGTCTTCCACTGGACCCTAGAACACGGTTACCTGTGCTCCCCGCCTTTGGTCTATCCTAATGTGGAAAAGTAAATAATATACAATGGTGACATCATTCTCAACCCGGAAGTGCCCTAATAAAAGAATATTACATACAATGAATTTTACATGAATGAAAATGAAAAAAACTCTCATCTCACATAAAACCCCCGGCTATTCAAAACACGACGATCCAATATAACATATCACAGCAACACATAACATCATATGTCATCAACATACGTAAATATGCGTATCCCAATTGTCGTTGACATATAGCACCGAAACCGGTGATACACCATATATTAAACTTACGGTCGCAGAAAAGAAAGTGAAAAAGTACAACAGTTGGAATCCGCAACCACCTTAGACATCATAAACCCAACATATCTCATACTTTGGATTTCATGCCTAACCAAATGAATTCTGAATACATCGCATGCCTAACAATTATGAACCCCGCAATTTAGTCTCGATATTCAAAACACCTTTTAATATCTAGTCGGGAAATTCAACAAGATTCCCGACATCCTGATCGAATGATCGTCGGAAACTTTAGTAGACGGCCGCACCCCCGATGCCGTCGACGAAGTGCACTAAGGCGGAACACCGCTGCCGTGAGCACCCGAACGGATGCTTTTGGCGACGGGGTTCTCCTACAGTCACTTGGTCGGGGCTATGGGGCGTGGCTATCTAATAATGTTACCCGGCGAGTATCCGCGTACCCTACGTGATTGCGACGGACTTTTGATCACATCAAAATCCTGTGGCAACCGATCAAATGAGACTAAACCGCTAGATTTATAAAATTCAAATTAGTTTTGATTCCAAGTATTGTATCCCATCACATAATATCCAGACGACGTTAAACTTTTCAATCGATTCATCAAAGTCCTACATTTTCCCGACAGCACACTTGAGCACAGTTCAATAATATCGAGAAGATGTCACAATACCTATAAACCAGCCGTAGAAGTGTCAAACCGACGTCTCACATATGACAATGCTGAACTAACACAAACTCTCGGATTTAGTAGCGGTTCTGACGGTCACATTATCGAGTTAAGGTTTCGTTCTTCTAGTGGGTCCACAGAATCACTTGCATATTTTTCCGAATACGTTAAACTTGGAAAAATGGATTTTTGACAATCGTTCGAACTTTCTAACTTCGTCTAGAGAACATGCGAATAACCTGAAACAATATTAAAACTATGAATACGAAACACTCTGAATTTCTTATAGTGTAAGATTACATCACATGCAAAACTAGCAAAAATAAACAACACCTAAAACATCAAAACCAAGTCATTTGAACACAGTCAAAAATTTAGAGGGTTCTGCTCGGATTTGGCCGAGATTGGGGGTATGGTGGCCGGCCAAAATTGCATGAAACCCCCTAAAATTTTCACAGTGTTCATATTATATCACACACAACACTCTGTACCTGTTTAAAAAAATTTTTGACAACATTTTAAATTCGACAGAAACAACATTTTCACGTTTCACGTTTCGGAGTATTTCGGTTTCGTAATCTTAACAAAATCCGTATAAATTTCTAGCATGGCTCTGATACCACTGCAGGGTTGCCTAGCACGGCAGCAAGGTTTCGGGAGGCATCGTCCATGCCATATTAAAAAATTTGTCGTTCTAGCTAATCCTAACTAAGAATCGTTAACTAGAAATCAACGGAAATGTAAATGCAAACACTTTGCAAGTAAAAGAGAGCAAGGAATACAACCTTTGTAGACTGGTCCTTCACTTCAATAGCTCCATGTAGTAGTCTCTTCACTGCGATCGTGAACTCCGGACACTAGAGAGTCTCCCATGAAGAAACGAACATGTTTGCTTCAAAGTCTTCGAGGCCAAAGATGATCTACGTCGAGGAGACACTAACCCAAGCTATCTCTTCACTAATTGTGGAATTAGTGAAGCAAACACCATATACTAAATGGCAAGTAGTAGAGGATGATGAAGTAGGAATTTTTCTCACTTTAGATTTCATTTTCTCACATTTTTTCTTATATCTCCATTGAAGCTAGAAAGTTTTGAGGAAGAACAAGAAGAAGAATGAACTCATCATATGAATTAATCCAAATGAATTATTGCAATCATGGGTGAGTTAAGCCCTCATTCCTAACTCATGTAGAGAATAAACCAAAAGCTAAGGTTAATGGTTGGGTTAACAAATATCCTAAGGAATGACAAAAGAGTGGACATTGTCAATGTTCTACAAGCTTCTTCCAAGCTTGAAAATATTGACCATGTCTTTTCTCTTTTGTGATAACTTAAGCAATAAATAAAACTCTAACTTAATCCTAGCATGGTATATGTCTCATACACCCATCTTGCTTGTATTATCAAGCATGACACAATACATGTACACAAATATACATATCACATATACACAATGTGCACATCTAGTGAGAAAAGAAATCTTAAGTGAATTAATATTAGTTAATGTAATTTAATATATCAAATATATAATTATACATTAAATTATCAAATCAACTCTGGATTTAATAATCTGGCTATATTACATATAACCGACTAGTATCATATGTAACAACTTATCGAATCAACACTTGATCCGATAACCCGGCTATATTGCATATAACCGACCAATGTCACAAATCGTGAGAATAGAATACGGTATCTCATATCGTATTAATCTCGGTCCCGTACATATCACATATATGCTCCTACTCCGTTTCTCTTGAGCCAGGAAACCTTTGTGTAGGACTCTAAAGACTCGTCAATACGCCGGCAGTAGGTGATGATCATATCAAACACCCACAAGCCGCAAGCGGTCTGCTAAATGTAACAGCCACCCAGGTATTGAGCGATCAGAAGATCAACAAGCAAGCCCGCTCACACTCCTGCGAATCCAATCAGTAACACTACCGTACAGTCCGGTCTCTTCGTTTGATATGTCGCATATCTCGTCTAGGGGTGGTAAACGTCAGACCCCAGTAACTCGATAAGTCATGTCGATATGAGGCTCATAACGGGTCGAGAAACTACTGATAACACTTACCGGTATATCTCTAAAGCAGCCCTGGCCAGGGACTGTTGTATATATGTATGCCCTAGAGGCCATTATATGATAGTGTATGTACAGGTATGTGTGTGTGTGTGTATTCAAGGGACATTTTTGCTCGACATGATAGTATGCTATCTGGTTGCACCTTTTATCTTGACAAGTTCATTTGATCATGCTTTCATTCATTTGGTACATGTTGACATAGCCCTTAGGATGATGCAGGACTGCTGTGATTATGATGCGGATCATATTAGTGGGACATGTGTAGTCTATGAGCATATCCTTGAAATGTTCCTAGTCGTGGGTGTATCGAGACGGGGCATCGATATCACCAGAGTAGACTAGCGTATACGTTACTTGTCCCATATGATCGGCGATGGTTGATCCCATATCCATTGGTGTGGTGACACCAAAGATCGTATACGGGTGCTCAGTGGAGACTGGGTACACTGAACGGTCTCGCCGAGAACTCTTATATAGTATTATATCTATCGTCGGATAACAGTTCTCAAGTGACACTGGTACATGTTAGTCTGTACACCTGAGATCGTCATAGAGTCTTGTGTGTCTCCCACTGTACTTTGATCTCCACCCTACCACGGCTTTACTGAGTTGTTCAAATAGGTGGATTTTGGGAACAGTCCCGAGGCACATGGAGGCAATGAGCGATAGAAGCGGTTTTGTCTCTCCCGTTATTGGGGGTTGATGTTGCACCATGTACGATTGGTTATAACAGGAAATCCCTGGCCAAGGCTGCTGAGATTTACTCATAAGTGTTATCAGTAGTTTCTCGATCTGTTATGAGCCATACACCGACATGACTTATCTGAGTTATTGGGGTTAACAATACCATCAGTAGACTTGATATGCAGCATATTTGACGAAGAGACCGGACTGTACGGTAAGTGTTGCCAGTTGGCTCGACAGGAGTTTTAGCAGATTTGCTTGTGTTTCTTCTGATCGCTCAATTCCTAGGAGCCGTTACGTACTGCTTGTGCCGCTGACGGTTTGTGGGCATGTGATGTGATCACTGCCTACTGCTAGCGTATTAACGAGTCTTATAGTCCCACAAAGGAGTCTCCTAGCTCAGGCGAAATGATTTGGGGTGCATATGTGATATGCGCCGGAGCTCGATTAAATGCGTGTATTGGATACCGTATTTTAATCGGGCATTTTCTATTGGACGGGTCGTATGTGATATAACTGGGTTATTAAATCAAGGGTTGATTTAACATTAAGTCGATTAGCTTGTTTATTAAAACCAATTTCTTTTGTTGCATGCATGAGTGTATGTATATGTTGATGTGCATGCACACATGCAAGCATACATGTGTCATAGTTGATGATACATTGGTGGTGGCAATGCAAGACTCACATGGTAACAATTTTTAGCTATTTTGTTTATTTGAGAAAAGCAAAATGGCAACATAATCATGGTTGACTATTCAACTCTCTTGAGTTGACAATGGTTAATGGTTTTTTAGCTCATGGTTTTGTAGCCCATGGTTTTGCTTAAACACAAGTTACAAAATATCTAGATATTTTTTAACCAAGGTTTAGCATGGATGACACCTTCTTACTCTCTTGAGTTTAGGGATGGTTATCATATTATTCTCTTGAGTTTGTTTTGTGCCATCTTCTTCTTCCTCTCTCTCCTCAAAGCTCACTAGGGTTTCAAAAGAAAGAGTAAGGATTAAAAAGAAAAGATTTTTAATTGAGATCCAAACCCAAATCACCATTCTACTTTAGTCTTGCCCACTAGTGTGGAGTGTTAGCTTCTTCTTCATCCTTGATCAAGAGAAGCTTGGAGCTTGGTGCAAAAAGACTTCGTAGTGGATCATCATGGATTCGGAAGGACATAAGCCAACCAGTTCAAACCTCAATCGATCCAAGGAGTCTAGGAGGAGGTCTATAAAGGTTGTATTCTCTCCCACTTAGTGTTAGCCACTTGTAGTATATGATACCAGCATGTTGTTACTCTATCTTTCTGGTTCGATTCATGGTTGGAATTGTTTAGCACCCTCTAAAATTTTTGTTATAGCTTGTGTGATGCAACCCTAAACCTATTGTGGTGCTATAGAATCCCTACAGTGGTATCAGAGCCAAGCTAGAAACATAGACAATGTTAGAATGAATACGAAAAAGATACAACTCCGAATTAACAAAAACTGCAACCCTCAAAATTAGCTTCTCTGTCGAATTTTTAAAGTGCCCAGAAAATTTTTCAAACAACTGCAGAAGCTTACTGACAGTGCACTGAGAACACAGAACAAATTTGAGGCTGACCCACCTGTTTTTGGCCGAGCACCCTCCCCTATATTCCGGCGTCGCTGGCCCCCTTACCCCCTATTTGCCTCAAATTTTTCCTGTGCTCTGGTGTGTAGGTTTTGGGGTTTCAGGTATTGTTTGTTTAGACCAAATTTTCATGTGATGCAAATTATGCTTAGGGCCTTGTTCGGAGTATTTCCTTGTCGTATGTTTTAACATTGTAATGGTAACTTGGATGATGTTTAACAGTTTAAGCGAACATCAATAACCCCCTATTGCCCTCGCTGAAAATTTCCAAGTGTTGAAATTTTCATAAGTTAATTATATCCGATAGTCGTGCAAGTAACTCTATTGACCTTCTAGAAGGACAAAAACCATAACTCGATTCTATGCCCTCGGAACCGCGACTGAACCCTAGGATTTGCCGTAGTTCCGCGGTGTCATAGGTGAGGCATTGGTTTGGGCCTTCGGATAGATCATAGGAACTATGGCACGCTTTTGGGTACTTTAACTTTGCTCAAGTGTTGAGCTTATCGGGGTAATTTGTGGGTGCTTGTTGACTCGATCGAAACGTTTAACATTGTCTAGAAATTTTCTGAATGTGATACAATAATTAGAATCTACACTAATTAGTTTTGTGAAAAGTAATTAGTTGTTTGTAAGTCTAATATTTCGGTCTTGGGAGAATCGGGAATATTTTTGAATTACCCGGTTTCTTTTGAAAAGGTGTTTTTATGGCTGAGACCTGAATATAAGATTTGCATTGTTAGGCATGAAATCCTGAATATATTATATTCCGGGTTTATGATGAATAAAGGCAGTGTTGATTCCAATTGTTGTAGTGATTCACTTTCTATTCTGCGACCGTATGTGTAGTATGTGGTGTATCACCGGTTTCGTTGCTATACATCAACGACAATTGGGGTACGCATACTTACTTTCATTGATGATATGTGATATTATGTGTTGCTGAGATATGATGTGCAGGATCGTCGTGAATGAATAGCCGGGGGTTTTATGTGAGATGAGAGTTTTTCTTTTCATTCATGTAAAATTAATTGTATGTAATATTCTTTTATTGGGGCACTTCTGGGTTGAGGATGATGTCACCATTGTTGTATATTATTTATTTTTCCGCATTAAGATAGACCCAAAGAGGGGAGCACAAGTGACCGGGTTTTAGGGTTTAGTGGGAGGCCATCCCGAGGAGTCGAGACCGGGTCTCCTAAACTCTAGAATTGGTAGGGTTTGCCGCTCTCGTAGTGGTCTAGGGGTATGGGCTTGGCTATTCACCGCGACCGTGGAATTCGTATTTTCTATTGTTGGCTAAATACAAAATACGGACCTCCTACTATATCCTGTATTTTCATATATGTGCTTCTGCTGTGGATATTCTGTAATGTGATTACTTTATATGCTGAGACGAATGATATATTATAAATATGATATATAATAAACGTTGCTTATGTTTTGCATCTGTTAGTTATATGTGTGCCCTAGAGGCCATTACTGTACATACGATGTATATTGTAGTGGATGCTTGGACATATATATAGAGGACTTTCTTGCTCGACATGATAGTATGCTATCTGGTTGCTCTTTATCTTAACATGTATGCTGATTGTCTCTATGTTCCATGTTGATAAAGCCATTAGGATGAGTACTTGACTACCAGGACTATGATGCAGATCAAACTAGTGGGGACAGAGTAGTCTCTAAGTACATCCTTCAAATGTTCCTAGTCGTGGGTGTATCAAGACAGGGCATCGATGTACCAGAGTAGACTAGCGTATAGCTTCTCGACCCATGCAGATGGGCGATGGATGATCCCATATCCATTGGTGTTTAACATCAGAGACAGTATAGGGGTGCTCAGTGGAGTCTGGGTACACTGAATGGACTCGCCGAGAACTCCCAGATGGTATTATACCTAACATCAGGTGGCAGTTCTCTGGTGACACTGGTATAGGTTAGTCTGTACACCCGAGATCGTCATAGAGTCTTGTGTGATTCCCACTGTGCTTTGATTTCCGCCTTAACACGTTCAAGAGAACGTGCAAAATGGTGGCTTTTGGGTACAGTCTCGAGTCACGTGGAGGCAATGAGCGATAGGTGAGGTTTCGTCTCTCCCAGTATTGGGAGTTGATGTTGCGCTGTGATCGATTGGCTTTAACAGGAAGTCCTAGGCCAAGGCTACATTAGAGATATACTGGTAAGTGTTATCAGTAGTTTTTCGACCGGGTATAAGCCTCACATCGACATGACTTATCGAGTTACTGGGGTCTAACGTTTACCACCCCTAGACGACATATGCGACATATCAGACGAAGAAACCGGACAGTACGATAGTGTTACTGATCGGATTCGCAGGAGTGTGAGCAGGCTTGCTTGTTGATCTTTTGATCGCTCAATACCCAGGTGGCCGTTACATTTAGCAGACCGCTTGCGGCTTGTGGGTGTTTGATATGATCATCACCTACTGCCAGCATATTGATGAGTCTTTAGAGTCCTACATAGGGGTTTCCTAACTCAAGCGAAACGAAGTATAAGCACCTATGTGATATGTGCGGGACCGAGATTGATACGATTTGAGATACCGTGTTCTATTCTCACGATATGTGATATCGGTCGGTTATATGTGATATAGCCGGGTTATCGGATCAAGAGTTGATTCGATAAGTCGTTACATTTAAATATTAATCAGTTATATGTGATATAGCCGAATTATTAAATCAAGAGTTGATTTGATAATCTAATGTATAATTTTATATTTGATATATTAATTTAGATTAACTAGTATTAGCTCACTTATGATTTCTTTTCTCACATTTGATATACTTTACATATATGTGATATATGTATTGTTTTCTTTTTGGCACAAAATATATATGTGATATATATAAGTGTGTCATGCTAGGTTACACTTGCAACATAGTTAGTATGAGACTTAAACAATGCTAGGTTAAGTTAGGTTTTTATTTTTCTTAAGGATTTTAAACATTTGGATAATGAGTCTTGGTTCAAAGCTTGTAGAAGCTTGTAGGTTTCATTGGCTAAGTCCACTTGTTTGTTAACCTTAAGATATTTGTTAACCCAACTCTTAACTCGTAGCTATGGTTTATTCTCTACATGAGTTAGGCATAACAATAACTCACCATGGTTGCAATTCTAATCTCATACAATAATTCATTTCATCACTTGTTCATCTTCTTCTTCTTGACAAAAGCTTTCTAGCTTTTTTCAATGGTGATGATTTTGAGCGAGAAAATGCTTTCTAATGTGAGTAAAATTCCTACTTCATCATCCTCTACTACTTTCCATTTAGTATAGGGTGTTTGCTTCACTAATTCCATGATTAGTGAAGAGATAGCTTGGGTTAGTGTCTCCTTGACGTAGATCATTTTCGGCCTTGAAGACTTCGTAGCAAGCATGTTCGTTTCTTCATCGGAGCCTCTCTAGAGTCCGGGGCTTTTTGATTGCAGCGAAGGGTCTACTACATGGAGCTATTGAAGTGAAGGACCTGTCTACAAAGGTTGTATTCCTTGCTCACTTAAGATGTAAAGTGTTTACATATGTTATTCCGTCGATTTCTAGTTAACGATTCTAAGTTAAGGTTAGCTAGAACGGCAAAATTTTAATTTGGCATGGACGACACCTCCTGAAACCTTGTTGTCATGCTAGGTAACCCTGCAGTAGTATCAGAGCCATGCTAGAAATTTAGACGGATTTTGTTAAGTTTACGAAACCGAAATACTCTTAAACTTGAAACGGAAAATTCAAGTTTCTGTCGATTTTAAAAGTTGTTGAAAAAAAGTTTTAAACAAGTACAGAGTGATATATGAGATATATCAAGAACACCATGAAAATTTCAGGAAAAAATGAGAATTTTTGGCCGGCCCCTAAACCCCACATCTCGGCCAAAACCGAGCACCCCTCCCCCCCCGAAATTTTTTTTGTGTTCCAGTTTCTTGGTTTTGATGTTTCAAGTGCTGTTTGTTTTTGCTAATTTTGCATGTGAAGTAATCTTTCACTATAAACAATTCGGAGTGTTTCGTATTCGTATTTTTAACATTGTTTCGGGTTATTCGCATGTTGTCTAGACAAAGTTAAAAAGTTCGATCGAATGTTAAAAACCCATTTTTCCAAGTTTAACGTATTCGGAAAAACATGCAAGTGATCCTATGAACCCTTTAGAAGAATGAATCCCTAACTCGACTTTTTGGATCACGGAACCGCGGTCAAACCATAGAGTTTGTTTTAGTTCCGTGGCGACATGAGTGAGGCTTGGGTTTGCCCTTCTACGGCTGGTGCATAGGTACTGTGGTATATTCTGGGTATTATTGAACTGTTCTCAAGTGTTGAGCTCTCTGGAAATTGTGGGACTTTGATGAATTGATCAAAAAGTTTAACGTTCATCCGGTTATCATGTGATGGGATACAATATTTGGAATCTACATGTAGTTATGAGATAACTAATTTGAATGTTATAAATCTAGCAGTTTAGTCTCATTTGATCGGTTGCTATGGGATTTTGATGTGATCAAAAATCCGTTGCAATCACGTAGCGTACGCGGATACTCACCGGATAAATTTATTAGATAGCCACGCCCCATAGCCCCGACCAAGTGATTGTAGGAGAACCCCGTCGCCAAAAGTATCTGTTCGGGTGCTTGCGGTAGCGGTATTCCGTCTTAGTTCAATTCGTCGACGGCATCGGGGGGTGCGGCCGTCTACTAAAATTTCCGACAAGCATTCGATAAGGATGTTGGGAATCTTGTTGAATTGCCCGACTAGATATTAAAAGGTGTTTTGAATATCGAGACTAAAATGCGGGGTTCATAATTGTTAGGCATGTGATGTCTAAGGAATTCATTTGGTTAGGCATGTGATGTCTAAGGTGGTTGTGGATTCCAACTGTTGTAGTTTTTCACTTTCTTTTCTGCGACCGTAAGTGTAATATGTGGTGTATCGCCTTTTTCGATGCTATATGTCAACGACAATTGGGATACGCATATTTACTTATGTTGATGACATGTGATGTTATGTGTTGGTATGATATGTTATATTGGATCAACGTGTTTTGAATAACCGGGTTTTTTATGTGAGATGAGAGTTTTTCATTTTCATTCATGTAAAATTCATTGTATGTAATATTCTTTTATTCGGGAACTTCCGGGATGAGGATGATGTCACCATTATATATTATTTACTTTTCCGCATTAGGATAGACCCAAGGCGGGGAGCACAAGTAACCGGGTTCTAGGGTCCAGTGGGAGACCATCTCGAAGACTCGAGACGGGGTCTCCTAACTCTAGAATTGGAATGGTTGCTTTCCACTCTTATAGGGGTCTAGGGGTGTGGGATTGGCTATTCATCACGACCGTGGGATCCGTGTTTTATACAGGCTTAAAATAAAACCCGGAAATCCAAGTATATCCAATATATCATATGTTTTTATTCTGCTGCGATATTCTGTGATGTGATCATTGATTATATTCTGAGACGAATGCCTATATTATATATATGAGATATAATTAATATTGTTGCTTTCATTCACATGTGATGCTTGGGAAGCATAATAAATGGGACTTCATTAATGAGATTAATGAAATAAAAGAAACCTAAAGATGCTGTAGAAACTTGTCTTGAAAACTGGTAGCTCTAGTTCTTGCTTTGCATAGCGGTATTCCTTATAGAATATCCAGCACCTTGTTCGATAAGGAAAGAGCCGAGATCCCTTCACCGGGAGTGACCACTTTAGCGAAACTAGCAGATTCTACAAACTCGGTTTGTCTTTTGATTGCTTTTACAGTTTTTGCTTTGCATAGTGGTATTTGTGAAATATCCTGCACCTTATTCGATAAGGAAAGACCCGAGATCCCTTCACCGGGAGGGACCTCTTTAGCAAAACTAGTAAAATTTTAAAAAACACTCCTTTTCAAAATCACTCGATTCTACGACGATATCAAGTTCATTACGCAAAGGTTTTTCTTAAAACCTGTCGTAGCCCTCCATCATTTCAGATAAATACTTCATAGTATTCGCGCTACGTTTGTTGGCCTCCGTCAAGACATTGTGTGCAGTAGCTATTTATGCTTATCTGCTTAAGCATATCATGCGATTGAGTTAGGGTGGTCGTGCGACTTTGTTGGCCTCCGTCAAGAGTCGTGCGGGTGGGTTTAATTCAATCATGAAATGTACGGGTTGAACTTGACTAGCGGACTATGGTTTGTTGGCCTCTGTCAAGGTCATAGGATGCTAGGGGTAAAATATTATCAGGAATTTCAAGTGTTGAAATTTGCAATGAGATTGCATACCTCCTATGAGATAGTTGGATCACGATACCCACTGCGAGTAAGAGTTACTCCTGGGAGAGTTTTACACATTACAAATAGTCGATAAAGTAGGTGTCTAGAAAGGTGTTAACGGGGTTACGTCCCTGGGAAAACGAGGTTTATTTTAATTAGGTCCGTGCGAAAGCACGGGGAACCTCCCTCAAAATATCGACACTCGCCTAGCTGAAAGATTGGCGATCTTGTAGCGTGTAATTAATCTCGGCTAGTCTTTCCTTTTAGGATTTGAAGGAAAATTTGACTAAAACAGTGTGAGCCATCCTGATTAGATATATTAATAACCAATCTAATCTTGCAAGAGCATACGCTGAGTGTTTTCTTCTCTCTCTCTCTAGGTAGCGACCATATCACGCCTTAATTAAGATAATAATAAGGATATACTGACCGAACCCGCTTGTTATACTGCGCTAAGGAACGTTGGTCCCGCTCCAACTTATAATTGTTATAAGACCGGGCAGGAAACAGGGGATTACCAGGATTCCCGTGCCGCCCAAATGAAGAAAGTGCATGATGATGCATCTTCTTCAGGTATGTTCATTACAGAGAACTTTTTCCCAGTATCATTTACATCCTGGGTATGAGATACCGGATAAGGATCCCACATATGTAATCTGTTACATGGGCTACAGATAGATAGAGAACTGAGAATAGGTGATAAATTTCAAGAGTTGGAAATGGTGCAAGTGTTGCAGCCAAGTTGTTGGCAGTTATCACCCTGTATTTCCAAATACATTGATTCTGAACGAATGTTATTAGATACCAAAGCTGATATACAACATCATATCAGTCTCTTTATTAAGTAAAGAAGGATATAATTTTGTATTGTTGGAAAATGTTTTGAACATTTCCTATATCAAGAGTTGATCGGTTCAGGCAAGTTATCTAAGAGCATATACGTTCTGAATCAAACCACAGTTTTTAACATACAAAACACACACAAGAGGAAGAGTTCAGAAATGAACGAATCCTTCTTGAGGCATTGTAGACTAAGTCATATCAATGCGACCCGACTAGCTAAGTTACATAAAGATGCATATTTAAATCAGTTTGAATTTACATCTTGCGAAACTTGCCAGTCATGTCACAAAGATAAAATGACTATAGCTCCGTTTATTTGAAACAGAGAAAGAGTTGGTGAACTCTTGGGATTGATACATGATGATGTATGTAAGTCCCCTGTCTACACATGCCAGGACTAGTTCTTTATACTTTATTACATTCACTGATGATCTCTCAAGATTCGGACATATGTTCCTGTTGAAACATAAGTCTGAACCTTTTAAGATATTCAAAGAATATAAGTTAGAAGTAGAGAACCAAAATGGGTATAAGTATTTTGTCCTATGATGAGATCAGGGAGGAGAATACTTGAGCAAGGAATTCTTGGACTATTCTAAAGGAGAATGAGATTCTCTCTCAGCATTACTCCTCCGTATACACCACAGCACGTTGGTGTATCGGGGCAGAGCAATCGCACCCTATGTGATATGGTGTGCTCTATGATGAGTACTACTGAGTTGCCTATTTCCTTTTGGGGGTTATGCACTTATGAAGCTGCATATCTATTGAATAGGGTTCCAATCAAATAAGGTGCCAACCACTCCATATGTGATATGGTATGGGAAGAGCCTATCTCTTAAGGATGTTAAGATTTTGGGTTGTCTGGCCTATGTTTAAAAAGCAAAATCCGGACAAGCTCGAGGCAAGGTCAGTTCTGTGGAAGTTTGTTGGATATCCCAAGCATTCACAAGGGAATATCTTCTACCACACCGAGGAATAAAAGGTGTTTTGTTCATCAGCATGCCACCTTTTGGAAAAGGAATTTCTTGTGAAGAAATTAGTGGTCATGAGGTAGAACTGGATGTTGTTCCAGCTATACAAACAGCAGCTGATGATTTGGTATAACCGGAAGATTCAATAGTTCCCAACGAACCTCAGCTTCTCCGCGGATCTAGTAGGGTTCCTCACCCACCTACGAGATACTTCGGTTTTCTCTATGACAGTGGAAGCAAGGATTGCATCATGAGATGATGACCCAACTAGTTTCGAGCAGGCCATCAGGAGTAGGGACTCTGTAAGAATGGCTGGATGCTAAGCGATCTGAGATGGAATCCTTATACACCAACAAAGTATGGACTTTGGTTGCTATATCTGAAGGGTTAAATCCCCATCAGGAGCAAGTACATCTTGAGAAGATTACTTGGTGTACATAGAAAAGTTGAGACTTTCAATGATAAGACTTGTTGCAAAAGGTTCTCGTCATCGACCAGATGGGGATAATGATGAAACCTTTTCTAGTATTTATGCTTAAGTCCATCCAGATCCTACTTGCCATTGCTACATACCATGACTACGATATCTGTTAGTGTATATGCCCTAGAGGCCATTACTGTATCATACTAGTTTGTATATTACTTAATGGAAGCTTGGGATATTCACAGTTGTATATACAATCTTGCTCGAAATGGTAGTATGCTACTTGGTTTGTCTCTGCTTTAATATGTGCATGTGTTTCTTTTAGCATATTGCTGGTATACATATTAGTAGAGCCCTTAGGATCTTTGCTTGATTACCAGCGTTGTGATGGCGCTCGCACTCGTGGGAGCTGGGTAATCTATAAGCACATCCTTATACAGGTCCCTGGTCGTTGGACTATCGAGACAGGGCATCGATACTCCGGAGTAGACTAGCGTATGCGCTTCTCATCCCAGTGTGGGAGACGGTCTGTCCCACAGCCGTTAGTACGTCGTACTTGGGATAGTATGCGGGTGCTCGTTAGGTTACGAGTACACTGGACAGGACTCGTCGGGAACTGTTGGTTGGTAATATACCTATCGTCAGTTATCAGTTCCCAGGTGACATGAGTACAGCTTAGTCCGCTGACTTGACACTGTCACTTCGCCTCGAGTGTGTTCCCACTACACTTTGATTACTACCCTACCACGGCTCAAAGGAGCTGTGCAAACAGGTAGTTTTTGGGTGCAGTCCCGAAGCACTTGGAGGCAGTGACGGTTAGACAGGATTCGTCTCTCCCGGTATTGGGGGTTGACATCGCGCTGTGTCTAGGAGAGCCATTACACGAGTAGTCCCTGGCCAGGGCAAGCGAGATATACTGGTAGGTTTCCAGTGTTATCTCAGGGTGTTCTGGGCTACACTCCGACACGACTTGTACCGCTATTAGGGGACTGACGTTCACCGCCCCCCTAGGCCCGCCATGCGATGTATCAGACGAACAGACCGGACTGTACGGAGATTGTCATATACAGGCTCAGTAGGAGTGCAGATGGGGTTCACCTCGTCAGTCTTCTTATCGACATCTACCTGGGGACCGTTACGTACAGCTAGTGCCGCTTGCGGTCTGTGGTTAAACCCACTGCCAGCGTAGTGTCGAGTCTTTAGAGTCCCACACAGAGAGCTATTCGCCTTTAGGCAAAATGAGTGGAGGTCGCATGGTTTTGCGACAGGGTTCGTTCACATTCGCGCACTTGTGCACGTTTGCTGTCCGGACAGTTTATACTAGCGGGCTTTGGTTTAAGCCGGATCCTAGTATATGTTTTGAGATTGGTTTTTCTCATTGTGTTCGTGTTCCTCGGATCACGAATGCGGGTGCGTATGCACAGTTGCTTGAGATTGAGGGAGAGGACCTTGATTAGGGTTAATGGCTATTGTCATTTTATTAACCCTAATATTTATGTGTGTGTTATTGTTAATTAGTAATTAGTTTGATAATTATCCATGGTTGTGGTTATTGACCTTTTGACTTCTTTGACTTGTTGACCAAGGTTGACACTTTGACCATCATAATTTCTTTTGGAAGATGCTTTTTGATCTTTGCAATTTGAAATGATAATGGTCATGTCATGATTTACCATGATAATTATCTAGCTAATTATTCAATTAAATTAATTCACACATATTAGTGAGAAGAGCTCTATTATTTTCTCATTCTCTCATATCATTTCTCTCTCTTGTTCATCCTCTCCCTCAAGCTCTCTCCCTCTCATGTGTTGAGAAACAAAAAGCTTGAGAAAAACCTTCACTTGATCCTCTCTACTCTCTTCTAGGGTTCAAGTCTTAGCATTTCTTGCACTCTAGTTACTCCTAGCTTGGAGTTGAAGCTAAAGGTGGTGGCTTTCAAGTGGATCTTTCTTTGACGGAAGAAGACAAGCAAGGTGAGGCCTTTCTACCATTCCGACGAGCAAGGAGAGAAGGAGTTCGAGCTCAAGGTATAACCTTTCTACAACTTAGTTAGTTGTTAGTTTACTTTAGCTAGTTTTCGTTTAGCAAAGATCCTCACAAGCAAGGTCCATGTTGCCTAAGTCATTAAAAATCCGTTTTTTATTATGTTTTCCGCCTCCCCGTAAGCACCGGGGTGGGCAACACGGACTTACAGTGGTATCAGAGCCTAACTAAACCTAAACTAGCTAAGTAGTTAAGTGTAACGAAGTTTCGAAACCGGAAAATCGAAAAACCAAACTTGCAAAACCCTAGTTTCTGTTAAAAAATTTTCTGCTCAAAATGAAAATATTTATACTTGTAAAATCGTCTCAGGGTTTTCTGAATACACCCAAGAAAAACGATACCCTAATTCCATCAAACCGCCGCCCTTCCGCCGCACGAGGTAGGCATGTGCGGCGGAAGCGCCGCGGTTTGTCGTTATCGGCGCATCGTTTTTCGTGCAGTGTGTGTTGTTGTTGGTTTTGGGATTTTTAGGATATATTATATGTGCCCAGATTTTCCAGAACTAAAATTTACTTTTGGGGGCCTATAAATCCGTATTTTTCGGAACTTCACTACACTTTAACTACATCGGTTATATCTGTAATGCTTGCATGTATTGAACGTCGGCTAATCGCTATAAGACGATTAGTCGGGGTTATACATGATCTGTGATTGTTATTGGTTTGTGGATATGAATGGATTGGATTGTCGCGGGTGAATGGCCGGGGTGGATGTGAGATGAGCGTTGTTTTTCTTTCATTCATTTGTAACATGTAAATTGATGTAATAATATTCTTTGTATGGCCGCACAACCGGGTCGGGGTTGTAGCCGTCATTGTATAATTCTTTTTACTGTTTTTGCTCCTAGGATAGACCCATGGAGGGGGTGCACAAACTACCGGGTATCTCGAAGTGCCGAGTGGCCTACTCACGGTGGTGAGGGAGGTTGCTTCGCTTCGGGTGCTTGGCGGGTAGTTTGCCGCACCCGTAGGGGTCTTGGGTGGGGTATTGGCTATTCACCGCGACCGTGTAATCCGCTTTGCGTTGCAGGCTCGAAAGCATTGCGGATTCCTAGTATATCCAATGTATTCATCTGTGATCTGTAATGTCTATCATTGCTATATATTTATATATAATAACTATTTAGGCGTTGCTTATGTTTTACAGCCGCGCTAGCCCAGCCCCCGCTCTGTCGTTAGTTAAGTAACCTAACGGGTGATGACGGGGCCCCGTGGCGAATGCGAATGGCATAAGCGTACGTCATATTTTGGTTGTTTTCTGTAATGGTAGGATTAAATGATGGGACGCATTAAAAGAACTAATGCAAGAAATAAACCAAGTAAAAGTCGATTGGAACACTTTGAAAACCACTCGGTTCTTTTCAAAACTAAACTTTTAAACGCGGAGCTTGAACCACTCCTTTTAAAAGCTATCTCGTTCCATCGATTATATCAAGTTCACTACGTTCACGGTTTCGCCAAAACCATTCGTAGCCCTCCGTCATTCCACATGAATGGTCAAAAGTATTCAAGCTATGTATTTTGGCCAAAGTCAAGGCATAGTGATTGGTAGCGTTTGGGTATTCATGTGCAGCATAGATAGATGCGTTGATTTGGGACAGTCGTGCTGCCATTTTGGCCAAAGTCAAGGGTAGGTACGGGTGGGTCCAAATTAACCAGGAGAATGACGGGTAGAACTTGACATGTGACTTATGATATTTTGGCCAAAGTCAAGGTCATAAGAGCATGGGGCAAAAATCCACATCGGGAGTTTCATAAGTACTGAAACTTGCTAGTGTTGCATACCATTTGGAGTGTGATGATTCTGGTAGGATTCCTTCGGTTTTATCACGCGATGATATTTGGATCCCGATCCTACTGTGAGTATATGCTACTCCTCGGGAAAACTCTCACTTAACGATCAATGCTATAAACCTAGTAGGTGCCTAGAAAGGTGTTAGCGGGGCTACGCCCACAGGGAAAAGAGGTTACTTAATTAAGGAACTTCGCGAAAGCGTTGGAAAACCTCCCTCGAAGTACCGACACTGGCCTGGCTGAACGGTTAAGCAAGTATTGTACGGTGAGAATGATCCCGGCTAATCCTTTTCTTTACGGTTTGAGAAGGGATTCGAGAGACAGTGGGAGCCATCCAGTTTAGACAAACTAAAAACCACTCTAAACTTGCAAGAGCATCATGCTAAAGTGTTTCTTTTCTCTCTCCTAATTGCAGCGACCATTCAAGATGACCGGACTTAAGTTACTATTAGATAAAAACATATTGACAGGGCCAAACTACAAAGATTGGCTCAGGAATGTCAAGATGGCTATCACTTATGACAAGCTGGGGTATATACTTACCACCAAAGCTCCCCCTGTCCCAGGTCCCACCTCCAGCGTCGCGGATGTTGAAATCCGTAAGACATGGGAGATAGATTGCGCGAGGGCCAGATGCCTCGTACTAGCCTCGATGGACAACGACCATCAGAGGAGGCACGAGAATATGGACCTAGAGTCCATATTTCTCCATACAAAAGAACTGTATGGAGAGCAGTCTCGTATCGCAAGATACGAAGTGTCGAAGAAGCTCTTTTCGGCAAGGTTGGCCGTCGGATCATCGGTAGCGGACCACGTGCTTAAGATGATCGGCTACATAGAGGAGCTCGCGGACCTTGGGACCACGTTGGAGAATGAACTCTATACCGATTTGATTCTCCAGTCCCTTCCTTCCACTTACGCCCAGTTCATTCTTAACTTCAACATGCAAGGAAAGGAGGTTGAACTTGCCGAGCTTCTGAACATGTTGAGGACTGCTGAGGGCACCCTACAGAAGGGTAGGGAGACATCCACTTTGTTTGTAGGAGGATCTTCCTCTTCTAGGTCCAGGGCGAAAGCCAAGGGCAAGAAGAAGAAAGCCCCCGCCAAACCAAGAGGCGGTGTCGGTAAAGTGGATACGAAGGGAAAGGGTAAAGCAACAAAGGTAGCGGGGAAGCTGGTGGGGAAGGAAGAATGCTTCTATTGTCACAAAAGTGGTCACTGGAAACAAGATTGCAAGGCTTGGAAAGCCAGAACACAGGATTTGAAGCGAGTTGCAGCTTCAGCTTCAGGTGTGTATGTTATTGAAAATTGTCTATCAATAAACTCTACTTCCTGGGTATTGGATACCGGATCAGGATCTCATATCTGTAATTCTTTGCAGGCGTTGAGAAAGCGTAGAGTTTTGAAGGCAGGTGACATGACCCTCAGAGTTGCGAACGGTGCTAGCATGGATGCTGAGGCCGTGGGGGACTATCACCTGGGATTATCAGATGGACACTTTTTGGTTTTGCGTAGTTGTTATTATGTACCAAATGTAACCTGTAATATCATTTCTGTATCTTTATTATCTAAAGAAGGTTATGAATTTGCATTTGTAAGTAATGTAGTGAACATTCACCTTAATCAAGTGTTGATTGGGTCAGGTACATTGAACAACGGTATATACGTTTTAAACCAACCACAGATTTTCAATATCCAGAATACACACAAAAGAAAGTCTCCAGAAATTAATAAAACTTTCTTATAGAATTGTAGACTGGGTCACATCAACGAGAGAAGATTGACTAAGTTACATACTGAAGGATATTTAGATTCGTTCGAATATCAATCGTATGCAACTTGTCAATCCTGTCTCAAAGGAAAGATGACAAAGGCTCCGTTTTCTGGACACGGAGAAAGAGCGAGCGAGCTCTTGGGACTCGTACACAGCGACGTGTGCGGTCCAATGTCTACACATGCGCGAAGCGGTTATTCTTACTTCATTACCTTTACGGATGATTTTTCAAGGTACGGTTATGTCTTCTTAATGAAACATAAATCCGAGGCTTTTGAAAAATTCCAGGAATATAAGAATGAAGTAGAAAAACAAACAGGCAAAAGTATCAAGATCCTAAGATCGGATCGAGGAGGAGAATACTTAAGTGCCGAATTCCTGAACTATTTAAAAGAGAATGGAATTCTCTCTCAGCTTACTCCTCCATACACTCCGCAACATAACGGTGTATCGGAGAGACGGAACCGAACCCTATTGGATATGGTACGGTCCATGATGAGTAACGCTGAGTTACCGCGATCGTTCTGGGGGTATGCGCTAGAAACAGCTGCATATCTTTTGAACCGTGTTCCCACTACGACTGTGCCTACCACACCATATGAGTTATGGAGTGGGAAGAAACCCTATCTTAATCACATTAAGACATGGGGATGTCCAGCTTTTGTAAAAAAGCAGCATGCGGACAAGCTCGAGGCACGCTCAGTACAGTGCAAGTTTGTGGGATATCCAAAGAACTCCAAGGGATATTATTTCTATTGCGAAGAGGAACAAAAAGTCCTTGTTTCTCGCCATGCCCACTTTCTAGAACATCAGTTCATAGAAAAAGAAATAAGTGGGAGCGCAATAGAACTGGAAGAAATTCCAGAACCACAAACTATTACTGAAAGTTTAGTGGAACCAGAAGGTTCAAATGAACAGGACATTCCTATGCCGCTCCGCAGGAGTAGTAGGCAGTCTCATCCGCCCGAGAGATACTACGGTTTTCTCATTGACGGGGATAGAGAAGACTGCATCCTGGATTGTGATGAGCCTACTAGCTTCCAGCAAGCCATTCAGAGCGTCGACTCGGTAAAATGGCTGGATGCAATGCGGACCGAGATGGAGTCCATGTACACCAACAAAGTATGGACGTTGGACATTGCTCCAGACGGGGTAAAACCCGTAGGATGCAAGTGGATCTTCAAAAGGAAGATTGGTGTAGATGGACAGGTTGAGACCTATAAAGCTAGACTGGTAGCAAAGGGTTTTCGTCAGCGACCTGGTTTGGACTATGACGAAACCTTTTCCCCAGTAGCTATGCTGAAATCCATTCGGATCCTTCTTGCCATCGCTGCTTTCCACGATTATGAGATTTGGCAGATGGACGTAAAGACAGCTTTTCTAAATGGTCATTTAGAGGAGTGTGTCTATATGGACCAGCCAGAGGGTTTCATTCAGGGTGGGAGCAGCGGAAAGGTGTGCAAGTTGCTCAAGTCCATTTATGGACTCAAGCAGGCATCGCGGAGTTGGAACATCTGTTTTGATGAGACGGTCAAGGAATTTGGCTTTATCAAAAATCCAGATGAACCATGCATCTATTGTAGATTTGTAGCGAGAACTGTAGTATTCCTCGTTTTATACGTGGATGACATTCTCTTAATAGGAAATGACATTCCTATGCTACAATCTGTCAAGGGGTTCTTGTCACACAGGTTCTCCATGAAAGACCTGGGTGATGCCTCCTACATTCTGGGTATCCGGATCTACCGTGACAGATCCAAGAGGATATTAGGACTCTCGCAGTCCAGGTACATCGACACCATACTGAAGAGATTCAGTATGGAAGATTCCAAGCGCGGTAATCTACCGGCTTGTCACGGGATCACCCTCTACAAAGAGATGTCTCCCAAGACTGATTTGGAGAGGGATCGCATGTCTATTATACCCTACGCTTCTGCGGTAGGCTCTATAATGTATGCGATGTTGTGTACCAGACCGGATGTGGCTTATGCACTGAGTGTGGTAAGCAGGTATCAGTCAAACCCTGGGGAGAAACATTGGATAGCAGTAAAGAACATTCTCAAGTACCTGAGAAGGACTAAGGAGATGTTCTTGGTGTATGGCGGAAAAGACCTGCAGGTTGAGGCCTTTGCTGACTCCAGCTTCCAGAGTGACAAGGATGATTCTAAGTCCATGTCGGGTTTTGTCTTTACCCTCAATGGAGGGGCGGTGTGTTGGAAGAGCTCCAAACAGGAAACCGTTGCTGACTCGACTATGGAAGCGGAATACATCGCTGCATCTGATGCCGCAAAAGAAGATGTCTGGATGAGGAAGTTCTTGAAAGAACTTCAGGTGGTTCCGTCCATTGTTGACCCAATACCTCTATATTGCGACAACAACGGGGCTATAGCTTTAGCGAAGGAACCCAGGTCCCATCAGAAATCCAGACACATCTTAAGGCGGTATCACCTGATAAGGGAGATCGTGGATCGCCAGGAGATCGAGGTCCGGAGAGTTGCATAAGAGGATAACACTGCAGATCCACTCACAAAGGCCCTACCCCAGACTCAGTTCGAGCGGCTGATCGAGATGATAGGTCTTCGATACGCCAGTACATGGCCTTAGTGCAAGTGGGAGATTGTTAGTGTATATGCCCTAGAGGCCATTACTGTATCATACTAGTTTGTATATTACTTAATGGAAGCTTGGGATATTCACAGTTGTATATACAATCTTGCTCGAAATGGTAGTATGCTACTTGGTTTGTCTCTGCTTTAATATGTGCATGTGTTTCTTTTAGCATATTGCTGGTATACATATTAGTAGAGCCCTTAGGATCTTTGCTTGATTACCAGCGTTGTGATGGCGCTCGCACTCGTGGGAGCTGGGTAATCTATAAGCACATCCTTATACAGGTCCCTGGTCGTTGGACTATCGAGACAGGGCATCGATACTCCGGAGTAGACTAGCGTATGCGCTTCTCATCCCAGTGTGGGAGACGGTCTGTCCCACAGCCGTTAGTACGTCGTACTTGGGATAGTATGCGGGTGCTCGTTAGGTTACGAGTACACTGGACAGGACTCGTCGGGAACTGTTGGTTGGTAATATACCTATCGTCAGTTATCAGTTCCCAGGTGACATGAGTACAGCTTAGTCCGCTGACTTGACACTGTCACTTCGCCTCGAGTGTGTTCCCACTGCACTTTGATTACTACCCTACCACGGCTCAAAGGAGCTGTGCAAACAGGTAGTTTTTGGGTGCAGTCCCGAAGCACTTGGAGGCAGTGACGGTTAGACAGGATTCGTCTCTCCCGGTATTGGGGGTTGACATCGCGCTGTGTCTAGGAGAGCCATTACACGAGTAGTCCCTGGCCAGGGCAAGCGAGATATACTGGTAGGTTTCCAGTGTTATCTCAGGGTGTTCTGGGCTACACTCCGACACGACTTGTACCGCTATTAGGGGACTGACGTTCACCGCCCCCCCTAGGCCCGCCATGCGATGTATCAGACGAACAGACCGGACTGTACGGAGATTGTCACATACAGGCTCAGTAGGAGTGCAGATGGGGTTCACCTCGTCAGTCTTCTTATCGACATCTACCTGGGGACCGTTACGTACAGCTAGTGCCGCTTGCGGTCTGTGGTTAAACCCACTGCCAGCGTAGTGTCGAGTCTTTAGAGTCCCACACAGAGAGCTATTCGCCTTTAGGCAAAATGAGTGGAGGTCGCATGGTTTTGCGACAGGGTTCGTTCACATTCGCGCACTTGTGCACGTTTGCTGTCCGGACAGTTTATACTAGCGGGCTTTGGTTTAAGCCGGATCCTAGTATATGTTTTGAGATTGGTTTTTCTCATTGTGTTCGTGTTCCTCGGATCACGAATGCGGGTGCGTATGCACAGTTGCTTGAGATTGAGGGAGAGGACCTTGATTAGGGTTAATGGCTATTGTTATTTTATTAACCCTAATATTTATGTGTGTGTTATTGTTAATTAGTAATTAGTTTGATAATTATCCATGGTTGTGGTTATTGACCTTTTGACTTCTTTGACTTGTTGACCAAGGTTGACACTTTGACCATCATAATTTCTTTTGGAAGATGCTTTTTGATCTTTGCAATTTGAAATGATAATGGTCATGTCATGATTTACCATGATAATTATCTAGCTAATTATTCAATTAAATTAATTCACACATATTAGTGAGAAGAGCTCTATTATTTTCTCATTCTCTCATATCATTTCTCTCTCTTGTTCATCCTCTCCCTCAAGCTCTCTCCCTCTCATGTGTTGAGAAACAAAAAGCTTGAGAAAAACCTTCACTTGATCCTCTCTACTCTCTTCTAGGGTTCAAGTCTTAGCATTTCTTGCACTCTAGTTACTCCTAGCTTGGAGTTGAAGCTAAAGGTGGTGGCTTTCAAGTGGATCTTTCTTTGACGGAAGAAGACAAGCAAGGTGAGGCCTTTCTACCATTCCGACGAGCAAGGAGAGAAGGAGTTCGAGCTCAAGGTATAACCTTTCTACAACTTAGTTAGTTGTTAGTTTACTTTAGCTAGTTTTCGTTTAGCAAAGATCCTCACAAGCAAGGTCCATGTTGCCTAAGTCATTAAAAATCCGTTTTTTATTATGTTTTCCGCCTCCCCGTAAGCACCGGGGTGGGCAACACGGACTTACAATATCTGGCAGTTGGGTGTCATGACTGCTTTTCTAAATGGTGATTTAGCAGAGAGCGTCTATAAGTACACAGCCAGAGGGTTTCGTAGACAGTGGGAGCAGCGGAAACGTGTGCAAGTTGCTTTATGAGTTAAAGCATGCATCGCGGAGTTGGAACATCTGTTTTGAAATGGCAGTCAAACCGTTTGACTTCATCAAATTAGTAGATGAACCTTGTATATACAAAAAGGTAGTAGAGAGTATGGTGGTGGTCTTCGTATTGTACGTGGATGACATACTCTTGATAGGAAAGGAGTTTCCTATGCTACACTCAGTCAATCTCCTCTTATCACAAGGATTCTCCATATAGGATCAAGGTGATACCTCATAAATCCTGGGTTTTTCAGTAGGTATAGTGAGATGGTATGAATGGATCCTAGGGAGAATCAATGGATACCTTCCTAGGTGGTAAGCTCGACTGAATGTCATTCATAGGCATTGTCTTTACCCTCAGTGGAAGGACGGTATGTTGGAAGAGTTCCAAGTTAGATGCTGTAGCAAACTAAACGATAAAGGCAGGATACATTGCTACCAAGGATGCTACCAAAGAGGTAGTCCGGATGTATATAAGTTCATGGGATGAACTTCGTTCCTACCATTCTGTGACAATGGAGTTATGGCTTTGGCCTAAGAACCCCCGTCCCATCAGAGATCCAGACATATTCTTAGGCAGTATCACCTGATCATAGAGATGGTTGATCTCCAGGGAGATTGAGGTTAGGAGAGTCGACACAGAGGAGAACAGGGCAGATCCACTCACAAATGCCTATCCCCAGGAGAGACTTTTATTGGATGGTTGAGTATAAGATACTTCAACCACTGCTGATTGTTGGGTATGAGATACTACAGCAGATGGGCCTACTGCAAGTGGGAGATTGTTAGTTATATGTATGCCCTAAAGGCCATTACTGTACATATGATGTATATTGTAGTGGATGCTTGGACATATATATGGAGGACTTCCTTGCTCGAGATGATAGTATGCTATCTGGTTGCTCTTTATCTTAACATGTACGCTGATTGTCTCTATGTTACATTTTGATAAAGCCCTTAGGATGAGTACTTGACTTCCAGGACTATGATGCAAATCATACTAGTGGGGACAGAGTAGTCGCAAAGTACATCCTTCAAATGTTCCTAGTCGTGGGTGTATCGAGACAGGGCATCGATACACCAGAGTAGACTAGCGTATAGCTTCTTGACCCATACAGATGGGCAATAGATGATCGCATATCCATTGGTGTTTGACATCAGAGATAGTATACGAGTGCTCAGTGGAGACTGGGTACACTGAACGGACTCGCCGAGAACTTCCAGATGGTGTTATACCTAACGTCAGATGGCAGTTCTCTGGTGACACTGGTACAGTTTAGTCTGTAGACCCGAGATCGTCATAGAGGATTGTGTGATTCCCACTGTGCTTTGATTTCCACCTTACCACGTTCAGGAGAACGTGCAAAACGATGGCTTTTGGGTACAGTCCCGAGTTACATGGAGGCAATAAGCGATAAGCGGGGTTTCGTCTCTCCTGGTTTGGGAATTGATGTTGCGTTATGATCGATTGGCTATAATAGGAAGTCCTTGGCCAAGGCTGCTTTAGAGATATACTAGTAAGTGTTATCAGTAGCTTCTCGACCGGTTATGTGCCTCATATCGACATGACTTATCGAGTTACTGGGGTTCGACGTTTACCACCCCTAGACGAGATATGTGACATATCAGACGAAGAGACCGGACTGTACGAAAGTGTTACTGATTGGATTCGCAGGAGTGTGAGCAGGCTTGCTTGTTGATCTTCTGATCGCTCAATACCCGGGTGGCCGTTACGTTTAGCAGACCGCTTGCGGCTTGTGGGTGTTTGATGTGATCATCACTTACTGCTGGCGTATTGACGAGTCATTAGAGTCGTACATAGGGGTTTCTTGGCTCAAGAGAAACGGAGTAGAAGCACATATGTGGCCGAAATTGATACGATATGAGATACCGTATTCTATTATCGTGATATTTGACATCGGTCGGTTATATGCGATATAGCCGGGTTATCGGATCAAGAGTTGATTCGATAAGTTGTTACATATAAATATTAGTCGGTTATATGTGATATAGCCATAATATTAAATCAAGAGTTGATTTGATAATCTAATGTATAATTATAGATTTGATATATTAATTTACAGTAACTAGTATTAGCTTACTTATGATTTCTTTTCTCACATTTGATATACTTTACATATATGTGATATATGTATTGTTTTCTTTTTAGCACAAAATATATATGTGATATATATAAGTGTGTCATGCTAGGTTACACTTGCAATATAGTTAGTATGAGACTTAAACCATGATAGGTTAAGTTAGGGTTTTATTTTTCTTAAGTATTTTAAACATTTGGATAATGAGTCATGGTTCAAAGCTTGTAGAAGCTTGTAGGTTTCATTGACTAAGTCCACTTGTTTGTCAACCTTAAGATATTTGTTAACCCAACCCTTAACTCATATCTATGGTTTATTCTCTACATGAATTAGGCATGACACTAACTCAACATGGTTGCAATTCTAACCTCACACAATAATTCATTTCATCACTTGTTCTTCTTCTTCTTCTTGACAAAAGCTTTTAGCTTTTTTCAAAGGTGATGATTTTGAGTGAGAAAATGATTTCTAATGTGAGTAAAATTCCTACTTCATCTTCGGTCTCGAAGAATTCGAAGCAAGCATGTTTGTATCTTCATCGGAGCCTCTCTAGAGTCCGGGACTTTTTGATCGCAGCGAAGGGACTACTACACGGAGCTATTGAAGTGAAAGACCGGTCTACTGAGGTTATATTTCTTGCTCAATTGGGATGTAAAGTGTTTACATATGTTATTCCGTCGATTTCTAGTTAACGATTCTAAGTTAGGGTTAGCTAGAACGACAAAATTTTAATTTGGCATCGACGATGCCTCCCGAAACCTTGCTGCCGTGCTAGGTAACCCTGCAGCATCCATGCTAGTCCCGCCCCGCTATGTCGTTAGTTATGTAACCCAACGGTCCATAATAGGACATTGTGGCGAATGCGGATGGCTTACGCATCCGTTCAATTTTCGTTTCTTTTTTGTAATGGCTAAAGACTTAAATGATGGGACTACATTAATATGATTAATGTAAACAAAAGAAACCGAAAAAGATGTTGTAAAATCAGATTTGAAACCTACTCGGCTTTTTATGAAAAAGAAAGATTTCAAAAGACGGAGCTTAAGCCACTCCTTTTTAAACCATTAGATTCTACAAAAATATCAAGTTCGAAGCGTTAAAGGTTTTCTTAAAAATTATACGCAGCCTTCCGTCATTTTAGAAAGTAGAGTAGTTAGAATTCGTGCTACGTATGTTGATTATAGTTAAGGCGTAGTGTACGGTAGCTAAGTGATGTCTTCCTACACAACATATGATGAGATTAATTAAGACATTCATGTGATTATGTTGATTATAGTCAAGGGTCATATGGGTGGGTCTAATTAATCATGAAATGACGGGTAGAACTTGACTAGTACTTATGATATGTTGATTATAGTCAAGGTTATAAGTGCTAGGGGTAAAAATCATATCGGGAGTTTCAAGTGTTGAAATATGCAATGAGATTACATACCTTCTATGTGATAGTAAGATCCCGATCCCACTGTGAGCAATAGTTGCTCCCGGGAGAATTTTGCACATTACAATTAGCTAACTCATTAGGTGTCTAAAAAGGTGTCAATGGGGCTACGCCTTTGGGAAAATGAGGTTTATTTTAATTAGGTCCGTGTGAAAGCACGGGGAACCTCCTTCAGAAGTACCGACACTGGCCTGGCTGAACGGTTAGCGAAGTTGTAGAATGTAATTAATCCTGGCTAATTTTTTCCTTTTAAGATTTGAAGGAGAATTTGATAAAAGCAGTGGGAGACATCGATTAGATAAGATAATAAAACAATTTAATCTTTGCAAGAGCTTTCGCTGAGTGTATTCTTTTCTCTCTCCTAATGGCAGATAACCATGACTGGACTTAAGCTACTATTAGAGAAAAATAAGCTTACCGGACCAAACTATAAAGACTGGTTGAGGAACATTAACATTGCTCTCACATATGATAAAATATCATATGTCCTCACTACCACAGCTCCGCCCAAACCAGGCCCTGAATCTTCTGTTGCGTATAGGGAGATCCGCAAAACATGGGATATTTTTTGTGCCACCGCCAAATGCCTCGCGCTTGCATCGATGGACAATACACATCAAAAGCAGCACGAGGAGATGGATGTTCAATCCATCTTTCTACATACAAAGGAGTTGTATGGGGAGCAATCTCGTAATTTACGATACGAAGCATCTCAAAAGCTGTTTCAGATGCGGATGGATCCTGGCGCTTCAGTAGGTGACCACGTTTTGAAGATGATAGCTCTTATTGAAGAGCTTGAGGGCCTCGTATGGACAATGCATAATGAACAATATACGGATATTGTTCTACAGTCTCTTCCCTCTGCCTTTTCTCCTTTCATAGTTAACTTCAACATGCACAATATAGAGAAGTCACTACCCAAACTTCTCAATATGTTGAGAAATGTGGAGAGCACGCTTAAGGAAAAATCTCCCTCCCTACTTGTTGGACAATCTTCTTCTTCCGTCCTAAAAGTCAAGGCCAAGGGAAAGAACAAGAAGAAATCCACCAAGTCGAGAGGTGGAATAAAAAAGGCAAAGGGGAAAGACAAATCCAAAGCTGCGGAGTCGGGAAAAGGAGAATGTTTCTACTTCAAGAAGACGGGACACTGGAAGCGGAATTGTACTGAGTACCTTGGTCTCAAGAAAGGGAAGCATGGTGATGCTTCAGCTTCGGGTGTGTTCTTAACTAAAAACTGTTTTTCTATAAACTCTGCTTCCTGGGTATTGGATACTGGTTCGGGTTCTCATATCTGCAATTCTGTGCAGGGGCTGAGAAATAGCAGAGTTTTGAAGACAGGTGATCATACTCTCCGGGTTGGAAATGGTTCCAATGTACATGCAGTTTCAGTGGGAGAGTATTATCTGGGGTTGCCATCGGGTTGTATATTGGTTTTGAACCCATGTTATTTTGTACCAAGCATGCTTTATAAAATTATATCCGTTTCTTTGTTGGACAATGAAAGATATTATTTTGTATTGCAGCATAATGTTATGAATATTAAACTAAATCAAGAGTTGAATGGTTGTGGTATACTTAATAACGGGATATACGTCCTTAATCAACACACAGTTTTCAACATACAACACACAAACAAAAGAAAATTTTCAGATATAAATGAGGCTTTTCTTTGGCATTATATACTTGGTCATATTAATAAAACAAGACTAAACAAGCTTCATAAAGATGGATATTTAAATTCTTTTGAGTATAAATCTTATGCGACTTGCTAGTCTTGTATCAAAGGGAAAATGACCAAAACTCCGTTTACTAGAAACAGAGAAAGAGTTACTGAGCTCTTGGGCCTTATACATGGTGATGTATGTAGGCCAATGTCTACACATGCAAGAGACGGTTTTTCTTACTTCATAACTTTTACTGATGATTTCTCAAGATTCGGTCATGTGTTTTTGATAAAGCATAAGTCTGAAGCTTTCAAGAAATTCAAGTAGTACAAACTTGAAGTAGAAAAACAAACTGGATTGAGCATCAAGATACTTCGATCGGATCGAGGTGGAGAGTATCTTAGTACAGAGTTTTCGAACTTCCTGAAAGAGAATGGGATTCTCTCTCAGCTTACTCCCCCTTACACACCACAGCACAACGGTGTGTCAGAGCGGCGGAATCGAACTCTATTAGATATAGTACGATCCATGATGAATGATGCTGAGTCGTCCCTCTCCTTTTAGGGACAATCATTTGAGATTGCAGCTTTTCTGTTGAACAGGGTTCCGACCAAGACTGTGTCTACCACTCCATATAAGATATGGTATGGGAAGAGACCATCTCTTAAGCGAGTAAAGATTAGGGGTTGTCCGGCTTTTATCAAAAAGCAAAATCCGGACAAACTCGAGATACGATTGTTCAAATGTTTATTTGTGGGATATCAAAAGGATTCATATGTATATCTGTTCTACCACAAAGAGGAACAAAGGGTGTTTGTTTCTCGGAATGCTACATTTTTAGAAAATGAGACTTTTCCAAATGATACTGATGGCAATGTGGTAGATCTAGAAGTGGTTCAAGAGACACAAGTTACAAATGACGACTTGGTTGAACCTAATGTTGTAACAGAACTTAATGTACCTCAGCCGCTCCGTAGATCTGGTAGGACTTCTCGGCCACCGGAGTGATACTACGGTTTTCTCGTTGATGGAGATGGAGAAGACTGCATCATGGATGATGATGACCCTACCAGTTTTCAACAAGCTATCATGAGTGGTGATTCTGAAAAGTGGTTGGATGCCATGAGATCCAAAATGGTGTCTATGTACACCAACAAAGTGTGGACTTTGGATGTTGTACCCTCTGGGGTAAAACCCGTAGGGTGCAAATGGATCTTTAAGGGAAAGATCGGTGTAGATGGGCAGGTGGAGACCTTTAAGGCAAGGCTTGTGGCGAAAGGATTTCGACAAAAAGTAGGACTGGACTATGAAGAAACCTTTTCTCCTGTAGCCATGCTTAAATCCATTCGGATCCTACTTCCTATTGCTGCTCACTACGACTATGAAATCTGGCAGATGGACATTAAAATTGCTTTTCTAAATGGTGATTTAGAAGAGTGCGTTTATATGGATCAGCCAGAGGGCTTCATTGATAGTAGGAGCAGCAGGAAAGCATGTAGGTTTCTTAAGTCCATTTATGGATTAAAGCAGGTATCACGGAGTTGGAACATCTGCTTTAATGATGTTATCAAAGAGTTTGATTTCGTCAAAAATCCAGACGAACCTTGTGTCGATAAGAAGATTGTAGGAAGTACTGTCACATTCCTCGTATTCTACGTGGATGACATTCTTCTGATAGGAAACGACGTTCCTATGCTACAATTGGTCAAACTGTTCTTATCACAAAGGTTCTCCATGAAGGACCTGAGTGATGCCTCGTACATATTGGGCATAATGATCTATAGGGATATATCTAAACGGTTATTGGGATTGTCCCAAACCAGGTACATTAACACCATCCTAAAGAGGTTTAGTATGGAAGACTCCAAGTGGGGTTCCTTACCTGCTAGTCATGGAGTCACTCTCTCTAAGGACTTTTTCCCAAAGTCCGATGAAGAGAGAGCTCGCATGAGCATTATACCCTACGCTTCTGCTGTAGGATCTATAATGTATGCGATGTTATGTACACGCTCTGATGTAGCCTATGCACTGGGTGTAGTTAGCAGGTATCAATCTAACCTAGGGGAGAATCACTGGACAACAGTGAAGAACATTCTTAAATACTTGCGAAGGACTAAAGAAATGTTCTTGGTGTATGGTAACGGGGATCTCCAAATGGAGGCCTTTACCGATTCAAGCTTCCAGAGTGACAAGGATGACAGCAAATCTATCTCAGGGTTTGTCTTTACCCTCAATGGAGGGGCGGTGCGTTGGAAGAGTTCCAAACAGGATACCGTTGCAGACTCCACGATGGAAGCTGAGTATATTGCTGTAAATGATGCTGCCAAGGAAGCAGTCTGGATGAGGAAGTTCGTCTCGGAGCTAGGAGTAGTTCCGACCATTATTGATCCAATACCTTTGTATTGTGATAATAATGGGGCTATGGTGTTAGCCAAAGAGCCCAGGTCCCATCAGCGATCTAGACACATCCTCAGGCGATATCATCTGATCCGGGAGATAGTTGATCGCCGCGAGATCGAGATTCAGAGAGTAAATACAAAAGATAACACCGCAGATCTACTCACCAAGGCCCCCCCTTTGCCGCAGCATGAGCGACTTTTTGAGAGATTGGGTATGAGATACGCAAATAATTGGCGTTAGTGCAAGTGGGAGATTGTTGGATATATGTATGCCCTAGAGGCCATTATATGATAGTGTATGTATCGGTATATATATATATATATATATATATATATATATATTATGTCACAATCCGAAATTGGCACGTGATGGCCCTAATACTACGCAACGTCTATAGGCGTAACGCTGTTAAAGAAAGCCAAAACCTAGAAATCTAAACCATTAAAAGAAAAGAAAAGATAAGAAATATTGTTTAAACTTTTGAAAATCTCAAGTATAAATTTTTTAAGTCCAATTTACTTTCTTGAAAATTTCGGCAGCACCTCCTTTGTAAAAACCAACCCCAAAAATGGGTATAATATAAATATAAAGTAAAGCATCCCCAACGGGAGCAAATGCATGCCCAACGGCGGAAAACAACCACCACAACAGATTTACGACGCCGTAGCGAAGAAATAAAAGACGATAAAGTGGAAACTATATAAAAGACAACCCAGTCACAAAATAATATACAATATCGTCCTCACCAAGTCTCTAAGTCAACATGAAAAATAGTAGATGGAGAGTAAAAGGATACAACGAATATACAATACAACAACGAATAACCACAAAACCCACCTAAGTAAACTGCACACTGTGAGCTGATGCGGTATCCGTAGGAAAATATGATAGGATAGATGAATAGCCTGCCTCGACTACTCTGGGGAACACCCTGCAAAACAACTGTGGCACAACGGGGATGAGTTGTCAACTCGTGAATAGTAAATAACATATGCAGGTAATTGCAAGTATGCAGGAACAACGCGAATCTAACATATGTAATTAATAGCAATAAAAGGTCATATAAATGCAATAATCATGAAAGGTACACTAGCAGGTATAACTAATACATGATGCAATAATAATATGACAATCAGTATACAATAATCATGCAATAATGATATGAAAATGTATATATGCAACAATCATGAATGGTACACTAGCAGGTACAACTATACATGAAGCAGTGCATATAAATAAAGGTATGTAAATGCAACATTCATGAAAGGTACACTCACCGGTACTACTATTATATGAAGCAGTGCATAAACAATAAAAGTGGAGTATGGAATGAAATATGTCATTTCCACGGAATCCTGATATCATGGTAGGATCACAATCCATCAAGACAATCCAAATCCCAATTCCTCAAATCAGCCCCCAAATTGGCTCTCATATCATATAAGTCTCACAAATCCTTAATGTACAATATCGAATAAATCTCATATATCCTGAATGTACAAAATCAGCAATCTCATATATATCCTGTATCCAATATCAAATGAATCACCTATATCCCAAATCCAATATCAAATAAATCTCTAACATCCTAAATATATTTGCACGAATAAATATGATGATGTATATAAATTGATATCAATATACATATATTAGCGTCCCATTCCACTAATATTGGTGTAAAGGCATATATAACAGTGTCCCATTCCACTGTTATATATACTTAGGAGTAAAAAGAAATATCATGAAACCATTGTGTCAAGCATCGACATAGAAATGCTGATCTATCAGGTGCTGTCACCAATACTGGCCTCCTGATAGGTACGTATCATACGCTATTCTGAAAGCTCAAGTGCCTAGCTCTGACCCTTGTCTCTCGACGAATCCATATGTACATGACTCCCGTCAGTATCCCCATGATAACCGCCGAGTCATTGGTAATGTCACCGGAATGTATGGTTCCCCCCTAACTCATCTCCTCACTGAGATTCTTGCCCTGGGGTACCTCCGGGCCCCACCATGTACCCGCACACGGACCCCTCCGTTTCTCGCGTGGGGTATATATATATATATATATATATATATACATATATATCTGAACCGATAAATCTCATGGTGGCTACTGAAATATCATATCAAGGGAAACCGGGTTTTTCAAATAATTCATAATTTCATGAACTCCCACGGTCCCCAAATCCAGAAAATATCATGAAAAATCCATATCTCAATATGAAAATCCATGAATATAATATATGCAACATAAAACTGTAATGAAAGCATATAAAGGGAAAGCCGCTAATTAACTGCAACAAGTTAATATAAAATATCATGCGGTTCATATTTTCTCCAATTCTAAATAACATCAAGTAAATGTAAACATGTAGCTATAACAAGATATATGTGTAAATATAAAGGTATAGCAAGGTATATGTATCTACCTATAAGTAATGATGTAATATACCCCCTGGGTATAAGTGAAGTATGTGTGCAAGGTATACCCGTGGCTATATCATGAAGTGTGTAAGTACCTATCGCTAATGGTACAATACTCTATAGGTATACAGGTAACTAGCATGTAAGTATGTCAGAGCATATGTGTAAGCATGTAGGTATACAGGTATGCTATAAGTCATATGCATAAAGAAATATGAATCAATGTCTCAATGTCCCTAACCAAACCATAGCATTTCTATATGTGGGTTGTGCGTGACAGGGTAATTATTGACGGTGTGTGTGGCATACAATCAGTGCTCGTGCAACATGAGCCATCAATAATAGTGCAGTGTCCTAAGGATACTAGTCCAAGCACAACAACTAACTAAGCAGTAGGGTGAATGCGCAATTCTAAATATGAAATAGAATATGCGACAAGTCAAGTCATTTCTAGCCTAGACGCATAACGCTATGCGGGCGATTCCCCTGTAGATGTTAAATCTACTCACCAACGCTCCTGCCTAAGTGAAGCCTACCACCTGTTTTCCCTTTGTCGCAGCGTCCGAAGTCACCGCCTGCGAACCTAAAATTTTACAAACATATCACATAAGCTAAATATCCTGAAACGACGAAACGTAAGGATAACGCCCTGAAAAATGCACTGCTCACTTAGCGCATCTATCGCGCACGACATCGGCCAAAAACACAAACTAGGGTTGCTAAACTACGCAACACCATGCCTAGAATCCGATCGTTCCAATTGCGCAACACAACACAATAAATACGAGTAATATAATAGATATAACCTCGAAACGACTAATCGAACCCACGTCGGAAAAACCCTGAAACGTAGAAAACAACTTATCGCAATATTTCGCAGTAGAATCAAGCTAACACATTTCTACCGATTACAAACATCTTAAAATAGCTTAACTAAGCTGTCAAAACCAATTCTATATTTTTAACACTTGCAAAATAAGTTTTATCGAAAACCTAGTAAGCAATATAAAATAATTAAAAAAAGTATTCACTAACAATAATTAACATTTTCTACTAGGTTATGCTTTTCCTAATCACAAATTAACACTTCAATAAAACATTAAACACTTAAATCAAGCTTTAACCTTAACTTGAATTTCTAAAACCATTTCTAGAATTTTGAAACATGAAATTAAAGCTTAAATTAACATCTAATTAAGATAGCATAAAGTATTAAGTAACAAAAAAGAGATTAGAGTTAAGGTTTTATACCTTCAAGAAGACCACTTGAATCAAGAATAAAACCAAACTTTAGCCTCCAAAATCCTCACTAGAATGAAGATCCAAGCAACTTTTGTGAAGAAGAATGAAGGGTTTTGATTTTATTTGAATTTCTATGAATTAATTTGAATTTTCATGATTTATTTGAAGGAAAATGAGAAGAAATGAAGCAAAAATGATGAAGGGCAGCACAGGAATGATTGTGGCCGGCAAGGAGGATGCTAGGTTTTGTGTGGAGATGTGTGGAATTTTCTAGAAGGAAAAAATACAATAATTTGCATAATAAAACAAAAATAGCATTATTCACCATTTTCTTTAAAAAAAAATCCATTAGTTCCACCAAAAATCAAGATATTTGTAGAGAAGGTTCTAAACATATTTCTAATGATTAGTTTAGCATAAAAACCCATTTGCAGTAATTTACCCGCATAAAAAAACAATTACCCAAATAAAACATTAAAATAATAATTTAAATAGGGAAAAATTCTATCTGAACCAAAACCTCCGATATACCTCCATAGTTCGCGTACTAGCTTTATTTTAGGAAAAATAGGTGCCGGCAAGTTTTTACGGACGTTTGATCGAAATCGGGTGAAAACGGAAAATACCGACTATTTTGCCCTAAAACGGAAAAATTCGCAAAACTATTTCTAAAACGCTACAATCTTCCCACCTTAAAGAAATTCAGTCCCCGAATTAAAATTCATCTACGCGTACTTCCAATGAGATGAGGGAAAGAAATCTTCCGCATCTCGCTCGCAGCCATTCAAGTGATCACCTCACTAGACGGCTATGCCAAAGAACCCTCACAGATGGCAAGACCCTTGACCGAAGTTTCTCCACTTGCCGGGCCAGTAACACAATTGGCTGCCAGTGAACAAAATATCGAGTCTAAACTAAATGGTCTGGTGCAGAATCATATGAGAAAGGTTATGAAGGTAATTGCAAAGTACCGACACAAAAAATACGGGGTGAACACTCAATAATCTGGGCGGAATTGCCTAATCAAGGCAACGGAACTAACTTGCTTTAAGGATCTTAAAAGGACCTACAATTCTGGGATAAGCTTCCCAAAACTCAACATGTCATTCATCGGAAAAATTCGTAGGAATACATGAGCTCCCACTGCGAACTCAAGTCTGCGACAACAATGGTCGGCATAAGACCTCTGTCTGCACTAGACTGTCATCATCCTAACCTGAACCAACTGGATCATTTCCGAAGTCTCTAGACTAGCTGGGTTCCAAAAATCCTAATCTCGCAGAGTCAGAAAAACAGACTGGAGATCGACACCACCTAACAAATAAAACTTAAAGGTTGCCAATTGGAGTGCCTCCTGATAATAGCTATCGAAGGAGAATCCTAACAATGGAAAGTGACGATCCCAACTGCCGAAAACAATTAATATGTACGGACAAGCATATCCTCCAGAGTCGGCATAACCCGCTCTAACAATACCATCATCCTGCAGATGGAAAAATGGAGCTAAAGCTCAACCAGTACCGAAGGCTTCCTGAAGTTCCTGCCCAAGACGGCAAGCGAATAGGGTGCCCTATTTGGATACGACCCATGAAGGAACTCCGTGCAACACACAAACTTAATAAAGAACAACTGAGCAAACTGAATATAACCGGGCAACAACATCCAAATGGAGTCACACCATGACTAAACCTTAGTAGACACCATAACGAAATTCCTGGAGATCTGCCCCCACTCATTCTTCGGAACGGTTAAAGGTTGCAACTCTCCAGCCGGTCTCAAATGCTCAACCTTAGCACGGAACATGACAGACACCTTGAAACGAAATCCGAAACTTCACTCTTCATCCCTGCCCACCTGTAACTATCTCACAAGTCACGCTACAAATTGGTGGAACTTGAATGAGTACGGAGAGTTGACAGATGTGCCTGCTCTAGGATTTCACGTCTCTACCCAATGGTATCAGGTACACAAACGCTTCCCTAAACGTAGTACATCTGGTCACAAATCAAGGACTCCGAATCATTACCCAGCCGAGTATGCTTAAGTATCTCTAACGAACGAGCATCGGCGGGCTGTGCCTCGCGAAAGCGATTAAGGAAAAGTGGTCGGGCGTGGACATGAGCAAGCTCTCACCTCAGTAGAGGCGAACTTAAGCTGTACTCAACGATCGCACAAGAACTGTAAATCTGTAGAATACTATCTCAACAATCAGAACCCGCTGGAGGAAGATGTATATTAAGCTCTGGTGGTCCGTGAAAATCTGACACGACACTCCGAACAAGTAGTTGATTGATCTCAAAAACTATCTATTACCGCAATCAAGAACGGCGTCGCATGAAGCTAGCCGGTGAGTACGGGTCGGTCCACAGGGATGTTGTGAATCTCCTAGTCGCGCTAACGAGTTAATTCTAAAAGGTGTTCGGATTGGTTATTAAATCTAAAAACCTAATTATTCTATCTACGATTATCTAGATCTATTCTTGCTAGGGCTAGGTTTAGGGATGGTTTGGAAATGCAGGTTAATCTCAACGCTTTCTATACCCGAATGAAGATCTATGAGGAGTTAAGGTAATTATTAATAAAGGGGATTAGATCCATTCGGGAAGGTGTTCCTTCCTCTAGGTTCTTGTCCTTCCTTTAGAGATCCTTACCTTAACCTTCATGGAAAACGCGCGCAACCGGGCTTTTATACTACGGTGTCATCGTTATCTAGAGGGGTAGGATGCCGTAGGGCGCGGTGTGTGCGTGTATGCATGGAGTCCTATTGAAAATATATTATGTGTAAGAAAGGGATGAGAGATCTCATCTCTCAAAATCCTTCCCCAAAGCTAACTCTAAACAATTTATCTACGGCGAGGAAATAAATCTACCTAAGGCAAAGAATTGAAATCTAAACTAGGGTAAGGAATTAAATCTACTTACAGATGCATTTCTCCAATCATAAACGCAGGGTTGTCAGATCTGAATTTCTGAATTGAAAAGAGGCACTGATGCTCTCCATAAAGAATTTCTGAATTTTTATTAAAAGGAGGCATAAAGTTTACAATGATTTAGAGTTCTATTTATAGGAAATAGAAACCCTAGGTTACATTTTGATCCGCATGTCTACAATTACAAAAATAGCCCTAAGTTGACTAGTCAAAGCCGCCGCCATTGGTAAAAATTATTTCATCTGATCACCCAGGACCGCCGCGGAACCGTGGCCCGAGGCCTGGTTTGGCCGCGGTTCCGCGGCCAAAAGATGGAGTTGGTCCATGAGTTTTCCTGGGCTGATTTCTATTGGCTTGGGCTTCTTATTTCTATATATCATTTTCCATTTGGGCTTCTAGGTTGGTTCCAGATCTTCAGTGAACAATTTGTAGTGGACTTCTACCCGTTCGCTTTAAGTCGATGTCTTGAATCTTGCTTTGTGAATTGTTCCTTATGTCGGCTTGATCAAGAGTCTTCTGTTTGTTGGTCAAAGTCCACTTTTTCATCGTCTTTACATCGTTTTCACTGTTTTCTGTCCAAGAACCTGTAACCTGTAACATGTAGCAGACATGCGTCAAAAGCACCTGTTTATTTATAAAAAGAATAAAAATGGAGAATATAATAATGCAATATTATGGTGTGAACAAATACCCCCAAACTTATCTTTTGCTCGTCCTCGAGCAAACTTATTTTTGTTCACTAAAATCCTAACCACACTTTCCCAAGGAAACGCGATTGCACTGAGCACGTGCAATAAGCCGTTAAACCTCTAGGTGTCCCTAGAAGGAGGAGTGTTGTCTGCTGAGGGTTTTCAGCAAATACTACACACAAAATCCTATCAATTCGGCCCATTAACTTTTGTTCTTCATTTAGGTTTTCCAACAAGGAATTCTATTATCGTCGACCTGTAAATTATCCACCCATATTCTTCACACTTCCTCATTATTTAACTTAAGATTATATATGTTATGTAGACCTACTTAGCTTTCGGCATCTCTTAAGTTTTCCTTCTAGGGTTCCATCGCCACTGAGGAATTTTTATCAACTCTATTAAAGATACAAGTTCTATTCTTCACTTCTTTCTTTCATCTAAACTCCAATTACATACCCCTACGTGTGTGTATAGATCACCCCTACACTTCGAAATTCAAATCAAGCAATCATACTCTCGTCCGTTGTCCAAAGCACTTATTAGTAGGTGAATTTTAATTGACCTTTGCTTACACATCCTTCATGCGACCGTTAATACTTCTTGAGGTACCAACAACCGATTACAAGATGTGTTTGCACATTAAAGCGTAATTCCTAGTCTTGTAACACCCAAGTGTTTTAGCAGTGACTCCCAAACCAGTTGGTCTAAGGCACTAGGTGATGAAGCACCCTCGCTAAATATTTTTCTATTTTTGCAGCCTTAAGTAATCACAAAACCCAGTGTCCATTTTTTTATTCTTTATTCACACTTTTTTTTTCTTTTATTTTCTTCGTACTAAGGACTTTAGACAAGAGCATTTCAAGGTCTTTTCTACTATTCCAAGTTTCAAGGTGCGTGATTGTGCAAATTGTAGGGTATACGTTTTCAGAATCTAGACTTAAGCTAGGAACTATTTTTCAAACTTATACTCTAATAAGAACATCAATACTCTTCCCTCATTTTGACTTAGCCCAGGAAGTGAACCCAAAATTTGCCTATTTCTAAATAAACTATAAGGCATATACATTCTACCGTTAAATTTTAAGGAAGGTTATTTTTAGGGGTTTTAATTTACTAAGTCTAAAATCTAGTTGTTCCTAGCCAGTTAACCTATTTATCAAACTCAAGTCAATTAACCAAAATTGAATACATTAATTTTTATAATTTTAAATTTTTTCAAATTTTTATGGGTTTTCGAATAAGTATGCAAATGCAAAAATATATACACATGAATGCGAAGGAAGAAGACGTACCGAGCATACCCCCAAACTTGAACTTGACAGTGTCCTCACTGTCATGCTAAACCAAGATGGTCAAAATGTCGGCACTCCCCTGTTTATTTATTTACAATTTTTTTAATATATTTTTTTAATGTTTTGAACTTTTTTTTATTTTTTATTATTTATTTTTTGTATAGAAAAAGAAAAAGAAAATATATATACATATATACAACAAGGTTCCCCCCAAACTTAAGCTTGGCCTTACACAAGCCAAAGGTTAGCACCAACCATTCAAATATCTTATCGTGGTAATGGTATAGTTGGTGCAAAAATGTGGTGTGGAGGAATGAAATGAGAAACACGCGAGACCGTGCGGAAAGAAGAATGGTAGAATATGGTCTCGGTGGGGGAGAAGAATGGCGGAAAAGAGAAAGAAGGGTTGCGCGATCTTGAGGGTGTAAATCGAGTGAATAAATTAGCGCAATTTGTGATGACCGATGTGTTAAAAGCGATTGCGCTAACTTATCAACTTGTCAAGAAATGGGATCAAATCCCTCAAGATTCGCAAGAAAACATGGGTACGCCGAACTTGGTATTTGAGATGAAAGCGCAACGGTCACTTGCACGGTCGGAACAATAGGAAGGACGAAAAGGAGTGATTGAGGGATAGTCGTACTCTCACCCAAGTAATATTTATCGAACTCGAAAGATTCCATTAATGGTTCGAAACTACTGTAAGCACCCGAGTCTGATGGTTCAACTGACTCATCTGAAAATGTAAAGGACTCAAACTCGGGCGGTGAGTCATCAATATCGTCCGAAAATGTGAAACACTCGTACGTGTTATCGGCTGTGAGAACTGTGTCGGATTCAAAAGAAAATTTTTCAAGTTCACAGTCTTCAAGCGTGGTCGGAACGATGGAAAGGAGGGAGGGTGATTTAGTTAACGTTCAAGAGGATGAATTGGAAAATCAGACATATCAAACAAAAATGGTTCAACCTCAATATGATCCTCAAAACTCTCCTCAATACTATCCTTATAATTCTCCTCAATATTCAACTCATCCATGCCATTATCATCAAAATCAAGACGCATATGAGATTCGGGAGAAAATTTAATAACTCAGGATGATGATTTGAACATAAAATTTCAATTAAATCGACAGGTTCATCATCCGAAATATTCCCGGCGTGTATATCCTCAATCAAGTGAAAATCAATTTCTTTAGACACCTTCTCAAAAGCATGGATGTTTATCAATGTAGGTTCTAGAGTGGAGGTGTAATGGTCAAACGGATAAGGTGCGGTTTCACTCGAAAGGGTTTCCTCATAATCTGGCAAATCAAACACTACAAAATCACACAACTCGTTTTTATTTTGAACTAGTGAATCATTTAGGACATTCGATGGAAAACTGGAGTTGTGGGCTTCAATTGGGTATGGGTAGGTTTGATTTTGGAATCCTCTCACATTCTCACTCTGTCCAACCGCCTCTTTATACATTGAAAATTTTTGAGCTAGCGGGAAACTAGCTACCAGTTCACTAGGTTGCATAAGGTCGGCCACGGACGCTTCCACATTCCTAGTCATTTTATTTGTTGCAACAATATATGCCTCCAACGACTCTTCCAAACTAGACTAGGGTGGTGAGGGGGTTTCGGTAAAAGATTCGAAATCGTGTGGATATGCAAAACTCCTAACAGACTGTGTAGAAACGGTGTCTAGTGAAGGTGGGAAGGTCGGGTAGGACTGGTAGGAAATGGGTGATTGGACAGGGGTAGGGTCAACATGTGGATAAAAAGGTGAATAGTCGTGCGGATCCCTAGAGCTAGATGATTGGAGAGGGGTGAAAGATCGACTGCGAGATTGAGCAATATGCTCAGTAATGGACATCGGTTTAGGAGTTACAGCAGGACTTGAAAAAGTGGTGTCAACATACGAAGCGGTGAAGGTTGACTTGGTTGACACAAATTGGGTTGAAAAGTCAAACTGTTTCTCCTAAACGCCTCTATTTGATCTTTCAAAAATTTTTTCGGCAGGGAAGGATCGTCTTTAAATTGACCGAACAAATTGACATACGACGCAAAATTAGGTTCGGGATACCAAAGTTCGGCTAATGATTTATTATGTGGGGTACCCATGTTGTAAGAAAGAGGAAAGAAAGAAAGTTTGTGGTGCAAGGATCTATTTGCGGCTAAAATTTTTTGCAAGTTTCTATAAAGTTTTCCTTATTCTTTTTATCTATATTTGGGGAAAAAAAATTCGTTGCACAAAGATTTTCTAGTAAAGATATGCAACAGCAAAGATTACTTGCAATCTATTTCTACTTTAAGCCGGGCGCAAAAAATCCTGCACAAGACTTGTTATATGGAAGAGAATATATTTTTAAAGTCCACAAAATCTTGCAGGTATTTTTCAGAAAATTTATTAAGAATTACAGAGGGGGAACAGAGAGAAGCTTACATAGCAAAGTTGGTCAGATGATGTCACTGTTCCACCGCCCTTCCGCGGCAAAACGTGGCTCCCACCATGATTTCGCGGTCAAATTGACTGCACAGTGCCCCAGAAAAATTTTGGTGCTCTGATTCGACGAGACGGCCGCGGTTCCGCGGCCTAAAGTGGGTTTTGGCTGCGGAAACGTGGCGGGGTGGGGGATTTAGATCTCCAGAAAAATTTCCCTGTTCTATTATTTAAAATCGCTTCTGTTCCGATGTTTTGTTTCCTGTTTTGCTTTCTGGAAATTTCCAGATCCAATTTTCGTATATCCTGCAAAATTCAAACAACAAAGTATCCCTTCCAAAAATAACAGATGAAATATTTTTATAATTTTTTTATGATTTTTCAGATTTTTATGATTTTTTTAATTTTTATTAACCCGAAAGTGCAGAAAGGAATTTTCTACGCCATCCCCGGCAACAACGCCATTTGATTGATCTCAAAAACTATCTATTACCGCAATCAAGAACGGCGTCGCATGAAGCTGGCCGGTGAGTATGGGTCGGTCCACAGAGATGTTGTGAATCTCCTAGTCGCGCTAACGAGTTAATTCCGAAGGGTGTTCGGATTGATTATTAAATCTAAAAACCTAATTATTCTATCTACGATTATCTAGATCTATTTTTGCTAGGGCTAGGTTTAGGGATGGTTTGGAAATGCAGGTAAATCTCAACGCTTTCTATACCCGAATGAAGATCTATGAGGAGTTATGGTAATTATCAATAAAGGGGATTAGATCCATTCGGGAAGGTGTTCCTTCTCTAGGTTCTTGTCCTTCCTTTAGAGATCCTTACCCTAACCTCCATGGAAAACGCGCGCAACCGGGCTTTTATACTACGGTGTCATCGTTACCTCGAGGGGTAGGATACCGTATGGCGCGGTGTGTGCGTGTATGCATGGAGTCCTATTGAAAATATATTATGGGTAAGAAAGGGATGAGAGATCTTATCTCTCAAAATCCTTCCCCAAAGCTAACTCTAAACAATTTATCTACGGCGAGGAAATAAATCTACCTAAGGCAAAGTATTGAAATCTAAACTAGGGCAAGGAATTAAATCTACTTAAAGATGCATTTCTCCAATCATAAACGCAGGGTTGTCAGATCTGAATTTCTGAATTGAAGAGAGGCACCGATGCTCTCCATAAAGAATTTCTGAATTTTTATTAAAAGGAGGCATAAAGTTTACAATGATTTAGAGTTCTATTTATAGGAAATAGAAACCCTAGGTTACATTTTGATCCGCATGTCTACAATTACAAAAATAGCCTTAAGTTGACTAGTTAAAGCCGCCGCCACATTTTAGTAAAAATTATTTCATCTGATCACCCAGGATCGCCGCGGAACCCCGGCCCGAGTCCTGGTTTGGCCGCGGTTCCGCGGCCAAAAGATGGAGTTGGCCCATGAGTTTTCCTGGGCTGATTTCTGTTGGCTTGGGCTTCTTATTTCTATATATCTTTTTCCATTTGGGCTTCTATGTTGGTTCCAGATCTTCAGTGAACAATTTGTAGTGGACTTCTACCCGTTCGCTTTGAGTCGATGTCTTGAATCTTGCTTTGTGAATTGTTCCTTATGTCGGCTTGATTAAGAGTCTTCTGTTTGTTGGTCAAAGTCCACTTTTTCATCGTCTTTACATCGTTTTCACTGTTTTCTGTCCAAGAACCTGTAACCTGTAACATGCAGCAGACATGCGTTAGAAGCACCTGTTTATTTATAAAAAGAATAAGAATGGGGAATATAATAATGCAATATTATGGTGTGAACAGTAGTGTCTCCAAATCTCCAACGCACGACCACCGCGGCCATCTCTAGATCAAGAGTGGGATATCCTGCTAGTACTTCCTCTAAATGTAAGGAAGCAAAAGCGATAAGTCTATAGTGTCACCTCAGTACACAATCGAGCCCCACTCACGAAACATTACTGTTAGACAACAAAGTCGCCCGAACCAGAAAGCAAAGAAAGAACTGATGCAGTTGTTAACTAAGTCTTCAACTGCTGAAAAAATCTGCATGCATGCCTCAGTCAAAAGAAAAGAAACCTCCCTTCCGGCCAGTTCAGTCAACGGTGCAGCACTACACTAGCAATCCGGCATGAAACGGCGGTAAAAACCTGCTAAGCCTAAAAATCTATGGACCTCCGTCCGTACACAAGTCTGGGCCAAAGTTGTATGGCCTCGATCTTCCTCGAAACATACAAAAACCGTCTCCTGTAACTACAAGACTTAGGAGTCAACACAAACAAGCCTTAAGGAACGCTCCGAGAATCTAGCAACAGCTGGGGCTCTCCCAATGTCTGCAAAACAAATCCTCAAGTACTACTCCTGTCCCTCACGACACATTGAATAGACCAGAATGTCGTCAATAACACAACAATAACCGGTCGAGGAACAGCCTGAAGAAATTTGGTTCATCACCTCTACGAATGCTGCTAGGGCATTGGTGAGTCCAATGACACCACCAAAACACATAAAGCCCGTAGCACGCACAAGGCAGTCTTCGGGATGTCATCACTCCGAACCCGCAACAATGATGACCTGATCCCAAACAAACTTAGAAAATGTCTCGCACTCGGAAGCTGATCGAAGAAATCGTCAATGCGAGGTAAAGGATACCTATTCGCACTGTAAGCCGGTTAAATTGACGATCAATCGATACACAACCTCAACTGCCGTCCTTCTCCTGATGAACAGAATAGGAGCTCCCCAAATGCGAAACACTCATACGCACAAGCCCGCCAACAATAAACTCTGCAGCTGATCCTTAAGCTCCCTAAGCTTCGCCGGCTCATCTGGAACAACGTCGGAAAACTCTCGCACGAAGGAAAGCCGGTCCAACAAACCCACTGTGGCTTCGGTATCACTAATGAACACCAAGAAACCTCGACATCTTCTCCTCAAAAGCCGACTCGCGAAAAAGGCTGAATTCAAGCTGTGTGAGGCGGCACCACTGCCCTCCCATGCACAATAAAAACTGACTCGCCGGGAAAACAAACCCTGTCTGTTTTCTCACAGCAGTCCACAGACGCATAGCACGTAAGTAACCAGTCCATGCCCAGGAGAACGTCAAATCCAACATCTCTAGAAGGATCAAAACGATGGACGAATCTCTATCTCCTATCCGATTGGAACACGACTGAATTACGTGTCGCGAAACAAAAGAATCGCTGACAGAAGTTAACACAACAAACGGCTGATCTAGCTAACCGACTCTCTTCCCAACCACGGCACATGTGTGTAAAACAAACAAGTACATCAACAGAACATACGAATTTAGAATACCTGAAACTCTGCATTGGATGCCCGCGCGTCCCGATGAGTAGAAGCAAACTCTCGTGTCTGCCCCCAACCCGCAATTGGCTGAAATCCTTCTCTGCCAACCTGTCCCCTCTTAGCGAATCCTCTGTGACCATGACCTCTCTGCACATAAGCCTGACGCGGTGCTAAGGAACAATGTCGGGCGAAGTGATGAAGGCTCCCGCATCGAAAACATCCACGCGATGACTGCTGACCCTCCTGGGGATGAAAGCTGAACGACTGTCCTCGTCCTAAACCTCTGCTAATCCCGCGACGATCACGAAATCTGTCTCGGTGACTAGGCCTCTGTCTCTGGGATGGTACAACGGTATGAGTCCTCCACTGTTCCGGAACTCTCAAAGTCTCTGGAATACGTGTCTCGTCAAATGGGGCTGCATCAACTGGTGCTATGTAGGTGACGGAATGCTGCATGCTGATTGCAAGGAATAACTGGGTAACAGGGGTGAAAACCTCCTGTCACTGCGCTCGAACGGTCTCAACCAATGAACTTGTCTCAACCAATGAACTCATAGTCTGGCGCTTGTCCTGCACCTCTCCCACAAGCCTAGCGATATTATCTGTCGAAGGCGAATCCATCTACACCTATGCAACGAGCGTGCCATCCTGGTCAGTCCTCGTCCTATCCGAGTCAATCTTGATCTCGGCCCTCGCTGCATCACTCTGAGTCCCCATAGTCATCGGCGAAAAAGGCTATAAATAGAAATAAGATTCGATATGAACACGGAAATCGAATCACAAGGATATGCCATCAAAGAAGGAATATCAAGCAATTTGTACTTAGGTCACTTTAGGCGGAGTACGGCATCGTGAGTATGCCGCGGACATACACACACTACGTTACTCTGCTTAAGCTACCTACACCATCATACCAAGGTCATCCTACACTCCAAAAGATAAAACCTATCCATCTTATACCAATTTTGTCATGACCCGAAATTGGCACGTGACGGCCCTAATACTACGCAACGTCTACAGGCGTAACGCAGTAAAATAAATCCAAAATCCAGAAATCTAAACCATTAAAAGACAAGAAAAGATAAGAAACATTGTTTAAACTTTTGAAAATCTCAAGTATAAATTCTTTAAGTCCAATTTACTTTCTTGAAAATTTTGGCAGCACCTTCTTTGTAAAAACCAACCCCAAAAATGGGTACAATATAAATATAAAGTAAAGCATCCCCAACGGGAGCAAATCTACGCCCAACGGAGGAAAACAACCACCATAGCAGATATACGACGCCGTAGCGAAGAAATAAAAGACGATTAAGTGGAAATTGTATAAAAGACAACACAGTCACAAAATAATATACAATATCGTCCTCACCAAGTCTCTAAGTCAACATGAAAAATAGTAGATGAAGAGTACAAGGATACAACGAATATACAATACAACAATGAATAACCACAAAACCCACCTAAGCAAACTGCACACCGTAAGCTGATGCGGTATCCATAGCAAAAGATGATAAGATAGATGAATAGCCTACCTCGACTACTGTGGGGAACACCCTGCAAAACAACTGTGGCACAACGGGGGTGAGTTGCCAACTCGTGAATAGTAAATAACATATGCAGGTAATCGCAAGTATGCACATACAGCGTGAATCTAACATATGCAATTAATAGCAATAAAAGGTCATATAAATGCAATAATCAAGGAAGGTACACTAGCAGGTACAACTAATACATGAAGCAATAATAATATGACAATCAGTATGCAATAATGATATGAAAATGTATATATGCAACAATCATGAAAGGTACACTAGCAGGTACAACTACACATGAAGCAGTGCATATAAATAAAAGTATGTAAATGCAACTGCCATGAAAGGTACACTCACCGGTACTACTATTACATGAAGCAGTGCATAAACAATAAAAGTGGAGTATGGAATGAAATATGTCATTTCCACGGGATCCTGATATCGTGGTAGAATCACAATCTATCAAGACAATCCAAATCCCAATTCCTCAAATCAGCCCCCAAATTGGCTCTCATATCATATAAGTCTCATAAATCCTTAATGTACAATATCGAATAAATCTCATATATCCTGAATGTACAAAATCAACAATCTCATATATATCCTGTATCCAATTTCAAATGAATCACCTATATCCCAAATCCAATATCAAATAAATCTCTAACATCCTAAATATATTTGCATGAATAAATATGATTATTGTAGGGTTCCTAGGCACTCTAGTGAGGTCTCCCAAGCCATCGACCATGGCAATTTCAAAAATTATGGTGCCTACAAACCCTAAACTACGGATCGATAACTAGATGTCTAGGCGAACAAGAACTAGTTAACACTTAACTAATGAGAAAACGGAAATACAACCTTTGTAGATCCGGTGCTCCACCTCCATAGCTCCGCAACGAAGTCGTCTCCGCTGTCCAAGTCAAATCCGGGCTCTAGGATCGGCTTCGTCGGAGAATGGGCAAGCTAGGTCGTCGATGTCCATGCCGAAGATGATCTACGTCGAGGCATCGCTAAATCAAGCTCCGACTTCACCAAGTCAAGAAACTTGTGAAGTAAACACACTCTACTACTTGGCAAGAGGTAGAGGATGAAGAAATAGGAAGTGGGTAGACTTTAGAATTGGATTTCTTACTCAAATCATCAATCCACCATTGATGACCTCAAGCTTCTTCACTTGAAGCAAGGAAGAAGAAGAAGAAAATGATAAGATAAGATAAAAGAATAATAAAAGAAAATGAATTCTTATCATAATTTTAACTAGAGTTAAGTGTAGAGAATGAATCATGGTTAGTGGGAATGGTTAGGGTTAAGGATGAGATAAGAATGGTTGACTTGAACAAAGCTTCATGAAGCTTCAACTAAAGAACAAAATTAGCCACCATTCTTTTCTCTTTTCTTTTATTCATTTATCAAAAATAAAAAGGATAATTAAATAAGATAAATGAATAATAAATAATAAACCCTAACCATTTCATTAACCATGGTTTAATCTTTACACTTGAACCCTAGCATGACATGTATCATCAAACATGATACAATCAAGTGCACAAAAGTATATCGCATATACAATGCGCCCATCCGAGTGAGAAAATCCATCTTAAGTAAACCGATACTAGTTGATGCAAAGTAATATATCAAACATATAAATATGCATTAAATCATTAAATCAACACTTGATTCAATGACCCGGTTATGTCGCACACAACCGACTAGTATACAATATATCGGCTTATCGAATCAACGCTTGAATCGATAACTAGGTTATATCGCATACAACCATTCGATATATTTATCGCGAGAATAGAATACGGTATCACATACACGCATTATTCTCGGTCCCGCACATATCTCATATGCGCTCCTATTTCGTTTCGCTTGAGACAGGAAACCTCTGTGTAGGACTCTAAAGACTCGTCAATACGCCGGCAGCAGATGATGATCATATCAAGCATCCACAAGCCGCAAGCGGTCTGCTAAACGTAACGGCCACCCGGGTATTGAGCGATCTGAAGATCGACGAGCAAGCCCGCTCACACTCCAGTGAATCCGACCAGTAACACTACCGTATAGTCCGGTCTGTTCGTCTGATATGTCGCATATCTCGCCTAGGGGTGGTAAACGTCAGACCCCAATAGCTCGATAAGTCATGCCGACGTAGGGTCCATAACATTCATGAAACTACTGATAACACTTACCAGTATATCACTGCAACCCTGGCCAGGGATTTCCTGTTATGGCCAGTCGAGCATAGCACAACATCAACCCCCAATACCGGGAGAGACGAATCCCCTCCTATCGCTCATTGCCTCCATGTGAATCGGGACTGTACCCAAAAACCACCTGTTTGCACAACTCAGTAGAGCCGTGGTTGGGTGGAAATCAAAGCACAGTGGGAGACACACAAGACTCTATGACGATCTCGGGTCTACAGACTAAGCTGTACCAGTGTCACCAGAGAACTGCCATCTGACGTGAGGTATAATACCATCTGGGAGTTCTCGGTGAGTCCGTTCAGTGTACCCAGTCTCCACTGAGCACCCGCATACCATCTTCGATGTCAAACACCAATGGATATGGGATCATCCATCGCCCATCGCATGGGTCGAGAAGATATGCGCTAGTCTACTCTGGAATATCGATGCCCCGTCTCGATATTCCCTCGACTAGGAACTTTTCAAGGATGTACTCATGGACTACTCAGGCCCCATTAGTATGATCTACATCATAGCCCTGGAAGTCGAGCACACATCCTAAGGGCTTTATCAACATGTAATCAGAGAGACAGAAAGTATACATGTTAAGATAAAGTGCAACCAGATAGCGTACTATCATGTCGAGCAAGAAAGTCCTTCCTATATATGTCCCAGCATCCACTACAATATACATCCAATGTACAGTAATGGCCTCTAGGGCATACATATAACTAACAATCTCCCTCTTGCACTAGGGCCATTTGTAGCAGTGGTTGCAGTATCACATACTCAACCATCCCCTAAAAGTCTCTCTTTGGGAAAAAGGCCTTCGTGAGTGGATCCGCCGTGTTGTCCTCTGAGTCTACTCCCCTAACCTCGATCACCCTGGAGATCAACTATCTCCATGATAAGGTGATGCTGCCTCAGAATTTGTCTGGGTCACTGATGGGACCAGGGTTCCAGGGCCAAAGCCACATTTCCATTGTCATACAATGGCAGGAACCTAGTTCATCTTATGAACCAATATACACCCAAACTTCCTCTTTGGTAGTATCTTCAATAGCGATGTTACCAGCCTTTATCGTCTAGAGTGCCACGGTATTGAGCTTGGAACTCTTCCAACATACCGTCCCTTTACTGAGGGTAAAGACAGTGCCTGTGACTGACATTCAGTCGTCTTTATCACCCTGGAACACTTCCAGTGATTCTCCCCAGGATCGATTGATACCATCTCACTACATCTAGTGAGAATCCTAACATCCAATTACATCTATCTTATAGATGAAAACCCAGGATTTAGGAGGTATCAGTCTTTATCCTATTTGGGGAATCCTAGTGATAAAAGGAGATTGACCGATCGTAGTATAGGAAACTCTTTTCCTATCAAGAGTATGTCATCTACGTATTCTACGAGGATCGTCACCATACTCCCTACTACTTTTTTGTTTATACAAGGTTCATCTACCATTTTGATGATGTCAACTTTTTTGACTAATTCATCAAAACAGATGTTCCAACTCCGCGATGTCTGCTTTATCATATAAAACATCTTGCACACGTTTCCGCTGCTCCCACTGTCTACGAAGCCCTCTGGCTGTGTACTTATAGACTCTCTCTTCTAAAACATCATTTAGAAAAGCAGTCATGGCACCCAACCGCCAGATATCGTAGTCATGGTATGAAGCCGTGGCAAGTAGGATCTGGATGGACTTAAGCTTAGATACTGGAAAAAGGTTTCATCATTATCCACGCCTGGTCAATGACGAAAACTTTAACAAGTCTAGCTTTGAAAGTCTCAACCTTTCCATGTACACCAAGCAATCTTCTCAAGATATACTTGCTTCTGATGGGGATTTAACCCTTCAGATATAGCAACTAAAGTCCATACTTTGTCGGTGTATAAGGATTCCATCTCAGATCGATAAACATCCAGCCATTCTCACAGAGTCTCACTCCTGATGGCCAGCTCGAAACTAGTTGGGTCATCATCTCATGATGCAATCCTCACTCCCACTGTCATAGAGGAACCGAAGTATCTCTCAGGTGGGTGAGGAACCCTACTAGATCGGCGGAGAGGCCGAGGTTCATTGGTAACTATTGAATCCTTTGGTTCCATCAAATCATCTTCTGTAGCTTGCATAGCTGGAACCTTTCCAGTTCTACATAACTAACCTTGCCTCGAGTTTGTCCGAATTTTGCTTTTAGACATAGGCCGGACAACCCCAAATCTTAACTAACTTAAGACATGGGCTCTTCCTTTTCCATATCACATATGAAGTGGTAGGCAACTAATTTGATTCGAACCCTATTCAATAGGTATGCAGCTTCTCAAGTGCATAACTCCCTAAAGGAAATAGGTAACTCAGTAGTACTCATCATAGAGCACACCATATCAAATAGGGTGTATCTGCTCCGCCCCGATATACCATCGTGCTATGGTGTATTCGGAGGAGTAATGCTGAGAGAGAATCTCATTCTCCTTTAGAATAGTCCAGGAATTCCTTGCTCAAGTATTCTCCTCCTTGATCGCATCAAAGGACATAATACTTATACCTGTATTGGTTCTCTACTTCTAACTTATATTCTGTGAATATCTCAAAAGGTTCAGACTTGTGTTTCAACAGGAACATATGTCTGAATCTTGAGAGATTATCAGAGAACATAATGAAGTATAAAGAACCGGTCCTGGCATGTGTAGACTGGGGACCTACATACATCATCATATATCATCCCAAGAGTTCACTAACTCTTTCTCTGTTTCCAGTAAACGGAGCTATGGTCATCTTATCTTTGTGACATGACTGGCGAGTTTCACAAGATGTAAATTCAAACTGATTTAAATATACATCTTTATGTAACTCTAGCCAGTCGGGTCGCATTGATCTGACCTAGTCTACAATACCTCAAGAAGGATTTGTTCATTTCTGAACTCTTCCTCTTGTGTGTGTTCTGTATACTAAGAATTGTAGTTTGATTTAGAACGTCAATGCTTTTAGATAACGTGCCTGAACCGATCAACTTTTGATATAGGAAATGTTCAAAACATTATCCATCAATACAAAATTATATCCTTTCTTTACTAATAAAGAGACTGATATGATTTTGTATATCAGGTTCGGTATCTAATAGCATTTGTTCAGAATCAATGTATTCGTAATACAGGGTGACAGTGACCGACAGACTTGGCTGCAATACTTGCCCCGTTTTCTGTCTCATGAAACTTATCACCCGTTCTCAGTTTTTCTACCTTTTTGTAGCCCTATGTAACAGATTACATATCTGGGATCCTGATCCGGTATCATATACCCAGGATGCAGAGGATAATGAGAAACAGTTTTTTGTAATGAACACACCCGAAGGAGATGCATCATATGCACTTTCTTCGTTTGGGCGGCATAGGAATTCTGGTATTTCCCTATTTCCTGCTCTGTCTTATAACAATTATAAGTTAGAGCGGGACCAATGTTCCCCAGCTCTGTATAACAAGCGGGTTCGGTCAATAATCCGTATTATTATCTTGATTAAGGCGTGATATGGTCGCTACCAGGAGAGAGAGAGAAGAAAACACTCAGCGTGCGCTCTTTCAAGAATAGATTGGTTATATATTTTATCTAATCAGGATGGCTCCCACTGTTTTTATCAAATCTTCCTTCAAACCCTAAAAGGAAAGACTAGCCGGGATTAATTACACACTACAAGTTCGCCAATCTTTCAGCCAGGCCAGTGTCGGTACTTTGAGGGAGGTCCCCCGTGCTTTCGCACGAACCTAATTAATGTAAACCTCGTTTTCCCAGAGGCGTAACCCCGTTGACACCTTTCTAGACACCGACTTGATCGGCTAATTGTAATGTATAAAACTCTCCCAGGAGTAACACTTACTCGCAGTGGGTATCGGGATCCAACTATCACATAGAAGGTATGCAATCTCATTGCAAGTTTCAACACTTGAAACTCCCGATAATGGTTTCTACCCCTAGCACCTATGACCTTAACTATGGTCAACAAATCATAAGTACTAGTCAAGTTCTACCCGTCATTTCGTGATTAATTAGACCCACCCACATGACCCTTAACTAAGGTCAACAAAGTCACACGACTGTCCTAACTAATCGCATCATATGCGGTGTAGGAAGACATCACTTAGCTACCGTACACTGTGCCTTGACTATGGTCAACAAACACAGCACGAATACTAAGTACTCTACTTCCTAAAATGACGGAGGGTTGCGGCTGGTTTTTGTGAAAACCTTTAACGCTTTGAACTTGATCTCGTTGCGGAATCAAATGGTTTTTAAATGGAATGTTTTCGAGGCTTTTCTAGTTTTGCTAAAGGGGTCACTCCCGGTGAAGGGATCGTCGGCCCTTTCCTCGTCGAATGAGGTGCGGGATATATCATATATATATATCACTGTGCAAAGCAGAAACTATAGAAGCGATCAAAGACAAACCGAGGGTTGTAGCATCTGCCAGTTATTGCTAAAGGAGTCACTCCCGGTGAAGGGATCTCGGTCCTTTCCTCATCGAATAAGGTGCTGGATGTTCTATAATGAACACCGCAATGCAAAGCAAGAACTGTAGCTACCTGTTTTATTTTGAAATTCGATTCCACAACATCATTTAGGTTTATTTTCTTTCATTAATCTCATTAATGAATATCCCATCATTTAATTCCACCTAACCATCACAGATAAATATAACGTACGCTTATGCCATCCGCATTCGCCTCGATGTCCCGTCTGCACCGTTAGGTTAGGTAACTAACGCCAGAGCGAGGCAGGGCTAGCGCGGGTATAAAAAATAAGCAACGTCTATATAATATATCATATATACTATAATATCTGTCACAGAACAGAGAACATCGCATGATCACGGATAAAACACAGCAGAAGAAACATATGAAATATTGGATATACTAGGACGTCCGTGTTTTCAATACGAGCCAGTATAAAACACGGATTCCACGGTCGTGATGAATAGCCAATCCCACACCCCTAGACCCCTACGAGAGCGGCAAGCAATCCTACCAATTCTAGGGTTAGGAAACCCGGACTCGACTCCTCGAGTTGGTCTCCCTCTGGACCCCAGAACCCGGTTACTTGTGCTCCCCTCCTTGGGTCTATCCTAGTGCAGAAAAGTAAATAATATACAACGGGTGACAACTTCCGCAACCTGGAAGTGCCCCAATAAAAGAATATTACATACAAGTTTTTTACATGAATGAAAAAGAAAAACACTCATCTCACATAAAAACCCCCGGCTATTCAAACACGACGATCCAATATAACATATCCAGCAACACATAACATCACATGTCATCAACGTAAGTAAATATGCGCATCCCAATTGTCGTTGACATATAGCAACGAAACCGGCGATATCACATATTACACTTACGGTCACAGAAAAGAAAGTGTAAAACTACAGCAGTTGGAATCCGCAACCACCTCAGACATCACATGCCTAACTAAATGAATTACTTAGACATCGCATGCCTAACAATTATAAACCCCGCATATTAGTCTCAAAATCGAAAACTCTTTTCAATATCAAGTCGGGCAATTCAACAAGATTCCCGACATCCTGATCGAATACTCGTCGCAAACTTCAGTAGACGGCTGCATCCCCGATACCGTCGACGAAGTGCACCAAGGTGGAACACCGCTACCGCGAGCACCCGTACGGATGCTTTCGGCGACGGGGTTCTCCTACAGTCACTTGGTCGGGGCTATGGAGTGAGGCTGTCTATTAAGCTTACCCGGCGAGTATCCGTGTACGCTACGTGATTGCGACGGACTTTTGATCACATCAAAATTCCGTGGCAACCGATCAAGTGAGACTAAATTGCTACGTTTATAACATTCATTCAGTTATCATATAACTTATTGTGAATTCCAATTATTGTATCCCATTCCGGATAAATAGAAAATGTTAAACTTTCCGATCGAACATTCTAACACCCAAGTTTTCCCGATACAGATCAACACATGAAACTAGTCTAACAACATTCAGTTCGTACCTCAGTACCAACGGTCCAGCCGTAGAAGGGTCAAGCCAACGCCTCACATGTGGCACGCCGTACTGCCCCAAACCCGAAGGTTCAAAGGGCAGTTCAAGACGGTCACATAATCGAGTTAAGGTTTGTGTCTTCTAGAGGGACCATCGCGTTACTTGCACTACTTAGAACGTCGTCAAACTACGGAAAAATCCAACACTTGGAAATTTCCCGACAGGGCAAAAGTTGGGTATTTATATCCGGTCGAACTTTTTAACATATTCTAAAATTTATCCGGAAAGCCACACAGACAAAATTTGATATCCCGATCGAAACACCGAATTCCCAAAACAACTCCAGAAAATTCAACTCTTGAATAACATTTAAAAATATCCAGAGAACTCAGCACTGAAAACAATGAATTACTGTGCAATTTATAAAGGATGACGTCATTAATATGCCGCGGAACCGCCGCCTGAGGTAGGCAAATGCCGCGGTTCCGCGCCATGTTTCACTGTTCATCACTTCAGTTTTGCTCCGTAGTTCTTATATTTTCCTGCTGGGTTTTCTGAATATTTTTAATACTGAAAAATCCCTGTTTTTGAAAATTGGACAGAGAGCATGTTTCTGGGTAAAATTTTGGTTCGATCGGACTTCAAATTCCGTCTGGACTTCGCCTAAGGCTCTAGCTTGGCTCTGATACCACTGTACGGTTCCTAGGCACTCTAGTGAGGTCTCCCAAGCCATCGACCATGGCAATTTCAAAAATTATGGTGCCTACAAACCCTAAACTACGGATCGATAACTAGATGTCTAGGCGAACAAGAACTAGTTAACACTTAACTAATGAGAAAACGGAAATACAACCTTTGTAGATCCGGTGCTCCACCTCCATAGCTCCGCAACGAAGTCGTCTCCGCTGTCCAAGTCAAATCCGGGCTCTAGGATCGGCTTCGTCGGAGAATGGGCATGCTAGGTCGTCGATGTCCATGCCGAAGATGATCTACGTCGAGGCATCGCTAAATCAAGCTCCGACTTCACCAAGTCAAGAAACTTGTGAAGTAAACACACTCTACTACTTGGCAAGAGGTAGAGGATGAAGAAATAGGAAGTGGGTAGACTTTAGAATTGGATTTCTCACTCAAATCATCAATCCACCATTGATGACCTCAAGCTTCTTCACTTGAAGCAAGGAAGAAGAAGAAGAAAATGATAAGATAAGATAAAAGAATAATAAAAGAAAATGAATTCTTATCATAATTTTAACTAGAGTCAAGTGTAGAGAATGAATCATGGTTAGTGGGAATGGTTAGGGTTAAGGATGAGATAAGAATGGTTGACTTGAACAAAGCTTCATGAAGCTTCAACTAAAGAACAAAATTAGCCACCATTCTTTTCTCTTTTCTTTTATTCATTTATCAAAAATAAAAAGGATAATTAAATAAGATAAATGAATAATAAATAATAAACCCTAACCATTTCATTAACCAAGGTTTAATCTTTACACTTGAACCCTAGCATGACATGTATCATCAAACATGATACAATCAAGTGCACAAAAGTATATCGCATATACAATGCGCCCATCCGAGTGAGAAAATCCATCTTAAGTAAACCGATACTAGTTGATGCAAAGTAATATATCAAACATATAAATATGCATTAAATCATTAAATCAACACTTGATTCAATGACCCGGTTATGTCGCACACAACCGACTAGTATACAATATATCGGCTTATCGAATCAACGCTTGAATCGATAACTAGGTTATATCGCATACAACCATTCGATATATTTATCGCGAGAATAGAATACGGTATCACATACACGCATTATTCTCGGTCCCGCACATATCTCATATGCGCTCCTATTTCGTTTCGCTTGAGCCAGGAAACCTCTGTGTAGGACTCTAAAGACTCGTCAATACGCCGGCAGCAGATGATGATCATATCAAGCATCCACAAGCCGCAAGCGGTCTGCTAAACGTAACGGCCACCCGGGTATTGAGCGATCTGAAGATCGACGAGCAAGCCCGCTCACACTCCAGTGAATCCGACCAGTAACACTACCGTATAGTCCGGTCTGTTCGTCTGATATGTCGCATATCTCGCCTAGGGGTGGTAAACGTCAGACCCCAATAGCTCGATAAGTCATGCCGACGTAGGGTCCATAACATTCGTGAAACTACTGATAACACTTACCAGTATATCACTACAACCCTGGCCAGGGATTTCCTGTTATGGCCAGTCGAGCATAGCACAACATCAACCCCCAATACCGGGAGAGACGAATCCCCTCCTATCGCTCATTGCCTCCTTGTGAATCGGGACTGTACCCAAAAACCACATGTTTGCACAACTCAGTAGAGCCATGGTAGGGTGGAAACCAAAGCACAGTGGGAGACACACAAGACTCTATGACGATCTCGGGTCTACAGACTAAGCTGTACCAGTGTCACCAGAGAACTGCCATCTGACGTGAGGTATAATACCATCTGGGAGTTCTCGGCGAGTCCGTTCAGTGTACCCAGTCTCCACTGAGCACCCGCATACCATCTTCGATGTCAAACACCAATGGATATGGGATCATCCATCGCCCATCGCATGGGTCGAGAAGATATGCGCTAGTCTACTCTGGAATATCGATGCCCCGTCTCGATATTCCCTCGACTAGGAACTTTTCAAGGATGTACTCATGGACTACTCAGGCCCCATTAGTATGATCTACATCATAGCCCTGGAAGTCGAGCACACATCCTAAGGGCTTTATCAACATGTAATCAGAGAGACAGAAAGTATACATGTTAAGATAAAGTGCAACCAGATAGCGTACTATCATGTCGAGCAAGAAAGTCCTTCCTATATATGTCCCAGCATCCACTACAATATACATCCAATGTACAGTAATGGCCTCTAGGGCATACATATAACTAACAATTATGTATATAAATTGATATCAATACACATATATTAGCGTCCCATTCCACTAATATTGGTGTAAAGGCATATATAACAGCGTCCCATTCCACTGTTATATATACTTAGGAGTAAAAAAGAAATATCATGAAACCAATGTGTCAAGCATCGACACAGAAATGCTGATCTATCAAGTGCTGTCACCAAGACTGGCCTCCTGATAGGTACGTATCATACGCTATCCCGAAAGCACGAGTGCCTAGCTCTTACCCTCGCCTCTCGACGCATCCATACACACATGACTCCCGTCGGTATCCCCATGATAACCACCGAGTCATTGGTAATGTCACCGGAAAGTACGGTTCCTCCACTAACTCATCTCCTCACTAAGATTCTTGCCTCGGGGTACCTCCGGGCCCCACCATGTACCCGCACACGGACCCCTCCATTCCTCGCGTGGGGTATATATATATCTGAACCGATAAATCTCATGCTGGCTGCTGAAATATTATATCATGGGAAACCGGGTTTTTCAAATAATGCATAATTTCATGAACTCCCACGGTACCCAAATCCAGAAAACATCATGAAAAATCCATATCTCAATGCGAAAATCCATGAATATAATATATGCAACATAAAACTGTAATGAAAGCATATAAAGGGAAAGCCGCTAATTAACTGCAACAAGTTAATATAAAATATCATGCGGTTCATATTTTCTCCAATTCTAAATAACATCAAGTAAAGGTAAACATGTAGCTATAACCAGATATATGTGTAAATATAAAGGTATAGCAAGGTATATGTATCTACCTATAAGTAATGATGTAATATACCCCCTGGGTATAAGTGAAGTATGTGTGCAAGGTATACCTGTAGCTATATCATGAAGTGTGTATGTACCTATCGCTAATGGTACAATACTCTATAGGTATATAGGTAACTAGCATGTAAGTATGTCAGAGAATATGTGTAAGCATGTAGGTATACAGGTATGCTATAAGTCATATGCATAAAGAAATATGAATCAATGTCTCAATGTCCCTAACCAAACCATAGCATTTCTATATGTGGGTTGTGCGTGACATGGCAATTATTGACGGTGTTTGTGGCATACAATCAGTGCTCGTGCAACATGAGCCGTCAATAATAGTGCAGTGTCTAAAGGATACTACTCCAAGCATAACAATTAACTAAGCAGTAGGGTGAATGCGCAATTCTAAATATGAAACAGAATGTGCGACAAGTCAAGTCATTTCTAGCCCAGACGCATAACGCCATGCGGGCGATTCTCCTGTAGATGTTAAGTCTACTCACCAACGCTCCTGGCTAAGTGAAGCCTACCACTTGTTTTCCCTTTGTCACAGCGTCTGAAGTCACCGCCTGTGAACCTAAAATTTTACAAACACATCACATAAGCTAAATATCCTGAAACGACGAAAAGACAATGAAACGCAAGGATAACGCCCCGAAAAATGCACTGCTCACTTAGCGCATCTATCGCGCACGACATCGGCAAAAAACACAAACTAGGGTCGCTAAACTACGCAACACCATGCCTAGACTCCGATCGTTCCGATTGCGGAACACAACACAATAAATACGAGGAATATAATAGATTTAACATCGAAACTACTAATCGAACCCACGTAGGAAAAACCCTGCAACCTAGAAAACAACTTATCGCAATATTTCGCAGTAGAATCAAGCTAACATATTTCTAGCGATTACAAACACCTTAAAATAGCTTAACTAAGCTGTCAAAACCAATTCTATATTTTTAACACATGCAAAATAAGTTTTATCAAAAACCTAGTAAGCAATATAAAATAATTAAACAAAGTATTCATTAACAATAATTAACATTTTCTACTAGGTTAAGCTTTTTCTAATCACATATTAACACTTCAATAAAACATTAAACACTTAAATCAAGCTTTAAGCTTAACTTGAATTTCTAAAACCATTTCTGGAATTTTGAAACATGAAATTAAAGCTTAAATTAACATCTAATTAAGCTAGCATAAAGTATTAAGTAACAAAAAAGAGATTAGAGTTGATATTTTATACCTTCAAGAACACCACTTGAATCAAGAATAAAACCAAATTTTAGCCTCCAAAATCCTCACTAGAATGAAGATCCAAGCAACTTTTGTGAAGAAGAATGAAGGGTTTTGATTTTATTTGAATTTCTATGAATTAATTTGAATTTTCATGATTTATTTGAAGCAAAATGAGAAGAAATGAAGCAAAAATGATGAAGGGCAGCACGGGAATGATTGTGGCCGGTCAAGGAGGAAGCTAGGTTTTGTGTGGAGTTGTGTGGAATTTTCTAGAAGGAAAAAATACAATAATTTGCCTAATAAAACAAAAATAGCATTATTCACCATTTTCTTTAAAAAAAATTCCATTAGTTCCACCAAAAATCAAGATATTTGGAGAGAAGGTTCTAAACATATTTCTAATAATTAGTTTAGCATAAAAACCCATTTGTAGTAATTTACCCGCATAAAAAAATAATTACCACAAATAAAGTGCCCAAATAAAGCATTAAAATAATAATTTAAATAGGGAAAAATTCTATCTGAACCAAAACCTCCCATATACCCCCATAGTTCGCGCACTAGCTTTATTTTAGCAAAACTAGGTGTCTGCAAGTTTTTATGGACGTTTGATCGAAATCGGGTTAAAACGAAAAATACCGACTATTTTGCCCTAAAACGGAAAAATTCGCAAAACGATATCTAAAACGTTACACACACACACACACACTTATATATATATGGGACATTCATGCTCGACATGATAATATGCTATCTGGTTGCACCTTTTATCTTGACATGTTCATTTGATCATGCTTTCATTCATTTGGTACATGTTGACATGGCCCTTAGGATGATGCAAGACTACCGAGATTATGATGCGGATCATACTAGTGGAACATGTGTAGTCTATGAGCATATCCTTGTAATGTTCCTGGTCGTGGGTGTATCGAGACGGGGCATCGATATCACCAGAGTAGAGTAGCGTATACGTTACTTGTCCCAAATGATGGGCGATGGATGATCCCATATCCATTGGTGTAGTGACACCAAAGATCGTATACGGGTACTCAGTGGAGACGGGGTACACTGAACGGACTCGCCGAGAACTCCTATGTGATATTATATCTATCGTCTGATAGCAGTTCTCAGGTGACACTAGTACATGTTAGTCTGTAGACCCGAGATCATCATAGAGTCTTATATGTCTCCCACTGTACTTTGATCTCCACCCTACCACGGCTCTACTGAGTTGTTCAAATAGGTGAATTTTGGGTACAGTCCCGAGGCACATGGAGGCAATGAGCGATAGGAATGGTTTCTTCTCTCCTTGTATTGGGGGTTGATGTTGCACCATGTACGTTTGGCTATAACAGGACGTCCCTGGCCAGGGCTGCTGAGATTTACTCATAAGTGTTATCAGTAGTTTCTCGATCTGTTATGAGCCATATACCGGCATGACTTATCTGAGTTATTGGGGTCGACGATACCATCCCTAGACCTGATATGCAGCATATTTGACGAAGAGACCGGACTGTACGGTAAGTGTTGCCAGTTGGCTCGACAGGAGTTTTAGAAGGTTTTCTTGTGTTTCTTCTGATCGCTCAATACCTAGGAGCAGTTACATACTGCTTGTGCCGCTGACGGTTCGTGGGCATGTGATGTGATCACTGTCTACTGCTAGCGTATTGACGAGTCTTAAAGTCCCACAAAGGAGTCTCCTAGCTCAGGCGAAATGATTTGGGGTGCATATGTGATATGCGCGGGAGCTCGATTAAATGCTTGTATTAGATACCATATTTTAATTGGGCGTTTTCTATAGGACGGGTCGTATGTGATATGATTTGGTTATTAAATCAAGGGTTGATTTAACATTAAGTCCATTAGCCGATTTATTAAAACCAATTTCTTTTGTTGCATGCAAAAGTATATGTATATGTTGATGTGCATGCACACATGCAAGCATACATGTGTCATGGTTGATGATACATTGGTGGTGGCAATGCAAGACTCACATGGTAACAATTTTTAGATATTTTGTTTATTTGAGAAAAGCAAAATGGCAACATAATCATTGTTGACTATTCAACTCTCTTGAGTTGACAATGGTCAATGGTTTTTTAGCCCATGGTTTTGTAGCCCATGGTTTTTCTTAAACTCAAGTTACAAAATATCTAAATATTTTGTAACCATGGTTTAGCATGGATGACACCTTCTTACTCTCTTGAGTTTAGGGATGGTTATCATATTATTCTCTTGAGTTTGTTTTGTGCCATCTCTTTCTTCCTCTCTCTCCTCAAAGCTCACTAAGGTTTCAAAAGAAAGAGAAAGGATTCAAAAGAAAAGGTTTTTAATTGAGATCCAAACCCAAAGCACCATTCTACTTTAGTCTTGCCTACTAGTGTGGAGTGTTAGCTTCTTCTTCATCCTTGATCAAGAGAAGCATGGAGCTTGGTGCAAAGAGATTTCGTGGTGGATCATCGTGGACTCGGAAGGACACAAGCCAACCGGTTCAAACCTCAATCGATCCAAGGAGTTTAGGAGGAGGTCTACAAAGGTTGTATTCTCTTCCACTTAGTGTAGACACTTGTAGTATATGATACTAGCATGTTGTTAATCTATCTTTCTAGTTCCATTCATGGTTGGAATTGTTTAGCACCCTCTAAAATTTTTGTTACAGCATGTGTGATGCAACCCTAAACCTAGTGTGGTGCTATAGAATCCCTACAGGGACTTCCTGTTATAGCCAATCGAACACAGCGCAACATCAACCCCCAATACCGAGAGAGACGAAACCCCTTCTATCGCTCATTGCCTCCATATGACTCGGGACTGTACCCAAAAGCTACCGTTTTGCACGTTCTATTGAACGTGGTAAGGTTGAATCAAAGCACAGTGGGAATCAGACAAAACTCTATGACGATCTCGGGTCTACAGACTAACCTGTACCAGTGTCACCAGAGAACTGCCATCTGACGTTAGGGATAATACCATCCGGGAGTTCTCGGCGAGTCCGTCCAGTGTACCCAGTCTCCATTGAGCACCCGTATACTATCTCTGATGTCAAAGACCAATGGATATGGGATCATCCATCACCCATCTACATGGGTCAATACGCTAGTCTACTCTGGTATATCGATGCCCTGTCTCGATACACCCACGACTAGGAACATTTGATGGATGTACTTAACGACTACTCTGTCCCCACTAGTATGATCTGCATCATAATCTTGGTAGTCAAGTACTTATCATAAGGGCTTTATCAATATGAAACATAAAGACAATCGGTGTACATGTTAAGATAAAGAGCAACCAGATAGCATAATATTATGTCGAGCAAGAAAGTCCTCCATATATATGTCCATGCATCCACTACAATATACATCGTATGTACAGTAATGGCCTCTAGGGCATATATATAACTAATAGGTGTCTCCTCGACGTAGATCATTTTCGGCCTCAAGCAAGCTTGTTCCTTTCATCTTCTGGAGCCTTTCTAGAGTCCGGGAGTTCACTACTTGGAGCGAAGGGACTACTGCACGGAGCTATTGAAGTGAAGGACCGGTCTACGAAGGTTGTATTCCTTGTTCACTTAGATGTAAAGATGTTTACATTATAGTTTCGTCTATTTCTCTAGTTAAGATTCTAGGTTAGGGTTCTTTAGTGCGCTATTTTTTTGAAAACGGCATGGTCGATGCCTTCCGAAACCAGCGGCGACCCTTGGGAACCCTGCAGTGGTATCAAAGTCATGCTAGAGAATTAGACGATATTTGTAGAATTACGGAACCGAAACAACTCGGAAACACTCAAAAAAAAAACTTGTTTCTGTCGAAATTTTTAGAGTGTCTAAAATTTTTTAAGCAATTGCAGAATGTTATATGAGATGTAACAAGAACACCATAGAAATGTGAACCCTCCTCCCCGGAATTTGGCCTGCTACAAGTCTGAAAAATCCGACCTCACTGGTTTTTTAGTGGGCTTCTAGCTTCAAATTTTTATGGTGTTCCAGTCTCTGGGTTTTGATGTTTCAGGTGTTGCTTGTTTTTGCTAAAATTGCATTTGATGTTATCTTTGTGCAAAGGCAATTCGGAGTGTTTCGTAGTCGTAATTCTAACATCGTTTCGAGTTATTTATACGACGTTAAAAAGTTCGAATGGATATCAATGACCCATTTTCTCCCTGGGTGGAAATTTTCCAAGTGTTGGATTTTTCCAAGTTTAAAATCATCAGAAAATCATATAGGTGTTTTCTATGGACCCTCTAAAAGAACGAAACCCTAACTTGATTCTGTGACCATCGGAACCGCCACCAAACCCTAGGGTTTGTGGTAGTTCTACGGCGCCATAGATGAGGCAAGAGTTGACCCTTCTACGGTTGGTCCATAGGTGTTGTGGCATGTTCTAGGTATTTTTTTAAACTCCGCTCAAGTGTTGAGCTCTTTGGGAAATTTTGGGTGTTTGTTGATTCGATCGAAAAGTTTAACATCGTCTAGCTATCTGTGATTGTGATACAATACTTAGAATCCACAATGTTTAGTTTTATGAAATCTAATTTGAATTTTATAAATCTAGCAATTCAGTCTTAAGTGATCGGTTGCCATAGGATTTTGAATTGGATCAAAAGTTCGTCGCAATTACGTAGCGTACGAGGATACTCGCCGGGTAACCTTACTAGATACCATGGCCCATAGCCCCGACCAAGTGACTGTAGGAGAACCCCATCGCTAAAAGCATCCGTTCGGGTGCTTGCGGCTGCGGTGTTCTGCCTAAGTACACTTCGTCGATGGCATCGGGGGTGTGGCTGTCTACTAAAGTTTCCGACGAGCATTCGATCAGGTTGTCGGGAATCTTGTTGAATTACCCGACTAGTTATTGAAAAGTGTTTTCAATATCGAGACTAAAATGCGAGGTTTATAATTGTTAGGCATACGATGTCTAAGGAATTTATCTGGTTAGGCATGAAATCTAAAGTATGTGATACATTGAGTTTATGATGTCTAAGGTGGTTGCGAATTCCAATTGCTATAGTTTTTCACTCTCTTTTCTGTGACCGTAAGTGCAATATGTGGTGTATCGCCAGTTTCGTTGCTATATGTCAACGACAATTGGGATGCGCATATTTACTTACATTGATGAAATGTGATGTGTGTTGCTGTGATATGTTATATTGGATTGTCGTGTTTTGAATAGCCAGGTTTTTTTTATGTGAGATTAGAGTTTTTCATTTTCATTCATGCAAAATCTTGTATGTAATATTCTTTTATTGGGGCACTTCCCGGTTGAGGATGATGTCACCATTGATGTATATTATTTACTTTTCCGCATTAGGATAGACCCAAGGAAGAGAGCACAAGTAACCGGGTTCTAGGGTCCAGTGGGAGACCATCTCGAGAAGTCGAGACCGGGTCTCCTAAATCTATAATTGGTAGGGTTGCTTGCCGCTCTTGAAGGGGTCTTGGTGTTGGATATATGTATGCCCTAGAGGCCATTATGTGATAGTGGATGTATCTATACATGTATATATATTCAGTATGCATTCTTGCTCGACATGATAGTATGCTATCTGGTTCTTCTTTATCTGACATGTTGATTTGATCATGCTTATTATTCACTCATACATGCTGATAAAGCCCTGAGGATATTGGCTTGACTGCTCTGATTATGATGGAGATCATACTAGTGGGACATCTGTAGTCTATAAGCATATCCTGGAAAGTCCCTAGTCGTAGGTATATCGAGACGGGGCATTGATATACCAGAGTAGACTAGCGTATATGATACTAGACCCATATGATGGGCGATGGATGTTCCCACATTCATCGATGTTTGACATCAAGATCATATACGGGTGCTCAGTGCTGACTGGGTACACTGGACGGACTCACCGAGAACTCCTATATGGAATTATATCTATCGTCGGATAGCAGTTCTCAGGTGACACTGGTGCAGGTTAGTCTGTAGACCCGAGATCGTCATGGAGTCTTGTGTGTTCTCCCACTGTACTTTGATTACCACCCTACCACGGCTCTACTGAGTCGTGCAAACAGGTGGCCGTTGGGTACAGTCCCGAGACACACGAAGGCAATGAGCGATAGGAGGGGTTTCGTCTCTCCCGGTATTGGGAGTTGATGTTGTACTGTGCCCGACTGGTTATATTAGTAAGTCACTGGCCAGGGTTGCTGAGAATTGCTGATAAGTGTTATCAGTAGTTTCTCAATCTGCTATAGACCATTCACCGGCACGACTTATTGAGTTATTAGGGTCGACGTTACCATACCTAGGCTCGATATGCGGCATATCGAACGAAGAGACCGGACTCTACGGTAGTGTTGCCGGTTGGCTCGACGGGAGTTGTAGCAGGTTCGCTTGTTGTCTTCTGATCGCTCAATACCCGGGTGGCCGTTACGTTTAGCTGACCGCTTGCGGCTTGGGGGTACCTGATATGATCATCACCCTCTGCCGGCGTATTGACGAGTCTTAGAGTCCCACAAAGGAGTTACCCAGTCCAGGCGAAACGTTGTGGTGCGCGTATGCGATATGCGCATGCACCCGATTAAAATGTGCGTATATGATACCGAACATTGATCGGGTGGCCTGCTTTTGGTGGGGTCATATGAGATATGACCGGATTGATAAATCAAGTGTTGATTTATCATCTAACCATTAGTTTTCTCACTTGAAACCTTTCTAGAAGATGATGGATGTATGCATGCATGCATGTGTTTCTTTCTTTCATTCTAGTTTCATGCACATGTAGATGTGCATACATGCATACATACATACACCCATCTATCATGGTTGTTAGCACATGGAAATGGTGGCAATATAAGACTCACACCATGGATTAAGTAATGGATTTTTATTTGATTTTGTATTTAAAACAAAATTGAAAAGAAAAGGATAATCTTTACTAGCTTCTACATTCTTCTTCTAACCTAACCAAGCTCACCTACTTCTAACCTTGGGTTATCCTTCTCTTTATCATTTAAAACTCAAGTTAAATTAAGTCTCCATCACTTAACCATGGTTGGTCATGAGAAGAAATAAAATATATATAGATATATTTCATTTCTTTTCTAGGTTATCATATTAACCCTTATTAAAAGAAAGCCTCCATCTTCATCCTCCTTCTTCATTTTGCTCTCTAGTTTTTTCTAGTGAGTAATACAAACTTAAAGAAAGGTTTTTGAAGTGAGATTCTAAACCACAACATCATTCTATGCAAGTTTAGCCAACTTGTTTAGAGTGTTCTCTTCGGTTTTGCGAAGTTGCGAGCTTGGACGGGGAACTTCGGGTGGATCGTCGTAGACGCAAGAGGACTTCAAAAGGACCTCCATTCAACACCCTAGAGACCAAGGAGTCCAGCGAAAGGGAGCTACAAAGGTTGTAGTCTCGAAACCCTAGTTTTGTTCGCTTTAAATTACGAAACCCTAATTTTCTAGGATCGATTCCTTTGCATGCTTGTTTAGCACCATCAAAATTAAAACTTTAAGGCATGTGATGCTTCAAAACTCTTCATAGGGTGCTAGACAAACCTAACATTGGTATCAGAGCCAGGTTAGAACATTAGGCGACGCTTTTACGAAGTAAAAATCCCGATCGGACAAAAATACGACGCTTTTGGACCCTCTCTGGACAAATTTTAAAATTTAATGTTTTTCAGAATTAAAAATACTTAAAAAATAGAGCAGGAAATTCTAAGAATAACAGTGAAATTCGATGACCTGAACAGTGTAAACCGCCGCGGAACCGCCGCATTTCCTGTCTTAGGCCGCGGTTCCGCGGCTGTACGGAGGCATCATTGCATGAATTTTACACTGTTATTCTTAGGTTTTCTTGTACAGTGTTTTAGGTATGTTTAATCTGAATATTGTGCTGTATTTTCTGGAGATGGCTTTCGACGCGCAGATTTGATCGGTATTTTCATTTCGTAGCTTTTCTGGGTAAATTAGAAAGTATTGAAGTGTTTGAACGAGTATCATTTGCTCACTATTCACGGGGTTTAAATATTTTGGAGATACGTGCAAGTTTTTTTTTTGTGGTGGCCCCTCTAGAAGACAACAAACCTTAACTCGATTATGTGACCGTCTTGAACTGCCCTTTGAACCTTAGGGTTTGGGGCAGTACGGCGTGCCACATGTGAGGCGTTGGCTTGACCCTTCTACGGCTGGACCGCTACTACTGTGTCACACTCCAGGTGTTTGAACTCTGCTCAAGTGTTGGGCTTTAGTGAATCCTGAGTATTTGATCGTTCGTTCGAAAACTTCAATACTGTCTGTTTATCCGGAATGTGATGCAATGTATGGAATTCATATTACTAGACATGAAATACGGAATATGTGATATTTCGCATTTCTGATGTCTAAAGAGAATGTGGATTCCAGATATTGCAGTTTTACACTTTCTTTTCTGTGACCGTAAGTGTAGTATGTACGATATCGCCGATTTCGTTGCTATACATCAACGACAATTGGGGTATGCATACTTACTTACGTTGATGATATGAGATATTATGTGTTGCTGAGATATGATGTGCAGGATTGTCGCGATTGAATAGCCGGGGGTTTTTTATGTGAGATGAGAGTTTTATATTTTCATTCATGTAAATTCTAATGTAATGTAATATTCTTTTATTTGGGGCACTTCCGGGTTGAGGTTGTGTTACCAGTGTTGTATATTATTTACTTTTCCGCATTAGGATGGACCCAAGGAGGGGAGCACAGGTGACCGGGTTCTGGGGTTCAGGGGGAGGCCATCTCGAGGAGTCGAGACCGGGTCTCCTAAACTCCAGAATTTGCAAGGTCACTTGCCGCTCTTGTAGGGGTCCAGGGTATGGGCTTGGCTATTCATCGCGACTGTGGAATCCGTATTTTCTATTCTGGCTAAATACTAAATACGGACGTCCTAGTATATCCCACGTTATAACTATATTTCTGCTGCCTGTGTTTTGTGAAATCTGAGACGAATGACATTTTATATATATGATATATAGTAGACGTTGCTTATGTTTTACACCCGCGCTAGTCCCGTCCCGGTATGCCGTTAGTTAAGTAACCTAACGGTGCATAACGGAACATTGTGGCGAATGCGGATGGCATAAGCGTACGTGTTATTTTCGTTTCTTTTCTGTGATTGGCTTAAGGACTTAAATGATGGGATTACATTAATGTGATTAATGTAAAGAAAATAAACCTAAAAAGATGTTGTAGAATCGGATTTGAAAAACCACTCGGCTTTTTATGAAAAAGCTATATTTCAAAACTGCGGAGCTTAAGCCACTCCTTTCGAAAACCATTTGATTCTACAACGATATCAAGTTCAAAGCGTTAAAGATTTTCTTAAAAATCATCCGCAACCCTCCGTCATTTTAGGAAGTAGAGAACTTAGTATTCGTGCTACGTTTGTTGACTATAGTTAAGGCGTAGTGTACTGTAGCTAAGTGATGTCTTCCTACATTGCATATGATGCAGATTAATTAGGACATTCTTATGACTTTGTTGACCTTAGTTAAGGGTCATATGAGTGGGTCTAATTAATCAAGAAATGACGGGTAGAACTTGACTGGTGCTTATGATTTGTTGACCTTAGTTAAGGTCATAAGTGCCAGGGGTAAAAACCACATCGGGAATTTCAATAGTTGAAATTTGCAATGAGATTGCATACCTTCCATGTGATGGTTGGATCCCGATCCCACTGTGGGCAATAGTTGCTCCTGGGAGAGTTTTACAATTTACAATTAGCTAACTCATTAGGTGTCTAGAAAGGTGTTAACGGGGCTCCGCCTCTGGGAAAACGAGGTTTACTCTAATTAGGTCCGTGCGAAAGCACGGGGAACCTCCCTCAAGTACCGATACTGGCCTGGCTGAACGGTTAGCGAAGTTGTAGACTGTAATTAATCCTGGCTAGTTTTTCTTTTTAAGGTCTGAAAGAAAGACTCGATAAAAGCAGTGGGAAACATCGATTAGACAAGATAATAACCAATCTGATTTATGCAAGAGCTTTCGCTGAGTGTATTCTTTTCTCTCTCTTAATGGCAGATACCCATGACTGAACTCAAGCTTTTACTAGATAAAAACAAACTGAATGGGACCAACTATAAAGACTGGCTGAGGAATCTGAAAATCGCCTTGACTCATGATAAAGTATCATATGTCCTCACGGCTTCAGCCCCGCCCGTCCCTGGTCCAAAATCCTCAGTTGCAGACATTGAAGTCCGCAAGACATGGGACGCTGACTGTGCCACGGCCACATGCCTCGCGCTTGCATCGATGGATAACACACATCAAAAGCAGCACGAGGACATGGACATTCACGGTATATTTCTCCATACAAAGGAGTTGTATAGGGAGCAATCCCGCGTATTACGATGCGAAGCATCAAAGAAATTGTTTCAGATGGGAATGGCCCCTGGCACACCAGTAGGAGACCATGTTCTGAAGATGATAGCTCTTATAGAAGAGCTTGAGGACCTTGGATGGACGATGGACAATGAACAATATATAGATATTATTCTGCAGTCCCTCCCCTCCACCTTTGCTCAGTTCATAGTGAACTTCAACATGCATGGCATGGAGAAGGACCTCCCTGAACTCCTTAATATGTTAAGGAGTGCAGAGAGCACTATGAAGTTAGCAAAAACTCCCGTTATGACTATTGGACAGTCTTCCTCTTCTCGCCCGAAATCCAAGGCCAAGGGAAAGAAAAAGAAGAAACCCACTAATCCTAAGGGCGGAGTTAAAAAGGTGAAGGGAAAGGGAAAGTCCAAGGCTGGAGACTCGGGGAAGGGCGAATGTTTTCACTGCCACAAGAAAGGACATTGGAAGCACAATTGCACGGTGTACTTAAGTCTTAAGAAGAAGCATGGTGATGCTTCTGCTTCAGGTGCGTTTGTGACTGAAAACTGTTTTTCTATAAACTCTGCTTCCTGGGTATTGGATACCGGTTCAGGTTCTCACATTTGCAATTCTATGCAGGGGCTGAGAAATAGCAAGGTTTTGAGGACAGGTGACCATACTCTCCGCGTTGGAAATGGTTCCAATGTACATACAGTCGCAGTGGGAGAGTATTACTTGGGGTTGCCATCTGGATGTATTTTGGTTTTAAATCCATGTTATTTTGTACCAAGTATGCTATGTAATATAATATCCGTTTCTTTGTTGGACAATGAAGGGTATAATTTTGTATTGCAGAACAATGTTATGAACATTAACCTGAATCAAATGTTGGTTGGGTATGGTACACTTAACAATGGAATATATGTCCTAAATCAACACACAGTTTTCAGTATACAACACACTAATAAAAGAAAACTTTCAGAGTTAAATGAAGCTTTTCTTTGGCACTGTAGACTTGGTCATATTAACGAAACAAGACTAAACAAGTTACACAAAGATGGATATTTAAATTCTTTTGAATATAAATTTTATGCGACTTTCCTGTCTTGTATCAAGGGTAAAATGACCAAAACTCCATTTACCGGACACGGAGAAAGAGCTACTCAGCTCCTGGGCCTCATACATAGTGATGTATGTGGGCCTATGTCTACATAGGCTAGAGGCGGTTTTTCATACTTCATTACATTCACTGATGATTTCTCAAGATTCGGTCATGTATTTTTATTAAAACACAAGTCCGAAACTTTTGAGAAATTCCTTGAATATAAACAAGAAGTAGAAAAACAAACCGGCTTGAGTATCAAGATGCTTCAATCAGATCGAGGTGGTGAGTATCTCAGTACAGAATTTGCAAACTTCTTGAAAGAGAATGGGATTCTCTCTCAGCTCACTCCTCCTTACACACCACAGCACAACGGTGTGTCAGAACGAAGGAATAGGACCCTATTAGATATGGTCTGGTCCATGATGAGTGACGCTGAGTTACCCGTCTCGTTTTGGGGGCATGCATTGGAGACTGCAGCGTTTCTACTAAATAGGGTTCCAACCAAAGCCGTGTCTACCACACCATATGAGATATGACATGGGAAGAGACCGTCTCTTAAGAGAATTAAGATTTGGGGTTGCCCGGCCTATGTTAAAAAGAAGAATCCGGACAAACTCGAGACACGGTCAGTCTTATGTAACTTTGTGGGATATCCAAAGAATTCTTATGGATATCTATTCTACCACAAAGAGGAACAAAAAGTGTTTGTTTCTCAGTATGCCACATTCTTGGAAAAAGAGTTTTTCACAGATAAAGATAATGGCGAGGTGGTAGATCTAGAAGAGGTTCTAGAGACACAAACTACAAATGACGATTTGGTTGAACCAGCTGTTGCAACAGAAACTGAAGAACCTCGGCCACTCCGTAGGTCTGGTAGGACTTCGCGCCCACCGGAGAGGTACTATGGTTTCCTCATTGATGGTAACGGAGAAGATTGCATCATGGATGATGATGATCCTACCAGTTTTCAGCAAGCTATCACGAGTAAAGACTCTGTGATGTGGCTGGATGCCATGAGATCCGAAATGGAGTCTATGTACACCAACAAAGTGTGGACTTTGGATGTTGTACCCCCTGGGGTGAAACCTGTGGGGTGCAAATGGATCTTTAAAAGAAAGATTGGTGTAGATGGGCAGGTGGAGACCTATAAGGCAAGACTTGTGGCGAAGGGTTTTCGTCAAAGACCAGGTTTGGACTATGACGAGACATTTTCTCCCGTAGTCATGCTTAAATCCATTCGGATCCTACTTGCTATTGCTGCTCACTACGACTATGAAATCTGGCAGATGGACGTTAAAACCGCATTTCTGAATGGAAATTTAGAAGAATGCGTTTATATGGATCAGCCAGAGGGTTTCATTGACAGTGGGAGCAGCGGGAAAGCATGTAAATTGCTTAAATCCATATATGGGTTAAAGCAGGCATCACGGAGTTGGAACATCTGTTTCGATGATGTCATCAAAGAGTTTGATTTCATCAAAAATCCAGATGAACCTTGTGTTTATAAGAAGGTTGTAGGGAGAGCTATCACATTCCTCGTATTGTACGTGGACGACATTCTTTTGATAGGAAATGATATTCCTATGCTACAGTCGGTCAAATCTTTCTTATCACTGAGGTTCTCCATGAAGGACCCGGGTGATGCCACATACATTCTGGGCATAAGGATCTATAGGGATAGATCCAAAAGGTTATTGGGATTGTCCCAAACCAGGTACATTGACACCATCCTAAAAAGGTTTAGTATGGAAGACTCCAAGCGGGGTACCTTACCTGCTTGCCATGGGGTCACTCTCTCCAAGGATTCTTGCCCAAAGACCGATGAAGATAGAGCTCGCATGAGTATTATACCCTATGCTTCGGCAGTAGGATCTATAATGTATGCGATGTTATGTACACGCCCAGATGTAGCTTATGCACTTAGTGTTGTAAGCAGGTATCAATCCAACCCAGGGGAGAATCACTGGACTGCTGTGAAGAACATTCTTAAGTACTTGCGAAGGACTAAAGAATTGTTCGTGGTGTATGGTAATGGAGATCTCCAAATGGAGGCCTTTACCGATTCGAGCTTCCAGAGCGATAAGGACGACAGCAAATCTATCTCTGGGTTTGTATTTACCCTCAATGGAGGGGCGGTGAGTTGGAAGAGTTCCAAACAAGATACCGTTGCAGACTCTACGATGGAAGCTGAGTACATTGCTGCAAATGATGCCGCCAAGGAAGCCGTCTGGATGAAGAAGTTCGTCTCGGAGCTAGGAGTAGTTCCAACCATTATTGATCCAATACCTTTGTATTGTGACAATAATGGGGCTATGGCATTAGCCAAGGAGCCCAGATCCCATCAGCGGTCCAGACACATCCTGAGGCGTTTTCATTTGATCCGGGAGATTGTAGATCGCCGCGAGATCGAGATTAGGAGGGTAGACACAAAGAATAACGCCGCGGATCCATTCACCAAGGCCCTCCCTAAGCCGCAGCATGAGCGACTTTTTGAGATGTTGGGTATGAGATACGCCAATAACTGGCCTTAGTGCAAGTGGGAGATTGTTGGATATATTTATGCCCTAGAGGCCATTATGTGATAGTGGATGCATCTTAATGTATATATATTCAGTATGCATTCTTGCTCGACATTATAGTATGCTATCTGGTTCTTCTTTATCTGACATGTTGATTTGATCATGCTTATTATTCACTCATACATGCTGATAAAGCCCTGAGGATATTGGTTTGACTGCTCTGATTATGATGGAGATCATACTAGTGGGACATCTGTAGTCTATAAGCATATCCTGGAAAGTCCCTAGTCGTAGGTATATCGAGACGGGGCATTGATATACCAGAGTAGACTAGCGTATATGATACTAGACCCATATAATGGGCGATGGATGTTCCCACATTCATCGATGTTTGACATCAAGATCATATACGGGTGCTCAGTGCTGACTGGGTACACTGGACGGACTCACCGAGAACTCCTATATGGAATTATATCTATCGTCGGATAGCAGTTCTCAGGTGACACTGGTGCAGGTTAGTCTGTAGACCCGAGATCGTCATGGAGTCTTGTGTATTCTCCCACTGTACTTTGATTACCACCCTACCACGGCTCTACTGAGTCGTGCAAACAGGTGGCCGTTGGGTACAGTCCCGAGACACACGAAGGCAATGAGCGATAGGAGGGGTTTCGTCTCTCCCGGTATTGGGAGTTGATGCTGTACTGTGCCCGACTGGTTATATCAGTAAGTCCCTGGCCAGGGCTGCTGAGAATTGCTGATAAGTGTTATCAGTAGTTTCTCAATCTGTTATAGACCATTCACCGGCACGACTTATTGAGTTATTAGGGTCGACGTTACCATCCCTAGGCTCGATATGCGGCATATCTGACGAAGAGACCGGACTGTACGGTAGTGTTGCCGGTTGGCTCGACGGGAGTTGTAGCAGGTTCGCTTGTTGTCTTCTGATCGCTCAATACCCGGGTGGCCGTTACGTTTAGCTGACCGCTTGCGGCTTGGGGGTACCTGATATGATCATCACCCTCTGTCGGCGTATTGACGAGTCTTAGAGTCCCACAAAGGAGTTACCCAGTCCAGGCGAAACGTTGTGGTGCGCGTATGCGATATGCGCATGCACCCGATTAAAATGTGCGTATATGATACCGAACATTGATCGGGTGGCCTGCTTTTGGTGGGGTCATATGAGATATGACCGGATTGATAAATCAAGTGTTGATTTATCATCTAACCATTAGTTTTCTCACATGAAACCTTTCTAGAAGATGATGGATGTATGCATGCATGCATGTGTTTCTTTCTTTCATTCTAGTTTCATGCACATGTAGATGTGCATACATGCATACATACATACACCCATCTATCATGGTTGTTAGCACATGGAAATGGTGGCAATATAAGACTCACACCATGGATTAAGTAATGGATTTTTATTTTATTTTGTATTTAAAACAAAATTGAAAAGAAAAGGATAATCTTTACTAGCTTCTACATTCTTCTTCTAACCTAACCAAGCTCACCTACTTCTAACCTTGGGTTATCCTTCTCTTTATCATTTAAAACTCAAGTTAAATTAAGTCTCCATCACTTAACCATGGTTGGTCATGAGAAGAAATAAAATATATATAGATATATTTCATTTCTTTTCTAGGTTATCATATTAACCCTTGTTAAAAGAAAGCCCCCATCTTCATCCTCCTTCTTCCTTTTGCTCTCTAGTTTTTTCTAGTGAGTAATACACACTTAAAGAAAGGTTTTTGAAGTGAGATTCTAAACCACAATATCATTCTATGCAAGTTTAGCCAACTTGTTTAGAGTGTTCTCTTCGGTTTTGCGAAGTTGCGAGCTTGGACGGGGAACTTTGGGTGGATCGTCGTAGACGCAAGAGGACTTCAAGAGGACCTCCATTCAACACCCTAGAGACCAAGGAGTCTAGCGAAAGGGAGCTACAAAGGTTGTAGTCTCGAAACCCTAGTTTTGTTCGCTTTAAATTACGAAACCCTAATTTTCTAGGATCGATTCCTTTGCATGCTTGTTTAGCACCATCAAAATTAAAACTTTAAGGCATGTGATGCTTCAAAACTCTTCATAGGGTGCTAGGCAAACCTAACACTTGGGATGTGGGTTTGGCTATTCATCGCGACCGTGGAATACGCGTTTTTTTACTGGCTTAATTAAAACACAGAATTCCTTGTATATCCAATATTTCATATGTGTTCTTCTGCTGCTGATATTCTGTGATGTGATCACTTTATATGATGAGACAAATGCTTATATTATATATATGATATATAATAAATATTGCTGCTTTCGTTTCTTCTGTTATGCTTAGGAAGCATAAATGATGGGACTTCATTAATTAGATTAATGAAATAAAAGAAACCTAAAGATGTTATAGAATCTTGTTTTAAAAACATATAGCTCTAGTTCTTGCTTTGCATAGTGGTATTCCTTGTAGAATATCCAGCACCTTATTCGATAAGGAAAGAGCCGAGATCCCTTCATCGGGAGTGACCACTTTAGAGAAACTGGCAGATGTTACAACCCACTCGGTTTTGTCTTTTGATTGATTTTTTAGTTCATGCTTTGCAAAGCGGTATTCCTTATAGAATATCTAGCACCTTATTCGATAAGGAAAGAGCCGAGATCCCTTCACCGGGAGTGACCTCTTTAGCAAAACTAGCAAAAGCCTAAAAAACACTCCTTTTCAAAATCACTTGCTTCTACAACGATATCAAGTTCATTACGCAAAGGTTTTTCTTATAAACCTATCGTAGCCCTCTGTCTTTTTAGATAAGGACTATTTAGTATTCGTGCTGCGTTTGATGGCCTTTGTCAAGGCGTAGTGTGGGATAGCTGATTAGTGCTTATCTGCTTGAGCATGTGATGCGATTGGATTAGGGTAGTCGTGCGACCTTGTTGGCCTTTGTCAAGGGTCGTGCGGGTGGGTTTAATTCAATCATGAAATGTACGGGTTGAACTTGACTAGCATCCTATGGTTTGTTGGCCTTTGTCAAGGTCATAGGAGGCTAAGGGCAAAATGTTATCGGGAATTTCAACTGTTGAAATTTGCAATGAGATTGCATACATTCTGTGAGATAGTTGGATCCCGATACCCACTGCGAGTAAGAGTTACTCCTGAGTGAGTTTTACACATTACAATTAGCCGATCAAAGTAGGTATCTAGAAAGGTGTTAACGGGGTTACGCCCCTGGGAAAACGAGGTTTATTTTAATTAGGTCCGTACGAAAGCACGGGAAACTCCCTCAAAGTACCGACACTGGCTTGGCCGAAAGATTAGCGAACTTGTAGGGTGTAATTAATCCCGGCTAGTCTTACCTTTTAGGGTTTGAAGGAAGATTTGATAAAAACAGTGGGAGCCATCCTGATTAGATAAAATAATAACCAATCTGATCTTGTAAGAGCACACGCTGGGTGTTTTCTTCTCTCTCTCTCTCTCTCCTGGTAGCGACCATGTCACGCCTTAATCAAGATAATAATATGGATGCATTGACCGAACCTGCTTATTATACTGAGCTGGGGAACGTTGGTTCCGCTCTATTTTATAATCATTATAAGTCCGAGCAAGAAATTGGGGAATATGCGGATTCCCATTGTTAGTTATATGTATGCCCTAGAGGCCATTACTGTACATAGGATGTATATTGTAGTGGATGCTGGGACATATATAGGGAGGACTTTCTTGCTCGACATGATAGTATGCTATCTGGTTACCCTTTACCTTAACGTGTATGCTGATTGTCTCTCTGTTACATGTTGGTAAAGCCCTTAGGATCTGTACTTGACTACCTGGACTATGATGCGGATCATACTAGTGGGGACATGGTAGTCCATAAGTACATCCTTCAAAGTCCCTAGTCGAGGGTGTATCGAGACGGGGCATCGATATACCTGAGTAGACTAGCGTATACCTTCTCGACCCATAGAGATGGGCGATGGATGATCCCATATCCATCAGTGTTTGACATCAGAGATGATATACGGGTGCTCAGTAGAGACTGGGTACACTGGACGGACTCGTCGAGAACTCCCAGATGGTATTATACCTCACGTCAGATGGCAGTTCTCTGGTGACACTGGTACAGAGTAGTCTGTTGACCCGAGATCGTCATAGAGTCTTGTGTGGCTCCCACTGTGCTTTGATTTCCATCTTACCACGTCCAAGAGGGCGTGCAATACGGTGGTTTTTGGGTACAGTCCCGAGTCACATGGAGGCAATGAGCGATAGGAGGGGATTCGTCTCTCCCGGTATAGGGAGTTGATGTTGCGCTGTGTTCGATTGGCTATAACAGGAAATCCCTGGCCAGGGTTGCTGAGATTTACTGGTAAGTGTTGCCAGTAGTTTCTCGAACAGTTATAGACCTCATATCGACACGACTTATCGAGCTATTGGGGTCTGACGTTTACCACCCCTAGGCGAGATATGCGACAGATCAGACGATCAGACCGGACTGTACGGTAGTGTTACTGGTCGGATTCACTGGAGTGTGAGCGGGCTTGCTCGTCGATCTTCAGATCACTCAATACCCGGGTGGCCGTTACGTTTAGCAGACCGCTTGCGGCTTGTGGATGCTTGATATGATCATCATCTGCTGCCGGCGTATTGACGAGTCTTTAGAGTCCTACACAGAGGTTTCCTGGCTCAAGCGAAACGAAATAGGAGCGCATATGAGATATGTGCGGGACCGAGAATAATGCGTGTATGTGATACCGTATTCTATTCTCGCGATAAATATATCGAATGGTTGTATGCGATATAACCTAGTTATCGATTCAAGCGTTGATTCGATAAGCCGATATATTGTATACTAGTCGGTTGTGTGCGACATAACCGGGTCATTGAATCAAGTGTTGATTTAATGATTTAATGCATATTTATATATTTGATATATTACTTTGCATCAACTAGTATCGGTTTACTTAAGATGGATTTTCTCACTCGGATGGGCGCATTGTATATGCGATATATTTTTTGTGCACTTGATTGTATCATGTTTGATGATACATGTTATGCTAGGGTTTTTGTGTAAAGATCAAACCATGGTTACATGATTATGCTTAGGGTTTTGTTTTATTTACTTATTTATTTATTTATTGATTTTTGGAAAATAAAAGGCAAGAGAAAAGAATGGTGGCTATTTTTGTTTTAAGTTGAAGATTCATGAAGCTTTGACTTTATCCACCATTCTTATCTCATGCTTAACCTAACCATTCCTTTAACCATGATTAGCTCTCTACACTTTACCATGGTTCACTTATGATAAGAATGGATAATTCTTTTCTTTTTGAATTATGTTATCTTATCATTATCCTTCTTCTTCTTCCTTGCTTCAAGTGAAGAAAAGCTTACCTCATCAATGGTGATTGATGTTTTTGAGTGAGAAATCCAATTCTAAAGTTAACCCACTTCCTATTTCTTCATCCTCTACCTCTTGCCAAGTAGTAGAGTGTGTTTACTTCACAAGTTTCTTGACTTGGTGAAGTCGGAGCTTGATTTAGCGATGCCTCGACGTAGATCATCTTCGACATGGACATCGACGACCTAGCTTGCCCATTCTCCGACGAAGCCGATCCTAGAGCCCGGATTTGACTTGGACAGCGGAGAGGACCTCGTTGCGGAGCTATGGAGGTGGAGCACCGGATCTACAAAGGTTGTATTTCCGTTTTCTCATTAGTTAAGTGTTAACTATTTCATTGTTCGCCTAGACATCTAGTTATCGATCCGTAGTTTAGGGTTTGTAGGCACCGTAAAATTTTAATATGGCATGTTCGATGCCTTGTGAGACCTCCTTGGAGTGCCTAGGAACCCTACAGTGGTATCAGAGCCTAGCTAGAGCCTTAGGCGAAGTCCAGACGAAATTTGAAACCGGAACGAACCCGAAACCAACTCCAAAATGTGCTCTCTATACTTTTTCTAAAAACAGTGATTTTTCAGTATTAAAAATATGTAGAAAAACCAGCAGAGAAATATAAGAATTTCGGCACAAAAATTTTTTGATGAACAGTGAACATCTGCGCGGATCCGCGGCATAATATTGGATAATGCGGCGGATGAGCGGCAATAATGTGACGTCATCAACTAATTTTTGCACAGTAATTCATTTTTTTCTGTGCTGACTTCTCTGGTTATTTTTAATATTTATTCAAGTGTTGAATAATCTGGGATGTTTTGGAGCTTTGATGATTCGATCGGGTTTATCAAATTTTGTCTGTTTGGTTTTCCGGATAAATTCTAGAATATGTTAAAAAGTTCGACCGGATATAAATACCCAATTTTTCCCCTGTCGGGAAATTTCCAAGTGTTGGATTTTTCCGTAGTTTGACGACGTTCTAAGTAGTGCAAGTAACGCGATGGTCCCTCTAGAAGACACAAACCTTAACTCGATTATGTGACCGTCTTGAACTGCCCTTTGAACCTTCGGGTTTGGGGCAGTACGGCGTGCCACATGTGAGGCGTTGGCTTGACCCTTCTACGGCTGGACCGTTGGTACTGAGGTACGAACTGAATGCTGTTAGACTTATTTCATGTGTTGATCTGTATCGGGAAAAGTTAGGTGTTCGATTGTTCGATTGGAAAATTTAACATTTTCTGTTTATCTGGAATGGGATACAATAATTGGAATTCACAATAAGTTATATGATAACTGAATGAATGTTATAAACGTAGCAATTTAGTCTCACTTGATCGGTTGCCACGGAATTTTGATGTGATCAAAAGTCCGTCGCAATCACGTAGCGTACGCGGATACTCGCCGGGTAAACTTAATAGACAGCCTCACTCCATAGCCCCGACCAAGTGACTGTAGGAGAACCCCGTCGCCGAAAGCATCCGTCCGGGTGCTCGCGGCAGCGGTGTTCCGCCTTGGTGCACTTCGTCGACGGTATCGGGGGTGCGGCCGTCTACTGAAGTTTGCGACGAGCATTCGATCAGGATGTCGGGAATCTTGTTGAATTGCCCGACTTGATATTGAAAAGTGTTTTCGATTTTGAAACTAAAATGCGGGGTTTATAATTGTTAGACATGTGATGTCTAAGTAATTCATTTGGTCAGGCATGCGATGTCTGAGGTGATTGCGGATTCCAACTGTTGTAGTTTTACACTTTCTTTTCTGTGACCGTAAGTGTAATATGTGATATCGCCGGTTTCGTTGCTATATGACAACGACAATTGGGATGCGCATATTTACTTACGTTGATGACATGAGATGTTATGTGTTGCTGGATATGTTATATTGGATCGTCGTGTTTGAATAGCCGGGGGTTTTTATGTGAGATGAGTGTTTTTCATTTTCATTCATGTAAAAACTTGTATGTAATATTCTTTTATTGGGGCGCTTCCAGGTTGCGGAAGTTGTCACCGTTTGTATATTATTTGCTTTTCCGCACTAGGATAGACCCAAGGAGGAGGGCACAAGTAACCGGGTTCTGAAGTCCAGTGGGAGACCAACTCGAGGAGTCGAGTCCGGGTCTCCTAACTCCAGAATTGGTAGGGTTACTTGCCGCTCTCGTAGGGGTCTAGGGGTGTGGGTTTGGCTATTCATCGCGACCGTGGAATCCGTGTTTTATACTGGCTCGTATTGAAAACACGGACGTCCTAGTATATCCAATATTTCATATGATTCTTCTGCTGCGATATCTGTGATGTGATCATGTGATGTTCTGTGATAGATACAGTATATAGTATATATGATATATTATATAGACGTTACTTATGTTTTACACCCGCGCCAGCCCTGCCCTGCTCTGCCGTTAGTTACCTAACCTAACGGTGCACGAGGGGACATCGAGGCGAATGCGGATGGCATAAGTGTACGTCGTATTTATCTGTGATGTTTAGGTACATTTAATGATGGGACTTCATTAATGTGATTAATGGAATAAAAGAAACCTAAGATGTTGTAGAATCGAATTTCAAAATAAAACAGGTAGCTACAGTTCTTGCTTTGCACAGCGGTATATATGATATATCCTGCACCTTATTCGATGAGGAAAGGACCGAGATCCCTTCACCGGGAGTTACTCCTTTAGCAATAACTGGCAGATGCTACACACTCGGTTTGTCTTTTGATTGCTTTTAAGTGTTTTTGCTTTGCACAGTGATATATATGATATATCCCGCACCTCATTCGACGAGGAAAGGACCGACGATCCCTTCACCGGGAGTGACTCCTTTAGCAAAACTAGAAAAGCCTAAAAAACACTCCATTTTAAAATTCATTCGATCCTACAACGATATCAAGTTCATTACGCAATAGGTTTTCAGAAAAACCTGTCGTAGCCCTCCGTCATTTCAGATAAGTATTAGTTAGTATTCGTGCTGCGGTTGTTTGGCATGCGTCAAGGCGTAGTGTACGGTAGCTAACTAGTGCTTATCTACCAGCATATGATGCGATTGGATTAGGGTATTCGTACGGCGTTGTTTGGCATGCGTCAAGGGTCGTGCGGGTGGGTTTAATTCAATCAGGAAATGACGGGTTGAACTTGACTAGCAGACTATGGGTTGTTTGGCATGCGTCAAGGTCATAGCGAGCTAGGGGCAAAATATTATCGGGAATTTCAAGTGTTGAAATTTGCAATGAGATTACATACCTTCTATGAGATAGTTGGATCCCGATACCCGCTGCGAGTAAGTGTTACTCCTGGGAGAGTTTTATACATTACAATTAGCCAATCAAGTAGGTGTCTAGAAAGGTGTCGACGGGGTTACGCCTCTGGGAAAACGAGGTTTACATTAATTAGGTTCGTGCGAAAGCACGGGGGACCTCCCTCAAAGTACCGACACTGGCCTGGCTGAAAGATTGGCGAACTTGTAGTGTGTAATTAATCCCGGCTAGTCTTTCCTTTTAGGGTTTGAAGGAAGATTTGATAAAAAGCAGTGGGAGCCATCCTGATTAGATAAAATTATAACCAATCTATTCTTACAAGAGCGCACGCTGAGTGTTTTCTTCTCTCTCTCTCCTGGTAGCGACCATATCACGCCTTAATCAAGATAATAATACGGATTATTGACCGAACCCGCTTGTTAAACTGAGCTGGGGAACGTTGGTCCCGCTCCAACTTATAATTGTTATAAGACAGAGCAGGATATTGGGGATTACCAGAATTCCCGTGCCGCCCAAACGAAGAAAGTGCATACTGATGCATCATCTTCGGGTGTGTTCGTTACAAAGAACTGTTTCTCAGTATCCTCCGCGTCCTAGGTATGTGATACCAGATCAGGATCCCAGATATGTAATCTGTTACATAGGGCTACAGAAAGGTAGAGAACTGAGAATGGGTGATAAGTTTCATGAGGCAGAAAACGGGGCAAGTGTTGCAGCCAAGTCTGTTGGTCACTGTCACCCTGTATTACCAATACATTGATTCTGAACGAATGTTATTAGATACCGAACCTGATATACAAAATCATATCAGTCTCTTTATTAGTAAAGAAAGGATATAATTTTGTATTGTTGGATAATGTTTTGAACATTTCCTATATCAAAAGTTGATCGGTTCAGGCACGTTATCTAAAAGCATTAATGTTCTAAATCAAACTACAGATCTAAGTATACGGAACACACACAAGAGGAAGAGTTCAGAAATGAACGAATCTTTCTTGAGATATTGTAGACTAGGTCAGATCAATGCGACCCGACTGGCTAGAGTTACATATTGATGTATTTTTAAATCAGTTTGAATTTACATCTTGTGAAACTCGCCAGTCATGTCACAAAGATAAGATGACCATAGCTTCGTTTACTGGAAACAGAGAAAGAGTTAGTAAACTTTTGGGATGATACATGTTGATGTATGTAAGGTCCCCTGTCTACACATGCCAGGACTGGTTCTTTGTACTTCATTACATTCTCTGATGATCTCTTTCGAGTTTCAGACCTATGTTCCTGTTGAAACACAAGTCCGAACCTTTTGAGATATTCACAGAATATAAGCGAGAAGTAGAGAACCAGAATACGGGTATAAGTATTATGTCCTATGATGAGATCAAGGAGGAGAATACTTGAGCACAGAAATACTGGACTATTCTAAAGGAGAATGAGATTCTCTCTCAGCATTACTCCTCCGTATACACCATAGCACGATGGTATATCGGAGCGGAGCAATAACACCATATATGATAAGGTGTGCTCTATGATGAGTACTACTGAGTTACCTATTTCCTTTTGGGAGTTATGCACTTGAGAAGTTGCATACCTATTGAATAGGGTTCCAATCAAATCAATTGCCTACCACTTCATATGAGATATGGAAAGGGAAGAGCCCATGTCTTAAGTTAGTTAAGATTTGGGGTTGTCCGGCCAATGTCTAAAAACAAAATTCGGACAAGCTCGAGGCAAGGTCTGTAATGTAGAACTGGAAATGTTCCAGCTATACGAACTACAGCAGATGATTTGATAGAACCAAAGGATTCGGTAGATTCCAACGAACCGCAGCCTCTCCGCCGATCTAGTAGGGTTCCTCACCCACCTGAGAGATACTTCGGTTTCTCTATGACAGTGGGAGCGAGGATTGCATCATGAGATGATGACCCAACTAGTTTCGAGCTGGCCATCAGGAGTAAGACTCTGTAAGAATGGCTGGATGCTTATCGATCTGAGATGGAATCCTTATACACCAACAAAGTATGGACTTTGGTTGCTATATCTGAAGGGTTAAATCCCCATCAGGAGCAAGTATATCTTGAGAAGATTACTTGGTGTACATGGAAAAGTTGAGACTTTCAAAGCTAGACTTGTTAAAGCTTTTCGTCATTGACCAGGCGTGGATAATGATGAAACCTTTTCAAGTAGCTATGCTTAAGTCCATTCGGATCCTACTTGCCACGGCTACATACCATGACTGCGATATCTGGTGGTTGGGTGTCTTGACTGCTTTTCTAAATGATGATTTGGAAGAAAGCGTCTATAAGTTCACAGCCAGAGGGCTTCGTAAACAGTGGGAGCAGCGGAAACGTGTGCAAGATGTTTTATCTGATAAAGCAGGCATCGCGGAGTTGGAACATCTGTTTTGATGAATTAGTCAAAGAGTTTGACATCATCAAAATGGTAGATGAACCTTGTATGAACAAAAAGGTAGTAGGGAGTATGGTGAAGATCCTCGTAGAGTACGTGGATGACATACTCTTGATAGGGAAGTAGTTTCCTATGCTACGCTCGGTCAATCTCCGTTTATCACAATGATTCTCCGTATAGGATCAAAGTGATACCTACTAAATCCTGGGTTTTGGATCTATGAGATAGATCTAAATGGATGTTAGGTTTCTCACTAGTTATAGTGAGATGGTATCAATCGATCCTGGGGAGAATCACTGGAAGGGTTCCAAGGTGATAAAGACGACTGAATGTCAGTCGCAGGCATTGTCTTTACCCTCAGTAAAGGGACGGTATGTTGGAAGAGTTCCAAGCTAGATACCGTGACATACTAGACGATAAAGGCAGGATACATCGCTACTTAAGATGCTACCAAAGAGGCTGTTTGGGTGTATATAGGTTCATGAGATGAACTATGTTCCTACCATTGTGTGACAATGGAGTTGTGGCTTATGCCGAGGAACGCCCGTCCCATCAGTGATCCAGACATATTCTAAGGCAGTGTCACTTGATCATGGAGATAGTTGATCTCCATGGAGATCGAGGTTAGGAGAGTAGACTCAGAGGACAACACAGCGGATCCACTCACAAAGGCCTGTTCCCAGAGAGAGACTTTTATGGGATGGTTGAGTATGAGATACTTCAAACCACTGCTACAGATGGCCCTAGTGCAAGTGGGAGATTGTTAGTTATATGTATGCCCTAGAGGCCATTACTGTACATAGGATGTATATTGTAGTGGATGCTGGGACATATATAGGGAGGACTTTCTTGCTCGACATGATAGTATGCTATCTGGTTACCCTTTACCTTAACGTGTATGCTGATTGTCTCTCTGTTACATGTTGGTAAAGCCCTTAGGATCTGTACTTGACTACCTGGACTATGATGCGGATCATACTAGGGGGACATGGTAGTCCATAAGTACATCCTTCAAAGTCCCTAGTCGAGGGTGTATCGAGACGGGGCATCGATATACCAGAGTAGACTAGCGTATACCTTCTCGACCCATAGAGATGGGCGATGGATGATCCCATATCCATCGGTGTTTGACATCAGAGATGATATACGGGTGCTCAGTAGAGACTGGGTACACTGGACGGACTCGTCGAGAACTCCCAGATGGTATTATACCTCACGTCAGATGGCAGTTCTCTGGTGACACTGGTACAGAGTAGTCTGTTGACCCGAGATCGTCATAGAGTCTTGTGTGGCTCCCACTGTGCTTTGATTTCCATCTTACCACGTCCAAGAGGGCGTGCAATACGGTGGTTTTTGGGTACAGTCCCGAGTCACATGGAGGCAATGAGCGATAGGAGGGGATTCGTCTCTCCCGGTATAGGGAGTTGATGTTGCGCTGTGTTCGATTGGCTATAACAGGAAATCCCTAGCCAGGGTTGCTGAGATTTACTGGTAAGTGTTACCAGTAGTTTCTCGAACAGTTATAGACCTCATATCGACACGACTTATCGAGCTATTGGGGTCTGACGTTTACCACCCCTAGGCGAGATATGCGACAGATCAGACGATCAGACCGGACTGTACGGTAGTGTTACTGGTCGGATTCACTGGAGTGTGAGCGGGCTTGCTCGTCGATCTTCAGATCGCTCAATACCCGGGTGGCCGTTACGTTTAGCAGGCCGCTTGCGGCTTGTGGATGCTTGATATGATCATCATCTGCTGCCGGCGTATTGACGAGTCTTTAGAGTCCTACACAGAGGTTTCCTGGCTCAAGCGAAACGAAATAGGAGCGCATATGAGATATGTGCGGGACCGAGAATAATGCGTGTATGTGATACCGTATTCTATTCTCGCGATAAATATATCGAATGGTTGTATGCGATATAACCTAGTTATCGATTCAAGCGTTGATTCGATAAGCCGATATATTGTATACTAGTCGGTTGTGTGCGACATAACCGGGTCATTGAATCAAGTGTTGATTTAATGATTTAATGCATATTTATATATTTGATATATTACTTTGCATCAACTAGTATCGGTTTACTTAAGATGGATTTTCTCACTCGGATGGGCGCATTGTATATGCGATATATTTTTTGTGCACTTGATTGTATCATGTTTGATGATACATGTTATGCTAGGGTTTTTGTGTAAAGATCAAACCATGGTTACATGATTATGCTTAGGGTTTTGTTTTATTTACTTATTTATTTATTTATTGATTTTTGGAAAATAAAAGGCAAGAGAAAAGAATGGTGGCTATTTTTGTTTTAAGTTGAAGATTCATGAAGCTTTGACTTTATCCACCATTCTTATCTCATGCTTAACCTAACCATTCCTTTAACCATGATTAGCTCTCTACACTTTACCATGGTTCACTTATGATAAGAATGGATAATTCTTTTCTTTTTGAATTATGTTATCTTATCATTATCCTTCTTCTTCTTCCTTGCTTCAAGTGAAGAAAAGCTTACCTCATCAATGGTGATTGATGTTTTTGAGTGAGAAATCCAATTCTAAAGTTAACCCACTTCCTATTTCTTCATCCTCTACCTCTTGCCAAGTAGTAGAGTGTGTTTACTTCACAAGTTTCTTGACTTGGTGAAGTCGGAGCTTGATTTAGCGATGCCTCGACGTAGATCATCTTCGGCATGGACATCGACGACCTAGCTTGCCCATTCTCCGACGAAGCCGATCCTAGAGCCCGGATTTGACTTGGACAGCGGAGAGGACCTCGTTGCGGAGCTATGGAGGTGGAGCACCGGATCTACAAAGGTTGTATTTCCGTTTTCTCATTAGTTAAGTGTTAACTATTTCATTGTTCGCCTAGACATCTAGTTATCGATCCGTAGTTTAGGGTTTGTAGGCACCGTAAAATTTTAATATGGCATGTTCGATGCCTTGTGAGACCTCCTTGGAGTGCCTAGGAACCCTACAGCCATGCCACGCAAACGAGGAATGAGAATATTGATGCATATTCTTCGGGTGTGTTCGTTACCGAGAACTGTTTCTCAGTATCCTCTACGTCCTGGGTATGAGATACCGGATCAGGATCCCACATATGTAATTTATTACATGGGCTACAGAAAGGTTGAGAACTGAGATTAGGTGATATGTCTCTATGTGTTAGAGAATGCTGCAATTTTTGCAGCCAAATCAGTTGGCAAATATCACCTTGTATTACCAAGTGGTAAATCCATTGATTATGAACAAATGTTATTTCTTGCCGAACCTGATATACAACATTATATCATATTCTTTATTAAGTTAAAAAATGATATAATTTTGTATTGCTGGATAATGTTGTGAACATTTTCCTTAATCAAGAGTTGATTGGATCAGGCACGTTATGTAATGGCATATAAGTTCTAAATCAAACCACAGTTCAAACTATGTAGAACACATACACGAGGAGTACTTCAGAAATGAACGAATCCTTCTTATGGCATTATAGACTAGGTCATATCTATGCGATATGACCAGCTAAGTTGCATATGTTAGTGTATATGCCTTAGAGGCCATTACTGTATCATACTAGTTTGTATATTACTTGATGGAAGCTTGGGATATTCACAGTTGTATATACAATCTTGCTCGAAATGGTAGTATGCTACTTGGTTTGTCTCTGCTTTAATATGTGCATGTGTTTCTTTTAGCATATCGCTGATATACATATTAGTAGAGCCCTTAGGATCTTTGCTTGATTACGAGCGTTGTGATGGCGCTCACACTCGTGGGAGCTGGGTGATCTATAAGCACATCCTTATACAGGTCCCTAGTCGTTGGACTATCGAGACAGGGCATCGATACTCCGGAGTAGACTAGCGTATGCACTTCTCATCCCAGCGTGGGAGACGGTCTGTCCCACAGCCGTCAGTACGTCGTACTTGAGATAGTATGCGGGTGCTCGTTAGGTTACGAGTACACTGGACAGGACTTGTCGGGAACTATTGGTTGGTATTATACCTATCGTCAGTTATCAGTTCCCAGGTGACATGAGTACAGCTTAGTCCGCTGACTTGACACTGTCACTTCGCCTCGAGTGTGTTCCCACTGCACTTTGATTGCTACCCTACCACGGCTCAAAGGAGTCATGCAAACATGTAGTTTTTGGGTGCAATCCCGAAGCACTTAGAGGCAGTGACGGTTAGACAGGATTCGTCTCTCCCGGTATTGGGGGTTGACATCGCGCTGTGTCCAGGAGAGCCATTACACGAGTAGTCCCTGGCCAGGGCAAGCGAGATATACTGGTAGGTTTCCAGTGTTATCTCAGGGTGTTCTGGGCTACACTCCGACACGACTTGTACCGCTATTAGGGGACTGACGTTCACCGCCCCCGTAGGCCCACCATGCGATGTATCAGACGAACAGACCGGACTGTATGGAGACTGTCACATACAGGCTCAGTAGGAGTTCAGATGGGGTTCACCTCGTCAGACTTCTTATCGACATCTACCTGGGGACCGTTACATACAGCTAGTGCCGCTCGCGGTCTGTGGTTAAACCTACTGCCAGCGTAGTGTCGAGTCTTTAGAGTCCCACACAGAGAGCTATTCGCCTTTAGGCAAAATGAGTAGTGGTCGCATAGTTTTGCGACAGGGTTCGTTCATATCCGTGCACTTATGCACGTTTGCTGTCCGGACAGCTTATACTAGCGGGCTTTGGTTTAAGCCGGATCCTAGTATATGATTTGGGATTGGTTTTATCTCTTTGTATTCGTGTTCCTCGGATCACGAATACGGGTGCGTATGCAGAGTTGTTTGAGACAGAGGGAGAGGACTTAGATTTGGGTTAATGACTATTGCCATTTTATTAACCCTAATGCTTATGTGTATATTATGGTTAATTGATATTAGTTTAAATAATTGTGCATGGTTATGGTTGTTGACCTTTTGACCTCCTTGACTTGTTGACCTAGGTTGACACTTTGACCATCATCATTTCATTTGGAAGATGCTCTTTGATCCTTGCAAATTGCATTAAAAATGAAATGATAATGGTCATGTCTTGATTAACCATGACAATTATCTAGCTAATTATCTAATTACAATAATTCACACATATATGTGAGAATGCTTCATATTTTCTCTCATTCTATTATTCACTTTCTCTCTCTTGTTCTTCCTCTCCCTCAAGCTCTCCCCTCTCATGTGTTGAGAAACACTTAAGCTTGAGAAAAACCCTTTCTTGATAATCTCTACTCTCATCTAGGGTTCAAGGATTAGCACTTCTTGCACCATAGTTACTTCTAGCTTGGAGTTGAAGCCAAAGGTCGAGGCTTTCGGGTGGATCTTTCTTCGACGTGAGAAGACGACTAAGGTGACCTCCTTCCACCACTCCAAGGAGCAAGGAGAGAAGGACATAAAGCCCAAGGTATAACCTTTCTAGCACTTAGCTAGTTTCTAGTTAGCTTTAGCTTGTTTTTGTTTAGCAAAGATCCTTCTTTGTCTAGTCCATGTTGCCTAAATTGATAAAAATTTGATTTTTATTCCGTTTTCCGCCTCCCCGCAAGTACCGGGATGGGCAACGTGGACTTACTGTGGTATCAGAGCCTAACTAAACATAAACTAGCTAGGTAGTAGAGTGTATCGAAGTTCGAATCGGAAAAATCGAAAAACCGAGTTTTCAAAACCCTAAGTTTCTGTTATTTTGTTTTCTGTTCAAAACAAAATAAATTATACTCCAAAAATCATCTCAGGGTTTTGTGAAGAAAGCCACCAAAAACGATCCAGTGATTCGACCAAAGAGCAGCGGTTCCGCGGCAATTGCAAGCTATTGCCGCGCAACCGCGGCCGTCTTGGCTCGGCTCTGGGTCGATTTTGGTGCAGTATGTTTCTGGCATGGTTTTGGGATTTTTAATATGGTTTATATGTGCCCAGATTTTCCTGAATAGAAATTTGTTTTTGGGGGCCTATAAATCCGTATTTTTATCGAACTTCACTACACTTTGACTATAAGGGTTATATCTGTGATGTTAATATGTATTGAACGTCGGATAATCGCTATATGTCGATTAGTCGGGGTTATACATATCTGTGATCTGTGTTTGATGATGGTATGTGTATATGAATGTGTTGGATTGTCGTGGGTGAATAGCCGGGGTGGATGTGAGATGAGTGCTTCTTTTTCTTTCATTCATTGTAATATGTAAATTGATGTAATATTATTTGTATGGCCGCACAACCGGGTCGGGGTTGTAGCCGTCATTGTATAATTCTTTTTACTGTTTTTGCTCCTAGGATAGACCCATGGAAGGGGTGCACAAACTACCGGGTATCTCGAAGTGCCGAGTGGCCTACTCACGGTGGTGAGGGAGGTTGCTTCGCTTCGGGTACTTGGCGGGTAGTTTGCCGCACCCGTAGGGGTCTTGGGTGGGGTATTGGCTATTCACCGCGACCGTGTAATCCGCTTTTCGTTGCAGGCTCAACGGATTGCGGATTCCTAGTATATCCAATGTATTCATCTGTGATCTGTAATGTCTATCATTGCTATATATTTATATATGATAACTATTTAGGCGTTGCTTATGTTTTACAGCCGCGCTAGCCCAGCCCCCGCTCTGTCGTTAGTTAAGTAACCTATCGGGTGATGACGGGGCCCCGTGGCGAATGCGAATGGCATAAGCGTACGTTATATTTTGGTTGTTTTCTGCAATGGTAGGATTAAATGATGGGACGCATTAAAAGAACTAATGCAAGAAAATAAACCAAGTAAAAGTCGATTGGAACACTTTGAAAACCACTCGGTTCTTTTCAAAACTAAACTTTTAAACGCGGAGCTTGAACCACTCCTTTTAAAAGCTATCTCGTTCCATCGATTATATCAAGTTCACTACGTTCACGGTTTTGCCAAAACCATTCGTAGCCCTCCGTCATTCCACATGAATGGTCAAAAAGTATTCAAGCTATGTATTTTGGCCAAAGTCAAGACATGGTGATTGGTAGCTATTGGGTATTCATGTGCAGCATAGATAGATGCGTTGGTTTGGGACAGTCGTTCTGCCATTTTGGCCAAAGTCAAGGGTAGGTACGGGTGGGTCCAAATTAACCAGGAGAATGACGGGTAGAACTTGACATGTGACTTATGATATTTTGGCCAAAGTCAAGGTCATAAGAGCATGGGGCAAAAATCCGCATCGGGAGTTTCATAAGTACTGAAACTTGCTAGATTTGCATACCATTTGGAGTGTGATGATCCCGGTAGGATTCCTTCAGTTTCGTTACGCGATGATATTTGGATCCCGATCCTACTGTGAGTATATGCTACTCCTCGGGAAAACTCTCACTTAACGATCAATGCTATAAACTTAGTAGGTGTCTAGAAAGGTGTTAGCGGGGCTACGCCCACAGGGAAAAGAGGTTACTTAATTAAGGAACTTCGCGAAAGCGTTGGAAAACCTCCCTCGAAGTACTGACACTTGCCTGGCTGAACGGTTAAGCAAGTATTGTACGGTGAGATTGATCCTGACTAATCCTTTCTTTACGGTTTGAGAAGGGATTCGAGAGACAGTGGGAGCCATCCAGTTTAGACAAACTAAAAACCACTCTAAACTTGCAAGAGCATCATGCTAAAGTGTTTCTTTTCTCTCTCCTAATTGCAGAGACCATTCAACATGACCGGACTTAAGTTATTACTAGATAAAAACATATTGACAGGGCCAAACTACAATGATTGGCTCAGGAATGTCAAGATGGCAATCACTTACGACAAGTTGGGGTATATCCTTACCACCAAAGCTCCCCCTGTCCCAGGTCCCAAAACCAGTGTCGCGGATAAGGAAATCCATAAGACATGGGAAATAGATTGCGCGAAGGCCAAATGCCTCGTACTTGCCTCGATGGACAATGAACATCAGAGGAGGCACGAAATATGGACCCAGAGTCCATATTTCCTCATACAAAAGAACTGTATGGAGAGCAGTCTCGTATCGCAAGATACGAAGTGTCGAAGAAGTTGTTTTCGGCAAGGTTGGCCGTCAGATCATCGGTAGCGGAACACGTGCTTAAGATGATCGGCTACATAAAGGAGCTCGCGGACCTTGGGACCACGTTGGAGAATGAACTCTATACTGATTTGATTCTCCAGTCCCTTCTTTCCACTTACGCCCAGTTTATTCTTAACTTCAACATTCAAGGAAAGGAGGTTGAACTTCCCGATCTTCTAAACATGTTGAGGAGTGCTGAGGGCACCCTACAGAAGGGTAGGGAGACATCCACTTTGTTTGTAGGAGGATCTTCCTCTTCTAGGTCCAGGGCGAAAGCCAAGGGCAAGAAGAAGAAAGCCCCCGCCAAACCAAGAGGCGGTGTCAGTAAAGTGGATACGAAGGGAAAAGGAAAAGCAACAAAGGTAGCGGGAAAGCTGGTGGGAAAGGAAGAATGCTTCTATTGTCACAAAAGTGGTCACTGGAAACAGGATTGCAAGGCTTGGAAGGCCAGAACACAGGATTTGAAGCGAGTTGCAGCTTCAGCTTCAGGTGTGTATGTTATTGAAAATTGTCTATCAATAAACTCTACATCCTGGGTATTGGATACCGGGTCAGGATCTCATATCTGTAATTCTTTGCAGGCGTTGAGAAAGCGTAGAGTTTTGAAGGCAGGTGACATGACCCTCAGAGTTGAAAACGGTGCTAGCATGGATGCTGAGGCCGTGGGGGACTATCACCTGGGATTGTCGGATGGACACTTTTTGGTTTTGCGTAGTTGTTATTATGTACCAAATGCAACCTATAATATCATTTCTGTATCTTTATTATCTAAAAAAGGTTATGAATTTGCATTTGTAAGTAATGTAGTGAACATTCACCTTAATCAAGTTTTGATTGGGTTAGGTACATTGAACAACGGTATATACGTATTAAACCAACCACAGATTTTCAATGTCCAGAATACACACAAAAGAAAGTCTTCAGATATCAATAAAACTTTCTTATGGCATTGTAGATTGGGTCACATCAATGAGAGAAGGTTGACTAAGTTACATGCAGAAGGATATTTGGATCCGTTCGAATATCAATCGTATGCAACTTGTCAATCCTGTCTCAAAGGAAAGATGACAAAAACTCCGTTTACTGGACACGGAGTAAGGGCGAGCGAGCTCTTGGGACTCGTACACAGCGACGTGTGCGGTCCAATGTCTACACATACGCGAAGCGGTTATTCTTACTTCATTACTTTTACGGATGACTTTTCAAGGTACGGTTATGTCTTCTTAATGAAACATAAATCGGAGACTTTTGAAAAATTCCAGGAATATAAGAATGAAGTAGAAAAACAAACAGGCAAAAGTATCAAGGCACTGAGATCTGATCGAGGTGGTGAATACTTGAGTGCCGAGTTCCTGGGTTACTTAAAAGAGAATGGAATTCTCTCTCAGCTTACTCCTCCATACACTCCGCAACATAACGGTGTATCGGAGAGACGGAACCAAACCCTATTGGATATGGTACAGTCCATGATGAGTAACGCTGAGTTACCGCGATCGTTCTGGGGATATGCGCTAGAATCAGCTGCATACCTTTTGAACCGAGTTCCAACTAAGACTGTGTCTACTACACCATATCAGATGTGGTGTGGGAAGAGACCCTATCTTAATCACATTAAGACATGGGGATGTCCAGCTTTCGTAAAAAAGCAGCATGCGGACAAGCTCGAGGCACGCTCAGTACAGTGCAAGTTTGTGGGATATCCAAAGAACTCCAAGGGATATTTCTTCTATTGCGAAGAGGAACAAAATGTTTTTGTTTCTCGCCATGCCCACTTTCTAGAACACCAGTTCATAGAAAAAGAAATAAGTGGGAGCGCAATAGAACTGGAAGAAATTCCAGAACCACGAGCTATTACTGAAAGCTTAGTAGAACCAGAGGGTTCGAAAGATCAGGACATTCCCACGCCACTCTGCAGGAGTAGTAGGCAGTCTCATCCGCCCGAGAGATACTACGGTTTTCTCATTGACGGGGATAGAGAGGATTGCATCATAGATTGTGATGAGCCTACTAGCTTCCAGCAAGCCATTCAGAGCGTCGACTCGGTAAAATGGCTGGATGCAATGCGGACCGAAATGGAGTCCATGTACACCAATAAAGTATGGACGTTGGACATTGCTCCAGATGGGGTAAAACCCGTAGGATGCAAGTGGATCTTCAAAAGGAAGATTGGTGTAGATGGAGAGGTTGAGACCTATAAAGCTAGACTGGTAGCAAAGGGTTTTCGTCAGCGACCTGGTTTGGACTATGACGAAACCTTTTCTCCAGTAGCTATGCTGAAATCCATTCGGATCCTTCTTGCCATTGCTGCCTTCCACGATTATGAGATTTGGCAGATGGACGTAAAGACAGCTTTTCTAAATGGATATTTAGAGGAGTGTGTCTATATAGAACAGCCAGAGGGTTTCATTCAGAGTGGGAGCAGCGGAAAGGTGTGCAAGTTGCTTAAATCCATTTATGGACTAAAGTAGGCATCGCGGAGTTGGAACATCTGTTTTGATGAGACGGTCAAGGAATTTGGCTTTATCAAAAATCCAGATGAACCATGCATCTATTGTAGATTTGTAGCGAGAACTGTGGTATTCCTCGTTTTATACGTGGATGACATTCTCTTAATAGGAAATGACATTCCTATGCTACAATCTGTCAAGGGGTTCTTGTCACACAGGTTCTCCATGAAAGACCTGGGTGATGCCTCATACATTCTGGGTATCCGGATCTACCGTGACAGATCCAAGAGGATATTAGGACTTTCACAGTCCAGGTACATCGACACCATACTGAAGAGATTCAGTATGGAAGATTCCAAGCGCGGTAATCTACCGGCTTGTCACGGGATCACCCTCTCCAAAGAAATGTCTCCCAAGACTGATTTGGAGAGGGATCGCATGTCTGTTATACCCTACGCTTCTGCGGTAGGCTCTATAATGTATGCGATGTTGTGTACTAGACCAGATGTGGCTTATGCACTGAGTGTGGTAAGCAGGTATCTGTCAAACCCTGGGGAGAAACATTGGATAGCGGTAAAGAACATTCTCAAGTACCTAAGAAGGACTAAGGAGATGTTCTTGGTGTATGGTGGAAAAGACCTCCAGATTGAGGCCTTTGCTGACTCCAGCTTCCAGAGTGAAAAGGATGATTCCAAGTCCATGTCGGGTTTTCTCTTAACCCTCAATGGAGGGGCGGTGTGTTGGAAGAGCTCCAAACAAGAAACCATTGCTGACTCGACTATGGAAGCGGAATACATCGCTGCATCTGATGCCGCAAAAGAAGCTGTCTGGATGAGGAAGTTCTTGAAAGAACTTCAGGTGGTTCCGTCCATTGTTGACCCAATACCTCTGTATTGCGACAACAACGGGGCTATAGCTTTAGCGAAGGAACCCAGGTCCCATCAGAAATCCAGACACATCTTGAGGCGGTATCACCTGATCAGGGAGATCGTGGATCGCCAGGAGATCGAGGTTCGGAGGGTTGCTTCAAAAGATAATACTGTAGATCCATTCACCAAGGCCTTGCCCCAGACTCAGTTCGAGCGGATGATCCAGATGATAGGTCTTCGATACGCCAGTACATGGCCTTAGTGCAAGTGGGAGATTGTTAGTGTATATGCCCTAGAGGCCATTACTGTATCATACTAGTTTGTATATTACTTGATGGAAGCTTGGGATATTCACATTTGTATATACAATCTTGCTCGAAATGGTAGTATGCTACTTGGTTTGTCTCTGCTTTAATATGTGCATGTATTTCTTTTAGCATATCGCTGATATACATATTAGTAGAGCCCTTAGGATCTTTGCTTGATTACCAGCGTTGTGATGGCACTCACACTCGTGGGAGATGGGTGATCTATAAGCACATCCTTATACAGGTCCCTAGTCGTTGGACTATCGAGACAGGGCATCGATACTCCGGAGTAGACTAGCGTATGCGCTTCTCATCACAGCGTGGGAGACGGTCTGTCCCACAGCCGTCAGTACGTCGTACTTGAGATAGTATGCGGGTGCTCGTTAGGTTACGAGTATACTGGACAGGACTCGTCGGGAACTGTTGGTTGGTATTATACCTATCGTCAGTTATCAGTTCCCAGGTGACATGAGTACAGCTTAGTCCGCTGACTTGACACTGTCACTTCGCCTCGAGTGTGTTCCCACTACACTTTGATTGCTACCCCACCAAGGCTCAAAGGAGTCGTGCAAACAGGTAGTTTTTGGGTGCAGTCCCGAATCACTTGGAGGCAGTGACGGTTAGACATGATTCGTCTCTCCCGGTATTGGGGGTTGACATCGCGTTGTGTCCAGGAGAGCCATTACACGAGTAGTCCCTGGCCAGGGCAAGCGAGATATACTGGTAGGTTTCCAGTGTTATCTCAGAGTGTTCTGGGCTACACTCCGACACGACTTGTACCGCTATTAGGGGACTGACGTTCACCGCCCCCTAGGCCCGCCATGCGATGTATCAGACGAACAGACCGGACTGTACGGAGACTGTCACATACAGGCTCAGTATAAGTTCAGATGGGGTTCACCTCGTCAGTCTTCATATCGACATCTACCTGGGGACCGTTACGTACAGCTAGTGCCACTTGCGGTCTGTGGTTAAACCCACTGCCAGCGTAGTGTCGAGTCTTTAGAGTCCTACACAGAGAGCTATTCGCCTTTAGGCAAAATGAGTAGAGGTCGCATAGTTTTGCGACAGGGTTCGTTCACATCCGTGCACTTGTGCACGTTTGCTGTCCGGACAGCTTATACTAGCGGGCTTTGGTTTAAGCCAGATCCTAGTATATGATTTGGGATTGGTTTTATCTCTTTGTATTCGTGTTCGTCGGATCACGAATACGGGTGCGTATGCAGAGTTGCTTGAGACAGAGGGAGAGGACTTTGATTAGGGTTAATGACTATTGTCATTTTATTAACCCTAATGCTTATATGTGTATTATGGTTAATTGATATTAGTTTAAATAATTGTGCATGGTTATGGTTGTTGAACTTTTGACCTCCTTGACTTGTTGACCTAGGTTGACATTTTGACCATCATCATTTCATTTGGAAGATGCTCTTTGATCCTTGCAAATTGCATTAAAAATGAAATGATAATGGTCATGTCTTGATTAACCATGACAATTATCTAGCTAATTATCTAATTACAATAATTCACACATATATGTGAGAATGCTTCATATTTTCTCTCATTCTATTATTCACTTTCTCTCTCTTGTTCTTCCTCTTCCTCAAGCTCTCCCCTCTCATGTGTTGAGAAACACTTGAGCTTGAGAAAAACCCTTTCTTGATAATCTCTACTCTCATCCAGGGTTCAAGGATTAGCACTTCTTGCACCCTAGTTACTTCTAGCTTGGAGTTGAAGCCAAAGGTCGAGGCTTTCGGGTGGATCTTTCTTCGACGTGAGAAGACGACTAAGGTGACCTCCTTCCACCACTCCAAGGAGCAAGGAGAGAAGGACATAAAGCCCAAGGTATAACCTTTCTAGCACTTAGCTAGTTTCTAGTTAGCTTTAGCTTGTTTTTGTTTAGCAAAGATCCTTCTTTGTCTAGTCCATGTTGCCTAAGTTGATAAAAATTTGATTTTTATTCCGTTTTCCGCCTCCCCGCAAGTACCGGGATGGGCAACGTGGACTTACAACATAAGGATGAATATGAGAATCTGTTCGAATTTTCATCTTATGATACTTGCCAGTTTTTGTCACAAAGGTAAAGTGACTAATACTCCGTTTATTGGAAACAGAGAAAGAGTTACTGAACTCTTGGGACTGATACATGGTGATGTATACGGTCCTATCTCTACAAGTGTCAGGGTTGGTTCTTTGTACTTCATTACATTCATCGACGATCTCTTAAGATTCGAACATGTGTTCCTGTTGAAACACGAGTTTGAAACTTTTTAGAAATTCAAGGAATATAAGCTTGAAGTTATGAACCAGACGGGTAGAAGTATTAAGTCCTTCGATATGATCGAGGAGGAGAATACTTAGGCATGGAGTTCCTGGATTTTCTAAATAGAGAATGGGATTCTCTCTCAGCTTACTCCTTCGTGTACACCACAACATAAACAGTGTATCGGAGCGGAGGTATCGCGCCCTATGAGATATGACGCGCTCTATGATGAGTACTGCTGAGTTACCTGTTTCCTTTTGGGAGTTACGTACTTGAGAAGCTGTATACCTATTGAATGGGGTTCCATCCAAATCAGTGCCTACCACTCCATATGAGATATGGTATCGGAAGAGGCCATGTCTTAAACGAGTTAAGATATGGAGTTGTCCGGCCCATGTTGAAAAGCAAAATCCGGACAAACTCAAGGAAAGGTCAGTTCTGTAGGTTATTTGGATATCCCAAACATTTGCGAGGGAATATCTTCTACCACACTGAGAAGCAAAAGGTGTTTTGTTTCATAGCATGCCACCTTTTTAGAAAAGGAATTTCTTGTGACGAAATTAGTGGTCATGAGGTAGAACTGGAAAGAGTTCCAGCTTGACAAACTAACAGCTGATGATTTGGTGAAACCAAAGGATTCAATAGTCTCCAACGAAGCTCAGCCTCTCTGTGAACCTGGTAGGGTTCCTCATCCACCTGAGAGATACCACGGTTTCCTCGGTGACGGTGGGAGCGAGAATTGCATTATGGTAGATGATGACCCAACTAGGTTCAGGCAGGCCATCACGATTGGGGACTCCGTAAATTTGCTGGATGCTATGCAATCAGAGATGGAATCCATGTCGACAAAGTATGACTTTGAATGTTGCACCTGAAGGGGTAAAACCCATCGGGAGAAAGTGGATCCTGAGAAGATTCATAGTATAAATGGAAAAGTTGAGACTTTCAAAGCTAGACTTGTAGTAAAAGGTTTTCATTAATGACAAGGTGTGGTTTTTGATGAAACCTTTTCTCCAGTGGCTATGCTTAAGTCCATCAGGATTAAAGCACGCATTACAAAGTTGGAACATCTGTTTTGATGTGGCAGTCAAAGAGTTTGACTTCATCAGAAAGGTAGATGAACCTTGTATATACAAGAAGGTGGTAGAGAGTAAGGTTGTCTTCCACGTATTGTTCGTAGATGACATACTCTTGATAGGAAATGGTTTCCTATGCTACACTCAGTCATGCTCTTCTTATCATGAGGATTCTCCATGAAAAATCTCGATGATACCTACTACATCTTGTGGATTATGATCTATGGTGATATATCTAAGTGGATGTTGGGAGTGTACCAAATCCAGGTACATTAACACCATTCTAAAGAGGTTTAGTATGGAAGATTCTAAGCGTGGTGGTTCGCCCACTTACACAGGAATCACCCTCTCCAAAAAGATGTCTCCCGAGACTGATTTGGAGAGATCTCGCGTACAAGGATATCTTATGCTTCGGCAGTAGGCTCTATCATGTATGCGATGGTATGTACCAGACCAGATGTAGGTAAATCACTAGGTGTAGTGATCAGGAATCAATCGGATCTTGGGATAATCACTGAATAGCTGTGAAGGACTGTTACGACCCGAAATATTAACTCGTGACCGACACTTAAATCACGCAACGTCTAGAGGTGTAACGTAATTCAAGTAAGCTAAAACCCAGAAATCTAAACCTTTTTAAGAAAATAAAAGAGGTGCAGTTTTGAAATAAAGGTATAATGAGATAAATTTTTCTTAAATGCATAGGAAAGGAACATGAATAATGCAAGTGAACTTTTCTAGTTTGAAAACATGTTTCGTCTTTTGAAAAATTTGGGCAGCACCTCCTTTGTATTTGTCACGACCCGAAATATTAGCTCATGACCAGCACTTGAATCACGCTACATCTAAAGGCATAACGGAATTTTAAGTAAGCTGAAAACCGAAAAATCTAAACCTTTTTAAGAAAATAAAGGAGGTAATGTTTTGAAATAAAGGTATAATGAAATCAAGTTTTCTTAATGCATAAAAAAGGAACATGAAAATGCATGTGGATTATGCAAGTTTAAAAACATGTTTCGTCTTTTTTAAAAATTCATGCAGCACCTCCTTTGTATATTTTGATCCAAAACCATATATACAAGATAATGATAAAGGCATCCCCAAGCGGGAGCCAGCACTTCGCCAAACGGCGAATCACAACCATGCAAGACAGTATAAATAAGTATACGTCGCCTAACGACAAAGTTCACCACAAAAGATAAATAAATAAGCAAGACTTCAAACCACAAGTAGCGGGAAACCCCTCGCTCTATGTCTCGCAACCACAAACTCACTAAGTCTCATTACTTCCACAATTTACTAATTTTGATTGATGGAGTTAGTTAGATACAATATGAAATATAGATACAAGAGTGGATACGATACAAATGTCCCACCTACCAATGCAAAACACCCGAATGCAACTGTATGCCAGCGAAGCCGCTACCGATCCAAGCGGTCAACCTGCAAGAACTGTGGGACTACGGGGGTGTGTTGCCAACTTGTGAGTAGAAAAAACAACAACAAGTACAAATCGAATAAACAACGACTCCTAGGTCAACTATATCATAAAGGTAATACTATGATATCTAAGGTGACCGGGTCGTATATGTGCCAACAATGTAATCAACACCTATGTGTTTGCGGATATCATCCAACCATATGATCAATGTCTGTATGCACGTAAATATCATAAAAGAGTGTGCATGAAAGCATGAGGATATAAATCAACGGTGTCCGTCACGACACATCAAAATCATGGAACCTGGGTGTCCAACATCGACACCCGAAAACATCATGAAACCCGTGTCCAGTATCGACACGTAAATCCTCATATCTCGGGCTCCATCAGTCCGGATCGGCCCACGGGCTCCGTCAGTCCGGATCGGCCCATATCATCTCTCGACTCCGGTCGGTATCCTTTGGATATCCGGCGAGCCCAAATACTATCACCGGTAGGTAGTAGTCCCTCTGCCAGGCTCATCGTCATCCATACGAAATCTCTCTCTCGCCCAGGGGTAGCATACCGGGTCCACCATGTACCCACAAATGGAATCAGCCGCCTCGTCGAATCGGGTTTCACATATCACACGTCTCAGAACCTAGAAAACGCATGGTGGACGCACTGAAATATCATATCAAGAGAAACCGGGTTTTTAAAACAGTACATGCTTTCTTTTGAAATAGCTACGATTCTGAAATCCAGAAATCTCATGAAAACAGCATATCTCAATGCGTAAAATTATAAAGCATGATTTATGCAACATATGATAGGAATGTAAGACTATCTGTACATCATGCAACATAGAACAATAATGTATCATATTAAGAGAAAGCCTCACTTTTAATGATTCCATTTTTTAAAATATATCCTGCGGTTCCCAATTTCTTCAAGTCAAATACAGCATCGTATAAAGGTGCATATGCAATAATAGTAAGTAAATTATGCAAGGAGTCATATCATGATGCAACAATCCTGCTGTGTAGTGACATGGCAATTATCGATGATGATGTGTGTGAGCTGGCAAACTGTGTACGTGTAACATACGCATTATCGATAATAGTGTGAGTGTACTAGCACAGGTATACGCAATACTATGAGAATAACACGAATGCAGCATAAGGTAAATCACATGCAAATACTGACAGGTATACGTATTTATAATATGTCCGAGTCAGTGAATATATCAATCGGCTTCTAGCCTCACTGTAAGTCTACGATAGCGCCCTGGCCGTCAATCCGAGGCCAAAATGCGGAAACAAAAACTTTTTCACAAACTTGAAACTGACGCTATCGTATACTTTCACCCAGATCGAACCATTAACACAAACTAGCTAACTAGAGAAGGGTTAGAAAGGCTATACCGATCGATCTGCGTCCTTCGGTCTTTGGCCACCATCCCAAGCTCCTTGCGGCATCTCCGATCTCCGGTCTCGTCGTCGGAAGGGCACCACATCAATGAATCTTTTTATGTGCTCCCGCCTCAGAACCGAGGCAACTCGGACACGAAGTTTGTTAGCCGACGTGTCCAAGATTGCTGTAGAATATACGTAGAACATTTTGTCTCAAGGGTTAATCGAAGTTGCCATTTTGGGTGGAGATGAAATGAGCAATGAAAAAGGGAGCTTAGGAATTTTGTAGTAATGAAATGAGATCAAAATTCCCACCCCTAAAAGAATGAAGGGTTGTCCAAGATGGGCTCGGCCATAGCAGTGGAGTGATAAGGGAGGGAGTGAGCACAAGTGAAAGAGTGGGTGATCATAAGAAAAAATTGTGACACCAATATCCATTTCAATCCATTCACAATAAATGCAAAGAAATGAGTCAAGCTCATCTAGAAACCTCATGAAGTCTCCGCAGGCTGCTGGAGAGACAGACACCACAGAAAAGCACCTCCATTACAAAATGCCACGTTGCAAAGAAGCCCCCCCCCCTTGATGCAAAAATCAGCCTTGAACAAATAGAAAAGGAATAGGCTAAAAAGATAAAGCAAGCTGGAAACTTCAAAAAAAGATCCCATAATAAATTACAGGATAACCCCGCAACTATATCTACATACCTGCATTTGTATTTTGACCGAATACAAATGCAATGAGACAAAATCTACACAGTATAATACTAGGATCCAGCTTAAACTAAAGCCCGCTAGTATTATCCGTCCGAACCATGACACGTGCACAAGTGCACGCGTATGTTCGAATCCTGCCATAAATCCATACGGCCTCTAAAACGTTTCGCCCGAAAGTTGAGAAATTGTCTGCGGGGAACTCTAAAGACTCATCAATATACTGGCTGTGGATTTTACCACTAGCTGTATGTAACGGGCCACCAGGTATTGACCAAAAGGGAGGTCGATGAGCGAACTCATCTTGACACCCTACTGAGCCTGTCAGTGACAATATCCGTACAGTCCGGTCGGTTCGTCTATGAGTATCGCATGTCGGGCCTAGGGGGTTGGTAAAAGTCAGACCCCCAAAAGCGGTACAAGTTGTGTCGGAGTGTAGCCCAGAACACCATGAGATACTACTGGAATACCTACAAGTAAATCTCCTGCCTCGGCCAAGGACTTCGTGTAATGGCTCTCCTAGACACAGCGCGATCTCACCCCCAATACCGGGAGAGACGAAACCCCTGCCGATCCGCTCACTGCTTCCATGTGGCTCGGGACTGTACCCAACTAAAACCTGTTTGCACGACTCCTTTGAGCCGTGGTAGGGTAGTAATCAAAGCACAGTGGGAACTCACACGGGACAAATGACGATCTCAGGTCGATAAACTAACCTGTACACATGTCACCGGGGAACTGCTATCTGACTTCAGGTATAATACCAACGAGCATGTTCCCGGCGAGTCCTATCCGGTGTACTCATAACCCAATGAGCACCTGTATACATCTTAGGTGAACCAACTGACACCAATGTCTTGTGATACCGGTCACCGCCCCTCGTCGGGGTCTCGACTGTATACACTAGTCTACTCTGGAGTATCGATGCCCTGTCTCGAAACTCCCTCGACTCGGGACCTTTTAAGGATGTACTTATAGACCCCATCTCCCATGTATATGATCTCCATCATACTTCTGGCAGTCAAGCAAGAATCCTAAGGGCTCTATCAATGTGCAATAGCGACCTGTAAGGTCACCTAAAGCAGTACACGATGATAAAGATAAACCAGATAGCATATTATCATCTTGAGTAAGATTGTCCTACCGGCATAGTTCCTCCCTTAACCATTGCAATCACGTGCCTGTGATCCAATAATTGACTCTGAGGGCACTATATCCAATAATCTCCCACTTGCACTCAAGGCTAATTATTGTGATGTCGCATACTCACAGCCCGTGTGATACCGAACACCCAACTCCTCTGCTAATCAGTCTCACAAAGCACGGTTGTGAAACTACCGCGTTCGAGGAATAGCCTCAGTGAGTGGATCCGCCCTGATGTTTCCTTTTATGTCTCTCTTTATCTCAAGTTCGCGGAGAAAACTATCTCCCGAAATGAGCAATACCTTGTTGGATATTGTTAGTTGTATGTATGCCCTAGAGGCCAGTATTGTACAGATGTTGTATATTATATTGGATGCTTGGACATATATAGAGATGACTTTCTTGCTCGATATGATAGTATGCTATCTGGTTGCTCTTTATCTTAACATGTACACTAGTCTCTTTATACTGTCTTATAGTTACATGTTGGTAAAGCCCTTAGGATTTGTACTTGACTACCTGGACTATGATGCAGATCATACTAGTGGGGACATGGTAGTCCATAAGTACATCCTTCATGGTCCCTAGTCGTGGGTGTATCGAGACGGGGCATCGATATACCAGTGTAGACTAGCGTATACGCTTCTCGACCCATGTGATGGGCGATGGATGATCCCATATCCATTGGTGTTTGACATCAGAGATGCTATACGGGTGCTCAGTGGAGACTGAGTACACTGGACGGACTCGCCGAGAACTCCCAGATGGTATTATACCTCACGTCAGATGGCAGTTCTCAGGTGACACTTGTACAGGTTAGTCTGTAGACCCGAGATCGTCATAGAGTCTTGTGTGATTCCCACTGTGCTTTGATCTCCACCTTACCACGTCCATGAGGGCGTGCAAAACGGTGGTCTTTGGGCACAGTCCCGAGTCACATGGAGGCAATGAGCGATAGGAGGGGTTTCGTCTCTCCCGGTATTGGGGGTTGATGTTGTGCTGTGCTCGATTGGCCGTAGCAGGGAAGTCCCTGGACAGGGCAGATCAGAGATTTGCTGGTAAGTGTTACCAGTAGTTTCTCGACCCGTTATGAGCCTCACATCGGCACGACTTATCGGGTTATTGGGGTCTGACGTTTACCACCCCTAGACTTGATATGCGACATATCAGACGAAGAGACCGGACTGTATGGTAAGTGTTACTGGTCGGATTCGCAGGAGTGTGAGCGGGCTAGCTCGTCGATCTTCTGATCGCTCAATACCCGGGTGGCCGTTACGTTTAGCAGACCGCTTGCGGCTTGTGGGTGCTTGATATGATCATCATCTGCTACCGGCGTATTGACGAGTCTTTAGAGTCCTACACAGAGGTTTCCTGGCTCAAGCGAAACGAAATAGGAGCGCATATGAGATATGTGCAGGACCGAGAATAATACGTGTATGTGATACCGCATTTCATTCTCGCGATATATGTTTCGATTGGTTATATTCGATATGACCTAGTTATCGAATTATTGATTCGATAAATCGATACATTGGATTCTAGTCGGTTATGTGCGACATGACCGGATCATTGAATCAAATGTTGATTTAATGATTTAATGCATAATTATATATTTGATATATTGCAATGCATTAACTAGTATTGGTTCACTTTAAACGGATTTTTCTCACTTGATGCACATTGTATATGTGATATGCTTTAGTGCACATTTTTGTATCATGTTTGATGATACTTGATCATTTAGTTAAGTATATAGAATTAATCCATGGTTAATTTGATAATTAGGGTTTTGCATATTCATTTATTTATTTATTTGTTTATTTATTTATTTGGAAAAGATAAAGATGAGAATGGTGGCTTTCTTTGTCATTAGTTGAAGCTTCATGAAGCTTTGACTTTAGCAACCATCCTTATCTTCATGCTTAACCCTAACCCATCCAAGTGACCATGGTTTATTCTCTACACTTAACCTAGGTTAGAACATGATAAGTATTTGATTTTATTATTCTATTTTGATAATACTTATCATATTCTATTTGCTTCTTCCTTCTTCTTCAAGAGAGAAAACAAGATGCCATCAATGGCAACTTGAGCAAAAGTGAGATAAATCCAATTCTAAAGTGAACCCACCTCCTATTTCTTCACCCTCTACCTCTTGCCAAGTTGTTTTGGGTGTTTTCTTCACAAGTTTCACAACTTTGTGAAGTCGGAGCTTGAGCTTGTGCAACCTCGACGTAGATCGTCTTTGACACGAAGCCGACGACCTATTCCGCTCGTTTTCCCGATGAAGCCGATGAACGAGTCTAGGATTCGAAAAGGACAGCGAGAGGATGCCTACATGGAGCCAAGGAAGAGGATTACCGGATCTACAAAGGTTGTAGCATCTAACCATTAGTTAATTTGTTAACTAGTTTAGTTTTTCGCCTAGAATTCTAGTCTAAGATCCGTGTTAGGGTTTCTCGGCACCATAATTTTTGTAAAATGGCATGTTCGATGCCTTGTGAGACCTCTATAGGGTGCCTAGGAACCCTACAGTGGTATCAGAGCCTAGCTAGAGCCTTAGGCGAAGTCTAGACGCGATTTGAAGCCCGAACGAACCCGAAACCCTAAACTTAACATGCTCTCTGTACATTTTCTAAAATCTGAGATTTTTCAATATTAAAAATATGCAGAAAAATAAGCAGGAAATTATAAGGGTTACTGTGAAATTCGTGAGCGTAATTCCACCAAGACAGCGCGGATCCGCGGCATGAGCATGGCTCATGCGGCGGATCCGCGGTCGTACGGCATAATTATTTAAAGAATTTCACACAGTAATCCTTAGTTTCCAGTGGTGATTTTCCTGGGTATTTTTAATAATTATTCAAGAGTTGAATTTTCTGGGGTTGCTTTGGGGATTCGGTGTTTCGATCGGGATATCAAATTTCGTCTTTGTGTATTTCCGGATAATTTTTAGAATATGTTAAAAAGTTCGACCGGATATAAATACCCAATTTTTCCCCTGTCGGGAAATTTCCAAGTGTTGGATTTTTCCGTAGTTTAACGACGTTCTAAGTAGTGCAAGTAACGCGATGGACCCTCTAGAAGACAACAAACCTTAACTCGATTATGTGACCGTCTTGAACTGCCCTTTGAACCTTCGGGTTTGGGGCAGTACGGCGTGCCACATGTGAGGCGTTGGCTTGACCCTTCTACGGCTGGACCGTCGGTACTGAGGCACGAACTGAATGTTGTTAGACTTATTTCATGTGTTGATCTGTATCGGGAAAACTTGGGTATTCGACTGTTCGATCGAAAAATTTAACATTTTCTGTTTATCTGGAATGTGATACAATAATTGGAATTCACAAACAGTTATGAGATAACTGAATGAATGTTATAAATTTAGCAGTTTAGTCCCATATGATATTGAAAAGAGTTTTCGATAATGAGACTAAAATGCGGGATTTATATCTGTTAGGCATGCGATGTCTAAAGTAGTTGCGGATTCCAACTGTTGTAGTTTTACACTTTCTTTTCTGTGACCGTAAGTGTAGTATGTTCATATCGCCGGTTTCGTTGCTATACATCAACGATAATTGGGGTATGCATACTTACTTACGTTGATGACATGTGATGTTATGTGTTGCTGGATATGTTATATTGGATCGTCGTGTTCGAATAGCCGGGGGTTTTTATGTGAGATGAGTGTTTTTCATTTTCATTCATGTAAAAACTTGTATGTAATATTCTTTTATTTGGGGAACTTCCAGGTAGCGGAAGTTGTCACCCTTTGTATATTATTTACTTTTCCGCATTAGGATAGACCCAAGGAGGGGATCACAAGTAACCGGGTTCTGGGGTCCAGTGGGAGACCAACTCGAGGAGTCGAGTCCGGGTCTCCTAACCCTAGAATTGGCAGGGTTGCTTGCCGCTCTCGTAGGGGTCTAGGGGTGTGGGATTGGCTATTCATTACGACCGTGGAATCCGTGTTTTATACTGGCTCGTATTGAAAACACGGACGTCCTAGTATATCCAATATTTCATATGTTTATTCTGCTGCGATATCTGTGTTGTGACTCTGTGATGGATATAGTATATAGTATATATGATATATTATATAGACGTTACTTATGTTTTACACCCGCGCTAGCCCTGCCCTGCTCTGTCGTTAGTTACCTAACCTAACGGTGCACGAGGGGACATCGAGGCGAATGCGGATGGCATAAGTGTACGTCATATCTATCTGTGATGTTTAGGTATTTAAATGATGGGACTTCATTAATGTGATTAATGAAAGAAAAGAAACCTAAAATGTTGTATAATCAAATTTCAAAATAAAATAGGTAGTTACAGTTCTTGCTTTGCATAGCGATATATATGATATATCCCGCACCTTATTCGATGAGGAAAGGACCGAGATCCCTTCACCGGGAGTGACTCCTTTAGCAATAACTGGCAGATGCTACACACTCGGTTTGCTTTTGACTGCTTTTGAGTTTTTGCTTTGCACAGTGATATATATGATATATCCCGCACCTCATTCGACGAGGAAAGGGCCGACGATCCCTTCACCGGGAGTGACCCCTTTAGCAAAACTGGAAAAGCCTCAAAATCACTCCATTTTAAAAATTCATTTGATTCTACAACGATATCAAGTTCATTACGCTCATGGTTTTCAGAAAAACCTGGCGTAGCCCTCCGTCATTTCAGATAAATCCTACTTAGTATTCATGCTACGTTTGTTGACCTCCGTCAAGGCGTAGTGTGCGGTAGCTAACTAGTATTTGTCTGCTAATGCATATGATGCAGATTGGATTAGGGTAGTCGTACGACCTTGTTGACCTCCGTCAAGGGTCGTGCGGGTGGGTTTGATTCAATCAAGAAATGACGGGTTGAACTTGACTTGCACCCTGTGGTTTGTTGACCTCCGTCAAGGTCATAGGATGCTTGGGGCAAAATATTATCGGGAATTTCAAGTGTTGAAATTTGCAATGAGATTGCATACCTTCTATGAGATAGTTGGATCCCGATACCCACTGCGAGTAAGAGTTACTCCTGGGAGAGTTTTACACATTACAATTAGCCGATCAAGTAGGTGTCTAGAAAGGTGTTAACGAGGTTACGCCTCTGGGAAAACGAGGTTTACAGTAATTAGGTTCGTGCGAAAGCACGGGGGACCTCCCTCAAAGTACCGACACTGGCCTGGCTGAAAGATTGGCGAACTTGTAGTGTGTAATTAATCCCGGCTAATCTTTCCTTTTAGGGTTTGAAGGAAGATTTGATAAAAAGCAGTGGGAGCCATCCTGATTAGATAAGATAAAAACCAATCTGATCTTGCACGAGCTTACGCTAAAGTGTTTTCTTCTCTCTCTCTCCAGGTAGCGACCAGTTCATGCCTTAATCAAGATAATAATATGGATGTATTGACCGAACCCGCATGTTATACTGTGCTGGGGAACGTTGGTTCCGTTCTTTCCTATAAGAGTTATAGGACTGAACAGGATATAGGGGAATGCCAGGATTCCCATGCCACCCGAATGAAGAAAGTACATGATGATGCATTTTCTTCGGGTGTGTTCGTTACTGAGAACTGTTTCTCCATTTGCTCTACGTCCTGGGTATTAGATACCGGGTCAGGATCCCATATATGTAATCAGTTACATGGGCTTAGGAACGGTAGAGAACTTGGAGAAGGTGATAAAGACATTAGAGTTGGAAATGGTGCAATTGTTGCAGCTAAGACTGTCGGGGAATATCACCTTGTATTACCAACTGGTAATACATTGGTTCTGAACGAATGCTATTACATGCCGAACCTGATATGCAACATTATATCGGTTTCTTTATTAAGTAAAGAGGGATATAATTTTGTATTACAGGACAGTGTTATGAACATTTTCCTTAACCAAAAGTTGGTTGGATCAGGCACGTTGTGCAATGGCATTTATGTTCTATATCAATCAACAGTTCTGAGCATAACAAACACACACAAGAGGAAGAGTTCTGAACTCAATGAATCCTTCTTGTGGCATTGTAGACTGGGTCACATCAATACGACACGACTAGCTAAGTTGCATAAAGATGGATATTTAAATCCGTTTGAATTTTCATCTTATGACACTTGCCAGTCATGTCTCAAAGGCAAGATGACCAAAACTCCGTTTACGGGACACGGAGAAAGAGTTACCGAACTCTTGGGACTTATACATAGTGATGTATGCGGTCCCATGTCTACACATGCCAGGGATGGTTCTTCATACTTCATTACATTCACTGACGATCTCTCTAGATTCGGATATGTGTTCCTGATGAAACACAAATCAGAAGCTTTTGAGAAATTTAGGGAATATAAACAAGAAGTTGAGAACCAAACCGGAAAAAGTATTAAAATCCTACGATCTGATCGAGGAGGAGAATACTTAAGCATTGAATTCCTGGACTTCCTAAAAGAGAATGGGATTCTCTCTCAGCTAACTCCTCCATATACACCACAGCACAACGGTGTATCGGAGCGGAGAAACCGCACCCTATTAGATATGGTGCGCTCTATGATGAGTGTAGCTGAGTTACCTGTTTCCTTCTGGGGATATGCACTGGAAACAGCAGCATACCTACTGAACAGGGTTCCCACCAAATCTGTGCCTACCACACCATATGAGATATGGGAAGGGAAGAGACCATATCTTAATTTTATAAAGATATGGGGTTGCCCGGCTTATGTCAAAAGACAAAAACCGGACAAACTCAAGGCAAGGTCTGTTTTGTGTAAATTTGTTGGATATCCCAAACATTCGCGAGGGTATATCTTCTACCACAGTGAGGAACAAAGAGTATTTGTTGCTCAACATGCCACCTTTTTAGAAAAGGAATTTCTTGCAAAAGATATTAGTGGCTCTGAGGTAGAACTGGAAGAAGTTCCATTTGAACAAAACACAACAGAAGATTTAGTGGAACCAGAGGATTCAGTAGCTCCCAATGAACCTCAGCCACTCCGCCGATCTAGTAGGGTTCCTCGCCAACCTGAGAGATACTACGGTTTTCTCATGGATGGTGGGAGCGAGGATTGCATCATGGAAGATGATGACCCAACTAGCTTCGAGCAGGCCATCACGAGTGGGGACTCAGTGAAATGGCTGGATGCTATGCGGTCCGAGATGGAATCCATGTACACCAACAAAGTATGGACTTTGGAAGTTGCTCCTGAAGGGGTAAAACCCATTGGGAGCAAGTGGATCTTCAAGAAGAAACTTGGTGTAGATGGGAAAGTGGAGACTTTCAAAGCTAGACTTGTAGCAAAAAGTTTTCGTCAAAGACCAGGTGTGGACTATGACGAAACCTTTTCTCCAGTGGCTATGCTTAAATCCATCCGAATCATGCTTGCCATTGCTGCCTTTCATGACTACGAAATCTGGCAAATGGATGTTAAGACCGCCTTTCTAAATGGTGATTTAGAAGAGTGCGTGTACATGACTCAGCCAGAGGGCTTCGTAGACAGTGGGAGCAGCGGGAAGGTGTGCAAGATGCTTAAATCCATTTATGGATTAAAGCAAGCATCGCGGAGTTGGAACATCTGCTTTGACGTCGTTATCAAAGAGTTTGATTTCGTCAAAAATCCAGATGAACCTTGTATCTACAAGAAGGTGGCAGAGAGTAAGGTTGTCTTCCTCGTATTGTACGTGGACGACATACTCTTGATAGGAAATGATATTACTATGCTGCAATCGGTCAAGCTCTTCTTATCACAAAGATTCTCAATGAAAGATCTTGGTGATGCCTCCTGCATATTGGGAATCAGGATCTATAGAGATAGATCCAAAAGGATATTGGGATTGTCCCAATCCAGGTACATTGACACCATACTAAAGAGGTTTAGTATGGAAGAGTCCAAGCGTGGGAATTTGCCCACGATCTCTGGAGTCACTCTCTCCAAAGAGATGTCTCCTACGACTGATTTGGAGAGAGCTCGCATGCAAGGGATACCCTATGCTTCGGCAGTAGGCTCTATCATGTATGCGATGCTATGTACCACACCCGATGTAGCATACTCACTAAGTGTAGTGAGCAGGTATCAAGCTGATCCTGGAGAGAATCACTGGACAGCTGTGAAGAGCATTCTCAAGTACTTGCGAAGGACTAGAGATATGTTCTTGGTGTATGGTAACGGAGAGCTCCAAGTGGAGTCCTTTACCGATTCGAGCTTCCAGAGTGATAAGGACGACTCTAAGTCGCAGTCGGGCTTTGCCTTTACCCTTTACGGAGGGGTGGTTAGCTGGAAGAGTTCCAAGCAGGAAACCGTGGCAGACTCGACGATGGAGGCTGAATACATCGCTGCCAACGATGCTGCCAAAGAGGCTGTCTGGATCAAGAAGTTCATTACTGAACTTGGAGTGGTTCCATCCATTGAGCGTCCAATACCTTTGTATTGCGATAACAATGGAGCGGTGGCTTTGGCCAAGGAACCCAGGTCCCATCAGCGATCCAGGCATATTCTGAGGCGGTATCACCTGATCCGGGAGATAGTTGATCGCCCGGAGATCGAGGTCAGGAGGGTTGACACGAAGAATAACACGGCGGATCCACTCACGAAGGCCATTCCCCAGACACAGTTTGATAGACTCTTCGGGATGCTCGGTATGCGATACTACAGCAGCTGGCCCTAGTGCAAGTGGGAGATTGTTAGTTGTATGTATGCCCTAGAGGCCAGTATTGTACAGATGTTGTATATTATATTGGATGCTTGGACATATATAGAGATGACTTTCTTGCTCGATATGATAGTATGCTATCTGGTTGCTCTTTATCTTAACATGTACACTAGTCTCTTTATACTGTCTTATAGTTACATGTTGGTAAAGCCCTTAGGATTTGTACTTGACTACCTGGACTATGATGCAGATCATACTAGTGGGGACATGGTAGTCCATAAGTACATCCTTCCTGGTCCATAGTCGTGGGTGTATCGAGACGGGGCATCGATATACCAGTGTAGACTAGCGTATACGCTTCTCGACCCATGTGATGGGCGATGGATGATCCCATATCCATTGGTGTTTGACATCAGAGATGCTATACGGGTGCTCAGTGGAGACTGAGTACACTGGACGGACTCGCCGAGAACTCCCAGATGGTATTATACCTCACGTCAGATGGCAGTTCTCAGGTGACACTTGTACAGGTTAGTCTGTAGACCCGAGATCGTCATAGAGTCTTGTGTGATTCCCACTGTGCTTTGATCTCCACCTTACCACGTCCATGAGGGCGTGCAAAACGGTGGTCTTTGGGCACAGTCCCGAGTCACATGGAGGCAATGAGCGATAGGAGGGGTTTCGTCTCTCCCGGTATTGGGGGTTGATGTTGTGCTATGCTCGATTGGCCGTAGCAAGGAAGTCCCTGGCCAGGGCTGATCAGAGATTTGCTGGTAAGTGTTACCAGTAGTTTCTCGACCCGTTATGAGCCTCACATCGGCATGACTTATCGGGTTATTGGGGTCTGACGTTTACCACCCCTAGACTTGATATGCGACATATCAGACGAAGAGACCGGACTGTATGGTAAGTGTTACTGGTCGGATTCGCAGGAGTGTGAGCGGGCTAGCTCGTCGATCTTCTGATCGCTCAATACCCGGGTGGCCGTTACGTTTAGCAGACCGCTTGCGGCTTGTGGGTGCTTGATATGATCATCATCTGCTACCGGCGTATTGACGAGTCTTTAGAGTCCTACACAGAGGTTTCCTGGCTCAAGCGAAACGAAATAGGAGCGCATATGAGATATGTGCAGGACCGAGAATAATGCGTGTATGTGATACCGCATTTCATTCTCGCGATATATGTTTCGATTGGTTATATTCGATATGACCTAGTTATCGAATTATTGATTCGATAAATCGATACATTGGATTCTAGTCGGTTATGTGCGATATGACCGGATCATTGAATCAAATGTTGATTTAATGATTTAATGCATAATTATATATTTGATATATTGCATTGCATTAACTAGTATTGGTTCACTTTAAACGGATTTTTCTCACTTGATGCACATTGTATATGTGATATGCTTTAGTGCACATTTTTGTATCATGTTTGATGATACTTGATCATTTAGTTAAGTATATAGAATTAATCCATGGTTAATTTGATAATTAGGGTTTTGCATATTCATTTATTTATTTATTTGTTTATTTATTTATTTGGAAAAGATAAAGATGAGAATGGTGGCTTTCTTTGTCATTAGTTGAAGCTTCATGAAGCTTTGACTTTAGCAACCATCCTTATCTTCATGCTTAACCCTAACCCATCCAAGTGACCATGGTTTATTCTCTACACTTAACCTAGGTTAGAACATGATAAGTATTTGATTTTATTATTCTATTTTGATAATACTTATCATATTCTATTTGCTTCTTCCTTCTTCTTCAAGAGAGAAAACAAGATGCCATCAATGGCAACTTGAGCAAAAGTGAGATAAATCCAATTCTAAAGTGAACCCACCTCCTATTTCTTCACCCTCTACCTCTTGCCAAGTTGTTTTGGGTGTTTTCTTCACAAGTTTCACAACTTTGTGAAGTCGGAGCTTGAGCTTGTGCAACCTTGACGTAGATCGTCTTTGACACGAAGCCGACGACCTATTCCGCTCGTTTTCCCGATGAAGCCGATGAACGAGTCTAGGATTCGAAAAGGACAGCGAGAGGATGCCTACGTGGAGCCAAGGAAGAGTATTACCGGATCTACAAAGGTTGTAGCATCTAACCATTAGTTAATTTGTTAACTAGTTTAGTTTTTCGCCTAGAATTCTAGTCTAAGATCCGTGTTAGGGTTTCTCGGCACCATAATTTTTGTAAAATGGCATGTTCGATGCCTTGTGAGACCTCTATAGGGTGCCTAGGAACCCTACAGATATATGTATGCCCTAGAGGCCATTATGTGATAGTGGATGTATCTAAACATATATATATATATATATATTCAGTTTGCATTCTTGCTCGACATGATAGTATGCTATCTGGTTCTTCTTTATCTGACATGTTGATTTGATCATGCTTTTATTCATTTATACATGCTGATAAAGCTCTGAGGATATCGGCTTGACTACTCTGATTATGATGGAGATCATACTAGTGGGACATCTGTAGTCTATAAGCATATCCTGGAACGTCCCTAGTCGTAGGTATATCGAGACGGGGCATTGATATACCAGAGTTGACTAGCGTATATGATACTAGACCCATACGATGGGCGATGGATGTTCCAACATTCATCGATGTTTGACATCAAGATCATATACGGGTGCTCAGTGGTGACTGGGTACACTGGACGGACTCACTGAGAACTCCTATATGGAATTATATCTATCGTCGGATAGCAGTTCTCAGGTGACACTGGTACAGGTTAGTCTGTAGACCCGAGATCGTCATGGAGTCTTGTGTGTTCTCCCACTGTACTTTGATTGCCACCCTACCACGGCTCTACTGAGTCATGCAAACAGGTGGCCGTTGGGTACAGTCCCGAGACACACGAAGACGATGAGCGATAGGAGGGGTTTCGTCTCTCCCGGTATTGGGAGTTGATGCTGTGCTGTGCCCGACTGGTTATAACAGCAAGTCCCTGGCCAGAGCTGCTGAGATTTGCTGATAAGTGTAATCAGTAGTTTCTCGATCTGTTATAGACCATTCACCGACACGACTTATTGAGTTATTGGGGTCGACGTGACCATCCCTAGGCTCGATATGCAGCATATCTGACGAAGAGACCGGACTGTACGGTAGTGTTGCTGGATGGCTCGACGGGAGTTGTAGCAGGTTCGCTTGTTGTCTTCTGATCGCTCAATACCCGGGTGGCCGTTACGTTTAGCTGGCCGCTTGCGGCTTAAGGGTACTTGATATGATCATTACCCTCTGCCGGCGTATTGACGAGTCTTAGAGTCCCATAAAGGAGTTACCCAGTCCAGGCGAAACGTTGTGGTGCGCGTATGCGATATGCGCATGCACCCGATTGAAATGTGCGTATATGATACCGAACATTGATCGGGTGAACTGCTTTTGGTGGGGTCATATGAGATATGACCGGATTGATAAATTAAGTGTTGATTTATCATCTAACCATTAGTATTCTCACTTGAAACCTTTCTAGGGTTTGATGGATGTATGCATGCATGCATGCATGTGTTTCTTTCTTCTTTTCTAGTTTCATGCACATGTAGATGTGCATACATGTATACATACATACACCCATCCATCATGGTTGATTGCATATGGAAATGGTGGCAATATAAGACTCACACCATAGATTAAATAATAGATTATTATTTAATTTTGGTTTTAAAGTAAAATGAAAAAGGAAAGGATAAACATTCTTGCTTCTACATTCTTCTTCTAACCTAACCTATCTCAACTACCACTAACCAAGGGTTATCCTTCTCTTTATCATTTAAAACCCAAGTTAAATTAACTATCTATGATTTAATCATGGCTGAAGTTAAGAAGGAAATAAATATATATAGTGATATATATTTCATTTGGTTTTTTAACTCAAGGTTATCTTTTACACCTCTTGTTCATTTTAGCCACCATCTTCATCCTCCTTCATCTCTTCCTCTCTAGTCTTTTCTAGTGAGCTAAATACAACTAAAGAAAGGTTTTTGAAGTGAGATTCCAAACCACAACATCATTCTACTCAAGTCTAGCCGACTTGATTAGAGTGTTTCCTTCGGTTTTCCAAAGTAGCGAGCTTGGACGGAGTGCTCCGTGGTGGATCGTCGTGGACGCAAGGGAACTTCAAGAGGACCTCGATTCAACACCCAAGACACCAAGGAGTCCAACTAAGGGGAGCTACAAAGTTTGTAGCCTTCAAGCCCTTATCTTTACTAGCTTAAAGTTTCATAACCCTAATTTTCTAGGATCGATCCCTTTGCATGTTAGTTTAGCACCTTAAAAATTATAACTTTGGGTCATGTGATGCTTCAAAACACTTCATAGGGTGCTATACTAACCTTACATTGGTGTCAGAGCCGACCTAGAACATTAGGCGACGTTTTTACGAAGTGAAAACCCCGATCGGACAAAAATACGGTATTTTTTTGGGTGCTCTCTGGAAATTTTCTAAAATTTGATAATTTGCAGAATTAAAAATATGTAAAAAATACAGCAGGAAAAACTAAGAGTTACGGTACAAAATATTTCATGTGAACAGTGATTATAGCCGCGGAAACGCGGCCTAAGCTTGCTTAGGCCGCGGTTCCGCGAACGTATATATGTATTGAATAATACTTTTTGTACAGTAATTCATGAATCTGCTTGTATAAATTTTTGGATATTTTTAATCTGTATTTGGTTTTGAAAAATTCTGGAGATGGTTTTGAACTCGTCATTCCGATCGGGATTTTTATTTCGTAGCTTTTCCGGGTAAATTAGAAAGTATTGAAGTGTTTGAACGAGTATCATTTACTCACTATTCACGGGGTTTAAATACTTTGGAGATATGGGCAAGTCTTTTTACGGTGGTCCCTCTAGAAGACAACAAACCTTAACTCGATTATGTGACCGTCTCGAACTGCCCTTTGAACCTTAGGGTTTGGGGCAGTACGGCGTGCCACATGTGAGGCGTTGGCTTGACCCTTCTACGGCTGGACCGCTACTACTGTGTCACACTCCGGATTTTTGAACCCTGCTCAAGTGTTGAGCTTTAGTGAATCTTGGGTGCTTGATCGTTCGTTCGAAAACTTTAATACTGTCTGTTTATCTGGAATGTGATACAATATGTGGAATTCATATAGTGTAGGCATGAAATACGAAATATGTGATATTTCGCATTTATGATGTCTAAAGAGAATCTGGATTCCAAATATTGTAGTTTTACACTTTCTTTTCTGTGATCGTAAGTGTAGTATGTTAGATATCGCCGGTTTCGTTGCTATACATCAACGACAATCGGGGTACGCATACTTACTTACGTTGATGATATGTGATATTATGTGTTGCTGAGATATGATGTGCAGGATTGTCGCGATCGAATAGCCGGGGTTTTTTTGTGAGATGAGAGTTTTATATTTTCATTCATGTAAATTCAAATGTAATATTCTTTTATTTGGGGCACTTCCAGGTTGCGGTTGTGTCATCGGTATTGTATATTATTTACTTTTCCGCATTAGGATGGACCCAAGGAGGGGAGCACAGGTGACCGGGTTCTGCTGTTCAGTGGGAGGCCATCTCGAGGAGTCGAGACCGGGTCTCCTAAACTCCAGAATTGGTAGGGTCACTTGCCGCTCTCGTAGGGGTCCAGGGTGTGGGCTTGGCTATTCATCGCGACTGTGGAATCCGTATTTTCTATTCTGGCTAAATACTAAATACGGACGTCCTAGGATATCCCACGTTATATCTATGTTTCTGCTGCCTGTGTTCTATGATATCTGAGACGAATGACATATTATATATATGATATATAGTAGACGTTGCTTATGTTTTACACCCGCGCTAGTCCCGTCCCGGTATGCCGTTAGTTAAGTAACCTAACGGTGCATAACGGAACATTGCGGCGAATGCGGATGGCATAAGCGTACGTGTTATTTTCGTTTCTTTTCTGTGATTGGCTTAAGGACTTAAATGATGGGATTACATTAATGTGATTAATGTAAAGAAAATAAACCTAAAAAGATGTTGTAGAATCGGATTTGAAAACCACTCGGCTATTTATGAAAAAGCTATATTTCAAAACTGCGGAGCCTAAGCCACTCCTTTTGAAAACCATTTGATTCTACAACGATATCAAGTTCAAAGCGTTAAAGATTTTCTTAAAAATCATTCGCAACCCTCCGTCATTTTAGGAAGTAGAGTACTTAGTATTCGTGCTACGTTTGTTGACCTTAGCCAAGGCGTAGTGTACGGTAGCTAAGTGATGTCTTCCTACAAACGCATATGATGCAGATTAATTAGGACGGGCATATGACTTTATTGACCTTAGCCAAGGGACATGTGAACGGGTCTAAATTAATCAAGAAATGAAGGGTTGAGCTTGACTAGTGCTCGTGATTTGTTGACCTTAGCCAAGGTCAAGGGTATTAGGGGTAAAAACCACATCGGGAATTTCAATAGTTGAAATTTGCAATGAGATTGCATACCTTCCATATGATGGTTGGATCCCGATCCCACTGTGAGCAATAGTTGCTCCTAGGAGAGTTTTACAGTTTACAATTAGCTAACTCATTAGGTGTCTAGAAAGGTGTTAACGGGGCTCCGCCTCTGGGAAAACGAGGTTTACTCTAATTAGGTCCGTGCGAAAGCACGGGGAACCTCCCTCAAGTACCGACACTGGCCTGGCTGAACGGTTAGCGAAGTTGTAGACTGTAATTAATCCTGGCTAGTTTTTCTTTTTAAGGTTTGAAAGAAAAACTCGATAAAAGCAGTGGGAAACATCGATTAGACAAGATAATAAACCAATCTAATCTATGCAAGAGCTTTCGCTGAGTGTATTCTTTTCTCTCTCTTAATGGCAGATACCAATGACTGGACTTAAGCTTCTACTAGATAAAAACAAACTGAATGGGACCAACTATAAAGACTGGCTGAGGAATCTGAAGATCGCCTTGACTTATGATAAAGTATCATATGTCCTCACGGCTTCAGCCCCGCCCGTCCCTGGTCCAAAATCCTCAGTTGCGGACATTGAAGTCCGCAAGACATGGGACGTTGACTGTGCCACGGCCACATGCCCCGCGCTTGCATCGATGGATAACACACATCAAAAGCAGCACGAGGACATGGACATTCACGGTATATTGCTCCATACAAAGGAGTTGTATGGGGAGCAATCCCGCATATTACGATACGAAGCATCAAAGAAATTGTTTCAGATGCGAATGGCCCCTGGCACACCAGTAGGAAACCATGTTCTGAAGATGATAGCTCTTATAGAAGAGCTTGAGGACCTTGGATGGACAATGGACAATGAACAATATATAGATATTATTCTGCAGTCCCTCCCCTCCACCTTTGCTCAGTTCATAGTGAACTTCAACATGCATGGCATGGAGAAGGACCTCCCTGAACTCCTTAATATGTTAAGGAGTGCAGAAAGCACTATGAAGTTAGCAAAAACTCCCGTTATGACTATTGGACAGTCTTCCTCTTCTCGCCCGAAAGCCAAGGCCAAGGGAAAGAAAAAGAAGAAACCCACTAATCCTAAGGGCGGAGTTAAAAAGGTAAAGGGAAAGGGAAAGTCCAAGGCTGGAGACTCGGGGAAAGGCGAATGTTTTCATTGCCACAAGACAGGACATTGGAAGCGCAATTGCACGGAGTACTTAAGTCTCAAGAAGAAGCATGGTGATGCTTCTGCTTCAGGTGCGTTTGTGACTGAAAATTGTTTTTCTATAAACTCTGCTTCCTGGGTATTGGATACCGGTTCAGGTTCTCACATTTGCAATTCTATGCAGGGGCTGAGAAATAGCAAGGTTTTGAGGACAGGTGACCACACTCTCCGCGTTGGAAATGGTTCCAATGTACATACAGTCGCAGTGGGAGAGTATCACTTGGGGTTGCCATCTGGATGTATTTTGATTTTGAATCCATGTTATTTTGTACCAAGTATGCTATGTAATATAATATCCGTTTCTTTGTTGGACAATGAAGGGTATAATTTTGTGTTACAGAATAATGTTATGAACATTCACCTAAATCAAATGTTGGTTGGGTATGGTACGCTTAATAATGGAATATATGTCCTAAATCAACACACAGTTTTCAGTATACAACACACTAATAAAAGAAAACTTTCAGAATTAAATGAAGCTTTTCTTTGGCATTGTAGACTTGGTCATATTAACGAAACAAGACTAAACAAGTTACATAAAGATGGATATTTAAACTCTTTTGAATTTAAATCTTATGCGACTTTCCAGTCTTGTATCTTGGGTAAAATGACCAAAACTCCGTTTACCGGACACGGAGAAAGAGCTACTCAGCTCCTTGGCCTCATACATAGTGATGTATGTGGGCCAATGTCTACACAGGCTAGAGGCGGTTTTTCATACTTCATTACATTCACCGACGATTTCTCAAGATTCGGTCATGTGTTTTTATTAAAGCACAAGTCCGACGCTTTCGAGAAATTCATTGAATATAAACAAGAAGTAGAAAAACAAACCGGCTTGAGTACTAAGATGCTTCGATCAGATCGAGGTGGAGAGTATCTCAGTACAGAATTTGCAAACTTCCTAAAAGAGAATGGGATTCTCTCTCAGCTCACTCCTCCTTACACACCACAGCACAACAGTGTGTCAGAACGACGGAATAGGACCCTATTAGATATGGTCCGGTCCATGATGAGTGACGCTGAGTTACCAGTCTCGTTTTGGGGGCATGCATTGGAGACTGCAGCGTATCTGCTAAACAGGGTTCCAACCAAAACCGTGTCTACCACGCCATATGAGATATGGAATGGGAAAAGACCATCTCTTAAGAGAATTAAGATTTGGGGTTGCCCGGCCTATGTTAAAAAGCAGAATCCGGACAAACTCGAGACACGGTTGGTCATGTGTAACTTTGTGGGATATCCAAAGAATTCTTATGGATATCTATTCTACCACAAAGAGGAACAAAAAGTGTTCGTTTCTCAACATGCCACATTCTTAGAAAAAGACTTTTTCACAGACAAAGATGATGGCAAGGTGGTAGATCTAGAAGAGGTTCTAGAGACACAAACTATAAATAACGATTTGGTTGAACCGGCTGTTGCAGCAGAAACTGAAGAACCTCGGCCACTCCTGTAAGTCCGTGTTGCCCACCCCGGTGCTTACGGGGAGGCGGAAAACATAATAAAAAACGGATTTTTAATGACTTAGGCAACATGGACCTTGCTTGTGAGGATCTTTGCTAAACGAAAACTAGCTAAAGTAAACTAACAACTAACTAAGTTGTAGAAAGGTTATACCTTGAGCTCGAACTCCTTCTCTCCTTGCTCGTCGGAATGGTAGAAAGGCCTCACCTTGCTTGTCTTCTTCCGTCAAAGAAAGATCCACTTGAAAGCCACCACCTTTAGCTTCAACTCCAAGCTAGGAGTAACTAGAGTGCAAGAAATGCTAAGACTTGAACCCTAGAAGAGAGTAGAGAGGATCAAGTGAAGGTTTTTCTCAAGCTTTTTGTTTCTCAACACATGAGAGGGAGAGAGCTTGAGGGAGAGGATGAACAAGAGAGAGAAATGATATGAGAGAATGAGAAAATAATAGAGCTCTTCTCACTAATATGTGTGAATTAATTTAATTGAATAATTAGCTAGATAATTATCATGGTAAATCATGACATGACCATTATCATTTCAAATTGCAAAGATCAAAAAGCATCTTCCAAAAGAAATTATGATGGTCAAAGTGTCAACCTTGGTCAACAAGTCAAAGAAGTCAAAAGGTCAATAACCACAACCATGGATAATTATCAAACTAATTACTAATTAACAATAACACACACATAAATATTAGGGTTAATAAAATGACAATAGCCATTAACCCTAATCAAGGTCCTCTCCCTCAATCTCAAGCAACTGTGCATACGCACCCGCATTCGTGATCCGAGGAACACGAACACAATGAGAAAAACCAATCTCAAAACATATACTAGGATCCGGCTTAAACCAAAGCCCGCTAGTATAAACTGTCCGGACAGCAAACGTGCACAAGTGCGCGAATGTGAACGAACCCTGTCGCAAAACCATGCGACCTCCACTCATTTTGCCTAAAGGCGAATAGCTCTCTGTGTGGGACTCTAAAGACTCGACACTACGCTGGCAGTGGGTTTAACCACAGACCGCAAGCGGCACTAGCTGTACGTAACGGTCCCCAGGTAGATGTCGATAAGAAGACTGACGAGGTGAACCCCATCTGCACTCCTACTGAGCCTGTATGTGACAATCTCCGTACAGTCCGGTCTGTTCGTCTGATACATCGCATGGCGGGCCTAGGGGGGCGGTGAACGTCAGTCCCCTAATAGCGGTACAAGTCGTGTCGGAGTGTAGCCCAGAACACCCTGAGATAACACTGGAAACCTACCAGTATATCTCGCTTGCCCTGGCCAGGGACTACTCGTGTAATGGCTCTCCTAGACACAGCGCGATGTCAACCCCCAATACCGGGAGAGACGAATCCTGTCTAACCGTCACTGCCTCCAAGTGCTTCGGGACTGCACCCAAAAACTACCTGTTTGCACAGCTCCTTTGAGCCGTGGTAGGGTAGTAATCAAAGTGCAGTGGGAACACACTCGAGGCGAAGTGACAGTGTCAAGTCAGCGGACTAAGCTGTACTCATGTCACCTGGGAACTGATAACTGACGATAGGTATATTACCAACCAACAGTTCCCGACGAGTCCTGTCCAGTGTACTCGTAACCTAACGAGCACCCGCATACTATCCCAAGTACGACGTACTAACGGCTGTGGGACAGACCGTCTCCCACACTGGGATGAGAAGCGCATACGCTAGTCTACTCCGGAGTATCGATGCCCTGTCTCGATAGTCCAACGACCAGGGACCTGTATAAGGATGTGCTTATAGATTACCCAGCTCCCACGAGTGCGAGCGCCATCACAACGCTGGTAATCAAGCAAAGATCCTAAGGGCTCTACTAATATGTATACCAGCAATATGCTAAAAGAAACACATGCACATATTAAAGCAGAGACAAACCAAGTAGCATACTACCATTTCGAGCAAGATTGTATATACAACTGTGAATATCCCAAGCTTCCATTAAGTAATATACAAACTAGTATGATACAGTAATGGCCTCTAGGGCATATACACTAACAATCTCCCACTTGCACTAAGGCCATGTACTGGCGTATCGAAGACCTATCATCTCGATCAGCCACTCGAACTGAGTCTGGGGTAGGGCCTTTGTGAGTGGATCTGCAGTGTTATCCTCTGATGCAACTCTCCGGACCTCGATCTCCTGGCGATCCACGATCTCCCTGATCAGGTGATACCGCCTTAAGATGTGTCTGGATTTCTGATGGGACCTGGGTTCCTTCGCTAAAGCTATAGCCCCGTTGTTGTCGCAATATAGAGGTATTGGGTCAACAATGGACGGAACCACCTGAAGTTCTTTCAAGAACTTCCTCATCCAGACAGCTTCTTTTGCGGCATCAGATGCAGCGATGTATTCCGCTTCCATAGTCGAGTCAGCAACGGTTTCCTGTTTGGAGCTCTTCCAACACACCGCCCCTCCATTGAGGGTAAAGACAAAACCCGACATGGACTTGGAATCATCCTTGTCACTCTGGAAGCTGGAGTCAGCAAAGGCCTCAACCTGCAGGTCTTTTCCGCCATACACCAAGAACATCTCCTTAGTCCTTCTCAGGTACTTGAGAATGTTCTTTACTGCTATCCAATGTTTCTCCCCAGGGTTTGACTGATACCTGCTTACCACACTCAGTGCATAAGCCACATCCGGTCTGGTACACAACATCGCATACATTATAGAGCCTACCGCAGAAGCGTAGGGTATAATAGACATGCGATCCCTCTCCAAATCAGTCTTGGGAGACATCTCTTTGGAGAGGGTGATCCCGTGACAAGCCAGTAGATTACCGCGCTTGGAATCTTCCATACTGAATCTCTTCAGTATGGTGTCGATGTACCTGGACTGCGAGAGTCCTAATATCCTCTTGGATCTGTCACGGTAGATCCGGATACCCAGAATGTAGGAGGCATCACCCAGGTCTTTCATGGAGAACCTGTGTGACAAGAACCCCTTGACAGATTGTAGCATAGGAATGTCATTTCCTATTAAGAGAATGTCATCCACGTATAAAACGAGGAATACTACAGTTCTCGCTACAAATCTACAATAGATGCATGGTTCATCTGGATTTTTGATAAAGCCAAATTCCTTGACCGTCTCATCAAAACAGATGTTCCAACTCCGCGATGCCTGCTTGAGTCCATAAATGGACTTGAGCAACTTGCACACCTTTCCGCTGCTCCCACCCTGAATGAAACCCTCTGGCTGGTCCATATAGACACACTCCTCTAAATGACCATTTAGAAAAGCTGTCTTTACGTCCATCTGCCAAATCTCATAATCGTGGAAAGCAGCGATGGCAAGAAGGATCCGAATGGATTTCAGCATAGCTACTGGGGAAAAGGTTTCGTCATAGTCCAAACCAGGTCGCTGACGAAAACCCTTTGCTACCAGTCTAGCTTTATAGGTCTCAACCTGTCCATCTACACCAATCTTCCTTTTGAAGATCCACTTGCATCCTACGGGTTTTACCCCGTCTGGAGCAATGTCCAACGTCCATACTTTGTTGGTGTACATGGACTCCATCTCGGTCCGCATTGCATCCAGCCATTTTACCGAGTCGACGCTCTGAATGGCTTGCTGGAAGCTAGTAGGCTCATCACAATCCAGGATGCAGTCTTCTCTATCCCCGTCAATGAGAAAACCGTAGTATCTCTCGGGCGGATGAGACTGCCTACTACTCCTGCGGAGCGGCATAGGAATGTCCTGTTCGTTTGAACCTTCTGGTTCCACTAAACTTTCAGTAATAGTTTGTGGTTCTGGAATTTCTTCCAGTTCTATTGCGCTCCCACTTATTTCTTTTTCTATGAACTGATGTTCTAGAAAGTGGGCATGGCGAGAAACAAGGACTTTTTGTTCCTCTTCGCAATAGAAATAATATCCCTTGGAGTTCTTTGGATATCCCACAAACTTGCACTGTACTGAGCGTGCCTCGAGCTTGTCCGCATGCTGCTTTTTTACAAAAGCTGGACATCCCCATGTCTTAATGTGATTAAGATAGGGTTTCTTCCCACTCCATAACTCATATGGTGTGGTAGGCACAGTCTTAGTGGGAACACGGTTCAAAAGATATGCAGCTGTTTCTAGCGCATACCCCCAGAACGATCGCGGTAACTCAGCGTTACTCATCATGGACCGTACCATATCCAATAGGGTTCGGTTCCGTCTCTCCGATACACCGTTATGTTGCGGAGTGTATGGAGGAGTAAGCTGAGAGAGAATTCCATTCTCTTTTAAATAGTTCAGGAATTCGGCACTTAAGTATTCTCCTCCTCGATCCGATCTTAGGATCTTGATACTTTTGCCTGTTTGTTTTTCTACTTCATTCTTATATTCCTGGAATTTTTCAAAAGCCTCGGATTTATGTTTCATTAAGAAGACATAACCGTACCTTGAAAAATCATCCGTAAAGGTAATGAAGTAAGAATAACCGCTTCGCGCATGTGTAGACATTGGACCGCACACGTCGCTGTGTACGAGTCCCAAGAGCTCGCTCGCTCTTTCTCCGTGTCCAGAAAACGGAGCCTTTGTCATCTTTCCTTTGAGACAGGATTGACAAGTTGCATACGATTGATATTCGAACGAATCTAAATATCCTTCAGTATGTAACTTAGTCAATCTTCTCTCGTTGATGTGACCCAGTCTACAATGCCATAAGAAAGTTTTATTAATTTCTGGAGACTTTCTTTTGTGTGTATTCTGGATATTGAAAATCTGTGGTTGGTTTAAAACGTATATACCGTTGTTCAATGTACCTGACCCAATCAACACTTGATTAAGGTGAATGTTCACTACATTACTTACAAATGCAAATTCATAACCTTCTTTAGATAATAAAGATACAGAAATGATATTACAGGTTGCATTTGGTACATAATAACAACTACGCAAAACCAAAAAGTGTCCATCTGATAATCCCAGGTGATAGTCCCCCACGGCCTCAGCATCCATGCTAGCACCGTTCGCAACTCTGAGGGTCATGTCACCTGCCTTCAAAACTCTACGCTTTCTCAACGCCTGCAAAGAATTACAGATATGAGATCCTGATCCGGTATCCAATACCCAGGAAGTAGAGTTTATTGATAGACAATTTTCAATAACATACACACCTGAAGCTGAAGCTGCAACTCGCTTCAAATCCTGTGTTCTGGCTTTCCAAGCCTTGCAATCTTGTTTCCAGTGACCACTTTTGTGACAATAGAAGCATTCTTCCTTCCCCACCAGCTTCCCCGCTACCTTTGTTGCTTTACCCTTTCCCTTCGTATCCACTTTACCGACACCGCCTCTTGGTTTGGCGGGGGCTTTCTTCTTCTTGCCCTTGGCTTTCGCCCTGGACCTAGAAGAGGAAGATCCTCCTACAAACAAAGTGGATGTCTCCCTACCCTTCTGTAGGGTGCCCTCAGCAGTCCTCAACATGTTCAGAAGCTCGGCAAGTTCAACCTCCTTTCCTTGCATGTTGAAGTTAAGAATGAACTGGACGTAAGTGGAAGGAAGGGACTGGAGAATCAAATCGGTATAGAGTTCATTCTCCAACGTGGTCCCAAGGTCCGCGAGCTCCTCTATGTAGCCGATCATCTTAAGCACGTGGTCCGCTACCGATGATCCGACGGCCAACCTTGCCGAAAAGAGCTTCTTCGACACTTCGTATCTTGCGATACGAGACTGCTCTCCATACAGTTCTTTTGTATGGAGAAATATGGACTCTAGGTCCATATTCTCGTGCCTCCTCTGATGGTCGTTGTCCATCGAGGCTAGTACGAGGCATCTGGCCCTCGCGCAATCTATCTCCCATGTCTTACGGATTTCAACATCCGCGACGCTGGAGGTGGGACCTGGGACAGGGGGAGCTTTGGTGGTAAGTATATACCCCAGCTTGTCATAAGTGATAGCCATCTTGACATTCCTGAGCCAATCTTTGTAGTTTGGCCCTGTCAATATGTTTTTATCTAATAGTAACTTAAGTCCGGTCATCTTGAATGGTCGCTGCAATTAGGAGAGAGAAAAGAAACACTTTAGCATGATGCTCTTGCAAGTTTAGAGTGGTTTTTAGTTTGTCTAAACTGGATGGCTCCCACTGTCTCTCGAATCCCTTCTCAAACCGTAAAGAAAAGGATTAGCCGGGATCATTCTCACCGTACAATACTTGCTTAACCGTTCAGCCAGGCCAGTGTCGGTACTTCGAGGGAGGTTTTCCAACGCTTTCGCGAAGTTCCTTAATTAAGTAACCTCTTTTCCCTGTGGGCGTAGCCCCGCTAACACCTTTCTAGGCACCTACTAGGTTTATAGCATTGATCGTTAAGTGAGAGTTTTCCCGAGGAGTAGCATATACTCACAGTAGGATCGGGATCCAAATATCATCGCGTGATAAAACCGAAGGAATCCTACCAGAATCATCACACTCCAAATGGTATGCAACACTAGCAAGTTTCAGTACTTATGAAACTCCCGATGTGGATTTTTGCCCCATGCTCTTATGACCTTGACTTTGGCCAAAATATCATAAGTCACATGTCAAGTTCTACCCGTCATTCTCCTGGTTAATTTGGACCCACCCGTACCTACCCTTGACTTTGGCCAAAATGGCAGCACGACTGTCCCAAATCAACGCATCTATCTATGCTGCACATGAATACCCAAACGCTACCAATCACTATGCCTTGACTTTGGCCAAAATACATAGCTTGAATACTTTTGACCATTCATGTGGAATGACGGAGGGCTACGAATGGTTTTGGCGAAACCGTGAACGTAGTGAACTTGATATAATCGATGGAACGAGATAGCTTTTAAAAGGAGTGGTTCAAGCTCCGCGTTTAAAAGTTTAGTTTTGAAAAGAACCGAGTGGTTTTCAAAGTGTTCCAATCGACTTTTACTTGGTTTATTTCTTGCATTAGTTCTTTTAATGCGTCCCATCATTTAATCCTACCATTGCAGAAAACAACCAAAATATGACGTACGCTTATGCCATTCGCATTCGCCACGGGGCCCCGTCATCACCCGTTAGGTTACTTAACTAACGACAGAGCGGGGGCTGGGCTAGCGCGGCTGTAAAACATAAGCAACGCCTAAATAGTTATTATATATAAATATATAGCAATGATAGACATTACAGATCACAGATGAATATATTGGATATACTAGGAATCCGCAATGCGTTCGAGCCTGCAACGCAAAGCGGATTACACGGTCGCGGTGAATAGCCAATACCCCACCCAAGACCCCTACGGGTGCGGCAAACTACCCGCCAAGCACCCGAAGCGAAGCAACCTCCCTCACCACCGTGAGTAGGCCACTCGGCACTTCGAGATACCCGGTAGTTTGTGCACCCCCTCCATGGGTCTATCCTAAGAGCAAAAACAGTAAAAAGAATTATACAATGACGGCTACAACCCCGACCCGGTTGTGCGGCCATACAAAGAATATTATTACATCAATTTACATGTTACAAATGAATGAAAGAAAAACAACGCTCATCTCACATCCACCCCGGCCATTCACCCGCGACAATCCAATCCATTCATATCCACAAACCAATAACAATCACAGATCATGTATAACCCCGACTAATCGTCTTATAGCGATTAGCCGACGTTCAATACATGCAAGCATTACAGATATAACCGATGTAGTTAAAGTGTAGTGAAGTTCCGAAAAATACGGATTTATAGGCCCCCAAAAGTAAATTTTAGTTCTGGAAAATCTGGGCACATATAATATATCCTAAAAATCCCAAAACCAACAACAACACACACTGCACGAAAAACGATGCGCCGATAACGACAAACCGCGGCGCTTCCGCCGCACATGCCTACCTCGTACGGCGGAAGGGCGGCGCTTTGATGGAATTAGGGTATCGTTTTTCTTGGGTGTATTCAGAAAACCCTGAGACGATTTTACAAGTATAAATATTTTCATTTTGAGCAGAAAAAATTTTAACAGAAACTAGGGTTTTGCAAGTTTGGTTTTTCGATTTTCCGGTTTCGAAACTTCGTTACACTTAACTACTTAGCTAGTTTAGGTTTAGTTAGGCTCTGATACCACTGTAAGTCCGTGTTGCCCACCCCGGTGCTTACGGGGAGGCGGAAAACATAATAAAAAACGGATTTTTAATGACTTAGGCAACATGGACCTTGCTTGTGAGGATCTTTGCTAAACGAAAACTAGCTAAAGTAAACTAACAACTAACTAAGTTGTAGAAAGGTTATACCTTGAGCTCGAACTCCTTCTCTCCTTGCTCGTCGGAATGGTAGAAAGGCCTCACCTTGCTTGTCTTCTTCCGTCAAAGAAAGATCCACTTGAAAGCCACCACCTTTAGCTTCAACTCCAAGCTAGGAGTAACTAGAGTGCAAGAAATGCTAAGACTTGAACCCTAGAAGAGAGTAGAGAGGATCAAGTGAAGGTTTTTCTCAAGCTTTTTGTTTCTCAACACATGAGAGGGAGAGAGCTTGAGGGAGAGGATGAACAAGAGAGAGAAATGATATGAGAGAATGAGAAAATAATAGAGCTCTTCTCACTAATATGTGTGAATTAATTTAATTGAATAATTAGCTAGATAATTATCATGGTAAATCATGACATGACCATTATCATTTCAAATTGCAAAGATCAAAAAGCATCTTCCAAAAGAAATTATGATGGTCAAAGTGTCAACCTTGGTCAACAAGTCAAAGAAGTCAAAAGGTCAATAACCACAACCATGGATAATTATCAAACTAATTACTAATTAACAATAACACACACATAAATATTAGGGTTAATAAAATGACAATAGCCATTAACCCTAATCAAGGTCCTCTCCCTCAATCTCAAGCAACTGTGCATACGCACCCGCATTCGTGATCCGAGGAACACGAACACAATGAGAAAAACCAATCTCAAAACATATACTAGGATCCGGCTTAAACCAAAGCCCGCTAGTATAAACTGTCCGGACAGCAAACGTGCACAAGTGCGCGAATGTGAACGAACCCTGTCGCAAAACCATGCGACCTCCACTCATTTTGCCTAAAGGCGAATAGCTCTCTGTGTGGGACTCTAAAGACTCGACACTACGCTGGCAGTGGGTTTAACCACAGACCGCAAGCGGCACTAGCTGTACGTAACGGTCCCCAGGTAGATGTCGATAAGAAGACTGACGAGGTGAACCCCATCTGCACTCCTACTGAGCCTGTATGTGACAATCTCCGTACAGTCCGGTCTGTTCGTCTGATACATCGCATGGCGGGCCTAGGGGGGCGGTGAACGTCAGTCCCCTAATAGCGGTACAAGTCGTGTCGGGGTGTAGCCCAGAACACCCTGAGATAACACTGGAAACCTACCAGTATATCTCGCTTGCCCTGGCCAGGGACTACTCGTGTAATGGCTCTCCTAGACACAGCGCGATGTCAACCCCCAATACCGGGAGAGACGAATCCTGTCTAACCGTCACTGCCTCCAAGTGCTTCGGGACTGCACCCAAAAACTACCTGTTTGCACAGCTCCTTTGAGCCGTGGTAGGGTAGTAATCAAAGTGCAGTGGGAACACACTCGAGGCGAAGTGACAGTGTCAAGTCAGCGGACTAAGCTGTACTCATGTCACCTGGGAACTGATAACTGACGATAGGTATATTACCAACCAACAGTTCCCGACGAGTCCTGTCCAGTGTACTCGTAACCTAACGAGCACCCGCATACTATCCCAAGTACGACGTACTAACGGCTGTGGGACAGACCGTCTCCCACACTGGGATGAGAAGCGCATACGCTAGTCTACTCCGGAGTATCGATGCCCTGTCTCGATAGTCCAACGACCAGGGACCTGTATAAGGATGTGCTTATAGATTACCCAGCTCCCACGAGTGCGAGCGCCATCACAACGCTGGTAATCAAGCAAAGATCCTAAGGGCTCTACTAATATGTATACCAGCAATATGCTAAAAGAAACACATGCACATATTAAAGCAGAGACAAACCAAGTAGCATACTACCATTTCGAGCAAGATTGTATATACAACTGTGAATATCCCAAGCTTCCATTAAGTAATATACAAACTAGTATGATACAGTAATGGCCTCTAGGGCATATACACTAACAACTCCGTAGGTCTGGTAAGACTTCTCGCCCACCAGAGAGGTACTACGGTTTCCTCATTGATGGTGACAGAGAAGATTGCATCATGGATGATGATGATCCTACCAATTTTCAGCAAGCTATCACGAGTGGTGACTCTGTGAAGTGGCAGGATGCCATGAGATCCGAAATGGAGTCTATGTACACCAACAAAGTATGGACTTTGGACGTTGTACCCCCTGGGGTAAAACCTGTAGGGTGCAAATGGATCTTTAAAAGAAAGATTGGTGTAGATGGGCAGGTAGAGACCTATAAGGCAAGACTTGTAGCGAAAGGTTTTCGTCAAAGACCAGGTTTGGACTATGACGAAACTTTTTCGCCCGTAGCCATGCTTAAATCCATTCGGAACCTACATGCTATTGCTGCTCACTACGACTATGAAATCTGGCAGATGGACGTTAAAACAGCATTTCTAAATGGAGATTTAGAAGAATGCGTTTATATGGATCAGCCAGAGGGCTTCATTGACAGTGGGAGCAGCGAAAAAGCATGTAGACTGCTTAAATCCATATATGGGTTAAAGCAGGCATCTCGGAGTTGGAACATCTGTTTCGATGATGTTATCAAAGAGTTTGATTTCATCAAAAATCCAGATGAACCTTGTGTTTATAAGAAGGCTGTAGGAAGAGCTGTCACATTCCTCGTATTGTACGTGGATGATATTCTTCTGATAGGAAATGATATTCCTATGCTACAGTCGGTCAAATCATTCTTATCACTAACGTTCTCCATGAAGGACCTGGGTGATGCCACATACATCCTGGGCATACGGATCTATCGGGATAGATCCAAAAAGTTATTGGGACTGTCCCAAACCAGGCACATCAACACCATCCTAAAGAGGTTTAGTATGGAAGACTCCAAGCGGGGTGCCTTACCCGCTTGCCATGGAGTCACTCTCTCCAAGGATTCTTGTCCAAAGACCGATGAAGAGAGAGCTCGCATGAGCATTATACCTTATGCTTCGGCAGTAGGATCTATAATGTATGCGATGTTATGTACACGCCCAGATGTAGCTTATGAACTTAGTGTTGTAAGCAGGTATCAATCCAACCCAGGGGAAAACCACTGGACAGCTGTGAAGAACATTCTTAAGTACTTACGAAGGACTAAAGAATTGTTCTTGGTGTATGGTAATACAGATCTCCAAATTGAGGCCTTTACCGATTCGAGCTTCCAGAGCGATAAGGATGACAGCAAATCTATCTCAGGGTTTGTATTTACCCTCAATGGAGGGGCGGTAAGTTGGAAGAGTTCCAAACAAGATACCGTTGCAGACTCTACGATGGAAGCTGAGTACATTGCTGCAAATGATGCCGCCAAGAAAGCCGTTTGGATGAAGAAGTTCGTCTTGGAGCTAGGAGTAGTTCTAACCATTATTGATCCAATACCTTTGTATTGTGACAATAATAGGGCGATGGCGTTAGCCAAGGAGCCCAGATCCCATCAGCGGTCCAGACATATCCTGAGGCGCTTTCATTTGATCCGGGAGATTGTAGATCGCCGCGAGATCGAGATTAAGAGAGTAGATACAAAGAACAACGCCGTGGATCCACTCACCAAGGCCCTCCCTCAGCCACAGCATGAGCGACTTTTTGAGATGTTGGGTATGAGATACGCCAATAACTGGCCTTAGTGCAAGTGGGAGATTGTTGGATATATGTATGCCCTAGAGGCCATTATGTGATAGTGGATGTATCTATACATATATATATATTCAGTTTGCATTCTTGCTCGACATGATAGTATGCTATCTGGTTCTTCTTTATCTGACATGTTGATTTGATCATACTTTTATTCATTTATACATGCTGATAAAGCCCTGAGGATATCGGCTTGACTACTCTGATTATGATGGAGATCATACTAGTGGGACATCTATAGTCTATAAGCATATCCTGGAACGTCCCTAGTCGTAGGTATATCGAGACGGGGCATTGATATACCAGAGTAGACTAGCGTATATGATACTAGACCCATACGATGGGCGATGGATGTTCCCACATTCATCGATGTTTGACATCAAGATCATATACGGGTGCACAGTGGTGACTGGGTACACTGGACGGACTCACCGAGAACTCCTATATGGAATTATATCTATCGTCGGATAGCAGTTCTCAGGTGATACTGGTACAGGTTAGTCTGTAGACCCGAGATCGTCATGGAGTCTTGTGTGTTCTCCCACTGTACTTTGATTGCCACCCTACCACGGCTCTACTGAGTCGTGCAAACAGGTGGCCGTTGGGTACAGTCCCGAGACACATGAAGACGATGAGCGATAGGAGGGGTTTCGTCTCTCCCGGTATTGGGAGTTGATGCTGTGCTGTGCCCGACTGGTTATAACAGCAAGTCCCTGGCCAGGGCTGCTGAGATTTGCTGATAAGTGTTATCAGTAGTTTCTCGATCTGTTATAGACCATTCACCGACACGACTTATTGAGTTATTGGGGTCGACGTGACCATCCCTAGGCTCGATATGCAGCATATCTGACGAAGAGACCGGACTGTACGGTAGTGTTGCCGGATGGCTCGACGGGAGTTGTAGCAGGTTCGCTTGTTGTCTTCTGATCGCTCAATACCCGGGTGGCCGTTACGTTTAGCTGACCGCTTGCGGCTTAAGGGTACTTGATATGATCATTACCCTCTGCCGGCGTATTGACGAGTCTTAGAGTCCCACAAAGGAGTTACCCAGTCCAGGCGAAACGTTGTGGTGCGCGTATGCGATATGCGCATGCACCCGATTGAAATGTGCGTATATGATACCGAACATTGATCGGGTGAACTGCTTTTGGTGGGGTCATATGAGATATGACCGGATTGATAAATTAAGTGTTGATTTATCATCTAACCATTAGTATTCTCACTTGAAACCTTTCTAGGGTTTGATGGATGTATGCATGCATGCATGTGTTTCTTTCTTCTTTTCTAGTTTCATGCACATGTAGATGTGCATACATGTATACATACATACACCCATCCATCATGGTTGATTGCATATGGAAATGGTGGCAATATAAGACTCACACCATCGATTAAATAATAGATTATTATTTAATTTTGGTTTTAAAGTAAAATGAAAAAGGAAAGGATAAACATTCTTGCTTCTACATTCTTCTTCTAACCTAACCTATCTCAACTACCACTAACTAAGGGTTATCCTTCTCTTTATCATTTAAAACCCAAGTTAAATTAACTATCTATGATTTAATCATGGTTGAAGTTAAGAAGGAAATAAATATATATAGTGATATATATTTCATTTGGTTTTTTAACTCAAGGTTATCTTTTACACCTCTTGTTCATTTTAGCCACCAACTTCATCCTCCTTCGTCTCTTCCTCTCTAGTCTTTTCTAGTGAGCTAAATACAACTAAAGAAAGGTTTTTGAAGTGAGATTCCAAACCACAACATCATTCTACTCAAGTCTAGCCGACTTGATTAGAGTGTTTCCTTCGGTTTTCCAAAGTAGCGAGCTTGGACGGAGTGCTCCGTGGTGGATCGTCGTGGACGCAAGGGAACTTCAAGAGGACCTCGATTCAACACCCAAGACACCAAGGAGTCCAACTAAGGGGAGCTACAAAGGTTGTAGCCTTCAAACCCTTATCTTTACTAGCTTAAAGTTTCATAACCCTAATTTTCTAGGATCGATCCCTTTGCATGTTAGTTTAGCACCTTAAAAATTATAACTTTGGGTCATGTGATGCTTCAAAACACTTCATAGGGTGCTATACTAACCTTACATACCTGTCTTAGAATATGTCTGGATATCTGATGGGACCTAGTTCATAAATGAACTCTAAATCCAAACTTCTTAGACTGTATAGTCAACTGAACTTAATCAGTATCCTGCGCCATGCCTCCCTCAGTATCCGCTTGGACCTCCTGTCCAAGCAACTGCCCCTTGTCAGAGGGAAAACGATAACTTTGACAGTCATCCAGGTCACTTTGGAAGCCTGGAATGATAACCATCTCCCGAAAGAGGCTGTCGTTATCATATCCCTAGAACATCTACTTATGTTCTAAAACTGCTTCCGAATGTTTCTCCAGGATTGGATCAATATCAACTTATTGCATCTAGTGCAAAAACAACATCTGGTGTGGTACTTGAAATCTCGTGATTGACTCAATTGCCTAAGCAAGTGATATGTCAATCATACACATTCCTCACCCCTTTAGTCTGTAAGACACCTTTAGAGAGGGTGACTCCATCACCTGCAGGTACACTACCGTGCCAGGAGTCGTCCATTCTAAAACACCTTTAGAATGCTGTCTAAGTACCCAGATTGGGATACTTCCCAAATCTAGATCTAAAACCATAGATCTAGTAACCAGTAAGTCTGATATAAAATCCATGCCTTATGTGGAGAAACCATTGTGTGACAACCAAAGTATAACCGATCATAGTATAGGAATTTCACTTCCTACTATGTGTATGTTATCCAAATATCAGGACATCACTCCCTACTACCTTCATAAAAGATCCATCTCTTATTCTGACTAAGTCAAAGTCTAAGACTCTCACATCAGAAATAGATGATCTATCTCCGCTATATCCGCTTTAGTCTATAAATAGACATAAGAGACTTGTCCACTATGCTTCCGCTGCTCCCACTGACTACGAAAACCCATTGGCAGAATAATATACACGTGCACTTCTAAAGCCAGTTCAGAACGACGCTACACTCATCCTCCTGCCGGGTCTCATAGCTTGGAACAACAGTTGTGTCAAGTCTGGGTAAACAAGAACCTCCCTGTCACCGTTTTTGAGCATACTGAAGTACCTCTCGAGTGCCTGAGGTTACCCACCATATCTGCGGAGTGGCCAATGGCTTGTCAATCTTTAGGTCCTATTAAATTTTCAGTAATCGTTTGCATTTCTGGAACCACTTCCAGTTTTACCATACTCCCACAACTGTTTTCTGAAAAAGTCCATTTTACTAAAACTGTGGCGAGTCAAGAATAATATCACCATTGATCTTCCAGATGGCAGAAAGTTAACCCTCGTCATAGCCCGGGTCAACCCACAAACAGCCATTACAGAAACGTGCCTTGAGTTATCCAGAGTCTGGTTTTAAGCATAAGCCGGACAACTCCCCATACTTTAACATCGTTAAAATGTGAACCGTTCTATAACCAATATAGAAACAGAGGCACTGATTTAATTGGAACCAGATTCAAATCATGCAACTGTCTCCAGTGCATGTCAACTAAATGAGAGAGGTGGATCGACATTACTCAACTTAGGAATGCATCCAGATATGAGTAACCTGAAAGAGAAGCAACTTCTCAAAACTATTACTATCAACTGAATACCATATACAAGCTTCTATATCTTCGATCACCTTGAAGAATCCTGATACATGCAATACCTGGTTCTCTACTTTATTCATATACCTATAACTTCTCAAAACATAGACCTTGCATCTCTAAGTCTAAAACTAGAGAAGTAACAAGTAAACAGAATATAGTACGAGCACCAACCCCTCTGCCCAAATGGACACATGAAAACATACAATACATTGTATAAATTCGCTGAGTTGAATAACTCAAACCCTGTGCGTCATAGGTTGAAAACTGTACTACGGTTATGAAGAATTACACCGCTGTTTAATGCTCCTTACCTAATCATCCGCTGATATAGATAAATGTCATGGACATAATTTCAAAAAGTTATATCTCACTTTATAAAAATAAACATACAGATATATCGATTTGAAATTGGTGCATAACAACGGATATTCAAAAGCAAATATTTGCCGTCCGGCAAACAACCCAGGCGATTTTCTCAAATATCACCAATTACAACGAATCCCGATATAATGAGGATGATCACCTAATTCCCAATAACTTACTCCCACTCATCATCTGTAAAACCATACAGATGTGAGAATCAAAACCTGGTAAATACATACCCTGGAGCAAGGACTAATTGGGAAATCAGTTTTCTGTTAACAATGCGCAGTGAGACCGAAACATGAAAATTTTTCGAAGGAGTATCCTGGTATTCCTAGTATTGCCTCTTCCATTATCACATTCATGACCGTAACCGTATATTTCCTTGCCATCTCACCAAATCCCTTTATATGTCTTTAGTCATTACCTTCTGTACAGCACCTTTAGGCCAAATGGTTTTCTTCGTTCCCTACCGTTCGGCACCAGCCTATGGTTTGGAAGAAGACTATCCGGTAAGCGTAATAGGTGTACTGTCCTAATTCTAGGAGCACTCACAACGCAAGAGAAGGTAAAGATAAAAGACAACTGAATAAATCTTATTCTATTTCGCCTGAACCAGAATCCATCCCCGAACCGGAACAAGTCCACTCGAGTTCGTATATAACCATACGATGGATTATCCAAATAACTGTGGATCTTCGTAGTGATACGGGGTGTCTTGGAGAAATACAACGGTGAAGTAGGAGTGGCGATGAAATACTTGGTTTGGTCATGAATGATAGCAGTTGCAATTTACTTTGCCCTCTTTCTGATCCCTTTATTTGTCTTTACTTAATACCTTTTGTACACCACACTTAGGCTAATTGGTTTTCTTCATTCCCCACTTTTCGGCACCAGCCCAAGGTTTAGAAGAAGACTATCCAATAAGCCTAACAGGTGTACTGTCCCCTAATCCAAGGAGCACTCGCAACCTGAGAGAAGGTAAAAGGAAAAAGACAACTGAACAGTCCTATTCATTTTCTCCAGAACTGGAAACCATCTTCGAATCTGGAACAAGTTCCTTCGAGTTCGTATATAACCATACGATGGTTTTATCCAATGGAAGTGGATGTTCGTAGTAATACGGGGTGTTCTGGAGAAAATGGTAAAAGTAGGAGTGGTAATGAGGTATGCAACTCTGACAATCCAAAAGACAGTGTTTTAAGAAGGTTCGGTTAACTTGGTCACTGATTCATAGTCTAGGGTCAGGCCATGGTCGCTGCCAAAGAGAGAGAAAAGAAACACTTTGCGTGCACTCTAACCTAGATCAGAATGATTACCAATTTATCTAATCAGGAAACCTCCCACTGTAACCTCAAATTCTCCTCCAAACCTGAAAGAAGAATTAGTCGGGATCACCCGAGGAGTAAACCAACTCATCAGTGGGAATCGGGATCCAACTATCATCGCATGGTAACGTGATAGAATCCACTCACGTTATCACACTCCTGAAGGTATGCGCATGCCTGGCAAGTTTCAGTTTCTTCAGAAACCCCCGATGTGATTTTTACCCCATGCTCTTATGACCTTGACTTTGGCCAACAAATCATAAGTCACATGTCAAGTTCTACCCATCATTTTCCAGGTTAATTTGAACCCACCCGTAACTACCCTTGACTTTGGCCAACAAAGCAGTACGACTATCCCAAACCAACGTATCTATCTATGCAACAGAAAGGTAACAAATAGCTACCATACACTATGCCTTGACTTTGGCCAACAAACATAGCATGAATACTAAGTGCTACCCGTCTGAAATGATGGAGGGCTACGAATGGTTTTTGGCGAAAAACCTTTAACGTAATGAACTTGATATCGTTGAAAGAACCGGATAGCTTTTTATAAATAAAGTGGAGAAAACCATTGCTAAAGAGGTCACTCCCGGTGAAGGGATCTCGGCTCTTTCCCCGTAGAATGAGGTACAGGATATTCCAACTGAATACCGCGAAGCAAAGCAAAAAGTAATCGACTATAGTGAAGTTATTACCCTGACGCAAACTTCTGTCCAACGGGTCACTCCTGGTGAAGAGATCTCGGCCCTTGCCTCGTCGAATGAGGTGCTGGATATTCATAACCGAATACAACTGTGCAAAACAAAAGAGAACGTCCTTGTAATAACAGCCTTTTGAAAAATTGTTCCAACAACATCAAACAGGTTTGTTTAGCTTGCATTGATCCGAATCAATGCAGTCCCATCAATTGATCGCACCAATAAAGAACAAAAATATGATGTATGTATATGTTATCCTCATTCGCCACTGGGTCTCGTCATCACCCGTTAGGTTACTTAACTAACGACAGAGCGGGAACAGGACTAGCGCGGGTGTAAAACATATACAACATTTACTAGTATAAATATCAATATATAATAATCGCTCAAGGGGTGATAAATGCAACATCACAGAAACGTAATAAGCATCATAGAACAATACAGATAATTTGGGATCCCCGGGTTTCCTTTGTGCCGCAACTGAAACCCGACGTTCCCCTGGTCGTGTGAATAGCCTGTGCAATGAAATCCTAGACCCCTACGGGTGCGGAAAGTTACCCGCCAAAACCTGAAGTGAGGCAGCCCCCTTCAACAAAGTGAATGGACCACCCAGCACTTCATGGAATCCTGTAACTTTGGCACCCTTCCTTGGGTCAACTTATACCCTCTACGAGTGCGGCGAATATCCCGCCAATTCTAGAGTAAAGCCCCCTCCGTCTCAAAACCATGAGATGCGGGCTCGTTGCCCTCTAGAACCCGGCTATCCATGCACTCCTCCGCGGGGTAATCCTAGTACAGAAAAGAAAATATATGTACAACGGGTACATCGACCTCAACCCGGTCGTGCCCCAAAAGAATAAAATACAAACAGGCAGTCACGGCAGTCCATATGTCGGACGCTCGCCCCGCAATATCAAATGTACAAATGTAATCAAACTGTACTACCATTGCTCCAGGCTATCCACCACGACAAATCCTCAACAACACAGCACAACATAGAACATCAACGTGAATGTCACGTTCGTAAATCCGTCTAAAAAAGCTATAGCAATTAGACAAGATTTACCGCTCGAATGACATTCAGGGTCACAGATAGTAATGTAAGTACTGCGAACTAACTTATTTAAAATTTCGATCGACAAAATTTCCCGAAGTGGGCCCCAAGTACAATAGCAGCACTCAAAATAATCTGGGCCAAAACTAAAAATTCCAGAAACCACATTTTCACACAAAAGACCAGCACAAGAAAAATGGTGCACTGAAGCCACACAACAGCGGCGGAACCGCAGCGAAAACGTGGTTATTGCCGCGGTTCCGCGGCGTTACTGTGGATTCATGCTACCAAATTTCTACAGAGGTCTTAAAAAAGCCTGCCTGATTTTCTGACATGCCCAAAATAATTTTTCGACCATTAAAAAATTTTGACAGAAACTCAGAAAATGGAAATGCGGTTTCGGAAATTTTGATCGATCGATGTTTTAAACATATTAGAACAAGCTATTAAAGGTTAATGGCATGGCTCTGAGACCATGTAAGTTTATGGTAGCGCCCCGGCCGTCAATTCGAGACTAAAATGCGGAAACAACAACTTTTTCACAAACTTGAAACTGGCGCTATCGTATACTTTCACCCGGATCGAACCATTAACACAAACAAGCTAACTAGAGAAGGGTTAGAAACGCTATACCGATCGATCCGTGTCCTTCGGTCTTTGGCCACCATCCCAAGCACCTCGCGGCATCTCCGATCTCCGATCTCCTTGTCGGAAGGGCACCGCATCAATGAATCTTTTTACTGCCTCCCGCCTCTGAACCGAGGCAACTCGGACACGAAGTTTGCTAGCCGATGTGTCCAAGATTGCTGTAAAATATACGTAGAAAACTTTTTCTCAAGGGTTAATCGAAGTTGCCATTTTGGGTGGAGATGAAATGAGCAATGAAAAAGGGATCTTAGGAATTTTGTAGTAATGAAATGAGATCAAAATTCCCACACCCAAAAGAATGAGGGGCTGTCCAAGATAGGCTCGGACATGGTAGTGGAGTGATAAGGGGGGGTGAGCACAAGAAAAAGAGTGGGAGATCATAAGAAAAATTGTCACACCAATATCCTTTTCAATCGATTCACAATAAATGCAAAGAAATGAGTCAAGCTCATCTAGAAACCTCATGAAGTCTCCACAAGCTGCTGGAGAGCCAGCCTCCGCAGAAAAGCCCCTCCTTTATAAAATGCCACTTTGCAAAGAAGCCCCCCCCCCCGATGTAAAAATCAGCCATGAACAAATAGAAAGGGAATACGCCAAAAAGAGAAAGTAAGATGGCAACTTCAAAAAGCGATCTCGTAATAAATTACAGGATAACCCCGCAACTGTATCCACATACCTGCATTTGTATCGACTGAATACAAATTCAATGAGACAAAATCGACACAGTATAATACTAGGATCCGGCTTAAACCAAAGCCCGTTATTATTGTCCGTCCGAACCATGACACGTGTACAAGTGCACGCGTATGTTCGAAACCTGCCATAAATCCATACGGCCTCTACAACATTTCGCCCGAAACTTGAGAAACTGTCTTTGGGGAACTCTAAAGACTCGTCAATATACTGGCTGTGGATTTAACCACTAGCACGTCAGTGGTAGTAGCTGTACGTAACGGGCCACCAGGTATTGACCAAAAGGTAGTTCGATGAGCGAACTCATCTTGACACCCTACTGAGCCTGTCAGTGACAATATCCGTACAGTCCGGTCCGTTCGTCTATGAGTATCGCATGTCGGGCCTAGGGGGTTGGTAAAAGTCAGACCCCCAAAAGCGGTACAAGTCGTGTCGGAGTGTAGCCCAGAACACCCTGAGATACTACCGGAATATCTACCAGTAAATCTCCTGCCTCGGCCAAGGACTTTGTGTAATTGCTCTCCTAGACACAGCGCGATCTCACCCCTAATACCGGGAGAGACGAAGCCCCTGCTGCTCCGCTCGCTACCTCCATATGGCTCGGGACTTTACCCAACTAAAACCTGTTTGCACGACTCCTTTGAGCCGGGGTAGGGTAGTAATCAAAGCACAGTGGGAACTCATACGAGAAAAATGACAATCTCAGGTCGATAGACTAACATGTACACATGTCACCAAGGAACTGCTATCTGACGTCAGGTATAATACCAACTAGTATATTCCCGGCGAGACCTATCCAGTGTACTCATAACCCAATGAACACCTGTATACATCTTAGATGAACCAACTGACACCAATGGGTTGTGAGACCAGCTACCGCCCCTCATTGGGGTCTCGACTGTATACACTAGTCTACTCTGGTGTATCGATGCCCTGTCTCGAAACTCTCTCGACTAGGGACCTTTTAAGGTTGTGCTTATAGACCCCAGCTCCCACGTATATGATCGTCATCATACTGCTGGCAGTCAAGCAAGAATCCTAAGGGCTCTATCAACATGCAATAGCGACCTTTAAGGTCACCTAAAGCAGTACACGATGATAAAGATAAACCAGATAGCATACTATCATCTTGAGTAAGTTTGTCCTACCGGCATAGGTCCTCCCTTAACCATTGCAATCACATGCCTGTGATCCAATAATTGACTCTGAGGGCACTATATCCAACACTCACAATATCGTGCATGGTATAATCCATCGTATGACATCCTCTAGTCAAGAGTATGGATCAATCATCAAGTCAAACTCATCTCGCATGGAAAATCATCGTACGACGGCATTAAGCAATCAGGGATCCTATCAAACCTATAAGACGAGGAGGGTACGGACCTAACATCACGTACAACTAAACTCATGATTCACAACACATATAAATATCTCTGTATACCTATGTCTCAGGTCACATCCGCAACAATCTCATATCAGGGGACGTGCAGGGTATAAATCATCTCAATCGACTCGCATCCGTATACCAACATATCATCAAATCATCATATCATGGCATATATTCTTTTCATCGCATTTATATCCCACATCAAGTAAATTTACAAATACAATCTACCTTTACTATAAGCATACGTAGATAATCTAACATACACACCCAAACCATACAATCAGTTTTTAAAGGAAGCTAATCGTAGTTTTGAAAGTAGGGGCTACAGTGTTTTTAAGGAAAAGATATCATTTGAAAATCCGTAACATTACTCATGGTACATGTTTTAAAGATGTATACGATCTTTTATTTTGGAAATAGGTATGGTTTGGATGACACATCTACATCGGCTATCTAGTCCTATAGTAGCCTAAACGGCAATATCATCAAATATCATCCTCAAATCCCGTCATCACATATTAGCCGTATCATATCACTTCTAACTATCAATTAGTTTCTATCTATAGTTTTCTATTAAAGGTTTTCCTTAACCATTTACTATGAATCGGTTTCCATCAAAAACTTGCGGGTGTGCTATACGCCATCCACCCGACTTCCCCCGTAGATATAGATCCACTCACCTTGAGCTTCGCCTGCTGGATTCGATGACACCACACTCATCCTCGTCATCTCGAAGTCCGCATAGGGTACCTACAACCAATACAGACTCGCAAATGCATATTAAAATCAAGTCGGAAAACTAAAACGGCCCACGTTTCGCTCATTAGTTAAAACCTATAGCTTACGCCTGCAAAACACGACCAATAACCCTAGTCGTTGGCGTTCAAACGCCACATGACGGAATACAACAACAAATACCAAAACTTAAATTCAAAAACATCGCGAAATATAAGGCAGCAACTCAAGAAAATGGTCCCAGGAAAATATCAAAACTTAAATTCAAAAACATCGCGAAATATAAGGCAGCAACTCAAGAAAATGGTCCCAAATTTTACCCTAGGTCAAATTAGTCAATTCTGCACATATGGAGGGCCTAATTCACTGGAGATAAAGCCATGGAACCAACATGGACTAAATCCACCTTACTCTGGCAGCAAATTGCGGCCAGAATGATTAAATCTGCGGCCATTGGGTGGATTTGGGGTCTCGGGTCTCTGTGGTGGCTTCCTGGTTGCCTGCACAACTCCTAGTATTCGCTAAATAATTTTTAGTGTCTCCGGGTTACTCCAGATTCCCATATACCCTCACAATTCAACACAAAACCGACATAATCAATACCTAAATCTGTATTTTGGTTTCTATACTCAAACCCAGGTCTATAACGGCCACTCAACAGCCACTCAATCATCACCAATCAACAATTTCACTCAAACCCTCACTAGGATTTCTAAGTATCACTAAACAAACTCTAAACTTAAACGAAAACTAGAAGAACTTGAAACTAAACTAATGGAAGAATTATACCTCATGGATGTTACCCAAGAGAAACCCTAGCTTCCCAATGTCACCAAAATCCAACTTTGTTTGGTCCATTTTGTAGAGGGTGAAGAGGTGGTTAATTTTTGGAAAAGAGGTTTAGGGTTTTGAGGAGTATTTTGAGATGGATCTAGGGTTGAGGGTAGAGGGAAGTGATGAAGAAGAAGGAGAAGAAAAAATAATTGGGAGGGGAAAAATGGCTACCCTCTCTCTTTCCTACTCTCACTCTCTCTTATTCTCACCCTCCTTTTCTCTCTCCAATCATTCTCAACTTTAACCCTTTTCTTCTTTTCTTCTCTATTTAAACCCAAACCATATAATACCCATACAACAACACAAATGCTACAACATGTAACCAAATGCAACATGCCATGGTGCACTAGCCACGGAAAACAGTAAAAACACGGATTTCGCTTAATCGCGATTAGTAGTGCACTAATCGGGTTTTTATCCAGAATGCATATAATAAATGTTTAAAATGACAAATCCTTTATATATATTATTAAATGAATAAATCATTTTAATTTCCAGTTATTTCATAATTATTGGTATATATTTATACTCTTTTTCGAAAACCCCAATTTCGCAAATCGGGTAATTTTCGAGAAATATATTATTTTAATATTAAATTCCAAAAATATTCTTTTATATTTTCTGAAATTTTACAATCTTCCCCCCTTAAATAAATTCGGTCCCCGAATTTAAATTTAAACCCCCAAAATCTAAAACATTTCAATAATCAGCTCAAATCAACGGGGCTCCGATATCACGGAAAATACAGAAATAACACAGCACATTGCGCCAAGTGCGCATGAAAACGAGTACAAAACTCAAAATCGAACTCTGTCAAGAGTCACGCAAATCATCTGATTAGCACGCATATTCTCGAAGTTACAATAGAGATACAGATATCGAAATCCACTAATAAAATCCAATATACACTAGTTAAATACTATAACATGTGTATAGTACGCATCCTTGAAAAACCCTAAAATTTGATTAAAATACATGCAAAATCCTTTCTGAATCGCCGTGTGATGCGTAACTCACGGCATGGGTGACGGATGCTCAATTGTAAAATAGTAAATATAGTTTCATATATGTTTTGATTAAATATTCGTTCCGTCTTTTTGAAATATTCCAACAAGGTTTTCCTTTATAAATGTTCGTGTCACTTATAGACACGTAGGAAATAGCGAGACTATAGCTCCTTTGAAAACCTCTTGGTAAGCTTTTAATGCATGCAAAGTACTCAGGTATTGTGATCAGATCAGTCCTGTTCGGCTACTATATAATATATAGTACCTATTAAGAAACAAAGTGCTCAAAAGCAAAATCAGCCTCAAAAGGCATATCCAATAATCGCGTGTGTCTGGTGCGCACGAAAATCAAATCCAAATATAGGTGCCACAATATGCACAAAAGTAAAACTAAGTGCAACAGGTTTGCACGAAAACATCTGTCCAGTGCAATGGGTGTGCACGACAACAGTATCTGGTGCATCTATTGTGCACGAAAACATCTGGTGCATCAAATGCACGAAATACTCTCAATAACTCAAACGCATAAAAGCAACACCGAGTGCACCAAGGTGTATAAATGAAAAACGTGTGCAACTATGTGCACAATATCCGTATCAATGCACTATAAGCACATGTGAGCTATACGGAGTGCAAAAATCACATCATCCGTATGAAATCTACGAAATCATAAACACATGCTACGAAGGTACAAAATCGACATCAAATGCAATGGATATTGCACAAATCGCAAATCAACCTAACGATGTATAAAATATATGTCAGGTGTGCTAACTATGCGCAAAAATATAAATACCCAGCAGGTGCAGCCATAGTGCACGAAAACGATATCATGAAACTCAATCATCAAAACTCAAATCTAAGCGATATAAGCGTGATACTCGGATCACAAACGCAAATCGCAATAAATGACATCGAGGTACACCTCCTACAATGTCGAAAAAAATGTCGGTGTGCCCAAACTGGCAGAGCAAGAACATCCGCTTGCCTCCTGCTCACGGTCTGGCGTCCTCTGTCTCTGGGTCCTTATCTTCTCTGTGGATTTACCAATCTCACAATCCATCGGCTCATCGGCCCAGTCAGGTGTGCTAACGGGGACGATTCCGTCCTGGCACTTCTCTGGTCATCTCTCGGCCAATCATCACGACCACTCGTAAAGCAGCACGTTACTGGCGTCGACCTCTGGTCCTCTGAATACATGTCACACATCTGATCCTGGGTGCAAATCTCATTGCAGCAGTGTCCTGGAAGGAATCCTGCTCAAGGTCTCTTCAGATCTCGCCTATGCCGAACTGTACGGAGTCTGGTACTCTTACATAATCTTTTCTTGTTTTCTGGACATCTGCATGTTCCGCACACATTTCATCGGGAACTGGCCGTATCCCAACACCTCTGTAGACATATCAGATCTCTCATCTCGATGGGTAGTAACAACAGCTCGTCAGTGTCTCGCACGAACCTCTGGTTCCGCTCGTCTTTATCTTCTTCCATCTTGACGTCACGTCATGTTATTTCCGCACTGCAACATTTCTCGGCCACGGTCAATCTGAAGTCTCTCACACGGACTCAAAATCACGAACTCGGTATCTTCATCATGTTAGGTCCACGTTACCTCTCCCGGTACTTTCGGGGTTGCGGAAACGGTAAAACAAAAATTTTCTTAAGCATGGTAACATGGACCGTAAAAGCTGGATCTTTACTAAACAACATACTAGCATCCTAACTTGAGATTTATCTACTCGGTTAGGGGTTATACCTCAACTTGATCTCCTTCTCTTCTTGTTGTTCTTCTCCTTGCTTGCTCCGAGGGACTTTGGTCACCTCCGCGGCCTCCTTGAGTCGAAGACGATCCACCCGAGAGATATACACCGAGCTCCACCTCGAGCCGAGGTAACTAGGGCAAAGAGATTGCTAATCTATAAGCCCTAGGTTGTGTAGAAGTGGTAGATGAATGGTTTTGTCTTTGTGGGATCTTTATCTCTCAACACATGAGATCAAAAGATGAATCAAGAGGAGGAAGAAGAAGGAGGAGCTAGCAACCATGGTTCATTTCTTTTTCTTCTCACTTGAAAAAACAAGAGTGAGAATGAGAAAGAAATTATGAACTAAAGAAAAGTAACCATGGTTGCAATAATTCAAAAACATTATCATTACTAATCCCATCAAGATAAAGTTTGATGGCTACATTGAAATGACCATTATCATAATCAAAATAGAAAAAGAAAAAGAAAAGAAGAGTGTAGATCCCTCTTGAAGGTCAATGATCAACCCGGTCAACCGGTCAACAAAGTCAAGAGAGGTCATGGTGGTCAAATGGTCAATGCAATTAGCCATCATAAAATTATCACTAAAAGGATTAGTAAATGATATCCGCGGCTCATAATGGTTTTGACCAAACGAACTGCCAAAACCCTGATGAGCCTGCCACATAATGGTTTTGGCCGAACCAACTGCCAAAACCCTAATGAGGCACCTCCTCCTCCAACGCTCCGGAAAACTGTGCATACACACCTGCATCCGCATTCCGTAGAATGCGGATGCACAGAAGACAAAAAAAATCCATCCGTGCAATACTAGGATCTGGCTTAAACCAAAGCCAACTAGTATTGCCTGCCCGAACACCACACGCACACAAGTGTACGTAAGTGATCGCAGCCCTGCCGTAAAACCATACGGCCTCTACGCGTTTCGCTCAGTGCAGGGAAACACTCTGTGTGGGACTCTAAAGACTCGACACTACACTGGCAGTGGGTTTAACCACAGACCGCAAGCGGCACTAGCTGTACGTAACGGTCCCCAGGTAGATGTCGATAAGAAGGCCGATGAGGTAAACCCATCCGAACTCCTACTGAGCCTGTATGTGACAATCTCCGTACAGTCCGGTCTGTTCGTATGATACATCCAATGGCGGGCCTAGGAGGCGATAAACGTCAGTCCCCTAATAGCGGTACAAGTCGTGTCGGAGTGAACCCCAGAACACCCTGAGATAACACTGGAAACCTACCAGTATATCTCGCTTGCCCTGGCCAGGGACTACTAGTGTAATGGCTCTCCTAGACACAGCGCGATGTCAACCCCCAATACCGGGAGAGACGAATCCTGTCTAACCGTCACTGCCTCCAAGTGCTTCGGGACTGCACCCAACTACTACCTGTTTGTACGACTCAGTAGAGACGTGGTAGGGTAGTTATCAAAGAACAGTGGGAACACACTCGAGGCGAAGTGACTGTGTCAAGTCAGCGGACTAAGCTATACTCATGTCACCTGGGAACTGATAACTGACGATAGGTATAATACCAACCATCAGTTCCCGACGAGTCCTGTCCAGTGTACTCGTAACCTAACGAGCACCCGCATACTATCTCAAGTACGACATACTGACGGCTGTGGGACAGACCGTCTCCCGTGCTGGGATGAGAAGCGCATACGCTAGTCTACTCCGGAGTATCGATGCCCTGTCTCGATAATCCCACGACTAGGGACGTGTATAAGGATGTGCTTGTGGATTACCCAGCCCCCACGAGTGTGATCGCCATCACAACGCCGGTAATCAAGCAAAGATCCTGAGGGCTCTACTAATGCGTATAGGTGATACAATAAAGAAACACACATGTACACATTAAAGCAGAGACAAACCAAGTAGCACACTACTATATTGAGCAAGATTGTCTATACAACTGTGAATATCCCAAGCATCCATCAAGTAATATACAAACTTGTTTGATACAGTAATGGTCTCTAGGGCATATACACTAACAATCTCCCACTTGCACTAAGGCCATGTACTGGCGTATCGAAGACCTATCATCTCGATCAGCCGCTCGAACTGAGTCTGGGGTAAGGCCTTCGTGAATGGATCCGCCGTTTTGTCTTTTGTGTCCACTCTCCGCACCTCGATCTCCTGGCGATCAATGATCTCCCTGATCAGGTGATACCGCCTTAAAATATGCCTGGATTTCTGATGGGGCCTTGGTTCCTTCGCTAAAGCTATAGCCCCATTGTTATCGCAATACAAATGTATTGGGTCAACAATGGACGGAACCACCTGAAGTTCACTAATGAACTTCTTCATCCAGACTGCCTCTTTTGCGGCATCGCTTGCAGCAATGTATTCAGCCTCCATCGTCGAGTCTGCGACGGTATCCTGTTTGGAACTCCTCCAACATACCGCCCCTCCGTTGAGGGTAAACACAAAACCCGAGACAGACTTGCTGTCATCTTTGTCACTCTGGAAGCTTGAATCTGTAAAGGACTCGACCCTAAGGTCTCCATTACCGTAAACCAGGAACATCTCCTTAGTCCTTCTCAGGTACTTGAGAATGTTCTTCACTGCTGTCCAGTGGTCCTCACCTGGGTCTGACTGATACCGGCTTACCGTGCTTAGCGCGTAAGCTACATCTGGTCTTGTACATAGCATCGCATACATTATAGATCCTACCGCCGAAGCGTAGGGTATAGTGCTCATGCGAACCCTCTCCTCGTCAGTCTTAGGAGACATCTTCTTGGAGAGGGTAATTCCGTGCAATGCGGGTATGTTACCGCTCTTAGAATCCTCCATACTAAATCTCTTTAGTACGGTCTCTATGTACCTGGACTGCGAAAGTCCTAGTAGTCTCTTGGATCTATCTCTATAGATCTTGATCCCCAGAATGTACGAGGCATCACCCAGGTCCTTCATGGAGAACCTTTGTGACAAAAATAGCTTGACCGATTGTAGCATAGGAATGTCATTTCCTATCAAAAGAATGTCGTCCACGTATAATACTAGGAATACGACAGTTCGTCCTACAATCTTCTTATAGACACAAGGTTCATCTTCGTTCTTGATGAAATCAAATTCCTTGATTGCCTCATCAAAACAGATGTTCCAGCTCCGCGATGCCTGCTTTAATCCATAAATAGATTTAAGCAACTTGCACACCTTCCCGCTGCTCCCACTGTCTACGAAACCTTCTGGCTGATCCATGTAAACGCACTCTTCCAAACAACCGTTTAGGAAAGCCGTTTTAACATCCATCTGCCAGATTTCATAGTCATGGAAGGCAGCAATGGAAAGTAAGATCCGAATGGATTTGAGCATAGCCACCGGAGAAAAAGTTTCGTCATAGTCCAAACCAGGTCTTTGACGAAAACCTTTTGCAACGAGTCTAGCCTTATAGGTTTCCACCTGCCCATCTACACCAAGTTTCCTTTTGTAGATCCATTTGCATCCAACGGGTTTTACCCCAGGTGGAGCAATATCCAAGGTCTACACTTTATTGGCATACATGGACTCCATTTTGGATTGCATTGCTTCTTGCCACTTATCAGAGTCCCTACTGATAATGGCCTGCCTGAAACTGGTAGGGTCATCTTCTTCCAAGATGCAATCCTCTCGATCCCCGTCTATGAGAAAACCGAAGTATCTCTCGGGCGGATGAGAAATCCTACCAGATCTGCGGAGTGGCTGAGATTCGTTGGTTGTAACTGAATCTAGCGGTTCCACCAAATCTTTTGTTAAAGCTTATGTTTCCGGAATTTCATCCAGTTCTACCGTGCTGCCACTAATATTTTTAACAAGAAATTCTTTTTCTAAAAATGTGGCATTTCTTGAAACAATTATCTTCTGTTCCTCTGCATAGTAGAATAGATACCCACTTGAATCTTTTGGGTATCCCACAAACTTACACAAAACTGCCCGTGCCTCAAGTTTGTCTGGTTTCTTCTTTTTGACATAAGCTGGGCAACCCCAAATCTTAATATGTTTAAGATACAAACTCTTACTACTCCATATTTCATACGGAGTCTTAGGCACGGATTTGGATGGAACTTGATTCAATAGATGTGTTGCTGTTTGAAGTGCATATCCCCGGAATGAAAGAGGTAACTCGGCACTACTCATCATGGAGCGAACCATGTCCAATAGGGTACGATTCCTCCGCTCCGAAACACCGTTGTGCTGTGGTGTATAAGGAGGAGTAAGCTGAGAGAGAATACCATTCTCTTTTAAGTAATCTAGGAATTCCGTGCTTAAGTACTCCCCTCCTCTATCAGACCGGAGGATCTTGATACTTTTGCCAGTCTGGTTCTCTACTTCGTTTCTGAATTCCTTGAATTTCTCAAAAGCTTTAGATTTGTGTTTCATCAGATACACATATCCGAATCTAGAGAGATCGTCAGTGAATGTGATGAAGTACGAGAACCCACCCCTTGCATATATAGACATCGGACCACATACATCACTATGTACGAGTCCCAAGAGCTCTGCTGCTCTTTCTCCATGTCCGGTGAACGGAGATTTGGTCATCTTCCCTTTGAGACAAGACTGACAAGTTTCATAAGATGAAAACTCGAACGCATCCAAGAGTCCATCTTTATGCAACTTACTCAGTCTTTTCTCTCCGATATGACCAAGTCTACAATGCCACAAGTAGGATTCATTCGTATCTGAATTCTTCCTCTTGCGTGTGTTTTGTACATTGAGAACTGTATTCTGATTTAGAACGTAGATACCATTACACAGTGTACCTTCTGCAACCAGTACCTTATGAAGGTAAATGTTCATGATATTTCTATCAAGAACAAAGTTATATCCATCTTTATCGAGTAAAGAAACTGATATGATGTTGCAAACCATGGAAGGTACATAGTAGCAATCGTTCAAAATCATAGTCTTGCCATTTGCAATACTAGGTGATATTCACCGACGGCTGCCGCATTAACTTGTGTTCCGTTCGCTACTCTGAGCGACATATCACCCGGTGCAACTTTCCTACTTTTTCTCAGTCCTTGCAATAAATTACAGATATGAGATCCTGATCCGGTATCAAGTACCCAGGAGGTAGGGCTGACCGTAAAACAGTTCTCAATTACAAGAACACCTGAAGTAGATGCAAAACCATGCTTCTTCTTCAACTGGGTATCCTGGGAATCCATACAATCCCCTTTCCCTTGCTCATACTTATGACTGTTGTCACAAGTTAGAGCTGAACCAACGTTCCCCAGCCCCGAATAAGAATTCGGATCGGTCAAGCGATACATTTTATTATCTTGATTAGGGCGTGAAATGGTTGCTACCTGGAGAAAGAGAAAAGAAACACTCAGCGTGCGCTCTTACAAGTTTAGATTGGTTTTTTAATTTATCTAAACAGGATGGCTCCCACTGTCTCTCGAATCCCTCCTCAAACCATAAAGGAAGAATTAGTCGGGATCAATCTCACCGTACAATTGTCGGTACTTCGAGGGAGGTTTTCCAACGCTTTCGCGAAGTTCCTTAATTAAGTAACCTCTTTTCCCTGTCGGCGTAGCCCCGCTAACACCTTTCTAGAAACCTACTTGGTTTATAGCATTGATCGTTAAGCGAGAAAGTTCCCGAGGAGTAGCATATACTCACAGTAGGATCGGGATCCAAATATCATCGCGTGACAAAACTGAAGGAATCCTACCAGAATCATCACACTCCAAATGGTATGCAACACTAGCAAGTTTCAGTACTTTTGAAACTCCCGATGTGGTTTTTGCCCCTAGGACCCAAGTGACCTTGGCACAGTCAACAAATCAAAAGGTCCTACTCAAGTTCAACCCGTCATTATCTTGATTGCATTAAACGCACCCGCATAACCCTTGACACAGTCAACAAGGTTACACGACTGTCCTAACCAATCATATTGTATCCAGCAGATAAGCAATACTCAGCTACCGTTCACTGCGCCTTGACACAGTCAACAAACGCAGCACGAATACTAAGTATAACTTATAAGAAATGACGGAGGGCTACGGCTGGGTTTTGGCGAAAACCCGTTAACGTAATGAACTTGATAACGTTGAAGGAACGTGATATACTTTTTGAAAATATAGTGGCAAAAAACTTTTGCTAAAGAGGTCACTCCCTGTGAAGGGATCTCGGCTCTTTCTTCGTCGAATGAGGTGCAGGATATTCCAAACTGAATACCTCGATGCAAAGCAGGAATTAATCGACTATAGTGAAGTTATTACCCTGACGCAAACTTTTTTCCAAGGGGTCACTCCCGATGAGGGGATCTCGGCCCTTGCCTCGTCGAATGAGGTGCTGGGCATTCATAACCGAATACCTCGATGCAAAACAAAAGTGAACATCCTTGCAATAACAGCTTGTTTGAAAAATTGTTCCCACAACGTCTTTTAGGTTTATTTTCTTGCATTAGTTCTTTTAATGCGTCCCATCATTTAAATCCTACCATTGCAGAAAACAACCAAAATATGATGTACGCTTATGCCATTCGCACTCGCCACGGGGCCCCGTCATCACCCGTTAGGTTACTTAACTAACGACAGAGCGGGGGCTGGGCTAGCGCGGCTGAAAAACATAAGCAACGCCTAAATAGTTATTATATATAGATATATAGCAATGATAGCCAATCCAGATCACAGATGAACACTTTGGATATACTAGTAACCCGCGATTCGTTCGAGCCCGCAACGAAAAGCGGATTACACAGTCGCGATGAATAGCCAATACCCCACCCAAGACCCCTACGGGTGCGGCAAACTACCCGCCAAGTACCCGAAGCGAAGCAACCTCCCTCAACGCCGTGAGTAGGCCACTCGGCACTTCGAGATACACGGTAGTTTGTGCACCCCCTCCATGGGTCTATCCTAGGAGAAAAAACAGTAAAAAGAATTATACAATGACGGCTACAACCCCGACCCGGTTGTGCGGCCATATAAATAATATTACATCAATTTACAAATTTATTACATGAATGAAAGAAAAAGAAACTCTCATCTCACATCCACCCCGGCTATTCATCCGCGACAATCCAACGAGTTCATATACACATACCATCAATAACACAGATCACAGATATGTATAACCCCCACTAATCGACGTATAGAGATTAGTAGAAGTTCAATACACATATAACATTACAGATATAACCATTAGCCAAAGTCCACAGAACATCGACCAAAAATACGGATTTTTAAGCCCCAAAAACAAATTTTGCTTTCTGGAAAATCTGGGCAGAAAAGTCATATATCAAAAATCCCAAAATACCCATATAAGAATACTGTAGAAAAGAAAATCGCCAACCGAGTTAACTCGGTCGCGGTTCCGCGGCATAAGCAAGCTTATGCCGCGGAACCGCGGCGCTTTAACCGAGTTAGGTGACCATTTTTCTTCAGTATTCTATAAAAATCCTGAGCCTATTTTTAGTATATGATTTATTGATTTTGAAACAGATCTGAAAATCGGCAGAAACTGAATTTTTCGGGTTGATTTTGCGGTTTTTCGTCCGGTCGATATTCTAAATACTTTGCTAACATGCTAGGGTGTGTTTAGTTAGGCTCTGATACCACTGTTAGGTCCACGTTATCTCTCCCGGTACTTTCGGGGTTGCGGAAACGGTAAAACAAAAATTTTCTTAAGCAGGGTAACATTGACCGTAAAAGCCGGATCTTTACTAAACAACATACTAGCATCCTAACTAGAGATTTATCTACTCGGTTAGGGGTTATACCTCAACTTGATCTCCTTCTCTTCTTGTTGTTCTTCTCCTTGCTTGCTCCGAGGCTTGATCCGGACTTTGGTCACCTCTGCGGCCTCCTTGAGTCGAAGACGATCCACCCGAGAGATATACACCGAGCTCCACCTCGAGCCGAGGTAACTAGGGCAAAGAGGTTGCTAATCTAGAAGCCCTAGGTTGTGTAGAAGTGGTAGATGAATGGTTTTGTCTTTGTGGGATCTTTATCTCTCAACACATGAGATCAAAAGATGAATCAAGAGGAGGAAGAAGAAGGAGGAGCTAGCAACCATGGTTCATTTCCTTTTCTTCTCACTTGAAAAAACAAGAGAGAGAATGAGAAAGAAATTATGAACTAAAGAAAAGTAACCATGGTTACAATAATTCAAAAACATTATCATTACTAATCCCATCAAGATAAATTTTGATGGCTACATTGAAATGACCATTATCATAATCAAAATAGAAAAAGAAAAAGAAAAGAAGAGTGTAGATCCCTCTTGAAGGTCAATGGTCAACCCGGTCAACCGGTCAACAAAGTCAAGAGAGGTCATGGTGGTCAAATGGTCAATGCAATTAGCCATCATAAAATTATCACTAAAAGGATTAGTAAATGATATCCGCGGCTCATAATGGTTTTGACCAAACGAACTGCCATAACCCTCATAAGCCTGCCACATAATGGTTTCGGCCGAACCAACTGCCAAAACCCTAATGAGGCACCTCCTCCTCCAACGCTCCGGAAAACTGTGCATACACACCTGCATCCGCATTCCGTAGAATGCGGATGCACAGAAGACAAAACAAATCCATTCGTGCAATACTAGGATCCGGCTTAAACCAAAGCTCACTAGTATTGCCTGCCCGAACACCACACGCACACAAGTGTACGTAAGTGATCGCAGCCCTGCCGTAAAACCATACGGCCTCTACGCGTTTCGCTCAGTGCAGGGAAACTCTCTGTGTGGGATTCTAAAGACTCGACACTACGCTGGCAGTGGATTTAACAACAGACCGCAAGCGGCACTAGCTGTACGTAACGGTCCCTAGGTAGATGTCGATAAGAAGGCCGATGAGGTAAACCCATCCGAACTCCTTCTGAGCCTGTATGTGACAATCTCTGTACAGTCCGGTCTATTCGTCTGATACATCGCATGGCGGGCCTAGGGGGGCGGTAAACGTCAGTCCCCTAATAGCGGTACAAGTCGTGTCGGAGTGAAGCCCAGAACACCCTGAGATAACACTGGAAACCTACGAGTATATCTCGCTTGCCCTGGCTAAGGACTACTCGTGTAATGGCTCTCCTAGACACAGCGCGATGTCAACCCCCAATACCGGGAGAGACGAATCCTGTCTAACCGTCACTGCCTCCAAGTGCTTTGGGACTGCACCCAACTACTACCTGTTTGCACGACTCAGTAGAGCCGTGGTAGGGTAGTAATCAAAGAACAGTGGGAACACACTCGAGGCGAAGTGACAGTGTCAAGTCAGCGGACTAAGCTGTACTCATGTCACCTGGGAACTGATAACTGACGATAGGTATAATACCAACCATCAGTTCCCGACGAGTCCTGTCCAGTGTACTCGTAACCTAACGATCACCCGCATACTATCTCAAGTACGACATACTGACGGCTGTGGGACAGACCGTCTCCCGTGCTGGGATGAGAAGCGCATACGCTAGTCTACTACGGAGTATCGATACCCTGTCTCGATAATCCCACGACTAGGGACGTGTATAAGGATGTGCTTGTGGATTACCCAGCCCCCACGAGTGTGATCGCCATCACAACGCCGGTAATCAAGCAAAGATCCTGAGGGCTCTACTAATGCGTATAGGTGATACAATAAAGAAACACACATGTACACATTAAAGCAGAGACAAACCAAGTAGCACACTACTATATTGAGCAAGATTGTCTATACAACTGTGAATATCCCAAGCATCCATCAAGTAATATACAAACTTGTTTGATACAGTAATGGTCTCTAGGGCATATACACTAACACATCACTCTGTAGAAGATATCTGGCCGAACACGTCCTCGGGAACTCGTTCCAACCATCCGAGGAATACACAATACTCGTCCGTTCTCTATCAACTCACAACGCATCCGGGTAAGGTCCACTATCCGAATCTGGTCAGCTTGCTGATCTCTTACCAAATGATATCTGGACGACGTCAAACTTTTCGATTGAGTCATCGAGGTCCCAAAATTTTCCGAAGGCTCAAAACCGGAGAAAAGTCTAAAAATATCTTGTACATACCACAGTACCTCTGGACCAGCCGTAGAAGGGCAAACCCAAGCCTTACTGATGGCACCGGTAAACTACTGCAAACCCTAAGATTCAAAAGCGGTTCCATGGTCATCATGTCGAGTTAGGGTTTCATTCTTCTAGAGGGTCCACAGAATCACTTGCATGTTCCTCCGAACACTTTAAACATGGAAAATGGGTTTCTGACACTCGTTCGAACTTTTTAACTTTGCCTATACAACATGTGAATACCATTCGTCCGCATGATAAACAATGCTTCAATCCTCCAGGAATGGCGATACATCGACGGTTATCTCTGGATCGGTCTGCTCTAGGTCTGAATAAGATTCTCTCCACACTGGAAATCTTCAACATATCTGGGCCTGTGCCGGTGCATCAATCTGACGAATCACCTTCGTCTCTCAACTCGGGATAGACTAGCTATCACTTGAAGCATCTCTGCCTGGAAGGCCCAGCGATCCTAGCTCGTAAGCTCTGGAAATGACATCCCGTCAATCTCAACAACAGCTGGGTCATCTATCCACACAGTAGATGACATCACAATCTTTGAGGTAGGCTGTACATCAACAGTCCTTTCACAACTGGCAGCTTCTAACAATGGTCCGATCATCCGGTGTAAAACTAAACGCTCGCCTCCACAAGAGGTCACAACATAAATACTAACCCGAGACGTTCCCGTGTCACCAGAAACCACAATGGTCAGTCCTCGTACAAGACGAGCTCGCCCTGACTGCAACACTAGCAGCAGCTCAATCTGCGCTTAAACCATGGTGACAGGAAGCTCAATTGAGTATCGAAGAAAGCAGATCAACGGCATGAAAGGAAACGACAGATCCATAATGGATACATGATCATAAGAAGGAACAACATCAATGAAAGAATGATCGTGGAAACTAATAGAATCGGGGATCTCAAATGGATATATAATCATGGGTACGAAGAGAATCATGGATCTCAAAAATATGTACATCCTAAGGTTTCTTAAGTGGAGTATCGTATCGTAAATATGCCACGGAACATACGTACGGTACGTCACTCTACTCAAGCTTCCTACTCCATCAATCACGGTCAGCCTATGAAACGAAAGTTCTGATCAAATACCTTCCGTTCAAATCTAAGTTCCGTAAGGTCAAGCCTAGGTTCCGAAATACACATCCGCCCTAGACTCCGCATAGTCAAACATAGACTCGACGCAATGTTTAACCTAGCGCTCTGATACCAATTTTGTCACGACCCGAAATATTAGCTCATGACCAGCACTTGAGTCACCCTACGTCTAAAGGCGTAACGGAATTTAAGTAAGCTGAAAACCTAGAAATCTAAACCTTTTTAAGAAAATAAAGGAGGTGAAGTTTTGAAATAAAGGTATAATGAAATCAAGTTTTCTTAATGCATAGAAATGGAACATGAAAATGCATGTGGATTATGCAAGGTTAAAAACATGTTTCGTCTTTTTTAAAAATTCAGGCAGCACCTCCTTTGTATATTTTGATCCAAAATCACATATACAAGATAATGATAAAGGCATCCCCAAGCGGGAGCTAGCTCATCGCCAAACGGCGAATCATAACCATGCAAGACAGTATAAATAAGTATACGACGCCCAACGGCAAAGTTCACCACAAAAGATAAATAAATAAGCAAGACATCAAACCACAAGTGGCGGAAAACCCCTCGCTCTAAGTCTCACAACCACAAACTAACTAAGTCTCATTACTTAAACAATTTACTAATTTTGATTGATAGAGTTAATTAGATACAATATGAAATATAGATACAAGAGTGGGTACGATACAAATGTCCCACCTACCAATGCAAAACACCCGAATGTAACTGTGTGCCAGCGAAGCCGCTACTGATCCAAGCGGTCAACCTGCAAGAACTGTTGGACAACGGGGGTGAGTTGCCAACTTGTGAGTAGAAAAACATGAACAAGTAGAAATCGAATAAACAACGACTCCTAGGTCAACTATACATAATGGTAATACCATGATATCTAGGGTGACCGGGTCGTATATGTGCCAACAATGTAATCAACACTTATGTGTATGCGGATATCATCCAACCATATGATCAATGTCTGTATGCACATAAATATCATAAAAAAGTGTGCATGAAAGTATGTGGATATAAATCAACGGTGTCCCTCGCGACACATCAAAATCATGGAACCTTTGTAGGGTTACTAGGCACTCTCACAAGGTTCTACAAGGCATCAACCATGCCCGATTTAAAATTTAGACGTGCCGAACAACCCTAACCAAGATCTTTACTAGAGATTAGGTGAAAACATATAGCAAGTAAACTACTTTACTTCTAAGAGTTTAGGATTACAACCTTTCTAGTCCGGTCCTTCGCTTCATAAGCTCCGTGTTGAGGTCCCTTCGCTGCGATCATCATATAGCCGGACTCTAGAGAGGCTCCACGAAGAGAAAGATGAAAGCTTGCTTCCGATCTTCGATAACAAAGATGATCTACCTTGAAGTTTCATTAACACAAGCTCTCACTCACAAATGAAGTGAACACCCTAATCTAAATGGCAAGAATAGATTAGGATGATGAAGTAGGAATTTAGCTCTCATTAAAATTTTCTTTAACTCACTCATTTTCATCACTTCATAAAAAGCTAGAAAACTTTTTCATGAAAGAACAAGGAAGAAGAAGAAGCATTCTCTTTGTGATGAATAATGAATCCATAGTGAGGTTAGAAATGCAACCATGGGTTAAGTATGATAACTTAACCCATGTAGAGACTTAACCATGGTGAAGGGTTGGGTTGGGTTAACTAAATATCTACAAAAATATCTTTACAAAATATCTTTGCAAGAACAAAACAAAAAGCTTCTAGAAGCTTCTAGAAAAATTAACCCAAATCAAAACTTAATCATGTTTAATCTCCACTAATCATGTTGCATTAATAACCCTAACATGTTACAATATTATATATCATATATACAATATTTATTGTAACAAATTAAATTATACAATTAACATATATCGCATATATATCAATGTATTACCCGAGTGAGACAATGAATCTTTTAGTGAGCTTATATTAGTTAATTTAATTTAATATATCAAATATATAATTATACATTAAATTATCGATACAACACTTGATCCAATAATCCGTCTATTTCATAAATAACCGACTAATATAATCTGTATCAGTTCATCGAATCAACACTTGATCCGATGACCCGGCTATATCATATATACCCGGCCGATATCTCATATCGCGAGAATCTAATACGATATCACATACACGTATTGTTCTCGGTCCCACACATATCATATATGTGATCCTACTCCGTTTTTCCTGAGTCAAGAAACCTCTGTGTAGGACTCTAAAGAATCGTCAATACGCCGGCAGTAGGTGATGATCATATAAAATACCCAAAAGCTGCAAGCGGTCTGCTAAACGTAACATCCACCCAGGTATTGAGAGATCAGAAGATCAACAAGAAAGGTTGTATATTCTCCTGCGAATCCAATCAGTAACACTCCCGTACAGTCCAGTCTCTTCGTCTGATATGTCGCATATCTCGTCTAGGGGTGGTAAACGTCAGACCCCAGTAGCATGATAAGTCGTGTCGATATGAGGTCCATAACAGTTAGGGAAACTACTGATAACACTTAATAGTAAATCTCAGCAACCCTGGTCAGGGATTTCCAGTTATAGCCAATCGAACACAGTGCAACATCAACTCCCTATACCGGGAGAGACGAAACCCCTCCTATCGCTCATTGCCTCCATGTGATTCGGGACTGTACCAAAAATCCACCTTTTTGCATGCCCTCTTGGAGGTGGTATGATGGAAATCAAAGCACAGTGGGAATCACACAAGACTCTATGACGATCTCTGGTCTACAGACTAACATGTACCAGTGTCACCGGAGAACTGCCATCTGACGTGAGGTATAATACCATCTGGGAGTTCTCGGTGAGTCCGTCCAGTGTACCTAGTCTCCAATGAGCACCCGTACACCATTCTTGATGTCAAACACCGATGGATATGGGATCATCCATCGCCCATCATATGGGGCAAGATACGTATACGCTAGTCTACTCTGGTGTATGGATGCCCTGTCACGATACACCATCGACTAGGAACTGTTATAGGATGTACTCATCGACTACCGTGGCCCCACTAGTATGATCTCATCATAGTCCCAGTAGTCGAGTACATATCCTAAGGGCTTTATCAACATATGAGAGTAAGACAGTAAACTAATATAAGTCAACATGTTAAGATAAAGAGCAACCAGATAGCGTACTATCATGTCGAGCAAGAAAGTCCTCCCTATATATGTCCAAGCATCCACTACAATATACATCGTACGTACAGTAATGCCCTCTGGGGCATACATATAACTAACAATCTCCCACTTGCACTAGGGCTATCTGTTGTGGTATCGCATACCCAACAATCAGCTGTGGATCCGCATTGTTGTCCTCTGTGTCTACTCTCCAAACCTTAATCTCCGTGGAGATCAACCATCTCTATGATCAGGTGATACAGCCTAAGACTTATATCTGGATTTCTGATGGGACGGGGGTTCCTAGGCCAAAGCCTTAACTCCATTGTCACACAATGGTTCGAACGAAGTTCATCTCATGAACTTATATATATCCAGACTGCCTCTTTGGAACCATCCTTGGTAACGATGTATCTTGCCTTTAATCGTCTAGTAAGTCACGGTATCTAGCCTGGAACTCTTCCAACATACCGTCCCTCTACTGAGGGTAAAGACAATGCCTGCGACTGACATTCAGTCCTCCTTATCACCCTGGAACCTTTTCCAGTGATTCTCCCCGGGATCGATTGATACCATCTCACTACAACTAGTGAGAATCCTAACATCCATTTAGATCCATCTCATAGATATAAAACCTAGGATTTAGGAGGTATCACCCTGATCCTATATGGAGAATCCTTGTGATAAGCGGAGATTAACCGAGTGTAGCATAGGAAACTCCTTCCTTATCAAGAGTATGTCATCCACGTACTATACGAGGATCACTACCATACTCCCTATTACCTTTTTGTATATACAAGGTTCATCTACCATTTTGATGAAGTTAAACTCTTTGACTATCACATCAAAACAGATGTTCCAACTCCGCGATGCCTGATTTATTTCATAAAACAACTTGCACATGTTTTCGCTGCTCCCACTGTCTATGAAGCCCTCTGGCTGTGTACTTATAGACGCTCTCTTCTAAATCAATATTTAGAAAAGCAATCCTGACACCCAACCGCCAGATATCGTAGTCATGGTATGTAGCCGTGGCAAGTAGGATCTGGATGGACTTAAGCATAGCTTTGAAAGTCTCAACTTTTTCATGTCCACCAAGTAATCTTCTCAAGATATACTTACTCCTGATGGGGATTTAACCCTTGAGATAAAGCAACCAAAGTCCATACTTTGTTGGTGTATAAGGATTCCATCTCAGATCGCTAAGCATCCAGCCATTCTTACAGAGTCCCACTCCTGATGGCCTGCTCGAAATTAGTTGGGTCATCATCTCATGATGCAATCCATGCTCCTACTGTCATAAAGAAACCGAAGTATCTCTCAGGTGGATGAGGTACCCTAGCAGATCGGTGGAGAGGCTGTGGTTCGTTGGAAACTATTGAATCCTGTGGTTCTACCAAATCATCAGTTGCAGTTTGTATAGCTTGAACTCTTTCCAGTTCTACCTCATGACCACTAATTTCTTCACAAGAAATTCCCTTTCACAAAGGTGGTATGCTGAGAAAAGAAAAACACCTTTTGTTTCACAGTTTGGTAGAAGATATTCCCTTGCGAATGCTTGGGATATCCAACAAACTTCCACAGAACTTACCTTGCCTCGAGCTTGTTCGGATTATGCTTTTGGACATAGGCTGGAAAACCCCAAATCTTAACATTCTTAAGATATGGTCTCTTCCCATACCATATCACATATGGAGTGGTAGGCAAGTGATTTGATTGGAACCCTATTCAATAGGTATGCAGCTTCACAAGTGCATAACTCCCAAAAGAAAATAGGAAACTCAGTAGTACTCATCTTAGAGCGCACCATATCACACAGGGTGTGATTGCTCTGCACCGATACACCGAGTTGCTGTGGTGTATACGGAGGAGTAATGCTGAGAGAGAATCTCATTCTCTTTTAGAATAGTCCAGGAATTTCAGTGCTCAAGTATTCTCCTCCCTGATCACATCAAAGGACATAATACTTATACCCGTTTTGGCTCTCTACTTCTAACTCATATTCATTGAATTTCTCAAAAGTTTCAAACTTGTGTTTCAACAGGAACATATGTCCAAATCTTGAGAGATAAACAGTGAATGTAATAAAGTATAAAGAACCGGTCTTGGCATGTGTAGATAGGGGACTTTAATACATCGGCATGTATCAATCCCAAGAGTTCACTAACTCTTTCTCTGTTTCTAATAAACAGAGCTGTGGTCATCTTATCTTTGTGACATGACCGGCAAGTTCCACAAGATATATATATTCAAACTAATTTAAATATGCATCTAAATGTAACTTCAGCTAGTCGGGTCACATTGATATGACCTAGTCTATAATACCTCAAGAAGGATCCGTTCATTTCTGAACTGTTCCTCTTGTGTGTGTTCTGTAAATTAAGAACTGTAGTTTGATTTAGAACATCAATACTTTTAGATAACGTGCCTGAACCGATCAACTCTTGATATAGGAAATGTTCAAAACATTATCCAACAGTACAAAATTATATCCTTGTTTAATAAATAAAGAGACTGATATGATGTATATTAGGTTCGGTATCTAATAACATTCGTTCAGAATCAATGTATTCTGGTAATACAGGGTGATAACTACCAACAGATTTGGCTGCAACATTTGCACCGTTTCTATCTCATGAAACTTATCACCCGTTCTCAGTTCTCTACCTATCTGTAGCCCATGTAACAAATTACATTTATGGGATCCTGATCCGGTATCTCATACCCAGGACGTAAAGGATACTGAGAAATAGTTCTCGGTAACGAACATACCCGAAGAAGATACATCAACATGCTCTTTCTTCGTTTGGGTGGCACGGGAATTCTGGTAATCCCCTATTTCCTGCTCTGTCTTATAACAATTATAAGTTGGAGCGGGACAAACGTTCCTTAGCACAGTATAACAAGCTGGTTCAGTCAATACATCCATATTATTATCTTGATTAAGGCGTGATATGGTCACTACCTAAAGAGAGAGAGAGAAGAAAACACTCAGCGTGCGCTTTTACAAGATTAGATTGGTTATCAATTTATCTAATCAGGATGTCTCCCACTGTTTTAGTCAAATCTTCCTTCAAACCCTAAAAGGAAAGACTAGTCGGGATTAATTACACCCTACAAGTTCGCCAATCTTTCAGCAAGGCCAGTGCCGGTACTTTGAGGGAGGTTCCCCGCGCTTTCGCACGGACCTAATTAAAATAAACCTAGCTTTTCCCAGGGGCATAACCCCGTTAACACCTTTCTAGACAACTACTTGATTGGCTAATTGTAATGTGTAAAACTTTCCCAGGAGTAACTCTTACTCGTAGCGGGTATCGGGATCCAACTATCTCATAGAAGGTATGCAAGCTCATTGCAAATTTCAACACTTGAAATTCCCAATAATATTTTATCCCTAGCAGCTATATGATATAGTCAACAAATCATAAGTGCTAGTCAAGTTCAACCCGTCATTTCCCGATTGAATTAAACCCACCCGCACGACCCTTAACATAGTCAACAAAGTCGCACGACTACCCTAATCCAATCGCATCATATGCTTATACAGATAAGCACTAATCAGCTACCGCACACTACGCCTTAACATAGTCAACAAACATAGCACAAATACTAACTAGTACTTATCTGAAATGACGGAGGGCTACGACAGGTTTTTAAGAAAACCCTTTGCGTAATGAACTTGATATTGTTGTAGAATCAAGTGATTTTTAAATGGAATGTTTTTGAGGCCTTTTCTAGTTTTGCTAAAGAGGTCACTCCCGGTGAAGGGATCGTCGGCTCTTTCCTCATCGAATAAGGTGCAGGATATTTCACAAATATCGCTATGCAAAGCAAAAACTATATAAGCAATCAAAAGACAAACCGTGTTTGTAGCATCTGCTAGTTTCGCTAAAGAGGTCACTCCCGATGAACGGATCTCGGCTCTTTCCTTATCGAATAAGGTGCAGGATGTTCTACAAGGAACACCGCTCTGCAAAGCAAGAACTAGAGCTACCAGTTTTTAAACAAGTTTCTACAAAATCTTTAGGTTTGTTTTAGTTTCATTAATCTCATTAATGAAGTCCCATTTTTTTATGCTTCACCAGAATCACATTTGAAATGAAATCTGCAATATAACATATATCTCATATAAATAATATAAACATTCGTCTCAGGCAGTAATATGATCTCATCACAGAACATTGCAGCAGAAGAACATATATGAAATATTGGATATACTAGGAGGTCCGTGTTTTAATACAAGCCTGTATAAAACACGGATTCCACGGTCGCGATGAATAGCCAAACCCACATCCCTAGACTCCTACGAGAGCGGCAAGTAACACTGCCAATTCTAGGGTTAGGAGGCCCGGTCTCGACTCCTCGAGATGGTCTCCCACTGGACCCTAGAACCCGGCTACTTATGCTCCCCGCCTTGGGTCTACCTAATACGAAAAAGTAAATAATATACATTGGTGACATCATCCTCAGCCCTGAAGTGCCCCAATAAAAGAATGTTATATACAATGAATTTTATATGAATGAAAAAGAAAAACTCTCATCTCACATAAAACCCCCGGCTATTCAAAACACGACGATCCAATATAACATATCACAGCAACACATAATATCACATATCATCAACGTAAGAAAATATGCGTATCCCAGTTGTCGTTGATCTATAGCAACGAAACCGGCGATACACCACATATTACACTTACGGTCGCAGAAAAGAAAGTTAAAACTACAACAGTTGGAATCCGCAATGTAGCGTTTTGAAAATCGTTTCGGTGAAATTTCGGAAAATTGGTAAAATAAGGGGGGTTTTCTGTAAAAAGTCGAAATACAAATATCTTATTATAAAAATTAAATATACATATTCTAGCTATGTAATTGCTAGTATTTGGTGTTTATTGAGCCACTAGTGAAATTTCAAATTTTCTGAAAAAAAATTATTTTATTATTATTTTAAGCCGTCACTAATACATTTAATTAGAGAAAATTACAAACTGGAATGGGTTGAAACAAATTTTGTGCATCATCACACATTAAACAAAATTTTATCATGTGGTTTTTGAAACGAAATCGTTTGCCAAAACGGTTTAGAAAATATCGAAGAAAAAGGCTTTTTTCGGTGAATTAAGTGTTAATGGGAATTGGGGTATAACATTTATCTTTTTTTCTCATCCACACAAACCCACACCCATTCCCATGTTATGCTGGCTGAGCCAAATGGGCAGCCCCCTTCCCTTTGCTCCAAAGAAAAATTTTAATGAGGCAATATCAAACATGATAGCATTGGCTTTAATTAATGAAGTATGGGTATTTTTATTTAACTTTGCATTAGCATTCCAACACCTCAATCCCTCTCTCCTCATCAAAATGTGGCCGGCCTTGCTGCTGCTGTGCAGCCCACCCATTCCCAATTCATGGAAAAAAAAAGAAAGTTAAATGGTATAGGGAAATATTTAATTAAGTACTTGAAGCATGGTGTTTTGTTTTTATGAATGGTTTGTGCTTTGACTTCTATACATTTCCTTGACTTCAACCCATTCCCTTCAAAACCTCCTTTCCTGCCCTCGGCCAGCAGCTGCCCCTCACTTCCCCATCACTTTTCCACATCAAAACACCTCCATTTCTCATCAAAATTCACATAAAACCTCCCATGTTTGAGCTAATTCTTCATTCTTTTTCTTCTTTCTTTCCTTGGGCAAATCAAGCTTGGATCTTGATGCAAGAAACCATTTTGGGAGGCCTAGAATTTGCAAGTTTGATCTCCAACATGTGAGGTATAATCTCATGCTTTTGTTAAATTTGTTGTTTAGTTGCTTGAATCAAACTTATTTAGTGAGTATTATGGTTCCAATTTCAAGTTTAGAAATTCAAGAGAAGGATTTGGATAATGTTAGGGTTGTGATAATTTGATGATGGTTGTGATATGTATTTTAGAAACTTATGATATGCAAATCTAGTGAAGTAGTTGACTTGTTCATTGTTACTTAAAATGGTTAAAATTGGAGTTTTAACAAACTAGGTTTTCGAATTTAATTGCAAATGTTAGATTAAAAATCTAATTATGTTATTCATGACATTATTAACATTAATAAGTGTAGTTTAATACTTTAGTTCATGAAAATCCAAGCTAGATTGTAGTTTGTGCATTTTTGCTATAAAATTGTTAAAATTGGTTATGTATGCAAACTAGATTTTTGAGATTGATGTTAAGAGTTAAGTTTAAAATCTAATTGACATTGGTATGACTTAATTAAGATGTTTAATAAGTATTATGGCCGCTAGATTTGTTTAAACGTCGAGTTTTGTACTAAAACGGGTAATTTGTGCTTGCTAGATTTTCGGAAAAATGGCTTTTAAAATGAATTTGGGGTTTTTGTGAATTTTAATGCTATTTTATATTATAATTAGTGCTTGTGATTGTAAAAATGAGTATGTTTAGGTTTTTCTCGATGGTTTGGCGTTTGTACGCCGACATCGATGGTTTTTGGGTTGATTTGTGAAAGCAACCATAGGTTTTGACCTGTGTGGGATTCGTGTGTCGTTTCGGTCATGAGTCGGATTTTAATGCGATACGGTGTGTTATGATATGTAGGTACCCCATGTGGACTTCGAGACGACAAGCAAGCGCGTGGCGACGTCGGCACCGGCGAGCGAGGACCAGGTGAGTAGATTTATATCTACGGGAAGAAGTCGGGTGGATGGCGTATAGCACCCCGGCAGTTCGTGGTGATGTATACGAATACGTATACACACATATATATATTGATTATATATTGTTTGAGTACTGATGATAAATATGGATATTTGGTGTTCTTGGGTGATTTAGTGTCGCGAAACCCTAGAGTAGTGGTCGCACCACACATGCACACACCAACCCATACTTGCATACTTTCTTATTTCATTTGCGCTTACGGGAATGTTTTGTTATGTGTACACATGGATATGAGACTATGTGTTCATATACGAATTTGAGGATGATACTTGGGATTGAGATGAGTCGATGAGATTTGTGTTAAGGTTGTGATATCGGTGATATGGCAGGATTCGTATTTGAGATACGTCCTGATGTTATAGCGGGTCTTTGAACGATGATACGGTTGAATAGTGTTATTAATAAAATGGTCGACATGTGATCGTGATATGAGATATGATATGCTAGGATATTGATCCTAGGCTGTATTGGGCGATGTATACCCCTTGATGATGATATGTGTTGATTATATTAGTATTGTATTAGACATAGGTCAGTACCTTAGACTCTGATCTTTGATAAAGAGGATACCGGATGAATAGTGTGATGAATATGATTTTGACCCGTACCCAGATTTGGGGATGCCGTACGACGGATTTACGTACGAGCTATATTTTGATGATTGATCCACACTCTTGACTTGGAATGTCTGATTATAGATATGGTATCGGATATGATATTATTGAGGCGGGATCGCCGACTAATATATATACAGGTATGTATATGTATCGACTCAGATGTTAGGCGGTTTCCTTACCTGTAGTCCAGCTTGTTAGCTTAGCCCTTTAGTTTAGTTTACTTGTTAGATTAGATTCGATTCTTACCTATTTCAAAAACTAACGAATCGTGGGTATTTTAAAAGACAGTCCAAGGGATCCTACGGATATTTCAAAAGACGTATCTTTTCATAAAAACACATTAGCCCTTATTTTCAAAACCCCACGATTCGTGTTATTTTCAAAAGGCACCATTGTAGGACTTATATTAGGTTAATGCAGATTAGTTATCGTTGCGTCTAGTATTCAGCTCCCGCTCATTATTGTGGTTCGTTCCGCATCGCATGCTTATATTAAGCTTCATATTCTACTGTTGATATCTTGTGGCTAGGACACCAGCACCATTACCGATGTGTTAGTTGTATGTATGCCCTAGAGGCCAGTATTGTACAGATGATGTATATTATATTGGATGCTTGGACATATATAGAGATGACTTTTTGCTCGATATGATAATATGCTATCTGGTTAATCTTTATCTTAACATGTATACTAGTCTCTTTAAACTGTCTTATGGTTACATGTTGGTAAAGCCCTTAGGATGTGTACTTGACTACCTGGACTATGATGCAGATCATACTAGTGGGGACATGGTAGTCCATAAGTACATCCTTCAAGGTCCCTAGTCGTGGGTGTATCGAGACGGGGCATCGATATACCAGAGTAGACTAGCGTATACGCTTCTCGACCCATGTGATGGGCGATGGATGATCCCATATCCATTGGTGTTTGACATCAGAGATGGTATACGGGTGCTCAGTGGAGACTGGGTACACTGGACGGACTCGCCGAGAACTCCCAGATGGTATTATACCTCACGTCCGATGGCAGTTCTCAGGTGACACTTGTACAGGTTAGTCTGTAGACCCGAGATCGTCATAGAGTCGTGTGTGACTCCCACTGTGCTTTGATCTCCACCTTACCACGTCCATGAGGGCGTGCAAAACGGTGGTCTTTGGGTACAGTCCCGAGTCACATGGAGGCAATGAGCGATAGGAGGGGTTTCGTCTCTCCCGGTATTGGGGGTTGATGTTGCGCTGTGCTCGATTGGCCGTAACAGGGAAGTCCCTGGCCAGGGCTGATCAGAGATTTGCTGGTAAGTGTTACCAGTAGTTTCTCGACCCGTTATGAGCCTCACATCGGCACGACTTATCGGTTATTGGGGTCTGACGTTTACCACCCATAGACTTGATATGCGACATATCAGACGGGGAGACCGGACTATACGGGAAGTGTCGCCGATCGGCTCGACGGGAGTTGTGGCAGGTTCGCTTGTTCTCTTCTGATCGCTCAATACCCGGGTGGCCGTTACGTTTAGCTGACCGCTTACGGCTTGGGGGTGCTTGATATGATCATCACCCACTGCCGGCGTATTGACGAGTCTCAGAGTCCCACAATGGAGTTTCCTAGTCCAGGCGAAACGTTGTGGTGCGCATATCCGATATGCGCATGGACCCGATTAAAATGCGCGTATGGGATACCGTATATTGATCGGGCAGCTTGCTTTTGGTAGGGGTCATATGAGATATGGCCGGATTGGTAAATCAAGTGTTGATTTATCATTTAACCATTAGTTTCTCATTAGAAATCCTTTTCTTGTGTTGGATGGATGTATGAATGCATGTATGTTTTTCTTTCATTCTAGTTTCATGCACATATGGATGTGTATACATACATACATGCATACATACATTTATCATGGTTGGATATATATGAAAATGGTGGCAATATAAGACTCACATCATGGTATTTTTTATGAATTATTATTGTATTTATATTTAAACATAAAAGGAAATAAAAGGTTCATTATTGTTTTCTTCTACACTCTTCTTTTGACTTAACCATTCTCACCCACCTTTTAACCTTTGGTTAATTTCCTTTTGTGTTTTAACTCTAGTACAATAATGATTCAACCATGGTTTGAGATGATAGATGGAAAAGATATATTGATATATTTTTCTATTTTTCATAGAGGAGAAAAAGTGATCATCTTCTTCAATATTGCCATTATCTTCTTCCTCCTCCTTCATAGCTCTCTAGATTTTTGTAGTGAGCTATATAATCAATAAGTTAGGATTTTGAAGTGAGAAAGAGAACCACAACACCATTCTACACAAGTATAGCCCACTTGTTTAGGGTGTTGACTTGATTCCGTTCACTTGATCGGAGAAAGTCGCTAGCTTGGACAAAGCGGACTCCGGGTGGATCATCGGTGACGTCGAGCAGTTCAAGCGGAGTTTTTTCAACCCCCAAGTAGCCGAGGAGTCTAGCGTAGGGAGCTACAAAGATTGTAGTCTCTAAACCCTAACTTTTATTAGCTTAAAGTTTTGTAACCTTAATTTTCTAGGATCGATTCCTTTGCATGTTTGTTTAGCACAATAAAAACTTAAACTTTTGGACATGTGATGCTTCAAAACTCTTCATAAGGTTCTAAACAAACCCTTCATTGTTATCAGAGCCGACCTAGAACATTAGGCGACGTTTTTATGAAGTGAAAACCCCGATCTGACAAAAAATACGGATTCTTTGGGTGCTCTCTGGAAATTTTTTAAAAACTGACCTTTTCAGAATTAAAAATTCTCAAAAAATAGAGCAGGTAAAGATAAGACAAACTGGAAAATTCGTGGCCATGAACAGGCTTAGGCCGCGGATCCGCGGCCATAAGAAAGGATCTTTTGCTCCATTTTGCACAGTATTTTTCCTTACCTGCTACAGTATATTTTGAGTATGTTTAATCTGAATCTGCTGTTGAAAATTTCTGGAGATGGTTTTGGACTCGTCGTTTCGATCGGAATTTTCATTTCGTTTTCTTTTCCGGGTAAACTAGAAAGTATTGAAGTGTTTGAACGAATATCATTTGCTCGCTATTCACGGGGTTTAAATACTTTGGAGATAAGTGCAAGTCTTTTTGCGGTGGTCCCTCTAGAAGACAACAAACCTTAACTCGATTATGTGACCGTCTCGAACTGCCCTTTGAACCTTAGGGTTTGGGGCAGTACGGCGTGCCACATGTGAGGCGTTGGCTTGACCCTTCTACGGCTGGACCGCTACTACTGTGTCACACTCCGGATTTTTGAACCCTGCTCAAGTGTTGAGCTTTAGTGAATCTTGGGTATTTGATCGGTCGTTCGAAAACTTTAATACTGTCTGTTTATTCGGAATGTGATGCAATGTGTGGAATTCACATTGTAAGACATGAAATACGAGGTATGTGATATTTCGCATTTATGATGTCTAAGGATAATGTGGATTCCAGATATTGCAGTTTTACACTTTCTTTTCTGTGACCGTAAGTGTAGTATGTCGATATCGCCGGTTTCGTTGCTATACATCAACGACAATTGGGGTACGCATACTTACTTACGTTGATGACATGTGATGTTATGTGTTGTTGGATATGTTATATTGGATAGTCGTGTTCGAATAGCCGGGGTTTTTTTTATGTGAGATGAGTGTTTTTCATTTTCATTCATGTAAAAACTTGTATGTAATATTCTTTTTTGGGGCACTTCCAGGTAGCGGAAGTTGTCACCCTTTGTATATTATTTACTTTTCCGCATTAGGATAGACCCAAGGAGGAGAGCATATGTAACCGGGTTCTAGGGTCCAGTGGGAGACCAACTCGAGGAGTCGAGTCCGGGTCTCCTAACCCTAGAATTGGCAGGGTTGCTTGCCGCTCTCGTAGGGGTCTAGGGGTGTGGGATTGGCTATTCATCACGACCGTGGAATCCGTGTTTTATACTGGCTCGTATTGAAAACACGGACGTCCTAGTATATCCAATATTTCATATGTTTCTTCTGCTGCGAAATCTGTGATGTGATTCTGTGATGGATATTGTTTATATAGTATATATGATATATTATATAGACGTTACTTATGTTTTACACCCGCGCTAGCCCTGCCCTGCTCTGTCGTTAGTTACCTAACCTAACGGTGCACGAGGGGACATCGAGGCGAATGCGGATGGCATAAGTGTACGTCATATCTATCTGTGATGTTTAGGTATTTAAATGATGGGACTTCATTAATGTGATTAATGAAAGGAAAGAAACCTAAGATGTTGTAGAATCAAATTTTAAAACAAAACAGGTAGCTACAGTTCTTGCTTTGCATAGCGGTATATATGATATACCCTGCACCTTATTCGATGAGGAAAGGACCGAGATCCTTTCACCGGGAGTGACTCCTTTGGCAATAACTGGTAGATGCTACACACTCGGTTTGGCTTTGATTGCTTTTAAGAGTTTTTGCTTTGCACAGCGATATATATGATATATCCCGCACCTCATTCGACGAGGAAAGGGCCGACGATCCCTTCACCAGGAGTAACCCCTTTAGCAAAACTAGAAAAGCCTCAAAATCACTCCATTTCAAAACTTCATTTGATTCTACAACGATATCAAGTTCATTACGCAATAGGTTTTCAGAAAAACCTGTCGTAGCCCTCCGTCATTTCAGATAAGTACTAGTTAGTATTCGTGCTACGTTTGTTGACTATGTTAAGGCGTAGTGTGCGGTAGCTGACCAGTATTTATCTGCTTATGCATATGATGCAGATTGGATTAGGGTAGTCGTGCGACTTTGTTGACTATGTTAAGGGTCGTGCAGGTGGGTTTAATTCAATCAGGAAATGACGGGTTGAACTTGACTAGCACTTGTGATTTGTTGACTATGTTAAGGTCATATAGTTGCTAGGGGCGAAAGATTATCGGGAATTTCAAGTGTTGAAATTTGCAATGAGATTGTATACCTTCTATGAGATAGTTGGATCCCGATACCCACTGCGAGTAAGAGTTACTCCTGGGTGAGTTTTACACATTGCAATTAGCTGATCAAGTAGGTGTCTAGAAAGGTGTCAACGGGGTTACACCTCTGGGAAAACGAGGTTTACATTAATTAGGTTCGTGCGAAAGCACGGGGGACCTCCCTCAAAGTACCGACACTGGCCTCGCTGAAAGATTGGCGAACTTGTAGTGCGTAATTAATCCCGGCTAGTCTTTCCTTTTAGGGTTTGAAGGAAGATTTGATAAAAACAGTAGGAGCCATCCTGATTAGATAAGATAATAACCAATCTGATCTTGCACGAGCATACGCTAAAGTGTTTTCTTCTCTCTCTCTCCAGGTAGCGACCATGTCATGCCCTAATAAAGATAATAATATGGATGTATTGACCGAACCCGCATGTTATACTGTGCTGGGGAACGTTGGTTCCGTTCTTTCTTATAAGAGTTATAGGACTGAACAGGATATAGGGGAATACCAGGATTCCCATGCCACCCAATTGAAGAAAGTACATGTTGATGCATTTTCTTCGGGTGTGTTCGTTACTGAGAACTGTTTCTCCATTTGCTCTACGTCCTGGGTATTAGATACCGGGTCAGGATCCCATATATGTAATCAGTTACATGGGCTCAAGAAAGGTAGAGAACTTGGAGAAGGTGATAAAGACATTAGAGTTGGAAATGGCGCAATTGTTGCAGCTAAGACTGTCGGGGAGTATCACCTTGTATTACAAACTGGTAATACATTGGTTCAGAACGAATGCTATTACATGCCGAACCTGATATGCAACATTATATCGGTTTCTTTATTAAGCAAAGAGGGATATAATTTTGTATTACAGGATAATGTTATGAACATTTTCCGTAACCAAAAGTTGGTTGGATCAGGCACGTTGTGCAATGGCATTTATGTTCTAAATCAATCAACAGTTCTGAGTATAACAAACACACACAAGTGGAAGAGTTCAGAACTGAACGAATCCTACTTGTGGCATTGTAGACTGGGTCACATCAATGTGACACGACTGGCTAAGTTGCATAAGGATGGATATTTGAAACCTTTCGAGTTTTCATCTTATGACACTTGCCAGTCATGTCTCAAAGGAAAGATGACCAAAACTCCGTTTACGGGACACGGAGAAAGAGTTACTGAACTCTTGGGGCTGATACATAGTGATGTATGCGGTCCCATGTCTACACATGCCAGGGATGGTTCTTCGTACTTCATTACATTCACTGACGATCTCTCAAGATACGGACATGTGTACTTGATAAGACACAAGTCTGAAGCTTTTGAGAAATTTAGAGAATATAAACAAGAAGTCAAGAACCAAACCGGAAAAGTATTAAAATCCTTCGATCTGATCGAGGAGGTGAATACTTGAGCAATGAATTCCTGGACTTCCTAAAAGAGAATGGGATTCTCTCTCAGCTGACTCCTCCATATACACCACAGCACAATGGTGTATCAGAACGGAGGAACCGCACCCTATTAGATATGGTGCGCTCTATGATGAGCACAGCTGAGTTACCTATTTCCTTCTGGGGTTATGCGCTGGAGACAGCAGCATACCTATTGAATCAAGTTCCATCTAAATCTGTACCTACCACACCATATGAGATATGGAGTGGGAAGAGACCATATTTTAAACGAGTTAAGAGATGGGGTTGTCCGGCCTATGTCAAAAGGCAAAATCCAGACAAACTCGAGGCACGGTCAGTTCTTTGCAAGTTTGTGGGATATCCTAAGAATTCACAAGGATATTTTTTCTACCATGCTGAAGAACAAAAAGTGTTTGTTTCTCAATATGCCACCTTTTTAGAAAAGGAATTCCTTGAAAAAGAAATTAGTGGCAAAGTGGTAGAGCTGGAAGAAATTCCAGATACACAAACTATAACTGAAGATTTAGTGGAACCAGAAGATTCGATAGTACCCGACGAACCCCAGCCTCTCCGCCGATCTAGTAGGGTTTCTCATCCACCTGAGAGATACTACGGTTTTCTCATTGATGGTGCAAGCGAGGATTGCATCATGGAAGATGATAACCCAACTAGCTTCGAGCAGGCCATCACGAGTGGGGACTCAGTGAAATGGCTGGATGCTATGCGGTCTGAGATGGAATCCATGTACACCAACAAAGTATGGACTTTGGACGTTGCTCCTGAAGGGGTAAAACCCATTGGGAGCAAGTGGATCTTCAAGAAGAAACTTGGTGTAGATGGGAAAGTGGAGACTTTCAAAGCTAGACTTGTAGCAAAGGGTTTTCGTCAAAGACCAGGTGTGGACTATGACGAGACCTTTTCTCCAGTGGCTATGCTTAAATCCATCCGGATCATGCTTGCCATCGCTGCTTATCATGATTACGAAATCTGGCAAATGGATGTTAAGACCGCCTTTCTAAACGGTGATTTAGAAGAGTGCGTGTACATGACTCAGCCAGAGGGCTTCGTAGACAGTGGGAGCAGCGGAAAGGTGTGCAAGCTGCTTAAATCCATTTATGGATTAAAGCAAGCATCGCGGAGTTGGAACATCTGCTTTGACGTCGTTATCAAAGAGTTTGATTTCGTCAAAAACCCAGATGAACCTTGTATCTACAAGAAGGTGGCAGAGAGTAAGGTTGTCTTCCTCGTATTGTACGTGGACGACATACTCTTGATAGGAAATGATATTCCTATGCTGCAATCGGTCAAGCTCTTCTTATCACAAAGATTCTCAATGAAAGATCTTGGTGATGCCTCCTGCATATTGGGAATTAGGATCTATAGAGATAGATCCAAAAGGATTTTGGGATTGTCCCAATCCAGGTACATTGACACCATACTAAAGAGGTTTAGTATGGAAGAGTCCAAGCGTGGGAACTTGCCCACAATCTCTGGAGTCACTCTCTCCAAAGAGATGTCTCCCAAGACTGATTTGGAGAGAGCTCGTATGCAAGGGATACCCTATGCTTCGGCAGTAGGCTCTATCATGTATGCGATGCTATGTACCAGACCCGATGTAGCATACTCACTAAGTATAGTGAGCAGGTATCAAGCTGATCCTGGAGAGAGTCACTGGACAGCTGTGAAGAGCATTCTCAAGTACTTGCGAAGGACTAGAGATATGTTCTTGGTGTATGGTAACGGAGAGCTCCAAGTGGAGTCCTTTACCGATTCGAGCTTCCAGAGTGATAAGGACGACTCTAAGTCGCAGTCGGGCTTTGTCTTTACCCTTTACGGAGGGGCGGTTAGCTGGAAGAGTTCCAAGCAGGAAACCGTGGCAGACTCGACGATGGAGGCTGAATACATCGCTGCCAACGATGCTGCCAAAGAGGCTGTCTGGATCAAGAAGTTCATTACTGAACTTGGAGTGGTTCCATCCATTGAGCATCCAATACCTTTGTATTGCGATAACAATGGAGCGGTGGCTTTGGCCAAGGAACCCAGGTCCCATCAGCGATCCAGGCATATTCTGAGGCGGTATCACCTGATCCGGGAGATAGTTGATCGCCGGGAGATCGAGGTCAGGAGGGTTGACACGAAGAACAACACGGCGGATCCACTCACGAAGGCCATTCCCCAGATACAGTTTGAGAGACTCTTCGGGATGCTCGGTATGCGATACTACAGCAGCTGGCCCAAGTGTAAGTGGGAGATTGTTAGTTGTATGTATGCCCTAGAGGCCAGTATTGTACAGATGATGTATATTATATTGGATGCTTGGACATATATAGAGATGACTTTCTTGCTCGATATGATAATATGCTATCTGGTTACTCTTTATCTTAACATGTATACTAGTCTCTTTAAACTGTCTTATGGTTACATGTTGGTAAAGCCCTTAGGATGTGTACTTGATTACCTGGACTATGATGCAGATCATACTAGTGGGGACATGGTAGTCCATAAGTACATCCTTCAAGGTCCCTAGTCGTGGGTGTATCGAGACGGGGCATCGATATACCAGAGTAGACTAGCGTATACGCTTCTCGACCCATGTGATGGGCGATGGATGATCCCATATCCATTGGTGTTTGACATCAGAGATGGTATACGGGTGCTCAGTGGAGACTGGGTACACTGGACGGACTCGCCGAGAACTCCCAGATGGTATTATACCTCACGTCAGATGGCAGTTCTCAGGTGACACTTGTACAGGTTAGTCTGTAGACCCGAGATCGTCATAGAGTCTTGTGTGATTCCCACTGTGCTTTGATCTCCACCTTACCACGTCCATGAGGGCGTGCAAAACGGTGGTCTTTGGGTACAGTCCCGAGTCACATGGAGGCAATGAGGGATAGGAGGGGTTTCGTCTCTCCCGGTATTGGGGGTTGATGTTGCGCTGTGCTCGATTGGCCGTAACAGGGAAGTCCCTGGCCAAGGCTGATCAGAGATTTGCTGGTAAGTGTTACCAGTAGTTTCTCGACCCGTTATGAGCCTCACATCGGCACGACTTATCGGTTATTGGGGTCTGACGTTTACCACCCCTAGACTTGATATGCGACATATCAGACGAGGAGACCGGACTGTACGGGAAGTGTCGCCGATCGGCTCGACGGGAGTTGTGGCAGGTTCGCTTGTTCTCTTCTGATCGCTCAATACCCGGGTGGCCGTTACGTTTAGCTGACCGCTTGCGGCTTGGGGGTGCTTGATATGATCATCACCCACTGCCGGCGTATTGACGAGTCTCAGAGTCCCACAATGGAGTTTCCTAGTCCAGGCGAAACGTTGTGGTGCGCGTATGCGATATGCGCATGGACCCGATTAAAATGCGCGTATGGGATGCCGTATATTGATCGGGCAGCTTGCTTTTGTTAGGGGTCATATGAGATATGGCCGGATTGGTAAATCAAGTGTTGATTTATCATTTAACCATTAGTTTCTCACTAGAAATCCTTTTCTTGTGTTGGATGGATGTATGAATGCATGTATGTTTTTCTTTCATTCTAGTTTCATGCACATATGGATGTGTATACATACATACATGCATACATACATTTATCATGGTTGGATATATATGAAAATGGTGGCAATATAAGACTCACACCATGGTATTTTTTATGAATTATTATTGTATTTATATTTAAACATAAAAGGAAATAAAAGGTTCATTATTGTTTTCTTCTACACTCTTCTTTTGACTTAACCATTCTCACCCACCTTTTAACCTTTGGTTAATTTCCTTTTGTGTTTTAACTCTAGTACAATAATGATTCAACCATGGTTTGAGATGATAGATGGAAAAGATATATTGATATATTTTTCTATTTTTCATAGAGGAGAAAAAGTGATCATCTTCTTCAATATTGCCATTATCTTCTTCCTCCTCCTTCATAGCTCTCTAGATTTTTGTAGTGAGCTATATAATCAACAAGTTAGGATTTTGAAGTGAGAAAGAGAACCACAACACCATTCTACACAAGTATAGCCCACTTGTTTAGGGTGTTAACTTGATTCCGTTCACTTGATCGGAGAAAGTCGCTAGCTTGGACAAAGCGGACTCCGGGTGGATCATCGGTGACGTCGAGGAGTTCAAGCTGAGTTTTTTCAACCCCCAAGTAGCCGAGGAGTCTAGCGTAGGGAGCTACAAAGGTTGTAGTCTCTAAACCCTAACTTTTATTAGCTTAAAATTTTGTAACCTTAATTTTCTAGGATCGATTCCTTTGCATGTTTGTTTAGCACAATAAAAACTTAAACTTTTGGACATGTGATGCTTCAAAACTCTTCATAGGGTGCTAAACAAACCCTTCACGATGATGCGTATGTACCACATACACTTACTTACCGGCTCACACACATCTTCATCGGTAATTGCCATGTCACGTACACCTTAGAAAATATTATTGCTTGACATAGCCTGTCAGCTAATAGTTTAGACATGATATTAGTGTACTTGCTTTATATGTTAGTTTAGGCATTGTAGTTATTACCTGCTACTTCATGCATAGTGTTATTCATTGTTATGCCGCATTCATGGATTCTCATGCATATATTCACTTTTTACGTGCTATTGAGGTTTTGGATTCGGATTTCCATAAGAGTTTCAGGATTTGGGGAAAACCGCAAAACATATACAAACTTCTTCTTTCTCTTTTTAAAGAAAAGCGCAGTTTTCCTATGATGTATGAGTCGTCCACCATGAGTTTGCTGATGGATTTCGAGACCCGATTCGAGGAGTTGGATGAACCGTTTCGGGTACATGGTGGGCCCGGTACGGTACCCCGGGGCGAGAAGTCCTTGTTGTTGACGTTGAGCCTGGCAGGGAAGCACTACCGACCGGTGATATTACCCGACGCGTCGGATATCCAGAGGATACCGTCGTGGTCTTGAGATGGATGGTAGGGGCCGGTCTGGACTGACGGCGCCCTAGATATTGAGATTTCGAGATATTGAGGTACTGAGATTTGATGATACAGGCTAGTCCGGATAGCCGGAGCCTGAGGTTTTGAGACATTGAGATTTATGTTTTGTGTCGATACTAGACACTGTTGATGCTGATTTTATTTATGATACCTCATTTTAAAAATACAAAGGAAATCTCACTAATTTATGAAAACAGTTTCTTCAATTACATGTATTCTGTTTTCATGCATTCATACCTCATTCATATGATATATTGCTACCTGAGGCACTGACACGGGCACATGAGATTACACTCGGGTTAGATATTACCCTAGCCATTGTTATAGGCTGCATGTTATACATATATTTGAGGATATATTATGATCATTGACCTAGGATTGCGTTATTTATGCGATTTCTGTGCGTAGATGTTTTTCTACTCACGAGTTGGCAACTCACCCCCGTTGTGCCACAGTTCTTGCAGGTTTCATTATGGCTTTGCTGGCACTTTTTCCATTCCGGGTGATTTGCTAGTTGGATGGTTTATTTGTTTCGTACCCATCATTATACCCTGTATATTATTATTCGGTTGTATCTAGAAGTTCCATCAGCCAAACATGTATTTATTTCTGAGATAGAGACCAGTGATGTTATTCTTTCGACCTTAGAGTCGCGCGTTTTATTTCTGTGGTTTTCTTGTGGTTTTGAGTTTCCTTTTGAGTTTTGATCCTCGCCGTTGGCGTTGTATATTATTGCTTGTGTGGTTGTGACCGTCGATTGACGAAGAGCTAGCTCCCGTTTCGGGATGCCTTATATTGATTTCGTATACTATTCATATTGTATCCCGTTTGGGGGCCTGTATTTACAAAGGAGACTCTGCCGAAATTTTCAGGAAATAATTGATGTTTTAAAAAAACGCATAATTCGGCTTATGCTATTAAAACTACTTGTTTAAATTGGGTTTCCTTCACTCTACTACTTTTCTTGGTTTGGATTTCTGGGTTTTCAGCTTACTTAGATTACGTACGCCTCGAGGCGTTCGTAGTTTAAGTACCGGTCATATTCCGTACTTTCGGGACGTGACACGCAACCTCCTTAGACATCGCATGCCTAATCAAATGAATTCCTTAGACATCGCATGCCTAACAATTATAAACTCTGTATTTTAGTCTCAATATCGAAAACACTTTTCAATATCAAGTCAGGCAATTCAACAAGATTCCCAACATCCTGATCGAATGCTCGTCGCAAATTTTAGTAGACGCCGCACCCCCGGATGCCGTCGACGAAGTGCACTAAGGCGGAACACCGCTGCTACGAGCACCCGAACGGATGCTTTTGGCGACGGGGTTCTCCTACAGTCACTTGGTCGGGGCTATGGGGCGTGGCTATCTATTAATTTTACCCGGCGAGTATTCGCGTACGCTACGTGATTGCGACGGATTTTTGATCATATCGAAATCCCGTGGCAACCGATCAAATGAGACTAAACTACTAGATTTATAACATTCAAATTAGTTATCCCATAACTACTTGTGGATTCCAAATATTGTATCATATTCCAGATAAATAGACAATGTTAAACTTTCCGATCGAATAAACAAACACCCAAGATTTCCCAAATAGCTCAACACTTGAGCGGAATTCAAAAAGTATCCATCACATGCTACAGTACCAATGGTCCAGCCATAGAAGGATCAAACCAATGCCTCACATGTAGCAACACCATACTGCCCCAAACCCTAAGGTTTAGAGACGGTTCAGACGGTCACATAATCGAGTTAAGATTTGCGTTCTTCTAGAGGGTCCACCGCATTACTTGCACGACTAAGAACGTTCTTAGACTATGGAAAAATCCAACACTTGGAAATTTTCCGGCATGGGAAAAAGTGAGTTATTGATATCTGGTCGAAATTTTTAACACGTTTTAAATTATCCGGAAAAAACTTAAACGAAGTTAAACTTTTCGATTGAATCAACGAGTTCCCAATACATCCCAGAAAACTCAACACTTGAGTAGAATTAAAAAATTCCCAGAACAATCAGGAAACGAGTACGGACGTTACTGTGTAAAAACCAAAACCTAATACTACTGTTTGACCGCGGAACCACCGCGCAAGCAAGGGTATTGCCGCGGTTCCGCGGCGCAATAAAGGTATCTTGGGCTCGTTTTTCACAGTAATCCATAAAATCACCTGCTGAATTTTCTGAGTATTTTTAATACGAAAAAATCAACATTTTTAAAAAATATCTAGAAACTAGGTTTTATCGGGCATTTGGAGTTCGATCGGACTTTAAACTTCGCCTAGACATCGCTTAAAGCTCTAGCTTGGCTCTGATACCACTGTAAGGTTACTATGCACTCTCACAAGGTTCTACAAGGCATCAACCATGCCCGATTTAAAATTTAGACGTGCAGAACAACCCTAACCAAGATCTTTACTAGTGCTTAGGTGAAAACATATAGCAAGTAAACTACTTTACTTCTAAGAGTTTGTGTAACACCTTAGAAAGTGTTTTGTGGCCAATTATATTTTAATATATGGTTTTTAATAAAAAGTTTACCAAAATGATTTCCAAGTATTTTATCCAATTTAATGAGTATTTTATTAGATTTTTCCTATGCTTGCACACACTTGTGCATGATAACTAGGGTTGTGATTTGGGGTGAATCATGATTAGCCATCATGGTTAACTAACCATTTTCCCTAATCTAGATTTATAGTTTTGTATTAAGTCATTTTGGGTTTTAATTATGGTTGTTGTTTTCTTTTTATTTTGATTATGAAAATGGTTTTTTTTGTGTTGACTTGGTGTGAGGGAGAGAGAGAGTGCATTATGAGGCATGATGACTTGCCCATGCTTTCATTTAATGAAGAGAGAGAGAGGGGAGGGGGTTGACTTGTTGGTGTTCTCTCATTCTCACTCATTTCTCTCATTCTTTCACTCTCATTCTCTCACACAAAACACACACACACACAATCAGCAGCAGCTGAAGCAAGCATCAGCACCATCAGCATCAGCACCAGAAGCAACAGCAGCTTGTAGCAGCAGCAGTAGTACCAACAGCAGGCAGCAATAGCAGCAGCAAGAGCTCCAGCTACTTGCAAGCTCTCTTCCTCCTCCATTCACTCATTCTCTTGATTCTTAGGGTTCTTTTGGGTATATTTTCTGAACCCATCTCTCTTTTGCTTAGCTTGTGTGCTAATTAGTGTCGGTTTGTGTTTAATTAGCTAGTTTAGTGCTAATTAGGGTGGCTTGTGAGATGTTGTGGCAAATTGATGATTTTGTTGGTAAACGCTACTTATTTAAGTGTTGTTAGGGTCACCTTAACTGAGTTTAAACCTGGATTACACTAAAATACCATAGGTTTTCTTTTTAGTGCAAATTGGTGATTTTAAAGCGATATATTGGCTTTCTGTGATCTGCTTTTGGCCCGGGGCTTTCAGGTTAAAATTGAGAAAACTGGGGCATGCACACTAGGTCTAGAACACACCGCAAGAACACGAGCCCCTCATTCTAGTTTCTGGCCGCAGATTTATTGAGTTTGGCCGCAAATTGCGGCCAAGTTGGGGGCTGGGGTGTTAGGGTCTTGGCTAGGGTTCTTTGCTGTGTAGTCTAGTATTTTGGCATGTATAGTTTTGTAATATTTGTCCTGTAGGAAAATCTGGGATCAAATATCGTTTTGCATGTCCGTTGTGTTTGCGCGATACTCACGATACATGAGTGGGTTCTGTGATCCAGCGTATCGCGGCGTGTCACGGTAGCTTTAGACACGTATACACACGTTTCAGCGTATCGTGCACACGCGCGTTTAGTTCGCGACGCTGTTCATATCAGATTTTTGCATTTTCATACCGCCCAATTTTTATCACATTGCATATCGGTAGATACTCTTGAGCCGTGTTTGCTATTCAATTGCAGGATACAGGTTCTCGGTTCTAAAACGGTGAAATTCATGGAAAACACGACAAAATCCGGGTTCCTGCCAACCACAGATAAAACACGGATCTCCGCTCTTTATCCGTCTGTTGCCACACACCAGTTTAGAAGATAAAATGGCAAATCCATTGTCACCTTCATGCACAAGGCTCAATGGCAGCATAAGATCCAAGAAATCTACGCGGAGCTCGAGGAAATCATGACAAAAAGTCCACATCAAATCACCTTTCCCTCAACAGAAATTCTGGAAAAATCGTGAAGACAAATTGAGAAAATACATATACCAGAATTAAGTACAATGAAGACCAGGGAAGCACAAAAAAACAGAGCCTCCAATTCATCTATATGGCCGCGGAACCGCGGCCAATAGGGGGTCTAGGCCGCGGTTCCGCGGCCGTTCTGGCGCCAAAGATGATGATTTTTTTGGGGTATTTTGGTCTTTGTATGTACATGCAGAATTTTGCCCTAGATTTCCATTTCCCTGCCTATAAATAGCCCAGAACCTTGTGAAGCCAAGGGGTGTCCATAATCTTGTATTTTTTCTCTAGGTTTTAGAATACATGTTCTTCTTCCTCTTCTCATCTCTTCTCCATTAAAACTTGTAGTGAGCTTTTGAGTGAAGAATGATGAATAAAGAAGAACCGTTTATTATTATGCTTGTCTTGTTCTCTTGTTAATTATTGTAATTTTAATTTGTTAACTTAGTTGTTGTTATTTCTTGTTGTTTCTTTCTTTTCTCTTTTTCTTTATCCTTAAAACAACCATGATGCTTACGCTTGATCCTTGCCAAGGTGAGGTCGCAAATAGCTAGTTGTTATCTTCTAATCTCTTTCTTTCTATGTTCCTCTTTTGTTTTGTTTTATTTTTCCGTATCATGATGTGTGAGTAGTTTCATACTTGTTAGGGTAGGATAAGGGAAGTTTGAGAGAAGGAAATCTCTCTCACTCTTTCCTTGCCCAACAGCTTAATTCGACTCCCGTTAATTGAACCACAATCCGCTCCTTACGGCACCCTATCCTACATGATAGCGGTGATTCCGTAGTGAGACCGGTTGTGGTTGAATTAACCGGAGGTTATGGCTAAGAGCCAAGAACGGACGGACAAGCACCAAAAGGAAGAACTTATGCGTTGGAAAGCCTAGCTTATACTCGCAAGTTCCTTCCTAGTCCTGCTAATCCCCGTTGTTGCCGATTACCGTAACACCGCGATTAAGAGGGGCAACGAAAGATGTGGGAGACTCCTAACTCAAACTAACCTAATCCTAACCCTAACAAGCTTTCTTTACATATCACTTTACCACTTAATTAATCACAACAAAATTTGAAAAACTGGACTTAACTCGTTAAAGCACATAGAAAAAGATTCCCATCTCCCTGCGGACGACCCGTACTCAACCGGCTAGCTACGAGCGAAACCGTCTTGATTGCGGTAATTAACTAAATTTGAACACGCAGAATATCTAACAATCAAATGGCGCCGCTGCCGGGGAGACGATAGTTTATTTCTTTGTGTAATTTCGGGTTAATTTGTAAGTATAAATATAACCAAAAAACGAAAAAAAAAATATATACATTGTAAAAAACCATTTTGTTAATCTTGATTAGTTTTTGTGCAAGTGTGCAGGATAATGCGAAGTTAAAGTTCAGTGCAAAAGAAGTGGGATAATCCAAAATTCAAGTTCAGTGCCAAAGACGTGGGAAGATAGACCCACATTTCGCGGCTACATCGCGACGGATCAAAATGACGCCAACGGTCTACTGAAAAATCTGGAGAAGTTACAGTGAGCAAATAAAGATTCAGGACATCCAGACAACCAGAGGAGACCGAGACCAGCACCTCCACAAAAATTCAAGGCCCAAGCTCACCATATTGCCGCGGAACCGCGGCCTAAGCACATGTTTGGCCGCGGAACCGCGGCCATTTAGTGGCTTCAGGGTACCATTTTTTCTGGGTAACTCTCTCTTCTCTCTCCCACTCCTCTGAACTCTACTGAACTGTGTTTTCTGCAGTATTCTTTGCGCAAATTCTCTTCCCCCTTCCAATAAACTGTTCTTGTGCAGGATTCTTTGCGCCGCGCTCAAAATAAAAATTGTTTGCAGTTGATTTGTTACCGCTTTGCATTCTTTAATACGGACTTAAGGGGCTTGAAACCAATTCAGATTGGGTGGGGATTTCATCACCTTTCCCAGGACCCCAAAAATCATAAAAGCATATGCATTGTCCATTGTAATTAAAAAATACTAGACTGCAGCCCTAAGGACTTCGCGCTCATTAGGAGAAGTTAAACCGTGTTTATAACCTCGCTTAACGGTATATTGATTACGGGGTGTCTAGGAAAGTATTAACGGCGCAACCGCCAAAAGAGAAAGGGTTATTTAATTAAGGAACTTCGCGAAAGCGTTGGAAAACCTCCCCTTATCTCTGCACTTACCTGGCCTCGTGATCAGTGTATCTTAAGCCCGTTTCTCGACACTGTTTTACTTTGACAATCAAGTTCTGGAGCAGGTCTAGCAGACCTAGGTGACTCTAGATATAGGTGTGATTGTGCATATCTTGTTTGTGATTACTTAAGCCGTAAGTCCGTACATATCTCTGTAAAGTTCTTTCTAAAAAAAAAATAAAAGAAAAAAAATCAAAAACTTTTATAAAAACTTGCCCTTTGTCGCCTTTCTCCATTGACGTTTTCTTACCCTCACCTTCTCCGCTTTGACTATACTAAACTTGTTTAGTGTATGTCCGCTTGGACTCGGGACACTAGCGCCCGTCTAGTCCGCGTTACGTTAGTCGCTACCGACTACGCGATCGACTCAGACGTCGATACTCCGTCCACTCCTCTTTCACCCCTTCCTTTGCCGGCCAACTCCGACGTTGTCCGGAATTCTGTTCATACATCTTCACCTTCACCTTCACCAACCTCTTCTTCCGCGATGTCAGGATTTAATCCGAACATCTCTTTGACTACCCCTGGATTGGCTCCACCTCCTACGGAGACCAATAACCCACCACCACCACCTGTTGTAGCGCCGCAGCGAATCGCGCTCCAGGATCGTTTCTATCCCACCCGTTCTGCACTTCCCACCTGCCTTTCTCTTCCACCGGCCAATGGGGATAATTTTGAAATTAAGCCCCACTTCATCAACATGCTTCCACGATTTCATGGGCTTGAATCTGAAGATGCCTATATCTTCATCAACAAATTTCAAAACGTCTGTGCCATGATGAAAACCACCCAACTGTCGGGCGATGCTATACGTCTACGGGTCATTCCGTTCACTTTATGCGATCTTGCTGAAAAATGGCTGTATAGCACCGCTTCCCATTCCATAACCAGTTGGGACGAGTTTGTTAAAGCATTTCTCAAAAAGTTCTATCCGAATCATAAAACCGCAAGGATTCGTAATGAAATCAACCAATTCTCTCAGCTTCCTTCTGAACCCTTCTGGAAGTGCTTTGACCGGTACAAAGACCTTCTTGTTCAGTGTCCTCACCACGGTATAGAGAAATGGCAACTCTGCCAAACCTTATACGAGGGCCTGAACCCAGCAACGAAGCAGTTGTTAGAAACCATCTGTCAGGGCCACTTCCTATCGAAATCTGACGAGGAAGCGTGGCAGTTCTTTGACGACCTTGCGGAGCAAACGCTACAATGGGAGAGCACCAGACCGACTTCTTCTTCTTCTACCTCCACTTCTACCGGTCAGTCTAGGGTAGGAATTCACCAACTTGATGTCTCTATTGCGATGAAAGCTGAAATGGCTGCAATAACAAGAAAGCTTGAAGCGATAGAGAGCAAATTTTCTTCTCCTGCTCCTGCCCCTGTTCTCCCCCTTCGTACCATTTGCGCTTGTTGTTCCGATCCTTCTCACTTGACTGAAGAGTGTCCTTATAATCCACCATCGCAAGGACATGATCAGGTTAATGCTGCATTTCAGCAAAGACCGAGGAATGATCCAAACTCTTCCACCTACAATCCCGGTTGGAGGAACCATCCCAATTTCGCCTGGAATCAGAATCAGAATCAATTCCAAGGCAACAATTTCCAAAGGGGCCCTCCGCCGCAACAACAAGCGCAACAACAAACTCAACAGCAGTTTCAGCAGCCCTTCCAACCCCAACCTTTCCAAAATCAGACGAACAACTTTGCACCCAACAATTCTTTTCCACCAAACAACTTTGTTCCGTCAAACAACGATAAGGTTTCCTCGCTCGAACGAAGTCTGGAGGCGTTCGTTAAACAATCGACTCAGTCCACCGCAAACATCCAGTCTTCCATTCAGTCCTTAGTGCAACACACTGCCGCTCACGGGCAAAGCATCAAAACCATCGAGGCCCAGATTGCACAGCTGAATGCGGCCTTAAGCGAGCGAGAAAAGGGGAAGCTCCCGTCCCAGCCACTCCCAAATCCCGGTCACCCACATAATGCACATGTTGCTCTTGAACAACAGAACCATAATGTGAGTGCCGTGACCACACTGAGATCGGGAAGGATGCTGCAAAACAATATTGGCAAACGGATCAACGATGACACCCCGGCCGCTTCTTCTTCTTCTTCTTCTTCTTCTTCTTCTTCTTCTTCTTCTTCTTCTTCGTCTTCTGAGCCTATTCTCCATTCGTCACAAGGCTCTCCTTCTTCTTCTTCTGCTCTGAATGGACCCACTTCTCACTCCACGAAAACACCTGTTCTGGGATCCGTTCCAACTCCACAATCTCCTCCTCTAGCATTAGACTCAACCAATTTTCAAAATGTTCCATTTCCAAACCGGTTGAGGTCTAATAAACAAAATCCTCAAATGGAGAAGATTCTGGAGTTATTTAAGCAGGTAAACATTAACATTCCTCTTTTAGATACTGTCCAACAAGTCCCATCCTACGCGAAAATCTTAAAAGACTTGTGCACGAAAAAGAGGAAGTCTCAGGTACCCAAGAAAGTTTTCTTGGCTAGTGCTGTGAGTGTGCCCTTACCCAATCTTTACCACAAAAACGGAAGGACCATGGCTGTCCTATGATTTCTATTACTATTTAGGATAAGAACATCAACCGCGCACTATTAGATCTTGGTGCCAGTGTTAACCTGGTTCCGTATTCAGTATACGAGCAATTAGGCGTCGGAGAGCTGAAACCCACGCACTGCACTCTCCAAATGGCCGACCGATCGATCACCCATCCTAGGGGTGAGCTAGAGGATGTGTTAATAAAAGTCGGGGACTTCATATTCCCCGTTGACATCATTGTATTAGACACACAGCCTGTAGGTAACCCCCGGAATCAAATTCCGGTGATACTCGGTCGCCCATTTCTTGCAACCTCAAATGCTGTGATCAATTGTCGCAATGGTTCGATGAACCTCTCTTTTGGAAACATGACGATTGAACTCAACATTTTTAGGTTGGGGAATCAGCCCGCCGAACCTAATGCTCATATACTGGACGTCTGCTCGATCCAGGAGATCACCCCAGAAGAGTGTGAATTCGAGGAGTTTCTGTTTGATCACGATAATCTTGACGCCACTAGTGCGTTTCTCTTCGAACCTGCTGCTGTTTCTGCGCCCGACAACGACTACGAGTGTTTCACGTTCTTGAACGATCTTAACCGCTCACAACCCGAGTTTGAATCCTTCGAATTTTCGGATGAGTTACCTGAACCATCCGACTCGGTCGCTTACACTCGTTTTGAACCTTTGCTGGAGTCCTTTGAGTTCAAGATCTTTGCACCAATCTTGCCTTCAATCGTTTCACCTCCAACGCTCGAACTCAAGCCTTTGCCGTCTCACCTTAAGTACGCTTACTTATGTGAGAACGAGACCCTCCCTATCATTATCTCGGCTTCTCTAGCTCCAGAGCAAGAGAAAGCCCTTCTCGCGGTCTTGCACAGCAACAGGCAAGCTTTTGGCTGATCCATAGCGGACATCAAGGGGATTAGTCCCCTGATCGTTGAGCATCACATTCATCTGATGGATGATGCCAAACCAGCCCGGGATCCACAAAGACGGCTCAATCCAGTCATGAAAGAGGCTGTGAAGAAGGAGATCGTAAAATGTCTAGATAGTGGTATCATTTACCCTATCTCTGATAGCCAGTGGGTTAGCCCCATCCACGTTGTCCCCAAGAAGTCGGGCATCACGGTCATAACCAACGAGGCGAACGAGTTAATCCCTACTCGCACCCAAACTGGGTGGCGAGTGTGCATTGATTACAGAAAACTCAACGCCACAACGCGGAAAGACCACTTTCCGCTACCTTTCATTGACCAGATGTTTGAACGATTGGCCGGACACGAGTACTACTGCTTTCTTGATGGCTACTCCGGCTATAATCAAATTCCCATCGCCGAAAAAGACCAGGACAAGACCACTTTCACTTGTCCTTTCGGCACGTTTGCATATCGTCACATGCCTTTTGGGTTATGCAATGCGCCCGCTACCTTCCAGCGGTGTATGATGGGAATTTTCTCAGACATGGTGGAAAAATTTCTGGAGATCTTCATGGATGATTTCTCCATCTTTGGCGATTCCTTCAACGAATGTTTGCTGCATCTTGACGCTGTCCTTACCCGATGTAAGGACAAGAATCTCACTTTGAATTGGGAGAAATGCCACTTCATGGTGCGCGAAGGTATTGTCTTAGGACATATCATCTCGCAAAATGGCATAGAGGTTGACAAAGCAAAGATTGAGGTCATTTCCAATCTACCTCCTCCCCGACGCGTCAGAGATATCCGAGCCTTCCTTGGCCATGCCGGTTTCTATAGACGGTTCATCAAGGACTTTAGCAAGATTGCTAGGCCCTTGACTCTTTTGCTGGCCAAGGATACGCCATTCGACTTCAACTCGAGCTGTGTGACTGCATTCGAGTCATTGAAAAGCTCACTCACTTCTGCTCCCGTTCTTTCTTCACCTGACTGGACGCACCCATTCGAGATTATGTGCGATGCATCCGACTTTGCCATTGGTGCTGTCCTTGGACAACACATCAACAAGATGCCGCACGTAATCTATTATGCTAGCCGAACCCTGAACGACGCCCAACTCAATCATACAACAACTGAGAAGGAATTCTTAGCTGTTGTATTTGCTTTAGAAAAGTTCAGGCCCTACCTCATCGGCTCTCCAGTCATTGTCTACACCGACCATTCTGCTCTGCGCCATCTTTTTGCGAAGAAAGATGCAAAATCTCGGTTAATCCGTTGGATCCTCTTGCTTCAAGAGTTTGACCTTGTCATTAAGGACAAACGAGGATGTGAAAACGTGGTTGCCGACCATCTCTCACGACTTCCTTCTTCGCCTTCGCTTCCAATTCCGATCAACGACGTTTTCCCGGATGAACAACTCTTGACAGTATCTTGCGAACCCTGGTTCGCAGATATTGTGAACTATTTGGCCACGGGATTACTACCGACTGAATGGTCAAGTCAGGACAGACTTCGCTTCTTATCCCAGGTAAAACACTTTTACTGGGACGAACCCTATCTGTTCAAATACTGTCCCGACCAGATTATTCGTCGGTGTGTCCCTGATGAGGAATTCAAGAGTGTGCTGTCATTTTGCCACGATCAAGTGTGTGGCAGGCATTTTGGCCCCAGAAAGACAGCTGAGAAGATCTTGCAATGTGGTTTCTACTGGCCACAACTATTCAAAGACGCTCATAACTATTGCAAGACTTGCTCCCGGTGCCAACACATGGGCCGGATATCCCGGAGGAACGAGATGCCGCTCCAACCGATCTTGGTTGTGGAGATTTTCGATGTTTGGGGGATAGATTTCATGGGGCCGTTTCCCAGCTCTTTCGGGAACTTGTACATCCTTCTCGCTGTTGATTACGTCTCTAAATGGGTCGAGACTGTGCCCAGCTGGACTAACGACAACAAGGTTGTCGTTAGGTTCCTTAAAGAAAACATTTTCTCCCGGTTTGGGCACCCTCGAGCGATCATTAGCGACAATGGAAGTCATTTCTGCAACAAGACTTTCGAGGCCTTTTTGTGGAAATACTCCATTAATCATAAGCTATCCACGCCCTACCACCCCCGAACCTGCGGGCAGGCCGAAGTTTCAAATCGGCAAATCAAGCAGATACTAGAGAAGACGGTTTCCAAGAACCGTAAGGATTGGTCGCTGAAACTCACTGATGCCCTTTAGGCATTTCGAACCGCTTATAAGACCGACCTTGGCATGTCTCCCTATCGGCTTGTGTACGGAAAAGCCTGCCACCTACCTGTCGAAATAGAGCATCGCGCATTTTGGGCGATAAAGGAGCTGAATCTGTCTCTCGAAGATGCGGGCAGTCATCGGAAGCTGCAGTTGAATGAATTGAGCGAGCTTAGGGATGAGGCTTACGATAACGCGGTTGTCGTTAAGAATCGAACGAAGGTGTTTCACGATAAACACCTTTTGCGCAAAACCTTCGTACCTGGTCAGCAGGTACTGCTTTACGACACCAGACTTCACTTCCATCCTGGAAAGCTCAGATCTCGCTGGAAAGGGCCGTATTTTGTGCGGAATGTATATCCGCATGGCGCTGTGGATTTGGAAAATACAAAGGACGGTTCATTTTTCAAAGTGAACGGACACCGACTAAAACCGTACCTTAGCGCCGAACCAACAGAGGAGCTCCTGTTCTTACAGGAGCCGGTTTACCTTGTCTGATCTTCCTCTGCCGACCTCCAAACTTCGGTTATCCAGCCAAGAACAGTGGACACTGTTCCAAATAAGTTTGGGGGTATGTGTAAACCATTTTGTATATATTTGTGTATATTCTTTTTCTTTTTCTTTTCTTTAAAAACAAAAAAAATAAAACTATTGTGTATCGCTAACCGACAGTTTTGACCCTTCAAATGATCTCTTCATGCAATGACAGTGAGGACACTGTCCAGTTTAAGTTTGGGGGTACGCTCGGTACGCATTTCTTACCTTCGCATTCATATGTATATTTTGCATCTGCATATTAAAATCCATAAAATCCATAAAAATCTAAATTTTTTCTAAAAACATAAAAACTTTTCTGTCAAGTTAGCTAGTGGGAGAACTCTGATTCAACATTTCGACGGTTTTGTTTGATAAAATAAGAATAACTAAATCTTATGTTTAGATTTTGAAAACTTGAAAGATAACACTCCTTTGAAGTTAACTATAGCTGATATACGTCTTTACATCAAACTACGCATGTCGTGAGTTTTTGGGAATTAGATGACAAGTCTTTTATGTTGAAAAACTTTTAAATGGATCATTGATTTTCTGAGGATCAAATAGGTTTGTTCTGAAATAAGTAATGTCAAGAATAGTTTATGAAGTAAAGCGAATATGAAGGAATGTTATTGATGCCGTAATTGGAACTAAGTCTGAAAAATAACCCATCTGGAACTTGATTGGAATGATTACACACCAAAACCCACTAAACACGTCTTTTATCCAAAAAAATAACTAAACTGCCGGTTATATCTCCGTTCGTATTAAATCATCTGATTTTCACGCCAAACTGTCTTTTGTTTTTGGACCTAGGTAACTTGAGTAATTAAGTCCGCTGGGGTGTTTCTACACCTAATGCCCTAAAACCAACTGGTTTGGGTGCATTGGCCCAAAGCTCGCTAAGAAGCCTAGAAAGTCCAGATAAAAACAAAGTCAAGCAAGTGTTCTCTCCAAGTTAAAATTCCTAACGGTTCTTTGTGTGAGAATAATCTTGATAAAAAACAGGCTTTTATAAAAAATTTAGCGGAGATATGAAGGTTTTATTCTATGATAAAGACTATTGCACATTCATAGAGGTGTGTATGAAATGAAAACAAGAAAAATGTGGAGTGAAAAATAAGACCTAGTTTCTTGTTAAGGAAAATAGAAATTCTGAAGTTGAAACTTTACTGGAAAACGAAACTTGAAAAATGCTTAACTCTTTATAAAACTTGTGTGATCTTTTTAAAATTGTTATCAGGGCTTTATTGTGTGACATGATGACTTTATTCGACCCTTCTGGAACTTAACGACACTATTTGCACTGCACGTAAAGACATATAAAAGCTCTAGTTAATAAAAAGCGAGGTGTGAAAAATAAAGGTTCGATAGTCTAGACTTAGGATAATAGAATTGTTATTTTCTGAAACAAAACTTTAGGATTTGAATCTTAGTTATTTTACAAAACCAACTTGACCGGATTTTGTGGGTAGTATCCGCTGAAAACCCTCAGGAGACAACACTCCTCCTACTAGGGACACCTAGAGGTTTAACGGCTTGTTGCACATGCTCAGTGCAATCGCGTTCCCTGCGAAAGTGAGGTTAGGAAATTTTTTGTGAATAAATTGGCTTTGCTCGGGACGAGCAAATGATAAGTTTGGGGGTATTTGTTCATATCAGATTTTTGCATTCTCATACCGCCCAATTTTTATCACATTGCATATCGGTAGATACTCTTGAGCCGTGTTTGCTAGTCAATTGCAGGATACAGGTTCTCGGTTCTAAAACGATGAAATTCATGGAAAACACGACAAAATCCGGGTTCCAGCCAACCACAGATAAAACACGGATCTCCGCTCTTTATCCGTCTGTTGCCACACACCAGTTTAGGAGACAAAAAGGCAAATCGATTGTCACCTTCATGCACAAGGCTCAATGGCAGCACAAGATCCAAGAAATCTATGCGGAGCTCGAGGAAATCATGACAAAAAGTCCACATCAAATCACCTTTCCCTCAACAGAAATTCTGGAAAAATCGTGAAGACAAATTGAGAAAATACATATACCAGAATTAAGTACAATGAAGACCAGGGAAGCACAAAAAAACAGAGCCTCCAATTCATCTATATGGCCGCGGAACCGCGGCCAATAGGGGGTCTAGGCCGCGGTTCCGCGGCCGTTCTGGCGCCAAAGATGATGATTTTTTAGGGGTATTTTGTTCTTTGTATGTACATGCAGAATTTTGCCCTAGATTTCCATTTCCCTGCCTATAAATAGCCCAGAACCTTGTGAAGCCAAGGGGTGTCCATAATCTTGTATTTTTTCTCTAGGTTTTAGAATACATGTTCTTCTTCCTCTTCTCATCTCTTCTCCATTAAAACTTGCAGTGAGCTTTTGAGTGAAGAATGATGAATAAAGAAGAACCATTTATTATTATGCTTGTCTTGTTCTCTTGTTAATTATTGTAATTTTAATTTGTTAACTTAGTTGTTGTTATTTCTTGTTGTTTCTTTCTTTTCTCTTTTTCTTTATCCTTAAAACAACCATGATGCTTACGCTTGATCCTTGCCAAGGTGAGGTCGCAAATAGCTAGTTGTTATCTTCTAATCTCTTTCTTTCTATCTTCCTCTTTTGTTTTGTTTTATTTTTCCGTAACATGATGTGTGAGTAGTTTCATACTTGTTAGGGTAGGATAAGGGAAGTTTGAGAGAAGGAAATCTCTCTCACTCTTTCCTTGCCCAACAGCTTAATTCGACCCCGTTAATTGAACCACAATCCGCTCCTTACGGCACCCTATCCTACATGATAGCGGTGATTCCGTAGTGAGACCGGTTGTGGTTGAATTAACCGGAGGTTATGGCTAAGAGCCAAGAACGGACGGACAAGCACCAAAAGGAAGAACTTATGCGTTGGAAAGCCTAGCTTATACTCGCAAGTTCCTTCCTAGTCGTGCTAATCCCCGTTGTTGCCGATTACCGTAACACCGCGATTAAGAGGGGCAACGAAAGATGTGGGAGACTCCTAACTCAAACTAACCTAATCCTAACCCTAACAAGCTCTCTTTACATATCACTTTACCACTTAATTAATCACAACAAAATCTGAAAAACTGTACTTAACTCGTTAAAGCACATAGAAAAAGATTCCCATCTCCCTGCGGACGACCCGTACTCAACCGGCTAGCAACGAGCGAAACCGTCTTGATTGCGGTAATTAACTAAACTTGAACATGCAGAATATCTAACAATCAAACGCGAGTTCTCGTTTAGTGTCGATATCGCGTTTTGCGAGATATTTGGCTTATATATGGGTTTCTTGTCTCATTTTCAGGTTTGCAGGCGGGGGCTACAGACACGGCTACAGAGGGAGACAGGTGGTAGGATTCACCTAGCATGGAACGTGGGTAAGTTGATTAAACATCTACAGGGGAATCGCCCGCATGGCGTTATGCTTCTGGGCTAGGATTCTAATATTTGTTGTGTATTCTACGTCATTGTTAAAATTGCGCCTTACCCTATTCATTAGATATAATGATACTATAACTAGCAGCCGTAGGACACTGCACATATTATTGACGGTTCATGTTTCACGAGCATGGATTGTATGCTACACACACACCGTCAATAATTGCCATGTCACACACAAACCCTTCATAGATACTATATTGCTTGTCACACATGACATCTAGCTTGTCGGTATACCTGTAGTGTATCATACCATTAGTGATAGATACATATACACCTTACGATACAGCTACAGGTATACCTTGCTCATATTTCACTTATACCCAGGGAGGTATACAACATCTTTTACTTATTGGTAGGCACATATACTTAGCTGTACCTTATTAATTTCGCATACATATGGTTTCGGCTACATATTTTCCTGTATATGCTCGTATTTCAGTTATATCGCATATATTTATTCCTGGATTTGCGCATTGTTATTCGGATTTTACATGATGATTTTTGGATTTGGGAACCGCGAGAATTCATGAAATTAGGCATACATTGAAAAACCCGGTTTCCTTGATATGATATTTGCCCAGCCACCATGAGATTTATCGGTTCTGATTATATACTCCATACGAGGTGTGGTTGCCGTATGAGGGTACATGGTGGGGCCCGGTATGGTTCCCCTCGGCAAGAAGATCGATGGATGTTGCCGATTGAGCCTGGAGGCGGGCGAGTACCTACCGGTGACAGTACTAATGACTCGGCGGAGATCATGGAAATACCGTTGGGAGTCATGTACGTATGCATACATCGAAAGGCGAGGGTCAGAGCTAGGCACTCCTGCTTTCGGGATAGCGTATGATACGTGATCAGGATTTCTGTGTCGATGCTTGGCACATTGTTTTCATGATATTTCTCTTAAACACCTTTGTATATATAACAGGGGATTTAGTCGTTGTTATATATATCCTTACACCAATATTAGTGGAATGGGACGCAAATATATGTGTATTGACCCCATCATATTTATTTCTGCAAATATATACCTTTAGGATGTTAGAATTCTACTTGAGATTTGATTTGGGATATTAGGTAATTCATTGAGGATGGATATTGGACATACATATGGGATTACTGATTTGTACATTCGGGATATAGGAGATTACTCGATATTGTACATTGAGGAAATGTGAGACTTATATGATGTGAGAGCCCAACGTGGGGGCTGATTCGAGGAATTGGGATTTGAGTGTCTTGATGGATTGTGATCCAACCACGATGTCAGGTTTCTGTGGGGACGACATATTTCACTCCATACCTCATACCTATTCACTTATGCACGGTTTCATATATTGGTAGTACCTGTTAGTGTACCCTTATGATCGCTGGATATTTACATTCTCAAATCCCTATTGCATAGTATTGCATACTATTGTCATGTTATTATTGCTTCATATATTGATTGTACCTGCTAGTGTACTTTCCTTTATTCTGCTTTTCACATGACCGGTTATTACTGCAATTGTATATCTTAGATTCATGCTGTACGTACATTCCTGCGATTACCTGCATATGTTATCTACTATTCATGAGTTGGTAACTCACCCCCGTTGTGCCACAGGTGTTCCAGCTTGTTCTCCAGAGTAGTCGAGGCAGGCTATTTAGCTATTCATCTATCATCTTTTGCTACAGATACCGCATCGGCTCACAGTATACTATTGTGCTTAGGTGGGTTGGATGATTATCTGTATTTCATATTGTACATTCGTTGTATCTTGTACTCTCCATCTACTATTATGTTGTTGACTTAGAGACTTGGTGAGGACGTTATTGTATCTCATTGTGGATTTGTTGTCTTTATATACAGCTTTCTCTCTATTGTCTTTATTTCTTCTCTACGGCGTCGTATATTTGTGATAGGGATTGATTTTCGCCTTTGGGCCAGTTTTTACAAAAAGGGGGTTGCCAAAATTTTAAGGAAAGAAAGTGGACTTTTAAAGAATTTGGGTTGCGATTTCAAATGTTTCAAAAACTCTTATTATCTTTTCCGTATTTTCATGGTTTAGATTTCTGGGTTTTGGCTTTCATTTACTGCGTTACATCTTTAGGCGTTGCGTAGTATTAGGGCCGTCATGTGCCAATTTCGGGTCGTGACAAAGTTGGTATCAGAGTGCTAGGTTTTACCTTTCGGAGTGTAGGATGACCATAGTATGATGGAGTAGGTAGATTAAGCAGAGTAACGTAGTGTGTGTATGTCTGCAGCATACCCACGATGCGATACTTCGCCTAAAGTGACCTAAGTACAAATTGCTTGAAATTCCTTCCTTGATGATTCATATCCTTGAGATTCGATTCCTTATTCTTATCGAATCTTATATCTATTTATAGCCTGGCCGCCGATGACTATGGGGAGTCAGAGTGATGCAGCGAGGGCCGAGGTCAGAGTTGGCTCGGGTGAGACGAGTACTGACCAGGATGGCACTCTAGTTGCACAGGTGCAGACGGATCAGCCTACGGCATATACTATTGATAGACTTTTGGCAGAGATGCAGGACTTCCGCCAGACTATGAGTTCTTTGGTTGATGTCGTTCGGGAGCTACGACAGGAGGTTGTCACCCCTGTTACTCAGTTGTCACTTACGATCAGCATGCAGCAGTCCGTCACCTACATAGCACCAGTGGTTGCAGCTCCAGTTGACGAAGCACATATTCCAGAACAGTGGAGGACTCGTACCAGTGTACCCGCCCAGAGACAGAGGTTTAGTCATCGAGACAGATTCCGTGGTCATCGCGGAAGTAGCAGAGGCTTAGGACGAGGACAGTCGTTCAGCTCTCATCCCCAGGATGGTCAGCAGTCAGCGCGTGGATGTTTTCGATGCTGAAGCCTTCAGCACTTCGTCAGGGATTGTTCCTTAGCACCTCGTCAGGATCGTTTTCAGAGAGGCCGTGGACATGGAAGGTTCGCTCAGAGGGCTCAGCCTACCAGAGGAGTTCAGCCAGTTGCGGGTAGACGGCAGACACAGGAGTTTGCTTCTACTCATCGGGACGCGCAGACGTCCAATGTGAAGTTTTCAGGTACCCTTAATTTATATGTTCTTTGATGTATTCGTTTGTTTTTCATGCTTGTACTGTGGTTGGGTAGATTAGTCGTAGTTTGTTGTTTTAACTTCTGTCAGCGATTCTTTGTTGCGCGACACGTATTTCAGTTGTGTGCCAATCGGATAGGGGATAGAGATTCGTTCGTCGTTTCGATCCTTCTAAGGATGTTGGATTCGACGTTTTCCTGGGCACGGACTGGTTAACTACGTTCTAGGCATCTGTGGACTACCGTGAGGAAACAATCAGGAATTGTTTTCCCGGCAAGTCAGTTCTTGTTGTGCAGGTGGATAGTTGTGCCGCCTCTCACAGCTTGAATTAAGCCTTTTTCGCTAGTCGGCTTCTGAGGAGATGTCACGGATTCTTGACGTTCATTCGTGCTACCGTAGCCACAGAGGGTTGGTTGAACCGGTGTTCCATTCGAGCGAGAGTTTTTCTGACGTTGTTCCGGATGAGCCGACGAAGCTTGGGAGCTTAAGGATCAGCTGCAGAGTAGTGGTTTGGGGAGTTTTGTGCGTCTGAGTGTTTCGCTTTTGGAAGCTCCTATTTCTGTTCGTCAATGAGAAAGACGGCAGTTTAGGGTTGCGTATCGACGGATCGTTAATTGAACCGGCTTACGGTGTGGATAGGTATCCTTCACCTCGCCGTGACGATTTCTTCGATCAGCTCCACAGTGCGAGACATCTTCTAAGTTTGTTTGGGATCAGGTCATCATTATTGCGGATTCGGAGTGATGGCATTCCGAAGGCTGCCTTATGCGTGCTACGGGCTTGCGTGTTTTAGTGAGTCATTGGATTCACTGATGCCTTAGCAGCATTCATAGATGTGATGAACCAGATTTCTGCAGGCTATTCCTCGACTAGTTATTGTTGTGTTATTTACGACATTCTGGCATATTTAATGTGTCTTGAAGAACTGGAGCAGCACTTGAGGATTTGTCATGCAGATACCGGGGGAGCCCCAGCGGTTGCTAAATTCTCGGAGTGTTTCTTCAGGCTTGTTTGTGTTGACTCCTAGGTCTTGTTGTCACGGGAGACAGTTTTGTATGGTCCCGAGGGAGATCATGGCCGTACAGCTTAGGTCCAGACTTGTGTGCAGGACGGAGGTCCGCGGATTTTTGGGCTTAGCAGGTTCTTACCGCCGTTTCGTGTAGGATTGCTAGAGTAGTGCTGCACCGTCAACTGAATGGACCGAAAGGGAGGTTTCTTTTCTGTGGACTAAGGCATGTGTGCGGAGTTTTCAGTAGTTGAAGATTCAGTTAACAACTGCATCAGTTCTTTCTTTGCCTTTGGTTCGGGCGACCTTGTTGTTTAACTGTAATGTTTCTTGAGTGGGGCTTGAGTGTGTACTGAGGTGACACTATAGAGTTATCGCTTTTGCTTCCCTACATTTGGAGGAAGTACAAGAAGGATATTCCACTCATGATCTGGAGATGGCCGCGGTAGTTTTGCGTTGGAGATTTGGAGACACTACTTGTTCGGAAGTCGTGCCAGATTTTCAAGGACCACCAGAGCTTAATGTACATCTTCCTGCAGCGGATTTTGATTGTTGTGATAGTCTTCTGCAGATTTACAGTTCTTGTGTGATTGTTGAGTACAGCTTAAGTTCGTTTCTACAGAGGGGATAACTTGCTCGTGTCCGCGCCCGACCACTTTCCTTAAATCGTTTTCGCGAGACACTGCCTGCCGATGCTCGTACGTCAAGGATACTTGAGCATACTCGGCTGGGTAATGATTCGGAGTCCTTGATTTGTGACAATGGTGTGCTAAGCTAGGGACGCGTTGAGTACCTGATATTATCAGGTAGAGACATGAAATCCTAGAGTAGGCAGATCTGTCAACTCTCTATATTCATTCAAGTTCCACCAACATTGACGTGACTTGCGAGATAGTTACGGGTGGTCAGAGATGTAAGGAGAAGTTCATGGTTCGTTTCAAGGTGTCTGTCTTGTTGTGTGCTTGGGTCGAGCAATTGAGGCCGGCTGGAGAGTTGCAACCTTTTACCGTTCCGAGGTAGGAGTGGGAGCAGATCTCCACGAATTTCGTTATGGTTTCTACCCAAGTTTAGTCAGGGTGGGACTCCATTCGGATTCTCGTCGTCCGGTTATACTCAGTTTGCTCAGTTGTTCCTTATTAAGTTGTGTGTTTGTTTTAATTGTTGTCAGCAGTCGGGGATCGTCACTCGCCATCGTTAGGGTTCTCCTTCGATAGCTGCTATCAGGAGACACTCCAATTGGCAACCTTTAGGTTTAGGGGTTAGGTCGTGTCGATCACAAGTCTGTTCTTCTGACTCTGCGTAAGTAGGATTTTGGACCCCAGCTAGTCTAGAGACTTCGGAGATGATCCAGTTGATTCAGGTCAGGATGTGAGTAGCCCCGTGCAAATAAAGGTCTGATACCGACCGTGTTGGTCGTAGACTTAAGTGCGCAGTGGCAAACCATGTACTCCTGCGGATTTTTCCGATGAATGACGTGTTGGATTTTGGGAAGCTTGCCCAAGGATTTTAGGTCCTTTGAGATCCTATAAGCGGGTTAGTTTTATTGACTTTAATTTGGCACTTCCGCCAAGATTATTGAGTTTTCACCCCGTATTCCTTGTGATGATACTTTACAATTACCTTCATTACCTTTCTCACATAATTTGGCACCAGACCTTTTGGCTTGGACGCGATTGTTTCGCTCGCCGGCAGCCAGTTGTGTTAATGGCTCGGCAGGTAGAGAAACGTCGGTCAAGGGTCTTGCCATCTGTGAAGGGCTTTCTTGGACGTAGCCGTATAGTTAGGTAATCACTTGGGAGGCTGCGAGCGAGATAGGAAAGTTGTAGTCCTCTCTTTGAAGGTACGCGTAGCAGTATATTGTAAATTCGGGGACGAATTTCTTTTAAGGGGGGGAGATTGTAACACCTTAGAAAGTGTTTTGTGGCCAATTATATTTTAATATATGGTTTTTAATAAAAAAATTTACCAAAATGATTTCCAAGTATTTTATCCTATTTAATGAGTATTTTATTAGATTTTTCCTAGGCTTGCACACTCTTGTGCATGATAACTAGGGTTGTGATTTAGGGTTAAACATGATTAGCCATCATGGTTAACTAACCATTTTCCCTAATCTAGCTTTATAGTTTTGTATTAAGTCAATTTGGGTTTTAATAATGGTTGTTGTTTTCTTTTTATTTTGTTTATGTAAATGGTTGTTTTTGTGTTTACTTGGTGTGATGGAGAGAGAGAGTGCATTATGAGGCATGATGGCTTACCCATGCCTTCATTTAATGAAGAGAGAGAGGGGAGGGGGTTGACATGTTGGTGTTCTCTCATTCTTACTCATTTCTCTCATTCTCTCACTCTCATTCTCTCACACAAAACACACACACAAAATCAGCAGCAGCTGAAGCAAGAAGCAGCACCAGAAGCAACAGCAGCTTGTAGCAGCAGCAGCAGTAGCAACAGCAGGCCGCAATAGCAGCAGCAAGAGCTCCAGCTACTTGCAAGCTCTCTTCCTCCTCCATTCACTCATTCTCTTGCTTCTTAGGGTTCTTTAGGGTATATTTTCTGAACCCATCTCTCTTTTGCTTAGCTTGTGTGCTAATTAGTGTCGGTTTGTGTTTAATTAGCTACTTTAGTGCTAATTAGGGTGATTTGTGAGATGTTGAGGCAAATTGATGATTGTGTTGGTAAACCCTACTTATTTAAGTGTTGTTAGGGTCACCTTAACCGAGTTTAACCCTGGATTACACTAAAATACCATAGGGTTTCTTTTTAGTGCAAATTGGTGATTTTAAAGCGATATATTGGCTATCTGTGATCTGCTTTTGGCCCGGGGCTTTCAGGTTAAAATTGAGAAAACTGGGGCATGCACACTAGGTCTAGAACACACCGCAAGAACACGAGCCCCTCATTCTAGTTTCTGACCGCAGATTTATTGAGTTTGGCCGCAAATTGCGGCCAAGTTGGGGGCTGGGGTGTTGGGGTCTTGGCTAGGGTTCTATGCTGTGTAGTCTAGTGTTTTGGCATGTATAGTTTTGTAATATTTGACCTGTAGGAAAATCTGGGATCAAATATCGTTTTGCATGTCCATTGTGTTTGCGCGATACGCGTGATAAATGAGTGGGTTCTGTGATCCAGCGTATCGCGGCGTGTCGCGGTAGTTTTAGACGCGTATACACACGTTTCAGCGTATCGTGCACAGACGCGTTTAGTTCGCGACGCGAGTTCTCGTTTAGTGTCGATATCACGTTTTGCGAGATATTTGGCTTATATAAGGGTTTCTTGTCTCATTTTCAGGTTTGCAGGCGGGGACTACAGACACGGCTACAGAGGGAGACAGGTGGTAGGATTCACCTAGCGTAGAGCGTAGGTGAGTAGATTTAACATCTACAGGGGAATCGCCCGTAAGGCGTTATGCGTCTGGGCAAGGATTCTAATATTTGTTGCGTATTCTACGTCATTGTTAGAATTGCGCCTTACCCTATTTATTAGATATAATGATACCATGACTAGCAGCCGTAGGACACTGCATATATTATTGACGGTTCATGTTCCACGAGCACGGATTGTATGCTACACACACACCGTCAATAATTGCCATGTCACACACAAACCCTTTATAGATACTATATTGCTTGTCACGCATGACATCTAGCTTGTCGGTATACCTATAGTATATCATACCATTAGTGATAGATATATATACACCTTACGATACAGCTACAGGTATACCTTGCTCATATTTCACTTATACCCAGGGAGATATACGACATTTTTTACTTATAGGTAGGCACATATACTTAGCTGTACCTTATTAATTTCGCATACATATGGTTTCAGCTACATATTTTCCTGTATATGTTCGTATTTCAGTTATATCGCATATATTTATTCCTGGATTTGCGCATTGTTATTCGGATTTTACATGATGATTTTTGGATTTGGGAACCGCGGGAATTCATGAAATTAGGCATACATTGAAAAACCCGGTTTCCTTGATATGATATTTGCCCAGCCACCATGAGATTTATCGGTTCTGATTATATACTCCATACGAGGTGTGGTTGCCGTATGAGGGTACATGGTGGGGCCCGGTATGGTTCCCCTCGGCAAGCAGATCGATGGATGTTGCCGATTGAGCCTGGAGGCGGGCGAGTACCTACCGGTGACAGTACTAATGACTCGGCGGAGATCATGGAAATACCGTTGGGAGTCATGTACGTATGCATACGTCGAAAGGCGAGGGTCAGAGCTAGGCACTCCTGCTTTCGGGATAGCGTATGATACGTGTTCAGGATTTCTGTGTCGATGCTTGGCACATTGTTTTCATGATATTTCTCTTAAACACCTTTGTATATATAACAGGGGATTTAGCCGTTGTTATATATACCCTTATACCAATATTAGTGGAATGAGACGCTAATATATGTGTATTGACCCCATCATATTTATTTCTGCAAATATATACCTTTAGGATGTTAGAATTCTACTTGAGATTTGATTTGGGATATTAGGTGATTCATTGAGGATGGATATTGGACATACATATGGGATTACTGATTTGTACATTCGAGATATATAAGATTACTCGATATTGTACATTGAGGAGACGTAAGACTTATATGATGTGAGAGCCCAACGTGGGGGCTGATTCGAGGAATTGGGATTTGAGTGTATTGATGGATTGTGATCCTACCACGATGTCAGGTTTCCTTGGGGATGACATATTTCACTCCATACCTCATACCTATTCATTTATGCACGGTTTCATATATTGGTAGTACCTGTTAGTGTACCCTTATGATCGCTGGATATCTACATTCTCATATCCCTATTGCATAGTATTACATACTATTGTCATGTTATTATTGCTTCATATATTTATTATACCTGCTAGTGTACTTTCCTTTATTCTGCTTTTCACATGACCGGTTATTGCTGCAATTGTATATCTTAGATTCATGCTGTACGTACATTTCTGCGATTACATGCATATGTTATCTACTATTCATGAGTTGGTAACTCACCCCCGTTGTGCCACAGGTGTTTCAGGTTGTTCCCCAGAGTAGTCGAGGCAGGCTATTCAGATATTCATCTATCATCTTTTGCTACAGATACCGCATCGGCTCACAGTATACTATTGTGCTTAGGTGGGTTGGATGATTATCTGTATTTCATATTGTACATTCGTTGTATCTTGTACTCTCCATCTACTATTATGTTGTTGACTTAGAGACTTGGTGAGGACGTTATTGTATCTCATTGTGGATTTGTTTTCTTTATATACAGCTTTCTCTCTATTGTCTTTATTTCTTCACTACGGCGTCGTATATTTGTGATGGGGATTGTTTTTCGCCTTTGGGCCAGTTTTTACAAAAAGGGGGTTGCCAAAATTTTATGGAAAGAAAGTGGACTTTTAAAGAATTTGGGTTGCGATTTCAAATGTTTCAAAAACTCTTATTATCTTTTCCGTATTTTCATGGTTTAGATTTCTGGGTTTTGGCTTTCTTTTTCTGCGTTAAATCTTTAGGCGTTGCGTAGTATTAGGGGAGTCACGTGCCAATTTCGGGTCGTGGCAGTTTGGAATTAGAACCTTTGTAGTCCGGTCCTTCGCTTCATAAGCTCTGTGTTGAGGTCCCTTCGCTGCGATCATCATGTACCCGGACTCTATAGAGGCTCCATAAAGAGAAAGATGCAAGCTTGCTTCCGATCTTCGATAACAAAGATGATCTACCTTGAAGTTTCATTAACACAAGCTCTCACTCACAAATGAAGTGAACACCCTAATCTAAACGGAAACAATAGATTAGGATGATGAAGTAGGAATTTAGCTCTCATTTATTTTCTTTAACTCACTCATTTTCATCCCTTCATAAAAAGCTAGAAAACTTTTTCATGAAAGAAGAAGGAAGAAGAAGAAGCATTATCTTTGTGATGAATAATGAATCCATAGTGAGGTTAGAAATGCAACCATGGGTTAAGTATGATAACTTAACCCATGTAGAGACTTAACCATGGTGAAGGGTTGGGTTGGGTTAACTAAATATCTACAAAAATATCTTTACAAAATATCATTGCAAAAACAAAACAAAAAGCTTCTAGAAGCTTCTAGAAAAATTAACCCAAATCAAAACTTAATCATGTTTAATCTCCACTAATCATGTTGCATTAATAACCCTAACATGTTACAATATTATATATCACATATACAATATTTATTGTAACAAAATAAAATAATACAATTAACATATATCGCATATATATCAATGTATTACCCGAGTGAGAAAAAGAATCTTTTAGTGAGCTTATATTAGTTAATGTAATTTAATATAACAAATATATAATTATACATTAAATTATCGAATCAACTCTTGATCCGATAATCCGGCTATTTCACAAACAACCGACTAATATAATCTGTATCATTTCATCGAATCAACACTTGATCCAATGACCCGGCTATATCACATATACCCGGCCGATATCTCGTATCGCGAGAATCTAATACGGTATCACATACACGTATTGTTCTGGGTCCCACACATATCATATATGTGCTCCTACTCTGTTTTGCCTGAGTCAAGAAACCTCTGTGTAGGACTCTAAAGAATCGTCAATACGCCAGCAGTAGGTGATGATCATATCGAACAACCACAAGCTGCAAGCGGTCATCTAAACATAACAGCCACCTAGATATTGAGCAATCAGAAGATCAACAAGCAAGCCTGTACATTCTCCTGCGAATCCAATTAGTAACACTCCCGTATAGTCCGGTCTCTTCGTCTGATATGTCGCATATCTCGCCTAGTGGTGGTAAACGTCAGACCCCAATAGCTTGATAAGTCATGTCGATATGAGGTCCATAACAATTCGAGAAACTACTGATAACACTTACCAGTAAATCTCAGCAACCCTGGCCAGGGATTTCCAGTTATAGCCAATCGAACACAGTGCAACATCAACTCCCTATACCGGGAGAGACGAAACCCCTCCTATCGCTCATTGCCTCCATGTGATTGGGACTGTACCCAAAAGCCACCTTTTTGCATGCCCTCTTGGACGTAGTATGATGGAAATCAAAGCACAGTGGGAATCACACAAGACTCTATGACGATCTCGGGTCTACAGAATAACCTGTACCAGTGTCACCAGAGAACTGCCATCTGACGTGAGGTATAATACCATCTGGGAGTTCTCGGCGAGTCCATCCAGTGTACCCAGTCTCCACTGAGCACCCGTACACCATCCTTGATGTCAAACACCGATGGATATGGGATCATCCATCGCTCATCATATAGGTCAAGATGCGTATATGCTAGTCTACTCTGGTGTATCGATGCCCTGTCTCGATACACCATCGACTAGGAACTGTTATAGGATGTACTCGTCGACTACCGTGGCCCTACTAGTATGATCTCATCATAGTCCCAGTAGTCGAGTACATATCCTAAGGGCTTTATCAATATGTGAGAGTAAGACAGTAAACTAATATAAGTCAACATGTTAAGATAAAGAGCAACCAGATAGCGTACTATCATGTCGAGCAACAAAGTCCTCCCTATATATGTCCTAGCATCCACTACAATATAAATCGTATGTACAGTAATGGCCTCTAAGGCATACATATAACTAACAACCTGGGTGTCCAACATTGACACCCGAAAACATCATGAAACCCGTGTCCAGCATCGACACGTTAATCCTCATATCTCGAGTTCCGTCAGTCCGGATCGGCCCAAGGGCTCCGTCAGTCCGGATAGGCCCATATCATCTCTCGAATCCAGTCGGTATCCTCCGGATATCCGCCGAGCCCAAATACTATCACCGGTCGGTAGTAGTCCCTCTGCCAGGCTCATCGTCATCCACACGAAATCTCTCTCTCGCCCAGGGGTACCACACTGGGTCCACCATGAACCCGCAAACGGAATCATCCACCTCCTCAAATCGGGTTTCACATATCACACGTCTCAGAACCGAGAAAACGCATGGTGGACGCACTGAAATATCATATCAAGAGAAACCGGGTTTTTAAAACATTACATGCTTTCTTTTGAAATAGCCACGGTTCTCAAATCCAGAAATCTCATGAAAACAGCATATCTCAATGAGTAAAATCATAAAGCATGATGTATGCGACATATGATAGGAATGTAAGCATATCTGTATATCATGCAACATGGAACAGTAATGTATCATATTTAGGGAAAGCCGCTTTTTTAATGATTCCAGTTTTTAAAATATATCCCGCGGTTCCCAATTTCTTCAAGTCAAATACAACATCGTATAACGGTGCATATGCAACAATAGTAAGTAAATTATGCAAGGAGTCATATCATGATACAGCAATCCTACTGTGTAGTGACATGGCAATTATCGATGATGATGTGTGTGAGCCGGCAAATTATGTACGTGTAACATACGCATCATCGATAATGGTGTGAGTGTACCAGCACAGGTATATGCAATACTATGAGAATAACACGATGCAGCATAAGGTAAATCATATGCAAATGCTGACAGGTATACGTATCTATAATATGTTCGAGTCGGTGAATCTAGCAATCAGCATTTAGCCTCACAACATCGCGCATGGTATAATCCATCGTACGACATCCTCTAGTCAAGGGGATGGATCAATCATCAATTCAAACTCATCTCGCACGGAAAATCATCGTACGGCGGCATTAAGCTATCAGGGATCCTATCAACCTATAAGACGAGGAGGGTACGGAACTAATGTCATGTACAGCTAAACTCATGATTCACAACACATATAAATATCTCTGTATACCTATGTCCTAGGTCACATCCGCAACAATCTCATATTAGGGGACCGACAGGGTATAAATCATCTCAATCGACTCGCATCCGTATACCATCATATCATCAAATCATCATATCATGTCATATATTCTTTTCATCGCATTTATATCCCACATCAAGTCAATTTACAAATACAATCTACCTTTACTATAAGCATATGTATCTAATCTAACATACACATCCGATCCATAAAATCAGTTTTTAAAAGAAGCGAATCGTAGTTTTGAAAGTAGGGGCCACGGTGTTTTTAAGGAAAAGATATCATTTGAAAATCCATAACATTCCTCACGGTACTTGTTTTAAAGATGCATACGATCTTTTAGTTTGGAAATAGGTATGGTCTGGATAACACATCTACATCGGCTATCTAGTCATATAGTACCCTAAACGGCAATATCATCAAATATCATCCTCAAATCCCGTCATCACATATTAGCCATATCATATCACTTCTAACTATCAATTAGTTTCTACCTATAGTTTTCTATTAAAGGTTTTTCTTAACCATTTACTATGAATCAGTTTCCATCAAAAACTTGCGGGGGTGCTATACGCCATCCACCCGACTTCCCCCCGTGGATATAGATCCACTCACCTTGAGCTTCACCTGCTGGAGTCGATGACGCCACGCTCATCATCGTCGTCTCGAAATCCACGTATGGTACCTACAACCAATACACAATCGCAAATGCATATTAAAATCAAGTCAGAAAAATAAACGGCCCAGGTTTCGCTCATAGGTTAAAACCTATAGCTTACGCCTGCAAAACATGACCAATAACCCTAGTCGTTGGCGTTCAAACGCCACAAGACGGAATACAACGACAAATACCAAAACTTAAATTCAAAAACATCACGAAATACAAGGCAGCAACTCAAGAAAATGGTCCCAGATTTTACCCTATATCAAATTAGTCAATTCTGCATATATGGAGGGTCTAATTCACTGGAGATAAAGCCCTGGAACCAACATAGACCAAATCTACCCTACTATGGCCGCAAATTGCGGCCAGAATGATTAAATCTGCATCCATTTGGTGGAGTTAGGGTCTCGGGTCTCTGTGGTAGCTTCCTGGTTGCCTGCACAACTCCCAGTATTCGCTAAATAATTTTTAGTGTCTCCGGGTTACTCCAGATTCTTATATACCCTCACAATTCAACACAAAACCGACATAATCAATCCGTAAATCTGTATTTTGGTTTCTATACTCAAACCCAGGTCTAAAACGGCCACTCAACAGCCACTCAATCATCACCAATCCACAATTTCACTCAAACCCTCACTAGGATTTCTAAGTATCACCAATCCATCACTAAACAAACTCTAAACTTAATCAAAAGCTAGGAAAACTTGAAACTAAACTAATGGAAGAATTATACCTCATGGTTGTCACCCAAGAGGAACCCTAGCTTCCCAATGTCACCAAAATCCAACTTTGCTTGGTCTATTTTGTAGAGGATGAAGAGGTGGTCAATTTTTGAAAAAGGGGTTTAGGGTTTTGAGGAGTATTTTGAGATGTATCTAGGATTGAGGGTGGAGGGAAGTGATGAAGAAGAAGGAGAAGAAAAAACATTGGGGAGGGGAAAAATGGCTGCCCCCTCTCTCTCCTACTCTTACTCACTCTTATTCTCACCCTCCTTTTCTCTCTCCAATCATTCTCAACTTTACCCTTTTTCTCCGTATCTTTTCTATTTAAAACCAAAGCATATAAAAGCCATAAAACAACATAAATGCTACAACATGTAACCAAATGCAACATGCCATGGTGCACTAGCCACGGAAAACTGTATAAACACGAATTTGGCTTAATCGCGATTAGTAGTGCACTAATCGGGTTTTTATCCAAACTGTATATAATAAATTTTAAAAATACCAAATCCTTTATATATATTATTAAATGAATAAATCATTTTAATTCCAATTATTTCACAATTATTGGAATATATTTATATCCTTTTTCGAAAACCCCAATTTCACAAATCGGGCAGTTTTCGGGAAATATATTATTTTAATATTAAATTCCAAAAATAATATTTTATATTTTCTGAAATGTTACAGTATTTTTCAATCCAAAACCACAATACATAATGAAAAAAAAGGCATCCCCAAGCGGGAGCTAGTTCTTCGCCAATGGCGGATCCACAACCACGCAAAGCATAAATATAAGTATACGACGCCCAACGGCGAAGATCATCACAAATGATTAAGTAATAAGCAAGACATCAAACCACAAGTAGCAGAAAACCCCTCGCTCTAAGTCTCGCAACCACAAGTCTCACTGTGTCTCATTACTTATACAATTACTAAATTTGATTGATGGAGTTGACTAGATACAATATGAAATATAAATACAAGAGTGGGTGCTATACAAATGCCCCACCTAAAAATGCAAAATACCCAAATGAAGCTATGTGCCAATGATGCCGCTACTGATCCGTGTGGTCAACCTGCAAGAACTGTGGCACAACGGGGGTGAGTTGCCAACTCGTGAGTAGAAAAACATCTACAAGCAGAAATCGAATAAACAACGACTCCTAGGTCAACTATATCATAAAGGTAATACTATGATATCTAGGGTGACCGGGTCATCATATGTGCCAACAATGTAATCAATACCTATATGCATGCGGATATCATCCAACCATATAATCAATGTATGTGTGCATATGGATCTCGTCCAACCATAATCAATGTTTGTATGCAAGTAAGTATGAGGATATAAATCAACGGTGTCCCTCGTGACACATCTAAATCATGGAACCTCGGTGTTGAACATCGACACCCGAAAACATCATGAAACCCGAGTCCAGCATCGATACATAAATCCTCATATCTCGTGCTCCGTCAGTCCGGATCGGCCCATGGGCTCTATCAGTCCGCATCGGCCCATATCATCTCTCGACTCCAGTCGGTATCCTTCGGATATCCGCCAGGCCCAACCAATCACCGGTAGGTAGTAGTCCCTCTGCCAGGCTCACCGTCTACTGCACATCATCCCTTTCTTACCCCGGGGTACCATACAGGGTCCACCATATACCCGCAATCATCCTCATGCAGCTCCTCGAATCGGGTTTCACATGTCACACGTCTCAGAACCGAGAAAATACATGGTGGACGCACTGAAATATCATATCAAGAGAAACCGGGTTTTTAAAACAGTACATGCTTTCTTTTGAAATAGCCATGGTTCTCAAATCCAGAAATCTCATGAAAACAGCATATCTTAATGCGTAAAATCGTAAAGCATGATGTATGCGACATATATCAGAAATGTAAGCATATCCGTATATCAAAACATGACGAAGCAAAACCGCTCTTTTTAAATGAATCCAGTTTAAAAATATATCTTGCAGTTCCCAAATTCTCCAAGTCAAATGCAACATCGTATAAGGTGCATATGTAACTATAGCAAGTAAACTATTCGAGGAGTCATATCATGATGCAGCAATCCTACTGTATAGTGACATGGCAATTATCGATGATGATGTGTGTGAGCCGGCAAATCTGTGTATGTGTAACATACACATCATCGATAATGGTGTAGGTGTACTAGCACAGGTATAAATAATGCAATGCGAATAACATGAATGCAGCATAATGTAAATCATCGGCTAAAAGCTATAAGGTATACGTATCTACATGATCGATTCGGTGAATCAATCAATCGACATCCAGCCACAACACCATGTACGGTATAATCCATCGTACGATAACTTCTAGTCAAGGGTATGGATCAATCATCAAGTCAAACTCATCACACACGGAAAATCATTGTACGACGGCATTAAGCTATCAGGGATCCTATCAACCTATAAGAAGAGAAGGGTACGGACCTAACGTCACGTACGGCTAACACTCACGATTCACAAAACATATAAATATCTCTATATACTTATGTCCCAGGTCACATCCGCAATAATCTCATATCAGGGGACCGGCGGGGTATAAATCATCTCAATCGACTGGCATCCGTATACCAACATATCACCAAATCATCATATCGCATCATATATCCTTCTCATCGCATCTATAACCCTCATCAAGTCAATTTTACAAATACATTCTACCTTTACAACAAGCATAACTATCTAATCTAACATACACACCCGAACTATACAATCAGTTTTTAAAAGAAGCGAATTGTAGTTTTGAAAGTAGGGGCTACAGTGTTTTTAAGGAAAAAATATCATTTGAAAATCCGTAACATCCTTCATGGTACATGTTTAAAAGATGCATACGGCTCTTTAGTTTGGAAATAGGTATGATTCGGATGACACATCTACGTCGGCTATCTAGTCCTATAGTACCCTAAACGGCAATATCGTCAAATGTCATCCTCAAATCCCATCATCACATATTAGCCGTATCATATCCCTTCTAACTATCATTTAGTTTCTAATATATTTTCTCTAACTATCTTTTAAGTTTATCTATAGTTTTCTATTAAAGCTTTCCTTAACCATTTACTATGAATCGGTTTCCATCGAAAACTTGCTGGGGTGCTATACGCCATCCACCCGACTTCCCCCATGGATATAGATCCACTCACGTTGATCCTCGATTTCCGAAGTCGATGAAGCCAATATTCATCGCCTCGAAATCTATGCGACGGTATCTACAATAATAAACAATCGCAATCGCTTATTAAAATCAAGTCCGGAAACCAAAACGGCACACGGATCGCCTATAGGTCAGAACTTATAGCCCACGCATGCAAAAACAACTAATAACCCTAGTCGTTGGCAGTCAAACGCCACATGACGGAATACAATGACAAATACCAAAACTTAAATTCAAAAATATCGCGAAATACAAGGCAGCAACTCAAGGAAATAGTCCCAGATTTTACCCTAGGTTAAATTAGTCAATTCTGCACATATGGAGGGTCTAATTTACCGGAGATAAAGCCCTGTAACAAACATGGACCAAATCAACACTACTCTGGCAGTAAATTACGGCCAGAATGATTAAATCTGCAGCCTATAGGTGGACTTGGGGTCTCGGGTCTCTGTAGTAGCTTTCTGGGTGACTGCATGTGTCACTATGCTCGTTAAATAATTTTCCAGGTCCCCGAGTGTTAGGTGATTCCTAAATACCATCACAATTTTCACAATTTTCCGATATCTACGAATCTAAAGTTCGTGTAAAGGTTTCTAACCTAGGTCTTGGCCAGTAAAAACAGCACTAGGGGTCTTATAACAGCAACTTCCATCACCACAACACAATCCAACCCTAATCCTTCTCTAGGAATCTCTAACTTCACCATTACACACTTAAACCATTTTTAAACTAAACTAGAATACAAAGAACTAAAAACTACACTAAATGGAAGAAGATATAGCTCATGAATGCAACTCAAGAAAAACCCTAGTTTGCCAATGTTGTCAAAATCCCACTTTTCTTGGTCCAATATGTAGAGGAGAAGGAGAAAATCAACTTTAATAAAAGGGGTTTAGGGTTTTGATGGAGTTTTTGAGATGATACCTTAGGGTGAAGGTGGAGGGAAGGTGAAGATGAAGAAGATGGAAAGAAATGGGGAGAATGTTGTCAGCATATCGCATGAACCTCTGGCTCCGCTCGTCTTTATCATCGTCCGCTTTGATGTCACGTCTTGCTGTCTGCGTGCTGCTACTGTTCTCGGCCACGGTCAATCCGAAGTCTCTCATATGGACTCGAAATCGCGTACTCTGTATCTTCATCACTCTGTAGGAGATATCTGGCTGAACACGTCCTCGGGAACTCGTCCCAACCATCGGAGGAATACATAATACTTGTCCATTCTCGATCAACTCACAACGCATCTGGGAGAGGTCCTATATCCAAAGCTGGTCCGCTTGCTGCTCTCTTATCACATGATATCTGGACGACGTGAAACTTTTCAATCGAGTCATCGAGGTCCCAAAATTTCCCGAATGCTCAACACCTGAGCACAGTCTAAAAATATCTGGTATATACCACAGTACCTATGGACCAGCCGTAGAAGGGTAAACCCAAGCCCCACTGATAGCACCGTGAAACAGCTGCAAACCCTAAGGTTCAAAAGCTGTTCTTATGGTCATCATGTCGAGTTAGGGTTTCATTCTTGTAGAGGGTCCACAGAATCACTTGCATATTCCTCCGAACACTTTAAACTTGGGAAAAATGGGTTCTTGACACTCGTTCGTACTTTTTGGCTTCGCCTATACAACATGTGAATACTCTTCGCCTGCATGCTAAACAATGCCTCAATCTTACAGGAAAGGCAATACATCAACGGTCATCTCTGGATCGGCGTGCTCTAGATCTGAGTAGGACTCTCAACTCTGGAAATCTTCAACTCAACTAATCCTGCGTTGGCGCATCAATCTGACGAATCACCTTCGTCTCTCAACTCGGGATAGACTAGCTATCCTCCGTCGCATCTCTGCCTGGAAGCTCCAGTGATCTTAGCTCATCAGCTCTGGGAGCGACATCCCATCAATCTCAGCAACAGCTGGGTCGTCTATCCACACAGTAGATGACAACATAATCTCTGAGGTCGGCTGTACATCAACAGTCCTCTCGCAACTGGCAGCTCTAACAATGGCTCAATCATCCGGTGCAAAACCAAACACTCGCCTCAACAAGATGTCACGACACTAACGCTAACTCGAGACGTTATCATGTCACCAGAAAACACAATGGTTAGCCCTCGTACCAGATGAGCTCGCCCTGACCGCATCACCAGCAACAGCTCAATCTGCGCTCAAACCGTGGTAACGGGAACCTCAATCGAGTATCGATAAAAACAGATCAAAGGCATGAAAGGAAATGACAGGTCCAGAATGGATACATGATCATAAGAACGAACATCATTAATGAGAATATGATCATGGAAACAAATAGAATCAAGGATCTCAAATGGATGTATAATCATGGGTATGAAGAGAATCATAAGTCTCAAAATATGTACACCCTAAGGTTTCTTATATGGAGTATCGTATCATAAGTATGCCGCGGAACATACGTACAGTACGTCACTCTACTCAAGCTATCTACTCCATTAATCAGGGTCAGCCTATGAAACGAAAGTTTGGGTCTAATACCTCCCCCCCCGTTCACGTCTAAGTTCCGTAAGGTCAAGATTAGGTTCCGAAACACATACACGCCTTAGACTCCGCATAGTGAAACATAGACTCGAACTAAGGTTAAACCTAGCGCTCTGATACCAACTTTGTCACGACCCGAAATATTAGCTCGTGACCAGCACTTAAATCCCGCAACGTTTAAAGGCGTAACGTAATTCAAGTAAGTTGAAACCCAGAAATCTAAACCTTTTTGAGAAAATAAAAGAGGTGCGGTTTTGAAATAAAGGTATAATGAGATCAAGTTTTCATAAATGCATAGGAAAGGAACATGAATAATGCAAGTGAACTTTTCTAGTTTGAAAACATGTTTCGTCTTTTAAAAAATTTGGGCAGCACCTCCTTTGTATTTTTCAATCCAAAACCACAATACATAATGAAATAAAAGACATCCCCAAACGGGAGCTGGCTCATCGCCAATCGGCGGATCCACAACCATGCAAAGTATAAATATAAGTATACGATGCCCAACGGTGTAGATCACCACAAATGATAAAGTAATAAGCAAGACATCCAACCACAAGTAGCGAAAAACCCCTCGCTCTAAGTCTCGCAACCACAAGTCTCACTATGTCTCATTACTTATACAATTACTAAATTTGATTGATGGAGTTAACTAGATAGAATAAGAAATATAAATACAAGAGTGGGTACAATACAAATGCCCCACCTACCAATGCAAAACACCCAAATGAAGCTATGTGCCAGCGATGCCGCTACTGATCCGTGCTGTCAACCTGCAAGAACTGTGGCACAATGGGGGTGAGTTGCCAACTCGTTAGTAGAAAAACATCTACAAGCAGAAATCGAATAAACAACAACTCCTAGGTCAACTAAATTATAAAGGTAATACTATGATATCTAGGGTGACTGTTAGTGTATATGCCCTAGAGGCCATTACTGTATCATACTAGTTTGTATATTACTTAATGGAAGCTTGGGATATTCACCTTGTATATACAATCTTGCTCAAAATAGTAGTATGCTACTTGGATTGTTTCTACTTCAATGTGTACATGTGTTTATTTTATTATATCACCTATACGCATTAGTGGAGCCCTTAGGATCTTTGCTTGATTACCAGCGTTGTGATGGCAGTCACACTAGTGGGGGCTGGGTAATCTATAAGCACATCATTATGCAGGTCCCTAGTCGCAGGACTATCGAGACAGGGCATCGATACTCCGGAGTAGACTAGCGCATGCGCTTCTCATCCCAGAGTGGGAGATGGTCTGTCCCACAGCCATCAGTACGTCGTACTGGAGATAGTATGCGGGTGCTCGTTGGGTTACGAGTACACTGGACAGGACTCGTCGGGAACTGACCGGTTGGTATTATACCAATCGTCAGTTATCAGTTCCCAAGTGACATGAGTACAGCTTAGTCCGCTGACTTGACAGTGTCACTTCGCCTCGAGTGTGTTCCCACTGTACTTTGATTACTACCCTACCACGGCTCAAAGGAGTCGTGCAAACAGGTAGTAGTTGGGTGCAGTCCTGAAGCACTTGGAGGCAGTGATGGTTAGACAGGATTCGTCTATCCCGGTATTGGGGGTTGACATCGTGCTGTGTCTAGGGAGCCATTACACGAGTAGTCCCTGGCCAGGGCAAGCGGGATATACTGGTAGGTTTCCAATGTTATCTCAGGGTGTATTGGGCTTCACTCTAACACGACTTGTACCGCTATTAGGGGACTGACGTTTACCGCCCCCTAGGCCCGCCATGCGATGTATCAGACGAACAGACCGGACTGTACGGAGATTGTCACATTCAGGCTCAGTAGGAGTTCAGATGGGTTTCACCTCGTCAGTCTTCTTGTCGGCATCTACCTGGGGACCGTTACGCACAGCTAGTGCCGCTTGCGGTCTGTGGTTAAACCCACTGCCAGCGTAGTGTCGAGTCTTTAGAGTCCCACACAGAAAGCTATTCGCCTTTAGGCAAAAGAGTAGAGGTCGCATGGTTTTGCGACAGGTCGCATGGTTTTGCGACAGGGTTCAGTCACATCCGTGCACTTGTGCACGTTTAGTGTTCGGACAGTTTACACTAGCGGGCTTTGGTTTAAGCCACATCCTAGTGTACGTATTGGGATTGGTTTTTTCCAGTTTGTATTCGTGTTCCTCGGAACGCGGATGCGGGTGTGTATGCACAGTTGACGGAGAGACAGAGGCAAAGGATTCTCATTAGGGTTGTTGACCGTTGACTGTTGACTATTGACTTTTTGCTCAACCCTAATGGGAATATGATATATGATTAACAATAATATTAATTAAGTATTGTGGTGACATGGTTGTTGAGGGGTTGACTTTGTTGACTTGTTGACCGGTTGACTAGGTTTGACTAGTTGACCATCATGATGACAATGGCTATCATTTCATGGCTAAGACTTTTCACTTGCTTGTTCTCTTGTGCAATATGAGTGCATGAAATGATATAGCCATTTTGACTTAAACCATTTACACAATACTTGATTACTATTTTTGTGATGATGGTTTTGGATTATGAGAGCCAAGTGAGAAAAGTCTTGCTCATTCTATCATTTTTCATTCTCTCTCTTGTGTTCTTGAGCTCTCATCTCCTTCCTCTTACTCTCCCTCTCTTTAGTCTATGGTTCACTTGTCTCATGTGTTGAGAACCAAGAACCATAGAGAAAATCCCAACACACTCTCCTCTACTCACTCTAGTTCACAAGGTTTAGCAAACCGAGTGAACTAGTTTCTTCAAAGACCGAAGAAGAAGCCAAAGGTAGAAGCTTTCAGGTGGATCGATCTTCGGCGCAATGAGACGACGGGGTGAAGCCGATCCGGACAACCATCGAGGCTTGAAGAAGAAGGAGTTCAAGAAAGAAAGGTATAACCCCCTAACCGAGTAGTTAACAACTCCTAGTTAGGTTGTTAGTTATATGTTTAACAAAGATCCGGTTTTGAGTCCATGTTACCACCTCTAGAAAATTGTTTTTCACCAAATTCCGCATGCCCGAAAGTACCGGGAGAGGTAGCATGGACTTACAGTGGTATCAGAGCCTAGTTAAACTCTATCTAACATGTTAGCATAGTAGCTAGAAATTCGATCGGAGAAAAAGTCCCGAAATAAACCCGAAATTCAAACTTTCTGTCGATTTTCAAAGTGCTGCAAAAATTATTTGAGATATACCAAAAATCGACTCAGGGTTTTTAGAAGAAACTGGAAAAATTCGACCCACTGCTTCGATCAACGCGCCGCGTTTCCGCGGCCGAGTTGACTCGGTCGTGGGGTTTTAATTTTGCAGTTTGTTCATAGGGGTATTTTGGGATTTTTGGAATATGTATTTTCTGCCCAGATTTTCCAGAACGAAAATTTTGTGTTTGGGGCCTGAAAAACCGTATTTTGATCGAATTTCTTATGACTTAAGCTGACGGGTTTTTCTGTGATGTGATATTTGTATTGAACGTCTGCTAATCGCTATATGTCGATTAGTGGGGGTTATATAAATCTGTGATCTGTAATGTTATTGGAATGTGTATATGAATTCATTGGATTGTCGCGGGTGAATAGCCGGGGGTTATGAGACGAGAGTTTTCTTTTCTTTCAATTCATGCAAATTTGTAAATTGATGTAATAATTATTTGTATGGCCGCACAACCATGTCGGGGTTGTAGCCGTCATTGTTTAATTTCTTTTTACTGTTTTTCCTCCTAGGATAGACCCATGGAGGGGGTGCACAAACTACCGGGTATGCCGAAGTGCCGAGTGGCCTACTCACGGAGTTGAGGGAGGTTGCTTCGCTTCGGGTACTTAGCGGGTAGTTTGCCGCACCCGTAGGGGTCTTGGGTGGGGTATTGGCTATTCACCATGACCGTGTAATCTGCTTTTCGTTACAGGCTCGTACAAATTGCGGATTCCTAGTAGATCCAATGTATTCATCTGTGATCTGAAATGGCTATCACTGCAATATATCTATATATGATATTATTTAGGCGTTGCTTATGTTTTACAGCCGCGCTAGCCCAGCCCCCGCTCTGTTGTTAGTTAAGTAACCTAACGGGTAATGACGGGGCCCCGTGGCGAATGCGAATGGCATAAGCGTACGTCATATTTTGGTTGTTTTCTGCAATGGTAGGATTAAATGATGGGACACATTAAAAGAACTAATGCAAGAATATCACGCATTAAAAGAACTAATGCAAGAAAAATAAACCAAGTAAAAGTCGTTGGAACACTTTCGAAAAACCACCCGGTTCTTTTCAAAACTAACTTTTAAATGCGGAGCTTGAGCCACTTCTTCTAAAAGCTATCTCGTTCCATCGATTATATCAAGTTCACTACGTTCACGGTTTAGCCAAAACCATTCGTAGCCCTCCGTCGTTTCATATGGATGGTCAATAGTATTCAAGCTATGTTTGTTGGCCAAAGTCAAGGCATAGTGATTGGTAGCTATTGGGTATTCATGTGCAGCATAGATAGATGCGTTAGTTTGGAACATTCGTACTGCCTTGTTGGCCAAAGTCAAGGGTAGGTGCGGGTGGATTCAAATTAACCTGGAGAACGACGGGTAGAACTTGACATGTGACTTATGATTTGTTGGCCAAAGTCAAGGTCATAAGAGCATGGGGCAAAAATCCACATCGGGAGTTTCAAAAGAACTGAAACTTGCTAGCGTTGCATACCATTTGGAGTGTGATGATTCTGGTAGGATTCCTTCAGTTTCGTCACGCGATGATATTTGGATCCCGATCCTACTGTAAGTATATGCTACTCCTCGAGAAATTTCTCACTTAACGATCAATGCTATAAACCAAGTAGGTGTCTAGAAAGGTGTTAGCGGGGCTATGCCCCCAGGGAAAAGAGGTTATTTAATTAAGGAACTTCGCGAAAGCGTTGGAAAACCTCCGTTGAAGTACCGACACTGGCCTGGCTGAACGGTTAAGCAAGTATTGTACGGTGAGATTGATCCTGACTAATTCTTCCTTTTTGGTTTGAGGAGGGATTCGAGAAACAGTGGGAGCCATCCTGTTTAGACAAACTAAAAACCATTCTAAACTTGCAAGAGCATCATGCTGAGTGTTTCTTCTCTCTCCTAATTGCAGCGACCAATCGGCATGACTGGACTTAAGTTACTCCTAGATAAAAACATACTGACATGGCCAAACTACAAAGATTGGCTCAGGAATGTCAAGATGGCAATCACTTACGACAAGCTGGGGTATCTTCTTACCACCAAAGCTCCCCCTGTCCCAGGTCCCAAAACCAGCGTCGCGGATAAGGAAATCTGTAAAACCTGGGAACTAGACTGCGCGAAGGCCAAGTGCCTCGTGCTTGCCTTTATGGACAATGAACATCAGAGGAGGCACGAGAATATGGACCTGGAATCCATATTTCTTCATACAAAAGAACTGTATGGAGAGCAATCTCGTATCGCAAGATACGAAGTGTCGAAGAAGTTATTTTCGGCAAGATTGGCCGTCGGATCATCGGTAGCGGAACACGTGCTTAAGATGATTAGCTATATTGAGGAGCTCGCGGACCTTGGGACCACGTTGGAGAATGAGCTCTATACGGACTTGATTCTCCAGTCCCTTCCTTCCACTTACGCCCAGTTCATACTGAGCTTCAACTTACAAGAAAAGGAAGTTGAACTTTCAGAACTCCTCAACATGCTGAGGAGTGCAGAGGGCACCCTACAGAAAGGTAGGGAAACATCCACTTTGTTTGTAGGAGGATCTTCTTCTTCTAGGTCCAAGGCGAAAGCCAAGGGAAAGAAGAAGAAAGCCCCCGCCAAACCAAGGGGCGGTGTTAGTAAAGTGGATACGAAGGGAAAGGCAAAAGCAACAAAGAAAGTGGGAAAGCTTGTGGATAAGGAAGAATGCATCTATTGTCATAAGAAAGGACACTGGAAGAATGATTGCAGGGCTTGGAAAGCCAGGACACAGGAATTGAAGCAGGTTGCAGCTTCAGCTTCAGGTATGTATGTTATTGAAAACTGTCTTTCAATAAACTCTACTTCTTGGGTATTGGATACCGGACCAGGATCTCATATCTGTAATTCTTTGCAGGCGTTGAGAAACTGTAGGGTTTTGAAGGCAGGTGACATGACCCTCAAAGTTGCAAACGGAGCTAGCATGGATGCTAAGGCCGTGGGGGACTATCACCTGGGGTTGTCAGATGGACGTTTTGGTTTTGCGTAATTGCTATTTTGTACCCAACGCAACTTGTAATATCATTTCTGTATCTTTGACTTCTAAAGAAGGTTATGAATTTGCGTTTGTAAGTAATGTTGTAAACATTCACCTTAATCAAGTTCTGATTGGGTCAGGTACATTAAGCAATGGTATATACGTATTAAACCAACCACATATTTTCAATTTCCAGAATACACACAAAAGAAAGTCTCCGGAAATAAATTAGACTTTCTTGTGGCATTGTAGACTAGGTCACATCAATGAGAGAAGGTTGACGAAGTTACATACAGAAGGATATTTGAATGCGTTCGAATATCAATCGTATGCCACTTGTCAATCCTGTCTCAAAGGAAAGATGATAAAGACTCCGTTCACTGGACACGGAGTAAGAGCGAGCGAGCTCTTAGGACTCGTACACAGCGACGTGTGCGGTCCAATGTCTACACATGGGCGAAGCGGTTATTCTTACTTCATTACTTTTACGGATGACTTTTCAAGGTACGGTTATGTCTTCTTAATGAAACATAAGTCCGAAGCCTTTGGAAAATTCCAGGAATATAAGAATGAAGTAGAAAAACAAACCGGCAAAAGTATCAAGATCCTAGGATCGGATCGAGGTGGTGAATACTTAAGTGCCGAGTTCCTGGACTATTTAAAAGAGAACGGAATTCTCTCTCAGCTTACTCCTTCATACACTCCGCAACATAACGGTGTATCGGAGAGACGGAACCGAACCCTATTGGATATGGTACGGTCCATGATGAGTAACGCTGAGTTACCGCGATCATTCTGGGGGTATGCGCTAGAATCAGCTACATACCTTTTGAACCGAGTTCCCACTAAGACTGTGCCTACTACACCATATGAGATGTGGTGTTGGAAGAGACCCTATCTTAATCACATTAAGACATGGGGAAGTCCAGCTTTTGTCAAAAAGCAGCATGCGGACAAGCTCGAGGCACGCTCAGTACAGTGCAAGTTCGTGGGATATCCAAAGAAATCCAAGGGATATTTCTTCTACTGCGAAGAGGAACAAAAGATTTTTGGTTCTCGTCATGCCTACTTCTTGGAAATTGAGTTTTTGGAAAACCAGATAAGTGGGAGCACAGTAGAACAGGAAGAAATTCCAGAACCACGAGCTATTACTGAAAGCTTAGTGGAACCAGAGGGTTCAAAAGAACAAGACATTCCCACGCCGCTCCGCAGGAGCAGTTGGCAGTCTCATCCGCCCGAGAGATACCACGGTTTTCTTATAGACGGGGATAGAGAGGATTGCATCAAAGATTATGATGAGCCTACTAGCTTCCAGCAGGCCGTTCAGAGCGATGGCTCGGTAAAATGGATGGATGCAATGCGGACCGAAATGGAGTCCATGTACACTAACAAGGTATGGACGTTGGACATTGCTCCAGACGGGGTAAAACCCGTAGGATGCAAGTGGATCTTCAAAAGGAAGATTGGTGTAGATGGACAGGTTGAGACCTATAAAGCTAGACTTGTTGCAAAGGGTTTTCGTCAAAGACCTGGTTTGGACTATGACGAAACCTTTTCTCCAGTGGCTATACTGAAATCCATTCGGATCCTTCTTGCCATTGCTGCCTTCCACGATTATGAGATCTGGCAAATGAAAGTAAAGACCGCTTTTCTAAACGGAAATTTAGAGGAGTGTGTCTATATGGACCAGCCAGAAGGTTTCATTCAGAGTGGGAGCAGCGGAAAGGTGTACAAGTTGCTTAAGTCCATCTATGGACTAAAGCAGGCATCGCGGAGTTGGAACATCTGTTTTGATGAGACGGTCAAGGAATTTGGCTTTATCAAAAATCCAGATGAACCATGCATCTACAGTAGATTTGTAGCGAGAACTGTAGTATTCCTCGTTTTATACGTGGATGACATTCTCTTAATAGGAAATGAAATTCCTATGCTACAATCTGTCAAGGGGTTCTTGTCACACAGGTTCTCCATGAAAGACCTGGGTGATGCCTCATACATCCTGGGGATCCGGATCCTTCGTGATAGATCCAAGAGGATATTAGGACTTTCACAGTCCAGGTACATCGACACCATACTGAAGAGATTCAGTATGGAAGATTCCAAGCGCGGTAACCTACCGGCTTGTCACGGGATCACCCTCTCTAAAGAGATGTCTCCCAAGACTGATTTGGAGAAGGATCGCATGTCTATTATACCCTACGCTTCTGCTGTAGGCTCTATAATGTATGCGATGTTGTGTACCAGACCGAATGTAGCTTATGCACTGAGTGTGGTAAGCCGGTATCAGTCAAACCCTGGGGAAAAACACTGCATAGCGGTAAAGAACATTCTCAAGAACCTGAGAAAGACTAAGGAGATGTTCTTGGTGTATGACGGAAAAGACCTCCAGATCGAGGCCTTTGCTGACTCCAGCTTCCAGAGTGATAAGGATAATTCCAAGTCCATGTCGGGTTTTGTCTTTACCCTCAATGGAGGGGCGGTGTGTTAGAAGAGTTGCAAACAGGAAACCGATGCAGACTCGACGATGGAAGCGGAATACATCGCTGCATCTGATGCCGCAAAAGAAGCTTTCTGGATGAGGAAGTTCTTGAAAGAACTTCTGGTGGTTCCGTCCATTGTTGATCCAATACCTCTGTATTGCGACAACAACGGGGCTATAGCTTTAGCGAAGGAACCCAGGTCCCATCAGAGATCCAGACACATCTTAAGGCGGTATCACCTGATCAGGGAGATCGTGGATCGCCAGGAGATCGAGGTTCGGAGGGTTGCTTCAGAAGATAACACTACAGATCCATTCACCAAGGCCTTGCCCCAGACTCAGTTCGAGCGGTTGATCGAGATGATTGGTCTTCGATACGCCAGTACATGGCCTTAGTGCAAGTGGGAGATTGTTAGTGTATATGCCCTAGAGGCCATTACTGTATCATACTAGTTTGTATATTACTTAATGGAAGCTTGTGATATTCACCTTGTATATACAATCTTGCTCAAAATAGTAGTATGCTACTTGGTTTGTTTCTACCTCAATGTGTACATGTGTTTATTTTATTATATCACCTATACGCATTAGTGGAGCCCTTAGGATCTTTGCTTGATTACCAGCGTTGTGATGGCAGTCACACTAGTGGGGGCTGGGTAATCTATAAGCACATCCTTATGCAGGTCCCTAGTCACAGGACTATCGAGACAGGGCATCGATACTCCGGAGTAGACTAGCGCATGCGCTTCTCATCCCAGAGTGGGAGATGGTCTGTCCCACAGCCATCAGTACGTCGTACTGGAGATAGTATGCGGGTGCTCGTTGGGTTACGAGTACACTGGACAGGACTCGTCGGGAACTGACTGGTTGGTATTATACCAATCGTCAGTTATCAGTTCCCAGGTGACATGAGTACAGCTTAGTCCGCTGACTTGACACTGTCACTTCGCCTCGAGTGTGTTCCCACTGTACTTTGATTACTACCCTACCACGGCTCAAAGGAGTCGTGCAAACAGGTAGTAGTTGGGTGCAGTCCCGAAGCACTTGGAGGCAGTGACGGTTAGACAGGATTCGTCTCTCCCGGTATTGGGGGTTGACATCACGCTGTGTCTAGGAGAGCCATTACACGAGTAGTCCCTGGCCAGGGCAAGCGGGATATACTGGTAGGTTTCCAGTTTTATCTCAGGGTGTATTGGGCTTCACTCCGACACGACTTGTACCACTATTAGGGGACTGACGTTTACCGCCCCCTTAGGCCCGCCATGCGATGTATCAGACGAACAGACCGGACTGTACGGAGATTGTCACATTCAGGCTCAGTAGGAGTTCAGATGGGTTTCACCTCGTCAGTCTTCTTGTCGGCATCTACCTGGGGACCGTTACGCACAGCTAGTGCCGCTTGCGGTCTGTGGTTAAACCCACTGCCGGCGTAGTGTCGAGTCTTTAGAGTCCCAAACAGAAAGCTATTCGCCTTTAGGCAAAAGAGTAGAGGTCGCATGGTTTTGCGACAGGTCGCATGGTTTTGCGACAGGGTTCAGTCACATCCGTGCACTTGTGCGCGTTTAGTGTTCGGACAGTTTACACTAGCGGGCTTTGGTTTAAGCCACATCCTAGTGTATGTATTGGGATTGGTTTTTTCCAGTTTGTATTCGTGTTCCTCGGAACGCGGATGCGGGTGTGTATGCACAGTTGACGGAAAGACAGAGGCAGAGGATTCTCATTAGGGTTGTTGACCGTTGACTGTCGACTATTGACTTTTTGCTCAACCCTAATGAGAATATGATATATGATTAACAATAATATTAATTAAGTATTGTGGTGACATGGTTGTTGAGGGGTTGACTTTGTTGACTTGTTGACTTTGTTGACCGGTTGACAAGGTTGGACTAGTTGACCATCATGATGACAATGGCTATCATTTCATGGCAAAGAATTTTCACTTGCTTGTTCTCTTGTGCAATATGAGTGCATGAAATGATATAGCCATTTTGACTTAAACCATTTACACAATACTTGATTACTATTTTTGTGATGATGGTTTTGGATTATGAGAGCCAAGTGAGAAAAGTCTTGCTTATTCTATCATTTTTCATTCTCTCTCTTGTGTTCTTGAGCTCTCATCTCCTTCCTCTTGCTCTCCCTCTCTTTAGTCTATGGTTCACTTGTCTCATGTGTTGAGAACCAAGAACCATAGAGAAAATCCCAACACACTCTCCTCTACTCACTCTAGTTCACAAGGTTTAGCAAACCGAGTGAACTAGTTTCTTCAAAGACCGAAGAAGAAGCCAAAGGTAGAAGCTTTCAGGTGGATCGATCTTCGGCGCAAGGAGACGACGGGGTGAAGCTGATCCGGACAACCATCAAGGCTTAAAGACGAAGGAGTTCAAGAAAGAAAGGTATAACCCCCTAACCGAGTAGTTAACAACTCCTAGTTAGGTTGTTAATTAGATGTTTAACAAAGATCCGGTTTTGAGTCCATGTTACCACCTCTAGAAAATTGTTTTTCACCAAATTCCGCATGCCCGAAAGTACCGGGAGAGGTAGCATAGACTTACAGTGACTGGGTCATCATATGTGCCAACAATGTAATCAATACCTATATGCATGCGGATATCATCCAACTATATAATCAATGTATGTGTGCATGTGGATCTCGTCCAACCATAATCAATGTCTGTATGCAAGCATGTATGAGGATATAAATCAACGGTGTCCCTCGCGACACATCTAAACCATGGAACCTGGGTGTCCAACATCGACACCCGAAAATATCATGAAACCCGTGTCCAGCATCGACACGTAAATCCTCATATCTCGGGCTCCGTCTGTCCGGATCGGCCTACGGCCTCCATCAGTCCAGATCGGCCCATATCATCTCTCAACTCCGAACGGTATCCTCCGGATATCCGCCAGGCCCAACCAATTACTGGTAGGTAGTAGTCCCTCTGCCAGGCTCATTGTCTACTGCAGAGCATCCTTTTCTTGCCCCGGGGTACCATACTGGGTCCACCATGTACTCGCAATCGGCCTCATCCAGCTCCTCGAATCGGGTTTCACATGTCACACGTCTCAGAACCAAGAAAATGCATGGTGGACGCACTGAAATATTATATCAAAAGAAACTGGGTTTCTAAAACAGTACATGTTTTCTTTTGAAATAGCCACGGTTCTCAAATCCAGAAATCTCATGAAAACAGCATAACACAATGTGTAAAATCGTAAAGCATGTTGTATGCGACATATATCAGAAATGTAAGCATATCCGTATATCAAAACATGACGAGCGAAAACCGCTCTTTTTAAATGAATCCAGTTTAAAAATGTATCCTGCGATTCCCGAATTCTCCATGTCAAATGCAACATCGTATAAGGTGCATATGTAACTATAGCAAGTAAACTATGCAAGGAGTCATATCATGATGCAGCAATCCTACTGTGTAGTGACATGGTAATTATCGATGATGAAGTGTGTGAGCCGGCAAATATGTGTACGTGTAACACACGCATCATCGATAATGGTGTAGGTGTACTAGCACAGGTATAAATAATGCAATGCGAATAATATGAATGCAGCATAATGTAAATCATCAGCTAAAAGCTATAAGGTATACGTATCTACATGATCGAGTCGGTGAATCAATCAATCGGTATCCAGCCACAACACTACGTATGGTATAATCCATCGTACGACAACCTCTAGTCAAGGGTATGGATCGATCATCAAGTCAAACTCATCACGTACGGAAAATCATCGTACGTCGGCATTAAGCTATCAGGGATGCTATCAACCTAAAAGACGAGGAGGGTACGGACCTAACTTCATGTACGGCTAACACTCATGATTAACAACACATATAAATATCTTTATATACCTATGTCCCAGGTTACATCCGCAATAATCTCATATCAGGGGACCGACAGGGTATTAATCATCTCAATCGACTGGCATCTCTATACCAACATATCACCAAATCATCATATCGCGTCATATATCCTTTTTATCCCATCTATATCCCTTATCAAGTCAATTTTACAAATAAATTCTACCTTTACAACAAGCATATGTATCTAATCTAACATACACACCCGAACCATACAATCAGTTTTTAAAAGAAGCGAATCGTAGTTTTGAAAGTAGGGGCTACGATGTTTTTAAGGAAAAGATATCATTTGAAAATCCGTAACAACCCTCACGGTACATGTTTAAAAGATACATACGACTCTTTAGTTTGGAAATATGTATGGTTCGGATGACACATCTACGTCGGCTATCTAATCCTATAGTACCCTAAACGGCAATATCGTCAAATGTCATCCTCAAATCCCATCATCACAAATTAGCCGTATCATATCCCATCTAACTAACATTTAGTTTCTAGTATAGTTTCTCTAACTATCTTTTAAGTCTATCTATAGTTTTCTATTAAAAGTTTCCTCAACCATTACTATGAATCGGTTTCCATCAAAAACTTGCGGGGCGTGCTATACGCCATCCACCCGACTTCCCCCGTGGATATAGATCCACTCACCTTGATCCTCGATTTCCGAAGTCGATGACGCCACGTTCCGTCGCCTCAGAATCCATGTGAGGGTACCTACAATAATAAACAATCGCAATCGCTTATTAACATCATGTCTGGAAACCAAAACGGCACACTGATCGCCTATAGGTCAGAACCTATAGCTCACGCATGCAAAACCAACCAATAACCCTAGTTGTTGGCGTTCAAACGTCACACGACGGAATACAATGACAAATACCAAAACTTAAATTCAAAAACATCGTGAAATACAAGGCAGCAACTCAAGAAAATAGTCCCAGATTTTACCCTAGGTCAAATTAGTCAATTCTGCACATATGGATGGTCTAATTTACTGGAGATAAAGCCCTGGAACAAACATAGACCAAATCAACACTACACTTGCCGCAAATTGCGGCTAGAATGATTAAATCTGCGGCCTATAGGTGGAGTTGGGGTCTTGGGTCTCTGTGGTAGCTTTCTGGGTGCCTGCATGTGTCACTGTGTTCGTTAAATAATTTTCCAGGTCCCCGAGTGTTAGCAGATTCCTAAATACCATCACAATTTTCACAATTTTCCAATATCGATGAATCTAAAGTTCGTATAAAGGTTTCTAACCCGGGTCTTGGCCAGTAAAAACAGCACTAAGGGTCTTATAACAGCAACTTCCATCACCACAACACAATCCAACCCTAATCCTTCTGTAGGAATCTCTAACTTCACCATTACACACTTAAACCATTTTTAAACTAAACTAGAATACAAAGAACTAAAAACTACAATAAATGGAAGAAGATATACCTCATGGATGCAACTCAAGAAAAACCCTAGTTTGGCAATGTTGTCAAAATCCCACCTTTCTTGGTCCAATGTGTAGAGGAGAAGGAGGAGATCAACTTTAATGAAAGGGGTTTAGGGTTTTGATGGAGTTTTTGAGATGATACCTTGGGGTGAAGGTGGAGGGAAGGTGAAGATGAAGAATATGAAAAGAAATGGGGAGGAAAGGAAATGAGGCATCCCCCCTCTCTCTCCTCACTTATTCTAACCCTCTCTCTCAATATTTACCGTTATACCCTTTTTCATTTTCTTTTTCTTTTCTCTTGTAATTTTAAAAACAAAACACAAAATACCTATAAAACAACACAAATGCGATAACATGTAACAAAATGCAACATGACGTGGTGCACTAGCCCCGGAAAACTGTAAAAACACGGATTTGGCTTAATCGCGATTAGCAGTACACTAATCGAGTTTTTATCAAAACTGCATATAATAAAATTTAAAAATGCCAAATCGTTTAAATATATTTTTAAATGAATAATTCATTTTAATTTCCGTCTATTTCACAATTATTGGTATATATTTATACCCTTTTTCGAAAACCCCAATTTCGCAAATCGGGCAGTTTCCGGGAAATATATTATTTTAATATTAAATTCCAAAAATAATATTTTATGTTTTCTGAAATATTACAAGGACATTCTTAAGTACTTGAGAAGCACTAAAGAAATATTCTTTGTGTTTGGTAATGGAGAACTCCAGCGGGATTCCTTTACCAATTCGAGCTTCCAGAGTGATAAGTTCGACTGAAAGTCAGTCTTGGGTTTTGTCTTTACCCTCAGTGAAGGGACGGTATGGTGGAAGAGTTCCAAGCTATATACTGTAGCAAAATAGACGTTAAAGTCTGAATACATCGCTACCAACGATACTACCAAAGTAGATGTCTGGATAATTCTTGTTCATGAGATGAACATGGTTCCTACCATTGAGCATATAATAACTGTTATTGTGACAACAATGGAATTATGGCTTTAGCCTAGGAACACCGGTCCCATCAACGATCAAGACATATTCTGAGGACAGTATCACCAGATCAGGGAGATGGTTGATCTCCAAGGGATCGAGGTAAGGAGAGTTGATGCAAAGGAAGACACGGCGGATCCACTCACAGAGTCCTTTTCTTAGAGAGACTTTTAAGGGACGTTGAGTATGAGATACTGCAATAAATGGCCTTAGTGCAAGTGGGAGATTGTTAGTTATATGTAAGTCTTATAGGCCATTATTATACATGTGATGTATATTATAGTGGATGCTTGGACATATATAGGGAGGACTTTCTTGCTCGGCATGATACTATGCTATCGGGTTGATCTTTATCTTAACGTGTACACTTATTGTCTCTATATTACATGTTGATAAAGCCTTTAGGATGAGTACTTGACTACTAGGATTATGATGCAAATCATACTAGTCGGGCAGAGGTAGTCGGTAAGTACATCCTTCAAATGTTCCTAGTCGTGGGAGTATCGAGACGCGACATCGATATTCCAGAGTAGACTAGCGAATACGCTTCTCGACCCATGCGATGGGTGATGGATGATCACATATCCATTGGTGTTTGATATCAGAGATGGTATACGGGTGCTCAGTGGAGACTGGGTACACTGAACGGACTCATCGAGAATTCTTAGACGGTATTATACCTATCGTCGGATAGCAGTTCTCTGGTGACACTAGTACAGGTTAATCTGTTGACCCGAGATCGTCATAGAGTCTTGTGTGATTTTCACCGTGCTTTGATTTCTACCATACCACATTCAAGAGATCATTCAAAACCGTGGTTTTTGGGTACATTCCCGAGTCACATGGAGGCAATGAGCGACAGGAAGGGATTTCGTCTCTCCCGGTATTAGGGGTTGATGTTGCGCTCTGCTCGATTGGCCATAATAGGAAATCCCTGGCCAGGGTTGCTGAGATTTACCGGTAAGTGTTCTCTGTATTTTCTCGAACCGTTATGGGCCTCATATCGGCATGACTTATCAGGCTATTCGGGTCTGACATAATACCACCCCCAGACTGTGATATGCGACATATCAGTAAAGAGACCGGACAGTACGGTAGTATTACTTATTGGATTCGCAGGAGTATGAGCAGGCTTTCTTGTTGATCTTCTGATCGCTCAATACCCGGGTGGCCGTTATGTTTAGCAGACTGCTTGCGTCTTGTGGGTGACTGATATGATCACCACCTACTGCCGGCGTATTGACGAGTCTTTAGAGACCTACACAGAGGTTTCCTCGCTCAAGCGAAATGATGTTGGAGCACATATGTGATATGTGCGGGGCCGAGATTAATACGAGTATGTGATACGATATTCTATTCTTGTTATATGTGATATCGGACGGTTATATGTAATATAGCCGGCTGTCGAATCAAGTGTTGATTCGATAAGTTGATACATTAGATATTAGTCGGTTGTATGTGATATAGCCGGATTATTAAATCAAGTGTTGATTTAATAATTTAATTTATAATTATATATATTTGATATATTATCTTAAATTAACTATTATTAGCTCACTTAAGAATTCTTTTTATCACATGTGTACACTTAGTATATATGTAATATATATTAATGTACATTCTTTTGTGTCATGCTAGATGATACATGAGACATGGGTGTATGAGACTCTCACCATGCTTAACAAAATCAAGGGTTTTATTTATTTAAAGTAATTCAAAATTAAGTGGAAATTAGTCATGGTTGATGCTTAGTGGAAGCTTGTAGAATCATTGACTAAGTCCACCAATTTTGTTTTACTTAAGATATTTATTAACCCAACCATTATGATTAGTCATGGTTTAGTCTCTACATGAGTTAGTATATGATATTAACTCACCCATGGTTCACATTCTACACTTGACCTTTTCCATGGTTGCTTTTACTCATCTCCTTCCTCTAGCTCTCTTGCAATTTGGGAGGTGAAGAAAATGAGTAAGAAAAATATTTCTAGAGTGAGAAAACTAGATTAGCCATTTAGTTTAGGGTGTTGGCTTCACTAATTCCATATTATTGAAGAGATAGCTTGAGTTGGTGTCTCCTCGACGTAGATCATCTTCGGCCTCGAAGACTTCAAGCAAGCTTGTTCATTTCATCTTATAGAGCCTTTCTAGAGTCCGGGAGTTCACTACTTAGAGTGAAGGGACTACTACACGGAGCTATTGAAGTGAAGGACTGGTCTACAAAGGTTGTATTCCTTATTTACTTAGATGTAAAGATGTTTACATTCTAGTTTCGTCTAATTCTCTAGTTAAGATTCTAGGTTAGGGTTCTTTAGTGCGCCATTTTTTTGAAAACGGCATGGTCGACGCCTCTCGAATCCCAACGGCGACCCTAGGGAGCCCTGCAGTGGTATCAAAGCATGCTAGAGAATTAGATGATCTTTGTAGAATTATGAAACCGAAACAACTCCGAAACACTCGAAACAAAAACCAAGTTTCTGTCGAAAATATAAATCTCCAGTAGGTGCAATCATGGCGCACGAAAACATAATCACGAAACCCAATCATCGAAACTCAAGTCCAAGCGATAAAATTGTGATACTCGGATCACAAAACACAAATCACAATAACTAACATTGAGGTACACATCCTACAATGTCGAAAAATATGCCGGTGCGCCCAAACTGGCAGAGCAAGATCATTTACTTGCCTCCTGCTCGCAATATAGCATCTTCGGTCTCTGGGTTCTCATTTTCACTGTGGATTACCAATCTCACGATCTTTCTGCTCGTCGACCCGGTCAGGTGTACTAACGGAACAGTCCCGATCTGGAACTCATCTGATCACCGTTTGGCCAATCAACATGACCACTCTCAACGGCGCCTTACTGACGGCAGCATCTGGCCCTCTGAATACGCACTATATAATTGATCCTGGGTGCAAGTCCCTATCGCTGCAGTGTCCTGGAAAGAACTTGCTCATGGCTTCTTTCGATCTCACCTGTGCTGAACTATATGAAGGTTGGCACTCTTGCTTAACTCTTTTCTCATAACCGGATAGCTGTGTCCTCAGCCCGGCTTTCATATAGAATTTGGCTGTATCTAACGCCTCTGCACACATATCAATCCTCTGGCATCAACAAAGAGTAACAACTGCTCGTTAACATCTCGCACGAACCTATTGTTCTACTTGTCTTTATTATCGTACAATTCGACGTCATCTCTTGCTGTCTGCATATTGCAATTTATTCTCGGCTACGGTCAATCTGGAGTCACTCACACAGACTCGAAATTACAAACTCGGTATCTTCATCACTCTGTAGAAAATATGTAGCTGAACACATCTTTGGGAACTCGTCCAATCATCGGAGGAATACACTTTATTCATCCGTTCTCGATCAACTCACAATACATCTGGGTGAGGTCCTTCTCTCTTAAACTGGTCAACTTACCGATCTCACATCGGAGCATCTGACGAACAACGTCCTCTCTTGCTCGACTTACTCTAGATCTGAGTAAAATCCTTCAACTGGAATTCTTCAACTCAACTGAGCCTGCATCGGCACATCGAATCTGTCAAATCATAACAGAAGCTCCACTCGAGATAGACTAGCTACCTCCTATCACATCTCTGTCTAAAAGCTCCAGCGGTTTCAGCTCATAAACTCTGGAAACGACATGCCATTAATCTCAGTAACAGCTGGGTCATCTATCTACACGGTAGACAACATCACGATCTCTGAGGTAGGCTGTACATCAACAGTCTGCTCAATCTGGAAGCCTCCATCAATGGCCTGATCATCCGGTGTAAAACCGAACACTCGCCCCAAACGAAAGATCACAACACAACACTATACCTACACGCCCCTATGTCATAAGAAAACAACATTGTCAATCCTCGGCCATGATGAGCTCGCCCTGACCGCAACACCAGCAGCAGCTCAATCTGTGCTCAAACCATGGTGACAGGAACCTCAAGCAGGTATCGAAGAAGATAGATCAATGAATGAAAGAATCAATAGACCTCAAATGGATATATGATCTTAGGAACGAATAGTATCAAAGTTCTCAAGATAAGTACATCCTAAGGTTTCTTAAGTGGAGTATCGTGTCATAAATATGCCGTGGAACATACGTACGGTACGTCACTCTACTCAAGCTACATACTCCATCAATCAAGGTCAACCTATGAATCGAAAGTTCGGGTCGAATACCCCCTGTCAAGTTTAATTTCTATAAGGTCAAGCCTAGGTTCTGAAATATATACACCCTAGACTCCGCATAATCAAACCCAGACTCAAACTAAGGTTAAACCTAACGCTCTGATACCAACTTTGTCATGACCCGTAATTTAGCACGTGACCGGCACTTAATTTATGCAACGTCAAAAGGCGTGAGGTAAATTAAGTAAGTCGAAGCCCAGAAAATCTAAATCTTTTTGCGGAAAATAGTGGGGGTGCAGTTTTAAAATAAAGGTATAATAAATCATGTTTTGTCTTTTAAAATTTCGGGCAGCAACTCCATTGTATATTTTGATCCAAAAACATATACACAACAATATAAAGGCATCCCCAAGCGGGAGATAGCTCTTCGCCAACTGGCGGAATCACAACTACGCAATAACATATATACGACGCCCAACGGTGAAGAATCAACCCAGAAAGAACAAATCAAGCGGCATGACATCAAAACTCAAGAAAGCGACCATAACCCCATCGCTCTAAGTCTCACACAAAACCCAAGTCTGACTAGGTTACCAATATACAATCTCTAGTTTTTGATCTGCTGTGATAGAGTTTATCTAGATACAATAGAATATAACAGTACGAGAATGAGCACGATCCAACATGTGTCCCACCTACCAAAGCAAAACACCCTGGATGAAGCTGTGTGCCATCAATCCCGCAACTGATCCTAAGCGGTCAAACCTGCAAGAACTATGGCATAACGGGGGTGAGTTGCCAACTCGTGAGTAGAAAACATTAGCAAGTAGAAATCGAACCATGATTTTCCTAGGTTACTATATCCTGAAGGTAATACTATGATATCTAGGGTGACTATGTATGCATATATGTCAACAATCAAGTCAATGCAATGATATATATAAATAAACATCTGACATCATATGCCTGTATGCATGTGGATATCATCCACGTGTCCATCAACGACACAAACAATATCATAGAACCTGAGTGTCCCACACTGATACTCGAACATCATGAAAACATATACATGTATATATATATGAGGATATCAACCACGTGTGTCCATCATCGACACATCAAAATCATAGAACCTGAGTGTCCAACACTGACACTTGAAACATCATGAAAACCCGTGTCCAGCATCGACACGTAAATCCTCATATCTCAGGCGCCGCATACTCAGATCGGCCTTCATATCTATCTCATCTCAGGCGCCTCATCCTCAGATCGGTCCTCATGTCCATCTCATATCATAACTCTAAAATGGTATCCTCTGGATATCCGCCGAGTTCAATACAATCACAGGTAGGTAGTACTCCCCTTCTAGGCTCACCGCCAAACAATACGAGTCTTCTTGCCCCAAGGTACCTCACCGGGTCCACCATGTACTCGCATACGGTGCCTACCGCTCCTCGAATTGGGTATACTCACTGCTCAGAACCATGAAAACTCATGGTGGACACCTCGAAATATCATATCAAGAGAAACCACATTTTTAAAACAATACATAATTTCCTTTGAAATTAAACTGCGGTTCTCAAATCCAAAGATCTCATAAAAACGGCATCTCAATGCATATAACTACGATGTATGCAACATATAGTAATAATATGAGCATATCGGGTATATCATGCAAGCATATAACCATAAGGTACGATGTATGCAACATAGAGTAGTAATATGAGCATATCGGTTATATCTGTTAGTTATATGTATGCCCTAGAGGCCATTACTATACATAGGATGTATATTGTAGTGGATGCTGGGACATATATAGGGAGGACTTTCTTGCTCGACATGATAGTATGCTATCTGGTTACTCTTTACCTTAACGTGTATACTGATTGTCTCTCTGTTACATGTTGGTAAAGCCCTTAGGATGTGTACTTGACTACCTGGACTATGATGCAAATCATATTAATGGGGACATAGTAGTCCATAAGTACATCCTTCAAGGTCCCTAGTCGTGGGTGTATCGAGACGGGGCATCGATATACCAGTGTAGACTAGCGTATACCTTCTCGACCCATACAGATGGGCGATGGATGATCACATATCCATTGGTGTTTGACATCAGAGATGATATACGGGTGCTCAGTAGAGACTGGGTACACAGGACGGACTTGCCGAGAACTCCCAGATGGTATTATACCTTACATCAGATGGCAGTTCTCTGGTGACACTGGTACAGGTTAGTCTGTAGACCCGAGATCGTCATAGAGTCTTGTGTGATTCCCACTGTGCTTTGATTTCTACCTTACTACGTCCAAGAGGGCGTGCAAAACGGTGGCTTTTGGGTACAGTCCCGAATCACATGGAGGCAATGAGCGATAGGAGGGGATTCGTCTCTCCCGGTATAGGGAGTTGATGTTGTACTGTGTTCGATTGGCTATAACCGGAAATCCCTGGCAAGGGTTGCTGAGATTTACTGGTAAGTGTTACCAGTAGTTTCTCGAACTGTTATAGACCTCATATCGACCAATTGGGGTCTGACGTTTACCACCCCTAGGCAAGATATGCGACATATCAGACGATCAGATCGGACTGTACGGTAAGTGTTACTGGTTGGATTCACAGGAGTGTGAGCGGGCTTGCTCGTCGATTTTCTGATCTCTCAATACCTGGGTGGCCGTTACGTTTAGCAGACCGCTTACGGCTTGTGGGTGTTTGATATAATCATCACCTACTGCCGGCGTATTGATGAGTCTTTAGAGTCCTACACAGAGGTTTCCTGGCTCAAGCGAAACGAAATAGTAGCGCATATGAGATATGTGCGGGACCGAGAATAATACCAGTATGTGATACTGTATTCGATTCTCGCGATTTATGACATTGATCGGTTATATGCGATATAGCCGGGTTATCGGATCAAGTGTTGATTCGATAAGTTGTTACTATTGATATTAGTCGGTTATATGTGATATGACCGGATCTCTAAATCAAGTATTGATTTAATGATTTAATGTATAATTATATATTAGATATATTACTTTACATTGACTAATATTTTTCACTTTAGATGGATTTTCTCACTTGATGTACACAAGTTGTATATGTGATATACTTTTGTGCACAAGATTGTATCATGTTTGATGATACATGCAAACTTGAGTGTGTATGATTAAACCTTGGTTATCTTAATGGTTAGGGTTTAGATTTACTTATCTATTTATTTTTATTAATTCATTTTAAGGCAAGAATAAAATGGTGGCTAGTTTTTGTTTCTTTCATGAAACTTCATGAAGCTTTGACCATTTTGTCTCTTAGCCTTAACCTAAACATTAAACCTAACCTTAGTTTATTCTCTACACCTAACTATGTTTGCTATATGATAAGATAATTCTTTTTATTCTTATCATAATTCTTTTCTTCTTCTTCTTCTTCAACAATGAAGAAAAGCTTGCTACCATTAATGGCAACTTGAGAAAAAGAGTGAGAAATCCAATTCTATAGTGAACCCACTTCCTATTTCTTCATCCTCTACCTCTTGCCAAGTAGTACAGGGTGTTTTCTTCACAAGTTTCATGACTTGGTGAAGTGGGAGCTTGATATTGTGTTGCCTCGACGTAGATCATCTTCGGCATCGAAGTCGACGACCTAGCCCGATCATTCTTTCGATGAAACCACCGCGAGAGTCCGGGATCCGATGGGTACAGCGGAGGGACTTCATCAAGAAGCTATGGAGGTGGAGGACCGAATCTACAAAGCTTGTAGCCCCGTTCACTTAGCAGTAAAGCTGTTTACTACTTGCATGTTTCACCTAATCTCTAGTTAACGATCCGTATTAGGGTTTCTCGGCACCGGAAAAATTTGAAATTGGCATGGTTGATGCCTTGTGAGACCCCATTAGCGTGCTTAGGAACCCTACAGTGGTATCATAGCCTAGCTAGAGCCTTAGGCGATGCGTGGACGATGTCAGAAACCCGATCGAACCCCAAAACCCTAGAATTCAACCCTCTCTGGACATTTTTTCAAAACTGGGTTTTTTCCAGATTAAAAATTCTTAAAAGATTAAGCAGGAAGTTCTAAGAATTACAGTGCAAAACGACAACCTGAATCATCTAAACCGCCGCGGAACCGCGGCAGGAGCCTGGCTCCGGCGGCGGTTCCGCGGCCATATGGTCTCATCTTCCATTAATTTTTGCACCGTAATTCTTATATTTAGGTGCTGTATTTTCTGGGAATTTTTAAATATCACTCAAGAGTTGAGTTTTCTGGGTTGTATCGGGAGTTCGTAAATTCGATCGGATTATCAAACTTTGTCTATGTGTTTTTCCGGGTATGTTTAGAGCATGTTAAAAAGTTCGACCGGATATAAATACCCACTTTTTCCCCTGCCGTGAAATTTCCAAGTGTTGGATCTTTCCGTAGTTTAATGACGTTCTAAGTAGTGCAAGTAACGCGATGGTCCCTCTAGAAGACAACAAACCTTAATTCGATTATGTGACCGTCTTGAACTGCCCTTTGAACCTTCGGGTTTGGGGCAGTACGGCGTGCCACATGTGAGGCGTTGGCTTGACCCTTCTACGGCTGGACCATTGGTACTGAGGCATGAACTGGATGTTTTTTAAACTTGTTTCATGTGTTGAGCTGTTTCGGGAAAACTTGGGTGTTTGACTGTTCGATCGGAAAATTTAACATTTTCTGTTTATCTGGAATGGGATACAATACTTGGAATCCACAAGTAGTTATGAGATAACTGAATGAATGTTATAAATCTAGCGGTTTAGTCTCACTTGATCGGTTGCCACGGAATTTTGATGCGATCAAAAGTCCGTCGCAATCACGTAGCGTACACGGATACTCGCCGGATAAACTTAATAGACTGCTACACCCCATAGCCCCGACCAAGTGACTGTAGGAGAACCCCATCGCTGAAAGCATCCGTTTGGGTGCTCGCGGCAGCGGTGTTCCGCCTTGGTGCACTTCGTCGACGACGTCGGGGATGCGGCCGTCTACTGAAGTTTGCGACGAGCATTCGATCAGGATGTCGGGAATCTTGTTGAATTGCCCGACTTGATATTGAAAAGAGTTTTCGATGATGAGACTAAAATGCCGGGTTTATAATTGTTAGGCATGTGATGTCTAAGGTATTTTAGGAATGCGATGTCTAATGAGTTTGCGGATTCCAACTGTTGTAGTTTTACACTTTCTTTTCTGCGACCGTAAGTGTAATATGTGATATCGCCGGTTTCGTTGCTATATGTCAACGACAATTGGGATACGCATGTTTACTTACGTTGATGACATGTGATGTTATGTGTTGCTGGATATGTTGTATTGGATCGTCGTGTTTGAATAGCCGGGGGGTTTTTATGTGAGATGAGTGTTTTTCATTTTCATTCATGTAAAAACTTGTATGTAATATTCTTTTATTGGGGCACTTCCAGGTTGCGGAAGATGTCACCGTTTGTATATTATTTACTTTTCCACACTAGGATAAACCCAAGGAGGGGGGCGCAAGTAACTGGGTTCTAGGGTCCAGTGGGAGACCATCTCGTGGAGTCGAGTCCGGGTCTCCTAACCCTAGAATTGGTAGGGTTGCTTGCCGCTCTCGTAGGGGTCTAGGGGTGTGGGTTTGGCTATTCATCGCGACCGTGGAATCCGTGTTTTATACTGGCTCGTATTGAAAACACGGACGTCCTAGTATATCCAATGTTTCGTATGATTCTTCTGCTGCGATATCTGTGATGTGATCATGTGATATGTTCTGTGATGGATACTTTATATAGTATATATGATATATTATATAGACGTTACTTATGTTTTACATCCGCGCTAGCCCTGCCCCGCTCTGCCGTTAGTCACATAACCTAACGGTGCACGAGGGGACATCGAGGCGAATGCGGATGGCATAAGTGTACGTCGTATTTATCTGTGATGTTTAGGTGGACTTAAATGATGGGACTTCATTAATGTGATTAATGAAAGAAAAGAAACCTAAGATGTTGTGGAATCGAATTTCAAAAATAAAACAGGTAGCTACAGTTCTTGCTTTGCACAGCGGTATATATGATATATCCTGCACCTTATTCGATAAGGAAAGGACCGAGATCCCTTCTCCGGGAGTGACTCCTTTAGCAATAACTGGCAGATGCTACAACTCCCGGTTTGTCTTTGATTGCTTCTATAGTTTCTGCTTTGCACAGTGATATATATGATATATCCCGCACCTCATTCGACGAGGAAAGGACCGACGATCCCTTCACCGGGAGTGACTCCTTTAGCAAAACTAGAAAAGCCTAAAAAACACTCCATTTTAAAATTATTTGATTCTACAACGATATCAAGTTCATTACGCAATAGGTTTTCAGAAAAACCTGTCGTAGCCCTTCGTCATTTCAGATAAGTCCTACTTAGTATTCGTGCTACGTTTGTTGACCTCCGTCAAGACGTAGTGTGCGGTAGCTAACTAGTATTTATCTGCTTATGCATATGATGCAGATTGGATTAGGGTAGTCGTGCGACCTTGTTGACCTCCGTCAAGGGTCGTGCGGGTGGGTTTGATTCAATCAAGAAATGACGGGTTGAACTTGACTAGTAGCTTATGGCTTGTTGGCCTCCGTCAAGGTCATAGGGTGCTAGGGGCAAAATTATCGGGAATTTCAAGTGTTGAAATTTGCAATGAGATTGCATACTTTCTATGAGATAGTTGGATCCCGATACCCACTGCAAGTAAGAGTTACTCCTGGGAGAGTTTTACACATTACAATTAGCCGATCAAGTAGGTGTCTAGAAAGGTGTCAACGGGGTTACGCCTCTAGAAAAACGAGGTTTACATTAATTAGGTCCGTGCCAAAGCACGGGGGACCTCCCTCAAAGTACCGACACTGGCCTGGCTGAAAGATTGACGAACTTGTAGTGTGTAATTAATCCCGGCTAGTCTTTCCATTTAGGGTTTGAAGGAAGATTTGATAAAAACAATAGGCGCCATCCTGATTAGATAAAATATATAACCAATCTATTCTTTCAAGAGAGCACGCTGAGTGTTTTCTTCTCTCTCTCTCCAGGTAGCGACCATATCATGCCTTAATTAAGATAATATTACGGATTATTGACCGAGCCCGCTTATTATACTGAGCTGGGGAACGTTGGTCCCACTACAACTTATAATTGTTATAAGACAGAGCAGGAAATTGGGGATTACCAGAATTCCCGTGCTGCCCAAACGAAGAAAGTGCATGCTGATGCATCATCTTCGGGTGTGTTCATTATATAGAACTGTTTCTCAGTGTCCTTTACGTCCTGGGTACATGATACCGGATCAGGATCCCGCATATGTAATATGTTACATGGGCTACAGATAGGTAAAGAACTGAGAACGGGTGATAAGTTTCATGAGGCAGAAAACGGGGCAAGAGTTGCAGCCAAGTCTATTGGTCACTGTCACCCTGTATTACCAATACATTGATTCTGAACAAAATGCTATTGGATACCGAACCTGATATACACAATCATATCAGTCTCTTTATTAGTAAAGAAATGATAAAATTTTGTATTGTTGGATAATCTTTTGAACATTTCCTATATCAAAAGTTGATCGGTTCAGGAACGTTATCTAAAAGCATTGACGTTCTAAATCAAACTACAGTTCCTAATATACAGAACACACACAAGAGGAAGAGTTCAGAAATGAACGAGTCCTTCTTGAGGCATTGTAGACTAGGTCATATCAATGTGACCCGACTGGCTGAAGTTACATTTTGATGCATATTTAAATCAGTTTGAATTTACATCTTGTGAAACTTGCCAGTCATGTCATAAAGATTAGATGACACCAGCTCTGTTTATTGGAAACAGAGAAAGAGTTAGTGAACTCTTGGGATGATACATGTTGATGTATAAAGGTCCCCTGTCTACACATGCCAAGACCAGTTCTTTGTACTTCATTACATTCTCTGATGATCTCTCAAGATTCAGACATATGTTCCTGTTGAAACACAAGTCAGAACCTTTTGAGGTATTCACAGAATATAAGTTAGAAGTAGAGAACCAATACGAGTATAAATATTATGTCCTTTGATGAGATCAAAGAGGAGAATTCTTGAGCACGGAATTCTTGGACTTTTCTAAAGGAAAATGAGATTCTCTCTCAGCATTACTCCTCCGTATACACCATATCACGATGGTATATCGGGGCAGAGCAATCACACCCTATATGATAAGGTGTGCTCTATGATGAGTACTACTGAGTTACTTATTTCCTTTTTAGGAGTTATACACTTGAGAAGCTGCATACCTATTGAATAGGGTTCAAATCAAATCAGTTGCCTACCACTTCTTATTTGATATGGTATGGGAAGAGCCCATGTCTTAAGCTAGTTAAGATTTTGGGTTGTCCGGCCTATGTCTAAAAGCAAAATCCGGACAAGCTCGAGGCAAGGTCAGTCATGTAGAACTGGAAAGGTTCCAGCTATACAAACTCCAGCAGATGATTTGGTACAACCAAAGGATTCAGTAGATACCAACGAACCTCAGCCTCTCCGCCGATCTAGTAGGGTTTCTCACCCACATGAGAGATACTTCTGTTTCTCTATGACAGTGGGAGCGAGGATTGCATCATGAGATGATGACCCAACTAGTTTCGAGCTGGCCATCAGGAGTGGGACTCTGTAAGAATGGCTGGATGCTTAGCGATCTGAGATGGAATCCTTATACACCAGCAAAGTATGGACTTTGGCTCCTATATCTGAAGCGTTAAATCCCCATCAGAAGCAAGTAAATCTTGAGAAGATTACTTGGTGTACATGGAAAAGTTGAGACTTTCAAAGCTAGACTTGTTAAAGGTTTTCGTCATCGACCAGGCGTGGATAATGATGAAACCTTTTCTAAGGAGCTATGCTTATGTCCATCCAGATCCTACTTGCTATGGCTATATACCATAACTACGATATCTGGCGGTTGTGTGTCTTGACTGCTTTTCTAAATGATGATTTGGAAGAAAGCGTCTATAAGTACACAGCCAGAGGGCTTCGTAGACAGTGGGAGCAGCGGAAATGCGAGCAAGATGTTTTATGTGATAAAGCAGGCATCGCGGAGTTGGAACGTCTGTTTTGATGTGTTAGTCAAAGAGTTTGACATCATCAAAATGGTAGATGAACCTTGTATAAACAAAAAGGTAGTAGGGAGTATCGTGAAGATCCTCGTAGAGTACGTGGATGACATACTCTTGATAGGGAAGGAGTTTCCTATGCTACGCTCGGTCAATCTCCGCTTATCACAAGGATTCTCCATATAGGATCAAAGTGATACCTACTAAATCCTAAGTTTTGGATCTATGAGATAGATCTAATTGGATATTATGATACTCACTAGTTGTAGTGAGATGGTATCAATCAATCCTGGGGAGAATCACTGGACAGGTTCCAGGGTGATAAGGACGACTGAATGTCAGTCACAGGCATTGTCTTTACCCTCAGTAAAGGGACGGTATGTTGGAAGAATTCCAAGCTAGATACCGTGGTATACTAGACGCTAAAGGCTGGATATATCGCTACTTATGATACTACCAAAGAGGAAGTCTGGATGTATATTAGTTCATGAGATGAACTTCATTCCTACCATTGTGAGACAATGGAGTTGTGGCTTATGCCAAGGAATGTCCGTCCCATCAGTGATCCATACATATTCTAAGGCAGTATCACCTGATCATGGAGATGGCGGATCTCCAAGGTGATCGAGGTTAGGAGAGAAGACTCAGAGGATAACACGACGGATCCACTCACGAAGGCCTATTCCTAGAGACAGACTTTTATGGGATGGTTGAGTATGAGATACTGCAACTACTGTTACAGATGGCCCTAGTGCAAGTGGGAGATTGTTAGTTATATGTATGCCCTAGAGGCCAATACTATACATAGATCTATATTGTAGTGGATGCTGGAACATATATAGGGAGGACTTTCTTGCTCGACATGATAGTATGCTATCTGGTTACTCTTTACCTTAACGTGTATATTGATTGTCTCTCTGTTACATGTTGGTAAAGCCCTTAGGATGTGTACTTGACTACCTGGACTATGATGCAGATCATACTAGTGGGGACATAGTAGTCCATAAGTACATCCTTCAAGGTCCCTAGTCATGGGTGTATCGAGACGGGGCATCGATATACCAGTGTAGACTAGCGTATACCTTCTCGACCCATACAGATGGGCGATGGATGATCCTATATCCATTGGTGTTTGACATCAGAGATGATATACGGGTGCTCAGTAGAGACTGGGTACACATGACGGACTCGCCGAGAACTCCCAGATGATATTATACCTTACGTCAGATGGCAGTTCTCTTGTGACACTGGTACAGGTTAGTCTGTAGACCCGAGATCGTCATAGAGTCTTGTGTGATTCCCACTGTGCTTTGATTTCCACCTTACCATGTCCAAGAGGGCATGCAAAACGGTGGCTCTTGGGTACAGTCCCGAATCACATGGAGGCAATGAGCGATAGGAGGGGATTCGTCTCTCCCGGTATAGGGAGTTGATGTTGTACTGTGTTCGATTGGCTATAACCGGAAATCCCTGGCCAGGGTTGCTGAGATTTACTGGTAAGTGTTACCAGTAGTTTCTCGAACTGTTAAAGATCTCATATCGACACGACTTATTGAGCTATTGGGGTCTGACGTTTACCACCCCTAGGCAAGATATGCGACATATCAGACGATCAGACCGGACTGTACGGTAAGTGTTACTGGTTGAATTCATAGGAGTGTAAGCGGGCTTGCTCGTCGATCTTCTGATCTCTCAATACCCGGGTGGCCGTTACGTTTAGCAGACCGCTTGTGGCTTGTGGGTGCTTGATATGATCATCACCGGCTGCCGGCTTATTGACAAGTCTTTAGAGTCTTACACAGAGGTTTCCTGGCTCAAGCGAAACGAAATAGGAGCGCATATGAGATATGTGCAGGACCGAGAATAATACCAGTATGTGATACTGTATTCGATTCTCGTGATTTGTGACATTGATCGGTTATATGCGATATAGCCGGGTTATCGGATCAAGTGTTGATTCGATAAGTTGTTACTATTGATATTAGTCGGTTATATGTGATATGACCGGATCGTTAAATCAAGTATTGATTTAATGATTTAATGTATAATTATATATTAGATATATTACTTTACATTGACTAATATTGTTCACTTTAGATGGATTTTCTCACTTGATGTACACAAGTTGTATATGTGATATACTTTTGTGCACAAGATTGTATCATGTTTGATGATACATGCAAACTTGAGTGTGTATGATTAAACCATGGTTATCCTAATGGTTAGGATTTTGATTTACTTATCTATTTATTTTTATTAATTCATTTTAAGGCAAGAATAAAATGGTGGCTAGTTTTTGTTTCTTTCATGAAACTTCATGAAGCTTTGAAGCTTTGACCATTTTGTCTCTTAGCCTTAACCTAACCATTAAACCTAACCTTAGTTTATTCTCTACACCTAACTATGGTTGCTATATGATAAGATAATTCTTTTTATTCTTATCATAATTCTTTTCTTCTTCTTCTTCTTCAACAATGAAGAAAAGCTTGCTACCATTAATGGCAACTTGAGAAATCCAATTCTAAAGTGAACCCACTGTAAGTCCATGCTACCTCTCCCGGTACATTCGGGCATGCGGAATTTGGTGAAAAACGATTTTCTTAGAGGTGGTAACATGGACTCAAAAACTGGATCTTTGTTAAACATCTAACTAACAACCTAACTACGAGTTGCAAACTACTCGGTTAAGGGGTTATACCTTTCTTTTTCTCGAACTCCTTCGTCTTCAAGCTTCGATGGTCGTCCGAATCGGCTTCTCCCCGTTGTCTCCTTGCGCCAAAGATAGATCCACCTGAAAGCTTCAACCTTTGGCTCCTTCTTCGAACTTTGAAGAAACTAGTTCACTCGGTTTGCCAAACCTTGTGAACTAGAGTGAGTAGAGAAGAGTTTGTATGGGATTTTATCTATGGTTCTTGGTTCTCAACTCATGAGACAAGTGAACCATAGAATCAAGAGAGGGAGAGCAAGAGGAGGAAGATGAGAGCTCAAGAACAAGAGAGAGAATGAGCATGAAAGAATGAGAAAAGACTTTTCTCATTTGGCTCTCATAATCCAAAGCAATCATAACACCTCATATCAATCAAGTATTATGTGATGGTTTAAGCAACCATAGCCATATCATTTCATGCACTCATTTTGCACAAAAGAGAAAGCAAGCAAAAGTCTTTGCCATGAAATGATAGCTATAGTTATCATGATGGTCAACTAGTCAAGCCTAGTCCACCGGTCAACAAAGTCAACAAGTCAACAAAAGTCAACAAGTCAACAAAGTCAATCCCTCAACAACCATGTCACCATAATACTTAATTAATATAATTGTTAATCACATATCATATTCTCATTAGGGTTGAGCAAAAAGTCAATAGTCAACTGTCAACGGTCAACAACCCTAATGAGAATCCTCTGCCTCTGTCTCTCCGTCAACAGTGCATACACACCCGCATCCGCGTTCCGAGGAACACGAATGCATACTGGATAAATCCAATCCCAAAAGGTACACTAGGATCTGGCTTAAACCAAAGCCCGCTAGTGTAAACTGTCCGGACACTGTACGTGCACAAGTGCACGGATGTGACCGAACCCTGTCGCAAAACCATGCGACCTGTCGCAAAACCATGCGACTTCTACTCTTTTGCCTAAAGGCGAATAGCTTTCTGTGTGGGACTCTAAAGACTCGACACTACGCTGGCAGTGGGTTTAACCACATACCGCAAGCGGCACTAGCTGTGCGTAACGGTCCCCAGGTAGATGCCGACAAGAAGACTGACGAGGCGAAACCCATCTGAACACCTACTGAGCCTGAATGTGACATTCTCCGTACAGTCCGGTCTGTTCTTCTGATACATCGCATGGCGGGCCTAGGGGGCGGTAAACGTCAGTCCCCCAATAGCGGTACCAGTCGTGTCGGAGTGAAGCCCAAAACACCCTGAGATAACACTGGAAGCCTACCAGTATATCTCGTTTGCCCTGGCCAGGGACTACTCGTGTAATGTCTCTCCTAGACACAGCGCGATGTCAACCCCCATTACCGGGAAAGACGAATCCTGTCTAACCGTCACTGCCTCCAAGTGCTTTGGGACTGCACCCAACTACCACCTGTTTGCACGACTCCTTTGAGCCGTGGTAGGATAGTAATCAAAGTACAGTGGGAACACACTCGAGACGAAGTGACAGTGTCAAGTCAGCGGACTAAGCTGTACTCATGTCACCTGGGAACTGATAACTGACGATAGGCATAATACCAACTAGTCAGTTCCCGACGAGTCCTGTCCTGTGTACTCGTAACCCAACGAGCACCCGCATACTATCCCAAGTACGACGTACCGACGGCTGTGGGACAGACCGTCTCCCACACTGGGATGAGAAGCGCATGCGCTAGTCTACTCCGGAGTATCGATGCCCTGTCTCGATAGTCCTGCGACCAGGGACCAGCATAAGGATGTGCTTATAGATTACCCAGCCCCACTAGTGTGACTGCCATCACAACGCTGGTAATCAAGCAAAGATCCTAAGGGCTCCACTAATGTGTATAGGCGATATACTAAAATAAACACATGTACAAATTGAAGTAGAAACAAACCAAGTAGCATACTACTATTTTGAGCAAGATTGTATATACAAGGTGAATATCCCAAGCTTCCATTAAGTAATATACAAACTAGAATGATACAGTAATGGCCTCTAGGGCATATACACTAACAATCTCCCACTTGCACTAAGGCCATGTACTGGCGTATCGAAGACCTATCATCTCGATCAGCTGCTCGAACTGAGTCTGGGGCAAGGCCTTGGTGAATGGATCTGCAGTGTTATCTTCTGAAGCGACTCTCCGAACCTCGATCTCCTGGCGATCCACGATCTCCCTGATCAGGTGATTCCGCCTTAAGATGTGTCTGGATCTCTGATGGGACCTAGGTTCCTTCGCTAAGGCTATAGCCCCGTTGTTGTCGCAATACAGAGGTATTGGATCAACAATGGACGGAACCACCTGAAGCTCTTCAAAGAACTTCCTCATCCAGACAGCTTCTTTTGCGGCATCAGATGCAGCGATGTATTCCGCTTCCATCGTCGAGTCTGCAACGGTTTCCTGTTTGGAACTCTTCCAACACACCGCCCCTCCATTGAGGGTAAAGACAAAACCCGACATGGACTTGGAATCATCCTTGTCATTCTAGAAGCTGGAGTCAGCAAAGGCCTCGGTCTGGAGGTCTTTTCCGCCATACACCAAGAACATCTCATTAGTCCTTCTTAGGTACTTGAGAATGTTCTTTACTGCTATCCAGTGTTTCTCCCCAGGGTTTGACTGATACCGGCTTACCACACTCAGTGCATAAGCTACATCCGGTCTGGTACACAACATCGCATACATTATAGAGCCTACCGCAGAAGCGTAGGGTATAATAGACATGCGATCCCTCTCCAAATCAGTCTTGGGAGACATCTCTTTAGAGAGGGTGATCCAGTGACAAGCCGGTAGGTTACCGCGCTTGGAATCTTCCATACTGATTCTTTTCAGTATGGTGTCGATGTACCTGGACTGTGAAAGTCCTAATATCCTCTTGGATCTATCACGATGGATCCGGATCCCCAGGATGTATGAGGCGTCACCCAAGTCTTTCATGGAGAACCTGTGCGACAAGAACCCCTTGACAGATTGTAGCATAGGAATGTCATTTCCTATTAAGAGAATGTCATCCACGTATAAAACGAGGAATACTACAGTTCTCGCTACAAATCTACTATAGATGCATGGTTCATCTGGATTTTTGATAAAGCCAAATTCCTTGACCGTCTCATCAAAACAGATGTTCCAACTCCGCGATGCCTGCTTTAGTCCATAGATGGACTTAAGCAACTTGCACACCTTTCCGCTGCTCCCACTCTGAATGAAACCCTCTGGTTGGTCCATATAGACACACTCCTCTAAATTTCCATTCAGAAAAGCGGTCTTTACGTCCATTTGCCAGATCTCATAATCGTGGAAGGCAGCAATGGCAAGAAGGATCCGAATGGATTTCAGCATAGCCACTGGAGAAAAGGTTTCGTCATAGTCCAAGCCAGGTCTTTGATGGAAACCCTTTGCAACAAGTCTAGCTTTATAGGTCTCAACCTGTCCATCTACAGCAATCTTCCTTTTGAAGATCCACTTGCATCCTACGGGTTTTACCCCGTCTGGAGCAATGTCCAACGTCCATACTTTGTTGGTGTACATGGACTCCATTTCGGTCCGCATTGCATCCAGCCATTTTACTGAGTCAACGCTCTGAACGGCCTGCTGGAAGCTAGTAGGCTCATCATAATCTATGATGCAATCCTCTCTATCCCCGTCTATGAGAAAACCGTAGTATCTCTCGGGCAGATGAGACTGCCTACTACTCCTGCGGAGCGGCGTAGGAATGTCCTGTTCTTTTGAACCCTCTGGTTCCACTAAGCTTTCAGTAATAGCTCGTGGTTCTGGAATTTCTTCCAGTTCTACTGCGCTCCCACTAATTTCCTTTTCTAAGAATTGGTGTTCTAGAAAGTGGGCATGACGAGAAACAATAACTTTTTGTTCCTCTTCGCAGTAGAAGAAATATCCCTTGGAGTTCTTTGGATATCCCACAAACTTACACTGTACTGAGCGTGCCTCGAGCTTGTCCGCATGCTGCTTTTTGACAAAAGCTGGACTTCCCCATATGTTAATGTGATTAAGATGGGGCCTCTTCCCACACCACATCTCATATGGTGTGGTAGGCACAGTCTTAGTGGGAACTCGGTTCAAAAGGTACGCAGCTGATTCTAGCGCATACCCCCAGAATGATCGCGGTAACTCAGCGTTACTCATCATGGACCGTACCATATCCAATAGAGTTCGGTTCCGTCTCTCCGATACACCGTTATGTTGCGGAGTGTATGGAGGAGTAAACTGAGAGAGAATTCCGTTCTCTTTTAAATAGTCCAGGAACTCGGCACTCAAGTATTCACCACCTCGATCCGATCTTAGGATCTTGATACTTTTGCCGGTTTGTTTTTCTACTTCATTCTTATATTCCTGGAATTTTCCAAAGGCTTCGGACTTATGTTTTATTAAGAAGACATAACCGTACATTGAAAAGTCATCCGTAAAAGTAATGAAGTAAGAATAACCGCTTCGCGCAAGTATAGACATTGGACCGCACACGTCGCTGTGTACGAGTCCCAAGAGCTCGCTCGCTCTTACTCCGTGTCCAGTGAACGGAGTCTTTGTCATCTTTCCTTTGAGACAGGATTGACAAGTGGCATACGATTGATATTCGAACGCATTCAAATATCCTTCTGTATGTAACTTCGTCAACCTTCTCTCATTGATGTGACCCAGTCTACAATGCCACAAGAAAGTCTGATTTACTTCCGGAGACTTTCTTTTGTATGTATTCTGGACATTGAAAATCTGTGGTTGGTTTAATACGTATATTCCATTGCTCAATGTACCTGACCCAATCAGAACTTGATTAAGGTGAATGTTTACAACATTGCTTACAAACGCAAATTCATAACCTTCTTTAGAAACCAAAGATACAGAAATGATATTACAAGTTGCGTTGGGTACAAAAAAGCAATTACGCAAAACCAAAACATGTTCATCTGACATTCCCAGGTGATAGTCCCCCACGGCTTTAGCATCCATGCTAGCTCCGTTCGCAACTCTGAGGGTCATGTCACCTGCTTTCAAAACACTACGGTTTCTCAACGCCTGCAAAGAATTACAGATATGAGATCCTGATCCGGTATCCAATACCCTGGAAGTAGAGTTTATTGAAAGACAGTTTTCAATAACATACACACCTGAAGCTGATGCTGCAACCTGCTTCAATTCCTGTGTTCTGGCCTTCCAGGCCCTGCAATCAATCTTCTAGTGTCCTTTCTTATGACAATAGAAGCATTCTTCCTTATCCACAAGCTTCCCCGCTTTCTTTGTTGCTTTAGCTTTTCCCTTCGTATCCACTTTACTAACACCGCCTCTTGGTTTGGCGGGGGCTTTCTTCTTCTTTCCCTTGGCTTTCGCCTTGGACATAGAAGAAGATGATCCTCCTACAAACAAAGTGGATGTTTCCCTACCTTTCTGTAGGGTGCCCTCTGCGCTCCTCAGCATGTTGAGGAGCTCTGAAAGTTCAACTTCCTTTTCTTGTAAGTTGAAGTTCAGTATAAACTGGGCGTAAGTGGAAGGAAGGGACTGGAGAACTAAGTCCGTATAGAGCTCACTCTCCAATGTGGTCCCTAGGTCCGCGAGCTCCTCAATGTAGCCGATCATCTTAAGCACGTGTTCTGCTACTGATGATCCGATGGCCATCCTTGCCGAAAATAACTTTTTCGACGCTTCGTATCTTGCGATACGAGATTGCTCTCCATACAGTTCTTTTGTATGAAGAAATATGGATTCCAAGTCCATATTCTCGTGCCTCCTCTGATGTTCATTGTCCATAGAGACAAGTACGAGGCACTTGGCCTTCGCGCTATCAATCTCCCAAGTCTTACGGATTTCCTTATCCGCGGCACTGGAAGTGGGACCAGGGACATGGGGAGCTTTGGTGGTAAGAAGATACCCCAGCTTGTCGTAAGTGATTGCCATCTTGACATTCCTGAGCCAATCTTTTTAGTTTGGCCCTGTCAGTATGTTTTTATCTAGAAGTAACTTAAGTCCAGTCATGTCGAATGGTCGCTGCAATTAGGAGAGAGAGAAGAAACACTCAGCATGATGCTCTTGCAAGTTTAGAGTGGTTTTTATTTTGTCTAAACAGGATGGCTCCCACTGTTTCTCGAATCCCTCCTCAAACCAAAAAGGAAGAATTAGTCAGGATCAATCTTACCGCACAATACTTGCTTAACCGTTCAGCCAGGCCAGTGTCGGTACTTCGAGGGAGGTTTTCCAACGCTTTCGCGAAGTTCCTTAATTAAATAACCTCTTTTCCCTGGGGGCGTAGCCCCTCTAGCACCTTTCTAGACACCTACTTGGTTTATAGCATTGATCGTTAAGTGAGAAATTTCCCGAGGAGTAGCATATACTCACAGTAGGATCGGGATCCAAATATCATCGCGTGACGAAACTGAAGGAATCCTACCAGAATCATCACACTCCAAATGGTATGCAACACTAGCAAGTTTCAGTTCTTTTGAAACTCCCGATGTGGATTTTTGCCCCATGCTCTTATGACCTTGACTTTGGCCAAAATATCATAAGTCACATGTCAAGTTCTACCCGTCATTCTCCAGGTTAATTTGGATCCATCCGTACCTACCCTTGACTTTGGCCAAAATGGCAGTACGACTGTGCCAAACCAACGCATCTATCTATGCTACACATGAATACCCAATAGCTACCAATCACTATGCCTTGACTTTGGCCAACATACACAGCTTGAATACTATTGACTATTCATGTGAAACGACGGAGGGCTACGAATGGTTTTAGCAAAACCGTGAACGTAGTGAACTTGATATAATCGATGGAACGAGATAGCTTGTAAAAGGAGTGGCTCAAGCTCCGCATTTAAAAGTTAGTTTTGAAAAGAACCGAGTGGTTTTCCGAAAGTGTTCCAACGATTTTAACTTGGTTTATTTTCTTGCATTAGTTCTTTTAATGCGTCCCATCATTTAATCCTACCATTGCAGAAAACAACCAAAATATGACGTACGCTTATGCCATTCGCATTCGCCACGGGGCCCCGTCAATACCCGTTATGTTACTTAACAAACGACAGAGCGGGGGCTGGGCTAGCGCGGCTATAAAACATAAGCAACGCCTAAATAATATCATATATAGATATACTGCAATGATAGCCATTTCAGATCACAGATGAACAGATTGGATATACTAGGAATCCGCAATTCGTACGAGCCTGTAACGAAAAGCAGATTACACGGTCGCGGTGAATAGCCAAAACCCCACCCAAGACCCCTACGGGTGCGGCAAACTACCCGCCAAGTACCCGAAGCGAAGCAACCTCCCTCAACTCCGTGAGTAGGCCACTCGGCACTTCGGCATACCCGGTAGTTTGTGCACCCCCTCCATGGGTCTATCCTAGGAGCAAAAACAGTAAAAAGAAATTATACAATGACGGCTACAACCCCGACCCGGTTGTGCGGCCATACAAATAATTATTACATCAATTTACAAATTTACATGAATTGAAAGAAAAGAAAACTCTCGTCTCACAACCCCCGGCTATTCACCCGCGACAATCCAATGAATTCATATACACATTCCAAAAACATTACAGATCACAGATTTGTATAACCCCCACTAATCGACATATAGTGATTAGCAGACGTTCAATACAAATATCACATCACAGAAAACCCGTCAGCTTAAGTGTTTTAGAAGTTCGATCAAAAATACGGATTTTCAGGACCCCAAAAATAAAATTTTCGTTCTGGAAAATCTGGGCAGAAAATATATATTCCAAAAATCCCAAAATACCCCTATGAGCAAACTGCAAAGAAGAAACCCCATGACCGAGTCAACTCAGCCGCGGTTCCGCGGCGGGAGCAAGCTCCCGCCGCGGAACTGCGGCGCTTTGATCGAGTTAGGGGGTCAAATTTTTGCAGTTTCTTCAGAAAACCCTGAGTCGATTTTTGGTGTATCTCAAAAAAAATTTCCAGCACTTTTAAAATCGACAGAAAGTTTAAAAACGGGGTTCGTTTTGCGACTTTTTCTTTGATCGATCTTCTAGCTACTTTGCTAACATGTTAGATAGAGTTTAACTAGGCTCTGATACCACTGTAAGTCCATGCTACCTCTCCTGGTACATTCGGGCATGCGGAATTTGGTGAAAAATGATTTTCTTAGAGGTGGTAACATGGACTCAAAAACCGGATCTTTGTTAAACATCTAACTAACAACCTAACAACGAGTTGCTAACTACTCGGTTAGGGGGTTATACCTTTCTTTTTCTCGAACTCCTTCGTCTTCAAGCTTCGATGGTCGTCCGAATCGGCTTCTCCCCGTCGTCTCCTTGCGCCGAAGATAGATCCACCTGAAAGCTTCAACCTTTGGCTCCTTCTTCGAACTTTGAAGAAACTAGTTCACTCGGTTTGCCAAACCTTGTGAATTAGAGTGAGTAGAGAAGAGTTTATATGGGATTTTATCTATTGTTCTTGGTTCTCAACTCATGAGACAAGTGAACCATAGAATCAAGAGAGGGAGAGCAAGAGGAGGAAGATGAGAGCTCAAGAACAAGAGAGAGAATGAACATGAAAGAATGAGAGAAGACTTTTCTCATTTGGCTCTCATAATCCAAAGCAATCATAACACCTCATATCAATCAAGTATTATATGATGGTTTAAGAAACCATAGCCATATTGTCACGACCCGAAAGTACGGAACGTGACTGGCACTTAGATTACGAGACGTCTAAAGGCGTACCGTAACCTAAGTCAGCCAAAGCCCAGAAATCTAACCCAAAATCAAAGAGAGTGAAGGAAAACCTTAAATGAAAACGGTTTTGAAATCAATTGAGTTGCAAAGAATCCCTTTTTAAAACATCAAAAATTTCTGGAAATTTCGGCAGAGTCTCCCCTGTAATTTCTATCCCCAAAATGGGTACAACAAGATAATATATATGAAATCATAAAAATGGCATCCCCAAGCGGGAGCTAGCTCTTCGCCCAAGGCGGATCACAACCACATGCAATATAATAGTAATAATCAAGAAAAAGAGCACAAAAGAGATGCAAATACCAGAAAACACACGTCGGCTCAAGTGAGCTCGACCCAAAAGGAACCACAAATATACAAATCTCTCAGTCTCATCACTAGGTCGCATATACAATACAAGTGGTAGATGGAGAATACTAGATACAATGATAAAACAACAGGAAATAAAGTATACTCGCAACCCACCTACGGGCGATGTCGCGAGTCTGAGCAAAAGGAACTGATGACAAGATAGCCCGCCGCTACAAGACTGACGGGTCCGACCTGCAAGACACTGTGGCACAACGGGGGTGAGTTGCCAGCTCGTGAGTAAATATAACATCTAATAAGGCAATCGTAAGAATGCACGCAATGCAGAACAACATGTATGTCCAAATGTGGTATAATAACTCTAGTATGCATGCACATGTATGCAATATCTTTTCTAACTCTTTAAGTGTTTTGAATGTTAAAGTTACTGGATTCTTAACTTTTAGAAAACGAATGTCTGCATAATAACTAAATATCATCAAGAAATCCTCAGAAAACCCGTGTCAAGCATCGACACCAAATAGGAATCATATCTATCTCAATGTCGGGCTCCGTCAGTCCGGATCGGCCCATATCATAAATCTCACGACAACGGTCGGTATCCTCCGGATATCCGCCGCGCCAGACATCACCGGTAGGTAGTCTTCCCCTGCCAGGCTCATCGTCTACAACTCGATCTTCTTGCCCCGGGGTACCATACCGGGCCCACCATGTACCCGAGACGGTTCATCCACTCCTCGAATCGGGTCTCGAAATCCAACAGAAAACATGAAAACTCATGGTGGACGACACATACGTCACGAGAAAACCGCAACTTTGTTTCGAAAATGATAAATCTAAGGTTTTGTTAAATTCTTGCGGTTTTCCCCAAAAATCCAGAAATCACAGAAAAACTGAAATCATCAAGAAAAATCATAGTGTCCACATGTTATATATAATAAATGTCTATGATATCAATGTATATGATGTGAGAGTTTGGCTAGAAATCTAGGTAGATATGATAGTAATGCGAGGTATATGCGTTCGATACATTCTCAAATATCATGCATGAATGCAATGGCGTTACTAAGCTAAACAAGTTTTATAGTGCACGTGGCATGGCAAATACCAAAGGCGTGTGTGTCACATGAATAGTGCGCGTGCAATAGATGCCAATGGTAAGGTGTTCGTGTCCTACGAAATGATATCGCATATGTATATAAGAATGTCATATTAATGTCCATGCAATCTAGTATAGGGTTAGCTGTAAGGGTATGCAATATACATAAATGGATAAGCTAGCTAACAATATAATTATTGCATAAAGTAGGGTAATCCTAACTAGGGAGGAGGGGCGCCTCGCGCCATCCAAACGATTCCCCCATAGATGAATATATCTACTCACCAGAAATCCCGCTAATCTGATCCGGCCACCGCTTTGCCTTTTCGCGCCGTAACCGAAGTTTCCCCGACCGATCCTAGAATTGCATAACACAAAATATAAGGTTACAGATTTCTGAAATGATGCAACTCACACTATGAAAAGATCCACGCTCTCGAATTAATCACAACACGCACTCGGTACGCGGAAAATGCACGAAAATCGCTAAAACCTTAACTAAAATCGCCGTATCGGGGAAATCGATTAAACTACAACCCGACTAGACGAAACCCCGCGTTCGCGCATTCTAATAATCCTATATGAAGCTACTAATATTGCTAACCTAACGCAAATTGACCGCCTTCTATTTCTACAAAAAATCTAGTAAGCGATTCCTTACCGATTTTGTTACAAACATCGAAATTTATCGATTTAGTAAGCATACCAATACACAATTAACCACTCCAATCACCTAGATAACCATCCCTAGCATAATCCAAGCATCATGCTACAAGCCCTAATTTCTAAAATCAAAACCTTCACTTGATTTTTCCAAATCAAACATTTACTACCAAACTAATATTTAGAATTGAAATTCTAGCACAATTAAACCTCAAGTAAGCAACTAGTTTAGGATTTTCACCTTTTAAATCTTGAACCCTAACTTTAATACATCAACCATGCTTTAAACCCTAATCCACAATCAAATCCCTTTCTTGAATTTCATGAACAAACAATTTCTATTAAATTGATACTTCAAAATTCTATTTTAGCACCTTTAAACTACAATTTGACAAAGAGATTAGAATTTTCACCTCACAAGTTGAATCCTAACATGCCCAAGTCTCCAAGAAGCCTCCTTTCATCAACTTTTTAAACTAATTTGGGTTGAAGAGAGAAGGGATTAGGGTTAGGCTTTGAATGGAGAAAGAAATTGTGGATTTTTATTGATTTTTTTGCAAGGAAATGAAGCAAGAAGAAGTGGGAAATGAGGGTTTCAGCTGCAGAATGGGTCGGCCAGCAGGTGAGGAAGGGATTTGTGGAAAATTTGGAGAAGTTTCTAGGCCTAAAACACCCCCATGTTCTCATTTAATGCATTTCAAATCAACTTTTTACAAAAAAACCCCTTTTTAAGCCATTTTTTTCATAATTTTCCCACTAAAAATCTAAAAGTTTGCAAGACATGTTATAATTTTATTAACACCATATTTTAGCTTATAAAGACTCCTAATTAAGAAATTTACCTAATTAAATTTGTATTTATCCCTAATTAAATGTATTTAAAAAGGCTTAAAATAATAAAAAAATAATTAATTACGAAAATTTTTTTATTTAACCAGAAAATTATAAATGACATTTTAGTGACAAAATTATAGTAATATCTTATTTAAATTTTGTATAATTAGGTCTATAATGAAAAATATAAATTTTGACTTTTTACGGAAAAAGCCGAAAAATTGGCCGATTACCGAAAAACTGCCTAAACGATTTTTGAAGGGTTACAATCTTCCCCTCTTAAAGAAATTCGGTCCCCGAATTTAGAATTTAACTACGCGTACCTTCAAAAAGATGGGGATATCTCTTCCTCATCTCGACCTCGGTCTCCCAGGTGACCTCCTCGCTGTTCGGGCCACGCCAAAGGACCTTGACAGACGGTATGACCTTCGACCTCAACTTCTTCACCTGCCGATCCAAGATGACAACTGGCTGCTCGGTGAAAGAAAGATCACGCTCTAACTGGATCTTCTGGTGCTGAATCGCCTGGGAAGGATCATGAAGGTACTTGCGGAGCATCGAGACATGGAATACGGGGTGAACATCGGGGAAGCTGGGCGGAAGAGCTAACCGATAAGCGACTGGACCAACACGCTCTAGGATCTCGAAAGGACCAACATATCTAGGACTCAGTTTCCGTTTCCGCCCAAATCTCATCACACCCTTCATCGGAGAGACCTTCAGGAAAACATGATCGCCAACAGCGAACTCGAGTCGGCGACGACGCCTGTCAGCATATGATTTCTGCCTGCTCTGTGCCGCTCTCATCCTGTCCCGAATCAGCTGTATCTTCTCGGTCGTCTCCTGTACGATCTGCGGCCCTAAAATACTGCTCTCCTTGAGCTCTGTCCAACATACAGGCGATCGACATCTCCTCCCATATAAAGCCTCGAAAGGTGCCATCTGAATCGTCTCATGGAAGCTATTATTGTAGGAAAACTCGATCAGAGGCAAATGACGATCCCAGCTACCACCAAAATCTAAAACACAAGCTCTGAGCATGTCCTCAAGAGTCTGAATAGTACGCTCCGACTGACCGTCAGTCTGCGGATGAAAGGCTGTGCTAAAACTCAATCGGGTGCCCAAAGCTTCCTGTAGTTTCTGCCACAATCGGCTGGTAAACTGGGTGCCACGGTCGGACACGATGCAAGTCGGAACACCATGCAGTCGCACTATCTCATCAATATAAACCTGGGCGTACTGAGAAAATCCAAAAGTGGTCTTCACTGGCAGGAAGTGAGCCGCTTTCGTCAGTCGATCGACAATCACCCAAATAGAGTCGTACCCTCGACTGGTCCTGGGTAGACCCACAACGAAGTCCATGGAGACCTGCTCCCACTTCCACTCAGGGATGGGCAAAGGCTGTAACTCGCCGGCTGGCCTCTGGTGCTCAGCCTTGACTTGCTGACAAGTCAGGCATCTCGACACAAAGTCTGTAATATCCTTCTTCATCCCGTCCCACCAGTAAACCTCTCTCAAATCACGATACATCTTGGTGGAACCTGGGTGAACACTGTATACTGATCTATGTGCCTCCTCGAGAATATCACGCCTCAGTCGCTCTGAATCTGGCACACACAGTCGAGTCCCAAATCGAAGTATCCCCTGATCATCAATCACGAACTCAGAAACTCTGCCCTGCCGAATCTGCTCAATAATCTCTAAAGTACGGGCATCGCCGGACTGTGCCTCGTGGATACGGTCAAGTAACTGTGGGCGTGCTCTGAAATGGGCCAGCTGACCCCCTGTAGGAGTGAACTCGAACTGCACTCTGCTATCACATAAAACCTTCCAATCCGCCGTCGACTGCATCTGTACTGCGCTCAAACAAGATAAGCTACCTCCGGGCCTCCTACTCAAAGCATCTGCCACCACATTCGCCTTGCCCGGATGGTATAAAATCTCGCAGTCATAATCCTTCACCAACTCCATCCAACGGCGCTGTCTCAGGTTCAGATCTCACTGCTGGAAGATATATTTCAAACTCTTGTGGTCAGTGAATATCTGGCACGACTCACCGTATAGGTAATGTCTCCAGATCTTGAGCGCAAACACCACTGCAGCCATCTCTAAATCATGGGTGGGGTAGTTCTGCTCGTGTTTCCTCAGCTGCCGAGAAGAATACGCGATAACTCTGTCGTGCTGCATCAACACACATCCCAGCCCCACTCTAGAAGCATCACAATATACCACGAACCCGCCTGATCCTGAAGGCAATGCTAACACTGGAGCAGTAGTCAGACGAGTCTTCAACTGCTGAAAGCTATCCTCACATGCCTGGGTCCAATCAAAAGGAACCCCCTTCCGGGTCAACCCGGTCAAAGGTGCAGCAATGCGGGAGAAATCCTGGACGAAACGTCGATAATAGCCGGCCAAACCTAGAAAGCTGCGAACCTCTGTGACTGATACCGGTCTAGGCCAACGCTGAACTGCCTCGATCTTCTTCGGGTCCACGCAAATACCATCTCTCGTCACCACATGACCCAAGAAGTCGACACTGTCTAACCAGAATGCGCACTTGGAGAATTTGGCGAACAGCTGATGCTCCCTCAAAGTCTGTAATGTGATACGTAAGTGCTGCTCATGCTCCTCCCGGCTCCGAGAATAAACCAAGATGTCGTCAATGAACACAATGATGAACTGATTAAGATACGGCCTGAATACGCGGTTCATCAAATCCATAAATGCTGCCGGGGCATTGGTGAGCCCGAACGACATCACCAAGAACTCGCAATGACCATAACGAGTACGGAAGGCAGTCTTCGGAATATCCTCCTTCCGAACCCGCAACTGGTGATAACCTGATCGTAAATCAACCTTCGAGAAAAACCCTGCACCCTGGAGCTGATCAAATAAGTCATCAATGCGGGGTAGGGGATACCTGTTCCGCACAGTAACTCGGTTCAGCTGACGATAATCAATGCATAAACGCATACTTTCGTCCTTCTTCTTAACAAACAAGACGGGAGCGCCCCAAGGTGACACACTCGGTCGGATAAGCCCCTTGTCCAGCAAGTCCTGTAACTGATCCTTTAGCTCTCTCAGCTCCGCCGGGGCCATCCGATAAGGCGGTATAGAGATAGGCCCCGTGCCGGGGATCAAGTCAATACAGAACTCAATCTCGCGCTCTGGTGGCAGACCAGGCAGCTCGTCAGGGAATACATCAGGAAACTCTCTCACAACAGGGACCTGGTCCAACGGAACCTCTGTGGAGCTAGTATCACAAACATAGGCTAAGAATCCCTGACACCCTTTCCTTAAGAGCTGACCAGCGCGAAGAGAAGAAATCAAGCTGGGAAGGGTAGCGCTACGATCTCCCTGAATAATAAGAACCGGCTCACCAGGAAAACTGAATCTGACTGCCTTTTCACGGCAGTCCATAGATGCATAACAGGTGGCTAGCCAGTCCATACCAAGAAGAACGTCAAAGTCTAGCATATCGAGGAGAATTAAATCTACTGAAGAATCTCTCTCCCCGATACGAACGGAACACGATCGGTATACAAAACGGGCAACAAAAGACTCGCCTACCGGGGTAATAACGAAAAGCGGCTGATCTAACGGACAAGACTCTCGGCCCAACCTCGGTGCAAAATACGTGGAAACATAGGAATGTGTGGAGCCTGGATCAAATAATACCCGTGCATCAAAAGAACATACTGGCAGAGTACCTGTCACGACGGCATTGGATGCCTGTGCATCCTGAGGAGTCAATGCGAACACTCGGGCCTGTCCACCACTAATAGCTGGCTGTGCTCTGCCTCTACCTCGGCCTCTGCCTCTGCCTCTGTCGCCTCGTCCTCTCTGAACCGGACCGCCACGCCCACGGCCTCTAGAAGCATCTGGCTGGCGTGAAGCATCATCAGGAGTAGGAAGTAGAGCTCTCTGCAATGGTGGTGAAGGTGGTAAAGTCACATGCGGGACTGTCGCCGTGCCCGGACGTCCCATGGTACAGTCTCTGACACGGTGATACTGGCTCCCGCACCGAAAACATCCTGGAGACGACTGCTGGGTCTGTGGATATGAACCAAATAACTGACCTCGTCTCAATCCTCTGCCTCCGCCATCTCCCGGAAATAATCTATCACGACGTCTGCCCATCTGCCGCTGAGCTGGCGTATCAGTACGGATCCTCTTCGGCCCAGAAGCGACCGGAGTCTCAGAAATACGCTCCTCCAAAAGTAAGGCTGCGTCCATCGCGGCTGCGTATGTATCAAAGTGCTGGGTGCCGATGGCAAGGAATAGCTGTGTATCAAGCCCTCGTACAAACCTCTTTATCCTCTTCTCTTCTGTATCGACTAGGTACGGTGCATATCGAGACAACTGGGTAAACTGTATATCATACTCCGACACTGTCATCCCAGGAGTCTTGCGCAGAGACTCAAAACTGCGGGCTCGAGCATCTCGGACACTCTCCGGAAGAAAACGGGCAAGAAATGCAGCTGTAAACTCATCCCAGGTCATAGAAGGCAGACCTGCAGCTCGGCCTCTCTCTACTGAGTCGTACCATGTCTGGGCAAGACCCTCCAGACGAAAACTCGCAAACTCCACCAATCTATCCTCAGAACACCTCAACGAACGGCCAATCCGTGCCATCCTATCGAGAAATGCCTGTGGGTCCTCTGTCGCATCTGTACCGGTAAAAGCTGGAGGTCTCAATCTCATGAACTCCTGTAGTGAAACAGGGATAGTCTCCGTAGTAGCAGAAGGAGTGACCATCTGTGCAGCAGGTACGATCGTGGTCTGTGCGGTGGAAGGAACGTCCTCGGATCTCTGTGCCCGGCTGGACTCAGCTAAAGATCCCATCATCTGCCGCAACTCTTGCATGCCGGCCTCTAATCTGGCAATACGGTCAGGATAAGGCGGATCAGTATGACCCTGAGGGGTAGGCGTATCCTCCCGCTCGATCCTCGCCTCAGACGGGCCCGCTCGAATCTCATCCCTAGCGGCAGCCCGCTGAGCTCTCGTAGTCTTTGGCGGCATCGAAGCTGGAATAAGAAACAGGACTGATAAGGACATTACAATTGAATCAAGGAATGCAAGGAATCAAGAAAGGAAATACAAGCAATTATGTCCTAAGGTTACTTAGGCGGAGTACCGTATCGTAAGTATGCCGCGGATCATACCCACGCTACGCCACTCTGCTTAAGTCACCTACTCCATCTACCAAGGTCGTCCTACACTCAGAAAGGTAAAACCTACGCTCTGATACCAACTTTGTCACGACCCGAAAGTACGGAACGTGACTGGCACTTAGATTACGAGACGTCTAAAGGCGTACCGTAACCTAAGTCAGCCAAAGCCCAGAAATCTAACCCAAAATCAAAGAGAGTGAAGGAAAACCTTAAATGAAAACGGTTTTGAAATCAATTGAGTTGCAAAGAATCCCTTTTTAAAACATCAAAAATTTCTGGAAATTTCGGCAGAGTCTCCCCTGTAATTTCTATCCCCAAAATGGGTACAACAAGATAATATATATGAAATCATAAAAATGGCATCCCCAAGCGGGAGCTAGCTCTTCGCCCAAGGCGGATCACAACCACATGCAATATAATAGTAATAATCAAGAAAAAGAGCACAAAAGAGATGCAAATACCAGAAAACACACGTCGGCTCAAGTGAGCTCGACCCAAAAGGAACCACAAATATACAAATCTCTCAGTCTCATCACTAGGTCGCATATACAATACAAGTGGTAGATGGAGAATACTAGATACAATGATAAAACAACAGGAAATAAAGTATACTCGCAACCCACCTACGGGCGATGTCGCGAGTCTGAGCAAAAGGAACTGATGACAAGATAGCCCGCCGCTACAAGACTGACGGGTCCGACCTGCAAGACACTGTGGCACAACGGGGGTGAGTTGCCAGCTCGTGAGTAAATATAACATCTAATAAGGCAATCGTAAGAATGCACGCAATGCAGAACAACATGTATGTCCAAATGTGGTATAATAACTCTAGTATGCATGCACATGTATGCAATATCTTTTCTAACTCTTTAAGTGTTTTGAATGTTAAAGTTACTGGATTCTTAACTTTTAGAAAACGAATGTCTGCATAATAACTAAATATCATCAAGAAATCCTCAGAAAACCCGTGTCAAGCATCGACACCAAATAGGAATCATATCTATCTCAATGTCGGGCTCCGTCAGTCCGGATCGGCCCATATCATAAATCTCACGACAACGGTCGGTATCCTCCGGATATCCGCCGCGCCAGACATCACCGGTAGGTAGTCTTCCCCTGCCAGGCTCATCGTCTACAACTCGATCTTCTTGCCCCGGGGTACCATACCGGGCCCACCATGTACCCGAGACGGTTCATCCACTCCTCGAATCGGGTCTCGAAATCCAACAGAAAACATGAAAACTCATGGTGGACGACACATACGTCACGAGAAAACCGCAACTTTGTTTCGAAAATGATAAATCTAAGGTTTTGTTAAATTCTTGCGGTTTTCCCCAAAAATCCAGAAATCACAGAAAAACTGAAATCATCAAGAAAAATCATAGTGTCCACATGTTATATATAATAAATGTCTATGATATCAATGTATATGATGTGAGAGTTTGGCTAGAAATCTAGGTAGATATGATAGTAATGCGAGGTATATGCGTTCGATACATTCTCAAATATCATGCATGAATGCAATGGCGTTACTAAGCTAAACAAGTTTTATAGTGCACGTGGCATGGCAAATACCAAAGGCGTGTGTGTCACATGAATAGTGCGCTTGCAATAGATGCCAATGGTAAGGTGTTCGTGTCCTACGAAATGATATCGCATATGTATATAAGAATGTCATATTAATGTCCATGCAATCTAGTATAGGGTTAGCTGCAAGGGTATGCAATATACATAAATGGATAAGCTAGCTAACAATATAATTATTGCATAAAGTAGGGTAATCCTAACTAGGGAGGAGGGGCTCCTCGCGCCATCCAAACGATTCCCCCATAGATGAATATATCTACTCACCAGAAATCCCCGCTAATCTGATCCGGCCACCGCTTTGCCTTTTCGCGCCGTATCCGAAGTTTCCCCGACCGATCCTAGAATTGCATAACACAAAATATAAGGTTACAGATTTCTGAAATGATGCAACTCACACTATGAAAAGATCCACGCTCTCGAATTAATCACAACACGCACTCGGTACGCGGAAAATGCACGAAAATCGCTAAAACCTTAACTAAAATCGCCGTATCGGGGAAATCGATTAAACTACAACCCGACTAGACGAAACCCCACGTTCGCGCATTCTAATAATCCTATATGAAGCTACTAATATTGCTAACCTAACGCAAATTGACCGCCTTCTATTTCTACAAAAAATCTAGTAAGCGATTCCTTACCGATTTTGTTACAAACATCGAAATTTATCGATTTAGTAAGCATACCAATACACAATTAACCACTCCAATCACCTAGATAACCATCCCTAGCATAATCCAAGCATCATGCTACAAGCCCAAATTTCTAAAATCAAAACCTTCACTTGATTTTTCCAAATCAAACATTTACTACCAAACTAATATTTAGAATTGAAATTCTAGCACAATTAAACCTCAAGTAAGCAACTAGTTTAGGATTTTCACCTTTTAAATCTTGAACCCTAACTTTAATACATCAACCATGCTTTAAACCCTAATCCACAATCAAATCCCTTTCTTGAATTTCATGAACAAACAATTTCTATTAAATTGATACTTCAAAATTCTATTTTAGCACCTTTAAACTACAATTTGACAAAGAGATTAGAATTTTCACCTCACAAGTTGAATCCTAACATGCCCAAGTCTCCAAGAAGCCTCCTTTCATCAACTTTTTAAACTAATTTGGGTTGAAGAGAGAAGGGATTAGGGTTAGGCTTTGAATGGAGAAAGAAATTGTGGATTTTTATTGATTTTTTTGCAAGGAAATGAAGCAAGAAGAAGTGGGAAATGAGGGTTTCAGCTGCAGAATGGGTCGGCCAGCAGGTGAGGAAGGGATTTGTGGAAAATTTGGAGAAGTTTCTAGGCCTAAAACACCCCCATGTTCTCATTTAATGCATTTCAAATCAACTTTTTACAAAAAAACCCCTTTTTAAGCCATTTTTTTCATAATTTTCCCACTAAAAATCTAAAAGTTTGCAAGACATGTTATAATTTTATTAACACCATATTTTAGCTTATAAAGACTCCTAATTAAGAAATTTACCTAATTAAATTTGTATTTATCCCTAATTAAATGTATTTAAAAAGGCTTAAAATAATAAAAAAATAATTAATTACGAAAAAAATTTTATTTAACCAGAAAATTATAAATGACATTTTAGTGACAAAATTATAGTAATATCTTATTTAAATTTTGTATAATTAGGTCTATAATGAAAAATATAAATTTTGACTTTTTACGGAAAAAGCCGAAAAATTGGCCGATTACCGAAAAACTGCCTAAACGATTTTTGAAGGGTTACACATATCATTTCATGCACTCATTTTGCACAAAAGAGCAAGCAAGCAAAAGTCTTTGCCATGAAATGATAGCTATAGTTATCAGATGGTCAACTAGTCAAGCCTAGTCAACCGGTCAACAAAGTCAACAAGTCAACAAAAGTCAACAAGTCAACAAATTCAATCCCTCAACAACCATGTCACCATAATACTTAATTAATATAATTGTTAATCACATATCATATTCTCATTAGGGTTGAGCAAAAATTCAATAGTCAACTGTCAACGGTCAACAACCCTAATGAGAATTCTCTGCCTCTGTCTCTCCGTCAACAGTGCATACACACCCGCATCCGCGTTCCGAGGAACACGAATGCATACTGGATAAATCCAATCCCAAAAGGTACACAAGGATCTGGCTTAAACCAAAGCCCGCTAGTGTAAACTGTCCGGACACTGTACGTGCACAAGTGCACGGATGTGACCGAACCCTGTCGCAAAACCATGCGACCTGTCGCAAAACCATGCGACCTCTACTCTTTTGCCAAAAGGCGAATAGCTTTCTGTGTGGGACTCTAAAGACTCGACACTACGCTGGCAGTGGGTTTAACCACAGACCGCAAGCGGCACTAGCTGTGCGTAACGGTCCCCAGGTAGATGCCGACAAGAAGACCGACGAGGCGAAACCCATCTGAACTCCTACTAAGCCTGAATGTGACATTCTCCGTACAGTCCGGTCTGTTCGTCTGATACATCGCATGGCGGGCCTAGGGGGCGGTAAACGACGCAATCCCTCAGTATCTGGTACGCACGGTCTAGACGCAAATCGTAATATCCTCTGATCATCAATCGCGAACTCGGAGAATCTGCCATGTTCAATCTGTGCCATGATCTCTGAGCAACAGTCATCCCCGCGCTGTGCCTCATATATACGGTCAAGCAATTATGGGCATGCACGAACATGCGCAAGTTGTCCCCCAATCCGCGTGAACTAGAACTACACTCGGCTGTCGCACAATATCTGCCAATCTGCCGACGACTGCCTCTGTACTGCACTCAAACCTGCTAGACTACCCTTGGGCCTCCTACTCAAAGCATCTGCTACTATGTTAGCCTTGCTCGGGTGATATAAGATTTCGTAGTCGTAGTCCTTTACCAGTTCCATCCAACGGCGCTGTCGGAGATTCAGGTCTCGCTGAAATATGTACTTGAGGCTCTTGTGATCAGTGAATATCTGGCACGACTCGCCGTATAGGTAATGTCGCCAGATCTTAAGTGCAAAGACCACTGCAGCCATCTCCAGATCGTGAGTGGGGTAGTTCTGTTCATGTTTCTTCAATTGCCGGGAAGCATAAGCGATCATCCTGCCATGCTGCATCAATACGCACCCTAGCCCCACTCGTGAAGCGTCACAATAGACTGCAAATCCGCCTGATCCTGAAGGCAACGATAATACTTGTGCCGTAAACAAACAGGTCCGTAGCTGCTGGAAACTGTGCTCCCAATCCTCTGTCCAATCGAAGGAAACTCCCTTCCGGGTCAATCCGGTCAAGGGTGCAGCAATACGGGAGAAATCCTGTACAAATCGCCTGTAGTACCCGGTCAGTCCTAGAAAGCTGCGTATCTCAGTAACGGATGTAGGTCTGGGCCAGCTCTGAACGGCCTCAATCATCCTTGGGTCCACACATTGTAACGTTTTAAAAATAATTAAATAAATAATTAAATAAATAAAATTGTTTAAGTGAATTTTAAGATTTTCGGTAAAGTAAAACGTATTTTTTGTAAAACAATACCGTAATTGTTTTTCACTATAAATTTAAAAATACCTATTTTAATTATATTATTACTAGTAAATGGTGTTTATTTAGTCACTTATAAATTTTTAGTTTAATTAAATATTTTTCCTAAATTAATTATTTTAAATATTAACATAAGCTTTATTTATACACTAAATTAGTGTAAATTACAAATTTAAATGGGTTTAATTTGTAAAAATGAACCATTGCATATTAGAATTTAGTGTGTATCATGCAAAATTTATTTGCAAATTTTTCCATGATTCTAGAGTTTTCTTGACTTGTTTTTGAAAAAGAAATGAATGAAATTTAATAAATTAATGAAAAGACATAAGAAGTGGTAGTATTGGGGGAAACTTCTACATTATTCTTCACTCTCTTCTTTCTCTCCCTCACCTCCTAATTTGGCCGGCCTCACCCCCATGGCAGCCCCCCCCCCCCCTTTTCCAATTTTATTTTACCTCCAAAAATCATCAAAAATCTTCCAAAATTCAATAAAAAATGCACAAAATCTTAATAAAATTCCTACCCTCTATTCTTTGCTCATCTTTACATGGATTTTGGAGAGGGAAAGCATTCATTTTGGAGGCTCATTTTCATGTTTGGATTTCATATTTTGGAGGTATAAATCTTCTCTTTTTTATTTATGGTTATTAGATGTTTCATTTAAGCTTAATTAGATTTAATATATTAATTCTATTTACTACTTTAAAAAATTCAAGTTAGGGTTTGTAAAAGTTAAGTTGTGGTTTTATTAATTCATTAGGGTTATAATAACTAGTTTAACACTTTTACAAATGGAAAATCATGCATAGTTGATATATTGCAAATTGTGATCCAATTTTCTTAAATTAAACCATTTTTAATAAACTAGATTCCTATTTATGGTATATATAGGTGGAATAAAATTCCAATTAATGTTTATAACACTAGAGTGTGGTTTTAAAGAGGATATTAACTTGTTGGTGGAATGAAAAACTCAAATTTGTTAGTAGTTTTTATTGATGATTGATAAATTGTGAGAAAAATTAAATTTTGTTAACTAGATTTTAGAAATTCTTAAATAAATGAGATTAAAAATATAATTTATGGTTTTGTTATATCATTATCATCATGAATTGTGGTTTAATACATTAATTCAGGCAAAATCAAGTTTTGTTGTGGAATTGTGGAATTTTGCTTGAAAGATTTTGAAAATTTATAAAGGTTGCAAACTAGAAATTATGTTAAAATACAAATTTGTGTGAGAAAAATATAGTGATGGTTTATATAGTCTAGTTATGCTATTTAATGAGTTTTATGACCATTAGTTTCATTTAAATGCCAAGTTTTGAAGTAAAATGGTAATTTGGCGTTTCGGGTTTTTCGAAATCGGATGATTTGATTGATTTTAGGGTTTTGATGGATTAAATCATGCTTTATATTATAAGTAACGAGTTTTCTAAACTACAAGTTGTTTGTTAATTTTTATCTCGATCCATCGGAGTTTGTACGCCGATATCGAGCGATATTTGGTTCTTTTGCGTGAACGGGACATAGGTTTTAACCTATGCGCGTTCCGTGCGTCGTTTTGATTTTGTCTGTGATTCAGTTTACGATACTATATATGTTTAGGTATAGGTACCCCTCATGTGGACTACGGATGATGATGTAGAGGATGGCGACACCGTCTTCGGCGGATAAGGACCAGGTGAGTAGATGTATATCTACGGGGGGAAGTCGGGTGGATGGCGTTTAGCAACCCCGCAAACGTAGAATAGGAATAAGTACTTATTGTCAATAATAAGCCAGACATGACCTTAGCATTTCGGCAAGTAGGACCCTAGTAGTGACCTTAGGTTGTACTAGATTGATTTAGAAAGACCCTAACCGAGGATGAATATCTTGGAGGAGAATTCGTAGGTTTTAGGTGGATACGCACACGCGCACACACTGAGACTCGATGTGGTGTATACGTGTATGTGTATATATATATATAGGACTAGGTGTAGGTATATATATATATACACAATACGTATGTGTGATACAAGGATGTGATATGATACACGGGAATGAAACAGTATAGTTGGGCTTGATGCCGTGATTCTTGACTACGGTCGTATTATGATGTTAGCGGATCATTACAAAAATGATATAATGAATAGGTATACATAGATAATAAAGGGTGATGATGATATAGAGGTATATGGGACTCTAAGATAGCACCCGGACCGTAACATGTGATTGATATTCTGATATGTTATATGTGTGACTGATTACAACATCATATAGATGTAACTTGATTGCGATATCATAAAGGTGTTACTTGATTTCGATATCTTATAGGAGACTTAATCACGACCTGACATATGTGACTTGATCAAGATATGATATATGTGACATGACATTTTGGAAGATAAATTAACGATGTATATTTATGTTGACAATGATATAGGATTAATGTATGCGATTACAGTATAGCACCTTGATCATGACATGGGTAGATGATGATATTATACGAATGATGAGACACGTAGGTGATACTTGACCCGTAACCTGATATTGGGATGCCGTACGATGGATTTACCGTACGAGGCATAGATATGATGATTGATCCGCACTCTTGTTTCGAGGAAGACGTGACGCTATTGAGGCTGGATCGCCGACTATTAAAGATATGGATTCAGACCATAGATGGACTCCTATTTCTTATTTACTACTTTCTTAGGTTTAGTTCCTTAGGAGGCTTGATGGACACTAGTTTAGTCTCGAGTCGTATAGCTATAGTTATTCTTGTATATCACATATGAGTGGTTATTACACTTCCGTCTTTACATTCATACCATAATCATAAAGTGCATGTTCATACATATGTTTATATAATCAGTATAAAACTTTGCCTGTTAGGACACCAGCACCATTACCGATGATGCGCATATTCCACGCACACTTATTTGCCGGCTCACACACATCATCATCGGTAATTGCCATGTCACGTATACTTTAGATCATATTAGTTTTTCTTATTGGTAGAATCAGCAAACAGCTAGATCGGTATAATATTGTGATTACTCTCTGGTGTTAGTATAGATATGGCATTGATTAATTAGACATTTCATGCATTCATATTTCCATGTTATCATGCAGTATTATGGGCATATGCCGACACTTATCATATACTTACTAATGATTTTGGGATTCTGGTTTTCTATGAGATTTCTGGATTTTGGGGAAAACCGCAAGAATATATAAAAACTTCTCTCTCTCTCCTCCTCTCTTTTTAAAAACATAAGATGCGGTTTTCTCATGATGTATGTGTCGTCCACCATGAGATTTCATGTTTTCTGTTGGATTTCGAGACCCGATTCGAGGATTGGATGAACCGTCTCGGGTACATGGTGGGCTCGGTATGGTACCCGGGGCAAGAAAATCGAGTTGTAGACGATGAGCCTGGCAGGGGAAGGCTACCTACCGGTGATGTCTGGCGTGGCGGATATCCAGAGGATACCGACCGTTGTCGTGAGATTTGATGATATGGGCCGATCCGGACTGACGGAGCCCGAGATATTGAGACTATGAGACATTGAGATTATGAGGTATTGAGACTTGAGATTTACATGTTTTGTGTCGATGCTTGACACGGATTTCTATGGATTTCGTTGTTGCTATTTCAGATTTCTATACACATTTTACATGGTAAAAGCTAAAGATTTATTATGTAGATATATCTAGATTTCAGGTTTGGTTATGTTACATTCATGGTGCATGCATACTCATTCTTATGATATAGTATTATATGAGGCACTGACACGAGCACAGAGTATTTGCATTTACACGTAGTATTACCCTGCCATTAACAGATGATTGGGACTTAGTAGTGTATCATTATGACCTAGGATAGCGTCGTGCATTCGATTTCGTTTCGTAGATGTCTTCTACTCACGAGTTGGCAACTCACCCCCGTTGTGCCAAATTTTATTACAGGTTGACGTACAGGGTTTCTTGGCAGATTGCTGGCACATAATTTCTTTCCGGATGATTTGCACGGTAGGTTGGTTCATTTGTATCTGGACCGCCGTTGTATTTTTATTATTTCATTTGTATCTAGAAGGCTCCATCAACCAAACTTGTATCATTTGATAGATTACTGGACCATTTATTTATTTCGACCTTAGAGTCGCGTGTATTATTCTGATTTGGTGGATTTGTTTTCTTGTGAGTTTTAAGCCCCGCCCTTTGGCGTTGTATATTATTGTGCTTGTTGTGGTTGTTTCCGCCTGTTGGCGTTGAGCTAGCTCCCGTTTGGGGATGCTTTTTATTGTTTATGTATATTGTGCTTGTTGTACCCGTTTGGGGCCAGTTTTTACAGAGGAGACTCTGCCGAAATTTTTGGGAAAATTTGCTGATACTTTTAAACTTGTTTTTCTTCATGTTTTCTTTTACTTCTTCTTCTTTTATATGGTTTAGATTTCTGGGGTTCGGCTTACTTAGGTTACGTTGCGCCTCTAGACGTTTCGTAATCTAAGTGCCGGTCACGTTCCGTACATTCGGGTCGTGACACACATATACCATCCCGTGTAATCACGTGACCCAAGAAGTCTACGCTGTCGAGCCAGAATGCGCACTTGGAGAATTTTGCATAAAGCTGGTGCTCCCTTATGGTCTGTAGTGTGGTCCGCAGGTGCTGCTCGTTCTCCTCTCTGCTCCGGGAATACACCAATATATCGTCAATGAATAAAATGATGAACAAGTCGAGATACGGCCGGAATATACGGTTCATCAAGTCCATGTAGGCTGCTGGCGCGTTGGTGAGTTCGAACGACATCACCAAAAACTCATAATGGCCATAATGTTGGAGATAGTGCCCTCAGAGTCAATTATTGGATCACAGGCACGTGATTGCAATGATTGAGGGAGGACCTGTCCCAGTAGGACAGTCTTACTCGAGATGATAGTATGCTATCTGGTTTATCTTTATCATTGTGTACTGCTTTAGGTGACCTGACAGGTCACTATTACACGTTGATAGAGCCCCTAGGATTCTTGCTTGACCACCAGCAGCATGAGGGCGATCATATAAGTGGGAGCTGGTAGTCTATAAGCACATCTTTAAAAGGTCCCTAGTCGTGGGAGTTTCGAGACAGGGCATCGATACTCCAAAGTAGACTAGTGTATATAGTCGAGACCCCGACGAGGGGCGGTGGCCGGTCTCACAAGCCACTGGTGTCAGTTGGTTCACCTAAGATGTATACAGGTGCTCATTGGGTTATGAGTACACCGGACAGGACTCGCCGGGTACATGCTAGTTGGTCATATACCAGACGTCAGATGGCAGTTCCCTGGTGACATGTGTACATGTTAGTTCATCGACCTGGGGATCGTCATTTGTCTCGTGTGAGTTCCCACTGTACTTTGATTACTACCCTACCACGCTCAAAGGAGACGTGCAAACAGGTTTTAGTTGGGTACAGTCCCGAGCCACACGGAGTCAGTGAGCGTATCTTCAGGGGTTCGTCTCTCCCGGTATTGGGGGTGAGGTCGCGCTGTGTCTAGGAGAGCCATTACACGAAGTCCTTGGCCAAGGCAGAAGATTTACTGGTAGGTATTCCAGTAGTATCTCAGGGTGTTCTGGGCTACACTCCGACACGACTTGTACCGCTTTTAGGGGTCTGACTTTACCAACCCCCTAGGCCCGCCATGCGATGCTCATAGACGAACGGACCGGACTGTACGGATATTGTCACTGACAGGCTCAGTAGGGTGTCAGGCTGAGTTCGCTCACAGACGTCCCTTTTGGTCAATACCTGGTATCCCGTTACGTATTGGCTTATACCTCTGACGTGCTAGTGGTTAAATCCACAACCAAGGTGTTGACGAGTCTTTAGAGTCTCCCACATTCAGTTACTCAAGCTTTCGGGCGAAAAGCTGTAGAGGCCGTAAGGAGATATGGCAAGGTCCGATTAGATACGTGCGGTATTGCACAGATCAGGATCGGACAGTTTGTACTAGAGGCCGTATGGATAGATGGCAGGGTTCGATCAAATACGTGCGGTGTTGCACGGATCAGGATCGGATGGATAATTCTAGCCGGCTTTGGTTTAAGCCGGATCCTAGTATAGTACAGTGTAGATTTTGTCTCATTGCATTTGTATTCCGGTCGGAATACAGATGCGGGTGTGTATCCACAGTTGTGGGGTTTTCCTGTAATTTATTACGGGACCAGTTTTCTGGAGTTGCCAGTTTGCTTTCCGTTTCGGCCATATTTCTTTGTATCGTTCATTGGCCGAAGATTGGTGGAGGAGGGCTTATTTGCATTTATGCAAATAAGCAATTTGGAAGAGGGTCTTTTGCATATTAGTTGGATCATGATGGTTGCACCATCCCTTGACCTTTTGACTTCTTCTTTCATTATGGCTTGACCTTTTTGAAGTCATCATGCTTGATGATCATGGTTGGTTATGATGAAGGGGTGTGATGATTGTTGTTTGAGTGTTGGACTTTTATAGTGATCATTCCTTTGCATGATAGCCTTCTCTCTCTCTCCTTTGGATTATGGGATGGCTCTCTCATTCTTTGCTACACTCTCCACTCTCTCATTCTCTTGCAATTGCAAGGGCCGGCCACTTAAGGGGAGGGCTGCCCAATTTTGTATGTGTGGGTTTTTGCTTCAATTCATGCTCCAAAAATCCCCAAGTCCCTCCACATAGCTCTTGTATCTGTAAGTCCATGCTACCTCTCCCGGCACTTACGGGCATGCGGAATTTGATAAAAAACGATTTTTATAGAGGTGGTAACATGGACTTATAACCCGGATCTTGGTTAAACATCTAACTAACAACCTAACTACGAGTTGCTAACTACTCGGTTAGTGGGTTATACCTTGCTTGTCTTGAACTCCTTCGTCTTCAAACTCCAATGGAGGTCCGGATCGGCTTCTTCCCGTCGTCTCCTTACGCCGAAGATAGATCCAGCTGAAAGCTCCAACCTTTGGCTCCTTCTTCGTTCTTTGAAGAAACTAGTTCACTTGGTTTGCTAAACCTTGTGAACTAGAATGAGTAGAGAAGAGTTTGTATGGGATTTTATCTATGGTTCTTGATTCTCAACTCATGAGATATATGAACCATAGAGTCAAGAGAGGGAGTAAGAGGAAGAGAGTGAAAGCAAGAGCAAGAGAGCTCAAGAACAAGAGAGAGAATGAGCAAGTAAGAATGAGCCTCTCTTTTTTCTTTCACCCTCTCATAATCCAAAAGCATCATAACTCATCATACCAATCAAGTGTTATGTGATGGTTGAAGCAACCATAACCATATCATTTCATGCACTCATTTTGCACAAATGAGCAAGCAAGTAAAAGTCTTTGCCATGAAATGATAGCTATGGTTATCATGATGATCAACTAGTCAAGCCTAGTCAACCGGTCAACAAAGTCAACAAGTCAACAAAAGTCAACAAGTCAACAAAGTCAACAAAAGTCAACAACCATGTCACCATAATACTTAATTAATATAATTATATCATATCCTCATTAGGGTTGAGCAAAAAGTCAATAGTCAACGGTCAACTGTCAACAACCCTAATGAGAATCCGCTGCCTCTGTCTCCCCGTCAACTGTGCATACACACCCGCATCCGTGTTCCGAGGAACACGAATGCAAACTGGATAAATCCAATCCCAATACGTACACTAGGATCTGGCTTAAACCAAAGCCCGCTAGTGCAAACTGTTCGGACACTGTACGTGCACAAGTGCACGGATGTGACCGAACCCTGTCGCAAAACCATGCGACCTGTCGCAAAACCATGCGACATCTACTCTTTTGCCTGAAGGCAAAAAGCTTTCTGTGTGGGACTCTAAAGACTCGACACTACGCTGGCAGTGGGTTTAACCACAGACCGCAAGCGGCACTAGCTGTGCGTAACGGTCCCCAGGTAGTGCCGACAAGAAGACCGACGAGGCGAAACCCATCTGAACTCCTGCTGAGCCTGAATGTGACATTCTCCGTACAGTCCGGTCTGTTCGTCTGATACATCGCATGGCGGGCCTAGGGGGCGGTAAATGTCAGTCCCCCAATAGCGGTACAAGTCTTGCCGGAGCGAAGCCCAAAACACCCTGAGATAACACTGGAAGCCTACCAGTAGATCTCGTTTGCCCTGGCCAGGGACTACTCGTGTAACGGCTCTCCTACACGCGATGTCAACCCCCAATACCGGGAGAGACGAATCCTGTCTAACCGTCACTGCCTCCAAGTGCTTCGGGACTGCACCCAACCACTACCTGTTTGCACGACTCCTTTGAGCCGTGGTAGGGTAGTGATCAAAGTACAGTGGGAACACACTCGAGGCGAAGTGACAGTGTCAAGTCAGCTGACTAAGCTGTACTCATGTCACCTGGGAACTGATAACTGACGATAGGCATAATACCAACTAGTCAGTTCCCGACGAGTCCTGTCCAGTGTACCCGTAACCTAACGAGCACCCGCATACTATCTCAAGTACGACGTACTGACGGCTGTGGGACAGACCGTCTCCCACACTGGGATGAGAAGCGCATGCGCTAGTCTACTCCGGAGTATCGATGCCCTGTCTCGATAGTCCTGTGACCAGGGACCTGCATAAGGATGTGCTTATAGATTACCCAGCCCCACTAGTGTGACTGCCATCACATCGCTGGTAATCAAGCAAAGATCCTAAGGGCTCCACTAATGTGTATAGGTGATATACTAAAATAAACACATGTACACATTGAAGTAGAAACAAACCAAGTAGCATACTACTATTTTGAGCAAGATTGTATATACAAGGTGAATATCCCAAGCTTCCATTAAGTAATATACAAACAAGTATGATACAGTAATGGACTCTAGGGCATATACACTAACAATTTCCCACTTGCACTAAGGCCATGTACTGGCGTATCGAAGACCTATCATCTCGATCAGCCGCTCAAACTGAGTCTGGGGCAGGGCCTTGGTGAATGGATCTGCAGTGTTATCTTCTGAAGCGACTCTCCGAACCTCGATCTCCTGGCGATCTACGATCTCCCTGATCAGGTGATACCGCCTCAAGATGTGCCTGGATCTCTGATGGGACCTGGGATCCTTCGCTAAAGCTATAGCCCCGTTGTTGTCGCAATACAGAGGTATTGGATCAACAATTGACGGAACCACCTGAAGTTCTTTCAAGAACTTCCTCATCCAGACAGCTTCTTTTGCGGCATCAGATGCAGCGATGTATTCCGCTTCCATCGTCGAGTCTGCAACGGTTTCTTGTTTGGAGCTCTTCCAACACACCGCCCCTCCATTGAGGGTAAAGAAAAAACCCGACATGGACTTGGAATTATCCTTGTCACTCTGGAAGCTGGAGTCAGCAAAGGCCTCGATCTGGAGGTCTTTTCCGCCATACACCAAGAACATCTCCTTAGTCTTTCTCAGGTACTTGAGAATGTTCTTTACCGCTATCCAGTGTTTCTCCCCAGGGTTTGACTGATATCGGCTTACCACACTCAGTGCATAAGCTACATCCGGTCTGGTACACAACATCGCATACATTATAGAGCCTACCGCAGAAGCGTAGGGTACAATAGACATGCGATCCCTCTCCAAATCAGTCTTGGGAGACATCTCTTTAGAGAGGGTGATCCCGTGACAAGCCGGTAGGTTACCGCGCTTGGAATCTTCCATACTGAATCTTTTCAGTACGGTGTCGATGTACCTGGACTGTGAAAGTCCTAATATCCTCTTGGATCTATCACGATGGATCCGGATCCCCAGGATGTATGAGGCATCACCCAGGTCTTTCATGGAGAACCTGTGTGACAAGAACCCCTTGACAGATTGTAGCGTAGGAATGTCATTTCATATTAAGAGAATGTCATCCACGTATAAAACGAGGAATACTACAGTTCTTGCTACAAATCTACTATAGATGCATGGTTCATCTGGATTTTTGATAAAGCCAAATTCTTTGACCGTCTCATCAAAGCAGATGTTCCAACTCCGCGATGCCTGCTTTAGTCCATAGATGGACTTAAGCAACTTGCACACCATTCCACTGCTCCCACTCTGAATGAAACCCTCTGGTTGGTCCATATAGACACACTCCTCTAAATTTCCATTTAGAAAAGCGGTCTTTACGTCCGTTTGCCAGATCTCATAATCGTGGAATGCAGCAATGGCAAGAAGGATCCGAATGGATTTCAGCATGGATACTGGAGAAAAGGTTTCGTCATAGTCCAAGCCAGGTCTTTGACGAAAACCCTTTGCTACCAGCCTAGATTTATAGGTCTCAACCTGTCCATCTACACCAATCTTCCTTTTGAAGATCCACTTGCATCCTACGGGTTTTACCCCGTCTGGAGCAATGTCCAACGTCCATACTTTGTTGGTGTACATGGACTCCATTTCGGTCCGCATTGCATCCAGCCATTTCACTGAGTCAACGCTCTGAACGGCCTGCTGGAAGCTAGTAGGCTCATCATAATCTATGATGCAATCCTCTCTATCCCCGTCTATGAGAAAACCGTAGTATCTCTCGGGCGGATGAGTCTGCCTACTACTCCTGCGGAGCGGCGTAGGAATGTCCTGTTCTTTTGAACCCTCTGGTTCCACTAAACTTTCAGTAATAGTCCGTGGTTCTGGAATTTCTTCTAGTTCTACTATGCTCCCACTTATCTGGTTTTCCAAAAACTCAGTTTCCAAGAAGTAGGCATGACGAGAAACAAGAACTTTTTGTTCCTCTTCACAGTAGAAGAAATATCCCTTGGAGTTCTTTGGATATCCCACAAACTTGCACTGTACTGAGCGTGCCTCGAGCTTGTCCGCATGCTGCTTTTTGACAAAAGCTGGACATCCCCATGTCTTAATGTGCTTAAGATAGGGTCTCTTCCCACACCACATCTCATATGGTGTAGTAGGCACAGTCTTAGTAGGAACTCAGTTCAAAAGGTATGCGGCTGATTCTAGCGCATATCCCCAAAATGATCGCGGTAACTCAGCGTTACCCATCATGGACCGCACCATATCCAATAGGGTGCGGTTCCGTCTCTCCGATACACCGTTATGTTGCGGAGTGTATGGAGGAGTAAGCTGAGAGAGAATTCCATTCTCTTTTAAATAGTCCAGGAACTCGGTACATAAGTATTCTCCACCTCGATCCGATCTTAGAATCTTGATACTTTTGCCAGTCTGTTTTTCTACTTCATTCTTATACTCCTGGAATTTTCCAAAGGCTTCGGACTTATGTTTCATTAAGAAGACATAACCGTACCTTGAGAAGTCATCCGTAAAAGTAATGAAGTAAGAATAACCGCTTCGCGCATGTGTAGACATTGGACCGCACACGTCACTGTGTACGAGTCCCAAGAGCTCGCTCGCTCTTACTCCATGTCCAGTAAACGGAGTCTTTGTCATCTTTCCTTTGAGACAGGATTGACAAGTGGCATATGATTGATATTCGAACGGATTCAAATATCCTTCTGTATGTAACTTAGTCAACCTTCTCTCATTGATGTGACCCAGTCTACAATGCCACAAGAAAGTCTGATTTATTTCCGGAGACTTTCTTTTGTGTGTATTCTGGACGTTGAAAATCTGTGGTTGGTTTAACACGTATATACCATTACTCAATGTACCTGACCCAATCAAGACTTGATTAAGGTGAATGTTTACAACATTACTTACAAACGCAAATTAATAACCTTATTTAGAAACTAAAGATACAAAAGTGATATTACAAGTTGCGTTGGGTACAAAAAAGCAATTACACAAAACCAAAACATGTCCATCCGACATTCCCAGGTGATAGTCCCCCACGGCTTTAGCATCCATGCTAGCTCCGTTCGCAACTCTGAGGGTCATGTCACCTGCTTTCAAAACCCTACGGTTTCTCAACGCCTGCAAAGAATTACAGATATGAGATCCTGATCCGGTATCCAATACCCAGGAAGTAAAGTTTATTGAAAGACAGTTTTCAATAACATACACACCTGAAGCTGAAGCTGCAACCTGCTTCAATTCCTGTGTTCTGGCCTTCCAGGCCCTGCAATCATTCTTCCAGTATCCTTTCTTATGACAATAGAAGCATTCTTCCTTATCCACATGCTTCCCCGCTTTCTTTGTTGCTTTAGCTTTTCCCTTCGTATCCACTTTACTAACACCGCCCCTTGGTTTGGCGGGGGCTTTCTTCTTCTTTCCCTTGGCTTTCGCCTTGGACCAAGAAGAAGATGATCCTCCTACAAACAAAGTGGATGTTTCCCTACTTTTCTGTAGGGTGCCCTCTGCGCTCCTCAGCATGTTGAGGAGCTCTGAAAGTTCAACCTCTTTTTCTTGTAAGTTGAAGTTCAGTATAAACTGGGCGTAAGTGGAAGGAAGGGACTGGAGAACTATGTCCGTATAGAGCTCACTCTCCAAAGTGGTCCCTAGGTCCGCGAGCTCCTCAATGTAGCCGATCATCTTTAGCACGTGCTCGGCTACAGATGATCCGACGGCCATCTTTGCCGAAAATAACTTTTTCGACGCTTCGTATCTTGCGATACGAGATTGCTCTCCATACAGTTCTTTTGTATGGAGAAATATGGATTCAAGGTCCATATTCTCGTGCCTCCTCTGATGTTCGTTGTCCATCGAGGCAAGTACGAGGCACTTGGCCTTCGCGCTATCAATCTCCCAAGTCTTGCGGATTTCCTTATCCGCGACGCTGGAAGTGGGACCAGGGACAGGGGGAGCTTTGGTGGTAAGAAGATACCCCAGCTTGTCGTAAGTGATTGCCATTTTGACATTCCTGAGCCAATCTTTGTAGTTTGGCCCTGTCAGTATGTTTTTATCTAGAAGTAACTTAAGTCCAGTCATATCGATTGGTCGCTGCAATTAGGAGAGAGAAGAAGAAACACTCAGCATGATGCTCTTGCAAGTTTAGAGTGGTTTTTAGTTTGTCTAAACAGGATGGCTCCCACTGTTTCTCGAATCCCTCCTCAAACCATAAAGGAAGAATTAGTCGGGATCAATCCCACCGCACAATACTTGCTTAACCGTTCAGCCAGGCCAGTGTCGGTACTTCGAGGGAGGTTTTCAAACGCTTTCGCGAAGTTCCTTAATTAAAGAACCTCTTTTCCCTGGGGGCGTAGCCCCGCTAACACCTTTCTAGGCACCTACTAGGTTTATAGCATTGATCGTTTAGTGAGAAATTTCCCGAGGAGTAGCATATACTCACAGTAGGATCGGGATCCAAATATCATTGCGTGACGAAACTGAAGGAATCCTACCAGAATCATCACACTCCAAATGGTATGCAAATCTAGCAAGTTTCAGTACTTATGAAACTCCCGATGTGGATTTTTGCCCCATGCTCTTATGACCTTGACTTTGGCCAACAAATCATAAGTCACATGTCAAGTTCTACCCGTCGTTCTCCTGGTTAATTTGAATCCACCCGTACCTACCCTTGACTTTGGCCAACAAGGCAGTATGACTGTTCCAAATCAACGCATCTATCTATGTTGCACTTGAATGCCCAATAGCTACCAATCACTGTGCCTTGACTTTGGCCAACAAACACAGCTTGAATACTATTGACCATTCATGTGAAACGACGGAGGGCTACGAATGGTTTTGGCTAAACCGTGAACGTAGTGAACTTGATATAGTCGATGGAATGAGATAGCTTTTAAATGGAGTGGCTCAAGCTCCGCATTTAAAAGTTAGTTTTGAAAAGAACCGAGTGGTTTTTCGAAAGTGTTCCAACGACTTTAACTTGGTTTATTAACTTGCATTAGTTCTTTTAATGCGTGTTATTCTTGCATTAGTTCTTTTAATGCGTCCCATCATTTAATCCTACCATTGCAGAAAACAACTAAAATATGACGTACGCTTATGCCATTCGCATTCGCCACTGGGCCCCGTCATTACCCGTTAGGTTACTTAACTAACGACAGAGCGGAGGCTGGGCTAGCACGGCTGTGAAACATAAGCAACGCCTAAATAATATCATATATAGATATACTGCAATGATAAACGTTTCAGATCACAGATGAATACATTGGATATACTAGGAACCTGCAATTCGTACGAGCCTGTAACGAAAAGCAGATTACACGGTCGCGGTGAATAGCCAATACCCCACCCAAGACCCCTACGGGTGAGGCAAGCTACCCGCCAAGTACCCGAAGTGAAGCAACCTCCCTCATCTCCATGAGTAGGCCACTCGGCACTTCGGCATACCCGGTAATTTGTGCACCCCCTCCATGGGTCTATCCTAGGAGCAAAAACAGTAAAAAGAAATTATACAATGACGGCTACAACCCCGACCCTGTTGTGCGGCCATACAAATAATTATTACATCAATTTACAAATTTACATGAATTGAAAGAAAAGAAAAACTCTCGTCTCACAACCCCCGGCTATTCACCCGCGACAATCCAACATATTCATATACACATTCCAGTAACATTACAGATCACAGATTTGTATAACCCCCACTAATCGACATATAGCGATTAGTAGACGTTCAATACAAATATCACATTATAGAAAAACCCGTTAGCTTAAGTCTTTTAGAAGTTCGATCAAAAATACGGATTTTCGGGACCCCAAAAATAAAATTTTCGTTCTGGAAAATCTGGGCTGAAAATACATATACCAAAAATCCTAAAATACCCCTATGAGAATACTGTAGCAAAGAAAGAACAGAGAGGAGCCATGTCGGCCGCGGAACCGCGGCAATAGCAAGCTATTGCCGCGTTTCCGCGGCTCTTTGATGGGATCAATGGACCAAATTTCTACAGTATTCATAGAAAACCCTGAGTCGATTTTTGGTGTATCCCAAAAAAATTTTCCATTACTTTTGAAATCGACAGAAAGTTTGAATTTTGGGGTTCATTTCGGGACTTTTTCTTTGATCGATCTTCTAGTTACTTGCTAACATGTTAGATAGAGTTTAACGAGGCTCTGATACCACTGTAAGTCCATGCTACCTCTCCCGGTACTTACGAGCATGCGGAATTTGATAAAAAATGATTTTTATAGAGGTGGTAACATGGACTTATAACCCGGATCTTGGTTAAACATCTAACTAACAACCTAACTATGAGTTGCTAACTACTCGGTTAGGGGGTTATACCTTGCTTGTCTTGAACTCATTCGTCTTCAAACTCCAATGGAGGTCCGGATCGGCTTCTTCCCGTCGTCTCCTTACGCCGAAGATAGATCCACCTGAAAGCTCCAACCTTTGGCTCCTTCTTCGTTCTTTGAAGAAACTAGTTCACTTGGTTTGCTAAACCTTGTGAACTAGAATGAGTAGAGAAGAGTTTGTATGGGATTTTATCTATGGTTCTTAATTCTCAACTCATGAGATATATGAACCATAGAGTCAAGAGAGGGAGCAAGAGGAAGAGGGTGAAAGCAAGAGCAAGAGAGCTCAAGAACAAGAGAGAGAATGAGCAAGTAAGAATGAGCCTCTCTTTTTTCTTTCACCCTCTCATAATCCAAAAGCATCATAACTCATCATACCAATCAAGTGCTATGTGATGGTTGAAGCAACCATAAACATATCATTTCATGCACTCATTTTGCACAAATGAGCAAGCAAGTAAAAGTCTTTGCCATGAAATGATGGCTATGGTTATCATGATGGTCAACTAGTCAAGCCTAGTCAACCGGTCAACAAAAGTCAACAAGTCAACAAAAGTCAACAAGTCAACAAAGTCAACAAAAGTCAACAACCATATCACCATAATACTTAATTAATATAATTATATCATATTCTCATTAGGGTTGAGCAAAAAGTCAATAGTCAACGGTCAACTGTCAACAACCCTAATGAGAATCCGCTGCCTCTGTCTCCCCGTCAACTGTGCATACACACCCGCATCCGTGTTCCGAGGAACACGAATGCAAACTGGATAAATCTAATCCCAATAGGTACACTAGGATCTGGCATAAACCAAAGCCCGCTAGTGCAAACTGTTTGGACACTGTACGTGCACAAGTGCACGGATGTGACCGAACCCTGTCGCAAAACCATGCGACCTGTCGCAAAACCATACGAGCTCTACTCTTTTGCCTGAAGGCAAAAAGCTTTCTGTCTGGGACTCTAAAGACTCGATACTACGCTGGCAGTGGGTTTAACCACAGACCGCAAGCGGCACTAGCTGTGCGTAACGGTCCCCAGGTAGTGCCGACAAGAAGACCGACGAGGCGAAACCCATCTGAACTCCTACTGAGCCTGAATGTGACATTATCCGTACAGTCCGGTCTGTTTGTCTGATACATCGCATGGCGGGCCTAGGGGGCGGTAAACGTCAGTCCCCCAATAGCGGTACAAGTCGTGCCGGAGCGAAGCCCAAAACACCCTGAGATAACACTGGAAGCCTACTAGTATATCTCGTTTGCCCTGGCCAGGGACTACTCGTGTAATGGCTCTCCTAGACACAGCGCGATGTCAACCCCCAATACCGGGAAAGATGAATCCTGTCTAACCGTCACTGCCTCCAAGTGCTTCGGGACTACACCCAACCACTACCTGTTTGCACGACTCCTTTGAGCCGTGGTAGGGTAGTGATCAAAGTACAGTGGGAACACACTCGAGGCGAAGTGACAGTGTCAAGTCAGCGGACTAAGCTGTACTCATGTCACCTGGGAACTGATAACTGACGATAGGCATAATACCAACTAGTCAGTTCCCGACGAGTCCTGTCCAGTGTACCCGTAACCTAACGAGCACCCGCATACTATCTCAAGTACGACGTACTGACGGCTGTGGGACAGACCGTCTCCCACACTGGGATGAGAAGCGCATGCGCTAGTCTACTCCGGAGTATCGATGCCCTGTCTTGATAGTCCTGCGACCAGGGACCTGCATAAGGATGTGCTTATAGATTACCCAGCCCCACTAGTGTGACTGCCATCACATCGCTGGTAATCAAGCAAAGATCCTAAGGGCTCCACTAATGTGTATAGGTGATATACTAAAATAAACACATGTACACATTGAAGTAGAAATAAACCAAGTAGCATACTACTATTTTGAGCAAGATTGTATATACAAGGTGAATATCCCAAGCTTCCATTAAGTAATATACAAACAAGTATGATACAGTAATGGCCTCTAGGGCATATACACTAACAGTATCATCCCTCCACGAAAATGGCAAACTCCACAACCCCATATGAGACTTGAGTACTACACATTCTACAGCAAATCTTGGGCACGTCGACTAGCCAGCTTCGTGCCCAAGTTGCCTCGGCATAGAGGTGGGAGCCCGTAAAAGATGTAGGCGATGTGGTGCACTTCCGGCGACGAGGTGGAGACAGGACATTCCGCGAGAGATCGGGACGACGACGAGAAGACCGTAGGACTCGGATCTGTCGGTATATCTCTATTCCCCTTCTTGTAGTTAGCTAGGACTAGTTAATGGTTCGATCCGGGTGTTTAGTGCGCGGTGGTGCCGGTTTGCTAGTTTGCAAAATTAAAGTTAACCATCGCTTCCGCATTTGGCCTCGGGATGGAGGCCGGGGCGCCGCCGTGCACTTACAGTGGTATTAGAGTCTCGCCATTAACCTAGTCTAGCTTTGTCTAATGTGTTTAACATTTCCGATCGACCAAAATTCCAAAAACCCGCGTTTTCACATACATCAGTTTTCTGTTGAATTTTTTCTTGCTCGAAATTTTTTTCAGGTTGTAGAAAAGTGATGTACTAGAGATTCTAAGAACACTGTAGAAATTCGATACAGTGACTCCACAGTGGGAGCGCGGAACCGCGGCCAAACACCCCTTTGGGCCGCGGTTCCGCCGCACTATGTTCAGATCACTGCATCAAATTTCTGCAGTTGCTCTCTGGGTTGATTTTAGGGTTTTTTAGAATATTATATTTGGGCCTAGAATTTCTTGATGTGCTACAGTATTGCTTGGGGGCCCACTCGGTAAAATTTGATCGATCGGATATTTTAAACATATTATTTCACAGTATTTACATTATATCTGCGACCGTGAATGTCACTCGATCGGTAAATTCTGTCTAACTGCTATAGCCCGGTTAGACGGATTTGCGAATGTGACATTCACGTTGATGTTTTGTGATTTTGCTGTGTTGTTGCGGATCGGTCATGGGGGATTGCCTGGATGCAATGCTAGTACAGTTTGTGTTGTATTATGTACATTTGATATTGCGGGGCGAGCGTCCGACATGTGGACTGCCGTCACTGCCTGTTTGTATTATTATTTTGGGGCACGACCAGGTTGCGGTCGATGTACCCGTTGTATGTATATTTTACTTTCTGTACTAGGATTGCCCCGTGGAGGGGTGCACGGATAGCTGGGTTCTAGAGGGCAACGAGCCCGCATCTCATGGCATTGAGACGGAGGGGGCTTCACTCTAGAATTGACGGGCTATTCGCCGCACTCGTAGGGGGTACAGGTTGACCCAGGAGGGGTGCCCAAGTTACCGGATTCCGTGAAGTGCTGGGTGGTCCATTCACGTTGCTGAAGGGGGCTGTCTCGCTTCAGGTTTTGGCGGGTAACTTGCCGCGCCCGTAGGGGTCTAGGATTTCATTGCACAGGCTATCCACACGACCAGGGGAACGTCGGGTTTCAGCGGCTCTGTGAAACCCGGGGATCCCAGATATCTGTATTGTTCTGTGATGCTGTACATTTCTGTGATGTTGCATTTTATCACGCCTTGAGCGAATATAATATATTGGTATATATATTAGTAGATGTTGTATATGTTTTGCATCCGCGCTAGTCCAGTCCCCGCTCTGTCGTTAGTTAGCTAACCTAACGGGTAATGACGGGACCCAGTGGCGAATGCGGATGGTATATACGTACATCAGTATATTTTCGTTCTTTGTGGTGTGATCATTTGATGGGACTGCGTTGATTCGGATCAATGCAAGTTAAAAACAAACCTAATCTGATGTTGTTGGAACACTTTTCAAAAAGCTGTTATTGCAAGGACGTTCACTTTTGTTTTGCACCGTGGTATTCAATCGGAATATCCTGCTCCTCAGTCGACGAGGCAAGGGCCGAGATCCCTTCACCGGGAGTGACCCCTTGGACAGAAGTTTGCATCAGGGCAATAACTTCACTATAGCCGATTACTTTTGCTTTGCATCGTGGTATTCAGTTGGAATATCCTGCACCTCATTCTACGGGGAAAGAGCCGAGATCCCTTCACCGGGAGTGACCTCTTTAGCAAAGGTTTTCATCACAATATTTTTAAAAGCTATCCGTTCCTTCAACGGTATCAAGTTCATTACGTTAAAGGTTTTCGCCAGAAACCATTCGTAGCCCTCCGTCATTTCATATGGATGGTCAATAGTATTCAAGCTGTGTATGTTGGCCAAAGTCAAGGCACAGTGATTGGTAGCTATTGGGGTATTCATATGCAGCATAGATATATGCGTTGGTTTGGGACAGTCGTACTGCCATTTTGGCCAAAGTCAAGGGTAGGTACGGGTGGATTCAAATTAACCTGGAGAATGACTGGTAGAACTTGACATGTGACTTATGATATGTTGGCCAAAGTCAAGGTCATAAGAGCATGGGGTAAAAATCACATCGGGAGTTTCAAAAGAACTGAAACTTGCCAGATATGCGCATACCTTCTGGAGTGTGACACCGTGAGCGGATTCCGTCGCGTTATCATGCGATGATAGTTGGATCCTGATTCCCACTGATGAGTTAGTTTACTTCTCGGGTGATCCGGACTAATTCTTCTTTCAGGTTAGGAGGAGAATTTGACGGTACAGTGGGAGGTTTCCAGATTAGATAAATTGGTAACCATTCTGATCTAGGATAGAGTGCACGCTGAGTGTTTCTTTTCTCTCTCTCTTTGGCAGCGACCTTTGCCCCGACCTAAGACTATGACTCAGTAACCAAGTTGACCGAACCTTCTTAAACATTGGCTTTTGGATTGTCTGAGTTGCAGACCTCATTGCCACTCCTACTTTTACCCTTTTCTCCAGGACACCCCGTATTACTACGAACGTCCACTTCCATTGGACAAAACCATCGTATGGTTATATATGAACTCGAAGGGATTTATTCGAGGATAGTTTCAGGTTCTGGAGAAAACGGATAGGACTATTCAGTTGTCTTTTCCTTTTACCTTCTCTCAAGTTGCGAGTACTCCTTGGTTTAGGAGATAGTACACCTATTACGCAAATTGGATAGTACTCTTCCAAACCATAGGCAGGTGCCGACCGGTAGGGAATGAAGAAAACCAATTAGCCTAACGATGGTGTACAGAAAGTATTATGTAAAGACAAAGCAAGGGATTAGTAAAAGGGCAAAGTGAATTGCAACTGATATTCATGACCAAACCAGGTATTTCATTACCACTCCCAAATCACCTTTGTATTTCTCCAGAACACTCCGTTTCACTATGAAGATCCACAGTTTATTGGATACTCCATCATATGGTTATATACGAACTCGAAAGGAACTTGTTCCAGTTCGGGGATGGATTCTGGTTCAGGAGAAATAGGAATAAGGTTTATTCGGTTGTCTTTTATCTTCACCTTCTCTCGCATTGCGAGTGCTCCTAGGACTGGGACAGTACACCCATTATGCTTATTGGATAGTCCTCTTCCAAACCATAGGCTGGTGCCGAACGGTAGGGAAGGAAGAAAACCATTTGGCCTAAAGGGGTGTGCAGAAGGTAATGACTAAAGACATATAAAGGGATTTGGAGAGGTGGCAAAGAATTATACGGTTACAGTCGTGAATCTGGAAGAGGCATTACTAAGAATACCAGGATACCCCATCGAAACATTTCAATGTTTCAGTGTCACTGTGTACTGTTAAAGGAAAACTGATTTCCCGATTAGATACTTACTCCAGGGTATGTATTTACCAGGTATGATTCTCATGTCTGTATGGATTTACAGATGATGAGTGGGAGTAAGTTATTGGGAATTGGGTGATCATCCTCATTATACCGGGATTCGTTGTAATCGGTGATATTTGAGGAAATCACCTGGGCTGTTTTCCGGTCGGCAAATATTTGGTTTTGAATATCCGCTGTTATGCACCAATTTCAAATTGATATATCTGTACGTCTATTTTCATAGTGTGAGATATACCTTTTGAAATTATGTCTATGACATTTACCTATATCAGTGGATGGTTAGGTGAGGAGCATTAAACAGCGGTGTAATTCTTTTTAACCATAAGTACAGTTTTCAACCTACGACACACAGTGAATGAGTTATCAGACTCAAGGGACTTATGCGGAGTATTGTATGTTGTCCAGGGTCCAACAGGATAGAGGGGTTGGTCCTCGTACTATATTCGGTTTACTTATGACTTCTCTAGTTTTTAGACAGGTGTTTCGTGGAAATGCAGGGTCCGAATTTTGAGAAGTTATAGGTATTTGAATAAAGTAGAGAACCAGATATTGCAAGTATCGGGATTCTTCAAGGTGATCGAAGATGTAGATACTTGTGTGCGGTATTCAGTTGATAGTAATGACTAAGAGAACTAGCTTCTCTTTCAGGTTACTCATAATTGGAAGCATTCCTAAGTTGAGTAACGCTGATCGGCCTCCTTCCATTTAGTTGATATGCACTGGAGACAGCTGCATGATTTGAATCTGGTTCAATTAAATCAGTGCCTCTGGTTCTATATTGGATATAGAACAGTTCGTATCTTAACGTTGTTAAGGTACGGGGAGTTGTCCGGCTTATGATTAAAACCAGACTCTGGATAACTCAAGGCACGTTTTCTGTAATGGCTATTTGTGGGTTGACCCAGGCTATGACGAGGGTTGACTTTCTACCATCTGGATGAACAATAGCGATATTGTTCTAAACTCGCCACAGTTTTATTAAAAATGGATTTTTTCAGAAAACAGTAGTGGGAGTATGGTAGAACTGGAAGTGATTCCAGAACCGCAAACGATTACTGAAGATTTGATAAGGAACCTAAAGATTCAATCTGGTTTGACATTCCATTGGCCACTTCGCAGATAAGGTGGGTAACTTCAGGCACCCGAGAGGTACCCCGGTAGCCTCAAGGACGGTGACAGGGAAGTTCTTGTTTACCCAAACTTGCCATTGCTGTTGTTCCAGACTGTGAGACCCGGCAGGAGGATGAGTATAGCGTCGTTCTGAACTGGTTTCAGAAGTGTACGTCTATATGACTCTGCCGGAGGGTTGTCGTAGTCAGTGGGAGCAGCGGAAGCATTTGTGGACAGGTGGCTTATGTCTATTTATAGACTAAAGCAGATGCAGCGGAGATAGATCATCAATTTCTGATGTGACATTCATAGGTTTGACTTCATCAGAATAGGGGATGGATCTGTTGAGACGGTAGTAGGGTGTGATGTCCTGGTATTTGGATGACATACACAGAGTGGGAAGTGATATTCCTATACTACGATCGGTTATACTTTGGTCGTCACACAGTGGTTTCTCCACACAGGACTTGGACATTAAATCAGACATACTGGTTACTGGATCTATGGTTTTAGATCTAGATTTGCGTGGTTTCCCAATCAGGGTACTTAGACAACATTCTAAGAGTATTTAAAATGGACGACTCCTGTCACGGTAGTGTACCTGCAGGTGATGGAGTCACCCTCTCTAAAGCTGTCTTACAGACTAAAGGGGAGAGGGATATGCATGATTGGCAGATCACTTGCTTAGGCAATTGAGTCAATCATGAGATGTCAAGTACCACACCAGATGTTGTTCTTGCACTAGGTGCAATAAGTTGACATTAATCCAATCCTGGAGAAACAGTCGGAAGCAGTTTTAGAACATAAGTGAATGTTCTAGGGATATGATAACGACAGCCTCATTCGGGAGACAGTTATCATTCCAGGCTTCCAAGGTGACCTAGACGACACGGAGGTTGTCAGAGTTATAGTTTTCCTTCTGACGAGGGGAAGTATTTTCGACAGGTGGTCCAAGGCAATACTGAGGGAGGCATGGCGCAGGATACTGATTAAGTTCAGTTGACGATACAGTCTAAGAAGTTTGGATTTGGAGTTCATTTATAAGCTAGGTCCCATCAGACATCCAGACACATTCTAAGACAGGTATTGCTCATTTCGGGAGATGGCTTTCTCCGCGAACTTGAGATATAGAGAGACATAGAAAGAAACATCAAAGCGGATCCACTCACCGAGGCTATTCCTCGAACGCATTAGTTTCGCAAACGGGATTTGTGAGACTGACTGGTAGAGGAGTTGGGTGTTCGGTATCACACGGGCTGTGAGTATGCGACATCGCAATAATTAGCCTTGAGTGCAAGTGGGAGATTGTTGGAGATAGTGCCCTCAGAGTCAATTATTGGATCACAGGCACGTGATTGCAATGATTGAGGGAGGACCTGTCCCAGTAGGACAGTCTTACTCGAGATGATAGTATGCTATCTGGTTTATCTTTATCATCGTGTACTGCTTTAGATGACCTGACAGGTCACTATTACACGTTGATAGAGCCCCTAGGATTCTTTCTTGACCACCAGCAGCATGAGGGCGATCATATAAGTGGGAGCTGGTAGTCTATAAGCACATCCTTAAAAGGTCCCTAGTCGTGGGAGTTTCGAGACAGGGCATCGATACTCCAAAGTAGACTAGTGTATATAGTCGAGACCCCGACGAGGGGTGGTGGCCGGTCTCACAAGCCACTGGTGTCAGTTGGTTCACCTAAGATGTATACAGGTGCTCATTGGGTTATGAGTACACCGGATATGACTCGCCGGGAACATGCTAGTTGGTCATATACCAGGCGTCAGATGGCAGTTCCCTGGTGACATGTGTACAGGTTAGTTCATCGACCTGGGGATCGTCATTTGTCTCGTATGAGTTCCCACTGTACTTTGATTACTACCCTACCACGCTCAAAGGAGACGTGCAAACAGGTTTTAGTTAGGTACAGTCCCGAGCAACATGGAGGCAGTGAGCGTATCTTCAGGGGTTCGTCTCTCCCGGTATTGGGGGTGAGGTCGCGCTGTGTCTAGGCGAGCCATTACACGAAGTCCTTGGCCAAGGCAGGAGATTTACTGGTAGGTATTCCAGTAGTATCTCAGGGTGTTCTGGGCTACACTCCGACACGACTTGTACCGCTTTTGGGGGTCTGACTTTACCAACCCCCTAGGCCCGCCATGCGATGCTCATAGACGAACGGACCGGACTGTACGGATATTGTCACTGACAGGCTCAATAGGGTGTCAGGCTGAGTTCGCTCACAGACGTCCCTTTTGGTCAATACCTGGTAGCCCGTTACGTATTGGCTTATACCTCTGACGTGCTAGTGGTTAAATCCACAACCAAGGTGTTGATGAGTCTTTAGAGTCCTCCACATTCAGTTACTCAAGCTTTCGGGCGAAAAGCTGTAGAGGCCGTAAGGAGATATGGCAAGGTCCGATCAGATACGTGCGGTATTGCACGGATCAGGATCGGACAGTTTGTACTAGAGGCCGTATGGATATATGGCAGGGTTCGATCAAATACGTGCGGTATTGCACGGTTCAGGATCGGACGGATAATACTAGCCGGCTTTGGTTTAAGCCGGACCCTACTATAGTACAGTGTAGATTTTGTCTCATTGCATCTGTATTCCGGTCGGAATACAGATGCGGGTGTGTATGCACAGTTGTGGGGTTTTCCTGTAATTTATTACGGGGCCAGTTTTCTGGAGTTGCCAGTTTGCTTTCCGTTTCGGCCATATTTCTTTGTATCGTTCATTGGCCGATGATTGGTGGAGGAGGGCTTATTTGCATTTGTGCAAATAAGCAATTTGGAAGGGGGTCTTTTGCATATTAGTTGGATCATGATGGTTGCACCATCCCTTGACCTTTTGACTTCTTCTTTCGTGATGGCTTGACCTTTTTGAAGTCATCATGCTTGATGATCATGGTTGGTTATGATGAAGGGGTGTGATGATTGTTGTTTGAGTGTTGGACTTTCATAGTGATCATTCCTTTGCATGATAGCCTTCTCTCTCTCTCCTTTGGATTATGGGATGGCTCTCTCATTCTTTGCTACACTCTCCACTCTCTCTTTCTCTTGCAATTGCAAAGGCCGGCCACTTAAGGGGAGGGCTGCCCAATTTTGTATTTGTGGGTTTTTGCTTCATTTCATGCTCCAAAAATCCCCAAGTCCCTCCACATAGCTCTTGTATCATCCCTCCACCAAAATGGCAAACTCCACAACCCTATATGAGACTTGAGTACTACACATTCTACAGCAAATCTTGGGCACGTCGACTAGCCAGCTTCGTGCCCGAGTTGCCTCGGCATAGAGGTGGGAGCCCGTAAAAGATGTAGGCGATGTGGTGCACTTCCGGCGACGAGGTGCAGACAGGACATTCCGCGAGAGATCGGGACGACGACGAGAAGACCGTAGGACTCGGATCTGTCGGTATATCTCTATTCCCCTTCTTGTAGTTAGCTAGGACTAGTTAATGGTTCGATCCGGGTGTTTAGTGCGCGGTGGTGCCGGTTTGCTAGTTTGCAAAATTAAAGTTAACCATCGCTTCCGCATTTGGCCTCAGGATGGAGGCCGGGGCGCCGCCGTGCACTTACACATAACGTGTACGGAAAGCTGTCTTCGGAATGTCCTCCTCTTGAATTCGTAGCTGATGATAGCCCGATCGCAAATCGATCCTCGAAAAATATCCTGCCCCCTGAAGCTGGTCGAACAAATCGTCGATACGTGGCAAAGGGTATCTGTTCCGCACGGTCACCCGGTTCAGCTGCCGATAGTCGATACACAAACGTAAGCTTCCGTCCTTCTTCTTGACAAACAGGACCGGAGCACCCCAAGGAGAAACACTGGGTCGAATAAGTCCCTTGTCCAGCAAATCTTGCAACTGACTTTTCAACTCAAGAAGCTCCGCCGGGGCCATCTGATAAGGCGGTATAGAAATAGGCCCCGTGCCGGAAATCAAATCAATACAGAACACAACATCACGCTCAGGCGGCAGCCCAGGAAGCTCGTCAGGGAATACGTCAGGGAACTCACATACAATCGGAACCTGGTCCAATGGAACATCTGTAGCTCTAGTGTCGCAAACATAGGCTAAGAATCCCTGACATCCTTTCCTCAACAGCTGTCCAGCGCGAAGAGAAGAAATCAAAATGTGAGGGGTGGCACCACGGCCCCCCTGCACAACAAAAGTCGACTCGCCGGGAAAACAAAATCTCACTGTCTTCTCGCGGCAGTCCACAGACGCATAGCACGTGACTAACCAATCCATGCCCAAAAGAACGTCGAAGTCCAACATCTCAAGAAGGATCAGGTCGACAGGAAGATCTCTCTCGCCAATACGGACAACACAGGATCGGAACACGTGCCTAGCAACAAACGACTCTCCCACTGGAGTGGTCACAACAAGCGGCTGATCAAGCAGGCCGGACTCTCTACCCAAACTCGGCACAAAGTGTGTGGATACGTACGAGTGCGTGGATCCGGGATCGAACAATACGTGTGCATCAACAGAACATACTGATAAGGTACCTGAGACCACCGCATTGGACGCCTGCGCGTCCTGATGCGTCAACGTGAAAACTCGTGCTTGTCCTCCACCTGCAACTGGCGGTCCCCTACTAGCAACTGGCTGTATTCTGCCGGTGACTGGCTGTCCTCTGCCTCGACCGCCCCGCCCTCTAGGAACAAACCCTCTGTGACCATGGCCCCTCTGTGCATGGGTCTGACGTGGAGCTACTGCTGGTACAACAGGTAACGCCCTCTGGGGTGGAGAAGGTGGAAGTGTGACATGCGGTATGGCTGGCTCCCTCCTGCGTGTCTCGGTACAATCTCTGACGCGGTGACGAAGACTACCACATCCAAAACATCCACGAGACAACTGCTGACCCTCCTGGGGGTATGAGCTAAACATCTGGCCTCGCTCCAAGTCTCTACCACCTGTACGACGTCTATTACGGCGTCTGAATGGATGTCTCTGAGCTGCTGTATCAGTACGAACCCTCTTTGCCCCTGGAACTACCGAAGTCTCTGCAAGGCGCTCCTCAACCAATAGGGCTGCGTCTACCGCTGCGGCATAGGTCTCATAATGCTTGGAGCTGATCGCAAGGAATAGCGGGGTAAGCAAGCCTCAGACAAATCTCTTGACTCGCATCTCCTCAGTAGCCACTAGGTAAGGAGCATAAACTGATAGCTCGGTGAACAACACATCGTACACTGCCACTGTCATCTCTGGCGTCTGGCGCAAGGACTCAAATCTGCGTGCTCGGGCATCCCTAACACTCTGGGGAAGAAAGCGGGCAAAGAACATCGTCACGAACTCTGTCCAGGTCATAGGAGGAAGACTTGCTGCTCTGCCCTTCTCAACTGATTCGCACCATTTCTGCGCAAGACCATCCAAGCGAAAGCTCGCGAACTCGACCCATCTCGCATCTGCGCATCTGAGGGAACGGCATATCCGGGCCATCCTATCAATGAAAGACTGCGGGTCCCCGGCTGCATCTGTGCCTGTGAAGACCGGAGGCTTCAGCCTCATGAACTCTGATAGCGATACTGTAATCACCTACGTGGCTGCAGGGGCAACTGGCTGTACAGTCGGTACCATCGCGGTCCCTGTGACTGGTGGAGCTACCTCTGGTCGCTGCGCTCGACGCATCTCAACTAGCGATCTTATCATCTGGCTCATCTCCTGCATGCTGGATCCCACCGTCTGGCGCATCTCCTGCATACCAGCCCCTAACGTGGCGATCTGATCTGTCATGGGAGGATTAGTCTGCTCGGGTACGACGGGTACACTGCCCGGATCAGTCCTCGTCTCGGACGAGTCAACACGAATCTCGGCCCTCGCGGCCGCTCTCTGCGCCCTAGTAGTCTTTGGCGGCATAGTGGCTGAAATGGAAAGTAGGATTCGATAAGGATACGGAAATCGAATCGCAAGAATGTATGCAATAATGAAGGAATTTCAACCAATAAGTCCTAAAGTCGCTTAGGCGGAGTATCGTGTCTTGAGTATGCCGCGGAACATACGCACGCTACGCCACTCTGCTGCAGCTACCTACTCCATCATACCAGGGTCATCCTACACTCCGAAGGCAAAACCTACGCTTTGATACCAACTTTGTCACGACCCAACGTTCGTCCCATGACCGGCACTTAACCACGTAACGTCTACAGGCGTAACGCGACTAAGTAAGCCGAAACCCAGAAACCAAAACCATTTTGAATATAGAGTGTTAAAACATTTTAGTAGAAACATTTGTAAAATGTTTAGAAAACCTTAAGTAATTTAGTAGAAAACCTTTTTAGTTCAAGAGTTACATTTTAATAATTTTGGCAACATTTCCTTTATAAAAATTTGTCTCACAAGTCGGGTAAAGGCAAGGTGTAGTCGAAGTAACATGTGAAATGAATAGAGCATCACAATATGATATACGACGCCGTAGCGAAGAATGAGCAGTAAAGAAAAGACAAATATCATAAGAGATAAGACTGCATAAATAAAGTCGGCTCACAGCGAGCTCGACACCAGAGTACAAAATAACATACATCGCCCTCACAACTGTCTCTAAGTCAATACATGAAGGTAGATGGAGAATACTAGATACATCAATATACAACTGAAAAGTAAACAGATACCGTACAAAACCCACCTAATAGTAAAAGGGCTAACACGCCTCAGAAATGGTATCTGTGTCAAAAGATGCGGTAAACAGCCAGCCGCGACTACTCTAAAGGGCAACCTGCAAGCACTGTGGCACAACGGGGAAGAGTTGCCAACTCGTGAATAATAGATAACATATAAAGGTAATCGCGAGTATGCACGTGCTGCGATACTCTAACTATGCCAATGGATAAACATCTATATGATGAACTGGATGCTCAATATCATGCAACAAATACGATCTAATAATCATGTCTATATGATGAGCAAGATATGTGATAATCAGGCATGGCGATGCAATCTAACAATCATATATATATGATGAGCAGGGTATGCAATGATATGCAAGCATGCGTACTCTATCAGGTATACTAGCTACAGGATGAGATGTCAAGTACTGAATGCTGAATACGGAAAGGAATAATATCTACACGGAATATCAACGTGGAAAATAGCTGGTGTCTATCAATACACCAAAACCCAGTACCACTCAAGCGTCGTCATACACATCGGTCCTCAAATCCTGTATTCTCATATAATCGGGAGTGCCCATCACCGGCACTCAAAATATCATAAAATCAGCCGCGTCCAGCATCGACACTCAAAACCTCCAATATGGGGCGTCCGTCCATCGGATCTGCCCACGGGCTCCGTCTGCGGAATCAGCCCTCGGCCTCGGCAGTACGCGTCGTCCCGTATCCATCAATCGACTCTGGTCATTATCCTTCGGATAACCACCAGGTCCAACCAATCACCGGTAGGTAGTAGTCCCTCCGCCGGGCTCACCGTCTAACAATACGAGTCTTCTCACCCCGGGGTACCGTACCGGGTCCACCATGTACCCGCAATCGGTGCCTACCTCTCCTCGAAGCGGGTATACTCACACAAGCTCTCTGGAACCGAGAAAACTCATGGTGGACGCACTAAAATATCATATCAAGGGAAATCGGGTTTTCAAACAGTGCGCATTTTCTTAAAATAGGACTCCGGTTCCCAAATCCAGAAATCACATAAATCAAATCCAAGGTGTAAATCCATGCAATGTGTCATATGACACTACAAGTAAAAGAAAGGGAGAACCGCTCTTTTCTTTTAAAGGATCCAGTTTTGAAAATATCGTTGCGGTCCCTTAGTTTTAAATCAAGTCAATATCATCCATGTATTTAACATATGAATGTGGGTATAGGTATGGATGTGCTAATGGATAAGTACGCAAAGTGAATATAGCAATGTACATGTGCACTAATGTAGACATATGATGTAGATGTGCCCATGTATGAACATATGTGATGTATATGGCACAAGTATAGATATGTGATGTATAGGTGCCCAAGTATGAATATATGTGATGTATGTGGCACAAGTATAGGTATGTGATGTATATGTGCCCAAGTATGAATATATGTGATGTATGTGGCACAAGTATAGGTATGTGATGTATATGTGCCTAAGTATGAATATATGTGATGTATGTGGCACAAGTATAGGTATGTGATGTATATGTGCCCAAGTATGAATATATGTGATGTATGTGATGTATATGTGCCCAAGTATGAATATATGTGATGTATGTGATGTATATGTGCCCAAGTATGAATATATGTGATGTATGCGGCAAATCATAACAACGTCAAATAAGCAGAATCAAAGTGATATGCGGTTTATAGCAGTCCTATAATGTGAGTGGTATGGAAATCACTAACGGTGTGAGTGTAGCATATAAATCGTGCTCATGCAACTTGGACCGTTAGTGACAGTGCAGTGTTCTATACTACCAGTATATCTATATGGACACTCATGACTACAAATCCTATTACGCCCTGACGCTTAACGCCATACGGGCGATTTCCCCGTAGATGTTAAATCTACTCACCTGGTCGCGTGCTAAGTATAGCCGACCACCTGCTTCCCTTTCCTGGCGACGTCTGACGTACCTGCCTGTGAACCTGGAATTTACACAAGGAATCCAATTATAAGCAAGAATCTCGCAAAACGCGATATTGAAACTAAACGAGAAACTCGCATCGCGAATCAACACGCGTGTGTGCGATACGCTGAAACGTGTGTGCACGCGTCTACGACTCATCCCGACACGCCGCGATACGCTGAATCACAAAACCGACTCGCGTATCGCGCGTTTCGCGCAAACTAAAAACACCAGAAAACGATATATCATCCCAGATTCTACCCAAGTTACCATATTACAAAACTATATACACGAAGGACCTACATAACATAGCAGATACCCAACCAAACAAACCCTAGCTCCTATCTCCCTGCTCTGGCCGCAATTTGCGGCCAGATCGATTATTTCGGCGGCCAAAGGTTGGAGTGGTGGGGTCGGGCTCTGGTGGTGGGGTCAGGGTGTCACTAGTAGGCTATGGTCCACTAAATTTTATTATGGAGTCACCGGGGTAACCGCAGATATCAAAAAGCTAAGTTTTGCTTTAAAAAGTCACATTTTGCACAATCATGAAAAATCAGGGTATTTTGGTGCAATCTGGGGTTTACCTAGGTTCACAAGGCCCTAACAACACTTAATTAACTTAGCCTAGCCAAAACTAACCTTACTTAAGCAAAGATTACACTAATCACCACAAATATCACTAAAAACACACAATCTAGCGCTAACAACTACTAATTTACACTAATTAAACTAAACCAACGCACAAGTCTAGCATACAAGCAAGTGGAGTTTAGAGGTTATACCTCACTTGACCCTACGACGCTGGGTCAGGAGAAGAAGAGGAGAAGAAGAAGCTGCTGTTGCTGTTCCAGATGCTATTGCTGTTGCTGTTGTTACTGCTACTGCTGATGCTGATGCTTGTTGTTATTGTTGGTGTTGTTACTGCTACTGCTGATGCTGCTGTTGATGGTGTTAGTGCTGGGGCTTCTCGGCTACTGCACATGTGCTGGGGCTGCTGCTGCAAGGAGCTGTTGCTGTTGCTTGGTGTTGCTGATGCAGGGGCTAAAGCTGATGTAGCTGCTGTTGTTGCTCTGCTGTTGTTGCTGCAACTTCTGCTGTTGCTGCTGATGATGCTGAGAGTGTGTGTGTGTGTGAGAGAGAGAGAGTGAGTGAGTGAGATATGAGAGTGTTTGATGCAACAAAAGAAATGATAATGCACAAGGTCAAGCCCCCATTTCTCTCTCTCTTGCCACATTAAATGCAAGCATGGGCTTGCCATGATGCACACTCTCTCATTTAATGCAAGCATGGCTTAGCCATGATGCATTCTCTCTCTCAAGTCAACCAAAATCATTTTAAATCCCATTTCATTTTTTAAAAAAAATACCCTTAATTCAAATCATGTTAACTTACTAAAGGTGGGGTTAACCTACCATGGTTATTAAACATGGTTTAACCCAAATTCTAACCCTAGTTTACATGCACAAGTTTGTGCAAGCTTGGGAAAATTTTAGAAAAATATTTATTAAATTCGAAAAAATTATTTAAAAATAAATTTGGTAAACTTTTTATTAAAATTCACATATTAAAATATAATTAGCCACTAAACACATCCTAGGGTGTTACAGGATAGCAGTTCTCAGGTGACACTGGTACAGGTTAGTCTGTAGACCCGAGATCGTCATAGAGTCTTGTGTGTCCTCCCACTGTACTTTGATCTCCATCCTACCATGGCTCAACAGAGTCATGCAAACAGGTGCATTTTAGGTACAGTCCCGATGTACAAGGAGGCAATGAGCGATAGGAGGGGTTTCGTCTCTCCCGGTATTAGGGGTTGATGTTGCACCATGCACGATTGGTTATAACAGAAAGTCCCTGGCCAGGGCTGCTGAGATTTACTGATAAGTGTTATCAGTTGTTTCTCGATCTGTTATGAGCCATATGTTAGTTATATGTATGCCCTAGAGGACATTACTGTATATTGGATGTATATTGTAGTGGATGCTGGGACATATATAGGTAGGACTTTCTTGCTCGACACGATAGTACGCTATCTGGTTGCTCTTTATCTTAACATGTATACTTTATGTCTCTCTGTTACATGTTGATAAAGCCCTTTGGTTCTGTACTCGACTTTCAGGACTATGATGCAGATCGTACTAGTGGGGCCTGGGTAGTCCATGAGTACATCCTTCAATGTTCCTAGTCGTGGGAATATCGAGACGGGGCATCGATATTCCAGAGTAGACTAGCGTATATCTTCTCGACCCATGTGATGGGCGATGGATGATCCTATATCCATTGGTGTTTCACATCAGAGATGGTATGCGGGTGCTCAGTGGAGACTGGGTACACTGAACGGACTCGCCGAGAACTCCTAGATGGTATTATACCTCACGTCAGATGGCAGTTCTCTGGTGACACTGGTACAGCTTAGTCTGTTGACCCGTGATCGTCATAGAGTCTTGTGTGTCTCCCACTGTGCTTTGATTTCCACCCTACCACGGCTTTAATGAGTTGTGCAAACAGGCGGTTTTTGGGTACAGTCCCGATTCACATGGAGGCAATGAGCGATAGGAGGGGATTCGTCTCTCCCGGTATTGGGGGTTGATGTTGCGCTATGCACGACTGGCCATAACAGGAAATCCCTGGCCAGGGTTGCAGTGATATACTGGTAAGAGTTATCAGTAGTTTCATGAATGTTATGGACCTTATATCGGCATGACTTATCAAGCTATTGGGGTCTGACGTTTACCACCCCTAGGCGAGATATGTGACATATCAGACGAACAGACCGGACTGTACGGTAAGTGTTACTGGTTGGATTCACAGGAGTGTGAGCGGGCTTGCTCGTTGATCTTCTGATCGCTCAATACCCGGGTGGCCGTTACGTTTAGCAGACCGCTTGCGGCTTGTAGGTGTTTGATATGATCATCACCTGCTGCCGGCGTATTGACGAGTCTTTAGAGTCCTACACAGAGGTTTCCTGGCTCAAGCGAAACGAAATAGGAGCGCATATGAGATATGTGCGGGACCGAGAATAATGCGTGTATGTGATACCGTATTCTATTCTCGCGATGAATGTATCGATTGGTTGTATGCGATATAGCCTAGTTATCGAATCGAAGATTGATTCGATAGGTCGATACATTGGAAACTAGTCAGTTATATGCGACATGACCGGATCATTGAATCAAGTGTTGATTTAATGATTTAATGTATAATTATATATTAGATATATTACTTTGCATTAACTAGTATTTTTTCACTTTAGATGGTTTTTCTCACTTGAAGTACACATTGTATATATGATATAGTATTGTGCACTAGTTTGTATCATGTTTGATGATACATGCAAACTTGGGTGTGTATGATTAAACCATGGTTATGTAATGGTTAGGGTTTTGATTTTATTAACTATTTATTTTATTTATTCATTTATTTTGGCAAGAATAAAATGGTGGCTAGCTTTGTTTCTTTCTTGAAACTTCATGAAGCTTTGAAGCTTTGACCATTTTGTTTGTTAGCCTTAACCTAACCATTCAACCTAACCCTAGTTTAGTCTCTACACTTAATCATGGTTGCTATATGATAAGTATCATTTATTTTCTATTTTAAAAGAAGACTTATCATATTCTTTTTCTTCTTCTTCAACAAGAAGAGAGCTTGCTACCATTAATGGCAACATGAGAAAAAGAGTGAGAAGTCCAATTCTAAAGTGAACCCACTTCCTATTTCTTCATTCTCTACCTCTTGCCAAGTAGTATAGGGTGTTTTCATCACAAGTTTCATGACTTGGTGAAGTTGGAGCTTGATCTTGAGTTGCCTCGACGTAGATCATCTTCGGCATCGAAGTCGACGACCTAGCCCGCCCATTTCTCCGATGAAGCCGACGCTAGAGGCCAGGATCCGATGATCGCAGCGAGGGGACAACTTCACGGAGCTAAGGAAGTGGAGGACCGGATCTACAAAGGTTGTAGTCACTTTCCTTTAGCAATAATATTGTTTACATGCTTGCATCGCTTTATCATCTAGTTAACGATCCATATTAGGGTTTGTAGGCACATGAAAAATTTGAATTGGGCATGTTTGATCTGTTGTGAGACCTCATTAGTGTGTCTAGGAACCCTGCACCATATACCGGCATGACTTATCTGAGTTATTGGGGCCGACGATACCATCCCTAGACCTGATATGCAGCATATTTGACGAAGAGACCGTACTGTACGGTATGTGTTGCCAGTTGGCTCGACATGAGTTTTAGCAGATTTGCTTGTGTTTCTTCCGATCGCTCAATATCTAGGAGCCGTTACGTACTGTTGGTGCCGTTGACAGTTTGTGGGCATGTGATGTGATCACTGCCTACTGCTAGCGTTTTGCCGAGTCTTAGAGTCCCACAAAGGAGTCTCCTAGCTCAGGCGAAATGATTTGGGGTGCATATGTGATATGCATGGGAGCTCGATTAAATGCGTGTATTGGATACCGTATTTTATTCGGGCGTTTTACGATTGGACGGGTCGTATGTGATATGACCGGGTTATTAAATCAAGTGTTGATTTAATATTAAGTCCATTAGCTCATTTATTTAAACCTATTTCTTGTGTTGCATGGATGAGTGTATGTATATATTGATGTGCATGCACACATGCAAGCATACATGTGTCATGGTTGATGATACATTGGTGATGGCAATGCAAGACTCACATGGTTACATATTTATACATATATTTTGTTAATTTGAGATTAGGAAAAATTACAAATGAAATCATGGTTGACTATTCAACTCTCATTCTTGTGTTGACAAGTCAAAACCATAGTTTCATTTGCCCATGGTTTTGGCCCATTGTTTTGCTTAATCTCAAGTTACAAAATATCTAGATATTTTGTAACCATAGTTTGGCATGATACTCTCTCTTACTCTCTTGAGTGAAGCAAGGGTTATCATTATCATTATTCTCATTATTCTCTTGAGTTTAGCTTAAGCCATCTCCTTCTTCCTCTCTCTCCTTAAAGCTCACTAGGGTTTCAATAGAAAAAGAAAGGATTAAAAGGAAAAGGTTTTTACTTGAGATCAAAACCCAAATCACCATTCTACTTTTGTCTTGCCCACTAGATTGGAATGTTAGCTTCCTCTTCATCCTTGATCAAGAGAAGCTTGGAGCTTGGAGCAAAGAGACTTCGTGGTGGATCATCGTGGACTCGGAAGGACACAAGCCAACCGGTTCAAACCTCAATCGATCCAAGGAGTCTAGAAGGAGGTCTACAAATGTTGTATTCTCTTCCATTTAGTGTTAGACACTTATAGTATATGATACTAGCTAGTTGTTACTCTATATTTCTTGTTCGATTCATGGTTGGAATTGTTTAGCACACTCTAAAATTTTTGTTATAGCATGTGTGATGCAACCCTAAACTTAGTGTGGTGCTATAGAATCCCTACAGTGGTATCAGAGCCAAGTTAGGAACATTGACACTGTTAAATAGAATACGGAAACGAAACAACCCTGAATTAACAAAACTGCATCCCTTAAACTTTGCTTCTCTGTCGAATTTTTAAAGTGCTAGAAATTTTTTTCAAACAACTGCAGAAGCTTACCGACACAATTATAGGAGCACAAAACAAAATTGAAGCCTTCCCCTCGGATTTTGGCCGAGCCCCCCTCAAAATCCAAGCAGGCCGGCCCCCTTCCCTCCTTTCTACTTCAAAATTTTTCTTTGCTCTGGTGTCTAGGTTTTGTTTGTTTAGGCCAAATTTTCATGTGATGCCAATTGTGCTTAGGGCTTTATTCGGAGTATTTCGTAATCGTATTTTTTAACATTGTAATGGTAACTTGGATGATATTTTACAGTTCAAGCGAACATCAATATCCTCGCATTACCCTCGCTGAAAATTTCCAAGTGGTAGGATTTTCTTAAGTTAATTATATTCGATAGTCATACAAGTAACTCTATAGACCCTCTAGAAGAACAAAAACCTTAACTTGATTCTATGCCCTCGGAACCGCGACTGAACCTTAGGGTTTGCCGTAGTTCCGCGGTGCCATAGGTGAGGCATTGGTTTGGCCCTTCTATGGATGGATCATAGGTACCGTGGCTCGTTTTTAGGTACTTAAACTTTGCTCAAGTGTTGAGCTCATCGGGGTAATTTGAAGGTGCTTGTTGATTCGATTGAAATTTTTAACATTGTCTAGATTCCTGTGATGTGATACAATAATTGGAATATACACTAATTAGTTTTGTGAAAAGTAATTAGTTGCGCGCAAGCCTAATATTTCGGTCTCGGCAGAATCGGGAATCTTGTTAAATTACCCGGTTTCTTTTGAAACGGTGTTTTCATGGTTGAGACTTAAATATAAGATTTGCGTTGTTAGGCATGAAATCCTGAATATGTGATATTCTGGGTTTATGATGCCTAAAGGCAGTGTCGATTCCAATTGTTGTAGTTTTTCACTTTCTTTTCTGCGACCGTAAGTGTAGTATGTGGTGTATCGCCGGTTTCATTGCTATACTTCAACGACAATTGGGGTACGCATACTTACTTACGTTGATGATATGTGATATTATGTGTTGCTGAGATATGATGTGCATGATCGTCGTGAATGAATAGCCGGGGGTTTTATGTGAGATGAGAGTTTTTCTTTTCATTCATATAAAATTAAATATATATAATATTCTTTTATATGGGCACTTCCGGGTTGAGGATGATGCCACCATTTTTGTATATTATTTACTTTTCCGCATTAGGATAGACCCAAGGAGGGGAGCACAAGTGACCGGGTTCTAGGGTTCAGTGGGAGACCATCTCGAGGAGTCGAGACCGGGTCTCCTAAACTCTAGAATTGGTAGGGTCACTTGCCGCTCTCATAGAGGTCTAGGGATATGAGCTTGGCAATTCATCGCGACCGTGGAATCCTTATTTTCAATTGTTTGCTAAATACAAAGTATGGACCTCCTAGTATATCCTGTATTTTCATATATATGCTTATGTTGTGGATATTCTGTAATGTGATTACTTTATATGCTGAGTCGAATGTAATATTATATATATGATATATAATAAACGTTGCTTATATTTTGCATCCGCGCTAGTCCCGCCTCGCTATGCCGTTAGTTAAGTAACCTAACGGTTCATAATAGGACAATGTGGCGAATGCGTATGGCATAAGCGTACATTCTTTTTTTCGTTTCTTTTCTGTAATGGCTTAGGACTTAAATGATGGGACTACATTAATATGATTAATGTAAACAAAAGAAACCTAAAAAGATGTTGTAGAATCAGATTTGAAACCTACTCGGCTTTTATCAAAAAGCAAGATTTCAAAAGGCGGAGCTTAAGCCACTCCTTTTAAAACCATTAGATTCTACAACGATATCAAGTTCGAAACATTAAAGGTTTTCTTAAAAACTATACGCAGCCCTCCGTCATTTTACGAAGTAGAGTACTTAGTATTCGTGCTACGTATGTTGATTATAGTCAAGGCGTAGTGTACGGTAGCTAAGTGATGTCTTCCTACACACTATATGATGGGATTAATTAGGACATTCATGTGATTATGTTGATTATAGTCAAGGGTCATATGGGTGGGTCTAATTAATCATGAAATGACGGATAAAACTTGACTAGTACTTATGATATGTTGATTATAGTCATGGTCAAAAGTGGTAGGGGTAAAAACATATCTGGAGTTTCAAGAGTTGAAACTTGCAATAAAATTGCATACCTTCTATGTGATAGTAGGATCCCAATCCCACTGTGTGCAATAGTTGCTCTCGGGAGAATTTTGCACTTTACAATTAGCTAACTCATTAGGTGTCTAGAAAGGTGTCAACGGGGCTACGCCTATGGGAAAATGAGGTTTATTTTAATTAGGACCGTGCGAAAGCACGGGGAACCTCCCTCAGAAGTGCCGGCACTGACCTGGCTGAACGGTTAGCGAAGTTGTAGAATGTAATTAATCCTGGCTAATTTTTCCTTTTAAGGTTTGAAGGAGAATTTGATAAAAGCAGTGGGGGACATCGATTAGATAAGATAATAAACCAATCTAATCTTTGCAAGAGCTTTCACTGAGTGTATTCTTTTCCCTCTCCTAATGGCAGATAACCATGACTGGACTTAAGCTACTGTTAGAGAAAAATAAGCTTACCGGACCAAACGATAAAGACTGGCTGAGGAACATTAACATTGCTCTCACATATGATAAAGTATCATATGTCCTCACCGCCATAGCCCCGCCCAAACCAGGCCCTGAATCTTCCTTAGCGGATTGGGAGATCCGAAAAACGTGGGACATTGACTGTGCCACCGCCAAATACCTTGCGATTGCATCGATGGACAACACATCAAAAGCAGCACGAGGAGATGGATGTTCAATCCATCTTTCTCCATGCAAAGGAGTTGTATGGGGAGCAGCCTCGTATCCTTCGATACAAACTTATCGAAAGTTGTTTCAGATGCGGATGGCTCCTGGCACAACAGTAGGCGATCACGTTTTGAAGATGATAGCGCTTATTGAAGAGCTTGAGGGCCTCTGATGGGAAATGGACAACGAGCAATATACTGATATTGTTCTACAGTCTTTTTCCTCTGCCTTTGCTCCTTTCATAATGAACTTCAACATGCATAGCATGGAGAAATCATTACCTGAACTTCTCAATATGTTGAGAAATACGGATTGCACGCTTAAGGCGAAGTCTCCCTCCCTGCTTGTTGGACAATCTTCTTCTTTCGTCCCAAAAGCCAAGGCCAAGGGAAAGAACAAGAAGAAATCCACCAAGCCGAGAGGTGGAATAGAAAAGGCAAAGGGAAGGGACAAATCCAAAGCTATGGAGTCGAGGGAAGGAGAATGTTTCTACTGCAAGAAGAAGGGACACTGGAAGCGGAACTGTACTGAGTACCTTGTTCTCAAGAAAAAGAAGCATTGTGATGCTTCAGCTTCAGGTGTGTTCGTAACCCAAAACTGTTTTTCTATAAACTCTGCTTCCTGGGTATTGGATACCGGTTCAGGTTCTCATATCTTCAATTCGGTGCAGTAATTGAGAAATAGCAGGTTTTTGAAGGCAGGTGATCATACTCTCCGGGTTGGAAATGGTTCCAATGTACATGCAGTTTCAGTGGGAGAGTACCATCTGCGGTTGCCGTCGGGTTGTATATTGGTTTTGAACCCATGTTATTTTGTACCAAGCATGATTTGTAATATTATATCCATTTCTTTGCTGGACAATGAAAGATATCATTTTGTATTGCAGCACAATGTTATGAACTTTAAACTTAATCAAGAGTTGATAGGTTTTGGTACACTTAATAACGGGATATACGTCCTGAATCAACATACAGTTTCCAACATACAACACACAAATAAAAGAAAATTTTCAGATATAAATGAAGCTTTTCTTTGGCATTGTATACTTGGTCATATTAATGAAACAAGACTAAACAAGCTTCATAAATGTCAGGACCCGAAATTGGCACGTGACTGCCTTTAAACCACGCTACGTCTACAGGCGTAACGCAATTTATATAAGCCGAAAACCCAGCAATCTAAACCATCAAAAGTAGTAAGTGATAATAACAGTTTTAAAACCTTTGAAATCTCAACCCAAATTTTTTAAAGTCCAACTTTATTTCCTTTAAAATTTTGGCAGCACCGCCTTTGTAAAAACCAGCCCGAAAATGGGTACAACATAAATATAAGTAAAGCATCCCGAAACGGGAGCAAAAACACACCCAAAGGCTGAAAACAACCACCACAACAGATATACGACGCTGTAGCGAAGAAATAAAAGACGAAATAAGTAAAACTGCATAAAAGACATCCAAGACACGAAAATAATATACAATATCGTCCTCACATCAAGTCTCTAAGTCATACATGAAAGTGGTAGATGGAGAGTACAGGATACAACGAATATACAATGAACATGAACGGATAACAACAAAACCCACCTAAAGCAAAACTGCACACTGTGAGCCGAAGCGGAATCCGCAACAAAAGATGACACGATAGATGAGAATAACCCTGCCTCTGACTACCCTGAGGAACAACCTCCAAAACACTGTGGCACAACGGGGGTGAGTTGCCAACTCGTGAATAGTAATTAACATATACAGGTAATCGCAAGTATGCACGTACAGGGCGAGTCTAACATATGCAAGCTAATAGCAATGATAGTCATATGCATGCAACCGTCATGAAAGGTACTCTAGCAGGTACAACTAATACATAAATCAATAATATGATAATATGTATATGCAACAGTCAGGTAAGGTACTCTATAAGGTACAACTAATACATGAAGCAATGATATGGCAATGTATATACGCAACAGTCATGAACGGTACTCTAGCAGGTACAACTAATACATGAAGCATTGCATATAAAATAAAAGTATGTAAATGCAACAGTCATGGAAGGTACTCTATCAGCTACTACTAATATATGAAGCAGTGCATAAACAATAAATGCGGAGTATGGGATAAAACATGTCATTCCCACGGAATCCTGACCTCGTAGTAGGACCAAAGTCCATCGAGACAATCCAAATCCCAATTTCCTCAAATCAGCCCCTAAATTGGCTCTCATATCATGTAAGTCTCATATATCCTGAATGTACAATATCAAGTAAATCTCATATATCCTGAATGTACAATATCAAGTCAATCTCATATATCCTGTATCTAATATCAAGTGAATCTCATATATCCTAAGTATATTTGCATGAATAATTATGATGATGTATATGAATTGATATGTATACATATATATTAGCGTCCCATTCCACTAATATATATATACACACACACACACACACATACATATATAACAGCGTCCCATTCCAATGTTATATATACTTAGGAGTAAAATATCATGAAACTAAGTGTCAAGTATCGACACATAAATACATATCTATCAGGTGCTGTCACCACGACTGGCCCCCTAATAGGTACGTATTATACGCTATCCCAAAAACTCGAGTGCCTAGCTCTGACACTCACCCTTCGACGTATTCATACGTACATAACTCCCGTCGGTATCCCCACGATAACCGCCGAGTCATAGGTACTGTCACCGGTAGGTATGGTTCGCTTGCCAGGCTCATCGGCGTGGTACATCGAAATCCCTTTCTTGCCCCGGGGTACCTCCGGGCCCCACCATGTACCGTCACATGGCCCACGACTCCTCCTCGCATAAGGTATATATATCAGAACCGATAAATCTTATGGTGGCTGCTGAAATACCATATCAAGAGAAACCTGATTTTTCAAATAAAGCATAATTTCATGAAACCACCACGGTCCTCAAATCCAGAAAACATCTTGAAAAATCCATATCTCAATGCGAAAATCCATGAATATAATATATACAACATAAAACTGTAATGTGAGCATATAAAAGAAAAGCCGCTATTTCACTGCAACAAGTTAATATATATATCATGCGGTTCCTAATTTCTCCAAGTCCAATATAAGATCAAATAAAGGTGAACATGTATTTATAGCCAGATATATGTGTAAACATATAGGTATAGTAAGGTATATGTATCTACCTATCAGTAATGATGTAATATACCTCCAGGTATAAGTATAAGTATGTATGCAAGGTGTACATGTAGCTATGTCTCATATGTGCATATACTTATCACTAATGGTACAATACCATATAGGTATAAGGGTAACTAGCATGTAAGCATGTCAAGGAATATGTGTAAGCATGTTGGTTTACAGGTATGCTATATGTCATATGCATAAAGGATACGAATCAATGTCTCAAAGTCCCTAACCAAACAATATCATATATGTATGTGTGCTGTGCGTGTCATGGCAATTATTGATAGTGTGTGTGGTATACAATCAGCACTCGTGCAACATGAGTCGTCAATAATAGTGCACTGTCCTAAGGGTACAAGTCTAAGCACAACAAGTAACTAAGCAATAAGGTGTACGCGCAACTCTATATATGCAATAGAATATGCGACAAAATCATGTCATCTCTAGCCCAGATGCATAACGCCATGCAGGCGATTCCCCTGTAGATGTTAAATCTACTCACCAACGCTCCTGGCTAAGTAAAGCCTACCTCCTGTTTTCCTTTCTTCGCAGCGTCCAAAGTCCCCGCCTGCGAACTTAAAACATAAAACAATATAACAAGTATATATTTGCAATAGACCCAAAACACGTACAAACTACGTTTGACCGACGCATCAACTCAAAAATTACTCTCAATTGTTCGTATTGTGGCTAGCATGCGTAGCGACACTACGAAACCAACCCAAGAGAAAAACCACACAAAGTGCACGATCCGTGTCGTATAATGTATCGCGCGTAATCGTAACACAAGAAACTAGCTATGTGATCCCAGATTTTGTATACAGAGAAAACCCAAAAATCAAACAAGACCAAACACACTTAAACCACTGCAGACACCTACCTACAAAAACTCAAACCCTAACTCTTCCGAAAAACCGACGTCGCCGGAAAATCCCTTCTCGTCGCCGGCCGAGATCCGAGCAAGGGGGTTCGTGCTCAAGGTGATGTCCTATGGTCTCAGGTACAACACAACTATATTGTTTAGTTTTCTAGTATACTCTCAGGATCACAGCAGATCACAAATATCATAAACTACACTAAAAAATACGATATTTGTACAAAACTTAACTTTAAACATTCTAAACTAAAACTACAAGACTACACAACACTATAACAACATAAAGAACAGATAAAGATTATTACCTACCCAAAAGAACTCAAAGATCCTATCTTTCCAAGATCCAAGGCTTCCAAGAGGCAAAACAAGTCCAAAGATATGATTTTGTGAGATTTTGTGTAGTTTGTGAAGGATTAGTGAAGGGATTAGCAAGTGTTCAGTTGAGATAAGAGAGGGACAAAGAAATAAGAAAGAAATGAAGTGAGAAAGAATGAGAGAGAGTGAATAATAAAGAGAGAGAGGGGGGGTGAGTGTAAGAGGTAAGAGCACGTTGTATTAACTCCACATTAATGTATCCACACTACTCACCATTCCACCTATCATCAAACAAAATGTTAGTTATATGTATGCCCTAGAGGCCATTGCTGTACATACGATGTATATTGTAGTGGATGCTAGGACATATATAGGGAGGACTTTCTTGCTCGACATGATAGTATGCTATCTGGTTGTACTTTATCTTAATATGTACTCTGATTGTCTCTATATTACATGTTGATAAAGCCCTTAGGATATGTACTCGACTACTGGGACTATGATGAGATCATACTAGTGGGGCCACGGTAGTCGACGAGTACATCCTATAACTGTTCCTAGTCGAGGGTGTATCGAGACAGGGCATCGATACACCAGAGTAGACTAGCGTATACGCATCTTGACCCATATGATGGGCGATGGATGATCCCATATCCATCGGTGTTTGACATCAAGGATGGTGTACGGGTGCTCAGTGGAGACTGGGTACACTGGACGGACTCACCGAGAACTCCCAGATGGTATTATACCATACGTCAGATGGCAGTTCTCCGGTGACACTGGTACAGAGTAGTCTGTTGACCCGAGATCGTCATAGAGTATTGTGTGATTCCCACTGTGCTTTGATTTCCATCATGCCACGTCCAAGAGGGCGTGCAAAAAGGTGGCTTTTGGGTACAGTCCCGAATCACATGGAGGCAATGAGCGATAGGAGGGGATTCGTCTCTCCCGGTATAGGGAGTTGATGTTGTGCTGTGTTCGATTGGCTATAACCGGAAATCCCTGGCCAGGGTTGCTGAGATTTACTGGTAAGTGTTATCAGTAGTTTCTCGAACTGTTATAGACCTCATATCGACACGACTTATCGAGCTACTGGGGTCTGACGTTTACCACCCCTAGGCGAGATATGCAACATATCAGACGACGAAACCGGACTGTACGGGAGTGTTACTGTTTGGATTCACAGGAGAAGTTACAGGCTTGCTTGTTGATCTTCTGAGCGCTCAATACCTGGGTAGCTGTTACGTTTAGCTGACCGCTTGCAGCTTGTGGGTGTTTGATATGATCATCACCTACTGCCGGCGTATTGACGATTCTTTAGAGTCCTACACAGAGGTTTCTTGGCTCAGGCAAAACGGAGTAGGAGCACATATGTGATATGTGCGGGACCGAGGATAATGCGATATGTGATACCGTATTATATTCTCGCGATATTTGATATCAGCCGGGTCATCGGATCAAGTGTTGATTCGATGAATCGGTACGGATAAATATTAGTCGGTTATATGCGATATAGCCGGATTGTCGGATCAAGTGTTGATTCGATAATTTAATGTATAATAATATATTAAATTACATTAACTAATATTAGCTCACTAAAAGATTCTTTTTCTCACTCGGGTAATACATTGATATATATGCGATATATGTTAATTGTATTATTTTATTTTGTTACGATAAATATTATATATGTGATATATAATATTATAACATGATATGATAACTAATGCAACTTGTTTAGTGGAGTTTAAACATAATTAGGGTTTGGATTAGGGTTAAGCTTTCTAGATGTTTCTAGAAGGTTTTATTTTTGTCATGATAAAGATATTTTTAAGTGAGTCATGCTTTAACCCAACCCAAACCCTAACCCTAGTTAATTCTCTACAAAGGTTCACTTGACCATGGTTTCATAATTCTATCATATTATTCTTTTCCTATTCATCACAAAAGAATTCTAACATTGTTCATCTTCTTCCTCCTTCATTCTTTCATGAAAAGCTTGCTTGATTTTTCAAAAGGTGATGAATAAATATGAGAAAAAGATAAATAAAGAGAGCAAAAATCCTACTTCATCATCCTCATCATCCCTTGCCATTTAGATGAGGGTGTTCACATCATTTCATGAGTGTTAGCTTGTGTTAAAGAAACTTCAAGGTAGATCATCTTAGTATCGAAGATCGGAAGCAAAGGTTGCGTCTTTCTCTTCGTGGAACCTCTCGAGAGTCCGGATCCCGATGATCGCAGCGAAGAGACCACAACACGGAGCATATGAAGTGAAGGACCGGATCTACAAAGGTTGTAATCCCTCTCACTTAGTGTTAAAATGTTTAGCATGCTAGTTTTCGTCTAATCTCTAGTTTAAAGTTCCGTATTCGGATTGTTCGGCACGGCTAAATTTTTTAAATCGGGCATGGTTGATGCCTCGTAGACCCTTGTGCGCGAGCCTAGCAACCCTACAGTGGTATCAGAGCCAAGATAGAGCTTTAGGCGAAGTCTAGACGAAGTTTGAAGTCCGATCGAACCCGGAAAACCCGAACAAACCCCTTCTCTGGAAATTTTCTGAAAGTTTGGATTTTTGCGAATTAAAAATTGCCAAAAAATTCAGCAGGGAATTCTATGAGTTACTGTGAAGCACGTGATTGTAACTCGTCAAGTGAGGCGCGGAACCACGGCCTAACCCTGGGTTTCGCGGCGGTTCCGCGGCCATTTGGCTGAGTTACACCACGTGGCTTGCACAGTAATTCTTGTCTTGATGTGCTGAGTCTTCTGGAAATTTTTATTTTTACTCAACAGTTGAGTTTTTTTTTCTGGGGTTGTTTTGGGGATTCAATTATTCGATCGGATTGCCTAATTTTGTCTATGTGTTTTTTTCCGGATAATTTTTAGAAACTGTTAAAAAGTTCGAACGGATATCAATAACTCACTTTTTCCCCTGTCGGAAATTTTTTCAAAAGTTGGATTTTTCCTCGTGTTTAAGAATGTTCTAAGTCGTGCAAGTAACTCGGTGGACCCTCTAGAAGACAACAAACCTTAACTCGATTATGTGACCGTCTTGAACTGCCCTTTGAACCTTAGGGTTTGGGGCAGTACGGCATGCCACATGTGAGGCGTTGGCTTGACCCTTCTACGGCTGGACCATTGGTACTGTGGCATGTAATAAATGTTTTTAAACTGATTTCAAGTGTTGAGATATATTGGGGAAATCTTGGATGCTTGATGATTCGATCGGAAAGTTTAACTTTTTCTATTTATCCGGAATGTGATACAATATTTGGAATCCACAAATAGTTATGAGATAACTGATTTGAATATTATAGACATAGCAGTTTAGTCTCAGATGATCGGTTGCCACGGAATTTTGATGTGATCAAAAGTCCGTCGCAATCACGTAGCGTACGCGGATACTCGCCGGGAAAACTTAATAGACAGCTACACCTCTTAGCCCCGACCAAGTGACTGTAGGAGAACCCCGTCGCCGAAAGCATCCGTTCGGGTGCTCGCGGTAGCGGTGTTCCGCCTTAGAGCACTTCGTCGACGGCATCCAGGGGTGCAGCCGTCTACTAAAGTTTGCGACGAGCATTCGATCAGGACATCGGGAATCTTGTTGAATTGCCCGACTTGATATTGAAAAGAGTTTTCGATAAATGAGACTAAAATGCGGGGTTTATAATTGTTAGGCATGTGATGTCTAAGGAATTCATTTGGTTAGGCATGCGATGTCTAAGGAAGTTGCGGATTCCAACTGTTGTACTTTTACACTTTCTTTTCTGTGACCGTAAGCGTAGTATGTGGTGTATCGCCGGCTTCGTTGCTATACATCAACGACAATCGGGATACGCATACTTGCTTACGTTGATGATATGAGTTATTATGTGTTGCTGTGATATGTTGTATTGGATCGTCGCGTTTGAATAGCCGGGGGTTTTATGTGAGATGAGAGTTTTTTCTTTTTCATTCATGTAAAATTCATTTGTATGTAAATATTCTTTTATTGGGGCACTTCCAGGTAGCGGAAGATGTCACCGTTGTATATTATTTACTTTTCCGCATTAGGTAGACCCAAGGCGGGGAGCACAAGTAACCGGGTTCTAGGGTCCAGTGGGAGACCATCTCGAGGAGTCGAGACCGGGTCTCCTAACCCTAGAATTGGCAGTGTTACTTGCCGCTCTCGTAGGGGTCTAGGGATGTGGGTTTGGCTATTCATCGCGACCGTGGAATCCGTGTTTTATACTGGCTCGTATTGAAAACACGGACGTCCTAGTATATCCAATATTTCATATATGTTCTTCTGCTGCAATGTTCTGTGATGAGATCATATTACTGCCTGAGACGAATGTTTATATTATATATATATGAGATATATGTTATATTGCAGATTTCGTTTTCAAATGTGATGATTGCGAAGCATAATAAAATGGGACTTCATTAATGAGATTAATGAAATAAAAGAAACCTAAGATGTTGTAGAAAGTTGTTTATAAAAACTGGTAGCTACAGTTCTTGCTTTGCATAGCGGTGTTCCTTGTAGAACATCCAGCACCTTATTCGATAAGGAAAGGACCGAGATCCCTTCACCGGGAGTGACTCCTTTACCAATAACTGGCAGATGCTACAAACTCGGTTTGTCTTTTGATTGCTTCTATAGTTTCTGCTTTGCATAGTGATATTTTTGAAATATCCTGCACCTTATTCGATGAGGAAAGGGCCGACGATCCCTTCACCGGGAGTGACCCCTTTAGCAAAACTAGAAAAGCCTCAAAAACACTCCATTTAAAATCACTCGATTCTACAACGATATCAAGTTCATTACGCAATAGGTTTTCTTAGAAACCTGTCGTAACCCTCCGTCATTTTAGGAAGTAGAGTACTTAGTATTCGTGCTGTGTTTGTTGACCATAGTTAAGACACAGTGTACGGTAGCTAAGTGATGTCTTCCTATATAGCATATGATACGATTAGTTAGGACAGTCATATGACTTTGTTGACCTTAGTTAAGGGTCATGTGGGTGGGTCTAATTAATCAAGAAATGACGGATAGAACTTGACTAGTGCTTATGATTTGTTGACCATAGTTAAGGTCATAAGTCACTAGGGGTAAAATATTATTGGGGATTTCAAGTGTTGAAATTTGCAATGAGATTGCATACCTTCTATGAGATAGTTGGATCCCAATACCCGCTGCGAGTAAAAGTTACTCCTGGGAGAGTTTTACACATTACAATTAGCCGATCAAGTAGGTGTCTAGAAAGGTGTTAACGGGGTTACGCCTCTGGGAAAACGAGGTTTACTTTAATTAGGTTCGTGCGAAAGCACGGGGGACCTCCCTCAAAGTACCGGCATTGGCCTGGCTGAAAGATTGCCGAACTTGTAGCGTGTAATTAATCCCGGCTAGTTTTTCCTTTTAGGGTTTGAAGGAAGATTTGATTAAAACAGTGGGAGACATCCTGATTAGATATATTAAATAACCAATCTAATCTTGCAAGAGCATACGCTGAGTGTTTTCTTCTCTCTCTCTTCAGGTAGCGACCATATCACGCCTTAATCAAGATAATAATACGGATATATTGACCGAACCCGCTTGTTATACTGAGCTGGGGAACGTTGGTCCCGCTCCAACTTATAATTTTTGTACGACAGAGAAGGAAATTGGAGAATACCAGATTTCCCGTGCCGCCCAAACGAAGAAAGTGCATGCTGATGCATCTTTTTCGGGTGTGTTCATTACAGAGAACTGTTTCTCAGTATCCTTTACGTCCTGGGTATGTGATACCGCATCAGGATCCCGTATATGTAATCTGTTACATGGGCTACAGATAGGTAGAGAACTGAGAACGGGTGATAAGTTTCATGTGATAGAAAACGGTGCAAGTGTTGCAGCCAAGTCTGTTGGTCACTATCACCCCGTATTACCAGAATACATTGATTCTGAACGAATGTTATTAGATACCGAACCTGATATACAACATCATATCAATCCCTTTATTAGTAAAGAAATGATATAATTTTGTATTGTTGGATAATGTTTTGAACATTTCCTATATCAAAAGTTGATCGGTTCAGGCACGTTATCTAAAAGCATTGATGTTCTAAATCAAACTACAGTTCTTAGTATACGGAACACACACAAGAGGAAGAGTTCAGAAATGAACAAATCCTTCTTGAGGCATTGTAGACTAGGTCATATCAATGCGACCCGACTGGCTGAAGTTACATATAGATGCATATTTAAATTAGTTTGAATTTACATCTTATGAAACTTGCCTGTCATGTCACAAAGATAAGATGACCATAGCTCTGTTTATTGGAAACAGAGAAAGAGTTAGTGAACTCTTGGGATTGATACATGTTGATGTATGTAAGGTCCCCTGTCTACACATGCCAAGATCGGTTCTTTCTACTTCATTACATTCTCTGATAATCTCTCAAGATTCAGACATATGTTTCTGTTGAAACACAGGTCCGAAGCTTTTGAGATATTCACAGAATATAAGTTAGAAGTAGAGAACCAACAAATACGGGTAAAAGTATTATGTCCTTTGATGTGATCAAGGAGGAGAATACTTGAGCACGGAATTCCTGGACTATTCTAAAGGAGAATGAGATTCTCTCTCAGCATTACTCCTCCGTATACACCACAGCACGTTGGTGTATCGGGGTGGAGCCATAGCACCCTATGTGATATGGTGTGCTCTATGATGAGTACTACTGAGTTTCCTATTTCCTTTAGGGAGTTATGCACTTGAGAAGCTGCATACCTATTGAATAAGGGTTCAAATCAAATCAGTTGCCTACCACTTCATATGTGATATGGAAAGGGAAGAGCCTGTATCTTAAGCTTGTTAAGATTTGGGGTTGTCCGGCCTATGTCTGAAAGCAAAATCCGGACAAGCTCGAGGCAAGATCTGTTATGTAGAACTGGAAAGGTTCCAGCTATACAAATTGCAGCTGATGATTTGGTAGAACCAAAGGATTCAATAGTTTCCAATGAACCTCAGCCTATCCGCCGATCTAGCAGGGTTCCTTACCCACCTGAGAGATACTTTGGTTTCTCTATGACAGTGGGAGTGAGGATTGCATCATGAGATGATGACCCAACTAGTTTCGAGCTGGCCATCAGGAGTGGGACTCTGTAAGAATGGCTGGATGCTTATCGATCTGAGATGGAATCCTTATACACCAACAAAGTATGGACTTTGGTTGCTTTATCTGAAGGGTTAAATCCCCATCAGGAGCAAGTATATCTTGAGAAGATTACTTGGTGTACATGGAAAGGTTGATACTTTCAAAGCTAGACTTGTTAAAGGTTTGCATCATAGACCAGGTATGGATTATGTTGAAACCTTTTCTAAGGATCTATGCTTAAGTCCATCCAGATCCTACTTACCACGGCTACATACCATGACTACGATATCTGGTGGTTGGGTGTCATGACTGCTTTTCTATCTTATGTTTTAGAAGAGAACGTCTATAAGTACACAGCCAGAGGGCTTCGTAGACAGTGGGAGCAGCGGAAACGTGTGCAAGATGTTTTATATGATAAAACAGGCATCGCGGAGTTGGAACATCTGTTTTGATGTGGTAGTCAAAAAGCTTGACTTCATCAAAATGGTAGATGAACCTTGTATACATGAATAGGTAGTGGAGAGTATGGTGGTGATCCTCGTAGAGTACGTGGATGACATACTCTTGATAGGGAAGGAGTTTCCTATGCTACGCTCGGTCAATCTCCGCTTATCACAAGGATTATCCATATAGGATCAAAGTGATACCTACTAAATCCTGGGTTTTGGATCTATGAGATAGATCTAATTGGATGTTAGGACACTCACTAGTTGTAGTGAAATGGTATCAATCAATCCTGAGGAGAATCACTGGAAAGGTTCCAGGCTGATAAGGACGACTGAATGTCAGTCGCAGGCATTGTCTGTACCCTCAGTGGAGGGACGGTATGTTGGAAGAGTTCCAAGCTAGATACCGTGACCTACTAGACGATTAAAGGCAAGATACATCGTTACCAAGGATGCTACCAAAGAGACAGTCTGGATATATATAAGTTCATAAGATGAACTTCGTTCCTACCATTGTGTGACAATGGAGTTGTGGCTTTAGCCAAGGAACTATAGTCCCATCAGAAATCCAGATATAATTCTTAGGCAGTATCACCTGATCATGGAGATGGTTGATCTCCAGGGAGATCGAGGTTAGGAGAGCGGACACAGAGGACGACAGCGCGGATCCATTCACAAAGGCCTTTTTCCCAGTAGAGACTTTTATGGGATGGTTGAGTATGAGATACTTCAATCGCAGCTAATTGTTGGGTATGCGATACCATAACAGATGGCCCTAGTGCAAGTGGGAGATTGTTAGTTATATGTATGCCCTAGAGGCCATTGCTGTACATACGATGTATATTGTAGTGGATGCTAGGACATATATAGGGAAGACTTTCTTGCTCGACATGATAGTATGCTATCTGGTTGTAATTTATCTTAACATGTACTCTGATTGTCTCTATATTATATGTTGATAAAGCCCTTAGGATATGTACTCGACTACTGGGACTATGATGAGATCATACTAGTGGGGCCACGGTAGTCGACGAGTACATCCTATAACTGTTCCTAGTCGAGGGTGTATCGAGACAGGGCATCGATACACCAGAGTAGACTAGCGTATACGCATCTTGACCCATATGATGGGCGATGGATGATCCCATATCCATCGGTGTTTGACATCAAGGATGGTGTACGGGTGCTCAGTGGAGACTGGGTACACTGGACGGACTCGCCGAGAACTCCCAGATGGTATTATACCATACGTCAGATGGCAGTTCTCCGGTGACACTGGTATAGAGTAGTCTGTTGACCCGAGATCGTCATAGAGTCTTCTGTGATTCCCACTGTGCTTTGATTTCCATCATACCACGTCCAAGAGGGCGTGCAAAATGGTGGTTTTTGGGTACAGTCCCGAGTCACATGGAGGCAATGAGCGATAGGAGGGGATTCGTCTCTCCCGGTATAGGGAGTTGATGTTGTGCTGTGTTCGATTGGCTATAACCGGAAATCCCTGGCCAGGGTTGCTGAGATTTACTGGTAAATGTTATCAGTAGTTTCTCGAACTGTTATAGACCTCATATCGACACGACTTATCGAGCTACTGGGGTCTGACGTTTACCACCCCTAGGCGAGATATGCAACATATCAGACGACGAGACCGGACTGTACGGGAGTGTTACTGTTTGGATTCACAGGAGAAGTTACAGGCTTGCTTGTTGATCTTCTGAGCGCTCAATACCTGGGTAGCTGTTACGTTTAGCTGACCGCTTGCAGCTTGTGGGTGTTTGATATGATCATCACCTACTGCCGGCGTATTGACGATTCTTTAGAGTCCTACACAGAGGTTTCTTGGCTCAGGCAAAACGGAGTAGGAGCACATATGTGATATGTGCGGGACCGAGGATAATGCGATATGTGATACCGTATTATATTCTCGCGATATTTGATATCAGCCGGGTCATCGGATCAAGTGTTGATTCGATGAATCGGTACGGATAAATATTAGTCGGTTATATGCGATATAGCCGGATTGTCGGATCAAGTGTTGATTCGATAATTTAATGTATAATAATATATTAAATTACATTAACTAATATTAGCTCGCTAAAAGATTCTTTTTCTCACTCGGGTAATACATTGATATATATGCGATATATGTTAATTGTATTATTTTATTTTGTTACGATAAATATTATATATGTGATATATAATATTGTAACATGATATGATAACTAATGCAACTTGTTTAGTGGAGTTTAAACATGATTAGGGTTTGGATTAGGGTTAAGCTTTCTAGATGTTTCTAGAAGGTTTTCTTTTTGTCATGATAAAGATATTTTTAAGTGAGTCATGCATTAACCCAACCCAAACCCTAACCCTAGTTAATTCTCTACAAAGGTTCACTTGACCATGGTTGCATAATTCTATCATATTATTCTTTTCCTATTCATCACAAAAGAATTCTAACATTGTTCATCTTCTTCCTCCTTCATTCTTTCATGAAAAGCTTGCTTGATTTTTCAAAAGGTGATGAATAAATATGAGAAAAAGATAAATAAAGAGAGCAAAAATCCTACTTCATCATCCTCATCTTCCCTTGCCATTTAGATGAGGGTGTTCACATCATTTCATGAGTGTTAGCTTGTGTTAAAGAAACTTCAAGGTAGATCATCTTAGTATCGAAGATCGGAAGCAAAGGTTGCGTCTTTCTCTTCGTGGAACCTCTCGAGAGTCCGGATCCCGATGATCGCAGCGAAGGGACCACAACACGGAGCATATGAAGTGAAGGACCGGATCTACAAAGGTTGTAATCCCTCTCACTTAGTGTTAAAATGTTTAGCATTCTAGTTTTCGCCTAATCTCTAGTTTAAAGTTCCGTATTCGGGTTGTTCGGCACGGCTAAATTTTTTAAATCGGGCATGGTTGATGCCTCGTAGACCCTTGTGCGCGAGCCTAGCAACCCTACATAAAACCTAAAGCAAAATATCTCTCTCAAAATATCTAGGATTAGGGTTAAGGTTTAAACAAGGATTGGATTAAAACTAAGGATTAGATTAGGGTTAAGTTGTCATGGTCATTAATCTAGATAACACAAACACACCCTCACATAAACATACACATGTGTGTGCATGCAATAACAAATAATAATAAATTATTAATTAAATGTTATAAAATGTGAGGAACCCAAATCGGTAAACTTTTTACCAAAAACCCGCATTATTATCTAAACTAACACTAATCGAAATCTAAGGCGTTACAATCTCCCCCTTATAAAAATACGACCCCGAATTTAAAATTCTCACGAAGCGTACCTTCAAAGAGATGATTACAAAACCCCAAATCTCGCTCGCAGCCTCCCAAGTGATCACCTCACTATACGGCTACGCCAAAGAAAACCCTCCACAGATGGCAAGACCCTTGACCGAAATTTCTCTACCTGTCGAATCACTAACACAATTGGCTGCCGGTGAACGAAAAAAAATCATGTCCAAGCTAAAGGGTCTGGTGCTGAATCATGTGAGAAAGGTCATGAAGGTATTTACAAAGTATCGACATAAGGAATACGGGGTGAATACTCAATAATCTGGGCGGAAGTGCCAAATTATAGGCAACGGAACTAACTCGGTTTAAGGATCTTAAAAGGACCCACAATCCTGGGATAAGCTTCCCAAAACTTAACACGTCATTCATCGGAAAATCCGTAGGAATACTTGACCTCCCACTGCGAACTCAAGTCTGCGACCACCACGATCGGCATAAGACCTCTGTCTGCACTGGGATGTTCTCATCCTGACCTGAATCAACTGGATCATCTCCGAAGTCTCTAGACTAGCTGAGGTCCAAAAATTCTACTCACGCAGAGTCAGAAAAACAGAATGGCGATCGACACCACCTACCAAACAAAACCTAAAGGTTGCCAATTGGAATGTCTCCGGATAGCAGCTATCAAAGGAGAACCCTAACAATGGCAAGTGACGATCCCAACTGCCGACAAGAATTAGTACGCACGCACAAGCATATCCTCCAGAGTTTGTATAGCCCACTCTCACAAACCATCGTCCTGCGGATGGAAAAGCGGAGCTAAAGATCAACTAGTACCCAAGGCTTCCTGAAGCTTCTTCCGAAGACGGCAAGCGAACATAGTGCCTCTATTGGATACAACACATGAAGGAACTCCGTGCAACACACAAACATAATGAAGAACAACTGAGCATAACCGGACAAGAAACACCCAAATGGAGTCACACCTTGTCTAGACCTAGGTAGACACCACAATGAAATTCATGGAGATCTGCTCCCATTCCCACTCTGGAACGATTAAAGGTTGCAACTCTCCAGCCGGTCCCCAATGCTCAACCTTATCTCACAACAAGACAGACACCTTGAAACTAAATCCGAAACTTCACTCTTCATCCCTGCCCACCCGTAACTATTTCACAAGTCACGTCACATATTGGTGGAACTTGAATGAACACAGAAAGCTGACAGATGTGCATGCTCTGAGATTTCGCGTCTCTACCCATCAACATCAGGTACACACAAACGCGTTGTAACGTTTTAGAAATTGTTTTGTAAATTTTCCATTTTTAGGGTAAAATAGTCGGTATTTTCCATTTTAAACCGATTATGATCAAACATCCGTATAGACTTCCCGGTACCTAGTTTAGGTAGAATAAAGCTAGTGTGCGAACTTTGGGGGTCTATGGAAAGTTTTGGTTCACATATAATTTTCCCTAATAAAATATTATTTTAATGCTTTATTTGTGCATTTTATTAGTGGTAATTACTTTTTTTTGTGCGTTAATTACTACTAATGTGGTTTTATGCTAAACTAATCACTAGAATTATGTTTAGAACCTTCTCACCAAAATATCTAGATTTTTAGGATTTAGTTGATTTTTTTTAAGAAAAGAAAATGGTGACTAATGCATTTTTTGTTTTAATATGCAATTATTACAATTATCTTCTAGAATTTTCTCCAAAATTCCACAACACCCTAGCCTTTCCTCTCATGGCCGGCCACTCATTTCCTTGCTGCCCTCATTTTTCCAACTACATTTTTCATCTCTTTATGCAGGAAAAATTCATGAAAAATCCAAATTTGTTCATACAAATTCAAATATAAATCAAACCCATCATTCTTCAACTCTTAGCTAGCTTGGATCTTCATGGAAGTGTTCTTTTTTGGAGGTTATTTTGTGGATCTTGTTGCTTGATTTTTGATCTAAGTGGATGTATAAACCCAAACCCTAATCTCTTTTGTTGTGTTAATATCTTTAATTAGCTTAATTAGATGTTTAATTTAAGCTTTTAAATTCATATTTAGAAATTCAAGATATCATTTTGATGATCAAATTAGGGTTTTGATTAGTGGAATGGTTAAGTGATAAGTTAAGACAAATGAAAACTTAATTAAGTTGCTAATTTGTTAAATGATATTTTCCTAATCGGATAATTAAGCTAATTAACAAACTAAACTTTTGCTAATCCTAATTAGTGAAATCTAAAATTTTAGTAAAGGTATAAGCGGTTTAACCTTGCTATTTGAAGTTGTTTGTAAATTCTAGTTTTGGTAAAACTTGTAGTTTTGTGCTAAAATGATAAATGCTGCTTACTAGATTTACGGATATTTTAGGCGTGGGTTTCTTTTGACGTTGCGACGTTATTTAGATTAGATTCTACGTTTATTATTGTGTTGTGAATGCGCGATCGGTACGATCAGGGTCTAGGCTTGATGGTGGTGTCGTTTTAGCGTTCCTAGCTAGGGTCGTGCCGATGTCGTTCGTGTCCTTGTGTAGCTTTTGCTCTTGAATTGGTTTCGTAGTGTCGCTACGCGTGTTAGCCACTAAAACGAACACTTGAGAGTATGTTTGGAGTTGATGCGTCGGTTAAACGTAGTTGTACGTATATTTGGTTGATTGCTTATATATGCTTGCTTTAATGTTATATGGTTTCAGGATCGCAAGTGGGGACTTCGGGCGCTGCGAACAAGGGGAAGCAGTTGGTTGGCTTTACTTAGCCAGGATCGTTGGTGAGTAGATTTATCATCTACAGGGGGATCGCCCGCTTGGCGTTATGTGTCTGGGCTAGATCAAATGATATGATCTTTAATGTTTAGTATATGGACTCGTTTTTGCATGTGTATTTCGTTGCATATCTCATTTACCTATTGTATTTGGACATAGTATTAATGAGACACAACACTATTATTGACGTTTCATGTTGCACGAGCACTGATTGTATATCACTCACACCGTCAATAATTGCCATGACACGCACAACACCTATACATATGTGATATAGTATTGCTTAGGGACATTGAGACATGATCCTTATTTTCATTGTGCATATAACATATAGCATACCTGTATACCTACATGCTTACAAGCTAGTTAACCGTATACCTCTATGGTAGTGTACCATTAGTGATAGGTATATACACATTTGAGACATAACTACATGTACACCTGGCATACATACATACATACACCTGGAGGGTATTACATCTTTAGGGATAGGTATAGAGACATACCTTGCTACAGATACATTCACATCATACGAACATACTTACATATGGACACACATATTTTGCTATACCGACATGGTTACGCATACCATGCAATAGCTACATGTTCACCTATATGTGATGTATTTGATTTCGGAGGTTTTAGGAACCGCATGATATATATTAACTTGTTGCTGTTAAATAGCGGTTTTCCTTTATATGCTCATATTACTGTTTCATGTTGCATATATTACATCCATGGATTTCATATGATGTTCTCTGATATTTTTACTCCTAAGTATATATAACAGTGGAATGGGACGCTGTTATATATATATATATATATATATATGTATATATATATATATGTATATATATATGTAAATATATATATATATGTATATATATATAGGTATATTAGTGGAATGGGATGCTAATATATATGTATTGATTCATGCAGTTATACTTATTCATTACTTGATGTTTTCTGGATCTGAGGACCGTGGTTGTTTCATGAAATTATGCATTATTTGAAAAACCCGGTTTCTCTTGATATGATATTTCAGCTTCAACCATGTGATTTCTCGGTTCTGAGCTTATATAGACCCCATGCGAGGAGGTGTCGTGGGCCGCGTGTTGGTACATGGTGGAGCCCGGTCGGTTCCCCGGGGCAAGAAGATCGAAGGTCCATGCTGTTGAGCCCAGCTAGGGGCGTTTGCCATCGGGTGATAGTATTTGGACTCGACGTATATCGGGGGGATATCGATCGAGGTTATGTACGTACATACCTTGCAGATTGCGGGTGGTGCTTACCCAGGTTATTAGGATGTACGTACATGACATAGGACGGCCAGTCCTAGGTGATAGCGCCTCAGAGATCAGTATTTCTGTATCGATGCTAGACACTTGTTTCATGATGTTTTGGATGTCGATGTTAGACACTCACCTTATATGAAACTTAATTGATACTGATGTTGTACATATGGGATACGCGAGATATACTGCTGTTGTACATACGGGACATGTGGGACATGCTGATGTTGTACATACAGGATATATGAGATTTACTTGATATGAGAGCCAATTTGGGGGCTGATTTGAGGAACTTTGGGATTTGGAATGTCTTGATGGACGTTGGTCCTGTCACGAGGTCAGGATTCCGTGATTTATGACATGTTTTATTCCATACTCCTTATTTACTTTATATGCATTGCTTCATGTATTAGTAGTACCTGCTAGAGTATTTTTTATGGCTATTGCACATGCATACTGCCATCTTATTGCTATTAGCTTGAAATGTTTTAGATTCGCGCTGTACGTGCATACTTGCGTTACCTGTATATGTTATTTACTATTCACGAGTTGGCAACTCACCCCCGTTGTGCCACAGTGTTTGCAGGTGTTTCCCAAGGGCAGTAGCGGCAGGCTTTTTATCTCTCGTATCATCTTTTGTTGCAGATACTGCTTCGGCTGACTGTGCACGGTTTTGCTGTAGGTGGGTTTTGCGGCTATCAGTTGTTGTTTATGGTTATCTTGTACCTTGTAGTCTCTATCTACCATTATCATGTTTTGACTTAGAGACGAGATGTGAGGACGATATTGTATATTATTTTGTGACTTGGGATGTCTTTTATTCACTTTTATTTATATCGTCTTTTTCTTCGCTACAGCGTCGTATATTTGCTTGTGGTGGTTGTTTTCCGTCATTTGGCATGGATTTGCTCCCGTTGGGGATGCTTTACTTTTATCTTTGTATGTACCTATTTTTGGGGCTAGTTTTTACAAAGGCGGTGCTGCCAAAATTTTCAAGAAAATAAATTGGACTTAAAGAATTTACACTTGAGATTTTCAAAAGTTTAAACAATGTTTCTTATCTTTTACTACTTTTGATGGTTTAGATTTCTAGGTTTTTGGCCTTCTTAAATTGCGTTACGCCTGATGACGTTCCATAGTTTAAGGGTCGTCACGTGCCAATTTCGGGTCATGACAAAGTTGGTATCAGAGCGCTAGGTTTTACCTTTCGGAGTGTAGGATGACCTTGGTATGATGGAATACGTAGCTTAAGCACGGTAACATAGCGTGTGTATGTTCCGCGGCATACTGACGACACGGTACTCCGCCTAATGTGACCTAAGTACTAATTTTTTGTAATTCATTCCTTGATGATACATATCCTTGTGATTCAATTTCCATGTTCATATCGAATTCTATTTCCATTTATAGCCTTTGCCATCGATGACTATGAAGACTCAGAGAGGTGCAGCGAGTGCCGAGGTCAAAGTGCACTCGTTTGGGACAAGCACTGACCAGGATGGTACGCCCGTTGCACAGGAGCAGTTTGATCCGCTTTTGTTAGATCGTATTGCTGGACTTGAGGCTGAGATGTAGGTTATGCGCCAGAGGATGAGGTCGTGGGTTGAGGCCAGTCGAGCGCAGCGACAGAAGGTTGCCATCCCTGTTACCCAGTTATTCCTTGCGATCAGCACACAGCTTTGTGTTACGTACACAGCACCTGAGGATGCAGCCTTAGTTGACGAGGAGCGTCTTTCCGAGACTTTGGGAGTTCGAGGACAGTGGAGGGCTCGTGCAGGTGTGCCAGCCCAGATCCAGAGGTCCAGTCGCCGTGATAGGTTTAGTGCACATCGTGGGAGTACCAGAGGCTTGAGACAAGGACAGTCGTCTAGCTCTTATCCCTAAGATGGTCAGCAGTTTTCTTCCGGATGTTATCGGTGCGGGAGTTTGGATCATCGGGTTCGAGTTTGTACTGAGCCACGTAGTCGCGGGGCAGCTATACCACACAAAGGAGGAGTTTAGCCAGTCGTGGGTAGAGGGCAGACACGAGAGTTTGCTTCTACTCATCGGGACGCAAGGGCGTCCAGTGCAGAGTTTTCAGGTATTCTTAATTTGTATGTTCTTTTGATTCATAGGTTGGTTTTGTTCGGGATCTATGCACTTGTAATTTTACACACTTTATACCTTGGTTGGACTGAGAGTTGTGTATGCTAGATCAACCGTTGTTGTGTTAATTTCTATCTGCGATTGTTTTGTTGCGCGACACGTATTTCGGTCGTGTTCTAATCGATTAGGAGATGGAGATTCGTCCGTCGAATTGTTCCTTCTAGAGATGTTGGACTTTGAAGTTCTCCTGGGCACAGACTGGTTAGCTACGTGCTATGCGTCTGTAGACTGCTGTGTAGAAACAGTCGGGTTTTGTTTTCCCGGCGAGTCAGTTCTTGTTGTGCAGGGGGACAGTGGTGCCGCCTCTCACAGCTTGAATTCAGCCTTTTTCGCTAGTCGGCTTTTGAGGAAAGGATGTCGAGGATTCTTGGCTTTCATTCATGTTATCGGCGCCACAGTGAGTTGTTGGACTGGGTTCCTTTCGTGCGAGAGTTTTCCGACGTTGTTCCAGATGAGTCGGCAGAGCTTAGGGAGCTTAAGGATCAGCTGCAGAGTTGTTTGTTGGGGGACTTGTACGTCCAAGTGTTTCGCATTGGGGAGATCCTATCCTGTTCGTCAAGAGAAGGACGACAGTTTAAGGTGTTAGTGTATATGCCCTAGAGGCCATTACTGTATCATACTAGTATGTATATTACTTGATGGAAGCTTGGGATATTCACAGTTGTATAGACAATCTTGCTTGAAATGGTAGTATGCTACTTGGTTTGTCTCTGCTTTAATGTGTACATGTGTTTCTTTTATTGTATCGCCTATACGCATTAGTGGAGCCTTTAGGATCTTTGCTTGATTACCAGCGTTGTGATGGCAGTCACACTCGTGGGGGCTGGGTAATCCACAAGCACATCCTTATATTCTCGTCCCTAGTCATGGGATTATCGAGACAGGGCATCGATACTCCGGAATAGACTAGCGCATGCACTTCTCATCCCAGTTTAAGGCGCTATGTATATGCGCTAAAAATTTGATTTTTATACCGTTTCCGCCTCCCCGCAAGAACCGGGGTCGGCAACGTGGACTTACATAAGGTTGTGTATCGATTGGTCGTCAGTTAAAACGAGTTACGGTGTGGATAGGTATCCTTTACCTCACCTTGACGATTTGTTCGATCTGCTCCAGGGTGCAAGACATGCTTTTCTAAGTTTGTTTTGGGATCAGGTCATCATTTGTTACGGGTTCGGAGTGAGGACATTCCGAAGACTGCTTTGTGTGCGCTACGGGCAGTATTAGTTTTGGTGATGTCGTTGGACTCACCAATGCCCTAGCAGCATTCGTGTATGTGATGAACTAGATTTCTTTAGGCCGTTCCTCGACCAGTTTATTGTTGTGTTAGTGATGACATTCTGGTCTTTTCCAATGTGTCATGAGGAACTTGAGCAGCACTTGAGGATTTGCTTTGCGGACATTGGGAGAGCTCTAGCAGTTTGCTAAATTCTCGAAGTGTTCCTTCAGGCTTGATTGTGTTGACTTCCTAAGGTCATGTGGTTACGGGAGACGGTTTTCGTACGGAACCGAGGGAGATCGAGGTCGTACAGCTTTGGCCTGGACTTGTAGCAGTGACTGAGGTCTGCAGCTTTTTGGGCATAGACGAATTTTACCGCCTCTTCGTGTAGGTTTGCTTGTGTAGCGCTGCATTGTTGACCGGGTTGACCAGGAAGGGAGTTCCTTTTCTTAGACTGAGGCATGCGTGCGGAGTTTTTAGGAGTTGAAAACTTGGGTGACGACTGCACCAGATCTATTTTTGCTTCTGGATCGGGCAACTTTGTTGTTTACTGTGATGTTTCGCGAATGGGGCTCAACTGTGTACTGATGTGCACTATAGAGTTATTGTAGGGTTCCTAGGCACCCTAATGAGGTCACACAAGGCATCGAACATGCCAAATTAAAATTTTAACGGTGCCGAGAGACCCGACTACGGATCGTTTGCTAGATGTTTAGGCGAAAAAGCTAACTAGTTAACACTTAACTAATGAGAAACGGAAATACAACCTTTGTAGATCCGGTCCTCCACCTCCACGGCTCCGAGATGAGGTCCTCTCCGCTGTCCAAATCAAATCCGGGCTCTAGCGTCGACTTCATCGGAGAACGAGCGAGCTAGGTCGTCGATGTCCATGCCGAAGATGATCTACGTCGAGGTATCGCTAAATCAAGCTCCGACTTCATCAAGTCAAGAAACTTGTGAAGTAAATACACTCTACTACTTGGCAAGAGGTAGAGGATGAAGAAATAGGAGTTGGGTTCAATTTAGAATTGGATTTCTCACTCTTTATCATCAATCACCATTGATGACCTAAGCATTTCTTCTTGAGTTCAAGGAAGAAGAAGAAGAAAAGATATGATAAGATGAATAAATATTGAAAAAGAAAATCAATACTTATCATAACATGAACCATGGTCAAGTGTAGAGATTAAACTAGGGTTAGTGGAGTGGTTAGGGTTAAGCATGAGACAAAATGGTTACTTAGGTCAAAACTTCATGAAGCTTCAACTAGAATCCAAAACAAGCCACCATTTTCCTTTATGCTATTCATTTTTCCAAAAAGAATAAATGAACAAATAAATGAATAAGAAAATGTAAACCCTAACCATTACATAACCATGGTTTAAACTTTACACAAAACACAAGTAAACATGTATCATCAAACATGATACAATCAAGTGCACAAAATCATATCGCATATGCAATGCGCACACCCGAGTGAGAAAATCCATTTTAAAGTGAACCGATACTAGTTGATGCAAAGTAATATATCAAATATATAATTATGCATTAAATCATTAAATCAACACTTGATTTAACGATCCGGTCATGACGCACATAACCGACTGGTATCATTAGTAACATCTTATCGAATCAACACTTGATCCGATAACCCGGCTATATCGCATATAACCGATCAATGTCACATCACGAGAATCGAATACAGTATCACATACTGGTATTATTCTCGGTCCCGCACATATCTCATATGCGCTCCTATTTCGTTTCGCTTGAGCCAGGAAACCTCTGTGTAGGACTCTAAAGACTCGTCAATACGCCGGCAGCGGATGATGATCATATCAAACATCCACAAGCCGCAAGCGGTCTGCTAAACGTAACGGCCACCCGGGTATTGAGCGATCTGAAGATCGACGAGCAAGCCCGCTCACACTCCAGTGAATCCAACCAGTAACACTACCGTACAGTCCGGTCTGATCGTCTGATATGTCGCATATCTTGCCTAGGGGTGGTAAACGTCAGACCCCAATAGCTCGATAAGTCGTGTCGATATGAGGCTCATAACGGGTCGAGAAACTACTGGTAACACTTACCAGCAATTCTCTGATCAGCCCTGGCCAGGGACTTCCTGTTATAGCCAATCGAACACAGCGCAACATCAACCCCCTATACCGGGAGAGACGAATCCCCTCCTATCGCTCATTGCCTCCATGTGACTCGGGACTGTACCCAAAAACCACCGTTTTGCACGCCCTCTTGGACGTGGTAAGATGGAAATCAAAGCACAGTGGGAACCACACAAGACTCTATGACGATCTTGGGACAACAGACTACTCTGTACCAGTGTCACCAGAGAACTGCCATCTGACGTGAGGTATAATACCATCTGGGAGTTCTCGGCGAGTCCGTCCAGTGTACCCAGTCTCTACTGAGCACCCGTATATCATCTCTGATGTCAAACACCAATGGATATGGGATCATCCATCGCCCATCTGTATGGGTTCAGAAGGTATACGCTAGTCTACTCTGGTATATCGATGCCCCGTCTCGATACACCCTCGACTAGGGACTTTTAAGGATGTACTTATGGACTACCATGTCCCCACTAGTATGATCCGCATCATAGTCCAGGTAGTTAAGTACACATCCTAAGGGCTTTACCAACATGTAACAGAGAGACAATCAGTATACACGTTAAGGTAAAGTTCAACCAGATAGCATACTATCGTGTCGAGCAAGAAAGTCCTCCCTATATACGTCCCAGCATCCACTACAACATACATCCTATGTACAGTAATGGCCTCTACGGCATACATATAGCTAACAATCTCCCACTTGAACTAGGGCCATCTGATAGCAGTGGTTGCAGTATCTCATACTCAACCATCCCATAAAAGTCTCTCTCTGGGAACAGGCCTTTGTAAGTGGATCCGCTGTGTTGTCCTCTGAGTCTACTCTCCTAACATCGATCACCCTGGAGATCAACCATCTCCATGATCAGGTGATGCGGCCTCAGAATACGCCTGGGTCACTGATGGGACGGGTGTTCCTTGGCATAAGCCACAACTCCATTGTCTCATAATGGTAGGAACGAAGTTCATCTCATGAACTATTATACACCCAGACTGCCTCTATGGTAGCATCTTAAGTAGCGATGTATTCAGCCTTTATCGTCTAGTATGCCACGGTATCTAGCTTGGAACTCTTCCAACATACCGTCCCTTTACTGAGGGTAAAGACAATGCCTGTGACTGACACTCAGTCGTCATTATCACCCTGGAACCATTCCAGTGATTCTTCCCAGGATCGGTTGATACCGTCTCACTACATCTAGTGAGAATTCTAACATCCATTTAGATCTATCTCATAGATCCAAAACCCAGGATTTAGTAGGTATCATTTTGATCCTATTGGAGAATCCTTGTGATAAGCGGAGATCGACCGAGCGTAGCATAGGAAACTCCTTCCCTATCAAGAGTATGTCATCCACGTACTCTACGAGGATCGTCACCATACTCCCTACTACCTTTTTGTTTATACAAGGTTCATCTACCATTTTGATGATGTCAAACTCTTTGACTAACACATCAAAACAGATGTTCCAACTCCGCGATGCCTGCTTTAATCCTATAAAGCATCTTGCACACGTTTCCGCTGCTCCCACTGTCTACGAGGCCCTCTGGATGTGTACTTATAGACGCTCTCTTCTAAATCATCATTTAGAAAAGCAGTCAAGACACCCAACCGCCAGATATCGTAGTCATGGTATGTAGCCGTGGCAAGTAGGATCTGGATGGACTTAAGCATAGTCACTTGAAAAGGTTTCATCATGATCCACGCCTGGTCGATGACGAAAAGCTTTAACAAGTCTAGCTTTGAAAGTCTCAACTTTTCCATCTACACCAAGTAATCTTCTCAAGATATACTTGCTCCTGATGGGGATTTAACCCTTCAGATATAGCAGCTAAAGTCCATACTTTGCTGGTGTATAAGGATTCCATCTCAGATCACTAAGCATCCAGCCATTCTTACAGAGTCTTACTCCTGATGGCCAGCTCGAAGCTAGTTGGGTCATCATCTCATGATGCAATCCTCGCTCCCACAGTCATAGAGAAACAGAAGTATCTCTCAGGTGGGTGAGGAACCCTACTAGATCGGCGGAGAGGCTGAGGTTCGTTGGTAACTATTGAATCCTTTGGTTCCATCAAATCATCGGCTGTAGATTGTATAGCTGGAACCTTTCCAGTTCTACATAACTAACCTTGCCTCGAGCTTGTCCGGATTTTGCTTTTAGACAAAGGCCGGACAACCCCAAATCTTAACTAGCTTAAAACATGGGCTCTTCCCTTTCCATATCACATATGAAGTGGTAGGCAACTGATTTGATTGGAACCCTATTCAATAGGTATGCAACTTCTCAAGTGCAAAACACCCAAAAGGAAACAGGTAACTCAGTAGTACTCATCATAGAGCACACCATATCATATAGGGTGTGATTGCTCCGCCCTGATATACCATCGTGCTATGGTGTATACGGAGGAGTAATGCTGAGAGAGAATCTCATTCTCCTTTAGAATGGTCTAGGAATTCCGTGCTCAAGTATTCTCCTCCTTGATCTCATCAAAGGACATAATACTTATACCCGTATTTGGTTCTCTACTTCTAACTTATATTCTGTGAATATCTCAAAAGGTTCGGACTTGTGTTTCAACAGGAACATATGTCTGAATCTCGAGAGATTATCAGAGAATGTAATGAAGTACAAAGAACCGGTATTGGCATGTGTAGACTGGGGACCTACATACATCAACATGTATCATCCTATGAGTTCACTAACTCTTTCTCTGTTTCCAATAAACGGAGCTATGGTCATCTTATCTTTGTGATATGACTGGCAAGTTTCATAAGATGTAGATTCAAACTGTTTTAAATATGCATCTATGTGGAACTTAGCTAGTCGGGTCGCATTGATATGACCTAGTCTACAATACCTCAAGAAGGATTTGTTCATTTCTGAACTCTTCCTCTTGTGTGTGTTCTGTATACTAAGAACTGTAGTTTGATTTAGAACATCAATGCTTTTAGATAACGTGCCTGAACCGATCAACTTTTGATATAGGAAATGTTCAAAACATTATCCAACAATACAAAATTTTATCATTTCTTTATTAATAAAGAGACTGATATGATTTTGTATATCAGGTTCGGTATCTAATAACATTCGTTCAGAATCAATGTATTGTAATACAGGGTGACAGTGACCAACAGACTTGGCTGCAACTCTTGCCCCGTTTTCTGCCTCATGAAACTTATCACCCGTTCTCAGTTCTCTACCTTTCTGTAGCCCTATGTAACAGATTACATATCTGGGATCCTGATCTGGTATCACATACCCAGGACGTAAAGGATACTTAGAAACAGTTCTGTATAATGAACACACCCGAAGATGATGCATCATCATGCACTCTCTTCGTTTGGGCGGCACGGGAAATCTGGTATTCCCTAAATTCCTGCTCTGTCTTATAACAATTATAAGTTGGAGCAGGACCAACGTTCCCCAGCTCAGTATAACAAGCGGGTTCGGTCAATAATCCGTATTATTATCTTGATTAAGGCGTGATATGGTCGCTACCTGGAGAGAGAGAGAAGAAAACACTCAGCGTGCGCTCTGTCAAGAATAGATTGGTTATTATTTTACCTAATCAGGATGGCTCCCACTGCTTTTTATCAAATCTTCCTTCAAACCCTAAAAGGAAAGACTAGCCGGGATTAATTACACACTACAAGTTCGCCAATCTTTCAGCCAGGCCAGTGTCGGTACTTTGAGGGAGGTCCCCCGTGCTTTCGCACGAACCTGATTAATGTAAACCTCGTTTTCCCAGAGGCGTAACCTCGTTAACACCTTTCTAGACACCTACTTGATCGGCTAATTGTAATATGTAAAACTCTCCCAGGAGTAACTCTTACTCGCAGCGGGTATCGGGATCCAACTATCTCATAGAAGGTATGCAATCTCATTGCAAATTTCAACACTTGAAATTCCCGATAATATTTTGCCCCTAGCGTCCTATGACCTTGACGCAGGCCAACAAACCATAGTCCGCTAGTCAAGTTCAACCCGTCATTTCCTGATTGAATTAAACCCACCCGCACGACCCTTGACGCAGGCCAACAAAGTCGCACGACTACCCTAATCCAATCACATCATATGCTTATGCAGATAAGCACCAGTTAGCTACCGCACACTACGCCTTGACGCAGGCCAACAAACGTAGCACGAATACTAACTACTACTTATCTGAAATGACGGAGGGCTACGACAGGTTTTTCTGAAAACCTATTGCGTAATGAACTTGATATCGTCGTAGAATCAAATGAATTTTAAAAATGGAGTGCTTTTGAGGCTTTTCTAGTTTTGCTAAAGGAGTCACTCCCGGTGAAGGGATCGTCGGTCCTTTCCTCGTCGAATGAGGTGCGGGATATATCATATATATCACTGTGCAAAGCAAAAACTCTTAAAAGCAATCAAAAGACAAACCGAGGGCGTAGCATCGACCAGTTATTGCTAAAGGAGTCACTCCCGGTGAAGGGATCTCGATCCTTTCCTCATCGAATAAGGTGCAGGATATATCACATATACCGCTATGCAAAGCAAGAACTGTAGCTATCTGTTTTATTTTGAAATTCGATTCTACAACATCTTAGGTTTCTTTTTATTTCATTAATCACATTAATGAAGTCCCATCATTTATATACCTAAACATCACAGATAGATATGACGTACACTTATGCCATCCGCATTCGCCTCGATGTCCCCTCGTGCACCGTTAGGTTAGGTAACTAACGACAGAGCAGGGCAGGGCTAGCGCGGGTGTAAAACATAAGTAACGTCTATATAATATATCATATATACTATATACTATATCTATCACAGAACATCACATGATCACATCACAGATATCGCAGCAGAAGAATCATATGAAATATTGGATATACTAGGACGTCCGTGTTTTCAATACGAGCCAGTATAAAACACGGATTCCACGGTCGCGATGAATAGCCAAACCCACACCCCTAGACCCCTACGAGAGCGGCAAGCAACCCTACCAATTCTGGAGTTAGGAAACCCGGACTCGACTCCTCGAGTTGGTCTCCCACTGGACTCCAGAACCCGGTTACTTGTGCCCTCCTCCTTGGGTCTATCCTAGTGCAGAAAAGTAAATAATATACAAACGGTGACAACTTCCGCAACCTAGAAGCGCCCCAATAAAAGAATATTACATACAAGTTTTTACATGAATGAAAATGAAAAACACTCATCTCACATAAAAACCCCCGGCTATTCAAACACGACGATCCAATATAACATATCCAGCAACACATAACATCATATGTCATCAACGTAAGTAAATATGCGCATCCCAATTGTCGTTGACATATAGCAACGAAACCGGCGATATCACATATTACACTTACGGTCACAGAAAAGAAAGTGTAAAACTACAACAGTTGGAATCCGCAACCACCTCAGACATCGCATGCCTGACCAAATGAATTGCTTAGACATCGCATGCCTAACAATTATAAACCCCGCATTTTAGTCTCATTATCGAAAACTGTTTTCAATATCAAGTCGGGCAATTCAACAAGATTCCCGACATCCTGATCGAATGCTCGTCGCAAACTTTAGTAGGCGGCCGCACCCCCGATGCCGTCGACGAAGTGCACCAAGGCGGAACACCGCTACCGCGAGCACCCGGACGGATGCTTTCGGCGACGGGGTTCTCCTACAGTCACTTGGTCGGGGCTATGGAGTGAGGCTGTCTATTAAGTTTACCGGCGAGTATCCGCGTACGCTACGTGATTGCGACGGACTTTTGATCACATCAAAATTCCGTGGCAACCGATCAAGTGAGACTAAACTGCTATGTTTATAACATTCATTCAGTTATCTCATAACTTATTGTGAATTCCAATTATTGTATCCCATTCCAGATAAATAGAAAATGTTAAACTTTCCGATCGAACAATCGAACACCCAAGTATTCCCAATACAGATCAACACATGAAATAAGTCTAACAACATTCCGTTCGTGCCTCAGTACCAACGGTCCAGCCGTAGAAGGGTCAAGCCAACGCCTCACATGTGGCACGCCGTACTGCCCCAAACCCGAAGGTTCAAAGGGCAGTTCAAGACGGTCACATAATCGAGTTAAGGTTTGTTTTCTTCTAGAGGGACCATCGCGTTACTTGCACTACTTAGAACATCGTTAAACTACGGAAAAATCCAACACTTGGAAATTTCCCGACAGGGGAAAAATTGGGTATTTATATCCGGTCGAACTTTTTAACATATTCTAGAATTTATCCGGAAAGCCACACAGACAAAATTTGATACCCCGATCGAAACACCGAATCCTCAAAACAACTGCAGAAAATTCAACTCTTGAATAAATATTAAAAATTCCCAGAAAACTCAGCTCTTTGAACTAGGAATTACTGTGCAAAGGAACAGGGCTGACGTCATTAAGGGGCCGCTGATCCGCCGCAGAAGCTATGCTTCCGCCGCGGATCCGCCGCGAAATTTACTGTTCACCAGAAACTTTTTGCACCGTAATTCTTATTTTTCCCTGCTGAATTTTTTAGCAATTTTTAATTTGGAAAAACTCACTGTTTTCAAAAAAGTAAAGAGAGCAAGATTGATTTGGTGTTACGGGTTCGATCGGGTTTCAAATTCCATCTAGACTTCGCCTAAGGCTCTAGCTAGGCTCTGATACCACTGTAGGGTTCCTAGGCACCCTAATGAGGTCACACAAGGTATCGAACATGCCAAATTAAAATTTTAACGGTGCCGAGAGACCCGACTACGGATCGTTTGCTAGATGTTTAGGCGAAAAAGCTAACTAGTTAACACTTAACTAATGAGAAACGGAAATACAACCTTTGTAGATCCGGTCCTCCACCTCCACGGCTCCGAGATGAGGTCCTCTCCGCTGTCCAAATCAAATCCGGGCTCTAGCGTCGACTTCATCGGAGAACGAGCGAGCTAGGTCGTCGATGTCCATGCCGAAGATGATCTACGTCGAGGTATCGCTAAATCAAGCTCCGACTTCATCAAGTCAAGAAACTTGTGAAGTAAACACACTCTACTACTTGGCAAGAGGTAGAGGATGAAGAAATAGGAGTTGGGTTCAATTTAGAATTGGATTTCTCACTCTTTATCATCAATCACCATTGATGACCTAAGCTTTTCTTCTTGAGTTCAAGGAAGAAGAAGAAGAAAAGATATGATAAGATGAATAAATATTGAAAAAGAAAATCAATACTTATCATAACATGAACCATGGTCAAGTGTAGAGATTAAACTAGGGTTAGTGGAGTGGTTAGGGTTAAGCATGAGACAAAATGGTTACTTAGGTCAAAACTTCATGAAGCTTCAACTAGAATCCAAAACAAGCCACCATTTTCCTTTATGCTATTCATTTTTCCAAAAAGAATAAATGAACAAATAAATGAATAAGAAAATGTAAACCCTAACCATTACATAACCATGGTTTAAACTTTACACAAAACACAAGTAAACATGTATCATCAAACATGATACAATCAAGTGCACAAAATCATATCGCATATGCAATGCGCACACCTGAGTGAGAAAATCCATTTTAAAGTGAACCGATACTAGTTGATGCAAAGTAATATATCAAATATATAATTATGCATTAAATCATTAAATCAACACTTGATTTAACGATCCGGTCATGACGCACATAACCGACTGGTATCATTAGTAACATCTTATCGAATCAACACTTGATCCGATAACCCGGCTATATCGCATATAACCGATCAATGTCACATCGCGAGAATCGAATACAGTATCACATACTTGTATTATTCTCGGTCCCGCACATATCTCATATGCGCTCCTATTTCGTTTCGCTTGAGCCAGGAAACCTCTGTGTAGGACTCTAAAGACTCGTCAATACGCCGGCAGCGGATGATGATCATATCAAACATCCACAAGCCGCAAGCGGTCTGCTAAACGTAACGGCCACCCGAGTATTGAGCGATCTGGAGATCGACGAGCAAGCCCGCTCACACTCCAGTGAATCCAACCAGTAACACTACCGTACAGTCCGGTCTGATCGTCTGATATGTCGCATATCTTGCCTAGGGGTGGTAAACGTCAGACCCCAATAGCTCGATAAGTCGTGTCGATATGAGGCTCATAACGGGTCGAGAAACTACTGGTAACACTTACCAGCAATTCTCTGATCAGCCCTGGCCAGGGACTTCCTGTTATAGCCAATCGAACACAGCGCAACATCAACCCCCTATACCGGGAGAGACGAATCCCCTCCTATCGCTCATTGCCTCCATGTGACTCGGGACTGTACCCAAAAACCACCGTTTTGCACGCCCTCTTGGATGTGGTAAGATGGAAATCAAAGCACAGTGGGAACCATACAAGACTCTATGACGATCTCGGGTCAACAGACTACTCTGTACCAGTGTCACCAGAGAACTGCCATCTGACGTGAGGTATAATACCATCTGGGAGTTCTCGGCGAGTCCGTCCAGTGTACCCAGTCTCTACTGAGCACCCGTATATCATCTCTGATGTCAAACACCAATGGATATGGGATCATCCATCGCCCATCTGTATGGGTTGAGAAGGTATACGCTAGTCTACTCTGGTATATCGATGCCCCGTCTCGATACACCCTCGACTAGGGACTTTGAAGGATGTACTTATGGACTACCATGTCCCCACTAGTATGATCCACATCATAGTCCAGGTAGTTAAGTACACATCCTAAGGGCTTTACCAACATGTAACAGAGAGACAATCAGTATACACGTTAAGGTAAAGTTCAACCAGATAGCATACTATCATGTCGAGCAAGAAAGTCCTCCCTATATACGTCCCAGCATCCACTACAACATACATCCTATGTACAGTAATGGTCTCTAGGGCATACATATAACTAACAGTTATCACTTATGCTTCCCGACAGTTGGAGGAAGTACGAGCAGGATATCCCACTCATGATCTGGAGATGGCTGCGGTGGTTTTGCGTTGATGATTAGGTTCACTACTGGTGTGGAAAGTCGTGTCAGATTTTCACGGAACACCAGAGCTTAATGTACATCTTCCTGCAGCGGGTTTTGATTGCTGAGACAGTCTTCTGCAGATTTATAGTTTTTGTGCGATCGTGGAGTATACCTTAAGTTCGCCTCTACTAAGAGGACAACTTGCTCATGTCCGTGCTCGTCCACTTTTCCTTAATTGTTGTCGTGAGGCACAGCCCGCCGATGCTCGTTTGTCTGAGATTCTAAGCATGTTCGGCTGGGTAAAGATTCAGAGTTATGATTTATGACCAAGTTGTGCTACGTTTAGGGACGCGTTTGTGGGTACCTGTTACTAATAGGTAAAGAAGCAAGAGATCCCTGAGTAGGCACATCAGTCAGCTTTCTGTGTTCATCCAAGTGCCACCAAGATGTAACGTCACTTGAGAGTTAGTTACGGTGGGCAGGGATGATGAGTCAAGTTTCTGGTTTTGTTTCGAGGTGTCTGACTTGTTGCGTGCTAAGGTTGAGCATTGAGGGACCGGCTTGAGAGTTGCAACCTTTAACCGTTCCAGAGTGGGAATGGGAGCAGATCGCCATGAATTTCATTGTGATGTCTACCCAGGCCTAGTCAGGGTAAGACTCCTTTTGTGTGTTGTGGCCCGGTTATACTTAGGTTGCTCTGTTGTTCTTCGGTGAGTTATACATTTGTACGGAGTTCCTTCATGCGTTGTATCCAATAGAGGCACACGTTCGCTAGCCATCTTTGGCTGAAGTTTCAGGAAGCCTTGGGTACTGGTTGAGTTTTAGCTCCGCTTTTCTATCTGTAGGCCGCTGGTTGGACATGGCGGACTATACAGACTCAGTAGTTTATGCTTGTGTGTACGTGCTAATTGGTTGTTGGCTGTTGGGATCGTCACTGGCCATTGTTAGGGTTCTCCTTCGATAGCTGTTATTAGGAGACTTTCCAATTGGCAATCTTTCTGGCCATACGTAGTTGGTTGTGTCGATCGCCAGTCTGTTGTACTGACTCCGAGAGAGCAGGATTTTGGACCCCAGCTAGTCTAGAGACGTCGGAGAAGATCCAATTGGTTCAGGTCAGGATGAGAGTAACCCAGTGCAGACAGAAGTCTTATGTCAACCGTGGTGCTCCCAGACATGAGTTCGCAGTGGGAGATCATATATTCCTACGGATTTTTCCGGTGAAATGGCGTGTTGAGTTTTCGGAAGCTTAGTCCCAAAATTTTAGGTCCTTTTGAGATCCTTGAAGCGAGTTAGCCCCGTTGCCTATAATTTGGCACTTCCGCCCAGATTTTTTAGTATTCACCCCGTATTCCTTGTGTCGATATTTCGCAATTACCTTCATGACCTTTTTCACATGATTCAGTATCAGACCATTTAGCTTGGATGCAATCTTTCGATCACCAGCAGCCGATAGTTATAGTGGATCGGCAGGTGGAAGAACTTCGGTCAAGGGTCTTGCTATCTGTGAGGGTTCTTTGGCATAGCCGTATGGTGAGGTGATCACATAGGAGGCTGCCAGCGAGATTTGGGAGTTTTGTACTCATCTCTTTGAAGGTACGCTGAGTGAGAATTTTAAATTCGGGGACCGAATTTCTTTAAGGGGGGAAGATTGTAAAGTTTTAGAAATCGTTTTGCGAATTTTCCGTTTTGAGGGTAAAATAGTCGGTTTTTTCCGTTTTAATCCGTTTGTAATAAACGTCCGTATAGACTTGCCGGCACCTAGTTTAGCTAGAATAAAGCTAGTGCGCGAACTTTGGGGGTCTATGGGAAGAATTGGTTCACATTGAATTTTTCCCTAATAAAATATTATTTTAATTCTTTATTTGTGCACTTTATTAGTGGTAATTACTTTTTTGTGGGTTAATTACTAATAATGTGGTTTTATGTTAAACTAATCACTAGAATTATGTTTAGAACCTTCTCACCAAAATATCTAGATTTTTAGGAATTAATTGATTTTTTTTTAAGAAAAGAAAATGGTGACTAATGCTTTTTTTCGTTTTATTATGCAATTATTGCAATTATCTTCTAGAAATTTCACTAAAATTCCACAACACCCTAACCTTTCATCTCATGGCCGGCCACTCATTTCCTTGCTGCCCTCATTTTTCCAACTCCATTTTTCATCACTTTATGCTGGAAAAATTCATGAAAAATCCAAATTTGTTCATACAAATTCAAATAAAAATCAAATCCATCATTCTTCAACTCTTAGCTAGCTTGGATCTTCATGGAAGTGTTTATTTTGGAGGTTATTTTGTGGATCTTTTTGCTTGATTTTTTATCTAAGTGGGGGTATAAACCCAAACCCTAATCTCTTTTGTTTTGTTAATATCTTTAATTAGCTTAATTAGATGTTTAATTTAATCTTTTAAATTCATATTTAGAAATTCAAGATATCATTTTGATGATCAAATTAGGGTTTTGATTAATGGAATAGTTAAGTGATAAGATAAGACAAATGAAAACTTAATCAAGTTGCTAATTTGTTAAATGATATTTTCCAAATCGGATAATTAAGCCAATTAACAAACTAAAATTTTGCTAATCCTAATTAGTGAAATCTAAAATTTTAGTAAAGGTATAAGTGGTTTAACCTTGCTATTTAAAGATGTTTGTAAATTCTAGTTTTCGTAAAACTTGTAGTTTTGTGCTAAAATGATAAATGCTACTTACTAGATTTACGGATATTTTAGGCGTGGGTTTCTTTTGACGTCGCGACGTTATTTATATTAGATTCCAATTTTATTATTGTGTTGTGAATGCGCGATCGGTACGATCAGGGTCTAGGCTTGATGGTGGTGTCGTTTTAGCGTTCCTAGCTAGCGTCATGCCGATGTCGTTCGTGTCCTTGTGTAGCTTTTGCTCATGAATTGGTGTAACGTCTTCAAAATAATAAAATATGATTTTTGGGAAATTTTATAATTTAATATTATTTTAATGAATATTTTAATATTCTGGTATAATTAAATACAGATAAATGGGGAAAAATTATGGAAAATTCTAAAATAAGGTATTTTAAGGAATTGCCTCGTTTTCTGTGCATGCCCCCATTTCCTCTAGTTTTGACCCTGAGTATGTCTAGTTTTGACTGATTCCATCTAGGGTGAAATCTGGGTTGATTTTCCTATGTTGGTGTATAATTTGGGACTTGTTTTAGCATGGATTTTGGTATTTGGTGATTCATTCCTGTCGGGTGGCGTTTTGGACGTCAACGACAAGTGGATTTTGATTGTGTCTACATGCGAGTCGATAGGTTTTTACCTATGCTGGTAGCGTGTGCTATTTTGGTTTCCGATGTGATTTTCATGTGCCTTAGCATTGTGATATACTTGTAGGTACCCCGCGTGATGTTGAGGCAAAGGAGGTGAAGATAGCGACATCGGCTTTGGCACACGAGAAGCAAGGTGAGTAGATTTATATCTACGGGGAGAAGTCGGGTGGATGGCGTATAGCACCCCCGCAGTCCGTGGTGATGTATACGAATACGTATACACACGAATATTTATATTGTGTGTTTAGGGTTATTGATGGTAATAATGATATTTTGATGATAAGAATATATTGGTTTAGTATAGTGCGAACCCTAGAGTAGTGGTTGCGCTCACACATACATTTACACACATACTTGCATTCATTCTTTCATTTATTAGAGTGCATATGATGGTGCGTATATCTACACATGGGTATGGGACTATGTGTTTATATACGGGATTGGAGGATGATACGTGGTTTGAGATGATACTTGATGTGAGGCCGTGAGATCGGCGATGTGACATAGCTTGTCTTCGAGGTGCGATATGATAGTTTTAGCGGGCCCTTGGACATGTGCTTTACCCGCATTCATATTTTTATAGATGGTATCGATTTGTACTAGACTTAGAGTAGTACCCCAGATTATGCGATCTGATGATAGTGATACCTGATATGTGACGAGGTATTGTGATATTGACCCCTACCCAGCTATTGGGATGCCGTACGACGATTTACCGTACGAGCCGATATTGATGATAGATCCGCACTCATGACTCGAGGATATCATACGATATGTTATTGAGGCGAGATCACCGACTATCATATCTATATCTATATATATTGACTCAGATTAGGTGGTTTCATACCCCTCCTGTCTAGATTATTTAGTAGACATTAGACTAGACCGAGTCATACCTATTTCAAAACTAACGAATCGGGGATATTTTAAAGATAAGCAGAAGGGTTATACGGATATTTTCAAATGATGCATCTTTTCTTAAAACACCGTAGCCCTTACTTTACCAAAAGCCCTGATTCGTCTTATTTCAAAAGGCAAAGTTGCATGACATATCTATTGGGGCAGGTTCTGTACTTTTGCGTTGATCATTCGTTTCCGCATATTCCTGCTATTTGCATTGCATCTCTTGTATTGTTGTGACATTCAGTCATGCTGCTAGGACACCAGCACCATTATCGATGATGTATATGTTCCACGTACACTTGTTGCCGGCTCACACACTCATCATCGATAATTGCCATGTCACTACACTATAATACTATTGCATTCATGATATGATTCTGGCATGGCATATTGTACACTTATACCTGTACACATATATAGATGATTCTAGCTTGATTGCGGATTTGGGAACCGCAAGATACTCTTTAAAAACAGATTCCATTTAAAAGAGCGGTCTCCCTCGACATGTGCACATTATTATTCCATGTTGCATGACTTACTGATATGCTTGCATTACTGTTACATGCCGCATACATCATGCTTTGACTGTACGCATTGAGATATGTTGTTTCTATGATATTTCTGGATTTGGGAACCGAGGGTATTTCAAAAGAGAATATGTCATTTCTTTAAAAACCCGGTTACCCTTGATATGATATTTCAGTGCGTCCACCATATGTTTTCTCGGTGCTGAGAGCGATATGTGTAACCCGAATCGAGGCGTGGATGAGCCGATTGCGGGTACATGGTGGACCCGGTATGGTTCCCCTCGGCAAGATGATCGATGAGCTTTGCCGATTGAGCCTGGAGGCGGGCGAGTACCTACCGGTGATTGGTTGGACCTGGCGGTTATCCGGAGGATACCGACCAGAGTCGATAGATGTTTTGGGCATACTGCCGGGGCCGAGGGCCGATACCGCAGACAGAGCCCGCGGGCCGATCCGGACTGACGGAGCCCGATATATGAGGATTTACGTGCCGATGCTGGGCACAGTTTTCATGATGTTTTCGGGTGTCGATGCTGGGCACCCTGGTTCCATGATTTTGATGTGTCGCGAGGGACACGGGTGGTTATATCCTCATATTATTTCCCATGCACATGATTCATGATATTTACATGCATGGTAGTTATTGTCAGTTGGTGACGAGTGGACGGGATCCACGAGTGTGCAGATTTGATTACATTGGTTATACCTCATATTCATGACATGCTATTACCTGAGGCACTAGCACGAGCACTTGGCACTACAATCATGTGTAGAGATTACATTGCCAGTTTAGCATGCTTCAGCTTTATTCATATTGAGGTTTATTTATATCTGATCGTATTGACCTAGGATAGGTCACGCATTCGATCTCTGCTTGTAGATATTTTCTATTCACGAGTTGGCAACTCACCCCCGTTGTGCCCCAGTCCTTGCAGGTTTTTGCCGTACAGATTCCATAGCGGCATTTCTGGTACACTGCTTCCTTATTGGTGACTTGCTTGGATAGGTGGGTTCTTTTGTATCAGAACCTCCATTGTTCATGTATCATTTATTGTATCTAGAATTTCCATCAACCCAAAACTTGTAGTTTGTTTCAGACTTAGAAATCAGTGTTGTATTGTTTCGACCTTAGAGTCGCGCTTGTAGTATTGCGGTTTTCTGGCTGTTTTTGAGTTTCTTTTCAGTTTTGATCCTCGCCCTTGGCGTTGTATATTATTATTGCTTGCGTGGCTGTGACCGTCGATTGACGAAGAGCTAGCTCCCGCTTGGGGATGCCTTTTATCATCTCATATATATTATTCTTGTTGTACCCCGTTCGGGGCCAGTTTTTACAAAGGAAACTCTGTCGAAATTTTCAGGAAAGATTACACCTTTAAAAATACACATTCGGCTTAGTTATTTAAAAACTTTGAATTTCGAAACATGATTTCCTTACTTTTCAAAAACTGTTTTTCCTTATTTACTCTTTAAATGGTTTTAGATTGCTGGGCTTTTGGCTTACTTGGATCAGATGGGGTCCTATAGACTTCATATGGTTCATGGGCCAGTCACGTGCTCTTTCGGGTCGTGACAAAGTTGGTATCAGAGCGCTAGGTTGACCTTGGTTCGAGTCTAAGTTTGACTATGTGGAGCCTAGGGCATTACTTATATAAGGAACTTAGGCTTGACCTTACGGAACTTAGACTTGGTCGAGGGGGTATTAGACCCGAACTTTCGTCGTGTAGGATGACCCTTGGTTGATGGAATAGGTGACTAAAGTAGAGTGACGTACCGTGGGTATGTTCCGCGGCATACTTACGACACACCACTCCGCTTAAGAAACCTTAGGTTGTACATTTCCTTGCATTGTGTCATATTCCTTCCTATGATCTATCTTCATCGATACTGGTTGTGGTTTTGCTGCCGCGATTGCACGGGCAGAGTGAGCTACGGCTCGAGTTGTGTCAGCATGAGCTCGTCGGGGACGAGGGCTGACCGGGGGCGTGATTCCAGAGACATACGGTTGCATTGAGGCTTTGTATTTTGTGTTTCCGCACTTTGGGCGTTTGACAGATCGCTGCTGTGAGATTTCTAGGATGTACCGGACGGTACCAGAGGATTGAGCCACTGATAGAGGCCAGCCAGGATGTGATGACCGTTGATGTATCGCTTATCCAGGGTGGTTGAGGCGCTATTTAGCTTATAGACGAATGAGCCAGTTGTTGCTGCGAGTGATGAGATATCGCCCAGATGATTGGAGCTACTGCAGAATGAGCATATTCTTAGAGATGTGATAGTGAGTCGCTAGTCACCGAAGATTAATGACTAGGACATGTGGTTCGTTCGCTTACCCCGATGCGAGGTCATCAGGTAGATTGATTCCAGCTAGAGGCGACTTCACGCAGGTTCGTTGAGAGTCGATTGAGACGATCGAAGGTCAGGAACCCATTTTCCAAGTTTAAAGTATACGGAAAAACATGCAGGTGATTCTATGGACCCTCTAGAAGAATGAAACCCTAACTCGACTTAATGACTGTGTGAAAGCCTTTGAACCTTAGGGTTTGCGGCAGTTCCTCGGCGCCATTAGTGAGGCTTGGGTTTGCCCTTCTACGGCTGGACCACTGACGCTGTGGCATGTACTCGATACTATTAAACTGTACCCGAGATGTTGAGCTCTTAGGGGATTGTGAGGTTCTGACGAGCCGATCGGATGATTCGACATCATTCGGATATCATGTGATGGGACACTGCTTGGGAGACTCCAGATACGAGCATAGCCGTCGGAGCGCAGTCTGTGTAGCAATGATGAGATGAGTCCGAATCAGTCGATAGTGGAGCAAGGTGGAGTAAAGAGTTTGCACGAGATTTCGACGAGATGACGTTCCACTCCGCTGACATCAGAGATGCGATATGCACGCTGAGGACGTGTTCGGCTAAATGTCTTCTACTGAGTGATGAAGATACTGAGTTCGTGATTTCGAGTCCGTGTTAGAGACTTCGGGTGGACCGTAGCCGAGGACATTGCAGTGTGCAGATAAAGACGCGACGTCGAATGGTCGATGATACAGACAAGCGGGACAAGAAGTTCGTGCGAGAGGCAGACGAGCTGTTACTACACCCCGTTAAGATTAAAGGCCGGACATGCATACAGAGGCGCAGAGATGCGACCAGCTTCCGAGGAGATGTTGTACTAAGGACGCAGAGGTCCAGAGAGCGAGAAAAGATTACGCCAGAGTACCGGCCTCCTTACAGTTTGGCTTAGGCAAGATCAGAAGAGACCTTGAGTAGGATTCCTTCCAGTACACTGCTGCAATAAGAGTTGCACCCAGGATCGGATGTGTGATATGCATTCAGAGGACCCGAGGTCGGCGCCAGAGATGTGCTGCTTTACGAGCGGTCGTGAGGATTGACCGAGAGATGACCAGGGAAGTGCAAGAACGGAATCATTCCTGTCAGTACACCTGACCGGGCCGATGAGCCGATGGATTGCGAGTTGGTAATCTACAGGAAAGATCAGGAACCAAAGGCAGAGGACGCCAGCCGCGAGCAAGAGGCAAGTAGATATCTTGCGCCGCTAGCATCGGATGTACCGGCACCTTCTCGACTTCGAGGGAGGATATACTGACGAGAGTATTTATGATTTGAGATTTTGTGATTCGACTATCACGTATCCGTCACTTTGGGATTTCGGTATTTTGGGCGATCTATTTGTTTGATTGGTTTTGGTGACCGAGTTCTATGATATTTGTTTTGGTGCATCACGGTTGCACCTACTGGGTATTTATACCTTGCACATAGTTATTACTCTTGAGGTATTGATTGTGATTTCATGCCTATTTTATGTCGGTGATTGGATTTACGCTTCCAGCATAGTTTCATGTACTTTTAGTGTTTTGATTTGTGCACGCTGATGCACGCGGTTGTGAGTTTTTCCATCGCGGTATACCTGATTTTGATTGAGCCGCGTTGTATATCGTTTCGTGCCTTGGCTGCACCTGCTTATGACTTTATGGATTTCATACGGTTGATTTGATGTTGTACATATGATACGCACACGATTTGATTTTTGCACCCGGTATAGCTTATATGTGCTTGTAGTGCATTGAGATGTGTTTTGTGCACGCAGTTGCGCACGTTTACGATTTTCTTTATATCTGGGTACACTTAGTGTTGCTGCTTACGCATTTGAGTTATTGCTTGATATTTGTGCATGGGATGCACCAGTTCTATACTTCGTGCATTTGTCGCACCAGTTTTATGTTTCTTGTGTTTATCGCATCAGATTTATATTTCGTGCCTTTGTTGCACTGGATTTACATTTGGTGCATTACGATTGCACCTGACTTCGATTTGATGCCTTTCGGTATGTCGATTTTGATTGTGATATTGATGTGGATTCTTGCACTCCGTGCTTTTGACTGGACTTACGCATATTCGACGTTGCTATTGGATTTTATGATTCCGTGCATATTGAGTGCGCAGGGTTTAGATTTTCATTCGTGCACGATGGATGCACCGATTTGGATTTCCGCGCATGTTGGGCGCATGTTTTGAGATACGATTTTGGTGCACACCCGATGCACTAAATCGAGATTTCTTCGTGCATGTCAGATGCACCTGTTTTGGCTGTCAGGCACACATGTTGCCTATGACAGATGCTTCGTGCACACCCGTTGCACCTAGATGTTGTTTTGTGCACATGTTTAGCGCATATATGGATTTTGATTTCCGTGCGCGTCAGACGCACAGGGTGGTGTTATGCGCATTTTTGGAATTTATTCCTTTTGGAGCAGTACATTTTTATGATGTGGGATATTTGCTTTCATACTGAGCAGGACTAGTCAGTGGACAGTGCCTGGATATATTTTGCATGCATCGATAGTTATCGAAGGGATTTCCGAAAAGCGAGCTATAGTCTCAGTATATACCTACGTGTCCGATATGACACAAAACGTTTTAAAAACAAGGAAACCCTTCTGATTATTTTCAAAATTGTGGAACGTGCTTATTAAACAAAGGATATATATACACATATATAGTTATTTTCTTATGAGAAACGTCCGCCACTGTGCAGTGTTACGCGCATCGCACAGCGACTTAAAAAGATTTGGCATACAGTTGCATCAGCTAATTACATGTATAGATTGGGTGTCTACATGTATAGTCTTGGTCCATATCATATTGATTTTGTATTGGATTTGACATTGTGTCGTTACCATGACTCCGATGATTACGGATGCTTGATGGAGTGTTGCTTTTGAGTTATCTGCTCAGTACTCATGCGCATGCATTGCGCTATGATGTTTTATGTATATATGATTTCGGAGCCCCGATGACTTGGAATTTGTATTGAAATATTTTAGTATTTGGGGGTTTAAATTTAAATTCGGGGACCGAATTTCTTTAAGGGGGGTAGATTGTAACGTCTTCAAAATAATAAAATATGATTTTTGGGAAATTTTATAATTTAATATTATTTTAATGAATATTTTAATATTCTGGTATAATTAAATACAGATAAATGGGGAAAAATTATGGAAAATTCTAAAATAAGGTATTTTAAGGAATTGCCTCGTTTTCTGTGCATGCCCCCATTTCCTCTAGTTTTGACCCTGAGTATGTCTAGTTTTGACTGATTCCATCTAGGGTGAAATCTGGGTTGATTTTCCTATGTTGGTGTATAATTTGGGACTTGTTTTAGCATGGATTTTGGTATTTGGTGATTCATTCCTGTCGGGTGGCGTTTGGACGTCAACGACAAGTTGATTTTGATTGTGTCTACATGCGAGTCGATAGGTTTTTACCTATGCGGGTAGCGTGTGCTATTTTGGTTTCCGATGTGATTTTCATGTGCTTTAGCATTGTGATATACTTGTAGGTACCCCGCGTGATGTTGAGGCAAAGGAGGTGAAGATAGCGACATCGGCTTTGGCACACGAGAAGCAAGGTGAGTAGATTTATATCTACGGGGAGAAGTCGGGTGGATGGCGTATAGCACCCTCGCAGTCCGTGGTGATGTATACGAATACGTATACACACGAATATTTATATTGTGTTGTTTAGGGTTATTGATGGTAATAATGATATTTTGATGATAAGAATATATTGGTTTAGTATAGTGCGAACCCTAGAGTAGTGGTTGCACTCACACATACATTTACACACATACTTGCATTCATTCTTTCATTTATTAGAGTGCATATAATGGTGCGTATATCTACACATGGGTATGGGACTATGTGTTTATATACGGGATTGGAGGATGATACGTGGTTTGAGATGATTCTTGATGTGAGGCCGTGAGATCGGCGATGTGACATAGCTTGTCTTCGAGGTGCGATATGATAGTTTTAGCGGGCCCTTGGACATGTGCTTTACCCGCATTCATATTTTTATAGATGGTATCGATTTGTAGTAGACTTAGAGTAGTACCCCAGATTATGCGATCTGATGATAGTGATACCTGATATGTGACGAGGTATTGTGATATTGACCCCTACCAAGCTATTGGGATGCCGTACGACGATTTACCGTACGAGCCGATATTGATGATAGATCCGCACTCATGACTCGAGGATATCATACGATATGTTATTGAGGCGAGATCACCGACTATCATATCTATATCTATATATATTGACTCAGATTAGGTGGTTTCATACCCCTCCTGTCTAGATTATTTAGTAGACATTAGACTAGACCGAGTCATACCTATTTCAAAACTAACGAATCGGGGATATTTTAAAGATAAGCAGAAGGGTTATACGGATATTTTCAAATGATGCATCTTTTCTTAAAACACCGTAGCCCTTACTTTACCAAAAGCCCTGATTCGTCTTATTTCAAAAGGCAAGGTTGCATGACATATCTATTGGGGAAGGTTCTGTACTTTTGCGTTGATCATTCGTTTCCGCATATTCCTGCTATTTGCATTGCATCGCTTGTATTGTTGTGACATTCAGTCATGCTGCTAGGACACCAGCACCATTATCGATGATGTATATGTTCCACGTACACTTGTTGCCGGCTCACACACTCATCATCGATAATTGCCATGTCACTACACTATAGTACTATTGCATTCATGATATGATTCTGGCATGGCATATTGTACACTTATACCTGTACACATATATAGACGATTCTAGCTTGATTGGGGATTTGGGAACCGCAAGATACTCTTTAAAAACAGATTCCTTTTAAAAGAGCGGTCTCCCTCGACATGTGCACATTATTATTCCATGTTGCATGACTTACTGATATGCTTGCATTACTGTTACATGCCGCATACATCATGCTTTGACTGTACGCATTGAGATAGGTTGTTTCTATGATATTTCTGGATTTGGGAACCGAGGGTATTTCAAAAGAGAATATGTCATTTCTTTAAAAACCCGGTTACCCTTGATATGAAATTTCAGTGCGTCCACCATGTGTTTTCTCGGTGCTGAGAGCGATATGTGTAACCCAAATCGAGGCGTGGATGAGCCGATTGCGGGTACATGGTGGACCCGGTATGGTTCCCCTCGGCAAGATGATCGATGAGCTTTGCCGATTGAGCCTGGAGGCGGGCGAGTACCTACCGGTGATTGGTTGGACCTGGCGGTTATCCGGAGGATACCGACCAGAGTCGATAGATGTTTTGGGCATACTGCCGGGGCCGAGGTCCGATACCGCAGAAAGAGCCCGCGGGCCGATCCGGACTGACGGAGCCCGATATATGAGGATTTACGTGCCGATGCTGGGCACAGTTTTCATGATGTTTTCGGGTGTCGATGCTGGGCACCCTGGTTCCATGATTTTGATGTGTCGCGAGGGATACGGGTGGTTATATCCTCATATTATTTCCCATGCACATGATTCATGATATTTAGATGCATGGTGGTTATTGTCAGTGGGTGACGAGTGGACGGGATCCACGAGTGTGCAGATTTGATTACATTGGTTATACCTCATATTCATGACATGCTATTACCTGAGGCACTAGCACGAGCACTTGGCACTACACTCATGTGTAGAGATTACATTGCCAGTTTAGCATGCTTCAGCTTTATTCATATTGAGGTTTATTTATATCTGATCGTATTGACCTAGGATAGGTTATGCATTCGATCTCTGCTTGTAGATATTTTCTATTCACGAGTTGGCAACTCACCCCCGTTGTGCCCCAGTCCTTGCAGGTTTTTGCCGTACAGATTCCATAGCGGCATTTCTGGCACACTGCTTCCTTATGGGTGACTTGCTTGGATAGGTGGGTTCTTTTGTATCAGAACCGCCATTGTTCGTGTATCATTTATTGTATCTAGAATTTCCATCAACCCAAAACTTGTAGTTTGTTTCAGACTTAGAAATCAGTGTTGTATTGTTTCGACCTTAGAGTCGCGCTTGTAGTATTGCGGTTTTCTGGCTGTTTTTGAGTTTCTTTTCAGTTTTGATCCTCGCCCTTTGGCGTTGTATATTATTATTGCTTGCGTGGCTGTGACCGTCGATTGACGAAGAGCTAGCTCCTGCTTGGGGATGCCTTTTATCATCTCATATATATTATTCTTGTTGTACCCCGTTCGGGGCCAGTTTTTACAAAGGAAACTCTGCCGAAATTTTCAGGAAAGATTACACCTTTAAAAATACACATTCGGCTTAGTTATTTAAAAAATTTGAATTTCGAAACATGATTTCCTTACTTTTCAAAAACAGTTTTTCCTTATTTACTCTTTAAATGGTTTTAGATTGCTGGGCTTTTGGCTTACTTGGATCAGATGGGGTCCTATAGACTTCATATGGTTCAAGGGCCAGTCACGTGCTCTTTCGGGTCGTGACAATTGGTTTCGTAGTGTCGCTACGCGCGTTAGCCACTAAAACGAACACTTGAGAGTATGTTTGGAGTTAATGCGTCGGTTAAACGTAGTTGTACGTATATTTGGTCGATTGCTTATATACGCTTGCTTTATTGTTATATGCTTTCAGGATCGCAAGCGGGGACTTTGGGCGCTGCGAAAAAGGGGAAGCAGGTGGTTGGCTTTACTTAGCCAGGATCGTTGGTGAGTAGATTTAACATCTACAAGGGGATCGCCCGCATGGCGTTATGCATCTGGGCTAGATCAAATGATATGACCTTTAGTGTTTAGTATATGGACTCGTTTGTGCATGTATATTTCGTTGCATATCTCATTTACCTATTGTATTTGGACATATTATTAATGAGACACAACACTATTATTGACGGTTCATATTGCATGAGCACTGATTGTATACCACTCACACCGTCAATAATTGCCATGACACGCACAACACCTATACATATGTGATATAGTATTGCTTAGGGACATTGAGACATGATCTTTATTTACATTGTGCTTATGACATATAGCATACCTGTATACCTACATGCTTACATGCTTACATGCTAGTTAACCGTATACCTCTATGGTAGTGTACCATTAGTGATAGGTATATACACACTTGAGACATAACTACATGTACACCTGGCATACATACATGCATATACTTGGAGGGTATTACATCTTTAGGGATAGGTATAGAGCCATACCTTGCTACGGATACTTTTACTTCATACATACATACTTACATATGGACACACATATTTTTCTGTACCGACATGGTTACGCATACCTTGCTATAGCTACATATTCACCTGTATATGATGTTGTATTTGATTTCGAAGGTTTTAGGAACCGCATAATATATATATTAACTTGTTGAAGTTAAATAGCGGTTTTCCTTTATATGCTCATATTTCTGTTTCATGTTGCATATATTACATCCATGGATTTCATATGATGTTCTCTGATATTTTTACTCCTAAGTATATATAACAGTGGAATGGGACGCTATTATATGTGCGTGTGTGTGTGTGTGTGTGTGTGTGTATTAGTGGAATGGGACGCTAATATATATGTATTGATTCATGCAGTTATACTTATTCATTACTTGATGTTTTCTGGATTTGAGGACCGTGGTTGTTTCATGAAATTATGCATTATTTGAAAAACCCGATTTCTCTAGATATGATATTTCAGTTTCCACAATGAGACTTCTCGGTTCTGAGCTTATATAGACCCCATGCGAGGAGGTGTCATGGGCCGTGTGTGGGTACATGGTGGAGCCCGGTTGGTTCCCCGGGGCAAGAAGATCGAAGGTCCATGCCGTTGAGCCCGGCAAGGTGCGTTTGCCATCCGGTGATAGTATTTGGATTCGACGTATATCCGCAGGATATCGATCGAGGTTAGGTACGTACATGCCTTGCAGATTGCGGGTGGTGCTTTCCCAAGTTATTAGGATATACATACATGATATGGGAGGGCCAGTCTCAGGTGATGGAACCTCAAAGATCTGTATTTCTGTGTCGATGCTAGACACTTATTTCATGATGTTTTGGGTGTCGATATTAGACACTCACCTTATATGAAACTTATTTGATACTGATGTTGTACATACGGGATATGTGAGATATACTGATATTGTACATACGGGATATGTGGGACATACTGATGTTGTACATACAGGATATACGATATTTACTTGATATGAGAGCCAATTTAGGGGCTGATTTGAGGAACTTTGGGATTTAGATTGTCTTGATGGATGTTGGTCTTATCACGAGGTCAAGATTCCGTGATTTATGATATGTTTTATTCCATACTCCTCATTTACTTTATATGCATTGCTTCATGTATTAGTAGTACCTGCTAGATTACTTTTCATGGCTAATGCACATACATACTGCCATCTTATTGCTATCAGCTTGAAATGTTTTAAATTCGCGCTGTACGTGCATACTTGCGATTACTTGCATATGTTATTTACTATTCACGAGTTGGCAACTCACCCCCGTTGTGCCACAGTGTTTGCAGGTGTTTTCCCAGGGCAGTCGCGGCAGGCTTTTCATCTCTCGTATCATCTGTTGCTGCAGATACCGCTTCAGCTGACTGTGCACGGTTTTTCTATAGGTGGGTTTTACGGCTATCAGTTGTTGTTTATAGTTATCTTGTACCTTGTACTCTCCATCTACCACTATCAGGTTTTGATTTAGAGATGAGATGTGAGGACGATATTGTATATTGTTTTGTGACTTGGGATGTCTTTTATTCACTTTTATTTATATCGTCTTTTTCTTCGCTACGGCGTCATATATTTTCTTCTGGTGGTTGTTTTCCGCCGTTTGGCGTGGATTAGCTCCCGTTGGGGATGCTTTACTTTTATCTTTTTATGTACCCATTTTTGGGTCTAGTTTTTACAAAGGAGGTGCTGCTAAAATTTTCAAGAGAGTAAATTGAACTTAAAGAACTTATACTTGAGATTTTCAAAAGTTTAAACGATCTTTCTTATCTTTTACTGCTTTTGATGGTTTAGATTTCTGGGTTTTTGGCCTTCTTAAATTGCGTTACGCCTGAAGATGTTGCGTAGTTTAAGGGCCGTCACGTGCCAATTTCGGGTCGTGACACGCGTCCTTAAACGTAGCACACCCTGGTCACAAATCAAGAACACCGAATCTTTACCCAGCTGAGTATGCTCAAGAATCTCAGACAAACGAGCATCGGCGGGCCGTGCCTCGCGAAAACGATTAAGGAAAAAATGGACGGGCACAGACATGAGCAAGCTGTCCCCTCAGTAGAGGCGAACTTAAGCTGTAATCAACGATAACACAAGAACTGTAAATCTATAGAAGACTGTCTCAAAACTGCACACAGCTGGAACAAGCTAACCCCGTGTCTATAACTCTAGCATCAGCTACCACAATCGCCTTGCCACGGATAACGAGGATCTCACAAACACAATCCTCCACAAGCTCCATCCAACGACGCTGTCTCAACAATCAAAACCCGCTGCTGGAAGATGTACATTAAGCTCTGGTGGTCCATGAAAATCAGACACGACTCTCCGAATAAGTAGTGTCTCCAAATCACCAACGCACGACCACCGCGGCCATCTCCAGATCATGAGTGGGATATCCTGCTCGTACTTCCTCCAACTGTCGGGAAGCAAAAGCTATAACACTATAATGCCACATCAACGCAAAATCGAGCCCCACTCACGAAACATCATAGTTAAACAACAAAGTCGCCCGAACCAGAAAGCAAAGAAAGAACTGGTGCAGTTGTCAACCGAGTCTTTAACTGCTAAAAACTCAGCACGCATGCCTCAGTCCAAAGAAAAAGAACCTCCTTTCTGGTCAGTTCAGTCAACGGTGCAGTGATACACTAGCAATCCTACACGAAACGGCGGTAAAAACCTGCTAAGCCCAAAGATCTGAGGACCTTCGTCCCGTACACATGTCTGGGCCAAAGCTATACGTCCTCGATCTTCCTCGGGTCCATATGAAAACCGTCTCCCGTAACTACTAGACCTAGGAGTCAACACAATCAAGCCTGAAGGAACACTCTGAGAATTTACCAAACAGCTGGTGCTCTCCCAGTGTCTGCAAAACAAATCCTCAAGTGCTGCTCACGTTCCTCACGACTCTTGGAATAGACGGGAATGTCATCACCAACACAAGAATAAACTATTCGAGGAACGGCTTGAAAAAATCTGGTTCATCACATACACGAATGTTGCTAGGGCATTTGTGAGTCCAACGACACCACCAAATCATATATTGGCCGTAGCGCGCACAAAAGCAGTCTTCGGAATGTCATCACTCCGAACCCGTAACAATGATGACCTGATCCCAAACAAACTTAGAAAAAGTCTCACACTCTGGAGCTGATCGAAGAAATCGTCAATGCGAGGTAAAGGATATCCGTTCGCACCATAACTCGGTTCAATTGACGATCCATCAATACACAACCTCAAGCTGCCGTCCTTCTCTTGACGAACAGAATAGGAGCTCCCCAAAGCGAAACACTCAGACGCACAAGCCCCCTACAAGCAACACTGTAGCTGATCCTTAAGCTCCCTAAGTTTCGTCGGCTTATCTAGAACAACGTCGGAAAACCCTAGCACGATAGGTACCAGGTCCAACAAACCCACTGTGGCTCCGGTATCACGAATGAAAACCACGAATCCTCGACATCCTATTCTCAAAAGCCGACTAGCGAAAAAGGCTGAATTCAAGCTGTGAGAGGCGGCACCACTGTCCCCCCATGCACAACAAGAACTGACTCGCCGGGAAAACAAAACCTGACCGTTTCCTCACGGCAGTCCACAGACGCCAAGCATATAGCTAACCAGTCCGTGCCCAGGAGAACGTCAAATCCAACATCTCAAGAAGGATCAAAATGACGGACGAATCTCTATCTCCTATCCGAATGGCACACGACCGAAACACGTGTCGCGCAACAAAAGAATCGCTGATAGAAGTTAACACAATAAACGACTGATCTAGCTAACACAACTCTCGGCCCCAACCACGGCACAAAGTGTGTAAAACAAACAAGTGCATCAAAAGAACATACAAATGAAGAATACTTGAAAATTCTGCATTGGATGCCCGTGCGTCCCGATGAGTAGAAGCAAACTCTCATGTCTGCCCCCAACCCGTAACTGGCTGAACTCCTCCTCTGCCAACGTGTCCCCTCTGAGCAAATCCTTAGGGACCACGACCTCTCCGAACATGAGTCTAACGCGGTTCTAAGGAACAATTCTTGATGAGGTGATGAAGGCTCCCGCACCAAAAACATCCATGCGATGACTGCTGACCCTCCTGGGGATGAGAGCTGAACGACTGTTCTCGTCCTAAGCCTATGCTTCTCCCTCGACGGTCATGAAATCTGTCTCGGTGACTGAACCTCTGTCTCGGGGATGACAAACCTGTACTAGCCCTCCTCAGTCCTCGAACTCCCAATGTCTCGGAAAGACGCTCCTCGTCCAAAAGGGCTGCGTCCACTGGTGCTGTGTAGGTGACGAAATGTTGTGTGCTGATCGCAAGGAACAACTGGGTAACAGTGGTGGCAACCTCCTGTTGCTGTGCTCTACTGGCCTCAACCAAAGACCTCATCATCTGGCACAAGTCCTACATCTCAGCCTCAAGCCTAGCGATACTATCTGTCGAAGGCTGATCCATTTGCTCCTATGCAACGAGCGTGCCAACCTGGTCAGTCCTCGTCCCACCCGAGTCAACTCTGACCTCGGCCATCACTGCATCACTCTGAGTCCCCATAGTCATCGGCGGCAAATGCTATAAATGGAAATAAGATACGATAAAAACACAGAAATCGAATCACAAGGATATGTATCATCAAGAAAGGATTTCAAGTAATTAGTACTTAGGTCACTTTAGGCACAGTACCTTGTCGTGAGTATGCCGCGGACATACACACCCTACATTACTCTGCTTAAGCTACCTACTCCATCATTCTAAGGTCATCCTACACTCCGAAAGGTAAAACTTAGCGCTCTGATACCAAGTTTGTCACGACCCGAAATTGGTACGTGACAGCCCCTAAACTACGCTACGTCTACAGGCGTAACGCAATTTAACTAAGCCAAAAATCCAGAAATCTAAACCATCAAAAGTAGTAAGTGATAATAACATTTTTAAAACCTTTGAAATCTCAACCCAAATTCTTTAAAGTCCAACTTTATTTCCTTTAAAATTTTGGCAGCACCTCCTTTGTAAAAACCAGCCCCAAAAATGGGTACAACATAAATATAAGTAAAGCATTCCCAAACAGGAGCAAAAACACGCCCAAAGGATGAAAACAACCACCACAACAGATATACGACGCCGTAGCGAAGAAATAAAAGACGAAATAAGTAAAACTGCATAAAAGACATCCAAGACACCAAAATAATATACATTATCGTCCTCACATCAAGTCTCTAAGTCATACATGAAAGTGGTAGATGGAGAGTATAGGATACAACGAATATACAATGAACATGAATGGATAACCACAAAACCCACCTAAAGCAAAACTGCACAATGTGAGCCAAAGCGGTATCCACAGCAAAAGATGATACGATAGATGAGAATAGCCATACCTCTGACTACCCTAAGGAACAACCTGAAAAACACTATGGCATAACGGGGGTGAGTTGCCAACTCGTGAAGAGTAATTAACATATGCAGGTAATCTCAAATATGCACGTACAGCGCGAATCTAACATATGCAAGCTAACTTCAATGATAGTCATATGCATGCAACCGTTATGAAAGGTACTCTAGCAGGTACAACTAATACATGAATAATAATATGACAATATGTATATGCAACAGTCAGGTAAGGTACTCTATCAGGTACAACTAATACATGAAGCAATGATATGGCATTGTATATATGCAACAGTCATGAAAGGTACTGTAGCAGGTACAACTAATACACAAAGCAGTGCATAAATAATAAATGCGGAGTATGGGATAAAACATGTCATTCTCATGGAGTCCTGACCTCGTGGTAGGACCAAAGTCCATCGAGACAATCCAAATCCCAATTTCCTTAAATCAGCCCCCTAATTGGCTCTTATTTCATTTAAGTCTCATATATCCTGAATGTATAATATCAAGTAAATCTCATATATCCTAAATGTACAATATCAAGTCAATCTCATATATCCTGTATCCAATATCAAGTGAATCTCATATATCCTAAGTATATTTGCATGAATAATTATGATGATGTATATGAATTGATATATATACATATATATTAGCGTCCCATTCCACTAATACACACACACACACACACATAACAGCGTCCCATTCCACTGTTATATATACTTAGGAGTAAACTATCATGAAACCAAGTGTCAAGCATCGACACATAAATACTGATCTATCAGGTGCTGTCACCACGACTGCCCCCCCGATAGGTACGTATCATACACTATCCCGAAAACACGAGTGCCTAGCTCTAACACTCGCCCTTCGACGTATCCATACATACATGACTCACATCGTTAGCCCCACGATAACCGCCGAGTCATAGGTACTGTCACCGAAAGGTATGGTTCCCCTACCAGGCTCATCGGCGTGGTACATCGAAATCCCTTTCTTGCCCCGGGGTACCTCCGGGCCCCACCATGTACCCACACACGGCCAATGACTCCTCCTCGCATGGGGTATATATATCAAAATTGATAAATAACATGTTGGCTGCTGAAATATCATCTCAAGGGAAACCGGGTTTTTTCAACTAATGTATAATTTCTTGAAACTACCACGGTCCTCAAATCCAGAAAACATCATGAAAAATCCATATCTCAATGCGAAATTCCATGAATATAATATATGCAACATAAAAATGTAATGTGAGCATATAAAGGAAAAGCCGCTATTTAATTGCAACAAGTTAATATATATATCATGCGGTTCCTAATTTCTCCAAGTCCAATATAACATCAAATAAAGGTGAACATAGCTATAGCCAGATATATGTGTAAACATATAGGTATAGCAAGGTATATGTATCAACCTATCAGTAATGATGTAATATACCCTCCTGGTATAAGAGTAAGTATGTATGCAAGGTGTACATGTAGCTATGTCTCATATGTGTATATACCTATCACTAATGGTACTATACCATATAAATATATGGTAACTAGCATGTAAGCATGTAGGTATACAGGTATGCTATATGTCATATGCATAAAGGAATATGAATCAATGTCTCAATGTCCCTAACCAAACAATATCATATATGTATGTGTGTTGTGCGTGTCATGGCAATTATTGACGGTGTGTGTGGTATACAATCAGTGCTCGTGCAACATGAGCCGTCAATAATAGTGTAGTGTCCTAAGGGTACAAGTCCAAGCACAATAAGTAACTAAGCAATAAGGTGTATGCGCAACTCTATATATGCAATAGAATATGCGATAAAATCATGTCATCTCTAGCCCAGACCAATTACGCCATGCGGGCGATTCCCCTGTAGATGTTAAATCTACTCACCAACGCTCCTGGCTAAGTAAAGCCTACCACCTGTTTTCCTTTCTTCGCAGCGTCCGAAATTCCCGCCTGCGAACCTAAAACATAAAACAATATAACAAGTATATGTTAGCAATAGAGCCAAAACACGTACAAACTACATTTGACCGACGCTCCAACTCAAAACATACTATCAAGTGTTCGTATTGTGGCTAACGTGCAAAGCGACACTACGAAACCAACCCAAGAGCAAAACCACACAAAGTGCATGATCCGTGTCGTATAACGTATCGCGCGTAATCGTAACACAAGAAACTAGCTATGTGATCCCAGATTTTGTATACAGAGAAATCGCAAAAATCAAACAAGACCAAACACACTTAGACCACTACAGACACCTACCTACAAAAACCCAAACCCTAACTCTACCCAAAAACCGACGTTGCCGGAAAATCCCTTCTCGTCGCCAGCCGAGATCCGAGCAAGGGGGTACATGCTCCAGGTGATGTCCTATGGTCTCAGGTACAACACAACTATATTGTTTGGTTTTCCAGTATACTCTCGGGGTCACAGCAGATCACAGATATCATAAACGACACTAAAAAATACGATATTTGTACGAAACTTAATTTTAAACGTTCTAAACTAAAACTACAAGACTACACAATACTCTAACAACATAAAGAACAGATAGAGATCATTACCTACCCAAAAGAACTCAAAGATCCTAGCTTTCCAAGCTCCAATGCATACAAGAGGCAAAACAAGTCCAAAGATGTGATTTTTGTGATATTTTGTGAGGTTTGTGAAGGATTAGTGAAGGGATTAGCAAGTGTTCAGTTGAGATGAGAGAGGGATGAAGAAATATGAAAGAAATGAAGTGAGAGAGAGTGAGAGAGAGTGAATGATAAAGAGAGAGAGAGGGTTGAGTGTAAGAGGTAAGAGCACCTTGCATTAACTCCACATTAATGCATCCACACTACTCACCATGCCACCTCTCATTAAACAAAACCCAAAGCAAAATATCTCTCTTAAAATATCTAGGATTAGGGTTAAGGTTTAAATAAGGATTGGATTAAAGCAAAGGATTAGATTAGGGTTAAGTTGTCATGGTCACTAATCTAGATAACACAAACACACCCTCACATAAACATGCACATGTGTGTGCATGCCATAACAAATAATAATAAATTATTAATTAAATGTTATAAAATGTGAGGAATGTTGGAGATAGTGCCCTCAGAGTCAATTATTAGGTCACAGGTACGTGATTGTAATGATTGAGGGAGGACCTATCCCGGTAGGACAGTCTTGCTCGAGATGATAGTATGCTATCTGGTTTACCTTTATCATCGTGTACTGTTTTAGGTGACCTGACACGTCGCTATTACACGTTGATAGAGCCCCTAGGATTCTTGCTTGACCACCAGCAGTATGAGGGCGATCATATAAGTGGGAGCTGGGGGTCTACAAGCATATCCTTAAAAGGTCCCTAGTCGTGGGAGTTTCGAGACTGGGCATCGATACTCCATTAGTAGACTAGTGTATACAGTCGAGACCCCGACGAGGGGCGGTGGCCGGTCTCACAAGCCACTGGTGTCAGTTGGATCACCTAAGATGTATACAGGTGCTCATTGGGTTATGAGTACACCGGACAGGACTCGCCAGGAACATGCTAGTTGGTCATATACCAGACGTCAGATGGCAGTTCCCAGGTGACATGTGTGCAGGTTAGTTCATCGACCTGGGGATCGTCATTTGTCTCGTGTGAGTTCCCACTGTACTTTGATTACTACCCTACCACGGCTCAAAGGAGTCGTGCAAACAGGTTTTAGTTGGGTACAGTCCCGAGCCACATGGAGGCAGTGAGCGTATCTTCAGGGGTTCGTCTCTCCCGGTATTGGGGGTGAGGTCGTGCTGTGTCTAGGAGAGCCATTACACAAAGTCCTTGGCCAAGGCAAGGAGATTTACTGGTAGGTATTCCAGTAGTATCTCAGGGTGTTCTGGGCTACACTCCGACACGACTTGTACCGCTTTTGGGGGTCTGACTTTTACCAACCCCCTAGGCCCGCCATGCGATACTCATAGACGAACGGACCGGACTGCACGGATATTGTCACTGACAGGCTCAGTAGGGTGTCAGGATGAGTTTACTCATCGACGTCCCTTTTGGTCAATAGCTGGTGGCCCGTCACGTATTGGCTTATACCTCTGACGTGCTAGTGGTTAAATCCACAGCCATAGTATTGACGAGTCTTTAGAGTCCACCACACTTCAAGTTACTCAAGCTTTCGGGCGAAACGCTGTAGAGGCCGTATGGAGATATAGCAAGGTCCGATCAGATACGTGCGGTATTGCACGGATCAGGATCAGACAGTTTGTACTAGTGGCCGTATGGTTATATGGCAGGGTTCGATCAGATATGTGCGGTATTGCACGGATCAGGATCGAACGGATTTAACTAGCCGGCTTTGGCTTAAGCCGGTCCTAGTTTAGTACAGTGTAGATTTTGTCTCTTTGCATTTGTATCCGGACGGAATACAGATGCGGGTGTGTATGCACAGTATGGGGGTTTTCCTGTAATTTATTACGGGACCAGTTTTCTGGAGTTGCCAGTTTGCATTCCGTTCCGGCCGGTTTTTCTTTGTTCTTTCCCGGCCGGACTTTTCTGATGGAGGGTGTTATTTGCAAGTTTGCAAATAACACATTGTGGAGGGTTTTATTGCATAAGGTGTGATATGATAAGCATCTTTGCTTTTCATGTAATTATGAGATTAGAAAGGATTTGAGGTTGATAAGAAAGATTGTTATGATGATGTTTAGGATATAGTCACCTTTCTACTTTTCCTACACTCACCTTCCTTCTATGGTTATGCTTCATATTCATTCCTCCACCTTATTCTTATCACTTGATGAAAAATGGAAGAAAGAAAGAGAGAAGAAAAAGAGAGAGGGAAAAGTGAGAAGAAGAAAAGAGAAGAAGAGAGAGCTTCATCTTTGAGAGAGGTTTTCATTCTTGATCTCATTCCATGCCAAGAAAAATGCAAGCATCATTTTTCTTATCCTTGTTTCCTCCATCATCCACAAATGGCAACCAACCCCAAAGTGAGACATACACTCTACACTATATTCCTACAGCAAATCTTGGACGCGTCGATTCGCCAGCTTCGCGCCCGAGTTGCCTCGGTATTGAGGTGGGAGCCCGTAAAAGTACCCGGCTTCGTGGTGCCCTTTCCGACGAGGAGGAGACGGACGGAGATCCCGCGAGGAGATCGGAGTGGAGATGAAGACCGGAGGACTTGGATCGTCGGTATACATCTCTTCCCTTCTCTTTGTAGTTAGCTAGATTTAGTTTAATGGCCCGATCCGGTTTTAGTGCGCGGTGGTGCCGTTTTGCCAAGTCCGCAAAAATTTAAGTTATTCACCGTTTCCGCGTTTGGCCGTCGGGTTGACGGCCGGGGCGCCGCCGTGCACTTACAGTGGTATCAGAGCCTCGCCATTAACTTAGTCTAGCTTTGTGTAATGTGTTTTTCAGTTCCGATCGATCGAAATGTCCAAAAACCCGTATTTGCCCACGACAGTTTCTGTTGAAATTTTTTGGTCTCGAAAAATTTTTCAGGTTGTAAAATATTGATGTACTGGAAAATCTAAGAGTTCTGTAAAAATTTGATGAAGTAACTCCACAGTTGGAGCGCGGAACCGCCGCGAAAACCCCCTTTGTGCGGCCCTTCCGCCGCGCACTATTCACATCACTTCACCATTTTTTTACAGAGGCCTTATGGGCTTAAAATATGGGCTTTGGAATATTAAAGTTGGGCCAATTGTTTCTTTGAGTGCTACAGTTTTCTTTGGGGCCCACTTGTTAATTGTTTGATCAATCGGAAAATTTTAAACACATTTTTCACAGTATTTACATTATATCTGCGACCGTGAATGTCACTCGATCGGTAAATCCTGTCTAACTGCTATAGCCCGGTTAGACGGATTTGCGAACGTGACTTTCACGTTGATGTTCTATGTATTTGCTGTGATGTTGCGGATCGGTCGTGGGGGATAGCCTGGATGCAATGCTAGTACAGTTTTGGTTGTATAATGTACATTTGATATTGCGGGGCGAGCGTCCGACATGTGGACTGCCGTCACTGCCTGTTTGTATTATTCTTTTGGGGCACGACCTGGTTGCGGTCGATGTACCCGGTGTATGTATATTTTACTTTCTGTACTAGGATTGCCCCGCGGAGGGGTGCACGGATAGTCGGGTTCTGGAGGGCAACAAGCCCGCATCTCATGGCATTGAGACGGAGGGGGCTTCACTCTAGGATTGGCGGGCTATTCGCCGCACTCGTAGGGGGTACAGGTTGACCCAGGAGGGGTGCCCAAGTTACCGGATTCCGTGAAGTGCTGGGTGGTCCATTCACGGAGCTGAAGGGGGCTGCCTCGCTTCAGGTTTTGACGGGTAACTTGCCGCACCCGTAGGGGTCTAGGATTTCATTGCACAGGCTATCCACACGACCAGGGGAACGTCGGGTTTCAGTAGTGGCTCTGTGAAACCCGGGGATCCCAGATATCTGTATTGTTCTGTGATGCTGTACATTTCTGTGATGTTGCATTTCATTCACGCCTTGAGCGAAATACTATATATTGGTATATATATTAGTAGATGTTGTATATGTTTTTCATCCGCGCTAGTCCAGTCCCCGCTCTGCCGTTAGTTAGCTAACCTAACGGGTGATGACGGGACCCAGTGGCAAATGTGGATGGCATATACGTACGTCAGTATATTTTCGTTCTTTTTGGTGTGATTAATTGATGGGACTGCATTGATTCGGATCAATGCAAGTTAAAAAAAACCTAATCTGATGTTGTTGGAACACTTTTCAAAAAGCTGTTATTGCAAGGACGTTCACTTTTGTTTTGCATCGTGGTATTCATTTGGAATATCCTGCTCCTCAATCGACGAGGCAAGGGCCGAGATCCCTTCACCGGGAGTGACCCCTTGGACAATAAGTTTGCGTCAGGGCATTAACTTCACTATAGCCGATTACTTTTGCTTTGCACCGTGGTATTCATTTGGAATATCCTGCACCCCATTCTACGGGGAAAGAGCCGAGATCCCTTCACCGGGAGTGACCTCTTTAGTAAAGGTTTTCGTCACTATATTTTCTAAAAAGCTATCCGTTCCTTCAACGATATCAAGTTCATTACGTTAAAGGTTTTCGCCAGAAACCATTCGTAGCCCTCCGTCGTTTCAGATGGGTAGCACGTAGTATTCATGCTATGTTTGTTGACCTTCGTCAAGGCATAGTGTATGGTAGCTGCTTGTTATCTTTCTGCTGCATAGATAGATGCGTTGGTTTGGGACAGTCGTATAGCCTTGTTGACCTTCGTCAAGGGCTTGTACGGGTGGGTTCAAATTAACCTGGACAATGACGGGTGGAACTTGACATGTGACTTATGATTTGTTGACCTTCGTCAAGGTCATAAGAGCGTGGGGCAGAAATCACATCGGGAGTTTCAAAAGAACTGAAACTTGCCAGATATGCGCATACCTTCTGGAGTGTGATACCGTGAGCGGATTCCGTCACGTTATCATGCGATGAGAGTTGGATCCCGATTCCCACTGATGAGTTAGTTTACTCCTCGGGTCACCCCGACTAATTCTTCTTTCAGGTTTGGAGGAGAATTTGAGGTACAGTGGGAGGTTTCCAGATTAGATAAATTGGTAACCATTCTGATCTTGGTTAGAGTGCACGCTGAGTGTTTCTTTTCTCTCTCTCTTTGGCAGCGACCATTGACCCGACCCTAAGACTTTGACTCAGTGACCAAGTTGACCGAACCTTCTTAATACTGGCTTTTGGATTGTCAGAGTTGCAGACCTCATTGCCACTCCTACTTTTACCCTTTTCTCCAGGACACCCCGTATTACTGCGAACGTCCACTTCCATTGGACAAAACCATCGTATGGTTAGATACGAACTCGAAGGAATTCGAGGATGGTTTTCGGTTCTGGAGAAAACGGATAGGATTATTCAGTTGTCTTTTCCTTTTACCCTCTCTCAGGTTACGAGTACTCCTTGGTTTAGGGGTAGTACACCTATTACGCAAATTGGATTGTCTTCTTCCAAACCTTAGGCTGGTGCCGACCGGTAGGGAATGAAGAAAGCCAATTAGCCTAAACGGTGTACAGAAGGTATTAAGTTCAGACAAAGCAAGGGATTAGTAAGAGGGCAAAGTAAATTGCGACTGCTATTCACGACCGAACCAAGTATTTCTTCGCCAATCCTAAATCACCTTTGTATTTCTCCAGGACACTCCGTATCACTACGAAGATCCCATTTTATTGGATAATCCATCGTATGGTTATATACGAACTCGAAAGGAACTTGTTCCAGTTCGGGGATGGATCCTGGTTCAGGAGAAATAGGAATAAAGTACATTCAGGTGTCTTTTATCTTCACCTTCTCTCGCGTTGCGAGTGCTCCTAGGATTAGGACAGTACACCCATTATGCTTATTGGATAGTCTTCTTCCAAACCATAGGCTGGTGCCGAACGGTAGGGAAGGAAGAAAACCATTTGGCCTAAAGGGGTGTACAGAAGGTAATGACTAAAGACATATGAAGGGATTTGGAGAGGTGGCAAAGAATTATACGGTTATAGTTGTGAATCTGGATAATGGTAGAGGCATTACTAGGAATACCAGGATACCCCATCGAAACATTTCATTGTTTCAGTTCAACTGTGTACGGTTAATGGAAAACTGATTTCCCGATTAGATACTTGCTCCAGGGTATGTATTTACCAGGTTTGATTCTCACATCTGTATGGTTTTACAGATGATGAGTGGGAGTAGGTTATTGGGAATTGGGTGATCATCCTCATTATATCGGGATTCGTTGTAATCGGTGATATTTGAGGAGATCACCTGGGCTGTTTGCCGGTCGGCAAATATTTGGTTTTGAATATCCGCTGTTATGCACCAATTTCAAATTGATATATCTGTACGTCTATTTTCATAGAGTGAGATATACCTTTCTGAAATTATGTCTACGACATTTACCTATATCAGTGGATGGTTAGGTAAGGAGCATTAAACAGCGGTGTAATTCTTCTTAACCATAAGTACAGTTTTCAACCTACGACACACAGTGAATGAGTTATTAGACTCAAGGGACTTATACAGAGTATTGTATGTTGTCCAGGGTCCATCAGGACAGAGGGGTTGGTCCTCGTACTATATTCGGTTTACTTATGACTTCTCTAGTTTTTAGACAGGTGTTTCGTGGAAACACAGGGTCCGAATTTGGAGAAGTTATTGGTATTTGAATAGAGTAGAGAACCAGGTATAGCAAGTATCGGGATTCTTCAAAGAGATCGAAGATGTAGATACTTGTGTATGGTATTCAGTTGATAGTAATGATTAAGAGATCTTGCTTCTCTTTCAGGTTACTCATAATTGGAAGTATTCCTAAGTTGAGTAACGCTGATCGGCCTCCTTCCATTTAGTTGACATGCACTGGGGATAGCTGCATGATTTGAATCTGGTTAAATTAAATCAGTGCCTCTGTTTCTATATTGGATATAGTACAGTTCATATCTTAACATTGTTAAGGTACGGGGAGTTGTTTGGCTTATGCTTAAAACCAGACACTGGACAACTCAAGGCACGTTTCTGTAATGGCTGTTTGTGGGTTGACCCAGGCTATGACGCGGGTTGATTTTCTACCATCTGGATGAACAATAGCAATATTGTTCTAGACTCGCCACAGTTTTATTAAAAATGGATTTTTCAGAAAACAGTAGTGGGAGTATGGTAGAACTGGAAGTGATTCCAGAACCACAAACGATTACTGAAGATTTGATAAGGAACCTAAAGATTCAATCTGGATTGACATTCCATTGGCCACTCCGCAGATAAGGTGGGTAACTTCAGGCACCCGAGAGGTACTCCGGTAGCCTCAAGGACGGTGACAGGGAAGTTCTTGTTTACCCACAATTACCATTGCTGTTGTTCCAGGCTGCGAGACCCGGCGGGATGATGAGTATAGCGTCGTTCTAAACTAGTTTTGGAAGTGCACGTGTATATGACTCTGCCAGAGGGTTGTCGTAGTCAGTGGGAGCAGCGGAAGCATTGGTGGACAGGTAGCTTATGTCTATTTATAGACTAAAGCAGATGTAGCGGAGATAGATCATCTATTTCTGACGTGACAGTCATGGGTTTGACTTCATCAGAATAGGGGATGGATCTGTTGAGAAGGTAGTAGGGTGTGATGTCATGGTATTTGGATGACATACACAAAGTAGGAAAAGAAACTCCTATACTACAATCGGTTATACTTTGGTCGTCACACAGTGGTTTCTCCACAAAGGAAATGGATTTTATATCAGACATGCTGGTTACTAGATCTATGGTTTTAGATCTAGATTTGGGTGGTTTCCCAATCAGGGTACTTGACAGCATTCTAAAAGTATTTAGGATGGACGACTCCTGGCACGGTAGTGTACCTGCAGGTAATGGAGTCACCCTCTCCAAAGGGGTCTTACAGACTAAAGGGGAGAGGGACGTGCATGATTGGCAGATCACTTGCTCAGGCAATTGAGTCAATCGTGAAATGTCAAGTACCACACCAGATGTTGTTCTTGCACTAGATGCAATAAGTTGACATTAATCCAATCCTGGAGAAACAGTCGGAAGCAGTTTAAGAACATAAGTGGATGTTCTAGGGATATGATAACGACAGCCTTATTCAGGAGACAGTTATCATTCCAGGCTTCCAAGGTGACTTGGACGACAAGGAGGTTGTCAGAGTTATAGTTTTCCCTCTGACGAGGGGCAGTATTTTGGACAGGTGATCCAAGGCAATACTGAGGGAGGCATGGCGCAGGATACTGATTAAGTTCAGTTGACGATACAGTCTAAGAAGTTTGGATTTGGAGTTCATATATGAGCTAGGTCCCATCAGACATCCAGACATATTCTGAGACAGGTATTGCTCTTTTCGGGAGATGGCTTTCTCCGCGAACTTGAGATATAGAGAGACATAGAAAGAAACAACTAAGCGGATCCACTCACTGAGGCTATTCCTCGAACGCAATAGTTCCGCAAACGAGCTTTGTGAGACTGACTAGTAGAGGAGTTGGATGTTCGGTATCACACGGGCTGTGAGTATGCGACATCGCAATAATTAGCCTTGAGTGCAAGTGGGAGATTGTTGGAGATAGTGCCCTCAGAGTCAATTATTAGGTCACAGGTACGTGATTGTAATGATTGAGGGAGGACCTATCCCGGTAGGACAGTCTTGCTCGAGATGATAGTATGCTATCTGGTTTACCTTTATCATCGTGTACTGTTTTAGGTGACCTGACACGTCGCTATTACACGTTGATAGAGCCCCTAGGATTCTTGCTTGACCACCAGCAGTATGAGGGCGATCATATAAGTGGGAGCTGGGGGTCTACAAGCATATCCTTAAAAGGTCCCTAGTCGTGGGAGTTTCGAGACTGGGCATCGATACTCCATTAGTAGACTAGTGTATACAGTCGAGACCCCGACGAGGGGCGGTGGCCGGTCTCACAAGCCACTGGTGTCAGTTGGATCACCTAAGATGTATACAGGTGCTCATTGGGTTATGAGTACACCGGACAGGACTCGCCGGGAACATGCTAGTTGGTCATATACCAGACGTCAGATGGCAGTTCCCAGGTGACATGTGTGTAGGTTAGTTCATCGACCTGGGGATCGTCATTTGTCTCGTGTGAGTTCCCACTGTACTTTGATTACTACCCTACCACGGCTCAAAGGAGTCGTGCAAACATGTTTTAGTTGGGTACAGTCCCGAGCCACATGGAGGCAGTGAGCGTATCTTCAGGGGTTCGTCTCTCCCGGTATTGGGGGTGAGGTCGTGCTGTGTCTAGGAGAGCCATTACACAAAGTCCTTGGCCAAGGCAAGGAGATTTACTGGTAGGTATTCCAGTAGTATCTCAGGGTGTTCTGGGCTACACTCCGACACGACTTGTACCGCTTTTGGGGGTCTGACTTTTACCAACCCCCTAGGCCCGCCATGCGATACTCATAGACGAACGGACCGGACTGCACGGATATTGTCACTGACAGGCTCAGTAGGGTGTCAGGATGAGTTTACTCATCGACGTCCCTTTTGGTCAATAGCTGGTGGCCCGTCACGTATTGGCTTATACCTCTGACGTGCTAGTGGTTAAATCCACAGCCATAGTATTGACGAGTCTTTAGAGTCCACCACACTTCAAGTTACTCAAGCTTTCGGGCGAAACGCTGTAGAGGCCGTATGGAGATATGGCAAGGTCCGATCAGATACGTGCGGTATTGCACGGATCAGGATCAGACAGTTTGTACTAGTGGCCGTATGGTTATATGGCAGGGTTCGATCAGATATGTGCGGTATTGCACGGATCAGGATCGAACGGATTTAACTAGCCGGCTTTGGCTTAAGCCGGTCCTAGTTTAGTACAGTGTAGATTTTGTCTCTTTGCATTTGTATCCGGACGGAATACAGATGCGGGTGTGTATGCACAGTATGGGGGTTTTCCTGTAATTTATTACGGGACCAGTTTTCTGGAGTTGCCAGTTTGCATTCCGTTCCGGCCGGTTTTTCTTTGTTCTTTCCCGGCCGGACTTTTCTGATGGAGGGTGTTATTTGCAAGTTTGCAAATAACACATTGTGGAGGGTTTTATTGCATAAGGTGTGATATGATAAGCATCTTTGCTTTTCATGTAATTATGAGATTAGAAAGGATTTGAGGTTGATAAGAAAGATTGTTATGATGATGTTTAGGATATAGTCACCTTTCTACTTTTCCTACACTCACCTTCCTTCTATGGTTATGCTTCATATTCATTCCTCCACCTTATTCTTATCACTTGATGAAAAATGGAAGAAAGAAAGAGAGAAGAAAAAGAGAGAGGGAAAAGTGAGAAGAAGAAAAGAGAAGAAGAGAGAGCTTCATCTTTGAAAGAGGTTTTCATTCTTGATCTCATTCCATGCCAAGAAAAATGCAAGCACCATTTTTCTTATCCTTGTTTCCTCCATCATCCACAAATGGCAACCAACCCCAAAGTGAGACATACACTCTACACTATATTCCTACAGCAAATCTTGGACGCGTCGATTCGCCAGCTTCGCGCCCGAGTTGCCTCGGTATTGAGGTGGGAGCCCATAAAAGTACCCGGCTTCGTGGTGCCCTTTCCGACGAGGAGGAGACGGACGGAGATCCCGCGAGGAGATCGGAGTGGAGATGAAGACCGGAGGACTTGGATCGTCGGTATACATCTCTTCCCTTCTCTTTGTAGTTAGCTAGATTTAGTTTAATGGCCCGATCCGGTTTTAGTGCGCGGTGGTGCCGTTTTGCCAAGTCCGCAAAAATTTAAGTTATTCACCGTTTCCGCGTTTGGCCGTCGGGTTGACGGCCGGGGCGCCGCCGTGCACTTACAAGGAACACAAATTGGTAAATTTTTTACCAAAAACCCGCATTATTGTCTAAACTAACACTAATCGAAATCAAGGGTGTTACAATAAAGATGGATATTTAAATTCTTTTGAGTATAAATATTATACGACTTGCCAGTCTTGTATCAAAGGTAAAATGAACAAAACTCCGTTTACTGGACACGGAGAAAGAGCTACTGGGCTCTTGGGCCTCATACATAGTGATCTATGTGGGCCAATGTCTACACATGCAAGAGGCGGTTTTTCTTACTTCATAACTTTTATTGTTGATTTCTCAAGATTCGAGAATGGGATTGAGTATCAAGATACTTTGATCAGATCGAGGCAGAGAGTATCTTAGTACAGACTTTTCGAACTTCCTAATAGAGAATGGGATTCTCTCTCAGCTCACTCCCCCTTACACACCATAGCACAACAGTGTGTCAGAGCGGTGGAATCGAACCTTATTAGATATGGTACGATCCATGATCAGTGATGCTGAGTTTCCCCTCTCCTTTTGGGAGCATGCATTGGAGACTGCAGCTTTTCTGTTAAACAGGGTTCCGACCAAGACCGTGTCTACTACTCCATATGAGATATGGTATGGGAAGAGACAATCTCTTAAGCGAGTTAAGATTTGGGGTGGTCCGGCTTTTGTCAAAAAGAAGAATCCAGACAAACTCGAGACACGATCGTTCAAATGTTTATTTATGGGGTATCCAAAAGATTCATATGGATATCTGTTCTACCGGAAAGAGGAACAAAGGGTGTTTGTTTCTCGGAATGCCACATTTTTAGAAAATGAGATTTTTCCAAATGATGCTGATGGCAATGTGGTAGATCTAGATGAGGTTCTAGAAACACAAATTACAAATGACGACTTGGTTGACCTTGATGTTGCAACAGAACCTAATGAACCTCAGTCGATCCGTAGATCTGGTAGGACTTCTCGCCCACCGGAAAGATACTATGGTTTTCCCGTTGATGGTGATGGAGAAGACTGCATCATGGATGATGATGACCCTACCAGTTTTCAGCAGGCTATCACGAGTGGTGACTCTGTGAAGTGTCTGGATACCATGAGATCCGAAATAGAGTCTATGTACACCAACAAAGTGTGGACTTTGGATGTTGTACCCTCTGGGGTAAAACCCGTAGGGTGCAAATGGATCTTTAAGAGAAAGATCGGTGTAGATGGGCAGGTGGAGACCTATAAGGCAAGGCTAGTGGCGAAAGGATTTCGACAAAGACCAGGACTGGACTATGATGAAACCTTTTCTCCTGTAGCCATACTTAAATCCATTCGGATCCTACTCGCTATTGCTGCTCACTACGACTATGAAATCTGGCAGATGGTCGTTAAAACGGCTTTTCTAAATGGTGATTTAGAAGAATGCATTTATATTGATCAACCAGAGGGCTTCATCGATAGTGGGAGCAGCGGGAAAGCATGTAGGTTGCTTAAATCCATTTATGAATTAAAGCAGGCATCACGGTGTTGGAACATCTGTTTTGATGATGTTATCAAAGAGTTTGATTTCATCAAAAATCCAGATGAACCTTGTGTTTATAAGAAGATTGTAGGAAGTACTGTCACATTCCTCGTATTGTACGTGGATGACATTCTTCTGATAGGAAACGACTTTCCTATGCTATAATCGGTCAAACTGTTCTTATCACAAAGGTTCTCCATGAAAGACCTGGGAGATGCCTTGTACATACTGGGCATGAAGATCTATAAGGATAGATCTAAACGGTTGTTGGGATTGTCCTAAACCAGGTACATTAATACCATTCTAAAGAGGTTTAGAACGGAAGACTCCAAGCGGGGTTCCTTACCCGCTAGTCATGGAGTCACTCTCTCTACGGACTTTTGCCCAAAGATTGATGAAGAGAGAGCTCGCATGAGCATTATACCCTATGCTTCTGCTGTAGGATCTATAATATATGCGATGTTATGTACACGCTCTGATGTAGCTTACGCACTGGTGTAGTAAGCAGGTATCAATCCAACCCAGGGGAGAATCACTGGACTGCTGTGAAGAACATTCTTAAATACTTGCGAAGGACTAAAGAAATGTTCTTGGTGTATGGTAACGAAGATCTCCAGATGGAGGCTTTACCGATTCGAGCTTCCAAAATGATAATGATGACAACAAATCTATCTCTAGGTTTGTCTTTACCCTCAATGGAGGGGCGGTGTGTTGGAAGAGTTCCAAAAAGGATACCGTTGCAGACTCCACGATGGAAGCTGAGTATATTGCTGCAAATGATGCTACCAAGGAAGCCGTCTGGATGAGGAAGTTCATCTCGGAGCTAGGAGTAGTTCCGACCATTGTTGATCCAATACCTTTGTATTGTGATAATAATGGGGCTATGGCGTTAGCCAAAGAGACAAGGTCCCATCAGTGATCCGGACACATCCTCAGGCGATATCATCTGATCCGGGAGATAGTTGATCACCGCGAGATCGTGAATCGGAGAGTAGATACAAAAGATAACACCGCGGATCCACTCACCAAGGCCCTCCCTCTGCTGCAGCATGAGCGACTTTTTGAGATGTTGGCTATGAGATACGCCAATAATTGGCCTTATTGCAAGTGGGAAATTGTTGGATATATGTATGCCCTAGAGGCCATTATATGATAGTGTATGTACCAGTATGTGTGTGTGTATATGTGTTAGTGTGTGTGTGTGTATTCAGTGGACATTCTTGCTCGACATGATAGTATGCTATCGGGTTGCACCTTTTATATTGACATGTTCATCAGATCATGCTTTCATTCATTTGGTACATTTTGATATAGCCTATAGGATGATGCAGGACTACTGAAATTATGATGCGGATCATACTAGTGGGACATGTGTAGTCTATGAGCATATCGTTGAAATGTTCCCAGTCTTAGGTGTATTGAAACGGGGCATCGATTTCACCAGAGTATACTAGCGTATACGTTACTTGTCCCATATGATGGGCGATGGATGATCCCATATCCATTGGTGTGGTGACACTAAAGATCGTATACGAGTGCTCAGTGGAGACTGGGTAAACTGAACGGACTCGCCAAGAACTCCTATGTGGTATTATATCTATGTCGGACAACAGTTCTCAGGTGACACAGGTACAGGTTAGTCTGTAGATCCGAGATCGTCATAGATTCTTGTGTGTCCTCCTAGTGTATTTTGATCTCCACCCTACCACGGCTCTACTGAGTCGTGCAAACAGGTGGATTTTGGGTACAGTCCCGAGGCACATGGAGGCAATGAGCGATAGGAGGGGTTTCGTCTCTCCCGGTATTGGGGGTTGTTGTTGCACCATGCACGATTGGCTATAACAGGAAATCCCTGGCCAGGGCTGCTGAGATTTACTGATAAGTATTATCTGTAGTTTCTCGATCTGTTATCTGCCATATACCGGCATGACTTATCTGAGTTATTGGGGTCGACAATACCATCACTAGACCTGATATGCAACATATTTGACGAAGAGACCGGTCTGTATGGTAAGTGTTGCCAGTTGACTCGACAGGAGTTTTAGCAGGATTGCTTGTGTTTCTTCTGATCGCTCAATACCTAGGAGCCATTACGTACTGCTGGTGTCGCTGACGATTTGTGGGCATGTGATGTGATCACTGCTTACTGCTAGTGTATTAATGAGTCTTAGAGTCCCACAAAAGAGTCTCCTAGCTCAGGCGAAATGATTTTGGGTCCATATGTGCTATGCGTGGCAGCTTGATTAAATGCGTGTATTGGATACCGTATTTTATTCGGGCGATTTACTATTGGGCGGGTCGTATGTGATATGACCGGGTTATTAAATCAAGTGTTGATTTAATATTAAGTCCATTAACTCATTTATTTAAACCTATTTCTTTTGTTGCATGCATCAGTGTATGTATATGTTGATGTGCATGCACACATGCAAGCAAACATGTGTCATGGTTGATGATACATTGGTGGTGGCAATGCAAGACTCACATGGTCACATTTTCATACATATATTTTGTTAATTTGAGATAAAGCAAAATGACAAATGAAATCATGGTTGACTATTCAACTCTCATTCTTGTGTTGACAAGTCAAAACCATGGTTTCATTTGCCTATGGTTTTGGCCCATGGTTTTGTTAGTGTATATGCCCTAGAGGCCATTACTGTATCATACTAGTTTGTATATTACTTGATGGAAGCTTGGGATATTCACCTTGTATAAACAATCTTGCTCAATATAGTAGTATGCTACTTGGTTTGTTTCTACTTCAATGTGTACTTGTGTTTATTTCAGTATATCACTTATACACATTAGTGGAGCCCTTAGGATCTTTGCTTGATTACCAGCGTTGTGATGGCAGTCACACTAGTGGGGGCTGGGTAATCTATAGGCACATCCTTTTACAGGTCCCTAGTCGTAGGACTATCGAGACAGGGCATCGATACTCCGGAGTAGACTAGCGTATGCGCTTCTCATCCCAGTGTGGGAGATGGTCTGTCCCACAGCCATCAGTACGTCGTACTGGAGATAGTATACGGGTGCTCGTTGGGTTACGAGTACACTGGACAGGACTCGTCGGGAACTGACAGGTTGGTATTATACCTATCGTCAGTTATCAGTTCCCAGGTGACATGAGTACAGCTTAGTCCGCTGACTTGACACTGACACTTCGCCTCGAGTGTGTTCCCACTGCACTTTGATCACTACCCTACCACGGCTCAAAGGAGTCGTGCAAACAGGTGGTGGTTGGGTGCAGTCCCGAAGCACTTGGAGGCAGTGACGGTTAGACAGGATTCGTCTCTCCCGGTATTGGGGGTTGACATCGCGCTGTGTCTAGGAGAGCCATTGCACGAGTAGTCCCTGGCCAGGGCAAGCGAGATATACTGGTAGGTTTCCAGTGTTATCTCAGGGTGTTTTGGGCTTCACTCCGACACGACTTGTACCGCTATTGGGGGACTGACGTTTTACCGCCCCCTAGGCCCGCCATGCGATGTATCAGACGAACAGACCGGACTGTACGGAGAATGTCACATTCAGACTCAGTAGGAGTTCAGATGGGGTTTCACCTCGTCAGCCTTCTTGTCGGCATCTACCTGGGGACCGTTACGCACAGCTAGTGCCGCTTGCGGTCTGTGGTTAAACCCACTGCCAGCGTAGTGTCGAGTCTTTAGAGTCCCACACAGAGGGTATTCGTCTCTGGGCAAAACGGAGTGGAGGTCGCATGGTTTTGCGACAGGGTTCGTTCTCATCCGCGCACTTGTGCACGTTTGGAGTCCGGACGGATTATACTGGCAGGCTCTGGTTTGAGCCAGATACTGGTATATGTTTTGGGGGTTGCTTTTATATCTTGGTAGTCTTGTTCCTCGGAACGAGAATGCAGGTGTGTATGCACAGTTGCTTGAGGCGGAGAATGAGGTTTTTCATTAGGGTTTCGGATCGGGTGCGTATGCACAGTTGACAGTTATCATTTTCCAAACCCTAATGGATTTGTATATTATCTATTAATAATAGTAATTAAATGAGAATTATGTTATGGTTGATTTTTGTTGACTTGTTGACCTTGGTTGACTTGTTGACCTTTGACCACCATCATGCTTTGAAGATCCTCCTTGATTCATGCTTACACTTCATTTAAAGAAGCATGATAGTGGTCATTCCTAAAATAACCATCAACTATTCTTATTTCAATTATTATCATTTAGATAATTCTTTTCTTTTTGCAATATGGTTGCAAGAAAGAGAAAATATTGCTCATTCTATCATTCTCACTCTCTCTCCTCATTTCATCTTCTTCTTCCTCTTGAAAAGAGAAACCTTCTCATGTGTTGAGAATCATTCTCTTTAGATAGAAAAGCAAACCCTAATCACTCTCTACTCTTTCTAGGATGAAGGTTTAGCAAGCCGGAAACCCTAGTTCACTCAAAGATCGAGGAAGAGCCCAAAGTCGAACCTTCGAGGTGGATCCATCTTCGACGGGAGAAGGCGACGAAAAGAGAACCATCAACCTCTACAAGGTTTGAAGAAGAAGGAGTTCAAGTTTAGGTATAACCATCTTCCATAGTAGCTAACTCTCTTTAGCTTGTTAACTAGTTTTAGTTTAGACAACGATCCCGACAAAGTTTAGTCCATGTTGCCTCTTGCGATAAAAATTCGTTTTTTATACCGTTTCCGCCTCCCCGTAAGTACCGGGGGTCGCAATATGGACTTACAGTGGTATCAGAGCCTAACTAAACTTAAACTAGCTTGGTAGTAAGGTGTAACGAAGTTCGGAACCGAAAAATCGCAAAACCGGAAAATCAAAACCCTAACTTTCTGTTGAATTTTTTTCTGCTCAAATTGAAAAAATTTATACTTGTAAAATCGTCTCAGGGTTTTCTAAGAACACACAAGAAAAACGATATCATGTTCTCTCCAAACCGCCGCGCTTCCGCGGCCTCACCTATTCATCTGGCCGCGGAACCGCCGCATGTTGGTTTCTTCTTTGCATCGTTTTTCGTGCAGTGTTCTTCTGTGTTGGTTTTGGGATTTTTAAGATATATTATATGTACCCAGATTTTCCAGAACTGAAATTCACTTTTGGGGTCCTATAATTCCGTATTTTTTTCCGAACTTCACTGCACTTTGGCTATGTTGGTTATATCTGTGATGTTTGCATGTATTGAACGTCGGCTAATCGCTATAAGTCGATTAGTCGGGGTTATACATGATCTGTAATGTTCTGGAATGTGTATATGAATGTGTTGGACTGTCGCGGGTGAATAGCCGGGGTGGATGTGAGATGAGCTTTTGTTTTTTCTTTCATTCATTGTAAATGTAAATTGATGTAATTATATTATTTGTTTGGCCGCACAACCGGGTCGGGGTTGTAGCCGTCATTGTATAATTCTTTTTACTGTTTTTGCTCCTAGGATAGACCCATGGTGGGGTGCACAAACTACCGGGAACTTGGCGGGTAGTTTGCCGCACCCGTAGGGGTCTTGGGTGGGGTATTTGCTATTCACCGCGACCGTGTTATCCGCTTTTCGTTTCAGGCTCGAAAGAAATGCGGATTGCTAGTATATCCAATGTATTCATCTGTGATCTGTAATGTCTATCATTGCTTTCTATTTAGGCGTTGCTTATGTTTTACAGCCGCGCTAGCCCAGCCCCCGCTCTGTCGTTAGTTAAGTAACCTAACGAGTGATGACGGGACCCCGTGGCGAATGCGAATGGCATAAGCGTACGTCATATTTTGGTTGTTTTCTGCAATGGTAGGAATTAAATGATGGGACGCATTAAAAGAACTAATGCAAGAATATCACGCATTAAAAGAACTAATGCAAGATAATAAACCAAGTTTAAGTCGATGGAACACTTTCGAAAAACCACTCGGTTCTTTTCAAAAACTAACTTTTAAATGCGGAGCTTGAGCCACTCCTTCTAAAAGCTATCTCGTTCCATCGATTATATCAAGTTCACTACGTTCACGGTTTCGCCAAAACCATTCGTAGCCCTCCATCGTTTCAGTTAGATATACGGTAGTATTCAAGCTATGTATTTTGACCTCACGCCAAGGCATAGTGATTGGTAGCTGCCGGATATTTATCTGTTGCATAGATAGAATGCGTTGTTTTGAGACAGTCGTACCACCATTTTGGCCTACGTCAAGGGTAGGTACGGGTGGATTCAAATCAACCGGGATAATGATGGGAAGAACTTGACATGTGACTTATGACATTTTGACCTCACGCCAAGGTCATAAGAGCATGGGGCAAAAATCCACATCGGGAGTTTCATAAGTACTGAAACTTGCTAGATTTGCATACCATTTGGAGTGTGATGATTATGGTAGGATTCCTTCATTTTCGTCACGCGATGATATTTGGATCCCGATCCTACTGTGAGTATATGCTACTCCTCGGGAAATTTCTCACTAAACGATCAATGCTATAAACCTAGTAGGTGCCTAGAAAGGTGTTAGCGGGGCTACGCCCCCAGGGAAAAGAGGTTCTTAAATTAAGGAACTTCGCGAAAGCGTTGGAAAACCTCCCTCGAAGTACCGACACTGGCCTGGCTGAACGGTTAAGCAAGTATTGTACGGTGGGATTGATCCCGGCTAATTCTTCCTTTGTGGTTTGAGGAGGGATTCGAGAGACAGTGGGAGCCATCCTGTTTAGACAAATTAAAAACCATTCTAAACTTGCAAGAGCATCGTGCTAAGTGTTTCTTCTCTCCCCCTGCAGCGACCAAATCGAAATGACTGGACTTAAGTTACTTCTAGATAAAAACATACTGACAGGGCCAAACTACAAAGATTGGCTCAGGAATGTCAAATTGGCAATCTCTTACGACAAGCTGGGGTATCTTCTTAACAGCAAAGCTCCCCCCGTCCCAGGTCCCACCTCCAGCGTCGCGGATAAGGAAATCCGTAAGACTTGGGAGATTGACAGCGCGAAGGCCAGATGCCTCGTACTTGCCTCGATGGACAATGACCATCAGAGGAGGCACGAGAATATGGATTTGGAATCCATATTTCTTCATACAAAAGAACTGTATGGAGAGCAGTCTCGTATCGCAAGATACGAAGTGTCGAAGAAGTTATTTTCGACTAAGTTGGCCGTCGGATCATCGGTAGCGGACCACGTGCTTAAGATGATTGGCTACACTGAGGAGCTCGCGGAACTTGGGACCACGTTGGATAGTGAACTCTACACCGATATAATTCTCCAGTCCCTTCCATCCACTTACGCCCAGTTCATACTGAATTTCAACTTGCAAGAAAAGGAAGTTGAACTTTCAGAACTCCTCAACCTGCTGAGGAGCGCAGAGGGCACCCTACAGAAGGGTAGGGATACATCCACTTTGTTTGTAGGAGGATCTTCTTCTTCTAGGTCCAAGGCGAAAGCCAAGGGAAAGAAGAAGAAAGCCCCCGCCAAACCAAGAGGCGGTGTTAGTAAAGTGGGTGCGAAGGGAAAGGAAAAGGCAACAAAGATAGCGGGGAAGCTTGTTGGTAAAGAGGAATGCTTCTATTGTCACAAGAGTGGACACTGGAAGAAAGATTGCAGGGCTTGGAAAGCCAGGACACAGGAACTGAAGCAGGTTGCGGCTTCAGCTTCAGGTGTGTATGTTATTGAAAACTGTCTTTCTATAAACTCTACTTCCTGGGTATTGGATACCGGATCAGGATCTCATATCTGTAATTCTTTGCAGGCGTTGAGAAACCGTAGGTTTTTGAAGGAAGGTGACATGACCCTCAGAGTTGCGAACGGAGCTAGCATGGATGCTAAAGCCGTGGGGGACTATCACCTAGGAATGTCAGATGGACATGTTTTGGTTTTGCGTAATTGCTTTTTTGTACCCAACGCAACTTGTAATATCATTTCTGTATCTTTGGTTTCTAAAGAAGGTTATGAATTTGCGTTTGTAAGTAATGTTGTTAACATTCACCTTAATCAAGTTCTGATTGGGTCAGGTACACTGAGCAATGGTATATACGTATTAAACCAACCACAGATTTTCAATGTCCAGAATACACACAAAAGAAAGTCACCAGATATTAATCAGACTTTCTTATGGCATTGTAGATTGGGTCACATCAATGAGAGAAGGTTGACGAAGTTACATACAGAAGGGTATTTGAATGCGTTCGAATATCAATCGTATGCCACTTGTCAATCCTGTCTCAAGGGAAAGATGACAAAGACTCCGTTTACCGGACATGGAGTAAGAGCGAGCGAGCTCTTGGGACTCGTACACAGTGACGTGTGCGGTCCAATGTCTACACATGCCCGAAGCGGACATTCTTACTTCATTACTTTTACGGATGACTTCTCAAGGTACGGTTATGTCTTCTTAATGAAACATAAGTCCGAGGCCTTTGGAAAATTCCAGGAGTATAAGAATGAAGTAGAGAAACAGACCGGCAAAAGTATTAAGATTCTAAGATCGGATCGAGGTGGAGAATACTTAAGTGCCGAATTCCTGGACTATTTAAAAGAGAATGGGATTCTCTCTCAGCTTACTCCTCCATACACCCCGCAACATAACGGTGTATCGGAGAGACGGAATCGCACCCTATTGGATATGGTACGGTCTATGATGAGTAACGCTGAGTTACCGCGATCATTCTGGGGGTATGCGCTAGAAACAGCTGCATACCTATTGAACCGAGTTCCTACTAAGACTGTGCCTACCACACCATATGAGTTATGGAGTGGGAAGAAACCCTATCTTCAGTACTTGAAGATTTGGGGATGTCCAGCTTATGTCAAAAAGCAGCATGCGGACAAGCTCGAGGCACGCTCAGTACTGTGCAATTTTGTGGGATACCCAAAGAACTCCAGGGGGTATCTTTTCTATTACGCAGAGGAGCAAAAAGTCCTTGTTTCTCGTAATGCCCATTTTCTGGAACATCAGTTCTTAGAAAAAGAAGTAAGTGGGAGCGAAATAGAACTGGAAGAAATTCCAGAACCACAGACTATTACTGAAAGCTTAATGGAACCAGAGGGTTCAAATGAACAGGACATTCCTATGCCGCTCCGCAGAAGTAGTAGGCAGTCTCATCCGCCCGAGAGATACTACGGTTTTCTCATAGACGGGGATAGAGAGGATTGCATCATAGACTATGATGAGCCTACTAGCTTCCAGCAGGCCGTTCAGAGCATTGACTCGGTAAAATGGCTGGATGCAATGCGGACCGAAATGGAGTCCATGTACACCAATAAAGTATGGACGTTGGACATTGCTCCAGACGGGGTAAAACCCGTAGGATGCAAGTGGATCTTCAAAAGGAAGATTGGTGTAGATGGACAGGTTGAGACCTATAAAGCTAGACTTGTAGCAAAGGGTTTCCGTCAAAGACCTGGCTTGGACTACGACGAAACCTTTTCTCCAGTGGCTATGCTGAAATCCATTCGGATCCTTCTTGCCATTGCTGCCTTCCACGATTATGAAATTTGGCAGATGGACGTAAAAACCGCTTTTCTAAATGGAAATTTAGAGGAGTGTGTCTATATGGATCAGCCAGAGGGTTTCATCCAGAGTGGGAGCAGCGGAAAGGTGTGCAAGTTGCTTAAGTCCATCTATGGACTAAAGCAGGCATCGCGGAGTTGGAACATCTGTTTTGATGAGACGGTCAAGGAATTTGACTTTATCAAAAATCCAGATGAACCATGCATCTATAGTAGATTTGTAGCGAGAACTGTGGTATTCCTTGTTTTATACGTGGATGACATTCTCTTAATAGGAAATGACATTCCTATGCTACAATCTGTCAAGGGTTTCTTGTCACACAGGTTCTCCATGAAAGACCTGGGTGATGCCTCTTACATCCTGGGGATCCGGATCCATCGTGATAGATCCAAGAGGATATTAGGACTTTCACAGTCCAGGTACATCGACACCGTACTGAAAAGATTCAGTATGGAAGATTCCAAGCGCGGTAACTTACCGGCTTGTCACGGGATCACCCTCTCTAAAGAGATGTCTCCCAAGACTGATTTGGAGAGGGATCGCATGTCTATTATACCCTACGCTTCTGCGGTAGGCTCTATAATGTATGCGATGTTGTGTACCAGACCGGATGTAGCTTATGCACTGAGTGTAGTAAGCCGGTATCAGTCAAACCCTGGGGAGAAACATTGGATAGCAGTAAAGAACATTCTCAAGTACCTGAGGAGGACTAAGGAGATGTTCTTGGTGTATGGCGGAAAAGACCTCCAGATTGAGGCCTTTGCTGACTCCAGCTTCCAGAGTGACAAGGATGATTCCAAGTCCATGTCGGGTTTTGTCTTTACCCTCAACGGAGGGGCGGTGTGTTGGAAGAGTTCCAAACAGGAAACCGTTGCAGACTCGACTATGGAAGCGGAATACATCGCTGCATCTGATGCCGCAAAAGAAGCTGTCTGGATAAGGAAGTTCTTAAAAGAACTTCAGGTGGTTCCGTCCATTGTTGACCCAGTACCTCTGTATTGCGACAACAACGGGGCTATAGCTTTAGCAAAGGAACCCAGGTCCCATCAGAGATCCAGGCACATCTTGAGGCGGTATCACCTGATCAGGGAGATCGTGGATCGCAAGGAGATCGAGGTTCGGAGGGTTGCTTCAGAAGAGAACACTGCAGATCCATTCACCAAGGCCCTACCCCAGACTCAGTTCGAGCGGCTGATCGAGATGATAGGTCTTCGATACGCCAGTACATGGCCTTAGTGCAAGTGGGAGATTGTTAGTGTATATGCCCTAGAGGCCATTACTGTATCATACTAGTTTGTATATTACTTGATGGAAGCTTGGGATATTCACCTTGTATAAACAATCTTGCTCAATATAGTAGTATGCTACTTGGTTTGTTTCTACTTCAATGTGTACTTGTGTTTATTTCAGTATATCACTTATACACATTAGTGGAGCCCTTAGGATCTTTGCTTGATTACCAGCGTTGTGATGGCAGTCACACTAGTGGGGGCTGGGTAATCTATAGGCACATCCTTTTACAGGTCCCTAGTCGTAGGACTATCGAGACAGGGCATCGATACTCCGGAGTAGACTAGCGTATGCGCTTCTCATCCCAGTGTGGGAGATGGTCTGTCCCACAGCCATCAGTACGTCGTACTGGAGATAGTATACGGGTGCTCGTTGGGTTACGAGTACACTGGACAGGACTCGTCGGGAACTGACAGGTTGGTATTATACCTATCGTCAGTTATCAGTTCCCAGGTGACATGAGTACAGCTTAGTCCGCTGACTTGACACTGACACTTCGCCTCGAGTGTGTTCCCACTGCACTTTGATCACTACCCTACCACGGCTCAAAGGAGTCGTGCAAACAGGTGGTGGTTGGGTGCAGTCCCGAAGCACTTGGAGGCAGTGACGGTTAGACAGGATTCGTCTCTCCCGGTATTGGGGGTTGACATCGCGCTGTGTCTAGGAGAGCCATTGCACGAGTAGTCCCTGGCCAGGGCAAGCGAGATATACTGGTAGGTTTCCAGTGTTATCTCAGGGTGTTTTGGGCTTCACTCCGACACGACTTGTACCGCTATTGGGGGACTGACGTTTTACCGCCCCCTAGGCCCGCCATGCGATGTATCAGACGAACAGACCGGACTGTACGGAGAATGTCACATTCAGACTCAGTAGGAGTTCAGATGGGGTTTCACCTCGTCAGCCTTCTTGTCGGCATCTACCTGGGGACCGTTACGCACAGCTAGTGCCGCTTGCGGTCTGTGGTTAAACCCACTGCCAGCGTAGTGTCGAGTCTTTAGAGTCCCACACAGAGGGTATTCGTCTCTGGGCAAAACGGAGTGGAGGTCGCATGGTTTTGCGACAGGGTTCGTTCTCATCCGCGCACTTGTGCACGTTTGGAGTCCGGACGGATTATACTGGCAGGCTCTGGTTTGAGCCAGATACTGGTATATGTTTTGGGGGTTGCTTTTATATCTTGGTAGTCTTGTTCCTCGGAACGAGAATGCAGGTGTGTATGCACAGTTGCTTGAGGCGGAGAATGAGGTTTTTCATTAGGGTTTCGGATCGGGTGCGTATGCACAGTTGACAGTTATCATTTTCCAAACCCTAATGGATTTGTATATTATCTATTAATAATAGTAATTAAATGAGAATTATGTTATGGTTGATTTTTTGTTGACTTGTTGACCTTGGTTGACTTGTTGACCTTTGACCACCATCATGCTTTGAAGATCCTCCTTGATTCATGCTTACACTTCATTTAAAGAAGCATGATAGTGGTCATTCCTAAAATAACCATCAACTATTCTTATTTCAATTATTATCATTTAGATAATTCTTTTCTTTTTGCAATATGGTTGCAAGAAAGAGAAAATATTGCTCATTCTATCATTCTCACTCTCTCTCCTCATTTCATCTTCTTCTTCCTCTTGAAAAGAGAAACCTTCTCATGTGTTGAGAATCATTCTCTTTAGATAGAAAAGTAAACCCTAATCACTCTCTACTCTTTCTAGGATGAAGGTTTAGCAAGCCGGAAACCCTAGTTCACTCAAAGATCGAGGAAGAGCCCAAAGTCGAACCTTCGAGGTGGATCCATCTTCGACGGGAGAAGGCGACGAAAAGAGAACCATCAACCTCTACAAGGTTTGAAGAAGAAGGAGTTCAAGTTTAGGTATAACCATCTTCCATAGTAGCTAACTCTCTTTAGCTTGTTAACTAGTTTTAGTTTAGACAACGATCCCGACAAAGTTTAGTCCATGTTGCCTCTTGCGATAAAAATTCGTTTTTTATACCGTTTCCGCCTCCCCGTAAGTACCGGGGGTCGCAATATGGACTTACAGGTTTTGCTTAAACTCAAGTTACAAAATATCTAGATATTTTATAACCATAGTTTGGCATGATACTCTCTCTTACTCTCTTGAGTTAAGAAAGGGTTATCATTATCATTATTCTCATTATTCTCTTGAGTTTATCTTGAGCCATCTCCTTCTTCCTCTCTCTCCTCAAATCTCACTAGGGTTTCAATAGAAAGAGAAAGGATTAAAAAGAAAAGGTTTTTACTTGAGATCAGAACCCAAATCACCATTCTACTTTGGTCATGCCCATTTGAGTGGAGTGTTAGCTTCTTCTTCATCCTTGATCAAGAGAAACTTGGAGCTTGGTGCAAAGAGACTTCGTGGTGGATCGTCGTGGACTCAGAAGGACAGAAGCCAACCGGTTCAAACCTCAATCGATCCAAGGAGTCTAGGAGGTGGTCTACAAAGGTTGTATTCTCTTCCATTTAGTGTTAGACACTTGTAGTATATGATACTAGCTAGTTGTTACTCTATCTTTCTAGTTCGATTCATGGTTGGAATTGTTTAGCACCCTCTAAAATTTTTGTTATAGCAAGTGTGATGCAACCCTAAACCTAGTGTGATGCTATAGAATCCCTACAGTTGTGTTCCGCCGTTCAGCGAAGAGCTAGCTCATGCTTGGGGATGCCCATTTATTTATGGCTTATGCTTATTCGTGTTTTGTACCCGTTTGGGGCCAGTTTTTACAAAGGAAACACTGCCGAAATTTTCATTAAATTTGAGCTTGTTATAAAGACTTTCCAAGTGACTTTTCTAAGTTAACTTAATTTTGAAAACAAGTTTTCCTTCACTCTGTTTATTTAACGGTTTAGATTTCTATGTTTTGGCTTACTTAGATTACGCTACGCCTCTAAACGTTGCGTGATTTAAGTGCCAGTCACGTTCCGTACATTTCGGTCGTGAAAGTTTTCAATCACAAAAACACCCGAAGCCGAAGCCATAACATGCTTCGGATCCTGGATTCTGTCTTTCCAAGCCATGCATTCCTTCTGCCAATGCCCTTTCCCGTGACAATATGAACTACCCTCCTTCCCTACTGTTAGCGCTGAAACTTTTGCCCTGCCCTTTTCTTCTACCTTACTGACACCGCATATCGGCTTTGTGGAGGTCTTCTTCTTCTCACCCTTGGCTCTCGCTTTGGATCCAGAGGAGGAAGATTTCCTAATAAGAAGAGCGGGTGTCTCCCTGGTTTCCTTCAGGGTGCCCTCAACTAGAAGTACAACTTTCTTCCCCTGGGTGTAAGTAGATGGTAGGGACTGAAGAATCAAGTCAGCATATGACTCATTCTCCTACGTCGTCTCCAGGTCCGTGAGCTGTTTAATACAGCTGATCATTGTAGGGATGGGGTCCCCTACAGATAACCCAAAAGCCAACCTCGCTTGAAGCAATTCCTTCGAGGTCTCATATCTTACTTTACGAGATTGCTCTCCATATAAATCTTTGTTATGGAGGAGGATGGAAGCTAAGTCCATCTTCTCGTGCTGCCTCTGGTTTACACCATCTACGGAGGACAACACGAGACACTTGGCATTCACACGGTCTTTTTCCCCTGTCTTACGGACATCAACATCCACGACAGTAGAAACTGGACCTGGGACGGCGGGGCGATATTAGTAAGGATGTTGCCGATCTTGTCATAGGTAATGGACATCTGGACAAACCTTTCCAATCAATATAGTCTGGTTTAGTCAATTAATTATCTAGCTGTAACCTAAGTCCGGTCACATAGTTGCTGCAATTAGGAGGGAGAGGAGAAACGCTCAGTATGATGCTCTTGCAAGTTTAGGTTGGTTTTTAGTTTATCTAAACAGGATGGCTCCTACTGTATCTTGAATCATTCTTTAAACCTGTAGGGTGTTTTTCGTCACCCCATTGAGATGGGAATACGCGCATGCTTATCAAGCGCATTACAGATTCCCCCTGCCTAGGGTAGGCGGGGGTTTATTGATTGTGGGGATCCGAATCTTCGGCAGCCGCGGACTAAGTTGCCGTTAATTACCCCTCGCATTTGGAGCGAGGGAACCTCCGATTAACGGGTTAAACTGGTCATGCGAACTCAATGTGCAGCGTGCGTGTGTTGTATTTTGAAAGGGGGATTTGGATACATCGGGAGCAACGCGGAGTTTTTACGGGGGTCCCACTACTCGGATAGCGGGCTGGGGGTCAAGGAGGCTAGCAGCACCCTTGCGGGGTGCAGGGCAGCGCCCGGGCCCAAAATTTTTTTTGGCAGGGACAGTGTTGTAGAGTATGTGTGTGTGTGTATCTATATATATATACATATATACATATATAAAAAAGGAAGAAAAAGCGCCCAAAGGACGCGTGGGGCCAGCGCCTTGAGCGATGTGCGCTTAGGTGATGTGCGCTTAGGCGCTAGCACGCCACGTGTCGGCACATGGGCGCTGGGCGCTTGAACGCTAGGCGCTCAAGCGCTAGCGCGCTACGTGTCAGCACTGGGCGCTGCGCGCTAGGCGCTCAAGCGCTAGCGCGCCACGTGGGCGCTAGGCGATGGAGCGTTCGGCGCTCGAGCGCTAGCGCGCCACGTATCGGCATATGGGCGCTGGGCACATGGACGCTGGGCGCTTGAGCGCTCGGTGCTTGAGCACGAGAGTACCACGTGTCGGCACGTAGGCGCTGGACGTTTGAGCGCTCGGCGCTCGAGCGCTAGCGCGCCACGTGTCGGCATGTGGGCGCTTGAGCACTAGAGAGCGCTAGTGCACCACGTGATGGCACGTTGGTACTTGGCGTTTGAGCACTGGGCGCTTGAACGCTAGGCTCTCGAGCGCTAGCACACCACGTGTCGGCACGTGGGCGCTGGGCACTTGAGCGGAAGGCGCTCGGGCGCCGGCGAGAAAAAAAGGGCTTTTATCCCCAGAAACTTCCGAAAGAGAAATTAGAGTGGAGTTACGCTCCTAAGATGTTTTGAAGCTGATGAAGGGCTCCTCCCCTTGCGCCCTAGTTCTTCCCCAAAGTGGGGTTTCTGGAGATGTGTCTCCTTCTTCTTCCTTTGTTGGCCTGATCTTGAAGATCACGAAGTGTGAGATTTTGAAAATCTTTTCTTTTTGAGATCTGATGGAAGATCTGAGTTCCCCTTTGTGGATTTTGTGGTGAAAAACTATTTAGTTTTATAAAAGGAAGAGTACAACTCTTGATTTAATTCAAAAGAAAGAAGAAGGTTTTAGAACCTTGAGGAAGGAGAAAGATCTGAGATCTAGATTTGCTCTTGGAGAGAGAAAAAAAAGATGTTGAGATATTTCATTATCCTTGCCTTTATAGGCTACATACTTTACACATAGCCCTCGGGCTTCACAAAATGGCATTTTGCCTATCCCATGGCTCATGTGCCATTTCTTTTTGCACATAAACTATGGGTTTTACAAAAATTTGGCTTTATGCCTATTTCTTTTACATTCATTCCTAAAATAAAATAAATGGAATACAATAAAATTATTTATTATAAAAATTTTATCTTGGCATGGGGGGAGGCCGGCCGCTTCATGTTCGGACTCGACCCGGGCATGGGCCCACTTGATCTGGGCTTGGGCCCACTTGCCTTGGGGTTGACTTTATTTGACTTGGTCAACCGGGGTGTAAATTTTTACTGTCCCCCATCAATAAATGCACACCAGACATGTGGGTCGTGTGCATAGAATTGATGGATCTTCTTTCATGTGGAGGCGACTTGATTTGGTTCCCGCTTTTGGGAAGCTGGCACTGCCCTTTTTACGACATGGACGGTCGATTCTTGTCTTGTCTCCATGATGGAGTGTCTGGTTGACTTGATTCCAAGGCGTAGCGTAATTCCGACGAGGAAGTCATTGCTGCCCTTTTAGCGACGTGGACGGTCGGTGCTGCCCTTTTAGCGACGTGGACGGTGCTGCCGTTTTTGCGACTTGGACGGTCGGTTCTGCCCTATTTTTGACTTGGACGGCCAATGCTGCCCTTTTAGCGACTTGGACGGTCGATGCTGCCCTTTTAGCGACTTGGACGGTCGGTTCTGCCATTTTCACGACTTGGACGGTCGGTTCTGCCCTTTTTGCGACTGGGACGGTCGGTTCTCCCCTTTTTGGGACTCGGACGGTCGATGCTTCCCTTTTAGCGACGTGGACGGTCGGTGCTTCCCTTTTTGCGATGTGGACGGTCGATTCTGCCCTATTTGCGACTTGGACGGTCGGTGCTGCCCTTTTTGCGACGTGGACGGTCGATGCTGCCCTTTTTGCGACCTGGACGGTCGGTGCTACCCTTTTTGTGACGTGGACGGTCGGCGCTGCCCTTTTTGTGACGTGGAGGTCGGTGCTGTCCTTTTTGTGACGTGGACGGTCCGTCGATTCTGCCATTTTTGCGACTTGGAAGGTCGGTGCTGCCTTTTTTACGATGTGGACGGTCGATTCTTCCATTTTTGCGACTTGGACGGTTGATGCTGAATTTGACTTGTGCCGCTTCTTGTGGTGTCAAGGATGAAGTCGGCTTATTTCTGAGGTGGAATTTGATTCTGCCAGGGAGGTCATTGGTTGTTTTGCTGATTTGATGCGATTTGGATTGAAATCAACACCGCTACACTGGAATATGGTACCAGGAGCGAATCATCATCTGTCATGACAGGATTTAGGGATTTTGGTTTTGGTTTGGCATCAGCATCGCTACGCTAGAATATGGTACCAGGAGCGAATCATCATTTGCCGTGTGGGAATTTCCCCCGTCCCAGTTTAATAACTTAGGGGTCATCTGTTCCCAGTTTAACGACTTAGAGGTCATCTATTCCCAGTTTAAAGACTTAGAGGTTTATTGGATTGGAGTCTGGAATTTTGGGGTTAGGATGGGTATCAGCGTTGCTAACACTGAAGCACATGTGCCAGGAGCAATTCATCTTTTGCCTTTTCCTGTTAGGAAGCGGTGGCTTAGGAGACAGTTTTAGGTCCCTATTACCTAAGGTTTTTCAATTTTATGAGCCGTAAGGGTCTCATAAAAGCATTTTCTCCCTACGAGTCGAAAGGATCTCGTAGGTGTAGTTTCTCTTTAGGAGTCGTGGGGACTCCCAAGTGTGTTTTTCCTTTGTGAGTCGTAAGGATCCCACGAAGGTTTGTACTTATCATATATCGTGAGGACACATTAGTGGGTCTTCCTAAATGGAGCATAAGTCCAAGGGCGAAGACCAGCCGCGTAACTGGTGATTGCGGTGGGGCATGGGTATGCTGAGAATTATTTGAGCCCGTGGATGGCATACGGTAGTCGATTTGGGGACTAACCGTAGGGCCGGGAGAATTTTGAGAAATTGGGTTTTGGTTGGCATCTGCACCGCTGCACTGGCATATGATACCAGGAGCGACTCATCATTCGCCGTTTGGGGACTTTAGAATTTGGATCTTGTTTGGCATCAGCATTGCTGCACTGGAATAATGCCAGGTGCAACTCATCATTTGCCCCGGGAGGACTTGGGATTTGGTTTTTTTGGGTCGGCATCAGCACCACTAACACTGAAGCGAAATGGCAAGAGCGACTCATCATTTGCCGTTGCCCGTTGGAGAGTGATCGCTCAGGAGACAGGTTTGGATCACTATCACATAAGGCATTTCAATTTTATGAGCCGTAAGGGTCTCATAAAAGCATTTTCTCCCTACGAGGCGAGTGTATGTTCTCCTTAGGAATCGTGAGGATTCCTAAGTGTGTTGCTCCTTTATGAGTCGTAACGATCTCACGCAAGGATTTTCTCCTCACAAGGTCGAGAGGACTTTGCGAGTGTATTTCATCTTTTTTTACGAGTTTGCGCCCTTTCTTGTTTTCACAAACTCACCGCTAGTCCTGCTGTTTTTACTCACGGAGCCCTTTCGGATTTTCAACCGTGCCAGTTTTGCTTGTGGACATACCGTTTTTTTTTTTGCCGCTGGTGGGACTTTAAAAGTAGTCTCACCGGCAGGATTTGGGAGAGATAAGGGTCGTTTACGCCCGTGGATTGTATACGGTTTTACAGGATGTATGATCCGGACCGTAGGGTTGGTGTGCTCAATTCACCTGCAACTTGGAGCATTCACGCGTAGTATTTCTTGAGATATCGTCCATTGATGGGTGGCATGGGCCTTTCTCCATTAGCACTTATTAGTTGGTAGGATCCTCCGTCGAACACTTTCTCGGTGATGTATGGTCCTTCCCAGTTTGGCTCGAATTTTCCCTTGGCATGTCAATTAGGGATGATCGGTCTTTTGAGGACCAATACCAATTCGCCTTTCTTGAAAGCGTGGAGACGAGTCATCGTATTATAGGCCCATGACATTTGGGCTCGGTACAGCTCCAGATTTTGCTATACTGCAAGCCTCTTTTCTTCGAGGGCGTCAAGCTCCTCCAGCCGAAGGAGGAAATTTTCCTCCTCCATCAATTCGTGTTGAACGGCCATTCTTAAGCTTGGAACTTCGACTTCGAGGGGGAGGATCGCCTCCACTCCGAAGAGCAATGAGTATGGAGTGGACTGAGTTGGAGTACGGTGCGTGGTACGATATGCCCACAACGCCTCGTGAAGCTTGAGATTCCAGTCTCTCTTGTTGGCTGAAGCATTTTTCCTTAGGAGTTTGCATAGAGTCTTATTGAAGGCTTCGGCTAGCCTATTGGCCCTTGGATTATAAATGGAGGAATATCTCCAGTCTATCTTGTGTTGAGTAGCGAATCACGAGACTTTGAAGCTTTTGAAAGAAGGCCCGCTGTCAGAAATGATTCTTCTCGGTGTACCGAAATGGTATAGAATATTATGCTGGAAGAATGTCAGAATATCTTGTGTCTTGACTTCTTTTAGCGGGACAGCTTCAGCCCATCTAGAGAAGTAGTCTGTTGTAGCCAGTATGAACCGGTGACCTTTGAATGACGGAGGATCAATTGGACCAACTATGTCGGTTCCCCAGACTTCGAAGGGCCACGACACCACCGTTGGATGCAACGGATTGGGGTGCTTATGAATGAAATCACCGTGAATTTGGCGGATATAACATTTCTTTGCATGCTCTCTGCAATCCCGTATCATGGTGGGCCAGTAATACCCAAGCCGTTTTATTTGAAGTCGCATCTTGGGGCCGGACTGGTGAGCCCCGCAGACACCTGAGTGAACTTCTTTCATAACTTTTTGGGCTTCGGCCGATGACAGGCACCTGAGCCAGAGTTGGTTATATGACCTGCGTTATAGCGTGTCATTTGCAAACACGTATCGGAGAGCTCTCTTCTTCAGCTGAACCCTTGCAGACCTTCCTTCGGCAGCTTGTCGTATCGGAAGTACTTTTTGAAGGGTTCTCTCCATTCGGGCTCGTCTTGAATGATCGAAGCTTCTTCGGCGGGACTGCTCTTCTGTTCCGCGCTTTCCTCTTCTCATAGAGAGACAGGGGGTAGAATTTGCTGGCTCCTGACTGTTATCAGAATTTCGTCTATGTCAGGATCAGTCAGCTCCTTGGCTAAGCGAGCGAGTACGTCGGCCTTTTCGTTTAACGCTCTGAGGACTCTCGTTAGTTCAATGTGAGTGAACTGTTTCATGAGTTCCACCACCCGGCTTCTGTACCGAGCTAACTCGGGTTTGTATATCTTATAGTCGCCGCTTACTTGGTTGATGACAAGCTGGGAGTCACCGTAAACCCGTAGCCGAAGGATTTCCATTTCTATGGCGAGCTCCAAACCAGCTATCAGAGCTTCATACTCGGCTTCATTATTTGTGCGAGGCTCGGTGAGAGCAAAAGAACGCAGTAGGGTTCCCAGTGATGGCATGATGAACACCAATCCTATCCCTGCTTTTATCTCCGGGACGCTTGATTTACTGGAGGCCCTTATAGATGAGGCCCCATCGAAGTAGAGCTCCCAACATAGACCGTCATTCTCGAGGTGCAACAATAGTTCGTCGGGTTACTCGCAATTGAGTGGTAACCCTTCAGGTATGGGATGAGCAGCGAGAAAGTCTGCAAGAGCTTGCTGTCACGACCCGAAAGAGCTCGTGACTGGCCCTTGAATCCTATGAAGTCTACAGGACTCCATCTGATCCAAGTAAGCCAAAAGCCCAGAAATCTAAAACCATTTAAGGAGTAAATAAGGAAAAACTAGTTTTAAGAGGTAAAGAAATCGTGTTTTGAAAATCAAGTTTTTAAATAACTAAGCCGAAAAAGTATTTTTAAATTGTGTAATTTTTCCTGAAAATTTCGGCAGAGTTTCCTTTGTAAAAACTGGCCCCAAACGGGGTACAACAAGAATAATATATATGAGATGATAAAAGGAATCCCCAAGCGGGAGCTAGCTCTTCGTCAATCGACGGTCACAACCACGTAAGCAATAATAATATACAACGCCAAAGGGCGAGGATCAAAACCCAAAAAGAAACTCAAAACAGCCAGAAAACCGTAATACTACAAGCGCGACACTAAGGTCGAAATAATACAACACTATTTTCTAAGTCTGAAGCAATATACAAGTTTTGGTTGATGGGAATTCTAGATACAATAAATAATACATGAACAATGGCGGTTCTGATACAAAAGAACCCACCTATCCAAGCAAGTCACCCATAAGGAAGCAGTGTGCCAGAAATGCCGCTATGGAATCTGTACGGCAAACCTGCAAGAACTGGGGCACAACGGGGGTGAGTTGCCAACTCGTGAATAGAAAATATCTACAAGCCGAGATCGGATGCATGACCTATCCTAGGTCAATACGATCAGATATAAATAAACCTCAATATGAATAAAGCTGAAGCATGCTAAACTGGCAATGAAATCTCTATACATGAGTGTAGTGCCAAGTGCTCGTGCTAGTGCCTCAGGTAATAGCATGTCATGAATATAAGGTATAGTCAATGTAATCAAATCTGCACACACGTGGATCCTGTCCACTCGTCACCTACTGACAATAACCACCATGCATGTAAATATCATAAAACCTATGCATGGAAATATGAGGACATAATCCACCCGTGTCCCTCGCGACACGTCAAATCATGGAACCGGAGTGCCCAGCATCGGCACTCGAAAACATCATTAAAACTGTGCCCAGCATCGGTACGTAAATCCTCATATATCGGGCTCCGTCAGTCCGGATCATCCCACGGGCTCTGTCTGCGGTATCGGCCCTCGGCCCCGGCAGTACGCCCAAATCCATCTATCGACTCTGGTCAGTATCCTCCGGATAACCGCCAGGTCCAACCGATCACCGGTAGGTACTCGCCCGCCTCCAGGCTCAATCGGCAAAGCTCATCGATCATCTTGTTGAGGGGAACCATACCGGGTCCACCATGTACCCGCAATCGGCTCATCCACTCCTCGATTCGGGTTTCACATGTCGCTCTCAGCACCGAGAAAACACATGGTGGACGCTTTGAAATATCATATCAAGGGTAACCGGGTTTGTAAAGCAATAACATATTCTCTTTTGAAACACCCTCGGTTCCCAAATCCAGAAATATCATAGAAACAACGTATCTCAATGCGTACAATCAAAAGCATGAAGTATGCGACATGTAAAGGAAGGTATGCACATCATCATGTCATGCAAGGATCATATACTAAATGAAATAGTACTACAGTGTAGTGACATGGCAATTATCGATGATGAGTGTGTGAGCCGGCAACAAGTGTACGTGGAACATATGCATCATCGATAATGGTGCTGGTGTCCTAGCAGTATGACTGAAATATATCAACAATACAAGCGATGCAATGAAATAGCAGGAATATGCGGAAACGAATAATCAACGCAAAAGTACAGAACCTGCCCCAATAGATATGTCATGCAACCGTGCCTTTTGAAATAAGACGAATAAGGGCTTTTGGTAAAACAAGGGCTACGGTGTCTTAAGAAAAGATGAATCATTTGAAAATATCCGTATAACCCTTCTGCCTATCTTTAAAATATCCCCGATTCGTTAGCTTTGAAATAGGCATGTCTCGGCTCAGTCTAATGTCTACTAAGTAATCTAGACAGGAGGGATATGAAACCACCTAATCTGAGTCAATATATATAGATATGATAGTCGGTGATCTCGCCTCAATAACATATCGTAAGATATCCTCGAGTCATGAGTGCGGATCTATCATCAATACCGGCTCGTACGGTAAATCGTCGTACGGCATCCCAATAACTGGGTAGGGGTCAATATCACACTATCTCACCACATATCAGGTATCACTTATCATCAGATCGCACAATCTGGGGTACTACTCTAAGTCTAGTACAAATCGATACCATCTATAAAAATATGAATGCGGGTAAAGCACATGTCCAAAGGCCCGCTAAAACTATCATATCGCACCTCAAAGATAAGCTATGTCACATTGCCGATCTCACGGCCTCACATCAAGTATCATCTCAACCCACGTATCATCCTCAAATCCCCTATATAAACACATAGTCCCATACCCATGTGCAGATATACGCACCATCATATGCGCACAGATATATGAAAGAATGTATGCAAGTATGTGTGTATGTGTGAGTGTGGGTGCAACCACTATCCTAGGGTTTCGCACTACTCAACCAATACATTCTTATCATCAAAATACCATTATTACCATCAATAACCCTAAACAACACATAATAAATATACGTGTGTATACGTATTCGTATACATCACCACGGACTACGGGGGTGCTATACGCCATCCACCCGACTTCTCCCCGTAGATATAAATCTACTCACCTTGCTTCTCATGTGTCGGTGTCGATGTCGCCATCTTCATCTTCTTTGCCTCAACCTCTCGTAGGGTACCTACAAGTATATCACAACGCTAAAGCACATGAAAACCACATCGGAAACCAAAATAGCACATGCTACCCGCATAGGTAAAAACCTATCGACTCACATGTAAACACGATCAATATCCACTTGTCGTTGACGTCCAAACGCCACCCGACAGGAATGAATCACCAAATACCAAAATCCATGCTAAATCATGTCATAAACCATGCACCAACATAGGAAAATCAACCCAGATTTCACCCTAGATGGAATCAGTCAAAACTAGACATACCCAGGGTCAAAACTAGAGGAAATGGGGCCATGCACAGAAAACGAGGCAAATCCGCCCTGCTCTGGCCGCAAATTGCGGCCAGAATGGAATAATTGGCGGCCTCAGTTTGGAGTTGGGGGCTAGGGTTTGGGGTGATGGTTCATTGGTGCCTGGACATCTCACTGTCAACTCAATTTCATTTTTGGGATCTCGGGGTGATAGCAGATTCCATAAAACAGTCCCAGATTTCCAGTTTTTCCCCGTTATCGATTCCGTAATTCCGTATTCTGTTTACAAGTTCAGGTTAGGGTTCAAATTAGCATCACACAAGGGATTCTAAGGTCACCCCAATCCTCAATTTCATCTTAAGTTTCAGTTTTACCCTAAACCCTAACTTGATGTTTCACAAATCCACCACACAACACCATATCGATACAAAACTAGATTAGATGCACAAGGAATTGAAATACTACTCTATAGGTGCAGAAATTACCTTCTTTGGCAACTCAAGAAAATTCTTGAGTTGCTCAAAATCCTCCAAATCCAAACTTGCTAGGTTCAATGTGAAGCTAGTGAGCTCGGGAACACTTTTTGTGAAGTGGGAATGAGGTTTTGGCTTGGATTTCATTGTGGATTTATGAAGTGAAGGGGAGGGAAATATGAGAGAGTAGGAGCAGCAGCAGCTCTAGAAGAAGAGGGGAGAGAAAAATGAGAAGGGAAATGATGGAGGCATGGTTCAAAAAGGTGGGGATGACTTGTTCTCTCTCTCTCTCATCATCACCTACTCTTTCCTTTTCTTTTCTTTTCTTTTCTCCACCAAACTCTTCTCACTTGAATAGTAGACCCAAAAGAAAGCCATGGTAGAAATGCACAAGCAACACAAGTGTAGAAAATGATATGTGCACATTTTTGCTCAAAAGTGCTAAAAATCCAATTAGCGATCTTTAATCGCGATTAACACTAAATTAGCATATAACAAATCTTAAAAACTTTAAAATGGCATAATTCCTTAAAATACCTTATTTTAGAATTTTCCATAATTTTTCCCCATTTACTTGTATTTAATTATACCAGAATATTAAAATATTCATTAAAATAATATTAAATTATAAAATTTCCCAAAAATCATATTTTATTATTTTGAAGACGTTACAATCTACCCCCCTTAAAGAAATTCGGTCCCCGAATTTAACTTTAAAATCCCCAATTCTGAAATATTTCAATACAAATTCTAAGTCATCGGGGCTCCGAAATCATCTATACATAAAACATCACAGCGCAATGCATGCGCGGGAGTAATGAGCAGATAACTCAAAATCGGAACTCCGTCAAGCATCTCGCAATCATCGAAGTCAAGGTAATTACACAAATGTCAAATCCAATACAAACCAATATGATATGGATCAGAACTATACATGTAGACATCCAATCTATACATGTAAATAGCTGATGTAAAAGCATGCCAAATCTTTTTAAGTCGCTGTGCGATGCGCCTAACACTGAACAGTGGCGGACGTTTTTCATAAGAAAAATAACTATATATGTATATATATATATATCCTTGTTTAATAAGCACGTTCCGCCGTTTTTGAAAACAATCAAAAGGGTTTCCTTGTTTTTAAAATGTTTCGTGTCTTATCGGACACGTAGGTATAAATACACCGAGACTATAGCTCGCTCTTGGAAATCCCTTCGAACTATCAATGCATGCAAAATATATCCAGGTACTGTCCTCTGACTAGTCCTGCTCAGTATGAAAACAAATATCCAACATCATAAAATATACTGCTCCAAAAGGAATAAATCCCAAAAATGCACATAACACCACCCTGTGCGTCTGGTGCGCACGGGAATCAAAATCCATATATGTGCTAAACAGGTGCACAAAACAACATCTAGGTGCAACGGGTGTGCACGAATCATCTGTCATAGGCAACGTATGTGCCTGACAGCCAAAAATCCGGTGCATCTGACATGCACGAAGAAATCTCGATTTAGTGCATCGGGTGTGCACCAAATCGTATCTCAAAACATGCGCCCAATATGCGCGAAAATCCAAATCGGTGCATCCGTCGTGCACGAATGAAAATCTAAACCCTGCGCACTCAATATGCACGGAATCACAAAATCCAATAGCAACGCCGAATATGCGTAAGTCCAGTCAAACACACGGAGTGCAAGAATCCACATCAATATCACAATCAGAATCGACATACCGAAAGGCATCAAATCGAAGTCAGGTGCAACCGTAATGCACAAAATATAAATCCGGTGCAACAAAGGCACGAATATAAATCTGATGCGGTAAACGCAAGAAACATAAAACTGGTGCGACAAACGCACGAAGTATAGAACTGGTGCATCCCATGCACAAATACCAAGCAATAATCTCAAATACGTAAGCAGCAACACTAAGTGTACCCAAATATGAAGAAAATCATAAACGTGTGCAACTGGATGCACCAAACACCTATCAATGCACTACAAGCATATATAAGCTATACCGAGTGCAAAATCGAAATACCAAAAGTACATGAAACCATGCTGGAAGCGTAAATCAAATCACCGGCATAAGATAGGCACGAAATCACAATCAATACCTCAAGAATAATAATGATGCACCAGGTATAAATGCCCAACAAGTGCAACCATGGTGCACGAAAACAGAAATCATGGAACTCAGTCATCAAAACCAATCATGCAAATGGATCGCCAAAATACCGAAATCCAAGATGATGGATACATGATAATCAAATCACAAAACCACACATCATAAATCATAAATACCGTCATCGGTATATCCTCTCTCGAAGTCGAGAAGGTGCCGGTACATCCAATTCTAGCGGCGCAAGATATCTACTTGCCTCTTGCTCGCGGCTGGCGTCCTCTGCCTCTGGTTCCTGATCTTTCCTGTAGATTACCAATCTCGCAATCCATCGGCTCATCGGCCCGGTCAGGTGTGCTGACAGGAACGATTCCGTTCTGGCACTTCTTGGTAATCTCTCGGTCAATCCTCACGACTGCTCGTAAAGCAATATGTCACTGGCGTCGGCCTCCGGCTCTCTGAATGCACATCACACGTCTGATCCTGGGTGCAAACGTCATTATAGCGGTGTCCTGGAAGGAATCCTGCTCAAAGTCTCTGCCGATCTTGCCTATGCCGATCTGTACGGAGGCTGGTACTCTTGCATAGTCTTTTCTCGTTCAATAGACATCTGTGTCCTCGGCACATCATTTCCTCGGGAATTGGTCGCATCCCAACGCCTCTGTAAGCATATCAGGCCTCTGGTCTCGACGGGAGGTAATGACAGCTCATCAGCGTCTCGCACGAACCTCTTGTCCCGCTTGTCTGTATCATCGACCATTCGACGTCGCGTCCCTATCTGCGCACTGCAATGTCTTCAGCTACGGTCCATCCGAAGTCCCTCACGCGGACTCGAAATCACAAACTCAGTATCTTCATCACTCAGTAGAAGATATCTAGCCGAACACGTCCTCAGCGTGCATGTCGCATCTCTGATGTTAGCGGAGTGGAACGCCATCTCGTCGAAATCTCCTGCGAACTCATTACTCCACCTTACTCCAATATCGACTGACTCGGACTCATCTCATCATGGCTACACGGACTGCGCTCCGACGGCTATGCTCGTATCTGGAGTCTCCCAGGCAGTGTCCCATCACATGATATCCGAATGATGTCGAATCATCTGATCGGCTCGTCAGAAACTCACAATCCCCCAAGAGCTCAACATCTCGGGTGCAGCTTAATAGTATCGAGTACATGCCACAGCGTCGGTGGTCCAGCCGTAGAAGGGCAAACCCAAGCCTCACTAATGGCGCCGAGGAACTGCCGCAAACCCGAAGGTTCAAAGGCTTTCACACGGTCATTAAGTCGAGTTAGGGTTTCATTCTTCTAGAGGGTCCATAGAATCACCTGCATGTCATTCCGTATACTTTAAACTTGGAAAATAGGCTCCTGACATTCGATCGTCTCAATCGACTCTCAACGAACCTGCGTGAAGTCGCCTCTAGCTGGAATCAATCTACCTGATGACCTCGCATCGGGGTAAGCGAACGAACCACATGTCCTAGTCATTCATCTTCGGTGGCTAGCGACTCACTATCATATCTCCAAGAACATGCCCATGCTGCAGTAGCTCCAATCATCTGGGCGATAATATCAACGGTCATCATAACCTGGCTGGCCTCTATCAGTGGCTCAATCCTTCGGTACCAACCGGTACATCCGAAAAATCTCGCAACAGCGATCTGTCAAACGCCCAAAGTGCGGAAACACAATAAGACGACGCCTCAATATGCAATCGTATGCCTTGGGAATCACGCCCTGGTCAGTCCTCGGCCCCGACGAGCTCATGCTGACACAACTCGAGCCGTAGCTCACTCTTCCCGTGCAATCGCGGCAGCAAAACCATAACCAGTATCGATGAAGATAGATCATAGGAAGGAATATAATACAGTGCAAGGAAATGTACAAGCTAAGGTTTCTTAAGCGGAGTGGCGTGTCGTAAGTATGCCGCGGAACATACCAACGGTACGTCACTCTACTTTAGTCACCTATTCCATCAACCAAGGGTCATCCTACACGAAGAAAGTTCGGGTCTAATACCCACTCGACTAAGTCTAAGTTCCGTAAGGTCAAGCCTAAGCTCCGTATATAGATAACGCCCTAGGCTCCACATAGTCAAACTTAGACTCGAACCAAGGTCAACCTAGCGCTCTGATACCAACTTTGTCACGACCCGAAAGAGCTCGTGACTGGCCCTTGAATCCTATGAAGTCTACAGGACTCCATCTGATCCAAGTAAGCCAAAAGCCCAGAAATCTAAAACCATTTAAGGAGTAAATAAGGAAAAACTAGTTTTAAGAGGTAAAGAAATCGTGTTTTGAAAATCAAGTTTTTAAATAACTAAGCCGAAAAAGTATTTTTAAATTGTGTAATTTTTCCTGAAAATTTCGGCAGAGTTTCCTTTGTAAAAACTGGCCCCAAACGGGATACAACAAGAATAATATATATGAGATGATAAAAGGCATCCCCAAGCGGGAGCTAGCTCTTCGTCAATCGACGGTCACAACCACGCAAGCAATAATAATATACAACGCCAAAGGGCGAGGATCAAAACCCAAAAAGAAACTCAAAACAGCCAGAAAACCGTAATACTACAAGCGCGACTCTAAGGTCGAAATAATACAACACTGTTTTCTAAGTCTGAAGCAATATACAAGTTTTGGTTGATGGGAATTCTAGATACAATAAATAATACATGAACAATGGCGGTTCTGATACAAAAGAACCCACCTATCCAAGCAAGTCACCCATAAGGAAGCAGTGTGCCAGAAATGCCGCTATAGAATCTGTACGGCAAACCTGCAAGAACTGGGGCACAACGGGGGTGAGTTGCCAACTCGTGAATAGAAAATATCTACAAGCAGAGATCGGATGCATGACCTATCCTAGGTCAATACGATCAGATATAAATAAACCTCAATATGAATAAAGCTGAAGCATGCTAAACTGGCAATGAAATCTCTATACATGAGTGTAGTGCCAAGTGATCGTGCTAGTGCCTCAGGTAATAGCATGTCATGAATATGAGGTATAGTCAATGTAATCAAATCTGCACACACGTGGATCCCGTCCACTCGTCACCTACTGACAAAAACCACCATGCATGTAAATATCATAAAACATGTGCATGGAAATATGAGGACATAATCCACCCGTGTGCCTTGCGACACGTCAAATCATGGAACCGGAGTGCCCAGCATCGGCACTCGAAAACATCATGAAAACTGTGCCCAGCATCGGCACGTAAATCCTCATATATCGAGCTCCGTCAGTCCGGATCGGTCCACGGGCTCTGTCTGCGGGATCGGCCCTCGGCCCCGGCAGTACGCCCAAATCCATCTATCGACTCTGGTCAGTATCCTCCGGATAACCGTCAGGTCTAACCGATCACCGGTAGGTACTCGCCCGCCTCCAGGCTCAATCGGCAAAGCTCATCGATCATCTTGCCGAGGGGAACCATACCGGGTCCACCATGTACCCGCAATCGACTCATCCACTCCTCGATTCGGGTTTCACATGTCGCTATCAGCACCGAAAAAAACACATGGTGGACGCACTGAAATATCATATCAAGGGTAACCGGGTTTTTAAAGCAATGACATATTCTCTTTTGAAACACCCTCGGTTCCCAAATCCAGAAATATCATAGAAACAACGTATCTCAATGCGTACAATCAAAAGCATTAAGTATGCGACATGTAAAGGAAGGTATGCACATCATCATGTCATGCAAGGATCATATACTGAATGAAATAGTACTACAGTGTAGCGACATGGCAATTATCGATAATGAGTGTGTGAGCCGGCAACAAGTGTACGTGGAACATATGCATCATCGATAATGGTGCTGGTGTCCGAGCAGCATGACTGAAATATATCAACAATACAAGCGATGCAATGAAATAGCAGGAATATGCGGAAACGAATAATCAACGCAAAAGTACAGAACCTGCCCCAATAGATATGTCATGCAACCGTGCCTTTTGAAATAAGACGAATCAGGGCTTTTGGTAAAACAAGGGCTACGGTGTCTTAAGAAAAGATGCATCATTTGAAAATATCCGTATAACCCTTCTGCCTATCTTTAAAATATCCCCGATTCGTTTGCTTTGAAATAGGTATGTCTCGGCTCAGTCTAATGTCTACTAAGTAATCTAGACAGGAGGGGTATGAAACCACCTAATCTGAGTCAATATATATAGATATGATAGCCGGTGATCTCGCCTCAATAACATATCGTAAGATATCCTCGAGTCATGAGTGCGGATCTATCATCAATACCGGCTCGTACGGTAAATCGTCGTACGGCATCCCAATAACTGGGTAGGGGTCAATATCACACTATCTCACCACATATCAGGTATCACTTATCATCAGATCGCACAATCTGGGGTACTACTCTAAGTCTAGTACAAATCGATACCATCTATAAAAATATGAATGCGGGTAAAGCACATGTCCAAAGGCCCGCTAAAACTATCATATCGCACCTCAAAGACAAGCTATGTCACATTGCCGATCTCACGGCCTCACATCAAGTATCATCTCAACCCACGTATCATCCTCAAATCCCGTATATAAACACATAGTCCCATACCCATGTGTAGATATACGCACCATCATATGCGCACAGATATATGAAAGAATGTATGCAAGTATGTGTGTATGTGTGAGTGTAGGTGCAACCACTATCCTAGGGTTTCGCACTACTCAACCAATACATTCTTATCATCAAAATACCATTATTACCATCAATAACCCTAAACAACACATAATAAATATACGTGTGTATACGTATTCGTATACATCACCACGGACTGCGGGGGTGCTATACGCCATCCACCCGACTTCTCCCCGTAGATATAAATCTACTCACCTTGCTTCTCATGTGTCGATGTCGATGTCGCCATCTTTATCTTCTTTGCCTCAACCTCTCGTAGGGTACCTACAAGTATATCACAACGCTAAAGCACATGAAAACCACATCGGAAACCAAAATAGCACATGCTACCCGCATAGGTAAAAACCTATCGACTCACATGTAAACACGATCAATATCCACTTGTCGTTGACGTCCAAACGCCACCCGACAGGAATGAATCACCAAATACCAAAATCCATGCTAAATCATGTCGTAAACCGTGCACCAACATAGGAAAATCAATCCAGATTTCACCCTAGATGGAATCAGTCAAAACTAGACATACCCAGGGTCAAAACTAGAGGAAATGGGGCCATGCACAGAAAACGAGGCAAATCCGCCCTGCTCTGGCCGCAAATTGCGGCCAGAATGGAATAATTGGCGGCCTCAGTTTGGAGTTGGGGGCTAGGGTTTGGGGTGATGGTTCATTGGTGCCTGGACATCTCACTGTCAACTCAATTTCATTTTTGGGATCTCGGGGTGATAGCAGATTCCATAAAACAGTCCCAGATTTCCAGTTTTTCCCCGATATCGATTCCGTAATTCCGTATTCTATTTACAAGTTCAGGTTAGGGTTCAAATTAGCATCACACAAGGGATTCTAAGGTCACCTCAATCCTCAATTTCATCTTAAGTTTCAGTTTTACCCTAAACCCTAACTTGATGTTTCACAAATCCACCACACAACACCATATCGATACAAAACTAGATTAGATGCACAAGGAATTGAAATACTACACTATAGGTGCAGAAATTACCTTCTTTGGCAACTCAAGAAAATTCTTGAGTTGCTCAAAGTCCTCCAAATCCAAACTTGCTAGGTTCAATGTGAAGCTAGTGAGCTCGGGAACACTTTTTGTGAATTGGGAATGAGGTTTTTGCTTGGATTTCATTGTGGATATATGAAGTGAAGGGGAGGGAAATATGAGGGAGTAGGAGCAGCAGCAGCTCTAGAAGAAGAGGGGAGAGAAAAATGAGAAGGGAAATGATGGAGGCATGGTTCAAAAAGGTGGGGTTGACTTGTTCTCTCTCTCTCTCATCATCACCTACTCTTTCCTTTTCTTTTCTTTTCTTTTCTTTTCTCCACCAAACTCTTCTCACTTGAATAGTAGACCCAAAAGAAAGCCATGGTAGAAATGCACAAGCAACACAAGTGTAGAAAATGATATGTGCACATTTTTGCTCAAAAGTGCTAAAAATCCAATTAGCGATCTTTAATCGCGATTAACACTAAATTAGCATATAACAAATCTTAAAAACTTTTAAATGGCATAATTCCTTAAAATACCTTATTTTAGAATTTTCCATAATTTTTCGCCATTTACTTGTATTTAATTATACCAGAATATTAAAATATTCATTAAAATAATATTAAATTATAAAATTTCCCAAAAATCATATTTTATTATTTTGAAGACGTTACACTTGCCCTTTTACTGCTTTCTGAGGAGTATAAACTATGTCAAACTCAAGTAGCATGACAGCCCATCTTGCCATTCTGCCGGCTAAGCTTGCTTTGTTCATCAAGTGTTTGAGCGGGTCGACCTTGGAGATTAGCATAACCCGATGAGCGAGCAGATAGTGCCTCAGCTTCTTCACAGCAAATATCAGAGCCAGGCATTGCTTTTCGATTGGGGAATAGTTGTGTTCCGCCCTAACTAGAGTTCAACTGAGGTAGTAGAGGGCATTTTCTTTTCCCTCCTCGTTATTCTGGGCAAGGAGCGTACCGAGTGACTCATCTAGCGAGGCAGTGTAGAGAATCAGCGGTTTATTTGGAACGGGAGAGGCCAGCACTGGAGGGTGTAACAAGTACTGTTCGATACTTTCGAACGCTTCTTGGCATTCAGCATCCCAGACAAAAGGAGCTCCTTTCTTCATGAGATTTCAGAAGGGCCTACATCTCCCTGATAAATTTGAGATAAACCTCCGTATATAAGCAAGCTTGCCTTGAAAAGATTTTAGCCGTGTTAGACTCTTCGGAGGGGGCATCTCCATGATGGCCTTTATCTTTGATGGGTCAATTTCGATCCCTCGATGTCGGACTATGAATCCTAAGAATTTTCCCGATGACACGCCAAAAGCGCACTTTAAAGGATTCATCTTCAGATCGTATTCCCTCAGTTTAGTGAGAATGGTCTAAGATCTTGGATGTGATCGGCCTTGGCTTTAGTCTTGACGACCAGATCATCAACATAACATTCAGCGACTTTATGAATTAGTCCATCAAAGATATTGGTCATTGCCCTTCGATATGTAGCGCCTGCGTTCTTGATTCCGAACGGCATCACTTTATAGCAGTACATTCCAATCGGGGTTCAAAATGCTGTGTACTTCTCATCCTCAGGCGACATCTTGATCCGATTATACCCTGACGAGCCATCCATAAAGGTGAACAGCTCGTAATTTGAGGTAACATCGACCATCATTTTCATGACCGGTAGCGGGAAGTCGTCTTTAGGATATGCGTTGTTGAGGTCCCTGAAATCGACACAAAATCGGATCTGCCCATTTTTCTTCTTCACTGGGACTATGCATGCGATCCAGTCCGCATATTTCTCTTCCCTGATGAACCCGGCATCGATGAGCTTCTTGGTTTCCTCGATAACCTTTTCTTCTAGTTCCCTTCTCATTTTTCGAGAAGCTTGTTTGACTGGCTTAGTATCAGGAGATATAGCCAGCTTAAGCACGACCACTTCAGGGGAAATGCCAGGCATTTCTTTGTATGTCCACGTGAAGCAGTCGATGAACTCATGCAGCATGGCAATTATCTGCTCTTTCATTTCCTCCGACAAGAGTGAGCTGATGTAGGTCGTCCTTGGATTATCGGGCGTTCCTAAGTCAATCTCGGTTAGCTCGTCAAAGGTTGCTTGTCCGCTATCTTCGAGCTCTTGAGGAGCTTCTTCTGGCTCGGCTAGCCCGTCTTCATCATTTGACTCTTCGCTGGTTTCCCCAATATGAGTCATATAGTATGCCTTAAAATCAGGCTGGATGAAACCTATGCCCCGCCTATCTGGAATTCGTCCATCGATGAGTTCTCGGACCTGAGGTGGATGCCATAGCTCTTCGTAAAACTTTGCTTCAGACTCCGTTTGATATAACCGGCATCCGCACTTTTTAAAGTATTCCCGCATCTCGGGCGTATAGTATCTGGGATTGAGGATGGCTCTTATGCCTCTCTCATATGGAAGGCACGCAACAGACAAATCGTCCGGGTGCACAACGGGGTTTGACACATAAAACAGGATGCCTTTCTGTCCACTTTTCCTTCCGGGGACGTAGAAAGTTTTCAGCTGGACCACGGTGGAGACTGACAACGCATCGAGCACTTTGCACATATGCTCCGGTACCCTTATGACGGCTAGGGACCCTTCCGCAATTTCGAAGGTCTCTCGTAGTTTCGATTTTTGCATGGGGGTCCAATTTGCACCGCTGTTGCACGGCAGGTCCTCTTCCTTCGACTCTTCAGTGTCGCTGCCAATATGAGGGCGGACTTTGCTGCTAGATGGGCCTTCAGTATCAGATTCTTCCGTATCGCTACCAAAACAAGGGCGAGTTTTACGGAAGGACGGACTTCCAGCGTCGAACTCATCAGTGTCACTACCGAAATGTGGGCGCACTTGGGGGTTTTTGCTTTTGAAAGTGACAGCTGGCTTTGATTTGCTTTTGAGTCTTGGGCCTGCTCTACCCTCAATCAGTTGTGGCTTAGCATTTTGGTGGTTCGTAAAGTACCGAGAATCTTCATATCGGACTTCATGCGCACCGAACGGCTGGATGTCTCCGTCAATGCGTCTTTCTTCTCCATTTTTAGTATACTTCATGCATTGATGGAGAGTTGATGGAATGATGCCGTAATCGTGGAGCCATGACCGTCCCAAGAGAACCTTATAAGACGTGTCGGTGTCGATCACGTATATCTTAGCTTCAGTTTGCAGATCTACGAATTTGATTGGCAAAGCTATAGACCCCAGAACTTGCTGGCAGTTTTGATTGAAGCCTTGAATGACAATCCTTTCGCTTGACAGGTGTCGGACGTCCATTGACAAACTCTTCAGTGTCCTCAAGTTCATGATGTTCACTGAGGACCACGGATCAATCAATATGTGATTAATTCAATCTCCGTCGCTGTACCCGGTCACGTAAAGCGGTCGATTATGCTCAGCCGTTCCCAGTATTAAATCTTCATCCTTAAACATGACTGTGGCGGCTTGCAAAGTGCACTGAGCTTCTTTCATATTAATTTCCGCAAAGCGAGCCTGATACCGCTCAGGGTTTTGTAGAGCATGAATGAGAACATCTCTAAGCTCTTGAGATAGAACCAAGGCATTGTAGATGCTAAGGAGAGACGGAAGCTTTCGGAGGTGAGCTAAAACATTATAGTCTACTGGGGAAGGCCTCGAATCTTCATGAGCAAGTTCTTTGCTATCTTCTTCATTAGCGACTTGTTTTTCCTTCCCTTTTGGGGCGTTGCCTTAATTTGGCAGTAGAGCCCTCCTACTTCTAAGCTGTATTTGGTTGACCTTTGTGGCGAGCTCCTCGTCCTCTTCGGGAAAACAGAGCTCCTTCTCAGAGTCGCTGCCAAGATGGATGGCGTAGCAGGTCACTACCGGGATCTCTTCATTAGAGTCTTCTTCTAACTCCTCCAGAATTTCAGCCGCTCGTACAGGGAGGAACTCCTTCAATTGAATCAGAGTTCTTTCCTTTTTTTCATAATCTTCGAGGGAATCGATATATTTTTGAATGGTCGATCTCCTTGCAGACTCTTTTTTGCGCCGAGCTGCACTTTTCTTCTTCTTGAGCTTCTTGGATTTTGAGCCTGATAGAGCCGCATTGGCAGCTGGACTGGTAGGCTTCTTCTGTCCTTCCCATTCCGTACTAGGCTCTTTCTGAAGCAGCTTTAGCATCTTCTTCGTCTTATTAGATATGTGGTTTTTCCAAGGAGGCTGCGGTGAGACCGTTTCATTGCTCAGGGCAGCGGGTTCGGCTGTCTGCTCCTAGAAGGCTTCAGCTTCTGTTTGTATAAAGTTGGTGGTTGCAACTTGATTTTTCACCAACATGCTTTTGGACAGCTCGATCTCTCCAGCCTTGTACTGCTTGTCGACCCAGTCCTTAAAGTTATAGCAATCCTCGATCGCATGGCTCACTACTCGGTGGTATGGGCAATACAGCGGATTATCGGCCATTTTTGCTTCTTGAGGCCTTTTCGACTCTGGCAATTGTAGACCGTTGTTCAAGGCATCTTTAAATATCTTTCGGACCTTGTCCCTCCTGAAAGAGTAAACCTTGTTCTTTTTCTCCTCTAGGGAAGGCCCTTCTCCTCCTAGCACCGGCTTTGGAGACCGGTTGGTTTTTGATTCGCTCGCCCATCGCTTTTCTTCATTGTCAGACGCATTGAAGACATTGGTACTGCTGGAACTCCCACTTCGACGGTTGTCGTCCCCCTTTCTTTTCCAAGTCTTGTCTCTCTGAGAGTCCGGGGTAGACTCTTCCTTAGAACGTTCCAGCATTTGGACTTTCTTGGTTAGCTCTTGAAATGTCTTGAGACCTGTTGTCCGCAATGTAAGTCTACGGTAGCGCCCCAGCCGTCTGTCCGAGGCCAAAATGCGGAAACGAAAACTTTTCATAAACCTGAAACCGGCGCTATCGCAGACTTTAATCCCGGATCGAACCATTAACCTATAACTAGCTAACTAGAGAAAGGTTAGAAAAGCTATACCGATCGATCCATGTCCTTCGATCTTTAGCCACCATCCCTAGCTCCTCGCGCCATCTCCGATCTCCGGTCTCCTCGTCAGAAAGGGCACCACATCTTCGAATCTTTTTACGGTCTCCCGCTTCGTCCGAAGCAACTCGGACACGAAGTATTCTAGACGACGTGTCCAAGGTGATGTAGAGAATGTGTGTGATCACTTTGTCTCGAGCATCCATTGATTCTCAATGCATGAGAGTATATGGATGGAGGATTTAGTGGATGCCATTTGTGAGGAGATAGTGAGCTCAAGAAAGAAGAGGAAGAAGAAGTTTCCTTTTCTTTTTCTTTTCTGTTGAGATAAAATGAGAGAGTGAGAGTGAAAAAATACAAGAGCAAAACACCCCTCTTGGCTGCCCTCTCTCTCTCTATTTTTATCATATCAATACTCAAATCCATCAATAATGTGACACATACACAAAGAAAGAGACCATGACTCATCACTTGTGCATGTATCACAATTAATGCTCCTAATCATGATTTTGAGCTCATTATTTCCATATGCAAACATTAATCCAAATGTTTGCAACAATAAAAAGAGAATGACATCTACTAAAGTAAACTCGTGACTGATTATAAGAGTATCCCTCACCTGTATATACATACCTGCATCCGCATTCCGACTGAATGAGAATGCTATGAGACTAAAATAATCCAACAAATCTAAAACTATGATCCGGCTTAAACCAAAGCCCACTAGCATGATCCGCCCGATCATGATCCGTGCACTACTGCACGTATATGATCGAACCCTACCATATATCATATGGCCTCTACAACGTTTCGCCCGAAACTTGAGAAACTGTTTGTGGGGACTCTAAAGACACATCAATATTTTGGCTGTGGATTTAACCACTAGCACGTCAGTGGTACTAGCTGTACGTAACGGGCTACCAGGTATTGACCAAAAGGGAGGTCGATGAGCGAACTCATCCTGACACCCTACTGAGCCTGTCAGTGACAATATCCGTACAATCCGGTCTGTTCGTCTATGAGCATCGCATGTCGGGTCTAGGGGGTTGGTAAAAGTAAGACCCCCAAAAGTGGTACAAGTCGTGTCAGAGTGTAGCCCAGAACACCCTGAGATACTACTGGAATACCTACCAGTAAATCTCCTGCCTTGGCCAAAGACGGCGTGTAATGGCTATCCTAGACAGAGCGCGATCTCACCACCAATACCGGGAGAGACGAAATCCCTGCCGATCCGCTCACTGCCTCCATGTGGCTCGGGACTGTACCCAACTAAAACCTGTTTGCACGACTCCTTTGAGCCGTGGTAGGATAGTAATCAAAGCACAGTGGGAACTCACATGAGAAAAATGACGATCACAGGTCGATGAACTAACCTGTATACATGTCACCAGGGAACTTCTATCTGACGTCAGGTATAATACCAACTAGCATGTTCCGGCGAGTTCTGTCCGGTGTACTCATAACCTAATGAGCACTTGTATACATCTTAGGTGAACCAACTGACACCAATGGCTTGTGAGACCGGCCATCGCCCCTCGTCGGGGTCTCGACTGTATACACTAGTCTACTAATGGAGTATCGATGCCCAGTCTCGAAACACCCATGACGAAGGACCATTTTAAGGATGTGCTTATAGACCCCAGCTCCCATGTATATGATCGCCATCATACTGCTGGCCATCAAGCAAGAATCCTAAGTGCTCTATCTGTAGGACTACGGTAGCGCCCCGGCCGTCTATCCGAGGCCAAAATACGGAAAAGAAAATTTTTCTTGACTTTAAACCGGCACTACCGCATCCTAAAAACCCGGATCGTAACCATTAACCTACAACTAGCAATCACGAGAAGGGGTAGAGGGCTATACCGAGCGATCCGTGTCCTTCGGTCTTTGGCCACCATCCCGATCTCCCCGCAGCATCTCCGATCTTCATCTCCTCGTCGGAAAGGGCACCACATCGAGAAGTCTTTTTACGGGCTCCCACTTCGTCCGAAGCAACTCGGGCACGAAGTGTGCTAGCCGACGTGCCCAAGGTGAAGTAGAGAATGTTGTGATCACTTTGTCTCTTGCATCCATGAATTTGGATGGAGGTTAGAGAAGTTTCCATTGGAGGAGATAATGAGCTAGAGGAAGAAGAAGAAGAGAAATGCTTTTTCTTTCCTTTTCCTTTTCTTTTCTTTTCTTTTCTTATCATGATAGAATGAGAGTGAGATAGTGAGATCAAGAAAAATACAAGACTAATCTTACACATATGGCAGCCCCTCTCTCTCTCCTTCTCATTTCATGACATAAAACAATTCATTAATGTGACACATTTGCTAAAAAAGAGACCATGACTCATGATATAAGTCTATGTCACATTAATGCATTGTCATGATGATTTCTAGCTCATTATTTTCTTAAGCAAACATTAATCCAAATGTTTGCCACAACAAAATGATCCGGCAACATCTAAAGTAAACTCGAGACGGATCACAAGGATACCCCTCACCTGTATATACATATCTGCACCCGCATTCCCACTGAATGCGAATGTGATGAGACTAAAATAATCCAACAAATCTAATACTAGGATCCGGCTTAAACCAAAGCCCACTAGTATGATCCGTCCGATCATGATCCGTGCAATACCGCACGTATAAGATCGAACCCTGCCATATATCATACGGCCTTTACAACGCTTCGCCCGAAACTTGAGAAACTATCTGGGGGGGACTCTAAAGACTTGTTAATACTTTGGCTATGGATTTAACCACTAGCACGTCAGAGGTATTAGCCGTACGTAACGAGCTACCAGGTATTGAACAAAAGGGAGGTCTCTGAGCAAACTCATCCTGACACCCTACTAAGCCTGTCAGTGACAATATCCGTACAATCCGGTCCGTTCGTCTATGAGTATCGCATGGCGGGCTTAGGGGGTTGGTAAAAGTTAGACCCCCAAAAGCGGTACAAGTCGTGTCGGAGTGTAGCCCAGAACACCTTGAGATACTACAGGAATACCGACCAGTAAATCCCCTGCCTCGGTCGAGGGCTTTGGGTAATGGCTCTCGTAGACACAGCGCGGCCTTACCCCCAATACCGGGAGAGACGAACCGCTGACGATCCGCTACCTACCTCCATATGGCTCGGGACTATACCCAACTAAAACCTGTTTGCACGACTCCTTTGAGCCGTGGTAGGGTAGTAATCAAATTACATTGGGAACTCACACGAGACAAATGATGATCTCAAGTCGATGAACTAACCTGTACACATGTCACCAGGGAACTGCTATCTGACGTCGGGTATAAGACCAACTAGCAGGTTTCCGGCGAGTCCTGTCCGGTCTACTCATAACCCAATGAGCACCTGTATACATCTTAGGTGAACCAACTGACACCAGCGGCTTGTGAGCCGGCCACCGCCACTCGTCGGGGTCTCGACTGTATACACTAGTCTACTCTGGAGTATCGATGCCCTATCTCGAAAACTCCCACGACTAGGGACCATTTAAGGATGTGCTTATAGACCCTAGCTCCCACGTATAGGATCGCCATCATACTGCTGGCCGTCAAGAAAGATTCCTAAGGGCTCTATCAACGCGCAATTGTGACCAGTAAAGTCACCTAAAACAGTACACGATGATAAAGATAAACCAGATAGCATACTATCATCTCGAGTAAGACAGTCCTACCGGTATAGGTCCTCCCTCAATCATAGCAATCACGTGCCTGTGATCCAATAATTGACTCTGAGGGCACTATCTCCAACAATCTCCCACTTGCACTCAAGGCTTATTATTGCGATGCCGCATACTCACAGCCTGTGTGATACCGAACACCCAACTCCTCTACTAATCAGTCTCACAAAACCCGTTTGCGAAACTATTGAGTTCGAGGAATAGCCTCAGTGAGTGGATCCGCTCTACTGTTTCTTTCTATATCTCTCTTTATCTCAAGTTCGCGGAGAAAACCATCTCCCAAAATGAGCAATACCTGTCTTAGAATATTTCTGGATATCTGATGGGACCTAGCTCATAAATGAACTCCAAATCCAAACTTCTTAGACTGTATCGTCAACTGAAATTAATCAGTATCCTGCGTCATGCCTCCCTCAGTATCCGCTTGGACCACCTGTCCAAAATACTGCCCCTCGTCAGAGGAAAAAGCATAACTCTGACAGCCACTCTGTCATCCAGGACACCTTGGAAGCCTGGAATGATAACCGTCTCCGGAAAGAGGCAGTTGTTATCGTGTCCCTAGAACATCCACTTATGTTCTAAAATTGCTTCCGAATGTTTCTCCAGGAGTGGATCAATATCTTATTGCATCTACTGCAAAAACAACATATGGTGTGGTACTTGACATTTCATGATCAACTCAATTGCCTAAGCAAGTGATCTGCCGATCATGCACATCCCTCTCATCTTTAGTCTGTAAGACACCTTTAGAGAGGGTGACTCCATCACCTGCAGGTACACTACCGTGTCAGGAGTCGTCCATTCTAAAACACCTTTAGAATGCTATCTAAGTACCCAGATTGGGAAACCACCCAAATCTAGATCTAAAATAAAAGATCTAGTGAGCAGAATGTCTGATATAATATCCAAGTCCTATGTGGAGAAACCACTGTGTGACAACCAAAGTATAACCGATCGTAGTAAAGGAATTTCACTTCCTACTCTGTGTATGTCATCCAAATACCAGGACATTACACCCTACTACCTTCTTTACAGATCCATCCCCTATTCTGATGAAGTCAAACCTATGACTGTCACATCAGAAATAAATGATCTATCTCCGCTATATCTGCTTCAGTCCATAAATAGACATAAGCAACCTGTCCACTATGCTTCCACTGCTCCCACTGACTACGAAAACCCTCTGGCAGAGTGTGACAACTAGGATTATATTAGTAACTAATTATATTCTTATTAGTGAAATTCTTCAATAAAAGTTTACCAAGTTGATTTTCAAATATTTTATCAACATTAATAAGTATTTTTCTAGAATTTTCCTAAGCTTGCACAAACATGTACATGTAACTTAAGGTTAAAATTGGGTTAAACCATGTTTAGACAACCATGGTGGCCTAACCCCTCATGTTAGGTTAATTAGTTTTAAATTAAGAATTTGTTTTTCTAAAAATATAAAGGGTTTAATATTCTTTGGGGGTTGACTTGGGTTGAGGAGAGAAAGAGAGAATGATAGGTGTCATGTTAGCTTTGATAGAGAGAGAAGATGATGGCTTAAGAAAGTGTCACACCCACTTCACTTCATAACTTTTGCATAGCCTCCACACTCTCCCTCTCACTCACATCCCTCATATCTCTCACTCACACCCACTCTCAAACTCACCCTCTCACTTAGCCTGCATCAGCATAGTTGCTACCTCAGCCAAAACAATTCAGCACCATAACATCAGCATCAGCTGATTTGTGCAGCCCCCAAAACACATCTGAACCATTTTATTATCAGCCTCAGCTGCATCAGCAATAGCAACAGCAATACTCTCTTTACCAACAGGCCCAACTCCATATACTACACCCATGGCAACCCTCACACACACACACATACACATCAGCCTCTTTCAGCCCCAAACCAGCTGTATTGCATCAGCAGCATAACATCAGCCACACCTGCTCAATGTCATCATTATAGCTACATAACCCATAGCATCAGCCACCTAGTGTTTTTAGCTACAAAAACTACCCCAATACAACAGTAGCTGCTGCTACAACCATTCACAACAACATAACACAAACACAATATCAACCATCAGTAGTTCAGTAGCAGCAGTTCAGCCAGCAGCAGCAGCAGTTTTTGGAGCACTCCAGCAACTCCAGTAGCTCCATCCCCTCTTCTTCTTCCACTTCTACTTGTTTTGAGGATCCTAGAGGGTAAAACTTCTAAACTTCTTCCTTGATTGGCTCAGTGGTGTCTTTATATGTCAACTAGTGCAAATGTTAGATTTTGGGCTGTTTTGGTGAGTTGTGTGGAACTTTGTTAAGTGTTGTTCGTAGTGGGTAGACTAGTCTAAGTGAGTGTTTTTGGGACCAAGCTAACCAGGAAAAACCCCAGATCACACTAAAATACCCCAAGTTATCAATTTGTGCAAACTTTAAACGTTTTGTTGACTTCATAGCCTTCCTGGAAATCTGCTTTTGACCCGAGACATACAGGTGAAATTTGGGAAGACTGGGGTACAGTGATCATGCCATGAACTCACACAAAAAGGATGGGGACCCAACTGCCACCTCCGGCCGCCCATTTATTCAATCTGGTCGCAATTTACGGCCAGAACAGGGGCTGGGGTGCTGGGGTTTTGCCCATAGGTCTCTGTGGGGTAGCTTAGGATCCTGGTACATGTAACTTTTTGTGTAGTAACCAGAGCCAAATTATGGCGCCTAAAACCTGTTTTGACATTTCTTTTTAGGCAAAATCGTAGCTATTTGAATCTGTTGTTACCCCAGTGATCTCAGAATAAATCTGAGTGGACTGTAGCCTATTTAGAAGACCCTGACCTCACTACTAGAGCCCGACCTAAACCTCTTCACCCCAGGCCGCCGAAATAATCCTTCTGGCCGCAAATTGCGGCCAGACATGAGAGATAGGAGCTAGGGCTTTTAGGGTGGGCGTCTGCTGCATTTTATACGTTTCTGGTATTCTTAGATTTGTAACATTCTAATCAGGGTAAAATATGGGAAGGTATATCATTTCCTGGTATTTGTGGTTTGCGCGATACGCGAGATACGCGAGTGATTCTGTGATTCAGCGTATTGCGGCGTATCGGATTAAGCGTTTGGCACATGCACGCACGTTTCAGCGTATCGGACACACGCGCGTTAGTTCACGACGTGAGTTTCTCATCTCGTTTTGCAAGATTTTTGATGGTATTTGGAATCTGTGCAATTCCAGGTTCGCAGACGAGTACGTCAGACGCCGCCAGGAAAGGGAAGCAGGTGGTCGGCTATACTTAGCACGCGACCTGGTGAGTAGATTTAACATCTACGGGGAAATCGCCCGTATGGCGTTAAGCGTCAGGGCGTAATAAGATGTTAGTTTTATGTGATCATGCAGACATACTAGAGTAGCATGCCTCCCTATACTTATATCACTAGTAGTATAGAACACCGCACTGTCACTAACGGTCCAAGTTGCACGAGCACGATTTATATGCTACACTCATACCGTTAGTGATTGCCATGACACCCACATTATAGGATTGCTATAAACCGCATACCACATTGGTTCCGCTTTACTGATATTGGCAAGTTTTTCTGCATGCTATCACATGTACATTCATACCATGCACCCTTTGTGTGCGTACTTTCATGGAGACATTACTACTTGGACACATATACACCACATATCCATACTTAGGCGCATATACATCATATTTCTACGTTAGTGCATATGTATCTTGCTATATTCACCTCGCGTATTTATCCATTTACACATCCATACCTACACACATATTCAGATGTTGCATTACTTGGATGACACTGATTTAATTTTAAACCAAGGGACCGCAAGCGATATTTTCAAAACTGGATCTTTTATGAGAGCGGTTTCCCCCTTCTTTTACTCTCAGTGCCATACGGCACATTACATGGATCTACGCATTGGATTTGATTTATGTGATTTCCGGATTTGGGGGACCGGAGTAAAATTTTAAGAAAATTACGCACTGATTTAAAAACCCGGTTCCCTTGATATGATATTTTATGCGTCCACCATGAGTTTTCTCGGTTCCAGAGAGCTTGTGTGAGTATACCCGATTCGAGGAGAGGTAGGCACCGATTGCGGGTACATGGTGGACCCGGTACGGTACCCCGGGGGCGAGAAGACTCGTATTGTTAGACGGTGAGCCCGGCAGAGGGACTACTACCTACCGGTGATTGGTTAGTCCTGGCGCTTATCCGGAAGATACCGACCAGAGTCGATTGATGGTTACGGGACGACGCGTACTGCCGGGGCCGAGGGCCAATTCCGCAGACGGAGCCCGTGGGCGGATCCGATGGACGGACGCCCTATACTGGAGGATTTGCGTGTCGATGCTAGACACGGTTGATTTTATGATATTTTGAGTGCCGATGTTAGGCACTCTCGATTATATGAGATTCACAGGATTTGAGGGCCGACGTGGATGACGGCGCCTGAGTTATACCGGGAATTAGGTGTATTGATAGACACTAGTCCTTATCCCACGTTGATATTCCGTGTAGACATTTATTTTTCCTTCCGTACTCAGTATTCATGACTTGACATCTCATCCTGTAGCTAGCATACCTTAGGTAGTATACATGCTTGCATATCATCGCATACCCTACTCATCATATGGGGTTGTTAGATTACATTGCCATGCCTGATTATCACATATCTTGCTCAGTACATAGAGATGTTATTTGATCACACTTGTTGCATGATTTTGAGCACCCAGTCATCATGTAGGTATTACCTATCGGCATAGGTTAGAGTATCGCAGCACGTGCATACTCGCGATTACCTTTATATGTTATCTACTATTCACGAGTTGGCAACTCACCCCCGTTGTGCCACTGTGCTTGCAGGTTGCCCTTTGGAGTAGTCGCGGCTGGCTGTTTACCGCACCTTTTGCTACAGATACCATTGCTAGTTGGTGGGTTTTTGTACGGTATCTGTTTACTTTCAATTGTATCTTGATGTATCTAGTATTCTCCATCTACCTTCATGTATTGACTTAGTAACAGTTGTGAGGACGATATATGTTATTTTGTACTCTGGTGTCGAGCTCGTTGTGAGCCTACTTTATTTATGCAGTCTTACTTTTCTTGCCATCTCCGTTGCATTTTTACTTAGTCGTATCATCATCATTGTGATGCTCTATTTATTCCACATGACAAAATCTTTTATAAGGAAATGTTGCACACAAATAAAATTATTAAAATAGCACTTGAACTCAAAGAGGATTTTTCTACTAAATTAATTAAATGATCTTCTAAACATTTGCAACCGTTTTTACAAAATATTTTAACACTCTACATTTATATGGTTTTGATTTCTGGGCTTTCGGCTTACTTAGTCATGTTACGCTTTTAGACGTTACATGGTGAAGTGCCGGTCACGGGCCGAACTTTGGGTCGTGACACAGAGTCATATAGACGTGCACTTCTAAATCTTGTTCAGAAGAACGCTATACTCATCCTCCTGCCGGGTCTTATAGCCTGGAACAACAGTAGTGTCAAATCTGGGTAAACAAGAACCTCCCTGTCACCATCCTTGAGGCTACCGAAGTACCTCTCAAGTGCCTGATGTTACCCACTATATCTGCGGAGTGGCCAATTGAATGTCAAACCAGATTGAGTCTTTAGGTTTTTATCAAATTTCCAGTAATCGTTTGCGGTTCTGGAATCACTTCCAGTTCTACCATACTCCCACTACTGTTTTCTGAAAAAATCCATTTTTATTAAAACTGTGGCGAGTCTAGAATAATATCACTATTGATCTTCCAGATGGTAGAAAGCCAACCCTCGTCATAGCCTGGGTCAACCCACAAACAGCCATTACAAAAACGTGCCTTGAGTTATCCGGAGTCTGGTTTTAAGCATAAGACGGACAACTCCCCGTACCTTAACATCGTTAAGATATGAACTGTTATATATCCAATATAGAAACAGAGGCACTGATTTAATTGAACCAGATTCAAATCATACAGCTATCTCCAGTGCATGTCAACTAAATGGAGAGAGGCCGATCAGCATTACTCAACTTAGGAATGCTTCCAATTATGAGTAACCTGAAAGAGAAGCATGTTCTCTTAATCATTACTATCAACTGAATACCATTCACAAGTATCTACATCTTCGATCACCTAGATGAATCCCGATACTTGCAACACCTGGTTCTCTACTCTATCCTTATACCTATAACTTCTCAAAACTTAGACGTTACATTTCTACGAAACACATGTCTAAGAACTAGAGAAGTCACAAGTAAACAGAACAAGTACGAGGACCAACCCCTCTGTCTTAATGGACACTGGACAATATACAATACTCTGTATAAGTCCCTTAAGTCTAATAACTCATTCCATGTGTGTCGTTGGTTGAAAACTGTACTTATGGTTAAGAAGAATTACACCGCTGTTTAATACTCCTTACCTAACCATCCACTGATATAGGTAAATGTCATGGTCATAATTTCAAAAAGGTATATCTCACTCTATAAAAATAGACGTACAGATCTATCAATTTGAAATTGGTGCATAACAGCGGATATTCAAAACCAAATATTTTCCGTCCAGCAAACTACCCAAGTGGTTTCCCCAAATATCACCAATTACAACGAATTCCGATATAATGATGATGATCACCTAATTCCTAATAACTTACTCCCACTCATCATCTGTAAAACCATACAGATGTGAGAATCAAACCTGGTAAATACATACCCTGGAGTAAGGACTAATTGGAAAATCAGTTTTTCTTTTAACAATACATAGTGAAGCTGAAACATATAAATGTTTCATAGGGGAATCCAGGTATTCCTAGTAATGCCTCTTCCATTATCAGATTAACAACTGTAACCTTATATTTCTTTGCCATCTCTCCAAATCCCTTTATATGTCTTTAGTCATTACCTTCTGTACACCCTTTTAGGCTAAATGGTTTTCTTCCTTCCGTACCGTTCGACACCTGCCTATGGTTTGGAATAATACTATTCAATTAGCATAATAGGTGTACCGTCCTAATCCTATGAGCACTCGCAATGCGAGAGAAGGTGAAGATAAAAGACAACTAAATAAAACCTTATTCCTATTTCACCTAAACCAGAATCCATCCCCGAACTGGAACAAGATCCTTTCGAGTTCGTATATAACCATACGATGGAGTATCCAAATAACTGTGGATCTTCATAGTGATACGGAGTGTTCTGGAGAAATACAATGGTGAAGTGGGAGTGGTAATGAAATACTTGGTTCGGTCGTGAATAGCAGTCACAGTTTACTTTGCCCTCTTACTAATCCATTTATTTGTCTTTACTTAATACCTTCTGCACACCGTTTAGGCTAAATGGTTTTCTTCATTCCCTGCCGTTCGGCACCAGCCTATGGTTTGGAAGAAGACTATCCAATTAGCATAATAGGTGTACAGTTCTAATCCAAGGAGCACTCGCAACCTGAGAGAAGGTAAAAGGAAAAGACAACTGAATAGTCCTATTCGTTTTCTCCAGAACCAGAAACCATCCTCGAATGAATTCCTTCGAGTTCGTGTATAACCATACGATGGTTTTATCCAATGGAAGTAGACGTCCGTAGTAATACGGGGTGTCCTGGAGAAAAGAGTAAAAGTAGGAGTGGCAAAGAGGTATGCAACTCGGACAATCCAAAAGCCGGTGTTTAAAAAGGTTCGGTTAATTTTGGTCACTGAGTCATAGTCAAGGGTCGGGTCATGGTCGCTGCCAAAGAGAGAGAGAAAAGAAACACTCAGCGTGCGCTCGAACCTAGATCAGAATGGTTATCAATTTATCTGATCAGGAAACCTCCCACAGTAACCTCAAATTCTCCTCCAAACCTGAAAGAAGAATTAGTTGGGATCACCCGAGGAGTAAACCAACTCATCAGTGGGAATTGGGATCTAACTATCATCGCATGATAACGTGACGGAATCCATTCACGTTATCACACACCAGAAGGTATGCGCATGCTTGGCAAGTTTCAGTTTCTTTAGAAACTCCCGATGTGATTTTTACCCCTAGGACCCAAGTGGCCTTGACACAGTCAACAAATCAAAGAGTCCTAGTCAAGTTCAACCCGTCATTATCCTGGATTGCATTAAAACCACCCGTACGAGCCCTGACACAGTCAACAAGGCCGCACGACTGTCCTAACCAATCCCATTAATATGCCACAAACGAACACTACTTAGCTACCGTACACTACGCTTTGATATAGTCAACAAACGCAGTACGGATACTAAATAATATTTGTAACAAATGAAGGAGGGCTACGTCTAGTTTTTGGCGAAAAACTTTTAACGTAATGAACTTGATATCGTTGAAGGAACTGCATAGCTTTTTATAAAAATATAGTGACGAAAACCTTTTGCTAAAGAGGTCACTCCTGGTGAAGGGATCTCGGCTCTTTCCCCGTAGAATGAGGTGCAGGATATTCCAACTGAATACCACGATGCAAAGCAAAAAGTAATCGGCTATAGTGAAGTTATTACCTTGACGCAAACTTCTGTCCAAGGGGTCACTCACGGTGACGGGATCTCGGCCCTTGCCTCGTCGACTGAGGTGCTGGATATTCATAACCGAATACCACGATGCAAAACAAAAGAGAACATCCTTGCAATAACAGCTTTTTTTGAAAAATGTTCCAACAACATCAGAATAGGTTTGTTTAGCTTGCATTGATCCAAATCAATGCAGCCCTATCAATTAATCACACTACAAAAGAACGAAAATACGATGTACGTATATGCCATCCGCATTCGCCACTGGGTCCCGTCATCACCCGTTAGGTTACTTAACTAACGACAGAGCGGGGACTGGACTAGCGCGGGTGTAAAACATATACAACATCTACTGGTATATATATTAATATATAATAATTGCTCAAGATATGATAAAATGCAACATCAAAGAGTGTAATAAGCATCACAGAACAATACAGATAATCTGGGATCCCCGGGTTTCATAGAGCCGCTACTGAAACCCGAAGTTCCTCTCGTTATGTGGATAGCCTGTGCAATGAAATCCTAGACCCCTACGGGCGCGGCAAGTTACCCGCCAAGACCAGAAGCGAGGCAGCCCCCTTCAACAATGTGAATGGACCACCCAGCACTTCGCGGAATCCGGTAACTTGAGTACCCCTCTTTGGGTCAACCTGTACCCCCTACGAGTGCGGCGAATAGCCCGCCAATTCTAGAGTAAAGCTCCCTCCATCTCAAAGCCATGAGATGCGATCCCGTTGTGTAGCGTTTTGAAAATCGTTTCGGTGAAATTTCGGAAAATCGGTAAAATGAGGGGGTTTTCTGTAAAAAGTCAAAATACAAATATCTTATTATAAAAATTAAATATATATATTCTAGCTATGTAATTGCTATTATTTGGTGTTTATTGAGCCGCTGGTGAAATTTTAAATTTTCTGAAAAAAATATTATTTTATTATTATTTTAAGCCGTCACTAATACATTTAATTAGGGAAAATTACAAATTGGAATGAGTTGAAACAAATTTTGTGCATCATAAAACATTAAATAAAAATTTATCATGTAGTTTTTGGAACGAAATCATTTGCCAAAACGGTTTAGAAATTATTGAAGAAAAAAGGCTTTTTTTTAGCGTAAATGGATGTTTGGGGTATTGTATTTATCATTTTTCATCACCCCACACCTGTGCCCACACCCACAAATCCCCACTTACTCCTCCCCATGGCTGAATTCAGCACCCACCATATTTTTCCCCACTTGATTTTCAAGGAAAAAGAAATGAAAGAAAAGAAAAGAAAATGAGTGAAGTAGTTAGACTTTTGACTTTGTTTGACCTTGACCTTGTCCCCCTCCATTTTCCTCACCTCCCTCTCTCTCCCCCACCCACTTTTCTGGCCGAAAATTCCTTCTCCCCACAGCAGCCCCCCCTCCATTTTCCCCTCTCTTTTCCCTTCAAAACTTCATGAAAAATTGCATCAAAAATCCACCAAAAATCCCACAAAATCAAAATCAAAGTCCTACCCATTTTAGCTTAGCCCGTTTAGCATGGATCCTTGTGAAAAGAGAGCATTTTGGGAGGCCATGGAGTCTTGTGGACCTTCATATATTTTTGGGTATAATTCTAAAACTTTTTGTTGCTTAAATTGTTACTAAATTCTTAAGCTAATTTAATTAAGTGTTATTTGGATATGTGAGTTTAATTGCAAGTTTTGGAATTCAAGTTGTGAAATTGAATGCAAGTTAGGATTTATAAAATTGGTGTATGGTTGTGTGTTATAATTAGGCTTTGTTGTCATGTTAATACAAGTTTAGTAGCTAGTACTAATGGCTAGCTTAAAATTTTTGTCATTTTGCTAATTTGCTTACTAGGTTTTTGAAATTTGTTAAATTCTTAGGATTAAAAATGTGATTAGGTTTTTCTTGGCTTCATTAACTTTATTAAGTGTGGTTTAATGCTTTGGATCATTCAATTCTAAGCTAGATTGTAGTTTGTGCATTTTGCTTTGAAATTGTTAAAAAGGGTATTTTTGTAAACTAGAATATTAGGATTTTTGGAATTTAATGAGATTAAATTTCGGAAATTGTTTATACGACTTATTTAAGATATTTAATAAATATATTGGCCACTACATTCATTTAAACATCGTGTTTTGTACAAAAACGGCGAATTGTGCTTGCTAGATTTTCGGAAAAATGACTTTTTAAGTGAAATTGGCGTTTTTGTGAGTTTTAACCTAGTTTATATTAAAATTAGTGTTCGTGAATGTGCAAATGAGTGTGATTGGATTTTCTCGATGGTTTGATGTTCTTACATCGACATCGAGGGTTGGTTTGACTATTCCTGCATGCGTGGGCGATAGGTTTGGACCTATGCGTGATACGCGTGCCGATTTGATTTTCGAATGCCGTTTCGATTTCGAATTTAGTTTTAATGCGATATGGTACGTTATGATATGTAGGTACCCCCATGTGGACTTCGAGACGACAAGCAAGCGCGTGGCGACGTCGGCACCGGCTAGCAAGGACCAGGTGAGTAGATTTATATCTACGAGGAGAAGTCGGGTGGATGGCGTATAGCACCCCCGCAGTCCGTGGTGGTGTATACGGATGCGTATACACACCAACAATTATTATATGTTTTTAGGATTAATAACGGTGCTTAGGATGGATATTAGTGTGTTGGATTATTTTAGCATTGCGAACCCTAGGGTAGTGTTGCACTACACATACACACATACATACTTGCATACATTCCTATTGATATGTGCTCATGGGATTCATTATAGTTATGTGTTCACATGGGTATGGGACTATGTGTTCACATACGGATTGAGGATGATACTTGGGATTGAACTTAGTCGATGAGATTCGATTTGAGGCCGTGAGATCGGTGATATAGCAGGGTTCGAATTTTAGATACGACATGACGTTGTAGCGGGTCCTTAACGTAGTGTTTCACACACGTCCATGCTTACGTAGGCGGTATCAGTATGGTACTAGACGTAGATCAATACCCCGATCATGATATTTGATAAAGAGGATACCAGGTGAATAGTATGATGAATGTGATATTGACCCGTACCCAGATTGGGATGCCGTACGACGGATTTACGTACGAGCTATATTGATGATTGATCCACACTCTTGACTTGGGATGCCTGATTATAGATATGGTATCGGATATGATATTATTGAGGCGGGATCACCGACTATACATATACAGGTATGTATATGTATCGACTCAGATGATAGGCGGTTTCCTTACCTGTAGTTCAGCTTGTTAGTTCAGCCGTATAGTTTAGTGTAGTTGTTAGATTAGATTAGACTTCTTACCTATTTCAAAAACTAACGAATCGTGGGCATTTTTAAAGACAGCTCAAGGGAATCTACGGATATTTCAAAAACGACGTATCTTTTCATAAAAACACCGTAGCCCCTATTTTCAAAACCCCATGATTCGTGTTATTTCAAAAGGCACCATTCGTAGGACTTATATTAGATTATTGCAGATTAGTTATCGTTGTGTCTAGTATTCAGCTCCCGCACATTATTGCTGTTCGCTGTGCCTCGCATATTTATTTTGCTGCATATTCCATTATTGATATCATGCTGTTAGGACACCAGCACCATTACCGATGATGCGTATGTACCACGTACACCTACTTGCCGGCTCACACACATCTTCATCGGTAATTGCCATGTCACGTACACTTTAGAGAATATAATTGCTTGACTTAGATTGTTAGCTGGTAGTTTTAACATGATATTAGTGTACTTCCCTTATATGCCATATTAGACATTGTAGTTATTACCTACCACTTCATACATACTGTTATTCAGTTGTTCATGCCTAGTTCATTATCATTGACATATGCACTTGTGATGATTTCTTGAGATTTATGATATTTCTGGATTTCGGGGAAAGCCGCAAAATTTACAACTTATGATCTTTTAAAATATAAAATGTTGCGGTTTTCTAGTGATGTAAAGTGTCGTCCACCATGAGTTTGCTGTGGTTTTGGAGATCCGTGTCGAGGAGTGGAGGAACCGTCACGGGTATATGGTGGGCCCGGTATGGTACCCCGGGGCAAGATGAATGTGGTGTTGACGTTGAGCCCGGCAGGGGAGCACTACCTACCGGTGATATTACCCGACGCGTCGGATATCTGGAGGATACCGTCGTGGTCTTGAGATGGATGGTAGGGGCCGGTCCGGACTGACGGCGCCCTAGATATTGAGATTGAGACATTGATATTTCGAGACAGTGAGATTTATGATTTGTGTCGATGCTAGACACTGTTGATACTGATTTCATTATGATACCTCAGTTTAAAAATACGAAGGAAATCTCACTAATTTATGAAAACAGTTTCTTCATTTACATGTATTCTGTTTCATGCATTCATACCTCATTCATATGATATATTGCTACCTGAGGCACTGACACGGGCACATGAAATTTTACTCGGGTTAGATATTACCCTAGTCATTGTTATAGGCTGCCTGTTATACTTATATTTGAGGATATATTATGATCATTGACCTAGGTTGCGTTATTTATGCGATTTCTGTGCGTAGATGTTTTTCTATTCACGAGTTGGCAACTCACCCCCGTTGTGCCTCAGTTTCTTGCAGATTTTCCGTACAGGTTTCATTTCGGCTTGCGGGCTCAGTTTCATTCGGGTGATTTGCTAGTAGGTGGGTTTACTTGTATCATACCCCCATTATATATCTTGTATATCATTATTCTGTTGTATCTAGAAGTTCCATCAACCAAACATGTATCTATTGAGATAGAGACCAGTGTTGTTTATTCTTTCGACCTTAGAGTCGCTCGTTATATTTCTGGTGGTTTTGAGTTCCCTTTTGAGTTTTTGATCCTCGCCGTTGGCGTTGTATATTATATTGCTTGTGTGGTTGTGACCGTCGATTGGCGAAGAGCTAGCTCCCGCTTGGGGATGCCTTTTTCTTGATTTCGTATACTATTCATGTTGTATCCCGTTTGGGGGCCAGTATTTACAAAGGAGACTCTGCCGAAATTTTCAGTAAATTTTTGATGCTTTTAAAAACCGCATAATTCGGCTTATGCTATTGAAACTACTTGCTTTAATTTGGTTTTGCCTGCACTCTACTACTTTTCTTGGTTTGGATTTCTGGGTTTTCGGTTTACTTAGATTACGTACGCCTCGAGACGTTCGTAGTTTAAGTGCCGGTCATGTTCCGTACTTTCGGGTCGTGACACGTTGCCCTCTAGAACCCGGCTATCCGTGCACCCCGCCACGGGGTAATCCTAGTACAGAAAGTAAAATATACAACGGGTACGTCGACCTCAGCCCGGTCGTGCCCCAAAAAGAATAATATACAAACAGGCAGTGACGGCAGTCCACATGTCGGACGCTCACCGCGCAAAATCAAATGTACATATATAACCAAACTGTACTAACATTGCATCCAGGCTATCCACCACAACAAATCCGCAACATCACATCACAACACAGAACATCAACGTGAATGTCACATTCGCAAATCCGTCTAAAAGAGCTATAGCAGTTAGACAGGATTTACCGATCAAGTGACATTCACGGTCGCAGATATAATGTAAATACTGTGAACTAACATGTTTAAAATTTTCGATCGACTAAAAGTCCCGAAGTGGGCCCCAATTACAACTGTAGCACTCAAAATAAATCTGGCCCCAAACAGAATGTACCAAAAACCCTATTTCCATGTCAGAGAGACACTGTAGAAATTTGGTGCAAAGAGGAGTCAATATTGTGGCGGAATCGCAGCCAAAGCATGGGTTTGGCCGCGGTTCCGCGACGGAACAGTAAAATTAGGGCATCAAATTTTCACAGAACTCTTAGAAAACCCTGCACGTATTTCTGCAATACACTAAATAAGTTTTTGACCGATGTTCTAAACACGCTAGAGCAAGCTAGTAAAGGCTAATAGCGTGGCTCTGATACCATGTAGGACTACGGTAGCGCCCCGGCTGTCTATCCGAGGCCAAAATGCGGAAACGAAAATTTTCTTGACTTTAAACCGGCACTACCGCATCCTAAAAACCCAGATCGTAACCATTAACCTACAACTAGCTATCAAGAGAAGGGCTAGAGGGCTATACCGAGCGATTCGTGTCCTTTGGTCTTTGTCCACCATCCCGATCTTCCCGCGGCATCTCCGATCTTCATCTCCTCGTCGGAAAGGGCACTACATCGAGAAGTCTTTTTACGGGCTCCCGCTTCGTCCGAAGCAACTCGGGCATGAAGTGTGCTAGCCGACGTGCCCAAGGTGAAGTAGAGAATGTTGTGATCACTTTGTCTCTTGCATCCATGAATTTGGATGGAGGTTAGAGAAGTTGCCATTGGAGGAGATAATGAGCTAGAGGAAGAAGAAGAAGAGAAGAGCTTTTTCTTTCCTTTTCTTTTTCGTTTCTTTTCTTTTGTTATCATGATAGAATGAGAGTGAGAGAGTGAGATCAAGAAAAATACAAGACTAATCTTACACATATGGCAGCCCCACTCTCTCCCCTTCTCATTTCATGACATAAAACAATTCATTAATGTGACACATTTGCTAAAAAAGAGACCATGACTCATGATATAAGTCTATGTCACATTAATGTATTGTCATGATGATTTCTAGCTCATTATTTCCTTAAGCAAACCTTAATCCAAATGTTTGCCACAACAAAAAGATCCGGCAACATCTAAAGTAAACTCGTGACGGATCACAAGGATACCCCTCACCTGTATGTACATACCTGCACCCGCATTCCAACTGAATGTGAATGCGATGAGACTAAAGTAATCCATCAAATCTAATACTAGGATCCGGCTTAAACCAAAGCCCACTAGTATGATCCGTCCGATCATGATCCGTGCAATACCGCACGTATAAGATCGAACCCTGCCATATATCATACGGCCTCTACAACGTTTCGCCCGAAACTTAAGAAACTGTCTGTGGGGGACTCTAAAGACTCGTCAATACTTTTGCTGTGGATTTAACCACTAGCACGTCAGAGGTATTAGCCGTACGTAACGAGCTACCAGGTATTGACCAAAAGGGAGGTCGATGAGCGAACTCATCCTGACACACTACTGAGCCTGTCAGTGACAATATCTGTACAGTCCGGTCCGTTCGTCTATGAGTATCGCATGGCGGGCCTAGGGGGTTGGTAAAAGTCAGACCCCCAAAAGCGGTACAAATCGTGTCGGAGTGTAGCCCAGAACACCCTGAGATACTACTGGAACACTGCAGTTTGTAGGGTATATACTTTCTAAATTTGAACTCAAGAAAAGAAACTATTTTTCAGACTTATCCTCCAGTAAAGCTTCAATACTTTCCCTTCATCTTGACTTAACTCAAGAACTGAACTCAAAAAACTGTAAGGACGTATACTTACCAAAGTTTGACAGAATGAGGGTTATTTTAAGGATTTTCAATTCCTAAGTCTAGAATTTAGTTATTTCTAACATATCAACTAAACTTTCAGAAAAAATCTAAGTTACCCTATTAGCTAACTTGACGACAAAGTTTTTATATTTTTTTGGAAAATTTTCAATTTTTGTGGGTTTTTAATAAGGTATGCTAATGCAAAATATACAAATGAATGCGAAGGAAGAAAGCTTACCGAGCACACCCCCAAATTTAAACTTGACAGTGCCCTCACTATCAGGCTACACCAAGAGGGTCAGAATTGTCGGCGCTCCCTAGAAACAAATTATATACAAAACAGAAAGGAAAACAAAAAAATTATATACAAAAAAGGAGTCCCCCCCAAACTTAAGTAAAACAGTGTTTCCACTGTTAAGCGTTGAAGTTCAGGATTAGGGGGAAAGAGAATAGTATCAAGCTATACAAGGCCTTACACAGACCAAAAGTGAGCACCAACCATTGAAAGATCGTATCGTGATAAAGCAGTGGCTGGTGAAAGAATGCGGAGAGGTAAGAAATAGAGAATACGCGAGACTGTATGGAGATAGAAGCGGGAGACGGTCTCGGTATATGAGAAGAAGAATGGCGGAAGGGAAAAAGAAATGGAATACGAACTTGAGGGTGGAAATGGATTGAATAAATTAGTACAATCTGCAATGATCGATGTGAAAAGATGGATTGTACTAATCTATCAATATGGCGAGAAATGGGGTCAAATCCCTCAAGATTCGTGAGAAACCATGGGTAAGCCGAACTCGGTAAACCAGACATAGGAAGTGAAAATGATACGGTGTCTTGCCAGGTCGGAACGATGGGAAGGATGGAGGTTGGTGATTGAGGAAGGTTATCGGTTAAAGGTTCATGAGGGTGTACATAGTCAATGAAAGGAACAGGATGAATTGGAAAATCCGACTCATCAATTAAAACTGGTTCATCCTAAAAAATATCCTCAAAAGTTTCCTCAAAATTCAGCTTATCCATACAATTTTCATCAAAATCAAGACGCATATAGGGTTCGGGAAAAACAGTTAATGACTCGGTATGATGAATTGGAGAGAAAAACTTTGCTAAATCTACAGGTTCATCATCCTAAATATTCCCAGCGTCGATATCCTCAATCAAGTGAAAATCAATATTCTCAGACACCTCAATAAAAGCATGGATATTAATCAATTCAGGTTCTAGAGTGGAGGTGTAGAGGTCAAAAGGATTGGGTGTGGTTTCACTCGAAAGGGACCCTTCACAATTGGGCAAATCAAACACTACAAAGTCACACAACTCATTATCTGTTCTATCTTTAATCAATGAATCGTTTGGAACATTAGATAGACATTCAAAACCGGAGTTGTGGGATGCAAGTTGAAACGGGTAGGCTTGATTCGGAAGGGGGTACAGATCACTCTCTCCACAAAAATTCTCAACCTGTCCTACCGCCTCTTCATACATTGGAAAATTAGGAGCTAGTTGAAAACTAGCTGCCGGATCACTAGGTTGTATGAGGGTGGCCATGGACGCATTCAAATCCATCATCTGTTGGTACGATGCTACCCTAAAGTCTTCCAAATACTGTTCCAGACTAGACATGGGTTGTGAAGGGGTTTCAGTAAAAGATTCAAAGTTGTTTGGATACTGAAAACTCCCAAATGGCGGTTCAGAAGCAATGTCTAGGGAAGGTGCAAAAGTCGGGTAGGACTGGTAGGAATTGAATGGTTGGACAGGAGCAGGATCAATATTTGGATAAGAAGGTGAATAGAATTGTTGATCCCAAGAATCTGTAGTGGTGAAAGGAGTGAAAGATCGGCTACAGGATTGTTCAATATGTTCAGCGACGGACAAAGGACGACTAGCAAAAGGGGTATCAACATAAGAGGGTGGGGGAGGTTGAAAAGGTTGATACAAAGTGGATTTCGGACGGCAAGTGTTTGTCCTAGACGCGTCTATCCGATCTTTCAAAGAGATTTTGGGCATGGAGGGATCGTTCGACATTCGGCCAAAGCAAGAACCGTAAGAAGTAATGTCTGGTTGTGGGTACCAAAGTTCGGCAAGAGTTTTTCTAGGTGGAGTACCCATGATATGAAGAGAGAAAGAAAGAAAGGAAGAGAAAAAGGAGGGGAAACAGAATGTGGATTTTTTTTAGTATTTTTTTTTAGTTAGCTATTAACAAAAGAATGAAATATAGACACAAAAAGAATCTGGAGAAAAACAATCACGACACAAAAATACAACACACCTAATCGTTCTAGGGTTCACCTAGGTCAACTAGACCTGCTCCAGAACTTGATTGTCGAAGTAAAACTGTGTCGAGAAACGGGCTCAAGATACACTGATCACGAGGCCAGGTAAGTGCAGAGATAATGAGAGGTTTTCCAACGCTTTCGCTAAGTTTCTTAATTAAATAACCCTTTTTCTTTTGGCGGTTTCGTCGTTAACACTTTCCTAGACACCCCGTAAACAATATACCGTTAAGCGAGGTTCTAAACACAGTTAACTTCTCCTAGTGAGCGCGAAGTCCTTAAAGCTTAAAGTCTAGTTTGTTTTAAATTTTGTGTGGGTAAACGTTATGCTCAAGTTCATGATTTGTGGGCCGCGGAAAAGGTGATGAAATCCTTTACCGTATGTTGTGGGGTTCGCTTGCCATTAAGTCCATATTAATGTATGCAATGCGCAATTCAAAACAAATTCTATAAAGAATTAAACAATAATTTTTTAGTTTAAGCACGGCACTGCAACAAATACGGGTTAGTCAATTTTTAGCGTTTGCTAGCGAACTTGCAAAGAATCCTGCAAAGAATAGTATATTGGATGCGTCGGATTTGAGAAGAAGGTGTTAGTAAAGTACGTACCGTTAAGTTTTTCGGTTTGGAAACCCCCGTTGAATCAAATCCGGTAAGCTTGAAAAGATCGCTTGCGCGGGTCAAACTACCCGGATCTTTGGCACTGTACTTTGCAATCCCTTGAACGTACACATTGCTCCCCACAATCACCGTTTGCAAATCCGCAAAAATCTGCACACTTACCCACAAAAATTATCAAAAATAACAAGAAGAATTTTTTTTATTTATAAATATATACAAAAAGAATATTAACCCGAATAACATGAAAGAAAATACGCTACCGTCTCCCCGGCAACGGCGCCATTTGATCGCACGCCCTTGGCGTGTCGGATGTTCAAAGTTCTAAAGTTTACCGCGATCAGGACGGTGTCATTATGCAGCCAGCCGGTTGAGCACGGGTCAATCCACAGGGAGATGGTTGTATGTCCGTTCTTATTTTAGACAAGTCAATAAAGAATTTGTATATGTTTTTTCGATTCTAACCTATGTGTTATATGCAAGTATAAAGTTGTTAAGAAAAAGATACGAAATTGTAAGCTAAAGAAATCCGTACTCAAAACCTTTAAGCCGAGTCTTGACCAATTGAAGCTAGAGCAATCGGAAACAACATGGATTAGGGGATTTAAGCACGGTATTCATGGAATCCGGCTTATTTACCCTTGTCCTTCCGTTCTTGTCTCTTGCTTTCGCCTCCGGCCAATCCGAACGCAATCGGTCACGGTTAAGAATCACCGTTACCTTGGTAGGGTAGGATGCCTAACGGAGCGCTTGCGTAACGTTTGGGCGGAGTTCAATGGAAAATAACGGGAAAAGGAAATGAGCAAAGAAATATTAACTTACAATACCATATTTATTCTTAACAACGATAATTACAACCATTCACAAAAATGAACCGAAAAAGAGCAAAAGAAAAGAAAAGATTACAAATAAGTAAGTGCATGGAATTTAAGTGCAAGAAAGTAAAGCATGAATGTAAAGCAAGTAATAAAAAGAAAGAAATAAATAAGCAAGAAAGTAATTACAAGAACATAGAACTCAAGACAAGCATGGGATCAATAGCCAACCCTTAAACTTGCAAGCTCAATTAAGAGGTTGCAAGATCAAGAGAAGGGTCAAGAACTCATGTGAAATGAAGCACTAATTCCATAAGAAGATACAACCCCTGAAATCAATAACAAACCCTTAAATTTTCAAGCTCAATGAAGAGGTTGAAAGATCAAGAGAAAGCAAGGATCTCAAGGGGAAGCTAAAACAAAAGAATGATACAAAAACCTTCATCTTCAATTCTTCATCCACTCAAAAAGCTCTCACTATAATTTTCATGGAGGAAAGAATGAAGAAGAAGAAGAAGAAGACTAAACTACACTAAAAGAGGCTAAAGAACTTCACCCTTGGTTTGGCTCAGAACCGGGGTATTTATAGGCAGGGAAATGGAAATCTAAGGCAACAATCTGGCACTACATAAAATTACCAAACTGCCCACAAAAATTGACACAGAGAGGAGACCATATGGCCGCGATTCCGCGGCCTAGACCCCCAATTGGCCGCGGAACCTCGGCCATATAGTGGATTTGGGTGGTCGTCTTTTGGGTGCTTCCCTGATTTCATGTTTCCTCATGTTTGCCAACTTTAAACTCCACAAAATCTTCCAGAATATCTTCAGATTTCTTAGTCCAAGATTGCTTTATTTTCTTTACTTTTGACTTCTATCTCCCTCGAGCTCCGCGCACCTATTGATTCTTGTGCAGCCCCCCTCGTGCTATGTGCTTGTCCGAGACACGAATGACCACTGTCATATGTCTTGTCTCTGGAACTGGTACTCGGCACTGGACGGATATGGATGACCAGAACCCGGCTTTTATCTGCTGTGACAGATATTCTTTATTTTGGCGTAGATGTGGAGATTTTGTCTTGATTTGCAATATTTGTACTGGAAACCTGTAATCTGTAAATATGTAACAAACACAGATTAAAAGCACCTACCTATAAACACACGAGCGTAAGAATGGACGGTATAAAATGCAATATTCTGTTATGAACAAATACCTACCAGTAAATCTCTTTCCTCGGCCGAGGGCTTTGTGTAATAGCTCTCCTAGACACATCGCGACCTCACCCCCAATACCGGGAGAGACGAACCCCTGACGATCCGCTCACAGGTTCCATGTGGCTCGGGACTGTACCCAACAAAAACCTGTTTGCACGACTCCTTTGAGCCGTGGTATGGTAGTAATCAAAATACAGTGGGAACTCACACGAGACAAATGACGATCTCAGGTCGATGAACTAACATGTACACATGTCACCAGGGAACTGCTATCTGACGTCTGGTATAAGACCAACTAGCATGTTCCCGGCGAGTCCTATCCGGTGTACTCATAACCCAATGAGCACCTGTATACATCTTAGGTGAACCAACTGACACCAGTGGCTTGTGAGACCGGCTACCACCCCTCGTCGGGGACTCGAATGTATACACTAGTTTACTCTGGAGTATCGATGCCCTGTCTCGAAAACTCCCACGACTAGGGACCATTTAAGGATGTGCTTATAGACCCCAGCTCCCACGTATATGATTGCCATCATACTACTGGCCGTCAAGCAAGAATCCTAAAGGCTCTATCAACGCGCAATAGTGACCTGTAAGGTCACCTAAAACAGTACACGATGATAAAGATAAACCAGATAGCATACTATCATCTCGAGTAAGAATGTCCTACCGGTATAGGTCCTCCCTCAATCATTGCAATCATGTGCCTGTGATCCAATAATTGACTCTGAGGGCACTATCTCCAACACTATCAACGTGCAATAGTGACCTAAAGCATGTATACAATGATAAAGATAAACCAGATAGCATACTATCATCTTGAGTAAGACTGTCCAACCGGTATAGGTCATCTCTCAATCATTGTAATCGCGTGCCTGTGATCCAATAATTGACTCTGAGGGCACTATATCCAACAATCTCCCACTTGCACTCAAGGCTAATTATTGCGATGTCGCATACTCACAGCCCGTGTGATACCGAACACCCAACTCCTCTACTAATCAGTTTCACAAAGACCGTTTGCAAAACTTTTTCATTCGAGGAATAATCTCAGTGAGTGGATCCGCCCTAATGTTTCTTTCTATGTCACTCTTTATCTTAAGTTCGCGGAGAAAGCCATCTCCCGAAATGAGCAATAACTGTCTTAGAATATGTCTCGATATCTGATGGGACCTAGTTCATAAATGAACTCCAAATCCAAACTTCTTAGACTGTATCGTAAACTGAACTTAATCAGTATCCAGCGCCATGCCTGTAAGTGCACGGCGGCGCCCCGGCCTCCATCCCGAGGCCAAATGCGGAAGCGATGGTTAACTTTAATTTTTCTTGAACCGGCACCACCGCGCACTAAAACTCGGATCGTGCCATTAAACTAGTCCTAGCTAACAACAAGAAGGGGAAGAGAGATATACCGAGCGATCCATGTCCTCCGGTCTTCTCGTCGTCATCCCGATCTCCCGCGGAATGTCCGGTCTCCACCTCGTCGCCGGAAGGGCACCACGTCGCCTGCTTATTTTACGGGCTCGCACCTCTATACCGAGGAAACTCGGGCACGAAGCTGGCGAGTCGACGTGCCCAAGATTTTCTGTAGAATATAGTGTAGAACCAAGTCTCATTTTAGGGTAGTGGAGGTTGCCATTTGGTAGAGGAATGATATGTGATCTTTTTGGAGATGAAACTTGGGATTTTGTGAACACAAGAGAACCAAAATCCCACACCACAAAAATGGGCAGCCCCTCTCATCTTTGGCCGGCCATGCATCTTGTGAGAGGAGAGAGTGAGAGTGTGGTGAGTGTGTGAATCAAAAGAATGAGTGAGCCAACCAATAATCCAAGGGAGAGAGAGAAAAGGTTATCATGCAAAGAAATGATCACTAGGAAAGTCCAACACACAAACAACAATCATCACTTCCAAAAGTCATGCCATCATGAAGATAGAAGTCAAGCAATGATGGATTAATCAAGTCAATGGATGGTGAACCCATCATGAAAACTATCATGATGCAACAAAATGCAAAGAACACCCTCCACAAATGCTTATTTGCACAAATGCAAATAAGCCCTCCTCCACCAATCTTCGGCCATTGAAGGATACAAATGAAAATGGCCGAAACGGAAAGCAAACTGGAAACTCCAGAAAACTGGTCCCGTAATAAATTACAGGAAAACCCCGATACTGTGTATACACACCCGCATCTGTATTCCGACCGGATACAAATGCAATGAGACAAAATCTACACTGTACTATACTAGGATCCGGCTTATACCAAAGCCGGCTAGTATTATCCGTCCGATCCTGATCCGTGTAATACCGCACGTATCTGATCGAACCCTGCCATATCTCCATACGACCTCTACAGCGTTTCGCCGAAAAACTTGAGCAACTGAATGTGGGGGACTCTAAAGACACGTCAACACCTTGGTTGTGGATTTAACCACTAGCACGTCAGAGGTATAAGCCAATACGTAACGGGCTACCAAGTATTGACCAAAAGGGACATCGATGAGCGAACTCATCCTGACACCCTACTGAGCCTGTCAGTGACAATATCCGTACAGTCCGGTCCGTTCGTCTATGAGCATCGCATGGCGGGCCTAGGGGGTTGGTAAAAGTCAGACCCCCAAAAGCGGTACAAGTCGTGTCAGAGATCAGCCCAGAACACCCTGAGATACTACTGGAATACCTACCAGTAAATCTCCTGCCTTGGCCAAGGACTTTTCATGTTCTGGCTCTCCTAGACACAGCGCGACCTCACCCCCAATACCGGGAGAGACGAACTCCCGAATATCCGCTCACTGCCTCCATGTGGCTCGGGACTGTATCCAACTAAAACCTGTTTGCACGTCTCCTTTGAGCGTGGTAGGGTAGTAATCAAAGTACAGTGGGAACTCACACGAGACAAATGACGATCCTCAGGTCGATGAACTAACCTGTACACATGTCACCAGGAAACTGCTATCTGACGTCAGGTATAAGACCAACTAACATGTTCCCGGCGAGTCCTGTCCGGTGTACTCATAACCCAATGAGCACCTGTATACATCTTAGGTGAACCAACTGACACCAGTGGCTTGTGAGACCGGCCACCGCCCCTCGTCGGGGTCTCGACTGTATACACTAGTCTACTCTGGAGTATCGATGCCCTGTGTCGAAACTCCCACGACTAGGGACCATTTAAGGATGTGCTTATAGACTACCAGCTCCCACGTATATGATCGCCCTTATACTGCTGGCAGTCAAGCAAGAATCCTAGGGGCTCTATCAACGTGCAATAGTGACCTGTCAGGTCACCTAAAGCAGTACACGAAGATAAAGATAAACCAGATAGCATACTATCATCTTGAGTAAGACTGTCCTACCGGGATAGGTCCCCCCTCAATCATTGCAATCACGTGCTTGTGATCCAATAATTGACTCTGAGGGCACTATCTCCAACAATCTCCCACTTGCACTCAAGGCTAATTATTACGATGTCGCATACTCACAGCCCGTGTGATACCGAACACCCAACTCCTCTACTAGTCAGTCTCACAAAACTCGTTTGCGAAACTATTGCGTTCGAGGAATAGCCTCAGTGAGTGGATCAACTTTGATGTTTCTTTCTATGTCTTTCTATATCTCAAGTTCGTGGAGAAAGCCATCTCCCGAAATGAGCAATACCTGTGTTAGAATATGTCTGGATGTCTGATGGGACCTAGCTCATAAATGAACTCCAAATCCAAACTTCTTAGACTGTATCGTCAACTGAACTTAATCAGTATCCTGCGCCATGCCTCCCTCAGTATTTCCTTGGACCACCTTTCCAAAACACTGCCCCTCGTCAGAAGGAAAACTATAACTCTGACAACCTCCCTGTCGTCCAAGTCACCATGGAAGCCTGGAATGATAACTGTCTCCTGAACGAGGCTGTCGTTATCATATCCCTGGAACATCCACTTATGTTCTAAAACTGCTTCCGACTGTTTCTCCAGGATTGGATCAATGTCAACTTATTGCATCTAGTGCAAAAACAAAATCTGGTGTGGTACTTGACATCTCATGATTGACTCAATTGCCTAAGCAAGTGATCTGCCAATCATGCACATCCCTCTCCCCTTTAGTCTGTAAGAAACCTTTAAAGAGGGTGACTCCATCATCTGCAGGTACACTACTGTGCAGGGAGTCGTCCATTCTAAATACTCATAGAATGCTGTCTAAGTACCCAGATTAGGAAACTACCAAAATCTAGATCTAAAACCATAGATCTAGTAACCAGAATGTCTGATATAATATCTATATCCTTTGTGGAGAAACCACTGTGTGATAACCAAAGTATAACCGATCGTAGTAAAGGAATTTCACTTCCTACTGTGTGTATGCCATCCAAATACCAGGACATCACACCCTACTACCTTCTTAACAGATCCATCGCCTATTCTGATGAAGTCAAACCTATGACTGTCACGTCAGAAATAGATGATCTATCTCCGCTATATCTGGTTTAGTCTATAAATAGACATAAGCCACTTGTCCACCAATACTTCCGCTGCTCCCACTGACCGCGACAACCCTCTGGCAGAGTCATATAGACGTACACTTCTAAAGCTAGTTTAGAACGACGCTATACTCATCCTTCTGCCGGGTCTCACTGTCTGGAACAACAACAATGGCAAGTCTGGGTAAACAAGAACTTCCCTGTCACCGTCTTTGAGGCTACCGGAGTACCTCTCGGGTTCCTGAAGTTACCCATCGTATATGCGATGTGGCCAATGGAATGTCAAACCAGATTGAATCTTTAGGTTCCTATCAAAATCTTCAGTAATCGTTTGTGGTTCTGGAATCACTTCCAGTTCTACCGTACTCCCACTACTGTTTTCTGAAAAAATCCATTTTTATTAAAACTGTGGCGAGTCAAGAACAATATCACTATTGATCTTCCAGATGGTAGAAAGTCAACCCTCGTCATAACCTGGGTCAACCCACAAACAGCCATTACAGAAACATGCCTTGAGTTATCCAAAGTCTGGTTTTAAGCATAAGCCGGACAACTCCCCGTACCTTAATATCGTTAAGATACGAACTGTTCTATATCCAATATAGGATCAGAGGCACTGATTTAATTGAACCAGATTCAAATCATGCAGCTGTCTCCAGTGCATGTCAACTAAATGGAAAGAGGCCGATCAGCGTTACTCAACTTAGGAATACTTCCAATCATGAGTAACCTGAAAGAGAAGCAAATTCTCTTAATCACTACTATCAACTGAATACCATACACAAGTATCTACATCTTCGATCACTTTGAAGAATCCCGATACTTCCAACACCTGGTTCTCTACTTTATTCATATACCTATAACTTCTCAAAATTCGGACCCTGTGTTTCCACGAAACACCTGTCTAAAAACTAAAGAAGTCATAAGTAAACAGAATATAGTACGAGAACCAACCCCTCTGTCCTCATGGACGCTGGACAACATACAATACTCTGTATAAGTCCCTTGAGTCTGATAACTCATTCACTGTGTGTCGTAGGTTGAAAACAGTACTTATGGTTAAGAAGAATTACACCGCTGTTTAATGCTCCTTACCTAACCATCCACTGATATAGGTAAATGTCATTGACATAATTTCAAAAAGGTATATCTCACTCTATGAAAATAGACGTACAGATATATCAATTTGAAATTGGTGCACAACAGCGGATATTCAAAACCAAATATTTGCCGACCCGCAAACAACCCAGGTGACTTCCTCAAATATCACCGATTACAACGAATCCCGATATAATGAGGATGATCACCTAATTCCCACTAACCTACTCCCACTCATCGTCTATAAAACCATACAGATGTGAGAATCATACCTGGTAAATACATACCCTGGAGTAAGGACTAATTGGGAAATCAGTTTTCCTTTAACAGTACACAGTGACACAGAAACATTGAAATGTTTCAATGGGGTATCCCGGTATTCCTAGTAATGCCTCTTCCAGATTCACGACTGTAATCGTATAATTCTTTGCCACCTTTCCAAATCCCTTTATATGTCTTTAGTCATTACCTTCTGCACACCCCTTAGGCCAAATGGTTTTCTTCCTTCCCTACCGTTCGGCACCAGCCTATGGTTTGGAAGAAGACTATCCAATAAGCATAATGGGTGTACTGTCCGAATCCTAGGAGCACTCGCAATGTGAGAGAAGGTGAAGATAAAAGACAACCGAATAAACCTTATTCCTATTTCTCCTGAACCAGAATCCATCCCCGAACTGGAACAAGTTCCTTTCGAGTTCGTATATAACCATACGATGGAGTATCCAATAAACTGTGGATCTTCGTAGTTATACGGAGTGTCCTGGAGAAATACAAAGGTGAAGTGGGAGTGGTAATGAAATACCTGGTTTGGTCGTGAATATCAGTTGCAATTTACTTTGCCCTTTTACTAATCCCTTGCTTTGTCTTAACTTAATACCTTCTGTACACCATCGTTAGGCTAATTGGTTTTCTTCATTCCCTACCGGTCGGCACCAGCCTATGGTTTGGAAGAAGATTATCCAATTTGCGTAATAGGTGTACTATCTCCTAAACCAAGGAGTACTCGCAACCTGAGAGAAGGTAAAAGGAAAAGACAACTGAATAATCCTATCCGTTTTCTCCAGAACCGGAAACAATCCTCGAATAAATCCCTTCGAGTTAGTATATAACCATACGATGGTTTTGTCCAATGGAAGTGGACGTTTGTAGTAGTACGGGGTGTCTTGGAGAAAAGGGTAAAAGTAGGAGTGGCAAAGAGGTTTGCAACTCTGACAATCCAAAAGCCAGTGTTTAAGAAGGTTCGGTCAATTTTGGTCACTGAGTCATAGTCTTAGGGTCGGGTCAATGGTCGCTGCCAGAGAGAGAGAGAAAAGAAACACTCAGCGTGCACTCTAACCTAGATCAGAATGGTTACCAATTTATCTAATCTGGAAACCTCCCACTGTCACCTCAAATTCTCCTCCAAACCTGAAAGAAGAATTAGTCGGGGTCACCCGAGGAGTAAACTAACTCATCAGTGGGAATCGGGATCCAAGTATCATCGCATGATAACGTGACGGAATCCACTCACGCTATCACACTCCAGAAGGTATGCGCATATCTGGCAAGTTTCAGTTCTTTTGAAACTCCCGATGTGGATTTTTGCCCCATGCTCTTATGATCTTGACGAAGGCCAACAAATCATAAGTCACATGTCAAGTTCTACCCGTCATTGTCCAGGTTGATTTGAACCCACCCGTACAAGCCCTTGACAAAGACCAACAAGGCTATACGACTGTCCCAAACCAACGCATCTATCTATGCAGCAGAAAGGTAACAAGCAGCTACCATACACTATGCCTTGACGAAGGTCAACAAACATAGCATGAATACTACGTGCTACCCGTCTGAAACGACGGAGGGCTACGAATGGTTTCTGGAGAAAACCTTTAACGTAATGAACTTGATATCGTTGAAGGAACTGGATATCTTTTAAAAATATAGTGACGAAAACCGTTGCTAAAGAGGTCACTCCCGGTGAAGGGATCTCGGCTCTTTCCCCGTAGAATGAGGTGCAGGATATTCCAACTGAATACCACGGTGCAAAGCAAAAGTAATCGGCTATAGAGAAGTTAATGCCCTGACGCAAACTTTTGTCCAAGGGGTCACTCCCGGTGAAGGGATCTCGGCCCTTGCCTCGTCGACTGAGGAGCAGGATATTCCTACTGAATACCACGATGCAAAACAAAAGAGAACGTCCTTGCAATAACAGCTTTTTGAAAAGTGTTCCAACAACATCAGAATAGGTTTGTTTTTAACTTGCATTGATCCGAATCAACGCAGTCCCATCAATTGATCACACCACAAAGAACGAAAATATATTGATGTATGTATATGCCATCCGCATTCGCCACTGGGTCCCGTCATTACCCGTTAGGTTAGCTAACTAACGACAGAGCGGGGACTGGACTATCGCGGATGCAAAACATATACAACATCTACTAGTATATATATATCAATATATAATATTTCGCTCAAGGCGTGATAAAATGCAACATCACAGAAATGTACAGCATCACAGAACAATACAGATATCTGGGATCCCCGGGTTTCACAGAGCCGCTGAAACCCGACGTTCCCCTGGTCGTGTGGATAGCCTGTGCAATGAAATCCTAGACCCCTACGAGCGCGGCAAGTTACCCGCCAAAACCTGAAGTGAGGCAGCCCCCTTCAGTAACGTGAATGGACCACCCAGCACTTCACGGAATCCGGTAACTTGGGCACCCCTCCTGGGTCAACCTGTACCCCCTACGAGTGCGGCGAATAGCCCGCTAATTCTATAGTAAAGCCCCCCCCGTCTCAATGCCATGAGATGCGGGCTTGTTTCCTTCTAGAACCCGGCTATCCGTGCACCCCTCCACGGGGTAATCCTAGTACAGAAAGTAAAATATACATACAACGGGTACATCGACCGCAACCTGGTTGTGCCCCAAAATAATAATACAAACAGGCAGTGACGGCAGTCCACATGTCGGACGCTCGCCCCGCAAAATCAAATGTACATAATACAACAAAACTGTACTACCACTGCAACCAGGCTATCCCCACGACCGATCCGCAACATCACAGCAAAATCACAGAACATCAACGTGAAAGTTACGTTCGCAAATCCGTCTAACCGGGCTGTAGCAGTTAGACAGGATTTACCGATCAAGTGACATTCACGGTCGCAGATATAATGTAAATACTGTGAACTAATGTGTTTAAAATATCCGATCGATCAAAATTTACCAAGTGGGCCCCCAATTACTACTGTAGCACATCAAGAAATTCTGGGCCCAAACAAAGTATACCAAAACCCCTATTTTCAGCCCACAAGCCCACTGCAAAACATTGGTGACGTGAATCCAAATTCCTGCGGCGGAACCGCGGCCAAAGAGGGGTTATGGCCGCGGTTCCGCGGTCGTACGGAAGGATCAGGTGACCAAAATTCTACAGTGTTCTTAGGATTCCCTGCACATCATTCTGCAACACCCTGAAAAAATTTTCGAGACAAAAAAGTTTCGACAGAAACTGATATGCATGAAAATGCGGGTTTTGGGATTTTTGTTCGATCGGAAATGAAAACACGTTAGACCAAGCTAGACTATGTTAATGGCGAGGCTCTGATACCACTTTAAGTGCACGGCGGCGCCCCGGCCTCCATCCCGAGGCCAAATGCGGAAGCGATGGTGAACTTTAATTTTTCTTGAACCGGCACCACCGCGCACTAAAACCCGGATCGTGCCATTAAACTAGTCCTAGCTAACAACAAGATGGGGAAGAGAGATATACCGAGCGATCCATGTCCTCCGGTCTTCTCGTCGTCGTCCCGATCTCTAGCGGAATGTCCGGTCTCCACCTCGTCGCCGGAAGGGCACCACGTCGCCTGCTTATTTTACGGGCTCCCACCTCTATACCGAGACAACTCGGGCAAAAAGCTGGCGAGTCGACGTGCCCAAGATTTGCTGTAGAATATAGTGTAGAACCATGTCTCATTTTAGGGTATTGGAGGTTGCCATTTGGTAGAGGAATGATATGTGATCTTTTTGGAGATGAAACTTGGGATTTTGTGAACACAAGAGAACCAAAATCCCACACCACAAAAATGGGCAGCCCCTCTCATCTTTGGCCAGCCATGCATCTTGTGAGAGTGTGGTGAGTGTGTGAATCAAAAGAATGAGCGAGCCAACCAATAATCCAAGGGAGAGAGAGAAAAGGTTATCATGCAAAGAAATGATCACTAGGAAAGTCCAACACTCAAACAACAATCATCACTTCCAAAAGCCATGCCATCATGAAGATAGAAGTCAAGCAATGATGGATTAATCAAGTCAATGGATGGTGCACCCATCATGAAAACTATCATGATGCAACAAAATGCAAAGAACACCCTCCACAAATGCTTATTTGCACAAATGCAAATAAGCCCTCTTCCACCAATCTTCGGCCATTGAAAGATACAAATGAAAATGGCCGAAACGGAAAGCAAACTGGCAACTCCAGAAAACTGGTCCCGTAATAAATTACAGGAAAACCCCAATACTGTGTATACACACCCGCATCTGTCTTCCGACCGGATACAAATGCAATGAGACAAAATCTACACTGTACTATACTAGGATCCGGCTTATACCAAAGCCGGCTAGTATTATCCGTCCGATCCTGATCCGTGTAATACCGCACGTATCTGATCGAACCCTGCCATATCTCCATACGGCCTCTACAGCGTTTCGCCCGAAAACTTGAGCAACTGAATGTGGGGGACTCTAAAGACTCGTCAACACCTTAGTTGTGGATTTAACCACTAACACGTCAGAGGTATAAGCCAATACGTAACGGGCTACCAGGTATTGACCAAAAGGGACATCAATGAGAGAACTCATCCTGACACCCTACTGAGCCTGTCAGTGACAATATCCGTACAGTCCGGTCCGTTCGTCTATGAGCATCGCATGGCGGGCCTAGGGGTTGGTAAAAGTCAGACCCCCAAAAGCGGTACAAGTCGTGTCAGAGATCAGCCCAGAACACCCTGAGATACTACTGGAATACCTACCAGTAAATCTCCTGCCTTGGCCAAGGACATTTCATGTTCTGGCTCTCCTAGACACAGCGCGACCTCACCCCCAATACCGGGAGAGACGAACCCCCGAAGATCCGCTCACTGCCTCCATGTGGCTCGGGACTGTACCCAACTAAAACCTGTTTGCACGTCTCCTTTGAGCGTGGTAGGGTAGTAATCAAAGTACAGTGGGAACTCACACGAGACAAATGACGATCCTCAGGTCGATGAACTAACCTGTACACATGTCACCCGGGAACTGCTATCTTACGTCAGGTATAAGACCAACTAGCATGTTCCCGGCGAGTACTGTCCAGTGTACTCATAACCCAATGAGCACCTGTTTACATCTTAGGTGAACCAACTGACACCAGTGGCTTGTGAGACCGGCCACCGCCCCTCGTCGGGGTCTCGACTGTATACACTAGTCTACTCTGGAGTATCGATGCCCTGTCTCGAAACTCCCACGACTAGAGACCATTTAAGGATGTGCTTATAGACTACCAGCTCCCACGTATATGATCGCCCTCATACTGCTGGCAGTCAAGCAAGAATCCTAGGGGCTCTATCAACGTGCAATAGTGACCTGTCAGGTCACCTAAAACTGTACACGATGATAAAGATAAACCAGATAGCATACTATCATCTTGAGTAAGACTGTCCTACCGGGATAGGTCCTCCCTCAATCATTGCAATCACGTGCTTGTGATCCAATAATTGACTCTGAGGGCACTATCTCCAACAATGCCTCCCTCAGTATCCCCTCGGACCACCTGTCTAAACTGCTGCCCCTTTTCAGAGGGAAAACTATAATTCTGACAGTAATTCTGTCACCCAGGTCACCTTGGAAGCCCGGAATGATAACCGTCTCCCGAAGGAGGCTGTTATTATCATATCACTAGAACATCCACTTATATTCTAAAACTGCTTCCGAATGTTTCTCCAGGATAGGATTAATATCAACATATTGCATCTAGTGCAAAAACAACATCAGGTGTGGTGCTTGACATCACATGATTGACTCAATTGCCTAAGCAAGTGATCTGCCAATAATGCACATCCCTCTCCCCTTTAGTCTGTAAGACAGCTTTAGAGAGGGTGACTCCATCACCCGCAGGTACACCACCATGCCAGGAGTCATCCATTCTAAATACCTTTTGAATGCTGTCTAAGTACCCAGATTGGGAGACTACCCAAATCTAAATCTAAAACCATAGATCTAGTAACTAGAATGCCTGGTAAAATATCCAAATCCTTTGTGGAGAAACCACTGTTGTGACAACCAAAGTATAACCGATCGTAGTATAGGAATTTCACTTCCTACTTTGTGTATGTCATCCATATACCTGGACATCACACCCTACTACCTTCTTAACAGATCCATCCGCTATTCTGATGAAGCCAAACATATGACTGTCACATCAGAAATAGATGATCTCTCTCCGCTATATCTGCTTTAGTCTATAGACATAAGCTACTTGTCCACTATGCTTCCGCAGCTCCCACTTACTACGACAACCCTCTGGCAGAGTCATATACACGTACATTTCTAGAGCTAGTTTAGAACGACGCTATATTCATCCTCCTGCCGGGTCACATAGTCTGGAACAACAGTAGTGTCAAGTCTGGGTAAACAAGAACCTCCCTGTCACCGTCCTTGAGCATAACGAAGTACCTCTAGAGTGCTTGAGGTTACCCACCTTATCTATGGAGTGGCTAATGGAATGTCAAACCAGATTGAATCTTTAGGTTCATATCAAATTTTCAGTAATCGTTTGCGGTTCTTGAATCACTTCCAGTTCTACCATACTCCCACAACTGTTTTATGAAAAATGATCCATTTTACTAAAACTGTAGCGAGTCAAGAACAGTATCACTATTGATCTTCCAGATGTTAAAAAGTCAAGCCTTGTCATAACCCGGGTCAACCCACAAACATCCATTACAGAAACGTGCCTTGAGTTATCCAGAGTCTGGTTTTAAGCATAAGCCGGATAACTCCCCGTACCTTAACATTGTTAAGATATGAACTATTCTATATCCAATATAGAAACAGAGGCACTGATTTAATTTGAACCAGATTCAAATTATGCAGCTGTCTCTAGTGCTTGTCAACTAAATGGAGAGAGGACGATCAGCATTACTCAACTTAGGAATACATCCAGATATGAGTAACCTGAAAAAGAAGCAAGTTCTCATAATCATTACTATCAACTGAATACCATACACAAGTATCTACATCTTCGATCACCTTGAAGAATCCTGATACATGCAATACCTGGTTCTCTACTTTATTCATATACCTATAACATCTCAAAACTTGGATCTTGTATTTCTATGAAACACATGTCTAAGAACTAGAGAAGTCATATGTAAACAGAATATAGTACGAGTACAAACCCCTCTGTCCTAATGGACATCGGACAACATACAATACACTGTATAAGTCCCCTGAGTCTAATAACTCATTCCCTGTGTGTCGTAGGTTGAAAACTGTACTTATGGTTAAGAAGATTTACACCGCTGTTTAATTCTACTTACCTAACCATCCACTGATATAGATAAATGTCATATACATAATTTCAGAAAGTTATATCTCACTTTATAAAAATAAACGTACAGATATATCAATTTGAAATTGGTGCATAACAACTGATATTCAAAACCAAATATTTTCCGTCCGGCAAACAACCCAGGCGATTTTCTCAAATATCACCAATTACAACGAATCCCGAAATAATGAGGATGATCACCCAATTCCCAATAACTTACTCCCACTCATCCTCTTGTAAAACCATACAGATGTGAGAATCAAACCTGGTAAATACATACCCTGGAGCAAGGGCTAATTGGGAAATCAGTTTTCTTTTAACCACACACAGTGAAACTGAAACATGTAAATGTTTCGAAGGGGTATCTGGGTATTCCTAATAATACCTCTTCCATTATCAGATTCACAACTATAACCGTATATTTCTTTGCCATCTATCCAAATCCCTTTATATGTCTTTAGTCATTACATTATGTACACTCCTTTAGGCTAAATAGTTTTCTTCCTTCCCTACCGTTCGGCACCAGCCTATGGTTTGGAAGAAGACTATCCAATAAGCATAATGGGTGTACTCTCCTAATCCTAGGAGTACTCGTAACCTGAGAGAAGGTGAAGACAAAAGACAACTGAATAAAACCTTATTTCAATTTCTCCTGAACCAGAATCCATCTCCGAATTGGAACAAGTTCCTTCGAGTTCGTATATAACCATACGATGGAGTATCCAAATAACTGTGGATCTTCGTAGTGATACAGAGTGTCAAGGAGAAATATAAAGGTGATGTAGGAGTGGCTATGAAATACTTGGTTTGGTCGTGAATAGCAGCCGCAGTTTACTTTGCCCTCTTTCTGATCCCTTTATTTGTCTTTACTTAATATCTTCTGTACACCTTTTAGGCTAAATGGTTTTCTTCATGCCCTACCTTTCGGCACCTGCCTATGGTTTGGATGAAAAGTATCCAATTAGCGTAATAGGTGTACCGTCCTAATCCAAGGAGCACTAGCAACCTAAGAGAAGGTAAAAGGAAAAGATAACTGAATAGTCCTATTCATTTTCTCCAGAACCGGAAATCATCCTCGAATCTGGAACAAGTTCCTTCGAGTTCGTATATAACCATACGATGGCTTTATCCAATGGAAGTGGATGTTCGTAGTAATACAGGGTGTTCTGGAGAAAAGGGTAAAAGTAGGAGTGGCAATGAGGCATGCAACTCAGACAATCCAAAAGCTAGTGTTTTAAGAAGGTTTGGTTAACTTGGTCACTGAGTCATAGTCAAGGATCGGGTCATGGTCGCTGCCAAAGAGAGAGAGAAAAGAAACACTCTGCGTGCACTCTAAGCTAGATTAGAATGGTTATCAATTCATCTAATCAGGAAACCTCCCACTTTATCGTCAAATTCTCCTCCAAACCGGAAAAAAGAATTAGTCGGGATCACCCGAGGAGTAAACCAACTCATCAGTAGGAATCGGGATCCAACTATCAGCACATGATAACGTGATGGAATCCACTCACGTTATCACACTCCAGAAGGTATGCATATATCTGGCAAGTTTCAGTTTCTTTAGAAACTACCGATGTGATTTTTACCCCATACTCTTATGACCTTGACGAAGGCCAACATATCATAAGTCACATGTCAAGTTCTACCCGTCATTATCCAGGTTAATTTGAACCCACCCGTACATACCCTTGACGAAGGCCAAAATAGTAGTACGACTGTCCCAAACCAGTGCATATATCTATGCAGCAGAAAAATAACAAATAGCTACCATACACTATGCCATGACGAAGGCCAACAAATATAGCATGAATACTAAGTGCTACCCATCTGAAATGACGGAGGGCTATGAATGGTTTTTAGCGAAAAAACTTTAACGTAATGAACTTGATATCGTTGAAGTAACCGGATAACTTTTTATAAAAATATAGTGGCGAAAACCTTTGCTAAAGAGGTCACTCCCGGTGAAGGGATCTCGGCTCTTTCCCCGTAGAATGAGGTGCAGGATATTCTGTCACGACCAAAAATTTGGCCCATAACCGGCACTTAAACTACGTAACGTCTACAGGCGTACGCAACTCAAGTAAGCCGAAACCCAGAAATCTAAAGCACCAAAATCTGGATCAACGGAGAAAAACATAGTTTTAACATTTGGAAAAATCATAAGTAAAATCTCTAACTTTAGTTTTTCTTCTTGAAAAATTTCGGCAGCACCTCCGTTGTATAAACTTGCCCCGAAAACGGGTACAACACAGATAATATATAAACTGTAAGTCTACGGTAGCGCCCCGGCCGTTTTTCCGAGGCCAAAATGCGGAAACGAAAAACTTTTCAAACTAGAAAAACGGCACTATCGTATGCTTAAAACCCGGATCGGACCATTAACCTACTACTAGCTAACTAGAGAGAGGGTTGGAAAGCTATACCAATCGATCCGTGTCCTTCGGTCTTTGGCCACCATCCCAAGCTCCTCGCGGAAACTCCGGTCTCGATGTCCTCATCGGAAAAGGCACCACATCATCGATTCTTTTTACGGGCCCCAGCTTCATCCGAAGCAACTCGGGCACGAAGTGTGCTAGACGACGTGTCCAAGGTGATGTAGAGAATGTTTGTGATTACTTTGCCTCTTGCATCCATGAGTTTGGATGGAGGTAGAAGGTGTTGCCATTAATGGAGAATGTAAGCTAGAGGAAGAAGAAGAAGAAGAGAAGACTTTCCCTTTTTCTTTTCTTTTGTTGTGTTGGAATAATGAGATGAGAGAGAGCCAGAAAAAGAAATACAAGAGCTAACCATAACCCCTTGGCTTCCCCTCTCTCTTCTCTCATCATTTCAACACTCAAATCCATCATATAAAATGACATATTCACAAGAAATGATACCATGAGTCATCTAGGAAGCACATGTATTATTTAATGCACAAAATGATGGCTTCTAGCTCACAATATCCATATGCAAACATTAATCCAAATGTTTTTAACAACAAAAAGATACGGCAATATCTAAAGTAAACTCGTGACGGATCGCAAGGATACCCATCACCTGTATATACATACCTGCATCCGCATTCCGACTGAATGCGAATGCGATGAGACTAAAGTAATCCAACAAATCTAATACTAGGATCCGGCTTAAACCAAAGCCCACTAGTATGATCCGTCCGATCATGATCCGTGCAATACCGTACGTATATGATCGAACCCTGCCATATATCATACGGCCTCTAGAACGTTTCGCCCGAAACTTGATAAACTGTCTGTGTGGGACTCTAAACACTCGTTAACACTTTGGCTGTGAATTTAACCACTAGCACGTCAGTGGTACTAGCTGTACGTAACGGGCTACCAGTTATTGACTAAAATGGAGGTCGATGAGCGAACTCATCCTGACACCCTACTGAGCCTGTCTGTGACAATATCTGGACAGTCCGGTCCATTCGTCTATGAGCATCGCATGGCGGGCCTAGGGGGTTGGTAAAAGCCAGACCCCCAAAAGCGGTATAAGTCATGTCGGAGTGTAGCCCAGAACACCCTGAGATACTACTGGAATACCTATCAGTAATTCTCCTACCTTGGCCAAGGACTTCGTGTAATGGCTCTCCTAGACATAGCGCGATCTCACCCCCAATACAGGGAGAGACGAACCCTTGCCGATTTGCTCACTGCCTCCATGTGGCTCGGGACCGTACCCAACTAAAACCTGTTTGCACGACTCCTTTGAGCCGTGGTAGGGTAGTAATCAAAGCACAGTGGTAACTCACATGAGAGAAATGACAATCTCAGGTCGATGAACTAACCTGTATACATGTCACCAGGGAACTGCTATCTGACGTCAGGTATTATACCAACTAGCATGTTCCCGGCAAGTCCTGTCCGGTGTACTCATAACCCAGTGAGCACCTATATACATCTTAGGTGAACGAACTGACACCAATGGCTTGTGAGACCGGCCACCGCCCCTCGTCGGGGTCTCGACTGTATACACTAGTCTACTCCGGAGTATCGATGCCCAGTCTCAAAAACTCCCACGACTAGGGACCATTTTAAGGATGTGCTTATAGACCCCAGCTCCCAGGTATATGATCGCCATCATACTGCTGGCGGTCAAGCAAGAATCCTAAGGGCTCTACCAACGTGCAATAGTGATCTGTAATGTCACCTAAAGCAGTACACGATGATAATGATAAACCAGATAGCATACTATCACCTTGAGTAAGACTGTCCTACAGGCATAGGTCCTCCCTCAATCATTGCAATTACGTGCCTGTGATCCAATAATTGACTCTGAGGGCACTATATCGAACAATCTCCCACTTGCACTCAAGGCTAATTATTACGATGTCGTATACTAACAGCCCGTGTGATACCGAACACCCAACTCCTCTACTAATCAGTCTCACAAAACCCGTTTGCGAAACTATTGCGTCGAGGAATAGCCTCAGTGAGTGGATCCGCTCTGATGTTTCTTTCCATGTCTCTCTTTTTCTCAAGTTCGCGGAGAAAGTCATCTCCCGAAATGAGCAATACCTGTCTTAGAATATGTGTGGATATCTGATGGGACCTAGTTCATAAATGAACTCCAAATCCAAACTTCTTAGACTGTATCGTCAACTGAAAACAATCAGTATCATGCGCCATGCCTCCCTCAGTATCCGCTTAGACCACCTGTCCAAAATACTGCCCCCCGTCAGAGGGAAGACTATAACTCTAACCGTCACTCTGTCATCCAGGTCACCTTGGAAGCATGGAATGATAACCGTCCCCCGAAAAAGGCTGCCGTTATCATTTCCCTAGAACATCCACTTATGTTCTAAAACTGCTTCCGAATGTTTCTCCAGGATTGGATTAATATTGAGTTATTGCATCTCGTGCAAAAACAACATCTCGTGTGGTACTTGACATCTCATGATTGACTCAATTTCCTAAGCAAGTGATCTGCCAATCATGCGCATCCCTCTCCCCTTTAGTCTATAAGACATCTTTAGAGAGGGTGACTCCATCACCTGCAGGTACACTACCGTGCCAGGAGTCGTCCATTCTAAAACACCTTTAGAATGCTGTCTAAGTACCCAAATTAGAAAACTACCCAAATATAGATCTAAGACCATAGATCTAGTAACCAGAATGTCTGATATTATATCTAAGTCCTATGTGGAGAAACCACTGTGTGACAACCAAAGTATATTCGATCGTAGTATAGGAATTTCACTTCCTACTCTGTGTATGTCATCCAAACACTAGGACATCACACCCTACTACCTTCTTAACAGATCCATCCCCTATTCTGATGAAGTCAAACGTATGACTGTCACATCAGAAATAGATGATCTATCTCCGCTATATCTGCTTTAGTCTATGAATAGACATAAGCTGCTTGTCCACTATGCTTCCGCTACTCCCACTGACTACGACAACCCTCTGGCAGAGTCATATACACGTACACTTCTAAAGATGATTTAGAACGATGCTATACTCATCCTCCTGCCGGGTCTCACAGTCTGGAACAACAGCAATGGCAAGTCTGGGTAAACAAGAACCTCCCTGTCACCGTCCTTGAGGCTACCGGAGTACCTCTCGGGTGCCTGAGATTACCCACCATATCTGCGGAGTGGCCAATGGAATGTCAAACTAGATCGAATCTTTAGGTTCTTATCAAATTTTCAGTAATCGTTTGCGGTTCTGGAATCACTTCCAGTTCTACCATACTCCCACTACTGTTTTCTGAAAAAATCCATTTTACTAAAACTGTGGCGAGTCAACAACAATATCACTATTCATCTTCCAGATGGTAGATAGTCAACCCTCGTCATAGCCCGGGTCAACCCACAAACAGCCATTACAGAAACGTGCCATGAGTTATCCAGAGTCTGATTTTAAGCATAAGCTGGACAACTCCCCGTACCTTAAAATCGTTAAGATATGAACCGTTCTATATCAAATATAAAAACAGAGGCACTAATTTAATTGGAACCAGATTCAAATCATGCAGCTGTCTCCAGTGCATGTCAACTAAATGGAGAGAGGCCTATCAGCATTACTCAACTTAGGAGTACTTCCAATTATGAGTTACCTGAAACAGAAGCAAGTTCTCTTAATCATTAGTATTAACTGAATACCATACACAAGTATCTACATCTTCGATCACCTTGAAGAATCCTGATACTTGCAACACCTGGTTTTCTACTTTATTCTTATACCTCTAACTTCTTAGAACTTCGAGCTTGCATTTCAACGAAACACATGTTTAAGAACTAAAGAAGTCACAAGTAAACAGAACATAGTACGAGTACCAACCCCTCTGTCCGAATGGATACTGGAGAACATACAATACTCTGTATATGTCCCCTGAGTCTAAAAACTCATTCCCTGTGTGTCCTAGGTTGAAAACTGTACTTATGGTCAAGAAGAATTACACCGCTGTTTAATGCTCCTTACCTAACCATCCACCGATATTGGTAAATGTCATAAACATAATTTCAAAAAGTTATATCTCACTTTATAAAAATAAACGTACAGATATATCAATTTGAAATTGGTGCATAACAACGGATATTCAAAACCAAATATTTGTCGTCCGGCAAACAACCCAGACGATTTCCTCAAATATCACCAATTACAACGAATCCCGATATAATGAGGATGATCACCCAATTCCCAATAATATACTCCCACTCATCATCTGTAAAACCATACAGATGTGAGAATCAAACCTGGTAAATACATACCCTGGAGCAAGGACTAATTGGGAAATCGGTTTTCTTTTAACAGTACACAGTGAAACTGAAACATGTAAATGTTTCGTAGGGGTATCCGGGTATTCCTAGTAATGCCTCTTCCATTATCCAGATTCATGACTGTTACCGTATACTTCTTTGTCATCTCTCCAAATCCCTTTCTATGTCTTTGGTCATTACTTTCTGTATACCCCTTTAGGCTAAATGGTTTTCTTCTTTCCCTACCATTCGGCACCAGCCTATGGTTTGGAAGAAGACTATCCAATAAGCATAATAATTGTACTGCCCTAATCCTAGGAGCACTCGCAACCCTAGAGAAAGTAAAGATAAAAGACAACTGAATAAAACCTTATTCCTATTTCTCTTGAACCAGAATCCATCCCCGAACTGGAACAAGTCCCTTCGAGTTCGTATATAACCATACGATGGAGTATCTGTAGGGTTCCTAGGCACACCCATGAGGTTCTACAAGTGATCAAACATGGCCAATTCAAAAAAAAATTGTGTGCCGAGAAACCCTAAACTAGATCGTTACTAGATGTAAGGCGATGCAAGCAAGTAAACAACTTTATTACTAAAGGAAAGTGACTACAACCTTTGTAGATCAGGTCCTCCACTTTCTTGGCTCCATGATGATGTCCCTCCACAGTACCCATCGGAATCCTAGACTCTGGCGGTGGTTTCATCGGAGAAATGATCGGGCTAGGTCGTCGACTTCGATGCCGAAGATGATCTACGTCGAGGCAACTCAAGATCAAGCTCCAACTTCACCAAGTCATGAAACTTGTGAAGAAAACACCTTATACTACATGGAAAGTGGTAGAGGATGAAGAAATAGGAAGTGGTTTCACTTTGGATTTGAATTTCTCACTCTTTTTTCAAGTCACCATTGAAGGCAGCAAAGGTTTTCTTCATCTTGAAGACGAAGAAGAAGAATAAAGAATAAGATAAGTATATTAAAATCAATTGATTAATTATAATAAATCAAGTGATCTTATCATATAGCAACCATGGTTAAGTGTAGAGAATAAACTAGGGTTAGGTGAATGGTTAGGTTAAGGAAAAAACAAAATGGTAGATAAAGATAAGAAGCTTCATGAAGCTTAAGTAAAGAACAAATTTTGCCACCATTTCATTTTTACCAAAAGATAACTAAAATGAATAAGTAATTAAGAAAAGATTACTAAACCCTAACCATTAACCTAAACAAGGTTTAAAGCATACACATACCCAAGTTTGCATGTATCATCAAACATGATACAAACAAGTGCACAAAAATATATCACATATACAACTTGTGCACATCAAGTGAGAAAATCCATCTAAAGTGAACAAATACTAGTTAATGCAAAGTAATATATCAAATATATAATTATGCATTAAATCATTAAATCAACACTTGATTTAATGATCCGATCATACTGCATATAACCGAGTAATATCAAGTGTATCAATATATCGAATCAACATTTGATTCGGTAACCCGACCATATCACATATAACCGTCCCATGATACATATCGTGAGAATAGAATACAGTATCACATACTGGTATTATTCTCAGTCCTGCACATATCTCATATGCGCTCCTATTTCGTTTCGCTTAAGCCAGGAAACCTCTGTGTAGGACTCTAAAGACTCGTCAATACGCCGGCAGCAGGTGATGATCATATCAAACACCGACAAGCCGCAAGCGGTCTGCTAAACGTAACGGCCACCCGGGTATTGAGCGATCAGAAGATCGACGAGCAAGCCCGCTCACACTCCTGTGAATCCAACCAGTAACACTTACCGTACAATCCAGTCTGTTCGTCTGATATGTCGCATATCTCACCTAGGGGTGGTAAACATCAGACCCCAATAGCTTGATAAGTCATGCCGATATAAGGTCCATAACATTCGTGAAACCACTGATAACTTTTACCAATATATCACAGCAACCCTGGCCAGGGATTTCTAGTTATGGCCAGTCGTGCATAGCGCAACATCAACCCCCAATACCGGGAGAGACGAATCCCCTCCTATCGCTCATTGCCTCCATGTGAATCGGGACTGTACCCAAAAATCACCTGTTTGCACGACTCAGTAGAGCCGTGGTAGGGTGGAAATCAAAGCACAGTGGGAGACACACAAGACTCTATGACGATCTCGGGTCAACAGACTAAGCTGTACCAGTGTCACAAGAGAACTGCCATCTGATGTGAGGTATGATACCATCTGGGAGTTCTCGACGAGTCCGTTTAGTGTACCCAGTCTCCACTGAGCACCCGCAAACCATCTCTGATGTCAAACACCAATGGATATGGGATCATCCATCGCCCATCACATGGGTCGAGAAGATATAAACTAGTCTACTCTGGAATATCGATGCCCCGTCTCGATATTCCCATGACTAGGAACATTGAAGGATGTACTCATGGACTCCCCAGGCCCCACTAGTATGATCTACATCATAGTCCTGGAAGTCGAGTACACATCCTAAGGGCTTTATCAACATGTAACAGAGAGACAGAAAGTATACATGTTAAGATAAAGAGCAACCAGATAGCGTACTATCATGTCGAGCAAGAAAGTCCTACCTATATTTGTCCCAGCATCCATTACAATATACATCCAATGCACAGTAATGGCCTCTAGGGCATACCTATAAATAACAATCTCCCACTTGCACTAGGGCCATCTGTAGCAGTAGTTGCAGTATCACATACTCAACCATCCCATATAAGTCTCTCTCTGGGAAAAACCTTTTGTGAGTGGATCCGCCGTGTTGTCCTCTGAGTCTACTCTCCTAACCTCGATCACCCTGGAGATCATCTATCTCCATGATCAGGTGATGCTGCCTAAGAATATGTCTGGGTCACTCATGGGACCAGGGTTCCTGGGCCGAAGCCACACTTCCATTGTCATACAATGGTCAGAACCGAGTTCATCTAATGAACTAATATACACCCAGACAGCTTCTTTGGTAGTATCTTAAGTAGCGATGTTATCAGCCTTTATCGTCTAGTCTGCCACGGTATTAAGCTTGGAACTCTTCCAACATACCGTCCCTCCATAGAGGGTAAATACATTGCTTGCGACTGACATTCAGTCGTCCTTATTACCCTGGAACCTTTTCAGTGATTCTCCCCAGGATCAACTGATACCATCTCACTACAGCTAGTGAGAATCCTAACATCCATTTAAATCTATCTCATAGATCCAAAACCCAGGATTTAGGAGGTATCACTTTGATCCTATATGGAGAATCCTTATGATTGTAGGGTTCCTAGGCACCCTAATGAGGTCTCACAAGGCATCAACCATGCCAATTTCAAATTTAAACGGTGCCGAGAAACCCTAGAACGGATCGTTGGCTAGATTTCTAGGCGACAAAGCAAACTAGTTAACACTTAACTACAAGAATACGGAAATACAACCTTTGTAGATCCGGTTCTCCACCTCCATAGCTCCGCAATGAAGTCTCCTCGCTGTCCTCATACAATCCCGGGCTCTAGCGTCGGCTTCATCGGAGAAGAAGCGGGCTAGGTCATCGACGACGTGCCGAAGATGATCTACGTCGAGGCATCGCTAGATCAAGCTCGCACTTCACCAAGTCATGAAAACTTGTGAAGAAAACACACTCTACTACTTGGCAAGAGGTAGAGGATGAAGAAATAGGAAGTGGGTTCACTTTAGAATTGGATTTCTCACTCAATTGCTCAAGTTTCCATTGAAGCTCTCAAGCTTTTTCTTCAAGTCAAGATGAAGAAGAAGATAAAAGAATATGATAAGTTAATTCAAAAAATAGAAAGTAAATCAAAACTTATCATAATTCTAACTATGGTTATGTGCAGAGAATTGACCAAGGTTAAAGGAATGGTTAGGGTTAAGGATGAGATAAGAATGGTGGACTAGGTCAAAGCTTCATGAAGCTTCAACTAAACAACAAATAATGCCACCATTCTTTTCGCTTTTCCATTTATTTTCCAAAATGTATAAACAAATAAATAAATGAATAAATAAGTAATGGAAAAATAAAACCCTAATTATATGTTTAACCATGGTTTAATTCTTTACACTTAACCAAGTAAACATGTATCATCAAACATGATACAATCATGTGTACAAAAGTATATCACATATACAATGTGCACAATCCGAGTGAGAAAATCCATTTAAAGTGAACCAATACTAGTTAACGCAAAGTAATATATCAAATATATAATTATGCATTAAATCATTAAATCAACACTTGATTTAACGATCCGGTCATATCGCATATAAACGACTAATATCCAATGTATCGATTTATCGAATCAATCTTCGATTCGATAACTAGGTTATATCGCATACAACCACTCGACACATTCATCGCGAGAATGAAATACGGTATCACATACACGCATTATTCTCGGTCCCGCACATATCTCATATGCGCTCCTATTTCGTTTCGCTTGAACCAGGAAACCTCTGTGTAGGACTCTAAAGACTCGTCAATACGCCGGCAGCAGATGATGATCATATCAAACACCCACAAGCCGCAAGCGGTCTGCTAAACGTAACGGCCACCCGGGTATTGAGCGATCAGAAGATCGATGAGCAAGCCCGCACACACTCCAGTGAATCCAACCAGTAACACTACCGTACAGTCCGGTCTGATCGTCTGATATGTCGCATATCTCGCCTAGGGGTGGTAAACGTCAGACCCCAATAGCTCGATAAGTCGTGTCGATATGAGGTCTATAACAGTTCGAGAAACTACTGGTAACACTTACCAGTAAATCTCAGCAACCCTGGCCAGGGATTTCCGGTTATAGCCAATCGAACACAGCGCAACATCAACTACCTATACCGGGAGAAACGAATCCCCACCTATCGCTCATTGCCTCCATGTGATTCGGGACTGTACCCAAAAACCACCGCTTTGCACGCCCTCTTGGACGTGGTAAGATGGAAATCAAAGCACAGTGGGAACCACACAAGACTCTATGACGATCTCGGGTCAACAGACTACTCTGTACCAGTGTCACCAGAGAACTGCCATCTGACGTCAGGTATAATACCATCTGGGAGTTCTCGGCGAGTCCATCCAGTGTACCCAGTCTCCACTGAGCACCCGTATATCATCTCTGATGTCAAACACCAATGGATATGGGATCATCCATCGCCCATCTGTATGGGTCGAGAAGGTATACGCTAGTCTACTCTGGTATATCGATGCCCCGTCTCGATACACCCACGACTAGGGACTTTGAAGGATGTACTTATGGACTACCATGTCCCCACTAGTATGATCCGCATCATAGTCCAGGTAGTCAAGTACAGATCCTAAGGGCTTTACCAACATGTAACAGGGAGACAATCAGTGTACACGTTAAGGTAAAGTTCAACCAGATAGCATACTATCATGTCGAGCAAGAAAGTCCTCACTATATATGTCCCAGCATCCACTACAATATACATCCTATGTATAGTAATGGCCTCTAGGGCATACATATAACTAACAATCTCCCACTTGCACTAGGGCCATCTGTAGCAGTGGTTTGAAGTATCTCATACTCAACCATCCCATAAAAGTCTCTCTCTGGGAACAGGCCTTTGTGAGTGGATCCGCTGTGTTGTCCTCTGAGTCTACTCTCCTGACCTCGATCCCTTGGAGATCAACCATCTCCATGATCAGGTGATACTGCCTTAGAATATGTCTGGATCACTGACGGGACCGGCGTTCCTCGGCATAAGCCACAACTCCATTGTCTCACAATGGTAGGAACGTAGTTCATCTCATGAACCAATATACACCCAAACAGCCTCTTCGGTAGCATCTTAAGTAGCGATGTATCCTGCCTTTATCGTCTAGTATGCCACGGTATCTAGCTTGGAATTCTTCCAACATACCGTCCCTTTACTGAGGGTATAGACAATGCCTGTGACTGACATTCAGTCGTCTTTATCACCCTGGAACACTTCCAGTGATTTTCCCCAGGATCAATTGATACCATCTCACTACAACTAGTGAGAATCCTAACATCTATTTAGATCTATCTCATAGATCCAAAATCCAGGATTTAGGAGGTATCACTTTGATCCTATATAGAGAATCATTGTGATAAGCGGACATTGATCGAGCGTAGCATAGGAAACTCTTTTCCTATCAAGAGTATGTCATCCACGTAATCTACGAGGATCATGACCATACTCCCTACTACTTTTTTGTTTATACAATGTTCATCTACCATTTTGATGATATCAAACTCTTTGACTACTACATCAAAACAGATGTTCCAACTCCGCGATGCCTGCTTTATCACATAAAACATCTTGCACACGTTTCCGCTGCTCCCACTGTCTACGAAGCCCTCTGGCTGTGTACTTTTAGACGCTCTCTTCTAAAACATCATTTAGAAAAGCTGTCATGACACCCAACCACCAGATATCGTAGTCATGGTATGTAGTCGTGGTAAGTAGGATCTGGATGGACTTAAGCATAGATACTTGAAAAGGTTTTATCATTATCCATAGCTGGTCAATGTTGCAAACTTTTAACAAGTCTAGCTTTGAAAGTCACAACTTTTCCATCTACACCAAGTAATCTTCTCAAGATATACTTGCTCCTGATGGGGATTTAACCCTTCAGATATAGCAATCAAAGTCCATACTTTGTTGGTGTATAAGGATTCCATCTCAGATTGATAAACATCCAGCCATTCTTACAGAGTCTTCACTCTCGATGGCCTGCTCGAAACTAATTGGGTCATCATCTCATGATGCAATCCTCGCTCCCACTGTCATAGAGAAACCGAAGTATCTCTCATTTGGGTGAGGAACCCTACTAGATCGGCGGAGAGGCTGAGGTTCATTGGAATCTACTGAATCCTTTGGTTCTACCAAATCATCTGCTGTTGTTTGTATAGCTGGAACCTTTCCAGTTGTACATAACAGATCTTGCCTCGAGCTTGTCCGGATTTTGCTTTTCAGACATAGGCTGGACAACCCCAAATCTCAACTAACTTGAGAGATAGGCTCTTCCCTTATCATATCAAATATGAAGTGGTAGGCAACTGATTTGATTCGAACCCTATTCAATAGGTATGCAGCTTCTCAAGCGCATAACTCCTAAAAAGGAAATAGGTAACTCAGTAGTACTCATCATAGAGCACACCTTATCATATAGGGTGTGATTGCTCCACCCCGATATACCATCGTGCAATGGTGTATACGGCGGAGTAATGCTGAGAGAGAATCTCATTCTCCTTTAGAATAGTCCAGGATTTCCGTGCTCAAGTATTCTCCTCCTTGATCTCATCAAAGGACATAATACTTTTACCCGTATTCTGGTTCTCTACTTCTAACTTATATTCTATGATATCTCAAAAGGTTCAGACTTGTTTTTCAACAGGAACATAGGTCTGAATCTCGAAAGATCATCAGAGAATGTATTGAAGTATAAAGAACCGATCTTGGCATGTGTAGACAGGGGAGCTTACATACATCAACATGTATCATCCCAAGAGTTCACTAACTCTTTCTCTGTTTCCAGTAAACGGAGCTATGGTCATCTTATCTCTGTGACATGACTGGCAAGTTTCACAAGATGTAAATTCAAACTGATTTAAATATGCATCTTCATGTAACTTCAGCTAGTCGGGTCGCATTGATATGACCTAGTCTACAATGCCTCAAGAAGGATTCGTTCATTTCTGAACTATTCCTCTTGTGTGTGTTCCTTATACTAAAGAACTGTAGTTTGATTTAGAACATCAATGCTTTTAGATAACATGCCTGAACCGATCAACTTTTGATACAGGAAATGTTCAAAACATTATCCAACAATACAAAATTTTATCATTTCTTTACTAATAAAGAGACTGATATGATTTTGTATATCAGGTTCGGTATCTAATAACATTCGTTCAGAATCAATGTATTGGTAATACAGGGTGACAGTGACCAACAGACTTGACTGCAACACTTGCCCCGTTTTCTGCCTCATGAAACTTATCACCCGTTCTCAGTTCTCTACCTTTCTGTAGCCCTATGTAACAGATTACATATCTGGGATCCTGATCTGGTATCACATACCCAGGACGTAAAGGATACTGAGAAACAGTTCTCTGTAATGAACACACCCGAAGATGATGCATCAGCATGCACTCTCTTCGTTTGGGCGGCACGGGAATTCTGGTAATCCCCTATTTCCTGCTCTGTCTTATAACAATTATAAGTTGGAGCGGGACCAACGTTCCCCTGCTCAGTATAACAAGCGGGTTCGGTCAATATTTCCGTATTATTATCTTGATTAAGGCGTGATATGGTCGCTACCTGGAGAGAGAGAGAAGAAAACACTCAGCGTGCGCTCTTGCAAGAATAGATTGGTTATTATTTTATCTAATCAGGATGGCTCCCACTGCTTTTTATCAAATCTTCCTTCAAACCCTAAAAGGAAAGACTAGCCGGGATTAATTACACACTACAAGTTCGCCAATCTTTCAGCCAGGCCAGTGTCGGTACTTTGAGGGAGGTCCCCCTTGCTTTCGCACGAACCTAATTAATGTAAACCTCGTTTTCCCACAGGCGTAACCCCGTTGACACCTTTCTAGACACCTACTTGTAATGTGTAAAACTCTCCCAGGAGTAACTCTTACTCGCAGCGGGTATCGGGATCCAACTATCTCATAGAAGGTATGCAATCTCATTGCAAATTTCAACACTTGAAATTCCCGATAATATTTTGCCCCTAGCTCGCTATGACTTTGACGCATGCCAAACAACCCATAGTCTGCTAGTCAAGTTCAACCCGTACATTTCTTGATTGAATTAAACCCACCCGTATGACCCTTGACGCATGCCAACCAACGCCGTACGAATACCCTAATCCAATCGCATCGTATGCTAGCAGATAAGCACTAGTTAGCTACCGTACACTACGCCTTGACGCATGCCAAACAACCGCAGCACGAATACTAACTAGTACTTATCTGAAATGACGGAGGGCTACGACAGGTTTTTCTGAAAACCTATTGCGTAATGAACTTGATATCGTTGTAGAATCAAATGAATTTTGAAAATGGAGTGCTTTTGAGGCTTTTCTAGTTTTGCTAAAGGAGTCACTCCTGGTGAAGGGATCGTCGGTCCTTTCCTCGTCGAATGAGGTGCGGGATATATCATATATATCACTGTGCAAAGCAAAAACTCTTAAAAGCAATCAAAAGACAAACCGAGTGTGTAGCATCTGCCAGTTATTGCTAAAGGAGTCACTCCCGGTGAAGGGATCTCGGTCCTTTCCTCATCGAATAAGGTGCAGGATATATCTCATATACCTCTGTGCAAAGCAAGAACTGTAGCTACCTGTTTTATTTTGAAATTCAATTCTACAACATCTTAGGTTTCTTTTATTTCATTAATCACATTAATGAAGTCCCATCATTTAAGTACCTAAACATCACAGATAAATACGACGTACACTTATGCCATCCGCATTCGCCTCGATGTCCCCTCGTGCACCGTTAGGTTAGGTAACTAACGGCAGAGTGGGGCAGGGCTAGCGCGGGTGTAAAACATAAGTAACGCCTATATAATATATCATATATACTATATACAGTATCCATCACAGAACATCATATGATCACATCACAGATATCGCAGCAGAAGAAACATATGAAATATTGGATATACTAGGACGTCCGTGTTTTCAATACGAGCCAGTATAAAACACGGATTCCACGGTCGTGATGAATAGCCAAACCCACACCCCTAGACCCCTACGAGAGCGGCAAGCAACCCTACCAATTCTAGAGTTAGGAGACCCGGACTCGACTCCTCGAGTTGGTCTCCCACTGGACTCCAGAACCCGGTTACTTGTGCTCCCCTCCTTGGGTCTATCCTAGTGCGGAAAAGTAAATAATATACAAAAGGTGACAACTTCCGCAACCTGGAAGTGACCCAAATAAAAGAATATTACATACAAGTTTTTACATGAATGAAAATGAAAAACACACATCTCACATAAAAAACCCCGGCTATTCAAACACGACGATCCAATATAACATATCCAGCAACACATAACATCACATGTCATCAACGTAAGTAAATATGCGCATCCCAATTGTCGTTGACATATAGAAACGAAACCGGCGATATCACATATTACACTTACGGTCACAGAAAAGAAAGTGTAAAACTACAACAGTTGGAATCCGCAACCACCTCAGACATCGCATGCCTGACCAAATGAATTCTTTAGACATCGCATGCCTAACAATTATAAACCCCGCATTTTAGTCTCATTATCGAAAACACTTTTCAATATCAAGTCGGGCAATTCAACAAGATTCCCGAAAAACTGATCGAATGCTCGTCGCAAACTTTAGTAGGCGGCCGCACCCCTGATACCGTCGACGAAGTGCACCAAGGCGGAACATCGCTGCCGCGAGCACCCGAACGGATGCTTTCGGCGACGGGGTTCTCCTACAGTCACTTGGTCGGGGCTATGGGGTGAGGCTGTCTATTAAGTTTACCCGGCGAGTATCCGCGTACGCTACGTGATTGCGACGGACTTTTGATCACATCATAATTCCGTGGCAACCAATCAAGTGAGACTAAACTGCTATGTTTATAATATTCATTCCGTTATCTCATAAGTAATTGTGAATTCCAATTATTGTATCACATTCCGGATAAATGGAAAATGTTAAACTTTCCGATGGAACAATCGAACACCCAAGTTTTCCCGAAACAGCTCAACACATGAAATAAGTCTAACAACATTCAGTTCGTGCCTCAGTACCAACGGTCCAGCCGTAGAAGGGTCAAGCCAACGCCTCACATGTGGCACGCCGTACTGCCCCAAACCCGAAGATTCAAAGGGCAGTTCAAGACGGTCACATAATCGAGTTAAGGTTTGTTGTCTTCTAGAGGGTCCATCGCGTTACTTGCACTACTTAGAACGTCTTTAAACTACGGAAAAATCCAACAATTGGAAATTTCCCGGCAGGGGAAAAAGTGGGTATTTATATCCGATCGAACTTTTTAACATATTCTAAAAAATACCCGGAAAAGCACACCGACAAAATTAGACAGTCCGATCGAATACACCGAGTCCCTAATACAACTCAGAAAATGCAACTCTGGGAAAAATTATTAAAAATCCCCAGGAAAACCAGCACAGACAACTAAGAATTACTGTGCAAAATTGGATGCACAAAACGACAAAAGGGCCGCGGATCTGCCGCATGAGCCTCCTGTAAGGCCGCGGATCCGCGCCACCTTTATGGAATCAAGCCCTCGAATTTTACAGTAACCCTTATATCTTCCTGCTGATTTTTCTGAATATTTTTAATCTACAAAAATCCACATTTTACAGAAAAGTCCAAAGAGCATTTTTCAAGTCGGGTTTTGGGTCGATCGGACATCTGATTCCGTCGGGACTTCGCCTAAGGCTCTAGCTAGGCTCTGATACCACTGTAGGGTTCCTAGGCACCCTAATGAGGTCTCACAAGGCATCAACCATGCCAATTTCAAATTTAAACGGTGCCGAGAAACCCTAGAACGGATCGTTGGCTAGATTTCTAGGCGACAAAGCAAACTAATTAACACTTAACTACAAGAATACGGAAATACAACCTTTGTAGATCCGGTTCTCCACCTCCATAGCTCCGCAATGAAGTCTCCTCACTGTCCTCGTGCAATCCTGGGCTCTAGCGTCGGCTTCATCGGAGAAGAAGCGGGCTAGGTCATCGACGACGTGCCGAAGATGATCTACGTCGAGGCATCGCTAGATCAAGCTCCCACTTCACCAAGTCATGAAAACTTGTGAAGAAAACACACTTTACTACTTGGCAAGAGGTAGAGGATGAAGAAATAGGAAGTGGGTTCACTTTAGAATTGGATTTCTCACTCAATTGCTCAAGTTGCCATTGAAGCTCTCAAGCTTTTTCTTCAAGTCAAGATGAAGAAGAAGATAAAAGAATATGATAAGTTAATTCAAAAAATAGAAAGTAAATCAAAACTTATCATAATTCTAACTATGGTAATGTGCAGAGAATTGACCAAGGTTAAAGGAATGGTTAGGGTTAAGGATGAGATAAGAATGGTGGACTAGGTCAAAGCTTCATGAAGCTTCAACTAAACAACAAATAATGCCACCATTCTTTTCTCTTTTCCATTTATTTTCCAAAATGTATAAACAAATAAATAAATGAATAAATAAGTAATGGAAAAATAAAACCCTAATTATATGTTTAACCATGGTTTAATTCTTTACACTTAACCAAGTAAACATGTATCATCAAACATGATACAATCATGTGTACAAAAGTATATCACATATACAATGTGCACAATCCGAGTGAGAAAATCCATTTAAAGTGAACCAATACTAGTTAACGCAAAGTAATATATCAAATATATAATTATGCATTAAATCATTAAAACAACACTTGATTTAACGATCCGGTCATATCGCATATAACCGACTAATATCCAATGTATCGATTTATGGAATCAATCTTCGATTCGATAACTAGGTTATATCGCATACAACCACTAGACACATTCATCGCGAGAATGAAATACGATATCACATACACGCATTATTCTCGGTCCCGCACATATCTCATATGCGCTCCTATTTCGTTTCGCTTGAGCCAGGAAACCTCTGTGTAAGACTCTAAAGACTCGTCAATACGCCGGCAGCAGATGATGATCATATCAAACACCCACAAGCCGCAAGCGGTCTGCTAAACGTAACGGCCACCCGGGTATTGAGCGATCAGAAGATCGACGAGCAAGCCCGCTCACACTCCAGTGAATCCAACCAGTAACACTACCGTACAGTCCGGTCTGATCGTCTGATATGTCGCATATCTCGCCTAGGGGTGGTAAACGTCAGACCCCAATAGATCGATAAGTCGTGTCGATATGAGGTCTATAACAGTTCGAGAAACTACTGGTAACACTTACCAGTAAATCTCAGCAACCCTGGCTAGGGATTTCCGGTTATAGCCAATCGAACACAACGCAACATCAACTCCCTATACCGGGAGAGACGAATCCCCTCCTATCGCTCATTGCCTCCATGTGATTCGGGACTGTACCCAAAAACCACCGTTTTGCATGCCCTCTTGGACGTGGTAAGATGGAAATCAAAGCACAGTGGGAACCACACAAGACTCTATGACGATCTCGGGTCAACAGACTACTCTGTACCAGTGTCACCAGAGAACTGCCATCTGACGTCAGGTATAATACCATCTGGGAGTTCTCGGCGAGTCCGTCCAGTGTACCTAGTCTCCACTGAGCACCCGTATATCATCTCTGATGTCAAACACCAATGGATATGGGATCATCCATCGCCCATCTGTATGGGTCGAGAAGGTATACGCTAGTCTACTCTGGTATATCGATGCCCCGTCTCGATACACCCATGACTAGGGACTTTGAAGGATGTACTTATGGACTACCATGTCCCCACTAGTATGATCCGCATCATAGTCCAGGTAGTCAAGTACAGATCCTAAGGGCTTTACCAACATGTAACAGGGAGACAATCAGTGTACACGTTAAGGTAAAGTTCAACCAGATAGCATACTATCATGTCGAGCAAGAAAGTCCTCACTATATATGTCCCAGCATCCACTACAATATACATCCTATGTATAGTAATGGCCTCTAGGGCATACATATAACTAACAGTGATAAGCGGAGATTGACCGAGCATAGCATAGGAAACTCCTTTCCTATCAAGAGTATGTCATCCACATACTCTACGAGGATCATTAACATACTCCATACTACCTTTTTGTACATACAAGGTTCATCTACCATTTTGATGAAGTCAAACTCTTTGACTACCACATCAAAACAGATGTTCCAACTCCGCGATGCCTACTTTATCCTGTAAAGCAACTTGCACATGTTTCCGCTGCTCCCACTGTTTACGAAGCCCTCTGGCTGTGTACTTATAGACGTTCTCTTCTAAATCAGTATTTAGAAAAGCAGTCATGACACCCAACCACCAGATATCGTAGTCATGGTATGTAGCCGTAGCAAGTAGGATCCGGATGGACTTAAGCATAGCCACTGGAAAAGGTTTCATCATTATCCACGCCTGGTCGATGACGAAAACCTTTAACAAGTCAAGCTTTGAAAGTCTCAACTTTTCCATCTACACCAAGTAATTTTCTCAAGATACACTTGCTCCTGATGGGGATTTAACCCTTCAGATATAGCAACCAAAGTCCATACTTTGTTGGTGTACATGGATTCCATCTCAGATCGCTAAGCATCCAGCCATTCTTACAGAATCCCACTCTTGATGGCCAGCCCGAAACTAGTCGGGTCATCATCTCATGATGCAATCCTCGCTCCCACTGTCATCGAGAAACCGAAGTATCTCTCAGGCGGATGAGGAACCCTGCTAGTTCGGCGGAGAGGCTGAGGTTCGTTGGGGACTATTGAATCCTTTGGTTCTGACAAATCATCAGCTGCAGTTTTGTATAACTGGAACCTTTCCAACTCTACAGAACTGACCTTGCCTCAATCTTTTCCGGATTTTTCTTTAGACATAGGACGGACAATCCCAAATCTTAACTTACTTAAGAGATAGGCTCTTCCCATACCATATCTTATATGGAGTGGTAGGCAGTGATCTGATCGAACCAAATTCATTAGGTATGCAGCTTCTCAAGTGTACAACCACCAAAAAGGAAATAGGTAACTCTGTAATACTCATCATAGAGCACACCATATCTTATAGGGTGTGGTTGCTCCGCCCAGATACACCGTTGTGCTGTGGTATATTCAGAGGAATAATACGGAGAGAGAATCTCATTCTCCTTTAGAACAATCCAGAATTTCTATGCACAAGTATTCTCCTCCCTGATCACATCAAAGGACATAATACTTATACCCGTATTGGTTCCCTACTTCTAGCTTATATTCTGTGAATATCTCAAAAGGTTCGTACTTGTGTTTCAACAGGAACATATGTCTGAATCTTGACAGATCATCAGAGAACGTAATGAAGTATAAAGAACCGGTCCTGGCATGTGTAGACAGGAGACCTTACATACATCATCATGTATCAGTCCCAAGAGTTCACTGACTCTTTTTCTGTTTCCAATAAACAGAGTTATGGTCATCTTATCTTTGTGACATGACTGGAAAGTTTCACAAGATATAAATTCAAACTGATTTAAATATGCATCTAAAATGTAACTTCAGCCAGTCGGGTTGCATTGATATGACCTAGTTTACAATGCCTCAAGAAGGATTCGTTCATTTCTAAACTCTTCCTCTTGTGTGTTTTCTGTATACTAGGAACTGTAGTTTAATTTAGAACGTCAATGCTTTTAGATAACGTGCCTGAACTGATCGACTTTTGAAATAGGAAATGTTCAAAACATTATCCAACAATACAAAATTATATCCATTCTTTACTAATAAAGAGACTGATATGATTTTGTATATCAGGTTCGGTATCTAATAGCATTTGTTCAGAATCAATGTATTTATAATACAGGGTGACAGTGACCAACAGACCTGGCTGCAACACTTGCACCGTTTTCTGTCTCATGAAACTTATCACCCGTTCTCAGTTCTCTGCCTTTCTGTAGCCCTATGTAACAGATTACATATCTGGGATCCTGATCCGGTATCAAATACCCAGGATGCAGAGGATACTGAGAAATAGTTCTTTGTAATGAACACACCCGAAGGGGATGCATCATATGCACTTTCTTCGTTTGGGCGGCATAGGAATTCTGGTATTCCCATATTTCCTACTCTGTCTTATAACAATTATAAGTTGGAGCGGGACCAATATTCCCCAGCTCAGTATAACAAGCGGGTTCGGTCAATACATCCATATTATTATCTTGATTAAGGCGTGATATGGTCGCTACCTGGAGAGAGAGAGAAGAAAACACTCTGCGTGCGCTCTTGCAAGATTAGATTGGTTATATATTTTATCTAATCAGGATGGCTCCCACTGTTTTTATCAAATCTTCCTTCAAACCTTAACAGGAAAGACTTGCCGGGATTAATTACACTCTACAAGTTCGCCAATCTTTCAGCCAGGCCAGTGTCGCTACTTTGAGGGAGGTTCCCCGTGCTTTCGCACGGACCTAATTACAGTTATCCTCGTTCTCCCAGAGGCGTAACCCCGTTGACACCTTTCTAGACACCTACTTGATCGTCTAATTGTAAAGTGCAAAACTCTCCCAGGTGTAACAATTACTCGCAGTGGGTATCGGGATCCAACTATCACATAGAAGGTATGCAATCTCATTGTAAATTTCAACACTTGAAACTCTTGATAAAGATTTTTACCCCTAGCGCTTATGACCTTAACTATGGTCAACAAATCATAAGCACTAGTCAAGTTCTATCCGTCATTTCGTGATTAATTAGACCCACCCACATGACCCTTAATTAAGGTCAACAAAGTCACGCGACTGTCCTAACTAATCACATCATATGCGGTGTAGGAAGACATCACTTAGCTACTGTACACCGTGCCTTGACTATGGTCAACAAACACAGCACGGATACTAAGTACTCTACTTCCTAAAATGACGGAGGGTTGCGAATGGTTTTTATGAAAACCTTTAACGCTTTGAATTTGATCTCGTTGCGGAATCAAATGGTTTTTAAATGGAATGTTTTTGAGGCTTTTCTAGTTTTGCTAAAGGGGTCACTCCCGGTAAAGGGATCGTCGGCCCTTTCCTCATCGAATGAGTTGCGGGATATATCATATATATCACTGTGCAAAGCAGAAACTATAGAAGCAATCAAGAGACAAACCTAGTGTGTAACATCTGCCAGTTATTGCTAAAGGAGTCACTCCCGGTGAATGGATCTCGGTCCTTTCCTCATCGAATAAGGTGCAGGATGTTCTTCAAGGAACACCACGATGCAAAGGAAGAACTGTAGCTACCTGTTTTTATTTTGAAATTCGATTCCACAACATCAACTAGGTTTATTTTCTTTCATTAATCTCATTAATGAATGTCCCATCATTTAAGTCCACCTAAACATCACAGATAAATATAACGTACGCTTATGCCATCCGCATTCGCCTCGTTGTCCCATCTGCACTGTTAGGTTAGGTAACTAATGCCAGAGCGAGGCAGGGCTAGCGCGGGTGTAAAACATAAGCAACGTCTATATAATATATTATATATACTATATACCATATCTATCTGAACAAATCACATGATCACATCATAGATAACACAGCAGAAAATATCATATGAAATATTGGATATAGTAGGACGCCCGTGTTTTTAATACGTGCCAGTATAAAACACGGATTCCACGGTTGTGATGAATAACCAATCCCACACCCCTAGACCCCTACGAGAGCGGTAAGCAACCCTACCAATTCTAGGGTTAGGAGACCCGGACTCGACTCCTTGAGATGGTCTCCTACTGGACCCTAAAACCCGGTTACTTGTGCTCCCCTCCTTGGGTCTATCCTAATGCGGAAAAGTAAATAATATACAAATGGTGACATCATCCGCAACCTGGAAGTGCCCCAATAAAAGAATATTACGTACAAGTTTTTACATGAATGAAAATGAAAAACACTCATCTCACATAAAAAAACCCGGCTATTCAAACACGACGATCCAATATAACATATCCAGCAACACATAACATCACATGTCATCAACGTAAGTAAACATGCGTATCCCAATTGTCGTTGACATATAGCAACGAAACCGGCGATATCACATATTACACTTACGGTCGCAGAAAAGAAAGTGTAAAACTACAACAGTTGGAATCCGCAAACTCTTTAGATATCACATGCCTAACCAAATGAATTCATTAGACATCGCATGCCTAACAATTATAAACCCCGCATTTTTGTCTCATTATTGAAAACATTTTTCAATATGAAGTCGGGCAATTCAACAAGATTCCCGATATCCAAAACGAATGCTCGTCGTGAACTTTAGTAGGCGGCCACACCCCCGACGCCGACGACGAAGTGCACCAAGGTGGAACACCGCTGCCGCGAGCACCCGAACGGATGCTTTCGGCGACGGGGTTCTCCTACAGTCACTTGGTCGGGGCTATGGGGTGAGGCTGTCTATTAAGTTTATCCGGCGAGTATCCGCGTACGCTATGTGATTGCGACGGACTTTTGATCACATCAAAATTCCGTGGCAACCGATCAAGTGAGACTAAACCGCTATGTTTATAACATTCATTCAGTTATCTCATAACTACTTGTGGATTCCAAATATTGTATCACATTCCGGATAAATAGACAATGTTAAACTTTCCGATCGAACAATTGAACACCTAAGTTTTCTCAAAACAGCTCAACACATGAATTAAGTTCAAAAACATCCATTTCATGCCTCAGTACCAACGGTCCAGCCGTAGAAGGGTCAAGCCAACGTCTCACATGTGGCACGCCGTACTGCCCCAAACCCTAAGGTTCAAAGGGCAGTTCAGGACGGTCACATAATCGAGTTAAGGTTTGTTGTCTTCTAGAGTGACCATCGCGTTACTTGCACTACTTAGAACGTCGTTAAACTACGGAAAAATCCAACAACTGGAAATTTCCCGGCAGGGGAAAAAGTGGGTATTTTTATCCAGTCGTACTTTTTAACATATTCTAAAGTTATCCAGAAAAACACATAGACAAAGCTAAACAATCCGATCGAATCATCGATTCCCCAAAATAATCCAGAAAACTCAACTCTTGAGTATATTTTAAAAATTCCCAGAAAACTCAGCACAACAATATAGGAATTACTGTGCAAACTTAAATGAATGAAGCTGCCGTACGGCCGTGGAACCGCCGCACGAGCCATGCTCGTGCCGCGGTTCCGCGGCGGTTTGATCGAGTTAGCCGCTCATTTTGGACGGTATTTCTTAGAATAGCCTGCTAATTTTTCTGCATATTTTTAATTTAAAAAAATCCAAAATTCCAGAAAATGTCCAGAGAGCGGTTTTGAGTTAGGGTTTCGGGTTCAATCGGGTTTCTAACTTCGTCTACTCATCGCTTAAGGATCTAGCTAGGCTCTGATACCACTGTAGGGTTCCTAGGTACACCCATGAGATTCTACAAGTGATCAAACATGGCCATTTCGAAATTTTTCTATGTGCCGAGAAACCCTAAACTAGATCGTTACTAGAGGTAAGGCGATGCAAACAAGTAAACAACTTTATTACTAAAGGAAAGTGACTACAACCTTTGTAGATCCGGTCCTCCACTTCCTTGGCTCCGTGATGACGTCCCTCCGCTGTACCCATCAGAATCCTAGACTCTGGCAGTGGTTTCATCGGAGAAATGATTGGGCTAGGTCGTCGACTTCGATGCCGAAGATGATCTACGTCGAGGCAACTCAAGATCAAGCTTCAACTTCACCAAGTCATGAAACTTGTGAAGAAAACACCCTATACTATATGGCAAGTGGTAGAGGATGAAGAAATAGGAAGTGGGTTCACTTTGGATTTGAATTTCTCACTCTTTTTCTCAAGTCACCATTGAAGGTAACAAAGGTTTTCTTCATCTTGAAGAAGAAGAAGAAGAATAAAGAATATGATAAGTATATTAAAATCAATTGATTAATTATAATAAATCAAGTGACCTTATCATATAGCAACCATGGTTAAGTGTAGAGAATAAACTAGGGTTAGGTGAATAGTTAGGTTAACGAAAAAACAAAATGGTAGATAAAGATAAGAAGCTTCATGAAGCTTAAGTAAAGAACAAATTTTGCCACCATTTCATTTTTACCAAAAGATAACTAAAATGGATAAGTAATTAAGAAAAGATTACTAAACCCTAACCATTAACCTAAACAAGGTTTAAAGCATACACATACCCAAGTTTGCATGTATCATCAAACATGATACAAACAAGTGCACAAACATATATCACATATACAACTTGTGCACATCAAGTGAGAAAATCCATCTAAAGTGAAAAAATACTAGTTAATGCAAAGTAATATATCAAATATATAATTATGCATTAAATCATTACATCAACACTTGATTTAATGATCCGGTAATACTGCATATAACCGACTAATATCAAGTGTATCAATGTGTCGAATCAACATTTGATTCGGTAACCCGTCTATATCACATATAACCGTCCCATGATACATATCACGCGAATAGAATACAGTATCACATACTAGTATTATTCTCGGTCCTGCACATATCTCATATGCGCTCCTATTTCGTTTCGCTTAAGCCAGGAAACCTCCGTGTAGGACTCTAAAGACTCGTCAATACGCCAGCAGCAGGTGATGATCATATCAAACACCCACAAGCCGCAAGCGGTCTGCTAAACGTAACGGCCACTCGGGTATTGAGCAATCTGAAGATCGACGAGCAAGCCCACTCACATTCTTGTGAATCCAACCAGTAACACTTACCGTACAGTCCAGTCTGTTCTTCTGATATGTCGCATATCTCGCCTAGGGTTGGTAAATGTCAGACACTAATAGCTTGATAAGTCATGCCGATATAAGGTCCATAACATTCGTGAAACCACTGATAACTCTTACCAGTATATCACATCAATCCTGGCCAGGATTTCCAGTTATGGCCAGTCGTTCATAGCGCAACATAAACCCCCAATACCGGGAGAGACGAATCCCCTCCTATCGCTCATTGCCTCCATGTGAATCGGGACTGTACCCAAAAACCACCTGTTTGCATGACTCAGTAGAGCCATGGTAGGGTGGAAATCAAAGCACAGTTGGAGACACACAAGTCTCTATGACGATCTCAGGTCAACAGACTAAGCTGTACTAGTGTCACTAGAGAACTACCATCTGACGTGAGGTATAATACCATCTGGGAGTTCTCGGCGAGTCCGTTCAGTGTACCCAGTCTCCACTGAGCACCCGCATACCATCTCTGATGTCAAACACCAATGGATATGGGATCATCCATCGCCCATCACATGGGTCGAGAAGATATACGCTAGTCTACTCTGGAATATCGATGCCCGTCTCGATATTCCCACGACTAGGAATATTGAAGGATGTACTCATGGACTACCCAGGCCCCACTAGTATGATCTACATCATAGTCCTGGAAGTCGAGTACACATCCTCAGGGCTTTATCAACATGTAACAGAGAGACAGAAAGTATACATGTTAAGATAAAGAGCAACCAGATAGCGTACTATCATGTCGAGCAAGAAAGTCCTACCTATATATGTCCCAGCATCCATTACAATATACATCCAATGCACAGTAATGGCCTCTAGGGCATACATATAACTAACAGTATCCAATAAACTGTGGATCTTCGTAGTGATACGGAGTGTTCTCGAGAAATACAAAGGTGATGTAGGATTGGCGAAGAAATACTTGGTTTGGTCGTGAATAGCAGTCATAATTTACTTTGCCCTCTTACTAATCACTTTATTTGTCTTTACTTAATACCTTCTGTACACCTTTTAGGCTGAATGGTTTTCTTCATTCCCTACCGTTCGGCACCTGCCTATGGTTTGGATGAAGACTATCCAATTAGCGTAACGGGTGTACCATCCTAATCCAAGGAACACTCGCAACCTGAGAGAAGGTAAAAAGAAAAGACAACTGAATAGTCCTATTCATTTTCTCCAGAACCGGAAACCATCCTCGAATAAGTTCCTTCGAGTTCGTATATAACCATACGATAGTTTTATCCAATGGAAGTGGATGTTCGTAGTAATACGGGGTGTTCTGGAGAAAAAAGGGTAAAAGTAGGAGTGACAATGAGGTATGCAACTCAGACAATCCAAAAGCTAGTGTTTTAAGAAGGTTCGGTTAATCTTGGTCACTGAGTCATAGTCAAGGGTCGGGTCATGGTCACTGCCAGAGAGAGAGAGAAAAGAAACACTCAGTGTGCACTCTAACCTAGATCGGAATGATTATCAATTTATCCAATCAAGAAATCTCCCACTGTAACCTCAAATTCTCCTCCAAACCTGAAAGAAGAATTAGTCGGGATCACCCGAGGAATAAACCAACTCATCAGTCGGAATCAGGATTCAACTATCATCGCATGATAATGTGATGGAATCCACTCACGTTATCACACTCTAGAAGGTATGCGCATATCTGGCAAGTTTCAGTTTCTTTAGAAACTCCCGATGTGAATTTTTACCCCATGCTCTTATGACCTTGACTTTGGCCAACAAATCATAAGTCACATGTCAAGTTCTACCCGTTATTATCAAGGTTAATTTGAACCCACCCATACCTACCCTTGACTTTGGCCAACAAAGCAGTACGACTGTCTCAAACCAACGCATCTATCTATGCAACAGAAAAGTAACAAATAGCTACAATACACTATACCTTGACTTTGGCCAACAAACATAGCATGAATACTAAATGCTACCCGTCTGAAATGACGGAGGGCTACGAATGGTTTTTGGTGAAAAACCTTTAACGTAATGAACATGATATCGTTGAATGAACCGGATAGCTTTTTATAAAAATATAGTGGCGAAAATCTTTGCTAAAGAGGTCACTCCCGGTGAAGAGATCTCGGCTCTTTCCCCGTAGAATGAGGTGCAGGATATTCCAACTGAATACCACGATGCAAAGCAAAAATAATCGACTATAGTGAAGTTATTATCCTGACGCAATCTTTTGTCCAAGGGCTCACTCCCGGTGAAGGGATCTCGGCCCTTGCCTCGTCGATAAAGGTTCTGCATATTCATAACTGAATACCACTGTGCAAAACAATAAAGAACGTCCTGGCAATAACAGCTTTATGAAAAAAATGTTCCAACAACATCAGAATAGGTTTGTTTAGCTTGCTTTGATCCGAATCAACGCAGTCCCATTAATTGATCACACTACAAAAGAACGAAAATATGATGTACGTATATGCCATCCACATTCGCCACTGGGTCCCGTCATCACCCGTTAGGTTACTTAACTACAGAGCGGGGACTGGACTAGCGCGGGTGTAAAACATGTACAACATCTACTAGTATATATATCAATATATAATATTCGCTCAAGGCGTGATAAAATGCAACATCACAGAAATGTAATAAGCATCCCAGAACAATACAGATAATCTGGGATCCCCGAGTTTCGTAAAGCCGCTACTAAAACCCGACGTTCCCCTGGTCATGTGGATAGCCTGTGCAATGAAATTCTAGACCCCTATGGGCGCAGCAAGTTACCCGCCAAAACCTGAAGCGAGGCAGCCCCCTTCAACAATGTGAATGGACCACCCAGCACTTCATGGAATCCGATAACTTGAGCACCCCTCCTTGGGTCAACCTGTTCCCCCTACGAGAGCGGCGAATAGCTCGCCAATTCTAGAGTAAAGCCCCTTCGTCTCAAAGCCATGAGATGCGGGCCTATTGCCTTCTAGAACCCGGCTATCCGTGCACCCCTCAGCGGGGTAATCCTAGTACAGAAAGTAAAACATACAACGGGTAAATCGACCTCAGCCCGGTCGTGCCCCAAAAGAATAATATACAAACAGACAGTGACGGCAGTCCACATGTCGGACGCTCGCCCCGTAATATCAAATGTACAAATACAACCAAACGGTACTACCATTACATCCAGGCTATCCACCACGACAAATCCGTAACGTCACAGCACAACACAGAACATCAACGTGAATGTCACGTTCGCAAATCCGTCTGAAAGGGCTATAGCAATTAGACAGGATTTACCGATCAAATGACATTCACGGTCGCAGATATAATGTAAATACTGTGAACTAACATGTTTTAAAAATTTCGATCGACAAAGTTTCCCGAAGTGGGCCCCAAGTACAACTGCAGCACTCAAAATAATCTGGGCCTAAACAAAATATTCCAGAAACCTCCTTTTCAAGTCAGAGACCCACTGTAGAAATTTGGTGCAGCGAAGCCACTGTTTGGTGGCGGAACCACGGCCAAAACGGGGTTATGGCCGAGGTTCCGCGGCGCTATAGTAATATCATGGTACCAATTTTCTGCCGTGTTGTCAGAAAACCCTGCACGTGTTTCTGCAACATACCAAATAATTTTTCGAGCACAAATGAAAATCGACAGAAAGTGCATTTTTGAAATTGTGGTTTTTGGAATTTTTGTTCGATCAAAGTTCTAAACACGTTAGAGCAAGCTAGTAAAGGTTAATGGCGTGGCTCTGATACCATGTAAGTCTACGGTAGCTCCCCAGCCGTCTTTCCGAGGCCAAAATGCGGAAACGAAAAACTTTTCAAACTAGAAAAATGGCGCTATCATATGCTTAAAACCTGGATCGGACCATTAACCTACTACTAGCTAACTAGAGCGAGGGTTGGAAAGCTATACCGATCGATCCTTGTCCTTCGGTCTTTGGCCACCATCCCAAGGTCCCCGCAGAAACTCCGGTCTCGATCTCCTCGTCGGAAAGGGCACCACATCATCGATTCTTTTTACGGGCTCCTGCTTCATCCGAAATAACTCGGGCACAAAGTGTGCTAGCCGACGTATCCAAGGTGATGTAGAGAATGTTTGTGATCACTTTACCTCTTGCATCCATGAGTTTGGATGGAGGTAGAAGGTGTTGCCATTAATGGAGAATGTAAGCTAGAGGAAGAAGAAGAAGAAGAGAAGACTTTCACTTTTTCTTTTCTTTTGTTGTGTTGGAATAATGAGATGAGAGAGAGCAAGAAAAAGAAATACAAGAGCTAACCATAACCCCTTGGCTGCCCCTCTCTCTCCTCTCATCATTTCAACTCTCAAATCCATCATATAAAATGACATATGCACAAGAAATGATACCATGAGTCATCTATGAAGCACATGTATCATTTAATGCACAAAATGATGGCTTCTAGCTCACAATATCCATATGCAAACACTAATCCAAATGTTTGCAATAACAAAAAGATACGGCAACATCTAAAGTAAACTCGTGACGGATCACAAGGATACCCCTCACCTGTATATACATACCTGCATCCGCATTCCGACTGAATGCGAATACGACAAGATTAAAGTAATCCAACAAATCTAATACTAGGATCCGGCTTAAACCAAAGACCACTAGTATGATCTGTCCGATCATGATCCGTGCAATACCATACGTATATGATCGAACCCTGCCATATATCATACGGCCTATACAACGTTTCTTCCAGAACTTGAGAAACTGTCTGTGGGGGACTCTAAAGACTCGTTAATACTTTGGCTGTGGATTTAACCACTAGCACGTCAGTGGTACTAGCTGTACGTAACGGGCTACCAGGTATTGACTAAAGGGGGGTCGATGAGCGAACTCATCCTGACACCCTACTGAGCCTGTCAGTGACAATATCCGTACAGTCCGGTCCGTTCGTCTATGAGCATCGCATGGCGGGCCTAGGGGGTTGGTAAAAGTCAGACCCCCAAAAGCGGTACAAGCCGTGTTGGAGTGTAGCCCAGAACACCCTGCGATACTACTAGAATACCTACCAGTAAATCTCCTGCCTAGACTAAGAACTCGTGTAATGGCTCTCCTAGACACAGCTTGATCTCACCCTCAATACCGGGAGAGACGAACCCCTGCCGATCTGCTCACTGCCTCCATGTGGCTCGGGACTGTTCCCAACTAAAACCTGTTTGCACGACTCCTTTGAGCCGTGGTAGGGGAGTAATCAAAGCACAGTGTGAACTCACACGAGACAAATGACGATCTTAGGTCGATGAACTAACCTGTACACATGTCACCAGGGAACTGCTATCTGACGTCAGGTATAATACCAACTAGCATGTTCCCGGCGAGTCCTGTCCGGTGTAGTCATAACCCAATGAGCACCTGAATACATCTTCTGTGAACCAACTGACACCAATGGCTTGTGAGATCGGCCACCGCCCCTCATCGGGGTCTCGACTGTATACACTAGTCTACTCCGGAGTATCGATGCCCAGTCTCGAAAACTCCCACGACTAGAGACCATTTTAAGGATATGCTTATAGAGCCCAGCTCCCACGTATATGATCGCAATCATACTGCTGGCCGTCAAGTTAGAATCCTAAGGGCTCTACCAACGTGCAATAGTGATCTGTAATGTCACCTAAAGCAGTACACGATGATAAAGATAAACCAGATAGCATACTATCATCTTGAGTAAGACTGTCCTACCAGCATAGGTCCTCCCTCAATCATTGCAATCACATGCCTGTGATCCAATAATTGACTCTGAGGGCACTATATCCAACATAAAGCATCCCATATGGGAGCAAAAATCATGCCTAACGGCGGAGACAATCACCACAACATCTATACGACGCCGATGCGAAGAAATATCAAAGAAAAGGCTGCAATAAGAAGTGAACTTTCCCAAAACAAAACCGGCTCCCACGAGCACAGCACCCAAAGTCACCAAAATAATACAACACCGAATCCTCACAAGTCGTCCCTAAGTCATATACAAACAGTGGTAGATGGAGAAGACTAGATTCAACAAAAAGATACACAACGTACAAGCAGATAACCGCAGACCCACCTAAAAGCAAAGGCCTCGCTGCCTAACGTAGCGATATCCGCAAAAGTAGAGATGATAATACGCCCTGCCGCGACTACTCTGAGGGTAAGTCCAGCAAAACACTGTGGCATAATGGGGGTGAGTTGCCAACTCGTGAATAGAAAATAACATCATACCGTAATCTCAAGTATGGACGAACAGCGATCTATCTATCACATGTATTCCGATAGCATAAGTATGATAAGTGAATATGCAAAAATCATATAAAGGTACATCATCGGGGTACTATAACTACATGAAGTAATGAATATCAAAAATGATCCTGACTGTGTGGGATGATACAATAAAATCTCATGAAAAATCATCCGCATGGAAAAAAACACCAGTGTCCTTCACTGACACATCAAATCCCAAATCCTCAGGCATCGCAACCACAGATCGGCCCTCATATCCTGTAAGTCTCATGGAACCTGAGTGTCAAACATCGACACCGAAACATCATGAAAACATATTCCTGCGTGTATATATATATGTATATAAGTATGAGGATATCAACCCCGTATGTCTACCGACGATACGCAAAAATCATGAAATCCTGAGTGTCTAACACCGACACTCGAAACATCATGAAACCCATGTCTAGCATCGACGCGTAACTCCTCATAACTCAGGCGTTGTCACCACGACTGGCCCTGACAATATGTCATACATCACTCGGTCGGTATCCCCACGATAACCGCCGAGTCCAAATACGGTCAACGGTACGTCCTTGCCCACCTTCCAGGCTCATCGTCTGTACCACGAACATCTTGCCGAGGGGAACCGTACCGGGCCCCACCATGTACCAACACATAGCCCACTCACTCCTCGCATCGGGTATATATCACAAATCTCATAACCGAGAAATCTCATGGTGGACGCATCAAATATCTTATCAAGAGAAACCGTGTTTTCAAACAATATATAGTTTCTTGAAAATACCCACACGGTTCTTAAATCCATAAATCATAGGAAATCCATATCTCAATACATAAAACCCATATAAAACTGATATACGCAACATAAAACATCAATATGAGCATATAAAGGGAAAACCGCTCTTTTAAATGAATCCAGCTTTAAAATATATCATGTGGTTCCCAAAACCCTCTGAAAACAAATGCGGCATCATATGAGGTGTACATGTAAGTGTAGCAAAGTTTAAGTATCTATATGTAAGCAAGTGGGTATGATGCATTTCATAAGCGCAATGATCAACAACTCAATATCACATATCAAAACAATACCACTTAGGGCATATACAACTATAGCAAACATATGCTGTATACATGTCAGTATGTGTGCATGGTGTACATGTAACTGAAATCGAGTATGTGGGTGTACATGTCAATATGTATGGATGATGTACCAGTAACCATAACAAGATATACGTGATGTGGAATAAGGGTCACTACCTCAACTATTCCTGCCCAATGCAATACCACGTATGTATGTGTCCACAGTATTTCGTATGCACAATAGAATAAGAGTTACTACTCCAAACATTCCTATCCACTACCATATCACGTATGTAGGTGTTTGTGCGTGTCATGGCAATTACAGATGGTGCGGGTGTAGCATACAATTTAATTCTCGTGCAACATAAACCGTCAGCAATGTGTTATATCTAAAGGTACGAGTCAGGTACAACAGATAATGCTATGCAATGATATTCATATGAAAGTAAGTAATATGCAAATAGTTATCTTATCATATCTGCCCCAACGCATAACGCCATACGGGCGATTTCCCCGTAGATGTTAAATCTACTCACTAATGGTCTCCATCTATGAAAATCCGACCACCCGCTTCCCCTTGTTCGCAGCGTCCGAAGTCCCCGCTTGCGACGCTTTAAATTCACAAACACACAAATAGTGCGAACATCTCAGAATCGACTAATATAACGTAAAACTACACTTTAAACGACGCACCAATACTAAACTAACTCGCGAGTGTACATCTAGTGGTTAACGTGTATAACGATACCACAAAACCTGTCCAAGTACTGCAGCAGTGCAGGGTTCCTAGGCACGCTAGTGAGGTCTCCAAAGCCATCAACCATGGCAATTTCAAAAATTATGGTGCCTACAAACCCTAAAGTACGGATCGTTTGCTAGATATCTAGGCGAACAAGCTAACTAGTTAACACTTAACTAAAAGATACGGAAATACAACCTTTGTAGATCCGGTGCTCCACCTCCACGGCTCCGTAACGAGGTCCTCTCCGCTGTCCAAATCAAATCCGGGCTCTAGGATCGGCTTCGTCGGAGAATGGGCAAGCTAGGTCGTCGATGTCCATGCCGAAGATGATCTACGTCGAAGCATCGATGAATCAAGCTCCACCTTCACCAAACCGTGAAAAGTTGTGAAGGAAACACACTCTACTACTTGGCAAGAGGTAGAGGATGAAGAAATAGGAAGTGGGTAAACTTTAGAATTGGATTTCTCACTCAAATTCATCAATCACCATTGATGAGGTCAAGGTTTTTCTTCTTTAGTTCAATGAAGAAGAAGAAGAATATGAAGAAGAAAATTATCATTAGATTATTATCAAAATGAAAAGAATAATAATCTTATCATAACTTGAACCATGGTTAGATGTAGAGAGTAAATCATGGTTAAAGAATGGTTAGGTTAAGCATGAGATAAGAATGGTGGACAAAGTCAAAGGTTCATGAATCTTCAACTACAAAACAAAGAAAGCCACCATTCTTCTCATTTCATTTTCCATAAAGAAAATAAATAAATAAATAAATAAATAGATATGAAAAACAAAACCCTAACCATTTGAATAACCATGGTTTAATCTTTACACATACTCAAGTTAGCATGCATCATCAAACATGATACATACTAGTGCACAAAAACATATCGCATATGCAATGCGCACGAACCAAGTGAGAAAATCCGTCTAAAGTGAACCGATACTAGTTAATGCAAAGTAATATATCAAATATATAATTATACATTAAATCATTAAATCAACACTTGATTCAATGATCCGGTCATGCGCACATAACCGACTGGTATCATTAGTAACATCTTATCGAATCAACACTTGATCCGATAACCCGGCTATATTGCATATAACCGATCAATGTCACATCACGAGAATCAAATACAGTATCACATACTCGTATTATTCTCGGTCCCGCACATATCTCATATGCGCTCCTATTTCGTTTCGCTTGAGCCAGGAAACCTCTGTGTAGGACTCTAAAGACTCGTCAATACGCCGGCAGCAGATGATGATCATATCAAGCATCCACAAGCCGCAAGCGGTCTGCTAAACGTAACGGCCACCCGGGTATTGAGCGATCTGAAGATCGACGAGCAAGCCCGCTCACACTCCAGTGAATCCGACCAGTAACACTACCGTACAGTCCGGTCTGATCGTCTGATCTGTCGCATATCTCGCCTAGGGGTGGTATACGTCAGACCCCAATAGCTCAATAAGTCGTGTCGATATGAGGTCTATAACCGTTCAAGAAACTACTGGTAACACTTACCAGTAAAACTCAGCAACCCTGGCCAGGGATTTCCTGTTATAGCCAATCGAACACAGCGCAACATCAACCCCCATATACCGGGAGAGACGAATCCCCTCCTATCGCTCATTGCCTCCATGTGACTCGGGACTGTACCCAAAAACCACCGTTTTGCACGCCCTCTTGGACGTGGTAAGATGGAAATCAAAGCACAGTGGAAACCACACAAGACTCTATGACGATCTCGGGTCAACAGACTACTCTGTACCAGTGTCACCAGAGAACTGCCATCTGACGTGATGTATAATACCATATGGGAGTTCTCGGCGAGTCCGTCCAGTGTACCCAGTCTCTACTGAGCACCCGTATATCATCTCTGATGTCAAACACCGATGGATATGGGATCATCCATCGCCCATCTGCATGGGTCGAGAAGGTATACGCTAGTCTACTCTGGTATATCGATGCCCCGTCTCGATACACCCACGACTAGGGACTTTGAAGGATGTACTTATGGACTACCATGTACCCACTAGTATGATCCGCATCATAGTCCAGGTAGTCAAGTACAGATCCTAAGGGCTTTACCAACATGTAACAGAGAGACAATCAGCATACACGTTAAGGTAAAGATCAACCAGATAGCATACTATCATGTCGAGCAAGAAAGTCCTCCCTATATATGTCCCAGCATCCACTACAATATACATCCTATGTATAGTAATGGCCTCTAGGGCATACATATAACTAACAATCTCCCACTTGCACTAGGGCCATCTGTAGCAGTGGTTTGAAGTATCTCATACTCAACCATCCCATAAAAGTGTCTCTCTCTGGGAACAGGCCTTTGTGAGTGGATCCGCTGTGTTGTCCTCTGAGTCTACTCTCCTAACCTTGATCACCATGGAGATCAAACATCTCCACGATCAGGTGATACTGCCTTAGAATATGTCTGGATCACTGATGGGACAGGCGTTCCTTGGCATAAGCCACAACTCCATTGTCACACAATGGGAGGAACTAAATTCATCTCATGAACCATTATACACCCAAACAGCCTCTTTGGTAGCATCTTAAGTAGCGATGTATCCTGCCTTTATCGTCTAGTATGTCACGGTATCCAGCTTGGAACTCTTCCAACATACCGTCCCTTTACTGAGGGTAAAGACAATGCCTGTGACTGACATTCAGTCGTCCTTATCACCCTGGAACCCTTCCAGTGATTCTCCCCAGGATCGATTGATACCATCTCACTACAGCTAGTGAGTATCCTAACATCCATTTAGATCTATCTCATAGATCCAAAACCCAGGATTTAGTAGGTATCATTTTGATCCTATATGGAGAATTATGGTGATAAGCGGAGATTGATCGAGCGTAGCATAGAAAACTCCTTCCCTATCAAGAGTATGTCATCCACGTACTCTACGAGGATCGTCACCATACTCCCTACTACCTTTTTGTGTATACGAGGTTCATCTACCATTTTGATGATGTCAAACTTCTTTGACTTATTCATCAAAACAGATGTTCCAACTCCGCGATGCCTGCTTTATCCTATAAAGCATCTTGCACACGTTTCCGCTGCTCCCACTGTCTACGAAGCCCTCTGGCTGTGTACTTATAGACGCTCTCTTCTAAATCATCATTTAGAAAAGCAGTCAAGACACCCAACCACCAGATATCGTAGTCATGGTATGTAGCCGTGGTAAGTAGGATCTGGATGGACTTAAGCATAGCTACTTGAAAAGGATTCATCATGATCCATGCCTGGTCGATGACGAAAAGCTTTAACAAGTCTAGCTTTGAAAGTCTCAACTTTTCCATGTACACCAAGTAATCTTCTCAAGATATACTTGCTCCTGATGGGGATTTAACCCTTCAGATATAGCAACTAAAGTCCATACTTTGTTGGTGTATAAGGATTCCATCTCAGATCGCTAAACATCCAGCCATTCTTACAGAGTCTCACTCCTGATGGCCAGCTCGAAGCTAGTTGGGTCATCATCACATGATGCAATTCACGCTCCCACTGTCATAGAGAAACCGAAGTATCTCTCAGGTGGGTGAGAAACCCTACTAGATCGGCGGAGAGGCTGAGGTTCGTTGGAATCTACTGAATCCTTTGGTTCTATCAAATCATCAGCTGCAGTTTGTATAGCTGGAACATTTCCAGTTCTACATAACAGACCTTGCCTCGAGCTTGTCCGAATTTTGCTTTTCAGACATAGGCTGGACAACCCCAAATCTTAACTAACTTAAGACATGGGCTCTTCCCTTTCCATATCATATATGAAGTAGTAGGCAACTGATTCGATTCGAACCCTATTCAATAGGTATGCAGCTTCTCAAGTGCATAACTCCCTAAAGGAAATAGGTGACTCAGTAATACTCATCATAGAGCACACCATATCAAATAGGGTGTGATTGCTCCGCCCTGATATACCATCGAGCTATGGTGTATTCAGAGGAGTAATGCTGAGAGAGAATCTCATTCTCCTTTAGAATAGTCCAGGATTTCCGTGCTCAAGTATTCTCCTCCTAGATCACATCAAAGGACATAATACTTATACCCTTATTGGTTCTCTACTTCTAACTTATATTCTGTGAATATCTCAAAAGGTTCGGACTTGTGTTTCAACAAGAACAAATGTCTGAATCTCGAGAGATTATCAGAGAATGTAATGAAGTACAAAGAACCAGTCTTGGCATGTGTAGACAGGGGACCTACATACATCAACATGTATCATCCCAAGAGTTCATTAACTCTTTCTCTGTTTCCAATAAACGGAGCTATGGTCATCTTATCTTTGTGACATGACTGGCGAGTTTCACAAGATGTAAATTCAAACTGATTTAAATATGCATCTACATGTAACTCTAGCTAGTCGGGTCACATTGATCTGACCTAGTCTACAATGCCTCAAGAAGGATTCGTTCATTTCTGAACTCTTCCTCTTGTGTGTGTTCCGTATATTAAGAACTGTAGTTTGATTTAGAACATCAACGCTTTTAGATAACGTGCCTGAACCGATCAACTTTTGATATAGGAAATGTTCAAAACATTATCCAACAATACAAAATTTTATCGTTTCTTTACTAATAAAGAGACAAATACGATTTTGTATATCAGGTTCGGTATCTAATAACATTCGTTCAGAATCAATGTATTTGTAATAGAGGGTGACAGTGACCAACAGACTTGGCTGCAACATTTGCCCCGTTTTCTGCCTCATGAAACTTATCACCCGTTCTCAGTTCTCTACCTTTCTGTAGCCCTATATAACAGATTACATATCTGGGATCCTGATCTGGTATCATATACCCAGGACGTAAAGGATACTGAGAAACAGTTCTGTATAATGAACACACCCGAAGATGATGCATCAGCATGCACTCTCTTCGTTTGGGCGGCACGGGAATTTTGGTATTCCCCAATTTCCTGCTCTGTCTTATAACATTTATAAGTTGGAGCGGGACCAACGTTCCCCAGCTCAGTATAACAAGCGGGTTCGGTCAATAATCCGTATTATTATCTTGATTAAGGCGTGATATGGTCGCTACCTGGAGAGAGAGAGAAGAAAACACTCAGCGTGCGCTCTGTCAAGAATAGATTGGTTTTTATTTTATCTAATCGGGATGGCTCCCACTGCTTTTTATCAAATCTTCCTTCAAACCCTAAAAGGAAAGACTAGCCGGGATTAATTACACACTACAAGTTCGCCAATCTTTCAGCCGGGCCAGTGTCGGTACTTTGAGGGAGGTCCCCCGTGCTTTCGCACGAACCTAATTAATGTAAACCTCGTTTTCCCAGAGGCGTAACCCCGTTAACACCTTTCTAGACACCTACTTGATCGGCTAATTGTAATGTATAAAACTCTCCCAGGAGTAACTCTTACTCGCAGCGGGTATCGGGATCCAACTATCTCATAGAAGGTATGCAATCTCATTGCAAATTTCAACACTTGAAATTCCCGATATTATTTTGCCCCAAGCGATCTATGACCTTGACTGAGTCAACAAATCATAGACCACAAGTAAAGTTCAACCCGTCATTTCTCGATTGAATTAAACCCACCCGCACGACCCTTGACTGAGTCAACAAGGCCGCACGACTACCCTAATCCAATCGCATCATATGCTTTGCAGATAAACAATAATCAGCTACCGCACACTACGCCTTGACTGAGTCAACAAACGCAGCACGAATACTAACTATAACCTATCTGAAATGACGGAGGGCTACGACAGGTTTTTAAGAAAACCTTTTGCGCAATGAACTTTATATCGTTGTAGGATCGAATGAATTTTAAAATGGAGTGTTTTTGAGGCTTTTCTAGTTTTGCTAAAGGAGTCACTCCCGGTGAAGGGATCGTCGGTCCTTTCCTCGTCGAATGAGGTGCGGGATATATCACATATATAGCTGTGCAAAGCAAAAACTCTTAAAAGCAATCAAAATACAAACCGAGTGTGTAGCATCTGCCAGTTATTGCTAAAGGAGTCACTCCCGGTGAAGGGATCTCGGTCCTTTCCTCGTCGGATGAGGTGCAGGATATATCACATATACCGCTGTGCAAAGCAAGAACTGTAGCTACCTTTTTATTTTGAAATTCGATTCTACAACATCTTAGGTTTCTTTTATTTCATTAATCACATTAATGAAGTCCCATCATTTAAGTACATAAACATCACAGATAGATATGACGTACACTTATGCCATCCGCATTCGCCTCGATGTCCCCTCGTGCACCGTTAGGTTAGGTAACTAACGGCAGAGCGGGGCAGGGCTAGTGCGGGTGTAAAACATAAGTAACGTCTATATAATATATCATATATATACTATATACTGTATCCATCACAGAACATCACATGATCACATCACAGATATCGCAGCAGAAGAAATATATGAAATATTGGATATACTAGGACGTCCGTGTTTTCAATACGAGCCAGTATAAAACACGGATTCCACGGTCGTGATGAATAGCCAAACCCACACCCCTAGACCCCTATGAGAGCGGCAAGCAACCCTGCCAATTCTAGAGTTAGGAGACCCGGACTCGACTCCTCGAGTTGGTCTCCCACTGGACTCCAGAACCCGGTTACTTGTGCTCCCCTCCTTGGGTCTGTCCTAGTGCGGAAAAGTAAATAATATACAACAGGTGGCGACTTCCGCAACCTGGAAGCGCCCCAATAAAAGAATATTACATACAAGTTTTTACATGAATGAAAATGAAAAACACTCATCTCACATAAAAACCCCCGGCTATTCAAACACGACGATCCAATATAACATATCCAGCAACACACAACATCTCATGTCATCAACGTAAGTAAATATGTCCATCCCAATTGTCGTTGACATATAGCAACGAAACCAGCGATATCACATATTACACTTACGGTCACAGAAAAGAAAGTATAAAACTACAACAGTTGGAATCCGCAACCACCTCAGACATCGCATGCCTGACCAAATGAATACCTTAGACATCGCATGCCTAACAATTATAAACCCTGCATTTTAGTCTCATTATCGAAAACTCTTTTCAATATCAAGTCGGGTAATTCAACAAGATTCCCGACATCCTGATCGAATGCTCGTCGCAAACTTCAGTAGGCGGCCGCACCCCCGACGCCGTCGACGAAGTGCACCAAGGCGGAACACCGCTACCGCGAGCACCCGAACGGATGCTTTCGGCAACGGGGTTCTCCTACAGTCACTTGGTCGGGGCTATGGAGTGAAGCTGTCTATTAAGTTTACCCGGCGAGTATCCGCGTACGCTACGTGATTGCTACGGACTTTTGATCACATCAAAATTCCGTGGCAACCGATCAAGTGAGACTAAATTGCTACGTTTATAACATTCATTTAGTTATCACATAACTATTGTGAATTCCAATTATTGTATCCCATTCCAGATAAACAGAAAATGTTAAACTTTTCGATCGAACAATCGAACACCCAAGTTTTCCCGAAACAGATCAACACATGAAATAAGTCTAACAACATTCAGTTCGTACCTCAGTACCAACGGTCCAGCCGTAGAAGGGTCAAGCCAACGCCTCACATGTGGCACGCCGTACTGCCCCAAACCCGAAGGTTCAAAGGGCAGTTCAAGACGGTCACATAATCGAGTTAAGGTTTGTGTCTTCTAGAGGGACCATCGCGTTACTTGCACTACTTAGAACGTCGTTAAACTACGGAAAGATCCAACACTTGGAAATTTCCCGACAGGGGAAAAGTTGGGTATTGTATCCGGTCGAACTTTTTAACATATTCTAAAATTTATCCGGAAAGCCACACAGACAAAATTTGATACCCCGATCGAAACACCAAATCCCCAAATCAACTCAGAAAAATTCAACTCTGGAATAAATATTAAAAATACCCAGAAAATCCAGAATTAATAATTATGAGATACTGTGTAAAAATTATTGTATACAGTGCCCGTACCGCCGCGCAACCGCCGCACGAGGCTAGCTCGTGCCGCGGAAGCGCGGCAAGAAGGAGGAATCAGGGGCACGAATTTCACAGTATTTCACATATTCACCTGCTGATTTTTCTGAACATTTTTAATGTGGAAAAATACCAGATTTTAAAAATTGTACAGAGAGCAATATTGGTTCGGGGTTTCGGATTCGTTCGGACTTCAATTTCCGTCTGGACTTCGCCTAAGGCTCTAGCTTGTCTCTGATACCACTGCAGGGTTCCTAGGCACGCTAGTGAGGTCTCCAAAGCCATCAACCATGGCAATTTCAAAAATTATGGTGCCTACAAACCCTAAAGTACGGATCGTTTGCTAGATATCTAGGCGAACAAGCTAACTAGTTAACACTTAACTAAAAGATACGGAAATACAACCTTTGTAGATCCGGTGCTCCACCTCCACGGCTCTGCAACGAGGTCCTCTCCGCTGTCCAAATCAAATCCGGGCTCTAGGATCGGCTTCGTCGGAGAATGGGCAAGCTAGGTCGTCGATGTCCATGCCGAAGATGATCTACGTCGAAGCATCGATGAATCAAGCTCCACCTTCACCAAACCGTGAAAAGTTGTGAAGGAAACACACTCTACTACTTGGCAAGAGGTAGAGGATGAAGAAATAGGAAGTGGGTAAACTTTAGAATTGGATTTCTCACTCAAATTCATCAATCACCATTGATGAGGTCAAGGTTTTTCTTCTTTAGTTCAATGAAGAAGAAGAAGAATATGAAGAAGAAAATTATCATTAGATTATTATCAAAATGAAAAGAATAATAATCTTATCATAACTTGAACCATGGTTAGATGTAGAGAGTAAATCATGGTTAAAGAATGGTTAGGTTAAGCATGAGATAAGAATGGTGGACAAAGTCAAAGGTTCATGAATCTTCAACTACAAAACAAAGAAAGCCACCATTCTTCTCATTTCATTTTCCATAAAGAAAATAAATAAATAAATAAATAAATAGATATGAAAAACAAAACCCTAACCATTTGAATAACCATGGTTTAATCTTTACACATACTCAAGTTAGCATGCATCATCAAACATGATACATACTAGTGCACAAAAACATATCGCATATGCAATGCGCACGAACCAAGTGAGAAAATCCGTCTAAAGTGAACCGATACTAGTTAATGCAAAGTAATATATCAAATATATAATTATACATTAAATCATTAAATCAACACTTGATTCAATGATCCGGTCATGCGCACATAACCGACTGGTATCATTAGTAACATCTTATCGAATCAACACTTGATCCGATAACCCGGCTATATTGCATATAACCGATCAATGTCACATCGCGAGAATCAAATACAGTATCACATACTCGTATTATTCTCGGTCCCGCACATATCTCATATGCGCTCCTATTTCGTTTCGCTTGAGCCAGGAAACCTCTGTGTAGGACTCTAAAGACTCGTCAATACGCCGGCAGCAGATGATGATCATATCAAGCATCCACAAGCCGCAAGCGGTCTGCTAAACGTAACGGCCACCCGGGTATTGAGCGATCTGAAGATCGACGAGCAAGCCCGCTCACACTCCAGTGAATCCGACCAGTAACACTACCGTACAGTCCGGTCTGATCGTCTGATCTGTCGCATATCTCGCCTAGGGGTGGTATACGTCAGACCCCAATAGCTCAATAAGTCGTGTCGATATGAGGTCTATAACCGTTCGAGAAACTACTGGTAACACTTACCAGTAAATCTCAGCAACCCTGGCCAGGGATTTCCTGTTATAGCCAATCGAACACAGCGCAACATCAACCCCCATATACCGGGAGAGACGAATCCCCTCCTATCGCTCATTGCCTCCATGTGACTCGGTACTGTACCCAAAAACCACCGTTTTGCACGCCCTCTTGGACGTGGTAAGATGGAAATCAAAGCACAGTGGGAACCACACAAGACTCTATGACGATCTCGGGTCAACAGACTACTCTGTACCAGTGTCACCAGAGAACTGCCATCTGACGTGAGGTATAATACCATCTGGGAGTTCTCGGCGAGTCCGTCCAGTGTACCCAGTCTCTACTGAGCACCCGTATATCATCTCTGATGTCAAACACCGATGGATATGGGATCATCCATCGCCCATCTGCATGGGTCGAGAAGGTATACGCTAGTCTACTCTGGTATATCGATGCCCCGTCTCGATACACCCACGACTAGGGATTTTGAAGGATGTACTTATGGACTACCATGTACCCACTAGTATGATCCGCATCATAGTCCAGGTAGTCAAGTACAGATCCTAAGGGCTTTACCAACATGTAACAGAGAGACAATCAGCATACACGTTAAGGTAAAGATCAACCAGATAGCATACTATCATGTCGAGCAAGAAAGTCCTCCCTATATATGTCCCAGCATCCACTACAATATACATCCTATGTATAGTAATGGCCTCTAGGGCATACATATAACTAACAAGCAGCACAAGATCACGATTCGTGTCGCAACACGTAACACGCAGACTCAAAACACTAGATTATAGGTAAACGATCCCAGATTTTGCATACTGTAAATATTATAAAAGTAAACAGTACCAAACACCCCTAACCAACAGTAGACAACTACCCACAAAAAAACTAACACCCAACTCTCCTCTACAGCCGACGTCGCCGGATTTCATTGAAGGGGTCGCCGGTCCCCGCCGGTGGGGTGGTCCTCGTCTCTCAGATGGTGCTCCAGGGTCACTAGTACATCACTATAATTTTGTTTGATTTTTCTGTAAAAATCCGAGGTCACAGTAGGTACAGAGACTCTAAAAAGACACTAAAAACTATGATATTTCACAAATCGATATAAAAAGTGTTCTACGGTACTACCAACCAGCTAAACAAAATAAAAACTCCTAATTGACAGTGTAGGGATTATACCTATCAAATTTAGCTCACAGATCCAAGCTTTCCTATTTCCAAGTGATCAAGAAGCAAAAACCAATACTTGAGGTATTTTTGTGATTTATTTGGGAATTTTGGAGAATTTTGCGTTTGGATTGATGCAAATTGGAAAGGAAATGATCAAAGGCAGTAGGAAAGGGAAGGAGCTCGGCCAAGTATGGAGGTGAGGGAATTTCCTAGCCATTTCTAACAATAAATGCAATTTAATGCATTCACACAATACATGCACACATGCATGCACCTCATTTCTTTTCTTTTTTTTCTTTTCTTTAAACCTTAAACCCTAAGTAAACACAAGGAAATCTAGATACTATGTGGGAAGGTTTTAGTTTAACTCAAACTTAATTGATGAAAAGTTCACATAACAGAAATTTCCCAAAATGCGAATACCGCATTAAAATAATATTAAAATTGGAAAAAATTCTAATTGAACCAAAACATCCCATATACCCTAAAAGCATGCGCACTCGCTTTATTTTTGCTAAACTAGATGCTGGCAAGTCTATATGGTCGTTTGAACACAGTCGGGTCAAAATGGAAAATACCGACAATTTAACCCTAAAACGGAAAAATTCTCATAACGATTTCTAAAACGTTACAACCTCCCCCTATAGAAATTCGTGTAAGTCTACGGTAGCTCACCGGCCCTCTAACAAACGACAAATGCGGAACAAAAACTTTTTAACTGGCGCTATCGTATACTATAACCCGGATCTGCCATTATTGCTAAACTAACAAACTATAAAGAGGGTAGAAAGGTTATACCGAACGATCCGAGTCCTTCATTCTTTAACCATCATCCCACACTCCGTTGCGGCTGCTCCGATCTCGTCGATCTCCGATCTGCTCCTCCAGGTGGCACCACGTCAACGGATCTTTAAACGGGCACCCGGCTCTGACTCGAGGCAACTCGGTCATCAAGTTTGCTAAAAGAGATGACCAAGTTTGATGTAGAGAATGAGTAGAACACTTTGTCTCACTTCGTCCAAAGCCATGGACGAACGGTTAATGAAGTTGCCTTTTGGATCGGATGGAAATGTGAAATGAGTATCTATCAAATTTCATGAACCAAAATCTATCATCTTTTTTAACCAATTTAGTGAGTGAGGAGGAGGGGAAGGGCCGGCCACTTATAGAGGAGGGGAAGGTGACCACAAGAAAAGCTTCTCACAAAAGATCAACAAGAAATATCTTAGCAAGAACAAGAAACATCAATGCAAAAGAATGAGTCACTAATACACCTCATCAACTCATTAATGCAACAATTAATGCCAAGATGAGTCACTAATCTAGAAGCTTCTAGAACCACGACTCACCCTCATGACTCACCCGAGAGAAGAAAAGATAAATCCGCATTTAACCGAATATTAAATACGGCTGATAGAAAACTGGAAACTGGAAACTGGCAACTTCCAAAAGCGATCCCGAAACGAATTTCAGGATAACCCCGTAACAGTATAAACATACCCGCATTTGTATTACGAACGAATACAAATGCAACTGAGACAAAGATATTATATCTACACGGTATAATACTCGGATCCGGCTTAAACCAAAGCCCACCAGTATTATCTGCCCGAAAAATGACACGTGCGTAAACACACGTGCATTTTCCGAAACTTGCCATCAAACCATACGGCCTCTACAACGTTTCGCCCGAACTTAGGAAACTATCTGTGGGGGACTCTAATGACTCGTCAGTACCCTGGCAATAGGATTAACCACAAGCCGTCAGCGGCACTAGCTATGCGTAACGGCTGCCCATGTACTGACCTTAAGGGAGGCCGATGAGAGAACTCATCCGGAAACCCTACTAAGCCTAACAGTGACAATGTATATACAGTTCGGTCCGTTCGTCTATGAGTATCGCATATCGGCCTAGGGGGCTGGTAACGTCAGACCACCAATAGCGGTATAAGTCGTGTCGGAGTGTAGCCCAAAAACACCCTGAGATACTACTGGTGTACCTACCAGTAAATCTCCGGCCACGGCCGTGGGCTTTGTGTAATGGCTCTCCTAGACACAGCACGATCTCACCCCTAATACCGGGAGAGACGAATCCCCTGCCGATCCACTCACTTGCCTCCATGTGGCTCGGAACTGTACCCAAAAAATACTTGTTTGCACGACTCCTTTGAGCCGTGGTAGGGTAGAAATAAAAGCAAAGTGGGAACTCACACGAGACAAATGACAACCTCTGGTCAATGAACTAACCTATACACATGTCACCAGGGAACTGCTATCTGACGATGGGTATAATACCAACTAGCAGGTTCCCGGCGAGTCCTGTCTGGTATACTCATAACCCAATGAGCGCCTGTATACATCTTAGGGGATCCAACTGACACCAGTGGCTTGTGAGACCGGCCACCGCCCCTCGTCGGGGTCTCGACTGTATACACTAGTCTACTCTGGAGTATCGATGCCCTGTCTCGAAACTCCCACGACTAGGGACCACAATTAAGGATATGCTTATAAACCACCCAACTCTCACGTATATGATCGCCATCATACTGTTGGTAGTAAAGCGAGATCCTAAGAGCTCTATCAAAGTGTAACAGTGGTCAGTCACCTGAACCTGTACACGATTGATAAAGGCAAACCAGATAGCATACTATCATCTCGAGTAAGACTGTCCTACCGGTATAGGTCCTCCGCAATCATTGCAATCACGTGCCTGCGATCCAATAATTGACTTTGAGGGCACTATATTCAACAATCTCCCACTTGCACTTAAGGCTAATTATTGCGATGTCACATACTCACAGCCCGTGTGAAAACGAACATCCAACTCCTCTACTAATCAGTTTCACAAAGCCCGTTTGTAAAACTATTGTGTTCGAGAAATAGCCTCAGTGAGTGGATCCGCCTTGATGTTTCTTTCTATGTCTCTCTTAATCTCAAGTTCGCGGAGAAAGCCATCTCCAGAATCGAGTAATACCTATCTTATATTATGTCTGGATATCTGATGGGACCTAGTTCATAAATGAACTCCAAATCCAAACATCTTAGACTGTATCGATAACTGAACCTAATCAGTATCCAGCACCATGCCTCCCACAGTATCCTCTTGGACCACCTGTCCATAATACTGTCCCTCGTCAGAGAGAAAACTATAACTCTGACAATCACTCTGTCATCCATGTCACCTTTGAAGCCCGGAATGATAACCGTCTCCCGAAGGGGGCTGCCGTCATCAAATCCGTAGAACATGCATTTATGTTCTAAAACTGCTTCCTTATGTTTCTTCAGGATTGGATTAATATAAACATATCACATCTAGTGCAAAAACAACATCTGGTGTGGTACTTGACATCTCACGATTGACTCAATTGCCAAAGCAAGTGATCTGCCAATCATGCACATCCTTCTCCCCTTTAGTCTGCACGACACCTTTAGAGAGGGTGACTCCATCATCTGCAGGTGCACCACCATGCCAGGAGTCAACTATTCTAAAAACTATCATAATACTGTCAAAGCACCTACATTGGGAAACTACCCAAATTTAGATCTAAAACCAAAGATCTAGAAACCGGAATGTCAGATATTATATCTAAATCCTGTCTGGAGAAACAAGTGTGTGACGACCACAGTACAACCGATCGTAGTATAGGAATTGTTAGTGTATATGCCCTAGGGGCCATTATTGTATCATACTAGCTTGTATATTACTTAATGGAAGCTTGGGATATTCACAGTTATATAACAGTCTTGCTAAACATGGTAGTATACTACTTGGTTTTATCTATCTTAATATGTATGTTCGTATTGATAGAGCCCTTAGGATCTTGCTTGACTAGCAGCGTTGTGATGGCAGTCACACTAGTTGGGGCTGGGTAGTCTACAAGCACATCCTTTTCCAGGTCCCTAGTCGTAGGATTATCGAGATAGGGCATCGATACTCTGGAGTAGACTAGTGTGTACGCTTCTCAACCCAGTTGGGGAGATGGTCTGTCCCACAGCCATCAGTATGTCGTACTGGAGATAGTATACAGGTGCTCGTTGGGTTACGGGTACACCGGACAGGACTCGCTGGGAACTGTTTGTTGATATTATACCCGCCATCAGTTAACAGTTCCCAGGTGACATGAGTACAGCATAGTCCGCAGACTTGACACTGCTACTTCTCCTCGAGTGTGTCCCACTATTCTTAGATTGCTACCCTACCACGGCTCAAAGGATTCGTGCAAACAGGTAGCAGTTGGGTGCAGTCCCGAGCACTTGGAGGCAGTGGCGGTTAGACAGGATTCGTCTCTCCCGGTATTGGGAGTTGATATCGCGCTGTGTCAGAGAGCCATTACGCAAAGTCCCTGGCCAGGGCAACCGAGATTTACTGGTAGGTTCCAGTAGTTTCTCAAGGTGTAATGGGCTACGTTCCGACACGACTTATACCGCTATTAGAGGACTGACGCTTGCTGCCCCTAGGTCCGATATGCGATAGTCTTAGACGAACAGACCGGACTGTACGGAGATTGTCACATTAGGCTCGGTAGGAGTTCGGATGGGTTTCCTCATCGGTCTTCTTATCGACATCTACCTGGGGACCATTATGTACAGCTAGTGCCGCTTGCGGTCTGTGGTTAAACCCACTGCCAGCGTAGTAGTCGAGTCTTTAGAGTCCCACACAGAGAGTTTCCCTGCTCCAGGAAAAACGATATAGAGGTCGTATGGTTTTACGACAAGGGTTCAGACGCATACGTGTGTTTACGCACGTACGAAATTCGGACAGCTTTTACTAGCCGGCTTTGGTTTAAGCCAGATTCTAGTATCGGGTTATTGGATTTATACAGTCTAAAGTTTTTCCGTGTTTTCACGGATATGATGGGTGTTCTCGTAATTTCACGAGAAGCTTCAAGAAGGATGGTGACTTGGGGGTTTAGGTGGCATAAGCATTAAATGATATTAGTGACTCATTTGTGTGATTCATCCATGTCATTCATGCATCATTAAATGGTTAATGACTCATGTAGATGAATCACTCATATGAATAAATGAAGCATGATGATTAATCATTTTATTTATTTATTTTGATAAATCGTTACGCTTCATATATTCATGAGATATCATTATCTCATTCTCCTTCTCTTGCTCACCTTCTCTCTCCTCAAGCTCTCTCTCTTCAAACCCTAATCCTCCCCTATCATGTGTTGAGATCAAGAATTAGATAGACTAATTAATCCATAACCTCACTCTATATCACCTAGGTGCCTTTGATTAGCAACTAAAGAAACCTAGTTACCTCAAGTTTAGAGGTGAAGCTTGGAATAGAAGCTCTCGGGTGGATCGTCTATTACATAGAGGAGGCCAAGGAGGAGGTGGAGAATGAAAAGAGGAAAGACTAGGTTCACTAGGTATAATCTCTTTTCATAGTAGTTAAGAACTACTATGCATGTGTTAGTTATAGTTTAGCAAAGATTCTTCGGTTAGTCGATGTTAACTCAAAGAACAAGGTCATTTTTCATATTTCTGCCTCCCCACAACTCGTGGGGTGTTGTACATCGACTTACAGTGGTACCAGAGCCTCACTAAACAATAATTAACTCATTAGCAAAGTCGTAAGTATTTTGAACGCAAAACGAACCGGAAAAAACATCAAAATCACATAGTTTCTGTCGATTTTAAAACAGGCTCTAAAAATTTTCCAGGGACCTGCAGAATAACCTACAGAGAAATATAAGAACACTGAAAAAAATTGGGTTCATGAATTGGCTAAACAGCCGCGGAACCGCGGCCGATCCCACCGATCCGCCGCGGATCCACAGCTGAGTTGGAGCCGATTCAACCCAAGTTTTTCCAGTGGCTCTTCTGTGATGTTTTTGTCTTTTCTGGAATGTTTATTTTCTGCTCAAGTCTCAGGTGCACAGAGAAGTTTTGGAGTAGAATCTGATATGTTTGCTCGATCGAAATTATACGATATTTGGCTAATAAGATTATAGCTGTGATTGTATAATGTGTTCGTAAACCTCCCCTGACTGCTAGTATGTCGGTTGGCAAGGGGTTGCACATTTCTGTAATGATTTTAATTGTTTGTGATTATGAACTATGTTGGATTGTTGTGATGATTAGCCGGGGTTTTGTGATGGGTTATTATTTTAATTCATTCGATGTAATTGTAATATGTTGTAATATTAATTTGCGGGGCGCATCCAGGTTGCAGTTGTAGCCACCGTTGTATTATTTCATTTTACTGTTTTTGCTCCTAGGATAGACCCAAGGTGGGGTGCACAAACTACCGGGTACTTTGAAGTGTTTAGTGGCCTACTCACGTTGTTGAAGGAGACCGCTTAACTTCGGGTACTTGGCGGGTAGTTTGCCGTACCCGTAGGGGTCTAGGGTGGGGTAATGGCTGTTCATCATAACTGTGTAATCCGTCTTTCCTTGCAGGCTCAAAAGACACACGGATTGCTTGCATATCCAATAATGTTCATCTGTGATCTGGAATGCCTATTATTGCGTCTAACGAATGTACAATATCTATATATGATAGCTATTTAGACGTCACTTATGTTTTACACCCACGCTAGCCCAGCCCCCGCTCTGCCGTTAGTTAAGTAACCTAACGGGTGATGACAGGACCCAGTGGCGAATACAGATGGCATAAGAGGACGTTGTATTTTCGTTGTTTTCTGCAATGATAGGTTAATGATGGGACGCATTATTATTAATGCAAAGAAAATAAACCAAATTTGAATCGTTGGAACAGTTTAAAAGAAACCACTCGGTTATTTTTAAAACAAAAGATATTTTTAATTGCGGAGCTTTAACCACTCCTTTTAAAAGCTATCAGGTTCTTTCGGTCATATCAAGTTCACTACGTTCACGGTTTCGCCAAAACCATTCGTAGCCCTGGGTCATTTCATTTCGGTATTCAGTAGTATTCAAGCAATGTATTTTGACCGACGCCAAGGCATAGTGTTTGGTAGCTGCTGGGTATTCATTTGTTGCATAGATAGATGAGTTAGTTTGGGATAGTCGAATTATCATTTTGGCCAAAGTCAAGGATATGTACGGATGGGTTCAAATTAACAAGATAATGATGGGTAGAACTTGACATGTGACTTATGACATTTTGACCAACGCCAAGGTCATAAGAGCATGGGGCAAAAATTTATATCGGGAATTTCTAAAGAAACTGAAATTTGCAAAGAGATGCATACCATTTGGAGTTTGATGAATGTTGGTAGGATTCCTTCAACATTATCATACGATGATATTTGGATTCCGATCCTACTATGAGTATATGCTACTCATCAGGAGAAACGATCAATGCTATAAACCAAGTAGGTGCCTAGAAAAGTGTCAGCGGGGCTACGCCCCTAGAGAAAAGAGGTTATTTAATTAAGGAACTTTGCGAAAGCGTTGGAAAACCTCCCTCGAAGTATCGACACTGGCCTGGCTGAACGGTTAAGCAAGTATTGTACGGTGAGAATAGTCCTCGCTAGTTCTTCCTTTTTGGTTTGAGGAGGGATTCGAAAAACAGTGGGAGCCATCCAGTTTAGATAAATTAAAAACCACTCTAAACTTGCAAGAGCATCATGCTAAAGTTTTCCTTCTCTCTCTCCTACTTTCCGCGGCCCTGAAAATGACTGGACTTAAGTTACTTTTAGAGAAAAATATACTGACAGGGCCAAACTATAAAAATTGGCTGCGGAATGTCAAAATGGCTTTGACTTATGACAGATTGGGGTATGTCCTCACCACTAAGGCACCTGCAGTCTCAGGTCCCAAATCCAGTAATGCGGATAAGGAAATCCGCAAAACCTGGGATTTAGATTGCGCGAAGGCCAAGTGCATCGTGCTTGCCTCGATGAACAATGAACATCAGAGGAGGCACGAGGATATGGACCTAGATGCCATATTTCTCCATACAAAGGAACTTTATGGAGAGCAATCTCGTATAGCAAGATACGAGACCTCAAAGAACTTGTTTCGAGCGAGGTTGGCCGTCGGATCATCAGTGGGAGAACATGTCCTAAAGATGATTGGCTATATTAAAGAGCTCGCAGACCTTGGGACGACTTTGGATAATGAGCTTTATACAGACTTGATTCTCCAGTCCCTTCCTTCCACCTACGCCCGGTTTATTCTGAATTTCAACATTCAAAGAAAAGAAGTTGAACTTCCAGAACTCCTTAACATGTTGAGGAGTGCAGAGGGCACATAGCAGAAGGCAAGGGAAACACCCGCTATGTTTGTTAGCGGTGCTTCTTCTTCCAAGTCCAAGGCTAGGGCTGAAGGAAAGAAGAAGAAGGCCGCCACCAAACCTAGAGGAGGTGTTAGTAAGGTGGGAGCGAAGGGAAAGAAAAAGATCGCAGTGCCAGTAGTGGCCCAGGATGAGTGCTTCCATTGTCATAGGAAAGGGCACTGGAAGAAAGATTGCAAGGCGTGGAACACCAAGAACCTGGAACCGAAGCAAGCTGTGGCTTCGACTTTAGGTGTGTTTGTAATTGAGAATTGTCTGTCAATCAACTCTACTTCCTGGGTATTGGATATCGGATCAGGATCTCATATATGCAATTCATTGCAGGCACTGAGAAACCGTAGGGTGCTGAAGGAAGGTGATATGACCCTAAAGGTTGCTAACGGAGCTAGCGTGGGAGCTATGTCCGTCGGGGATTATCACCTGGGATTGACAAGTTGACACATTTTGGTTTTACATAACTGTTTTTGTGTACCTATCTTAACGTGTAATATCATATCAGTTTCCTTGTTATCAAATAAAGGTTATGATTTCACGTTTGTAAGCGATGTTGTTAACATCCACCTTAATCATAGTTTGATTGGGTCCGGTATATTGGATAACGGTATATATGTCTTAAACAAACTCCAGATTTTCAATGTCCAGAACACGCTAAAAAGAAAGTCTCCAGATTTAAATAAGGCTTTCTTATGGCATTGTAGACTAGGTCACATCAATGAGACAAGGTTAACTAAGTTACATAGAGAAGGATATTTGGACTCGTTCGAATATCAAACTTATGCCACTTGTCAATTATGTCTCAAAGGAAAGAAGACAAAGACTCCATTCACTGGACATGGAGTAAGAGCGAGCGAGCTCTTAGGACTCATACACAGCGATGTATGTGGTCCAATGTCTACACATGGAAGAGGTGGTTTTTCCTATTCATTACTTTTACGGATGATTACTCAAGGTACGGATTCATTTATCTGATGAAACATAAATCCGAGGCTTTTGAGAAATTCCAAGAGTATAAGAATGAAGTAGAAAACCAAACCGGAAAAGTATCAAGACACTGAGATCTGATCGAGGTGGTGAATACTTAAGTGCCGAGTTCCTAGGTTACCTAAAAGAGAAAGGAAATATCTCTCAGCTTACTCCTCCATACACTCCACAGCATAACGGTGTATCGGAGAGACGGAATCGAACCCTATTGGATATGGTACGTTCCATGATGAGTAATGCTGAGTTACCGCAATCTTTCTAGGGTTATGCGCTAGAATCAGCGGTATATCTTTTGAACATGGTTCCTACCAAGACTGTGCTTACCACGCCATATCAGATGTGGAGTAAGAAGAAACCCTATCTTCAGTATCTGAAGATATGGGGATGTCCAACTTTTGTTAAAATGCAACATGTGGACAAGCTCGAGGCACGATCAGTACAGTGTAAGTTTATAGGATATCCAAAGAACTCCAAGGGGTATCTATTCTATTACGCAGAGGAACAAAAGGTTTTTGTTTCTCGTAATGCCCATTTTCTAGAATATCAGTTTTTGGAAAAGGAAATATTTGGGAGCGAAATAGAACTGGAAGAAATTCCAGATCCACAAACTACTACTGAAAGTTTGGTAGAACCAGTAGTTCAAGAAGAATAGGACATTCCCGCACCCCTCCGCAGGAGTAGTAGGCCGTCTCATCCGCCAGAGAGATACTACGGTTTTCTCATAGATGGCGATAGAGAGGATTGCATCATAGATGATGGGCCATCCAGAGCGGCGACTCGGTACGATGGCTAGATGCAATGCGGACCGAGATGGAGTCCATGTACACCAACAAAGTATGGACTTTGGACTTTGCTCCAGATGGGGTAAAACCCATAGGATGCAAAGGATCTTCAAGAAAAAAATTGGTGTAGATGGACAGGTGGAAACCTATAAGGCTAGACTTGTCGCAAAGGGTTTTCGTCAAAGATCTGGTTTGGACTATGACGAAACTTTTTCTCCAGTGGCTATGCTCAAATCCATTCGGGTCCTTCTTGCTATTGCTGCCTTCAATGATTATGAAATCTGGTAGATGGACGTAAAGACGGCCTTTCTGAATGCCAATTTAGAAGAGTGCGTCTATATGGATCAGCCAGAAGGTTTCAATCAGAGTCGGAGCAGCGGGAAAGTATGCAAGTTGCTTAAGTCCATTTATGGACTAAAGCAGGCATCGCGGAGTTGGAATATCTGTTTTGATGAAACAGTCAAAGAATATGACTTTATCAAAATCCAGATGAACCATGTATATATAGTAAAGTTATAGCACGAAGTGTCATGTTCCTCGTCTTGTACGTGGATGACATTTTATTGATAGGAAATGACATTCATATGCTACAATCTGTCAAGGGATTCTTGTCACACAGGTTCTCGATGAAAGACCTGGGTGATGCCTCTTACATTCTGGGGATCCGGATCTATCGTGATAGATCCAAGTGGATATTGGGACTTTCGCAGTCCAGGTATATCAACACTATACTGAAAAGATTCAGTATGGAAGATTCTAAGCGCGGTAATCTACCGGCTTGTCATGAAATCACCCTATCCAAAAAGATGTCTCCCAAGACTGATTTGGAAAGGGATGCATGTTGATTATACCCTACGCTTCTGCGGTAGGCTCTATAATGTATGCGATGTTGTGCACCAGACCAGATGTAGCTTACGCACTCAGCGTGGTAAGCCGGTATCAGTCAGACCCAGGGGAGAATCACTGGATAGCGGTAAAGAATATTCTTAAGTACCTGAGAAGGACTAAGGAGATGTTATTGGTTTACGGCGGAAAAGACCTCAAGATGGAGGCTTTTGCTGATTCCGGCTTCCAGAGTGATAAGGACGATTCCAAGTCCATGTATGGTTATGTCTTTACCCCAAATGGAGGGGCGGTGTGCTGGAAGAGTTCCAAGCAGGACACCGTTGTTGACTCGACTATGGAAGCGGAGTATATTGCTGCTTGCGATGCCGCAAAAGAAGCGGTCTAGATGAAGAAGTTCCTACCAGAACTTCAGGTGGTTCCTACCATAGTTGATCCAATACCTCTGTATTGCGATAACAACGGAGCTATAGCTTTAGCGAAGGAACCAAGGTCCCATCAGAAGTCCAGACACATCTTAAGGCGGTATCACCTGATCAGGGAGATCTTAGATCTCCGGAAGATCGAGGTCCGGAGAGTTGCTACTGAAGAGAACATTGATGATCCATTCATAAAGGCCCTACCTCAGATTCAGTTCGAGAGACTACTCGAGATCATCGGTCTTCGATATGCCAGTACATGGCCCTAGTGCAAGTAGGAGATTGTTAGTTGTTATGCCCTAGGGGCCATTATTGTATCATACTAGCTTGTATATTACTTAATGGAAGCTTGGGATATTCACAGTTATATAACAGTCTTGCTAAACATCATAGTATGCTACTTGGTTTTATCTATCTTAATATGTATGTTCGTATTGGTAGAGCCGTTAGGATCTTGCTTGACTACCAGCGTTGTGATGGCAGTCACACTAGTGGGGGCTGGGTAGTCTACAAGCACATCCTTTTCCAGGTCCCTAGTCGCAGGATTATCGAGACAGGGCATCGATACTACGGAGTAGACTAGTGTGTACGCTTCTCATCCCAGTTGGGGAGATGGTCTGTCCCGCAGCCATCAGTACATCGTACTGGAGATAGAATACAGGTGCTCGTTGGGTTACGGGTACACCGGACAGGACTCGCAAGGAACTATTGGTTGGTATTATACCCGTCGTCAGTTAACAGTTCCCAGGTGACATGAGTACAGCATAGTCCGCAGACTTGACACTGCTACTTTGCCTCGAGTGTGTCCCACTGTTCTTAGATTGCTACCCTACCATGGCTCAAAGGAGTCGTGCAAACAGGTAGCAGTTGGGTGCAGTCCCGAGCACTTGGAGGAAGTGGCGGTTAGACAGGATTCGTCTCTCCCGGTATTGGGAGTTGATAGCGCGCTGTGTCAGAGAGCCATTATGCAACGTCCCTGGCCAGGGCAACCGAGATTTGCTGGTAGGTTCAAGTAGTTTCTCAAGGTGTAATGGGCTACGTTCCGACATGACTTATACAGCTATTAGGGGACTGACGCTTGCCGCCCCTAGGCCCGATATGCGATAGTCTTAGACGAAGAGACCAGACTGTACGGAAATTGCCACATCAGGCTCAGTAGGAGTTCGGATGGGTTTCCTCATCGGCCTTCTTATCGACATCTACCTGGAGACCGTTACGTACAGCTAGTGCCGCTTGCGGTCTGTGGTTAAACCCACTACCAGCGTAGTAGTCGAGTCTTTAGCGTCCCACACAGAGAGTTTCCCTACTCCAGGAGAAACGATATAGAGGTCGTATGGTTTTACGACAAGGGTTCGGACGCATACGTGTGTTTACGCACGTATGACATTCGGACAGTTTTTACTAGCCGGCTTTGGTTTAAGCCAGATTCTAGTATCGGGTTATTGGATTTATACAGTCTAAAGTTTTTCCGTGTTTTCACGGATAGGAGGGGCGTTCTCGTAATTTCACGAGAAGCTTCTAGAAAGATAGTGACTTGGGGGTTTAGGTGGCATAAGCATTAAATGATATTAGTGACTCATTTGTGTGATTCATCCATGTCATTAATGCATCATTAAATGGTTAATGACTTATGTCGATGAATAACCCATATGAATAAATGAAGCATGATGATTAATCATTTTATTTATTTATTTTGATAAATCATTATGCTTCATATATTCATGAAAGATCATTACCTCATTCTCATTCTTTTGCTCACCCTCTCTCTCCTTAAGCTCTCTCTCTTCAAACCCTAATCCTCCCCTCTCATGTGTTGAGATCAAGGATTAGATAGACTAATTAATCCATAACCTCACTCTATATCACCTTGGTACCTTTGATTAGCAACTAAAGAAACCTAGTTACCTCAAGTTTAGAGGTGAAGCTTGGAATATAAGTTCTCGGGTGGATCGTCTATTACATAGAGGAGGCCGAGGAGGAGGTGGAGAACGAAAAGATGAAGGACTAGGTTCACTAGGTATAATCTCTTTTCATAGTAGTTAAGAACTCCTATGCATGTATTAGTTATAGTTTAGCAAAGATTCTTCGGTTAGTCGATGTTAACTCAAAGAACAAGATCGTTTTTCATATTTCCGCCTCCCCGCAACTCATGGGGTATTGTACATCGACTTACAGATATTACTTCCTACTCTGTGTTTGTCATCCAAATACCTGGACATCACACCCTACTACCTTCTTAATAGATCCATCCCCTATTCTGATGAAGTCAAACCCATGACTTTCACATCAAAATTAGATGATCTATCTCCGCTATATCTGCTCAAGTCTATAAATAGACATAAGCTACTTGCCCACTATACTTCCGCTGCTCCTACTGACCACAACAACCCCCTAGCAGAATAATATATACGTGCACTTCTAAAGCTAGTTTAGAACGACGCTATACTTAACCTCCTGCCGGGTCTCACAGCCTGGAACAACAGTAGTGTCAAGTCTGGGTAATCAAGAACCTCCCTGTCACCGTCATTGAGGCTACCGAAGTACCTCTCGGGTGTCTGAGGTTACCCACCATATCTGCGGAGCGGCTAATGGAATGTCAAACCTGATTGAATCTTTAGGTCCTATTAAATTTTCCTTAATCTTTTGCGATTCTGGAATCACTTCCAGTTCTACCAAACTCCCATTACTGTTTTCTGAAAAAATCCATTTTACTAAAACTGTGGCGAGTTAAGAACAATATCACTATTGATCTTCCAAATGGTAGAAAGTCAACCCTCGTCATATCCAGGGTCAACCCATAAACAGCCATTACAGAAACGTGCCCTGAGTTATCCAGAGTCTGGTTTTAAGCATAAGCTGGACAACTCTCTATACCTTAACATCGTTAAGGTATGAACCATTCTATATCCAATATAGAAACTTTAGCTCTTATTTAATTGGAACCAGATTTAAATCATGCAGCTGTCTCCAGTGCATATCAACTTAATAGAGAGAGGCTAATCAGCATTACTCAACTTAGGAATCCATCCAATTATAAGTAACCTGAAAGAGAAACAAGTTTCTCAAAACTATTACTATCATCTGAATACCAATCACAAGAATCAACATCTTCGATCTCTTTGAAGAATCCCGATACTTGTGACACCTGGTTCTCTACTTTATTCTTATACCAACAACTTCTCAAAACATGGACCTTGTATTTCTACGAAACATTGTCTATAAACTAGAGTAGTCAAAAGTAAATAGAACATAGTACGAGGACAAACCCCTTTGACCCTATGGACACTGGACAGCCTATAATACTCTGTATAAGTCCACTGAGTTGAACAACTCAAACCTGTGCGTCGTAGGAGGAAAACTGTACCCAGGCGATTTCCTCAAATATCACTAATTATAACGAATTCCGATATAATGAGGATAATTACCTAATTCCCAATAACTTACTCACACTCATCATCTATAAAACCATACAAATATGAGAATCATACCTGGTAAATACATACCCTGGAGTAAGTATCTAATCGGGAAAACAGTTTTGCTTTATCAATGCACCGAAACAAGAAAATGTTTCGTAGGGGTATCCTGGTATTCCTAGCAATGCCTCTTCCATAATCCAATTCATGACTTCAACCGTATATTTTATTGTCATCTCTCCAAATCCCTTTATTTGTCCTTAGTCATTACCTTCTGTACACCATCGTTAGGCTAAATGGTTTTCTTGCTTCCCTACCGTTCGACACCAGCCTATGGTTTGGAAGAAGACTATCCAGTAAGCATAATAGGTGTACGCTCCTAAACCAAGGAGTACTCGCAACTTGAGAGAAGGTGATGATAAAAGACAACTGAATAATACATGATTCTATTTCTCCCGAACTGGGGAAAAAAGCAAAGGTGATATAGGAGTAGCGATGAAGTACGTGGTTTGATCGTGAATGATAGCAGTCACAATTTACTTTGCCCTCTTTCTAATCCCTTTATTTTGTCTTTACATATTACCTTCTGTACACCCTACTTAGGCTAATTGGTTTTCTTTTTTCCCTACCTTTCGGCACCTGCCTATGGTTTGGAAGAAGACTATCCAATAAGCATAATAGGTGTACTCTCCTAAACCAAGGAGCTCTCGCAACCTGAGAGAAGGTGATAATAAAAGACAACTGAATAAACCAATTCTATTTCTCCTGAACCTTGATCCATCCTCGAAGAAGTCCTTCGGGTTCGTATATAACCATATGATGGATCTATCTAATGGAAGTGGATGTCCGTAGTAATACAGGGTGTTCTGAGAAATTCAAAGGGTAGAAGGAGCGGCAATGACTTATGCAACTTGGACAATCCAAAAGCCAGTATTTTAAGAAAGTTCGGTCAACTTGGTCACTGAGTCATAGTCTAAGGTTGGTCAATGGTCGCTGCCAAAGAGAGAGAGAGAAAAGAAACACTCTGCGTGCACTCTAACCTAGATCAGAATGGTTATCACTTTATCTAATCAGGAAACCTCCCACTGTACTGTCAAATTCTCCTCCAAACCTGAAAGAAGAATCAATCGGGATCACCCGAAGAGTAAACCAACTCATCAGTGGGAATCGGGATCCAACTCTCATCGCATGATAACGTGACGGAATCCACTCACGTTACTCACACTCCAGAAGGTATGCGCATACTTGGCAAGTTTCAGTTTCTTTAGAAATTCCCGATATGATTTTTGCCCCATGCTCTTATGACCTTGGCTTTAGTCAAAATGTCATAAGTCACATGCCAAGTTCTACCCATCACTATCTTGTCAATTTGAACCCACCCGCACATGCCCCTGACTTTGGCCAATCGGCAGAACGACTGTCCCAAACCAACTCATCTATCAATGCAACAAATGAATACCCAGCAGCTACCAAACACTATGCCTTAACTTTAGCTAAAATGCATAGCTTGAATACTACTGAATACCGAAAAGAAATGACGGATGGCTACGACCGGTTTTTGGCGAAAAAACCTTTAACGTAACGAGCTTGATATCGCTAAAGGAACCTGATAGCTTTTTATAAAAAAATATAGGGGCGAAAACCTTTGCTAAAGAGGTCATTCCCAGTGAAGGGATCTCGGCTCTTTCCTCGTGGAATGAGGTGCAGGATATATTCCAACTGAATACCGCGATGCAAAGCAACTTGTAATCGACTATAGTGAAGTTATTACCCTGACGCAAACTTCTGCCCAAAGGGTCATTCCCGGTGAAGGGATATCGGCCCTTTACTCGTCGAATGAGGTGCAGGATATTCCAACCGAATACCGCTATGCAAAACAAAAGGAAACGTCTTTGTAATAACATTTTTTTAAAATTGTTCCAACAACTGCCAAATAGGTTTGTTTTCCTTTGCATTGATCAGAATCAACGCAGTCCCATCAATTAATCACACCAGAAAAGAACGAAAATAAAATGTACGTATATGCCATCCGCATTCGTCACTGGGTCCCGTCATCACCCGTTAGGTTACTTAACTAACGACAGAGCGGGGACAGAACTAGCGCGGATGCAAAACATATACAACATCTACTAGTATATATACCAATATACAATAATCGCTCCAGGCGTGATAATATGCAACATTACAGAAAAGTAATAAGCATCACAGAACAATACAGATAATCTGGGATCCCCGGGTTTCACAGAGCTGCTACTGAAACCCGACGTTCCCCTGGTCGTGTGGATAACCTGTGCAATGAAACCTAGACCCCTACGGGTGCGGCAAGTTACCCGCCAAAACCTGAAGCGAGGAAGCCCCCTACAGCAAAGTGAATGGACCACCCTGCACTTTACAGAATCCGGTAAATTGAGCACCCCACCTTGGGTCAACCTATACCCCCTACGAGTGCAGCGAATAGTCTGCCAATTCTAGAGTGAAGCCCCTCTGTCACTCAAAGCCATGAGATGCGGACCCGTTGCCCTCCAGAACCCGTCTATCCGTGCACTCCGTCGCGGGGTAAATCCTAGTAAAGAAATTAAAAAATATGTACAGCGGGTACATCGACCTCAGCCCGGTCGTGCCCCAAAAGAATATTATACAACAGGCAGTGACGGCAGTCCACATGTTGGACGCTCGCCCCGCAATATCAAATGTACAAATAAATCCAAACTGCACTACCATTGCACACTGCTATCCACCACGACAAAACCGCAACATCACAGCACAACATAGAACATTAACGCGAATGTCACGTTCGCAAACCCGTCTAAAAGGACTAAAGCAATTAGACACAATTTACCGCTCGAATGACATTCATGGTCGGAGATATAATGTAAGTACTATAAACTAACATGTTTAAATTTCGATCGACTAAATTTCCCGAAGTGGGCCCCACGTACATCTACAGTACAGTAAAAAATCCGGGCCCAAAAGAAATATACCAAAAACCACAATTTCCTCTGTAGAAGCTATTGTAGAAATTTGGCTTATTGATCTCCCAATATGGCGGCGGATCCGCGGCCAAACCCTAGTTAGGGCCGTGGATCCGCGGTTCACATGGCCAATTTTCTGCAGTGTTCATAAAATCCCCTGCTCGATTTTCTGTGATATGCAAAATAATTTTTAGACCATATTTAAAATCAACAGAAACATTGAACAGAAAAATTGTAGTTTTTGAAATTCGGTCCGATCGATGTTTTAAACGCGTTAGCACAAGTTAGTAAAGCATAATGGTGAGGCTCTGATACCACTGTAAGTCTACGGTAGCGCCCCGGCCGTCTAACAGACGCCAAATGCGGAACAAAAACTTTTTAACTGGCGCTATCGTATACTATAACCCGGATCTGCCATTATTTCTAAACTAACAAACTATAAAGAGAATAGAAAGGTTATACCGAATGATCCGAGTCATTCGTTCTTCAACCATCATCCCATGCTCCGTTGCGGCTGCTCCGATCTCGTCGATCTCCGATCTGCTCGTCCAGGTGGCACCACGTCAACGGATCATTAAACGGGCTCCCGCCTCTGACTCGAAGCAACTCGGTCATCAAGTTTGCTAAAAGAGATGACCAAGATTGATGTAGAGAATGAGTAGAACACTTTTTCTCGCTTCGTCCAAAGCCATGGACGAACGGTTAATGAAGTTGCCTTTTGGATCGGGTAGAAATGTGAAATGAGTATCTATCAAATTTCATGAACCAAAATCTATCATCTTTTTTAACCAATTTAGTGAGTGAGGAGGAGGGGAGGGGCCGACCACTTATAGAGGTGGGGGGATGAGTGTAGGAGAGGGGAAGATGACCACAAGAAAATCATCTCACAAAAGATCAAGAAGAAATATCTTAGCAAGAACAAGAAACATCAATGCAAAAGAATGAGTCACTAATACACCACATTAACTCATTAATGCAACAATTAATGCCAAGATGAGTAACTAATCTAGAAGCTTCTAGAACCATGACTCACCCTCATGACTCACCCGAGAGAAGAAAAGTTAAATCCGCATTTAACCGAATGTTAAATACGGCTGATAGAAAACTGGAAACTGGAAACTCGCAACTTCCAAAAGCGATCCCGAAACGAATTTCAGGATAACTCCGTAACAGTATAAATATACCCGCATTTGTATTACGACCGAATAAAAATGCAACTGAGACAAAGATATTATATCTACACAGTATAATACTCGGATCTGGCTTAAACCAAAGCCCACCAGTATTATCTTCCCGAAAAATGACACGTGCGTAAACGCACGTGCATTTTCCGAACCTTCCCATAAAACCATACGGCCTCTACAACGTTTCGCCCGAACTTGGGAAACTATCTGTGGGGGACTCTAATGACTCTTCAGTACCTTGGCAGTGGGTTTAACCACAAGCGGTCAGCGGCACTAGCTGTGCGTAACGGCTGCCCATGTACTGACCATAAAGGAGGCCGATGAGCGAACTCATCCGGAAACCCTACTGAGCCTAACAGTGACAATGTATATACAGTCCGGTTTGTTCGCCTATGAGTATCGCATATCGGCCTAGGGGACTTGTAACGTCAGACCCCTAATAGCGGTATAAGTCGTGTCGGAGTGTAGCCTAAAAACACCCTGAGATACTACTGGAGTACCTACCAGTAAATCTCCTGCCATGGCCGTGGGCTTTGTATAATGGCTCCCCTAGACACAACGCGATCTCACCCCCAATACCGGGAGAGACGAATCCCCTGCCGATCCGCTCACTTGCCTCCATGTGGCTCGGGACTGTACCCAAAAAATACCTGTTTGCACGACTCCTTTGAGCCGTGGTAGGGTAGAAATCAAAGCACAGTGGGAACTCACACGAGACAATTGATGACCTCAGGTCGATGAACTAACCTGTACACATGTCACCACGGAACGGCTATCTGACGATAGGTATAATACCAACTTGCAGGTTCCCGGCGAGTCATGTCCGGTGTACTCATAACCCAATGAGCACCTGTATACATCTTAGGTGATCCAACTGACACCAGTGGCTTGTGAGACCGGCCACCGCCCCTCATCGGGGTCTCGACTGTATACACTAGTCTACTCCGGAGTATCGATGCCCTGTCTCGAAACTCCCACGACTAGGGACCACAATTAAGGATATGCTTATAAACCACCCAACTCTCACGTATATGATCGCCATCATACTATTAGTGGTAAAGCAAGATCCTAAGGGCTCTATCAAAGTGTAACAGTGATCAGTCACCTGAACCTGTACACGACTGATAAAGGCAAACCAGATAGCATACTATCATCTCGAGTAGCACTGTCCTACCGGTATAGATCCTCCTCAATCATTGTAATCACGTGCCTGTGATCCAATAATTGACTTTGAGGGCATTATATCCAACAATTCGGTCCTCGAATTAAAATTTCATACTGAGCGTACCTTCAAAGAGATGAGCGAATTTCTTCCACATCTCGCTCTCGGCCTCCCAAGTGATCTCCTCGCTAGTAGGGCTACGCCAAAGAACCTTCACAGACGGCAAGACCCTTCACCGAAGTTTCTTCACCTGCCGATCCAAAATAACTACCGGCTGCTCGGTGAACGAAAGATCGCGCTTAAGCTGAACGGTCTCGTGCTTAATCATGTGAGAAGGATCATGAAGGAATCTACGAAGCATCGACACATGGAAAACAGGGTGAACATCCGGAAAACTGGGCGGGAGCGCCAAACGATAAGCAACAGAACCCACTCGCTCAAGGATGTCGAAAGGACCTATAAATCTCGGACTGAGCTTCCCCCTCTTCCCAAATCGCATAACGCCCTTCATCGGAGAAATCCTCAGGAATACATGATCCCCCACTCAGAACTCAAGTCTGCGACGACGACGGTTGGCATAAGACTTTTGCCTGCACTGGGCTGCTCTCATCCTGTCCTGAATCGGCTGGATCTTCTCCGTGGTCTCCTGAACTAGCTGGGGTCCCAAAACTCTACTCTCGCTGAGTTCGGTCCAGCAGACTGGCGATCGACACTTCCTACCATATAAAGCTTCAAAAGATGCCATCTGAATAGTCTCATGAAAGTTGTTGTTGTATGAGAACTCAATCAACGGAAAGTGACGATCCTAACTTCCACCAAAATCAAGCACACATGCACGGAGCATATCCTCCAGAGTCTGAATAGTCCGCTCCGACTGACCATCGGTCTGTGGATGAAAAGCATTGCTAAAACTCAACCGGGTACCTAAAGCTTCTTGAAGCTTCTGCCAAAGACGGCTAGTAAACTGGGTGCCTCTGTCGGATCTATGCATGTGGGAGCACAGTGCAAACGCACAATCTCATCTATATACAGCTGCGCATACTGAGCATAACCGAAAGTGGCCTTCACTGGAAGAAAGTGAGCCGCTTTCCTCAACCGGTCAATAATCACCCAAATGGAGTCATACCCTCTACTGGTCCAGGGTAGTCCCACAATGAAGTCCATGGAAATCTGCTCCCATTTCCACTCCGGAATGGGTAAAGGCTGCAACTCTCCAGCCGGTCTCTGATGCTCACCCTTGACTTGCTGACAAGTCAGGCACCTCGAAACGAAGTCCGAAATATCACGTTTCATCCCTTCCCACCAGTAAAAGTCTCTCAAATCACGGTACATCTTGGTGGAACCTGGATGAACGCTAAAGGCCGACTGATGTGCCTGCTCTAGGATCTCGCGTCTCAACCCATCAGCATCTGGTACACACAAGCAAGTCCTATACCGTAGCACACCCTGGTCATCAATCATGAACTCCGAAACTGTACCCTGTCGAACAAGCTCAAGTATCTCAGACAAACGGGCATCACTAGGTTGCGCCTCACAGATACGATCAAATAGTAGTGGACGGGCGTGGACATGAGCAAACTGTTCCCCAGTGGAGGTGAACTCGAACTGCACTCTACCATCACATAAGAGCTGCCAATCTGCAGACGACTGACGCTGAACTGCGCTTAACTGGGACAAGCTACCCCCGGACCTACGACTCAAAGCATCAGCCACCACATTCGCCTTGCCCGGGTGATAAAGAATCTCATAATCATAATCCTTCATTAGCTCCATCCATCGGCGCTGTCTCAGGTTCAGATCCCGCTGCTGGAAGATATACTACAAGCTCTTATGATCTGCGAAGATCTGACACGACTCACCGTACAAGTAGTGTCTCCAAATCTTCAATGCAAAGACCACCGCGGCCATCTCAAGATCGTGAGTGGGGTAATTCTGCTCGTGCTTCTTCAGCTGCCTAGAAGTATATGCAATCACTTTATCATGCTGCATCAAAACACAGCCGAGCCCCACTCTAGAAGCATCACAATAAACAACAGCCGCCCGATCCAGAAGGTAAAAAAGAACTGGTACTGTCGTCAACCGAGTCTTCAACTGCTAAAAACTCTGCTCGCACGCATTAGTCCAGAGAAAAGGAACTCCCTTCCGGGTCAGTCCAGTCAGCGGTGCAGCGATACTCGAGAAATCCTGCACAAAACGGCGATAATAACCAGATAAGCACAAAAAGCTGCGGACCTCAGTCACCGATACAGGTCTGGGCCAAACCTGTACAGCCTCTATCTTCCTCAGGTCTACAAGAATACCATCACCAGTCACCACATGACCCAGGAAGTCAACACTATCAAGCCAAAATGCGCACTTTGAGAATTTAGCATACAGCTGGTGCTCTCTCAATATCTGCAAAGTAATCCTCAAGTGCTGCTCATGCTCCTCACAACTCCTAGAGTAGACCAGTATGTCATCAATAAACACTATAATAAACTGTTCGAGGAACGGCCTGAAAATCCGGTTCATCAGATCCATGAACGCTGCTGGAGCATTGGTGAGTCCAAACGACATCACTAAAAACTTATAATGTCCATAGCGCGTACGAAAAGCAGTCTTCGGAATGTCATCATTCCGAACCCGCAACTGATGATAACCCGAACGTAAATCAATCTTAGAAAAATGTCTCGCACCCTGGATCTGATCAAATAAATCGTCAATGCGAGGTAAAGGATACATGTTCCGTACCGTAACTCGGTTCAATTGATGATAATCCACACACAGCCTCAAACTGCCATCCTTCTTCTTGACGAACAGAACAGGAGATCCCCACGGCGAAACACTCGGACGCACAAGTCCCATATCAAGCAACTCTTGTAATTGATCTTTAAGCTCTCTAAGCTCTGTCGGGGCTATTCGATAAGGCGATATAGAAATAGGCTCCGTGCCAGGAATCAGATCAATGTAAAACTCAATATCGCGCTCTGGCAGCAACCCAGGTAACTCATCGGGAAACTCTCGCACGGTAGAAACCTGGTCCAACAACTCCACTGTGGCACCAGCATCATGAATGAAAACCATGAATCCCCGACATCCCCTCCTCAAAAGCCGAATAGCGCACAGAACAGAAATCAAAATGTGAGGGGTGGCACCACGGTCCTCCTGCACAACAAACACTGACTCGCCGGGAAAACAAAATCTAACTGTTTTCTCGCGGCTGTCCACGGACGTGTAGCAAGTAGCTAACCAGTCCATGCCCAACAGAACGTCAAAGTCCAACATCTCAAGAAGGATCAAGTCGACGGATAGATCTCTGTCTCCTAAACGGACAGCACACGATCGGAACACGTGTCACGCAATAAACGACTCTCCCACAGCAGTGGTCACGACAAGCGGCTGATCAAGCAAACATGACACTCGGCCTAACCTCGACATGAAGTGCGTAGAAAAATATGAATGTGTAGATCCTTGATCGAAAAGAACATGCGCATCATAAGAACATACAGAAAGTATACCTGAAATCACAGCATTGGACGCCTGAGCGTCCAGGTGAGTCAAGGCAAAAACCCGTTCCTGCCCTCTACCAGCTACCGGCTGTCCTCTGCCTCTGCCATCTCGACCTCTTGGTACAAAACCCCCGCGACCACGACCTCTCTGAACAGGAGTCTGATGCGGTGCAACAACAGGAATAAGAGGCAACGCTCTCTGAGGCGGAGAAGGTGGTAAGGTAACCTAGGGTACTGCTGGCCCTCTCTGACGCACCACGGTACAATCTCTCACTAGGTGCTGTAAACTGCCACATCCAAAACACCCACGTGTCGACGGCTGACCCTCCTGGGAAAAAGTACTGAACAACTGGCCATGTCCCACGTCTCTGCTACCCCCAGTATCTGATCGAACTCTGTCTCGGAATCTAAACCTCTTCCTCCTGGCTTCTATAACAATACGGGCCCTCTTTGGTTCCGGAACAACCGATGACTCAGATAGACGCTGCTCCACTAATAGAGATGCATCCACAGCTACCGCATACGTGTCGCAATGCTGAATACTGATGGCTAGGAACAACTGGGTAAGTAGGCCTCGAACAAACCTCTTCACCCTCATCTCCTCAGTCGCCACAAGGTACGGAGCATACACCGACAACTCGGTAAACAGTACATCATACTCAGACACCGTCATCCACGGAGTCTGACGTAACGACTCAAATTTGTGCACTCGCGCATCCCTGACACTCGGTGGAAGAAAACGGGCAAGAAACGATGTCACAAACTCAGCCCAGGTCATAAGAGCAAGACCCGCGGCTCTGCCCTTCTCCAAGGACTCACACCACTTCTGGGCCAGACCCTCCAGACGAAAACTGGCAAACTTTACCCATCTCTCATCGGAGCATCGGAGCGAACGACAAATCCTAGCCATCCGATCGATGAACGACTACGGATCCTCAGTAACATCTGTTCCAGTAAACACCGAAGGCCTCAGCCTCATAAAATCTGTCAGTGACACAGTAATAACCTCCGGAGCTGGAACTGCGACTGCCAGAACTGTAGTTACCATCGTAGTCCCTGCAACGGGTGGAACAACTGCCTGCCCCTGAGCTCGAATGGTCTCTACTAAAGTCCCCACTATCTGGCGCAGATCCTGCATACCAGCTCCAATCATCGCAATGTGTTCCAATACAACAGGCGTACTACCCTGGTCAGTCCTCGCCTCTGACGAGTCAACTCTGACCTCGGCCCTCGCGGCCGCTCTCTGTGCCCTCACAGTCTTCGGCGACATATAGGATGGAAATTGAAACAAGATTTGATAAGGAAACAGGAATCGAATCACAAAGATGTATATCATCACGGAGGAATATCAATCAATAAGTCCTAAGGTCACTTAGGTGGAGAACCATGTCGTAAGTATGCCGCGGAATATACGCATGCTATGTCACTATGCTTAAGCTACCTACTCCATCATACCAAGGTCATCCTACACTCCGAAAGGTAAAACCTAGCGCGCTGATACCAACTTTGCCACGATCCAAATTTGGCCCGTAACCGGCACTTAAACTATGTAACGTCTACAGGTGTACGCAACTCAAGTAAGCCGAAACCCAGAAATCTAAACCACCTAAATCTAGATCAATGGAGAAAAACATAGTTTTAACATTTGGAAAAATCACAAGTAAAATATTTAAGTCTAGCTTTCCTCCTTGAAAAATTTCGGCACAACCTCCTTTGTAGAAACTAGCCTCGAAAACGGGTACAACACAGATAATATATAAAGCCTCCCAAATGGGAGCAAAAATCACGCCCAACGGCGGAGACAATCACCACAACATGTATACGACGCTGAAGCGAAGAAAAATCAAAGAAAAGGCTGCAATAAGAAGTAAACTTTCCCAAAACAAAACCGGCTCCCATGAGCACGGCACCCAAAGACACTAAAATAATACAACACCGAATCCTCACAAGTCGTCCCTAAGTCATATACAAACAGTGGTAGATAGAGAATACGAGATCTAACAAAAAAATACACAATGTACAAGCAGATAACCGCAGACCCACCTAAAAGCAAAGGCCTCACTGCCTAACGTAGCGGTATCCGCAAAAGTAGAGATGATAATACGCCCTGCCGCGACTACTCTGAGGATAAGTCCTGCAAAATATTGTGGCACAATGGGGGTGAGTTGCCAACTCGTGAATAGCAAATAACATCATACTGTAATCGCAAGTATGCACGAACAACGATCTATCTATCACATGTAATCCGATAGCATAAATATGATAAGTGAATATGCAAAAATCATGTAAAGGTACATCATCGGGGTACTATAACTACATGAAGTAATGCATATCAAAAATGATCCTGAGTGTGTGGGATGATACAATAAAACCTCTTGCAAAATCATCAGCATGCAAAAAAACACCAGTGTCCCTCACTGACACATCAAATCCTAAATCCTCAGGCACCGCATCCACAGATCGGCCCTCATATCTTGTAAGTCTCATGGAACCTGAGTGTCAAAAATCGACACCGAAACATCATGAAAACATATTCCTGTGTGTATATATATATGTATATAAGTATGAGGATATCAACCCCGTATGTCCACCGACGATACGTAAAAATCATGAAAACCTGTGTGTCTAACAGCGACACTCGAAACATCATGAAATCCATGTCTAGCATCGACATGTAACTCCTCATAACTCAGGCGCTGTCACCATGACTGGCCCTGACGATATGTCATACATCACTCCGGTCGGTATCCCCACGATAACCGCCGAGTCCGAATACAGTCACCGGTAGGTACATGCCTATCTTCCAAGCTCATCGTCTGTACCACGAACATCTTGCCGAGGGGAACCGTACCGTGCCCCACCATGTACCCAGACATGGCCCACTCACTCCTCGCATAGGGTATATATCACAAATCTCAGAACCGAGAAATCTCATGGTGGACGCATCAAATATCATATCAAGAGAAACCGGGTTTTCAAACAATACATAGTTTCTTGAAAATACCCCGACAGTTCTAAAATCCATAAATCATATAAAATCCATATCTCAATGCGTAAAATCCATATAAAACTGATATATGCAACATAAAATATCAATATGAGCATATAAAGGGAAAACCGCTCTTTAAAATGAATCCAGCTTTAAAATATATCATGTTGTTCCGAAAACCCTCTGAAAACAAATGCCGCATCATATGAGATGTACATGTAAGTGTAGCAAGGTTTAAGTATTTACATGTAAGCAAGTGAGTATGATGCATTTCATAAGCGCAATGATCAACAACTCAATATCACATATCAAAACAATACCACTTAGGGTATATACAACTGTAGCAAACATATGCGGTATACATGTCAGTATGTGTGCATGGTGTACATGTGACTGAAATCGAGTATGTGGGTATACATGTCAATATGTATGCATGATGTACCAGTAGCCATAACAAGATATACGTGAAGTGGAATAAGGGTCACTACCTCAACTATTCCTGCCCAATGCAATACCATGTATGTATGTGTCCACGGTATTTCGTATGCACAATAGAATAAGAGTTACTACTCTAAACATTCCTATCCACTACCATATCACGTATGTAGGTGTTTATGCGTATCATGGCAATTACAGACGGTGTGGGTGTAGCATACAATTTAGTGCTCGTGCAATATGAACCGTTAGTAATGTGTTATATCTAAAGGTACGAGTCAGGTACAACGGATAATGCTATACAAAGACATTCATATGAAAGTAACTAATATGCAAATACATGCAGCTATCATATCATATCCGCCCCGACACATAACGCCATACGGGCGATTTCCCCGTAGATCTTAAATCTACTCACTAATGGTTTCCAGCTATGAAAATCCGACCACCTGCATCCCCTTGTTCGCAGCGTCCGAAGTCCCCGCTTGCGACGCTATATATTCACAAACACACAAATAGTGCAAACATCTCAGAATCGACTAATATAACGTAAAACTACACTTTAAACGACGCACCAACACTAAACTAACTCGCGAGTGTACGTCTAGTGGCTAACGTGCCTAACGATACCACAAAACCTGTCCAAGTACAGCAGCAGCACAAGATCACGATTCGTGTCGCAACACGTAACACGCGGACTCAAAACACTAGATTATAGGTAAACGATCCCAGATTTTGCATACTGTAAATACTAAAAAAGTAAACAGTACCAAACACCCCTAAGCAACAGCAGACAACTACCCACAAAAAAAGCAACACCCAACTCTCCTCTACAGCCGACATCTCCGTATTTCGTCGAAGGGGTCGCCGGCCCCGGCCGGTGGGGTGGTCCTCGTCTCTCAGGTGGTGCTCCAGGGTCACTAGTACATCACAATAATTTTGTTTGATTTTTCTGTAAAAATCCCATGTCACAGCAAGTACAGAGGCTCTAAAAAGACACTAAAAACTACGATATTTCACAAATCCATATAAAAAGTGTTCTATGCTACAACTAACGAGCTAAACAACATAAAAACTCCTAATTAACAGTGTAGGGATTATACCTATCAACTTTAGCTCACAAGATCCAAACTTTCCTAGTTCTATGTGATCAAGAAGCAAAAACCAATACTTGAGGTATTTTTGTGATTTATTTGGCAATTTTGGAGAATTTTGAGTTTGGATTGATGCAAATTGGAAAGGAAATGATCAAAGTCGGTAGGAAAGGGAAGGAGCTCGGCCATGTAAGGTGGTGTGGGAATTTCCTAGCCATTCTAACAATAAATGCAATTTAATGCATTCACACAACACATGCACACATACAACACATGCACACATGCATGCACCTCATTTCTTTTCTTTTTTTTTCTTTTCTTTAAACCTTAAACCCTAAGTCAACACAAAGAAATCTAGATACTATGTGGGAAGGTTTTTGTTTAACTCAAACATAATTGATGAAAAGTACACTTAACAGAAATTTCCCAAAATGCGAATACCGCATTAAAATAATATTAAAATTGGGAAAAATTCTAATTGAACCAAAATGTTCCATATACCCCAAAAGCTTGCGCACTAGCTTTAATTTTGCTTAACTAGGTGCTGGGAAGTCTATATGGTCGTTTGAACACAGTCGGGTCAAAACGGAAAATACCGACAATTTAACCCTAAAACGGAAAAATTCTCATAACGATTTCTAAAACGTTACATATTCTAACTGAATACCACGATGCAAAGAAAAAGTAATCGGCTATTGTGAAGTTATTACCGTGACGCAAACTTCTGTCCAAGGGGTCACTCCCGGTGAAGGGATCTCGGCCCTTGCCTCGTCGACTAAGATGTTGGATATTCATAACCGAATACCACTGTGCAAAACAAAAGAGAACGTCTTTGCAATAACATCTTTTTGAAAAAATGTTCCAATAACATCAGAATAGGTTTGTTTAGCTTGCATTGATCCGAATCAATGCAGTCCCATCAATTAATCACACCATAAAAGAACGAAAATATGATGTACGTATATGCCATCCGCATTCGCCACTGGGTCCCGTCATCACCCGTTAGGTTACTTAACTAACGGCAGAGCGGGGACTGGACTAGCGCGGGTGTAAAACATATACAACATCTACTAGCATATATATCAATATATAATATTCGCTCATGGCGTGATAAAATGCAACATCACAGAAATGTAATAAGTATCACAGAACAATACAGATAATCTGGGATCCCCGGGTTTCATAGAGCCGCTACTGAAACCCGACGTTTCCCTGGTCATGTGGATTGCCTTTGCAATGAAATCCTAGAACCCTACTGGCGCGACAAGTTACCCGCCAAAACCTGAAGCGAGGCAGCCCCCTTCAACAAAGTGAATGGACTTCCAGCCCTTCACGGAATCCGGTAACTTGAGCACCCCTCCTTGGGTCAACCTATAACCCCTATAAGTGCGGCTAATAGCCCGCCAATTCTAGAGTAAAGCCCCCTCCATCATAAAGACATGAGATGCGGGCTCATTTCCCTCTAGAACCCGGCTATCCGTGCACCCCATCGCGGGGTAATCCTAGTATAGAAAGTAAAATATATACAATGGGCATATCGACCTCAGCCCAGTCGTGCCCTAAAAGAATAATATACAAACAGGCAGTGACGGCAGTCCACATGTCGGACGCTCGCCCCGCAATATCAAATGTACAAATAATACCAAACTGTACTACCATTGCATCCAGGTTATCCACCACGACAAATCCACAACATCACAGCACAACACAGAACATCAACGTGAATGTCACGTTCGCAAATCCATCTAAAGGGGCTATAGCGATTAGACAAGATTTTCCGCTCGATTGACATTCACGGTCGCAGATGTAATGTAAGTACTGTAAACTAACATATTTAAATTTTTCGATCAACAAAATTTCCCGAAGTGGGCCCTAAGCACAAGTCCAGTACTCAAAATATTTTGGGCCAAAACTAAAAATTACCAGAAACCCCAATTCTGAGTAAAAGACCACTGTAGAAAAATTGGTGCAGAGAAGCCCCAGAACGGCGACGGAACCGCGGCCAAAACGTGGGTAAGGCCACGGTTCCGCGGCGTTCTTGTGGGATCGTCCAACCAAATTTGTACAGTGTTCTTAAAAACGCCTGCCAGAATTTCTGACATACTAAAAATAATTTTTCGACGACAAAAAAATTTCGACAGAAACTGCACAAATTGGAATCGCAGTTTTGGAAATTTCGCTCGATCGATGTTTTAAATACGTTAGAGCAAGCTAGTAAAGGTTAATGGCATGGCTCTTATACCATGTAAGTCTACGGTAGCGCCCTGGCCGTCTGTCCGAGGCCAAAATGCGGAAACGAAAACTTTTCATAAACTTGAAACCGGCGCTATCGCAGACTTTAATCCCGGATCAAACCATTAACTTATAACTGGCTAACTAGAGAAAGGTTAGAAAAGATATACCGATCGATCCGTGTCCTTCGCTCTTTAGCCACCATCCCTAGCTCCTCGCGGCATCTCCGATCTCCGGTCTCCTCGTCAGAAAGGACACCACATCTTCGAGTCTTTTTACGGGCTCCCGCTTCATCCGAAGCAGCTCGGACACGAAGTTTGCTAGCCGACGTGTCCAAGGTGATGTAGAGAATGTGTGTGATCACTTTGTCTCGAGCATCCATTGATTCTCAACACATGAGAGTGTATGGATGGAGGATTTAGTGGATGCCATTAGTGAGGAGATAGTGAGCTCAAGAAAGAAGAGGAAGAAGAAGAAATTTCCTTTTCTTTTTCTTTTGTGTTGAGATAAAATGAGAGAGTGGGAGTGAAAAAATACAAGAGCAAAACTGCCCTCTTGGCTTCCCTCTCTCTATCTTCTTATCATATCAACACTCAAATCCATCAATAATGTGACACATGCACAAAGAAAGAGACCATGACTCATCACTTGTGCATGTGTCACAGTTAATGCTCCTAATCATGATTTTGAGCTCATTATTTCCATATGCAAACATGAATCCAAATGTTTGCAACAATAAAAAGAGAATGGCATCTACTAAAGTAAACTCGTGACGGATCACAAGAGCACCCCTCACCTGTATATACATACCTGCATCCTTATTCCGACTGAATGCGAATGCTATGAGACTAAAGTAATCCACAAATCTAATACTAGGATCCGGCTTAAACCAAAGCCCTCTAGTATGATCCGCCCGATCATGATCCGTGCACTACTGCACGTATATGATCGAACCCTGCCATATATCATACGGCCTCTACAACGTTTCGCCCGAAACTTGAGAAACTGTATGTGGGGGACTCTAAAGACTCATCAATACTTTGGCTGTAGATTTAACCACTAGCACGTCGGTGGTACTAGCCGTACGTAACGGGCTACCAGGTATTGACCAAAAGGGAGGTCGATGAGCGAACTCATCCTGACACCCTACTGAGCCTGTAAGTGACAATATCTGTACAGTCCGGTCCGTTCATCTATGAGCATCGCATGTCGGGCCTAGGGGGTTGGTAAAAGTAAGACCCCCAAAAAGGGTACAAGTCGTGTCGGAGTGTATCCCAGAACACCCTGCGATACTACTGGAATACCTACCAGTAAATCTCCTGCCTTGGCCAAGGACTTCGTGTAATGGCTCTCCTAGACACAGCGCGATCTCACCCCCAATACTGGGAGAGACGAAACCCCTGCCGATCCGCTCACTGCCTCCATGTGGCTCGGGACTGTACCCAACTAAAACCTGTTTGCACGAATCTTTTGAGCCGTGGTAGGGTAGTAATCAAAGCACAGTGGGAACTCACACGAGAAAAATGACTATCTCAAGTCGATGAACTAACCTGTACACATGTCACCAGGGAACTTCTATCTGATGTCAGGTATAATACCAACTAGCTGTAGGGTTCCTAGGCACTCTCAAGAGGTCTCACAAGGCATCAACCATTCCAATTTCAAATTTTACGGTGCCGAGAAACCCTAGACTAGATCGTTGACTAGAAATTTAGGCGAAACACGAATCTAGTTAACAACTTAACTAAAGATAAGAAGCTACAACCTTTGTAGATCTGGATATCCACTTCTTTGGCTCCACGTAGGCGTCCTCTCGCTTTCCATCTCGAATCCCGGACTCAATCGTCGGCTTGATCGGAGAAATGGGCGGACTAGGTCGTCGGCTTCGTGCCGAAGATGATCTACGTCGAGGCATCACAAGTTCAAGCTCCGACTTCACAAATTTGTGAAACTTGTGAAGTAAACACCCAAAACAACTTGGCAAGAGGTAGAGGGTGAAGAAATAGGAGGTGGGTTCACTTTAGAATTGGATTTCTCACTTTAGAACTCAAGTTGTCATTGAGGGCATCAAGCTTTTCTTGAAGAAGAAGATGATGAAGAAGAAGAAAGAATATGATAAGTGTTGAATTAAAATGAAAAATAAATCAATACTTATCATAAGCTAACTAAGGTTAAGTGTAGAGAATAGACCATGGTCAATGGGAATGGTTAGGGTTAAGCAATGAAGACAAATGGTCTCTTTAGTCAAAGTTTCATGAAGCTTCAACAAGCTTCATGATAAAAAGAAACCATTTCTTTTCTTTTATCTATTTAAATAAATAAAGAATGGATAAATAAATAGATGAATAACACAAAACCCTAACCATTATCATAACCATGGTTTAATTCTTTGCACAAACCCAAGTAAGTATGTATCATCGAACATGATACAATCAAGTGCACACAAAAGCATATCATATATACAATGTGCACTTCAAGTGAGAAAATCCTTTTAAAATGAACCAATACTAGTTAATGCAAATTAATATATCAAATATACAATTATACATTAAATCATTAAATCAACACTTGATTCAATGATCCGGTCATGTCGCACATAACCGACTAGTATACAATATATCGATTTATCGAACCAATGATTCGATAACTAGGTTATATCGCATACAACCAATCGAAACATTCATCGCGAGAATGAAATACAGTATCACATACATGCATTATTCTCGGTCCTGCACATATCTCATATACACTCCTATTTCGTTTCGCTTGAGCCAGGAAACCTCTGTGTAGGACTCTAAAGACTCGTCAATACGCCGGTAGCAGATGATGATCATATCAAGCACCCACAAGCCGCAAGCGGTCTGCTAAACGTAACGGCCATTCGGGTATTGAGCGATCAGAAGATCGACGAGCTAGCCCGCTCACACTCCTGTGAATCCAACCAGTAACACTTACCGTACAGTCCGGTCTGTTCGTCTGATATGTCGCATATCAAGTCTAGGGGTGGTAAACGTCAGACCCCAATAACCGATAAGCCGTGCCGATGTGAGGCTCATAACGGGTCGAGAAACTACTGGTAACACTTACCAGCAAATCTCTGATCAGCCCTGGCTTGGGACTTCCCTGTTACGGCCAATCGAGCACAGCGCAACATCAACCCCCATTACCGGGAGAGACAAAACCCCTCCTATCGCTCAATGCCTCCATATGACTCGGGACTGTGCCCAAAGACCACCGTTTTGCACGCCCGCATGGACGTGGTAAGGTGGAGATCAAAGAACAGTGGGAATCACACAAGACTCTATGACGATCTCGGGTCTACAGACTAACTTGCACAAGTGTCACCTGAGAACTGCCATCTGACGTGAGGTATAATACCATCTGGGAGTTCTCGGTGAGTCCGTCCTGTGTACCCAGTCTCTACTGAGCACCCGTACACCATCTCTGATGTCAAACACCAATGGATATGGGATCATCCATCGCCCATCTCATGGGTCGAGAAGCATATACGCTAGTCTACACTGGTATATCGATGCCCCGTCTCGATACACCCACGACTAGGGACCTTGAAGGATGTACCTATAAACTACCATGTCCCCATTAGTATGATCCGCATCATAGTCCAGGTAGTCAAGTACACATCCTAAGGGCTTTACCAACATGTAACTATAAGATAGTTTAAAGAGACTAGTGTACATGTTAAGATAAAGAGCAACCAGATAGCATACTATCATATCGAGCAAGAAAGTCATCTCTATATATGTCCAAGCATCCAATATAATATACATCATCTGTACAATACTGGCCTCTAGGGCATACATACAACTAACAATCTCCCACTTGCACTAGGGCCAGCTGCTGTAGTATCGCATACCGAGCATACCGAAGAGTCTCTCAAACTGTATCTGGGGAATGGCCTTCGTGAGTGGATCCGCCGTGTTGTTCTTCGTGTTAACCCTCCTGACCTCGATCTCCCGGCGATCTACTATCTCCCGGATCAGGTGATACCGCCTCAGAATATGCCTGGATCGCTGATGGGACCTGGGTTCCTTGGCCAAAGCCACCGCTCCATTGTTATCGCAATACAAAGGTATTGGATGCTCAATGGATGGAACCACACTAAGTTCAGTAATGAACTTCTTGATCCAGACAGCCTCTTTAGCGGCATCGTTGGCAGCGATGTATTCAGCCTCCATCGTTAAGTCTGCCACGGTTTCCTGCTTGGAACTCTTCCAGCTAACCGCCCCTCCGTAAAGGGTAAAGACAAAGCCCGACTGCGACTTAGAGTCGTCCTTATCACTCTGGAAGCTCGAATCGGTAAAGGACTCCACTTGGAGTTCTCCATTACCATACACCAAGAGCATCTCTTTAGTCCTTCGCAAGTACATGAGAATGCTCTTCACAGCTGTCCAGTGACTCTCTCCAGGATCATCTTGATACCTGCTCACTACAATTAGTGAGTATACTACATCGGGTCTGGTACATAGCATCGCATACATGATAGAGCCTACAGCCGAAGCATAGGGTATCCCTTGCATGCGAGCTCTCTCCAAATCAGTCTTGGGAGACATCTCTTTGGAGAGAGTGACTCCAGAGATCATGGGCAAGTTCCCACGCTTGGATTCTTCCATACTAAACCTCTATAGTATGGTGTCAATATACCTGGATTGGGACAATCCTAAAATCCGTTTGGATCTATCTCTATAGATCCTAATTCCCAATATGCAGGAGGCATCACCAAGATCTTTCATTGAGAATCTTTGTGATAAGAAGAGCTTGACCGATTGCAGCATAGGAACATCATTTCCTATCAAGAGTATGTCGTCCACGTACAATACGAGGAAGACAACCTTACTCTCTGCCACCTTCTTGTAGATACAAGGTTCATCTGGATTTTTGACGAAATCAAACTCTTTGATAACGACATCAAAGCAGATGTTCCAACTCCGCGATGCTTGCTTTAATCCATAAATGGATTTAAGCAGCTTGCACACCTTCCCGCTGCTCCCACTGTCTACGAAGCCTTCTGGCTGAATCATGTACACGCACTCTTCTAAATCACCATTTAGAAAGGCGGTCTTAACATCCATTTGCCAGATTTCGTAATCATGATATGCAGCGATAGCAAGCATGATCCGGATGGATTTAAGCATAGCCACTGGAGAAAAGGTTTCGTCATAGTCCACACCTGGTCTTTGACGAAAACCCTTTGCTACAAGTCTAGCTTTGAAAGTCTCCACTTTCCCATCTACACCAAGTTTTTTCTTGAAGATCCACATTCTCCCGATGGGTTTTACCCCTTCAGGAGCAACTTCCAAAGTCCATACTTTGTTGGTGTACATGGATTCCATCTCGGACCGCATAGCATCCAGCCATTTCACTGAGTCCCTACTCGTGATGGCCTGCTCGAAGCTAGTTGGGTCATCATCCTCCATGATGCAATCCTCGCTTCCATCGTCAATAAGAAAACCGTAGTATCTCTCAGGTGGACGAGAAACCCTACTAGATCGGCGGAGAGGCTGGGGTTCGTCGAGTTTTACTGAATCCTCTGGTTCTACCAAGTCTTCTGTTACAGTTTGTATTGCTGGAACCTCTTCCAGTTCTACCTCAATGCTACTTTTCTGTTTCATAAGAAAAGTCTTTTCTAAGAAAGTGGCATGTCGAGAAACAAACACTTTTTGTTCCTCGGAGTGGTAGAAGATATACCCTCGTGAATGTTTGGGATATCCAACAAACTTACATAGAACAGACCTTGCTTCGAGCTTGTCTGGATTTTGTGTTTTAACATAGGCCGGACAACCCCATATCTGAATAAAATTAAGACATGGTCTTTTACCATTCCATATCTCATATGGAGTGGTAGGCACAGATTTGGTTGGAACTCTATTCAATAGATATGCAGCAGTCTCCAGTGCATATCCCCAGAAGGAAATAGGTAACTCAGCTGCACTCATCATAGAGCGCACCATATCTAATAGGGTGCGATTTCTCCGCTCCGATACACCGTTGTGCTGTGGTGTATAAGGAGGAGTAAGCTGAGAGAGAATCCCATTCTCTTTTAGATAATCTCTGAATTCGTTACTTAAGTATTCTCCTCCTCGATCAGATCGAAGGATCTTAATACTTTTGCCCGTTTGGTTCTCTACTTCTTGTTTATATTCTCTAAATTTCTCAAAAGCTTCTGATTTGTGTTTCATCAGGAACACATATCCGAATCTAGAGAGATCGTCAGTGAATGTAATGAAGTACGAAGAACCATCCCTGGCATTTGTAGACATGAGACCGCATACATCACTATGTATCAGTCCCAAGAGTTCGGTAACTCTTTCTTCGTGTCCCGTAAATGGAGTTTTGGTCATCTTGCCTTTGAGACATGACTGGCAAGTGTCATAAGATGAAAATTCAAACGGATTTAAATATCCATCCTTATGCAACTTAGCTAGTCGTGTCGCATTGATGTGACCCAGTCTACAATGCCACAAGAAGGATTCGTTCAGTTCAGAACTCTTTCTCTAGTGTGTGTTTTGTAAATTGAGGACTGTATTTTGATTGAGAATGAATATGCCAATATATAACGAACCTGATGCAATCAACTTTTGATCTAGGAATATGTTCATAACATTATCCTTTACTACAAAATTATATCCTTCTTTACTTAATAAAGAAACTGATATAATGTTGCACATCAAGTTCGGTATATAATAGCATTCATTTAGAATCAGTGTATCACCACTTGGTAATACTAGGTGATATTCGCCAACTGCTTTGGCTGCAACATTTTCCCCATTCCCTACTTGAATGGAATGATCACCTTTTCCCATATCTCTACCTTTCCGTAGCCTATATAACATCTTACATATGTGGGATCCTGATCAGGTATCTAATACCCAGGACGTAGGGTGAACTGAGAAACAGTTCTCAATGACAAACACACCCGAAGATGATGCATCAATATGCATGTTCTCCTTTTGGGCGGTGTGAGAATCCAGATATTCTCCTGTTTCCTGTTCATTCTTATAACACTTATAAGATAGAACGGGTTCAACGTTCCCCTGCACAGTATAACATGCGGGTTCGGTCAATACATCCATATTATTATCTTGTTTAGGGCATGACATGATCGCTACCTGGAGAGAGAGAAGAAAACACTTTAGCGTAAGCTCGTGCAAGATCAGATTGGTTATTATCTTATCTAATCAGGATGGCTCCCACTGCTTTTTATCAAATCTTCCTTCAAACCCTAGAAGGAAAGATTAGCCGGGATTAATTACACACTACAAGTTCGCCAATCTTTCAGCCAGGCCAGTGTCGGTACTTTGAGGGAGGTCCCCCGTGCTTTCGCACGAACCTAATTAATGTAAACCTCGTTTTCCCAGAGGCGTAACCTCGTTAACACCTTTCTAGACACCTACTTGATCGGCTAATTGTAATGTGTAAAACTCTCCCAGGAGTAACTCCTATTCGCAGCGGGTATCGGGATCCAACTATCTCATAGAAGGTATGAAATCTCATTGCAAATTTCAATACTTGAAATTCCCGATAATATTTTGCCCCTAGCGTCCTATGACCTTGACGGAGGCTAAACAACCCATAGTCCGCTAGTCAAGTTCAACCCGTCATTTCCTGATTGAATTAAACCCACCCGCACGACCCTTGACGGAGGCCAAACAACGCCGTACGAATACCCTAATCCAATCGCATCATATGCTAGCAGATAAGCACTAGTTAGCTACCGTACACTACGCCTTGACGGAGGCCAAACTACCGCAGCACGAATACTAACTAGTACTTATCTGAAATGACGGAGGGCTACGACAGGTTTTTCTGAAAACCTATTGCGTAATGAACTTAATATCGTCGTAGAATCAAATGAAGTTTTGAAATGGAGTGATTTTGAGGCTTTTCTAGTTTTGCTAAAGGGGTCACTCCCGGTGAAGGGATCGTCGGCCCTTTCCTCGTCGAATGAGGTGCGGGATATATCATATATATCACTGTGCAAAGAAAAACTCAAAAACAATCAAAAGCAAACCGAGTGTGTAGCATCAGCCAGTTATTGCTAAAGGAGTCACTCCCGGTGAAGGGATCTCGGTCCTTTCCTCATCGAATAAGGTGCAGGGTATATCATATATACCGCTATGCAAAGCAAGAACTGTAGCTACCTGTTTTATTTAAAATTTGATTCTACAACATCTTAAGTTTCTTTTCTTTCATTAATCACATTAATGAAGTCCTATCATTTAAATACCTAAACATCACAGATAAATACGACGTACACTTATGCCATCCGCATTCGCCTCGATGTCCCCTCGTGCACCATTAGGTTAGGTAACTAACGACAGAGCAGGGCAGGGCTAGTGCGGGTGCAAAACATAAGTAACGTCTATATAATATATCATATATACTATATACTGTATCTATCACAGAACATCACATGATCACATCACAGATAAAGTAGCAGAAGAAACATATGAAACATTGGATATACTAGGACGTCCGTGTTTTCAATACGAGCCAGTATAAAACACGGATTCCACGGTCGTGATGAATAGCCAATCCCACACCCCTAGACCCCTACGAGAGCGGCAAGCAACCCTACCAATTCTAGGGTTAGGAGACCCGGACTCGACTCCTCGAGATGGTCTCCCACTGGACCATAGAACCCGGTTACTTGTGCTCCCCTCCTTGGGTCTATCCTAGTGCAGAAAAGTAAATGATATACAAAGGGTGACATCTTCCGCAACCTGGAAGTGCCCCAATAAAAGAATATTACATACAAGTTTTTACATGAATGAAAATGAAAAACACTCATCACACATAAAAAAACCCGGCTATTCAATCACGACAATCCAATATAACATATCCAGCAACACATAACATCACATGTCATCAACGTAAGTAAACATGCGCATCCCAATTGTCGTTGACATATAGCAACGAAACCGGCGATATCACATATTACACTTACGGTCACAGAAAAGAAAGTGTAAAACTACAACAGTTGGAATCCGCAATCTCATTAGACATCACATGCCTAATCAAATGAAATACTTAGACATCACATGCCTAACAGTTATAAACCCCGCATTTTAGTCTCATTATCGAAAACTCTTTTCAATATCAAATGAAACTAAACCGCTAGATTTATAATATTCATTCAGTTATCTCATAACTGTTTGTGAATTCCAATTATTGTATCCCATTCCGGATAAATAGAATATATTAAACTTTCCGATCGAACATTCGAACACCCAAGTTTTCCCGAAACCGTTCAACACATGAAATAGGTTCAAAGACATTCACTTCATGCCTCAGTACCAACGGTCCAGCCGTAGAAGGGTCAAGCCAACGCCTCACATGTGGCACGCCGTACTGCCCCAAACCCGAAGATTCAAAGGGCAGTTCAAGACGGTCACATAATCGAGTTAAGGTTTGTTGTCTTCTAGAGGGACCATCGCGTTACTTGCACTACTCAAAACGTCCTTAAACCACAGAAAAATCCAACACTTGGAAATTTTCCGGCAGGGGAAAAAGTTGGGTATTTATATCCGGTCGAACTGTTTAACATATTCTAAAGTTATCCGGAAAGCCATATAGACAAGATTTGATAATCCGATCGAATCGTCGATTCCCAATGCAACCCCAGAACACTCAACTCTTGAGTCAAATTAAAAATTCCCAGAAAATTCAGCATATGAAAATAGTAATTACTGTGCAAAATAGGAGTGATGATGTCATCATATTGCCGTGGAACCGCCGCAGAAGCCAGGCTTCTGCCGCGGTTCCGCCGCAATCTTTACTGTTCATGGGATAAATTTTGCATCGTAATTCTTAGATTTCCCTGCTGAATTTTTAAGCATTTTTAATATGGAAAAATCCCAGATTTTAGAAAAAGTCCAGAGAGCACTTGGGTTTTAGGGTTACAGGTTCGTTCGGGTTTCAAACGTCGTCTAGATTTCGCCTAAAGCTCTAGCTAGGCTCTGATACCACTGTAGGGTTCCTAGGCACTCTCAAGAGGTCTCACAAGGCATCAACCATGCCAATTTCAAATTTTACGGTGCCGAGAAACCCTAGACTAGATCGTTGACTAGAAATTTAGGCGAAATACGAATCTAGTTAACAACTTAACTAAAGATAAGAAGCTACAACCTTTGTAGATCCGGATATCCACTTCCTTGGCTTCACGTAGGCGTCCTCTCGCTGTCCATCTTGAATCCCGGACTCAATCGTCGGCTTGATCGGAGAAATGGGCGGACTAGGTCGTCGGCTTCGTGCCGAAGATGATCTACGTCGAGGCATCACAAGTTCAAGCTCCGACTTCACAAATTTGTGAAACTTGTGAAGAAAACACCCAAAACAACTTGGCAAGAGGTAGAGGGTGAAGAAATAGGAGGTGGGTTCACTTTAGAATTGGATTTCTCACTTTAGAACTCAAGTTGCCATTGATGGCATCAAGCTTTTCTTGAAGAAGATGATGATGAAGAAGAAGAAAGAATATGATAAGTGTTGAATTAAAATGAAAAATAAATCAATACTTATCATAAGCTAACTAAGGTTAAGTGTAGAGAATAGACCATGGTCAATGGGAATGGTTAGGGTTAAGCATGAAGACAAATGGTCTCTTTAGTCAAAGCTTCATGAAGCTTCAACAAGCTTCATGATAAAAAGAAACCATTTTCTTTTCTTTTATCTATTTAAATAAATAAAGAATGGATAAACAAATAGATGAATAACACAAAACCCTAACCATTATCATAACCATGGTTTAATTCTTTGCACAAACCCAAGTAAGTATGTATCATCAAACATGATCCAATCAAGTGCACACAAAAGCATATCATATATACCATGTGCACTTCAAGTGAGAAAATCCTTTTAAAATGAACCAATACTAGTTAATGCAAATTAATATATCAAATATACAATTATACATTAAATCATTAAATCAACACTTGATTCAATGATCCGGTCATGTCGCACATAACCGACTAGTATACAATGTATCGATTTATCGAACCAATGATTCGATAACTAGGTTATATCGCATACAACCAATCGAAACATTCATCGCGAGAATGAAATACGGTATCACATACACGCATTATTCTCGGTCCTGCACATATCTCATATGCACTCCTATTTCGTTTCGCTTGAGCCAGGAAACCTCTGTGTAGGACTCTAAAGACTCGTCAATACGCCGGTAGCAGATGATGATCATATCAAGCACCCACAAGCCGCAAGCGGTCTGCTAAATGTAACGGCCATCCGGGTATTGAGCGATCAGAAGATCGACGAGCTAGCCCGCTCACACTCCTGTGAATCCAACCTGTAACACTTACCGTACAGTCCGGTCTGTTCGTCTGATATGTCGCATACCAAGTCTAGGGGTGGTAAACGTCAGACCCCAATAACCGATAAGTCGTGCCGATGTGAGGCTCATAACGGGTCGAGAAACTACTGGTAACACTTACCATCAAATCTCTGATCAGCCATGGCCAGGGACTTCCCTGTTACGGCCAATCGAGCACAGCGCAACATCAACCCCCAATACCGGGAGAGACGAAACCCCTCCTATCGCTCATTGCCTACATGTGACTCGGGACTGTGCCCAAAGACCACCATTTTGCACGCCCTCATGGACGTGGTAAGGTGGATATCAAAGCACAGTGGGAATCACACAAGACTCTATGACGATCTCGGGTCTACAGACTAACCTGCACAAGTGTCACCTGAGAACTGCTATCTGACGTGAGGTATAATACCATCTGGGAGTTCTCGGCGAGTCCGTCCAGTGTACCCAATCTCCACTGAGCACCCGTACACCATCTCTGATGTCAAACACCAATGGATATGGGATCATCCATCGCCCATCTCATTGGTCGAGAAGCTTATACGCTAGTCTACACTGGTATATCGATGCCCCGTCTCGATACACCCACGACTAGGGACCTTGAAGGATGTACCTATAAACTACCATGTCCCCACTAGTATGATCCGCATCATAGTCCAGGTAGTCAAGTACACATCCTAAGGGCTTTACCAACATCTAACTATAAGACAGTTTAAAGAGACTAGTGTACATGTTAAGATAAAGAGCAACCAGATAGCATACTATCATATCGAGCAAGAAAGTCATCTCTATATATGTCCAAGCATCCAATATAATATACATCATCTGTACAATACTGGCCTCTAGGGCATACATACAACTAACACTAGCATGTTCCTGGCGAGTCCTGTACGGTGTACTCATAACCCAATGAGCACCTGTATACATCTTAGGTGAACCAACTGACACCAATGGCTTGTAAGACAGGCCACCGCCCCTCGTCGGGGTCTCGACTGTATACAATAGTCTACTAATGGAGTATCGATGCCCAGTCTCGAAACTCCCACGACTAGGGATCACTTTAAGGATGTGCTTATAGACCCCAGCTCCCACGTATATGATCGCCATCATACTGCTGGCTGTCAAGCAAGAATCCTAAGGGCTCTATCAACGTGCAATAGTGACCTGTAATGTCTTCTAAAGCATGTACACGATGATAAAGATAAACCAGATAGCATACTATCATCTTGAGTAAGACCGTCCTACCGGTATATGTACTCCCTCAATCATTGCAATTACGTGCCTGTGATCCAATAATTGACTCTGAGGGCACTATATCCTACACACAATAATGGGACCATCCAATTGCTGTAGTTCCCGATGAGAAGCTGACGGACTGGTCCTGCTCCAGAGGCGGTTCGCACTTGACCGTGAGTTTACACCATCGGGCGATAAAGTCGGTGTTGCTTTCATTCTTCCCCGGCTTGGTCCTCATAAGGTCGGCAATGGAGATTTTATCACTGACACTCATGAACCTTTGCCGAAATAGAGACTCCATTTGGGCAAAAGTAATAACGGACCCGTCTGGTATACTCGCGTACCAGTCGAAGGCGACACCGGTCAGGCTGTTGACAAACTGACGAAGAAGGAGCGCATCATTGCCCCCTGTTTTTCCGCACGATGCTTTGAAGTGGACGACGTGCTGATTTGCATTCCCCGTTCCGTCAAATCTTCAAAACTTATGAATGACGTAGCCGCTCGGGAACTCGATCAGATCCTACTGTGCGGGATATGGCCGCCTACTACTGCCAGTTTCTTTCTGGGCTTCAGCTTCGGCCACCAATGTTATAACCTTGTTGGTGACCAAATCCATTATCCGATCTTGTGTTAGCGATATGGTGTTATCTGGGGCCAAGGCGTCCCCAGAAGCGGAATGTGGCCAGCTTTCGTGCGGCTCGACCAGTCTTGGACCCAAAGGAACAGGCATTGGCTGCTTCGGATTGTAATCACCCGGCTGATGAGTAGCGACTTATGCTTGATTGGGAGGTGCTCGAGAAATTTGAGCCGTAAGCTACATCACAACATTCGTTAGGTCGTCAATTTTCGAATAGAGCTTGGCCATTTCTTTATCTTTGCTCTTGAGCTGTTTTCGAAGCTCTTGAAGGAGCTCTTGCTCCGCGGTCCTCGGGCGGAAAGTTGGCTCTTCCTCGCTGTCCGAGCTTGACTCTTATGGATTGAAGGGCCTTTCTTCCTATCGTCCTCTTCGAGAGGGTTTTTATCATCCAGCGGAGGCGGCTGTTCTTGGGAAGCAGCAACCACATTCAAGCCAGATTGGGCTTGGGATGTGGTGGCCCCATCCCTACTTTTGCTGTGAAGGTTGTCGCTGGGGTGCCCGCCCGCTATATAAACCGTATGCATAATATATCTAGCCGTCTTTTTATTACCGACAGAAGATTTCACGGATCGCTGTCTTGACCTCCCTGTTTTGGTAACGGGCAGTCAATTGATGGCGGCTGGCCTGACCAGGTTCTTGAATGGTGCTGGCGCTTCTTTTCTGGGTTTGCCCCACTGCTTTCGTGCGGCACAAAGCGCCTGATAGACTCTTGAAGAGACAGTGTCATACTTTTTCTGTTGGGGCCGGGATATGTCTCTTTGTAGCGACGTTCGGACTGCTGTCTTCTTGATTCTGGCGGTCATGGCATTTCTCTGAACCAACTTCAGAAGTTCGAAGGAATTGCTGATTTTTACTGCCGACTCAGCCGTCGTCACAGAGTAACCCTACTCTTCGAACTTCACAAGGTTCCACTTGGCCGAAGCCCTGGCCCTCTTGTTGGCTCGATACGTGAGCCGCTTCTGTCTTAACTTTTCTGTTCTAAGCACCTGGAAGACTTCGGCTCTTTGGGAAGACGCCGTAGACCGGGCGATGGACGATTTTGGAGATACGCTCGATTGTGCATTTGTTGGAGTAATCGCCTGAGCTCATCCACAACATTTGATGTTTCCCTTTGTACCGGAAGTCTTGCCCCCAGCTGGAGCGCCAGAGAGTCGTTCAGACACCGTCTTAAGCTTTGGTTGTAGTGCCTTAGAGATCACAACATTCGGCCTCTTGCCCTTTGAGACCGGCTTGGCCACCTGTTTTGCCGGGATTTCTGCTAGATGAGCACTTCCGGTAGGGTAGATGATGACGGAGCTAAACTGGAGGGGCAGTTCCTCCCACTGTCGACTGAGGCTTGCTGGGAGAACCACACGAGCATTGACCTTGACCACGTACGGGATCGGAGTCGTGTTGGAAGCTGAATTCTCCTTGGGAGACATTGTCGTCGAAAGTTGATTGCTGCACGGAAAAAAATATCATTTCAGTATAAGCAATCGATATGTATATTGATTGAGTTTGCATGAACGTTTAACCCGAAATATGGGAGGAGAGAGTGGTCCCACCGGGCGTGCCAGAATCTGTAGGGTGTTTTTCGTCACCCCATTGAGATGGGAATATGCGCGCACTTCTCAGGCGCATTACAGATTCCTCCTGCCTAGGGTAGGCGGGAGTTTATTGATTGTGGGGATCCGAACCTCCGGCAGCCGCGGACTAAGCTGTCGTTAATTACCCCTCGCATTTAGAGCGAGGGAACCTCCGATTAACGGGTTAAACTGGTTATGCGAACTCAATGTGCAGCGTGCGTGTGTTGTGTTTTGAAAGGGGGTTTTGGATACATCGGGAGCCACACGGAGATTTTACGGGGGTCCTAATACCCGGATAGCGGGCTGGCGGTCAAGGGGGCTAGCAGCCCCCTTACAGGGTGCGGAGCAGCGCCTGGGCCCAAAATTTTTTTTGGGAGGGGCAGTGTTGTAGAGTATGTGTGCGTGTATCTATATATATATATACATGTGTACATATATAAAAAAAAAGGAAGAAAAAGAGCCCAAAGGACGCGTGGGGCCAGCGCCTTGAGCGCTGTGCGCTTAGGTGCTGTGCGCTTAGGCACTAGCGCGCCACGTGTCGGCACGTGGGTGCTGGGCTCTTGAGTGCTAGGCGCTCGAGCGCTAGCGCACCACGTGTCGGCACGTGGGCATTAGGCTCTTGAGCGCTCTGCGCTCGAGCGCTAGCGCGCCACGTGTCGGCACGTAGGCGCTGGGCGCTAGAGCGCTAGGCGCTTGAGCGCTAGCGCACCACGCGTCGGCATGTGGGCGCTTAGCGTTTGAACGCTAGGCGCTCGAGCGCTATCGCGCCACGTGTCGGCACGTTGGTGCTGGGCGCTTGAGCGCAAGGCGCTCGGGCGCCGGCGAGAAAAAGAGGCTTTTAGCCCCAGAAACTCCCGAAAGAGAAATTAGAGTGGAGTTAAACTCCTAAGATATTTTGAAGCTGATGAAAGGCTTCTCCCCTAGCGCCCTAGTTCTTCCCCAAAGTGGGGTTTTTGAAGATGGGTCTTTTTCTTCTTCCTTTGTTGGCCGGATCTTGAAGATCAAGAAGTGTGAGATTTTAAAAATCTCTTCTTTTTTAGATCTGAGGGAAGATCAGAGTTCCCCTTTGTGGATTTTGTGGTGAAAAACTATTTAGTTTTATAAAAGGAAGAGTACAACTCTTGATTTAATTCAAAAGAAAGAAGAAGGTTTTAGAACCTTGAGAAAGGAGAAAGATCTCAGATCTATATTTTCTCTTGGGGAGAAAAAAAAAGTTGTTGAGATATTTCATTATCCTTGCCTTTATAGGCTACACACTTTACACATAGCCCCTTGGGCTTCACAAAATGGCATTTTGCCTATCCCATGGCTCATGTGCCATTTCTTTTAGCACATAAAACGTGGGTTTAACAAAAATTTGGTTTTATGCCCATTTCTCTTACATTCATTCGTAAAATAAAATAAAAGGAATACAATAAAATTATTTATTGCAAAAATTTTAACTTGGCAAGCGGGGTGGCCGGCCGCTTCATGTTCGGACTTGACCCGGGCATGGGCCCTCTTGATCTGGGCTTGGGCCCATTTGGCTTGGGATTGACTTTGATTTTACTTGGTCAACCGGGGTGGAAATTTTTACCCCAACAAAACCATAAAAGAAGAATTAGTCAGGATTAATCTCACCCTACAATATTTGCTTAACCTTTCAGGCAGGCTGGTGTTGATACTTCGAGGGAGGTTTTCCAACGCTTTTGCGAAGTTCTTTAATTACATAACCTCTTTTCTCTAGAGGCGTAACCCAGCTAATACTTTTTTAGTTACCTACTTGGTTTATAGCATTGATTGTTTTAGTGAAAAATCTCCCGAGGAGTAGCATCTACTCACAGTAGGATCGGGATCCAAATATCACTGTGTGATAATCCTGAAGAAATCCTACCAACATTATCACACCCCAAATGATATGCAGCACTAGCAAGTTTCTGTTTGCTTTGAAACTCCCGATGTGGATTTTTGCCCCATGCTCTTATGACCTTGACGAAGGCCAACAAATCATAAGTCACATGTCAAGTTCTACCCGTCATTGTCCAGGTTAATTTGAACCCACCCGTACATACCCATGAAGAAGGCCAACAAAGTACTACGACTGTCCCAAACCAACGCATCTATCTATGCTACATATGAATATCCAGCAGCTACCAATCACTATGCCTTGGGGAAGGTCAACAAACATAGCTTGAATACTACTGAATATTCATATGAAATGATGGAGGGCTACGGATGCTTTTGGCGAAACCGTGAACGTAATGAACTGAAAGGTTACGCTAGTGCCCCGGCCAGCTACCGTGACCAAATGCGGAACAAATTTTTTTTTAACGATTAGAACATGGAACTAGAATAACTTTTAATCCGGATCTTACCATAAACCTAACTAGCAAAATAAAGAGAGCTATCTACCATGATGAAAAAATCTCACCAAACGAACCAAGTTCTTCGGTCTTCTTTCCTCATCTTTAGCTCCAAGTGGCTACTTTGAACATGCTTAATCTTCTTTTCCCACTCCATCGGTTCTCCGGGATCGAGCTTGTTCTTCGGTCCTCCTTTGTCATAGATGATCCACCTGAGGGATATGATCCATGGCTCTAGCTCCTTACAATATGTCAAGTGGAGCAACTAGAAAACTTGGATTGCTATGCCAAGTAGTCTACGATGTAGTGTGAAGATCTAAGTGTTTGCTATCTCTTTCTTACCTTTTCACTTGTTTCTCAACTCATGAGAAGGGTAGTGAAGAGGAAGATGAGGAAGGTGGAGGAAAACTCAAGAAGTGGGAGCAGATGAAGAAAAATGGGAGCTCAAGAAAATATTGATGCATGCATGAGAGAGAAAATCAACACCAATGTTTTGTGTATGAATTATCATGAATAAACAAGTGTAGCCATGCTTCAATAGTAACCATAAATGAATAAAGAATTCATTTGTGAACTATTGAAGCCATGCCACTCAACATGCCTCCCTCTCCTTAATTTCCACCTCATTTCCATTTATCAATAAATGGAAAAGTCCATGATGAGGTGTCCGCCTTCTAGAAGGTAATCTGTAATAAAATACAGATTACAGTCTGATGTATATACATACCTGCATTCGGATAAAAACATGAATGCCTAAATAGATAGAATAACACGAAGAATGTAATACTAGAGTATACATATCGAAATACATATATGTAAACTATTAAATCAATACCTTATTTAATAATCCGGCTTAAACCCGAGCCGACTAGTATTACCAACTGTCTGATCAAAAGTCCGAGTATAAAGTACATCAATCGATTGAGACCCTGCACGTATCCAATATGGCTACTACATCATTTCGCCTAAACCAGGGAAACCCTCTGTGTGGGACTCTAAAGACTTGACAGTACGCCGACAGTGAGTTAATGGACAAATCCATAACCACAAGCATGTCAGTGGCACTAGCTGTACGTAACGGCTACCTGGGTACCTGTCGAATAAGAAGGCCGACGAGCAAACTCATCCAGATCACTTCTGAGCCTATCTGTGACAATCTCCATACAGTCCGGTCTCTTCGTCTGAGAGTATCACATACCGGGTCTAGGGGTGGTAAACGCCAGACCTTAATAACCTGCTAAGTTGTGATGATGTGGCTCAGGACCAATCCGGGAAACTACCGATCGGCCTATCAGTAAATCCCAACTGCCTTGGCCGAGGTCTTATGATCCTGAACAATTGAACACAGTGCAATATCAACTCCCAATACCGGGAGAGACGAATCCCAGACAATCGCTCACTGCCTCCATATGGCTCGAGACTGTACCCAACCAAAACTTGTTTGCATGACTCAGTTGAGCCGTGGTAGGGTAGTGATCAAAGCACAACGGGAACTCACACGAGACAATTGCTGATCTCAGGTCTAAAGACTAACCTGTACTCAAGTCACCTGAGAACTTCCACATGACGATAGGTATAGTACCATCTGGAAGTTCTCGGCGAGTCCGTCCGGTGTACTCACCCTCCAATGAGCACCTGTATACGATCTTAGGTGCGAAATACCAATGGTTGCGGGACCATACCATCGCCCCTCGTCGGGGTCTAGAAATGTATACACTAGTCTACTACGGAATATCGATGCCCAGTCTCGATACTCCCACAACTAGGGACCATTTAAGGATGTGCGTACCGACTACCTAGATCCCATAAGTATGATCGCCATCACAATGCAGGTTGTCTAGCAATGATCCTACGAGATTTATCATCATGTATAAAATATATGTAATAGCAAGTAAAACATGCACACGTTAAGATAAAGAAAAACCAGATAGCATACTATCATATCGAGCAAGACTGTCCTGTACATATATATATGTCCAAGAATCCATATGGATACATATACAATAATGGCCTCTAGGGCATACATATCCAACATGAACTTGATTTAATCGAAGGAGCCTGATATCTTTAAAAGGAGTGCTTTAAGCTCCTTATTTAAAAGTTGCTGTTTTGAAAAAACCGAGTGGTTTTGAAATTTGTTCCAACAATTCAGCCTTGGTTTCTTTGCTTTGCATTAATCTAATCCAGTCGCATCATTTACACCTATAATTACAGAGAGAAAAGAAAATTTGACGTACTCTTATGCTATCCGCATTTGCCATTGGGCCCCGTCTAACACCGTTAGGTTACTTAACTTGCGCCAGAGCGGGGGCTGGACTAGCGCGGATGCAAAACATAAGCAACGTCTACTATATAGCATATATATAATAATCATTCGTCTTACCTAACAATAGGCATTCCAGATCATAGATGAACATATTGGATATACTAGGAATTCCACGTTTCGTTGAAGCCTGTAACGAAAGACAGATTCCACAGTCGTGATGAATAGCCAAACCCCACCTCAGACCCTTACGGGTGCGACAAACTACCCGCCAAATTCCCAAAGTGAAGCAACCTCTCTCAGCAAAGTGAGTAGGCCACTCAGCACTTCAAAGAACTCGATAGTTTGTGCACCCCACCTTGGGTCTATCCTAAGAGCAGAAAACAGTAAAAGAAATAATACAACGGTTGCTACAACCTCAACCCGGATGTGCCCCGCAAAATAATATTACATCAAATTACAATTTACTTCGAATGAAAGAAAACAACTCTCTTCTCACATCCCCGGCTATTCATCATCGACGATCCAATAAAGTTCATATACTCAAACCAACAGATATGTACAACCTCAAAATAACCGACATATAGCAATTGGTTGAAGTTTATAAACACATATAACAACACAGAAGATCTGGTTAGCCAAGAACATTTAGAATTTCGATCGAAATATATTTTCCGTGTCTACCCTAAGTGCAAACCAGCACACAGAAAAATACTGGGTAGAAACCAAATATCCCAGAAGACAATACACCCAAAAAAAGAAATAACAGAAGAAAAATGACCTGAATCGGCCTCGACTCGGCCGCGACTCCGCGGCGGTACCGACCGTTCCGCTGCGCTTCCGCGGCCTTCTTGGCGATTCATTAGCTCAATTTTCTTCTGCCTTCTAAGAATACCCTGCACACATTTTTAATACATCTGAAATAATTTTTCTGGCACCTTTAAAAATTTACAGAAAGTTAGGGTATTTGCGTTTCGTTTTTCGGTTTTTCCAACGATCGAGGTTCTAACACTTGCTAAAAATCTAGGAATGGTTTGGTAGGCTCTAATACCACTGTAAGTCAATATCGCGCACTCCATGGGTACGTGGGGAGGCGGAATATTTAAAAAACGATTTTTACAAAGATCGAAACACCGACTTGAACTCCATGATCGTTGTTAAACCCTAACTAGCAAACTAGAAAGAGGTAAACAACTTGAATAGAATGTTATACCTCATGAATTCATGTCCTTCGGGTCTTCTTGTCTCTGTCCTCCACCTTGTCATAGGCTCCAAGGATCGTTTGGATCGGGCCTCCTCATCAGTCCTCTCATGTCAAAGACGATCCACCCGAGAGTCTGTAGATCGAGCTCCCACCTCAAAACTGAAGTAATTAGGGCACCTAGTTCGCTACACTAGATGAAGTAGATGATGTAGAGAATATAGATGGAATGATTTGTCTCTCATAGCCATAGGTTTATCAACTCATGAGACATGAATGGCTAAAGGTAGAAGAAGAACTCTTGAGGAAAAAGCTAGTGAAGGTTTTGCATAGCCAAGAGAATAAGCTCTCTTGTCACAAAACTAAACCATACCACTTTTTCCATAGAATTCATATTTGAAAAGAAAATATGGTTCATATTCAACCTAGTGAGTCATGGCTTGAAAATCATCCATGTGTCACTAAGAGCCATGCTCAAATATATGCGAAAATCCACCTCATTTCCTCCACCCCATATTGCAATAAACATTTAACCTAAAATGATAAATAAAAAATTTGAGGCGTCTCTTCTAGAAGCATCTTTGAACAAATTACAAAAATTCCCCTCATCCGTATATACATACCCGTATCCGTATTCTGAAAAATACGAATACAAAAGAGACGAAAATAATCCATCAGTATAATACTAGGATCCGGCTTAAACCAAAGCTCACTAGTATTATTTGTCCGAATCATCATCTGTGCACAAGTACACCTACGTGATCGAACCCTGTCGTAAAACCATACGACCTCTACATCTATTTCCCGATGGAGGGAAACCCTTTGTGTGGGACTCTAAAGAATTGACACTACGATGGCAGTGGGTTTAACCACAAGCCGCAAGCGGTACTAGCTGCACGTAACGGCCCCTAGGTATATATCGATAAGAAGGCCGATGAGCAAACTCATCCGAACTCCTACCGAGCCTATCTGTGACAATATTCGTACAGTCTGGTCTGTTCATCTAAGAGTATCGCATATAAGGCCTAGGGGGTGGTAATCGTCAAACCCCTAATTGCGCAATAAGTCGTGTCGGAGAGTAGCCCAAAACACCCTGAGAAACTATTGGAGTACCTACCAGTAAATCTCGCTTGCCTTGGCCAAGAACTTTGTGTAATGGCCTTCTGAACACAGCGCGATATCATCCCCCAATACCGGGAGAGACGAATCCTATCTAACCGCCACTGCCTCCAAGTGCTTCGGGACTGCACCTAACTACTACCTATTTACATGACTCCTTTGAGCCATGGTAAGGTAGTAATCAAAGAACAGTGGGAACACACTCGAGGTGAAGTAGAAGTGTCAAGTCGACGGACTAAGCTGTACTCATGTCACCTGGGAACTGCTACCCAACGATAGGTATAATACCCACCAGCAGTCCTCAATGAGTCATGTCTAATGTACTCATAATCCAATGAGCACATGCATACTATCTCCAGTATGACGTACTAAGGGCTGTGGGACCGACCATCTCCCCTGCTAGGATGAGAAGCGTATACACTAGTCTACTCTGGAGTTTCGATGCCCCGTCTCGATAATCCTACGACTAGGGGCCTGTATAAGAATGTGTTTATAGATTACCCAGCCCCCACTAGTGTGACTGCCATCACAACGCTGGTAGTCAAGCAAAGATCTTAAGGGCTCTACCAATATGTATAAGCGATATGCAAAAACACATGCACATATTGAGGTAGAAAACAAACCGGTTAGCATACTACCATTTCGAGCAAGACTGTTACTATATCCGTGTATATCCTAAGCTTCCATTAAGTAATATACACACCAGTATAATACAATAATGGCCTCTAGGGCATATATCACTAACACTATCCACCACGATGATCCAACCACAACCACAACACAACAAAGAATATCAACGTGAATGTCATGTTCATAAACCCGTCTAAAAGACTTATAGCAATTAGACGAGTTGTACCGCTCTAATGACATTCACGGTCGCAGATAGTAATGTATGCACCATAAACTTTAGCATTTAAAATTTCGATCGACAAAAAAATTTCCGTATTGGCCCCAAGTGCAATCCAGTACTCAAACAAATCTGTGCCAAAAAAAATATCCCAGAAATCACATTTTCAAACATTAGAACAACTGAAGAAAATTTGTGAACAGAAGCCACATTTCGGCCGCACAACCGCGGCAAACATGCATGTTCTACCGCGGTTCCGTGGCTTAATGATTGGGTCATGTCCCCAATTTTTTTCTGGGCTTCTAAAAAACCCTGCATGAAATTTTAAGATGCTGGAAATAATTTTTTTGAACAGTTTGAAAAATCGTCAGAAACGTGAAAAATGAAATCGTGATTTCGGGAATTTTGCTCGATCGATCTTTTAAGCATGTGAGAACAAGCTATTATGGGGTTAATGGGTTGTCTCCAATACCATGTTGGGTTATGCAAGCGCCCTGGCCATCAAACCGTGGCCAATTGCGGAACAAAAATTTTCAAAACTGGCGCTAACATAACCCGCTACCCGGATCTACCATTAACTCTAAACTAGCAAACAATAAAGAGTTAGGAATTGTTATACCGAATGATCCGTGTCCTTCGGTCTTTAACCTTTATCCCAAGCTTCTAGAGGCCTCCTTAATCAAGTTTGATCTCCGGTCTCCCTCCATAGAAGATGATCCACCTGAGAGTCTATGAATCGAGCTCTAACCTCATAGCCAAGGTAACTAAGGTACCTAGATCACTACACTAGGTAGTCTAGAAGAAGTAGAGAGTGATGAAGGATTAATTTGTCTCAAGACACCCTAAGTTTCTCAACACATGAGACTTAGAGGATGGAGGTAGAAGAAGAAGCCATGAGTGGATGATAGTGTGAAGCAAAGAAAACTCAAGTAAAAACAAATGGCTAAGTGTTGTGTGATTTTATCATGTGAGCAACTCAAGATTATATCTCCATGTCTCACAAAATATCTCACACTACAAACAAAACATCAAGCATCCAAGAATAGTGCACCATGAGTCACCACAAAGCATGCCATCAATTAAAGCTAAAAAAATCCACCACCTCAAATAACCATTTAAACAAATGGTTATTAAACATAATGAGGTGGCTCTTCAAGAAGTAACCTGTAAGAAATTACAAGAATACCCCTCAACCGTTTATATATACCCGTATCCATATTCCAACAAAATACGAATACAATGAGACGAAAATAAACCAACAATATAATACTAGAATCCGGCTTAAACAAAAGCCACCAGTATTATCCGTATGAATCATGATACGTGCACAAGCGCACGTATATGATCGAACCCTGCCTTCAAACTATACGGCATCTACATCATTTCACCTGAAGTAGGGAAACCCTCTGTGTGGGACTCTAAAGACTGGTCAATACGCTGGCAATGGGTTTAGCCACAAGCACGTCAGCGGAACTAGCTGTACGTAACGGCTACCCAGGTATTGAGTGAAAGGGAGTCCGACGAGAAAACTCATCCTGAAACCCCTATTGAGCCTGACAGTGACAATATCAGTACAGTCCGATCCGTTCGTCTATGAGTATCGCATATCGATTCTAAGGGGGTGGATAAAGTCAGACCCCTAATAATGCGACATTTAGTGTCGGTATGAAACCCATCACCATCTGAGAAACTACCGATCCTATATCAGTAATTCTCGACTACCTTGGCTAAGGATTTCTGGTGATGGCCACCCGTACACAATGCGACATCAACCCCCAATACCGGGAGAAACAAATCCCCGACGATCTTCTCACTGCCTTCATGTGTCTTGGGACTGTACCGAACTAAAACCTGTTTGCACGAATCATTTGAGCTATGGTAGAGTAGTAATCAAAGCACAGTGAGAACTCACACGAGACAAATGGCGATCTCAGGTCGATAGACTAACATGTAAACGTGTCACTTGGGACTGCTATTTGACAATAGGTATAATACCAACTAGCATGTTCTCGGCGAGTCCGTACGGTGTACTCATAACCCAATGAGCACCTGTATACTATCTTAGGTGAATAAACTGACACCAATAGCTTATGAGACCAGCCACCACCCCTCAGCGGGGTCTCGATCAGTACACACTAGTCTACTTTTGAGTATTGATGCCTAGTCTCGAAACTCCCACGACTAGGGACATTTAAGGATGTGCTTATAGACTACCCGGCTCTCACATATATGATCGCCATCATAATACTGGTAGTCAAGAAAGAATCCTATGGGCTCTATCAACATATATTAGTGATCTATAATACCACCTAAATCATGTACATGAAGATAAAGACAAACCAGATAGCATACTATCATCTCGAGTAAGACTGTTCTATCCATATAGGTCCTTCCTCAATCATCGTAATCGCGTGCATGCGATTTAATAATTGACTTGAGGGCACTATACCCAACAGTTGTGCACCAAAATTCTTCTGGCACTCTATTGTATGGAAATGTGATTTTTAGGATGTATTATTTTGGCCCAGATTTGTTTGAGTATTGGTTTGCACTTGGGGTCAATACGGAAAAGTTTTTTTGTCGATCGAAATTTTAAATACATGTTTATCAGTACATATATTAGTATCTGTGGCTGTGAATACATTGAACGGTATAGCCCGACTAATTGCTATATGTTCTATTAGACGGGTTTACGAACATGGTATTCACGTTGATGTTCTGTATTGTGCTAATATTGTGGTTGGATTGTCGTGGTGGATTGTCTATGGTGCAATGGTTGTAATACAGTTCATATTTATTTATGTATTCATTATTACAAGGCGAGCGTCCGACATGTGGACTGCCGTTTCTTCCGGATTGTTTATTATTACAAGGCGAGCGTCCGACTTATGGGTGTTTGATATGATCATCACATACTGCCGGAGTATTGACGATTCTTTAGAGTCCTACATAGAGGTTTCCTGGTTCAGGCAAAACGGAGTAGGAGCACATATGTGATATGTGCGGGACCGAGAATAATGCGTGTATGTGATACCGTATTCGATTCTCACGATATGTGATATCGACCGGGTATATGCGATATAACCGGATCATCGGATCAAGTGTTGATTCGATGAACTGACACATATTATATTAGTCGATTATATGTAATATAGCTGGGTTATTAAATCAAGTATTGATTAATATGTGATATATTACATTACATTAAGTAATATAAGCTCACTTAAATGATTCTTTTTCTTACTTGATGATACATTGATATATATGTGATATATGTTTATTGTATTATTTTCTTTTGTTACATTATATATTATATATGTGATATATAATATTGTAACATGTTAGGGTTAAACATGCAACTAGGGTTTTGAGATTATTACCATGGCTAAGATTAGGGTTTGATGTGTGTGTGTGTGTGTGTGTGTGTGTGTGTTTTGTGTGTACATGCCTTGTGTTGGACCATTTTCAAACGAACTCTTGGGATATCGGTCGGTTTTCAGTTCCGGTTGCAGTGTCGACTCACAGACGATATATCCGTGATTTTGAATGTGTTTCTAGTATTTTATCACGAATACCTATAAACTGTAATTACAGAGCAGACACTGATTAATAGCACCGATATATAATAAAAGAGATAACGAATGAGCGGTATTAAAATGCAGTTTTCAATGATGATCAAATACCCCCAAACTTATATATTGCTCTTCCTGAGCAATACAAAAAATCCTAGCCTTTCGCAAGAATAGCGATTGCACTGAGCATGTGCAACAAGCCGTTAAACCTCTAGGTGTCCCTAGTAGTAGGAGTGTTGTCTCCTGAGGGTTTTTAGTAGATTACACCCACAAAATCCAGTCAAGTTAGTTTCATAAGCTAACGTCGATTCTACTCCTTCAGCTTAGTATCAACGTTAGAAATTCTATCATCCTAAGTAAGAAATATTCAACCCTTATATTTCACGCCTCTTATCTATTTATCCCTAGATCCTATACGTATTTACAGTTTAGAAAGATGTCGGTAACTCCTAAGTTTTTCTTCTAAAAGTGTGGTCTCAAGTCAGGAATTTTTATCAACTTCACAGAAACATAAGTCTTATTCTTTGTTTTTATCTTTCCTCCAAATATCGATTGTATACCCCTACGTGTGTGTAAATTTGCACCCCTACGCTTAAGAATTCAATTCAAGCTATAATACCCTTGCCTTAATACCTAATACTATTTCTTTTCATTAATGGATGGATGGTGTTGCTCATACACCTTTCATGCGACCATTAATGCTTCTTGAGGCACCAACAGCCGATTACTGAATGTATTAGCATTAAAGCGCAAATAGCAGTCTCCAGGTCTTGACTTTATTATTTTTTTCTTTTATTTTTCTATTTCTTTTCAAGACCGGATATATTTTTCAATGATGCTCTTTTTTGGTGTTTAGCTTTAAATACCGATTTTTCTTTCATACTAGGCTTTCAAGCATGAGTATTTCTAGGTATCCTTTACTATCCCAAGTTTCATGGTGCGTGTAAGTGCAATTTGTAAGGTATATACATTCTAAATTTAGCCTCAAGAACAGAAACTATTTTTCAGACTTATCTTTCATTAAAGCTTCAATTCTTTCCCTTCATCTTGACTTAACTAAAGAACTGAACTCAATATTACCTATTTCTCAAAAAAAAACTGTATGGACGTATACTTACCAAGTTTAAACAGAATGCGGGTTATTTTTAGGGTTTTCAATTCCTAAGCCTAGGATTTAGTTACATCTAACGTACCAACTAAACTTTCGGAAAAAAATCTAAATTACCCTATTAGCTAACTTGAAAAGTTTTTATATTTTTGTAAATTTTTCAATTTTTATGGATTTTTTAATATATATGCAGTGCAGAATATACACATGATGCAGTGCTCATCCCCAAACCTGAATTTTATGATGTCCTCATCGTTGCCCCGCGTCCGGTAGCTAGACTTAGACACAAGGGTGAAAATTTTATTCAAGAAAAAAGGAAAAAAAACCTAAGATTGATTACAGCATTTACAAGTTAAAAGATCGGGTTAACGCAAAAATTAATACCAGCCATAAAAGGATTTTGTCTATATAATGTGGGGGCTGGTTAAAGAATGTGTATAAAAAGAAGAAAAAGAAAAAGAAAATGTATAAGTTAGTTGTTAGTGAAGAGCATGGGCGTGAAAAAATAGGGGTCAGAAGACACTGAAGGTGAGGATAAAATTTTGAGGAAGTCAATGAGTTGTTTTCTGAATGAATTGAATGTTCAATAAGCATATGTGGAGTTCCGAAGTCAAGTTCATGTAAAAACTAGAGTTCATCTGCAAAAAGTTCAGAAAAAGAAAGGTTCAAAGGATGATCCCAAAATGATCCTGACTCCAACTCACCTAAAATATCAAGTTCATCCGCAAAAAGTTCCTCAAAACTCGACATGAAAGAATAATTTTCAATCCTGTCTTCCTCCAGATTATTTTTTCACTATCCTACACTCATTATTTACACTCGCTCCCAAAAAGATTTTTTCCTTTTCACATTCATAACTGGGTAGGTTCATATCATCTAAAAAAGTTGGTTCCCACCCTAATATTTCTTCCGAAACAATATCACCAGGTGATACAAAAATTGTCGGTTCCTGATCATTGATCTTTTCTAATAATTTATCCCAACCATACCCATCAATTTCAAAAGGTTCCTCCTCTAAAATTGGAAAGCAGAAATCAGTCGGTTCAAGAATTTCCTCATTAAGTATTATTTCAGTTATATCAATCTCTAAAGTGACAAGTGGTTCAGTGGATACTTGAAGGCTAGTGGTGGACTGACTTAGAGAGTTTTCTTGTGTGTCCTCGTAGCACTCAGTCAATTCAATCGTATCATCATCTAAGAAATCATCAAAATTTGATTGATCATTTACCTCACTTGGGTGACTCCCTAGATGGCAGACATTAACATTATCAGGTTCTGATTGACTGTGCTCACTCCCTTGAATCCTCTCAGCTAAATGTTTCACTTGTTCCTCTATGTTAGCCAAATATTGTGCCTGAGCAAGAAATAATTGCTCAGATTGCTGTATGAAAAGGGCTAACGTAGAAGCTGTTTGATTCTTGACCGCAGTCATCACTTCAATACCCTTTTCTAGAGCGGTCAACCTAGCATCTATCTCACTATCATACCCTACAGATGGTTCAACGTTTTCGGGTTGGAGGGGTTGTGATGGTGGTGATGCTATAGCAGTCATTCTGTCGACCTCTTTCTCTAAATTTGCAATCAATTGGTCAATGTTTGAAGTAGGACTGGGTTTAGGGGTGTTAGGTGGGTGACCGTTAAGAATTTGGAACGGTTGGTGACCCCTAGGAAAGGACAATAATCATGAATGTGGGAAGAATTTTTGCAATTTGAACAAATAATTTGGGATTGAGTATAAACAAAAGAATAGGAATCGTGAAAAATTTAATTGAATTGTGTGTCACCCATTTTAACAAGAATTCACAAAAATCACAAAAACAAAGTATATCACAACCCTAGCAGTCTACAGAATTCGAAGTCAACTAGACCTGCTCAAGAACCTGATTGATGAAGTAAAACTGTGTCGAGAAATAGGCTCAAGATATACAGATCACGAAGCTAGGTAAGGGCAAGAGAGAAGGGGAGGTTTTACAATGCTTTCGCAAAGTTCCTTAATTAAATAACCCTTTCTCTTGAACGCTTTCCTAGACACCCCGTGAACAATATACCGTTAAGTAATGTTCTAAACACAGTTAACTTCTCCTAATGAACGCGAAGTCCGTAAAGTCAAAGTCTAATTGATTTTAATTTACTGAGGGTATGCAAGAATGCAGTTTTGTGATTTGAGGGCTACGGAGAAAAGGTGATGAAATCCTTTACCGTATCTTGTTTGGTCATTTTTCCCTTAAAATCCGTATTAATATGCAATGCGCAATCAAATAAAAGAATTCAAGAAATCATGAATTTCAAATATTTCTTTTTTTGGTTAAGTATTATGCGTTGTAACAAATACGATTAGTTCTCTTTACAATTAGCGGCAAAATTGTGCAAAGAATCCTGCAAAAGATAGAGAATTGGATTGCGTCGGATTCGAGAGGAGGTGTTAGGAAATACGTACCAAATGGATTTGGTTTAAGAAAACCCTTTGAAAGTGATCCGAGTTGTTGAATGTTCTTTTGCGCGGGTCAAACTACCCGGATCATTGGCACTAATCTTCCCCAAAGTCTTGTATTTGCATTTGAACCTCGCTCCGCACGATCGCTTGTCGTAATTCTGCGAAAACCCTAAAATGTCAGAAAATACGATATTTTGTGTCAAAAGCGATACGAATGCTCCAATTCCTGCACACTCAAAATTAGAAAAATCAAACAAGACCAAAAGAGCCAAAACACAGAACTAGAGATCACCAAAAAAGAAAAAACCACAAACTTCTCAAATAGGCCGGCGATGCCGGAATTTTCCCCCTGTCACCAGATTTTTTAGAGGGTTAAGTGCAGGGAATTTTGGTGGAATCTCTAGACTATATTAGTGTTCTAATGATTTTACTTGATTTTTAAATTGAATTGTAGAGTGATAGCAGGAATATCAACAGAGAACAAATTGAGAGAAGTCCCAAAAAATCGTATTTTGTTAGTTTTTGAAAAAATAAATAAATTAGAAGATAGCTAAGTTAGTAGAACCAGAAATAACAATATCTAATAACTACAACTCCCCGGCAGCGGCGCCAAAAACTTGTTGGGAATCCTCCCGCGCGCGCAGACGCGTATGTTTTGAAATATGAGATATGGTTTTAGGAAAACAGAATACGTGCACGAGATCGTTCTCGTTTTATTATTTATAACCACAAGTGCACGGTGCGTTGTAGCGAGCCGGCAAGCACGGGTCGATCCGCAGGGAATTGAGTATTAGGTATCGTTGTTTAAGGTTAACAAATTAACGAATTGGTGGGTTTGTCACAAATAATAAAAAAGAATGAAATTAAGAAAAGCAAGAAAACAAGTATAAGGAAAGAATGGTTGTGGCTTGGTTCGGAAGGTTGAATCATGACGTTTACCTCTATGCTCCCTTGGTTATGAGTTGTCCGGCTTTACCTTGGTTCCGGCATGAAGCACGACTTGTCAACGCTGTTGCGGAGCACAAACCGTCAAAGTCCGACATTCGCCGCAAAGCACGAAACGAGTCCGTTTTGGTAACTTACCGTTTGTATGTCCGCGCTTGGGGTATAAACACTAAACACGAGATTTTGCAAGCATACCGCAACAATGAAAACACAAAGAGGATAATGAGAGCAAAACATATTGGTGTTGAGTTTGCTAAGGGTTTGTGAGGGTATATAGTATATGAAACAAAGAGTTTATCAAGCTCTTTATCACAACATACCATATCCTAGCTTAGCAACCTTAACACAAAATAGAATTTAAGCGCATGAAACATAAACAAGAGGTGGAGGAGGCAAAATCTTTCATCTCACTTCCTCACCCACACCACAGCCAAAATAAAGAATTAGTTAAACATAATGAAAGAAAGCAAGAAAAAAGAGCAAGTATATAAAAGAAACAACAATGTATTAATCACTTGAGAACAAGCTACAAGATTTGGTAACTTGTTCAACCTCCTTAATGAAGCTCCCTAAAGAGAGCTTCAAAAGGGAAGAAGAAGAAGAAACCAACTGAAGTTCACTCCCCTCAAGCTAAACCAAAAGCAAAACAACTATGAAAATGAGAAGTGGTATATACATAGGTAGTCTCCTTCCTTTGCCCGCTGATCTGTATTTATAGGATCAAAAGAGGAATAAATAAACAATAAAAATAATCCTACGTGGCAGCAAGGGAGGCATAGAAGAAAGATGGGGCCCACAGGGGAGGTGGGGCCGGCGTCGCCAGATTTCAAGGGATGGTCGCCGGGTCAAATCCGAGGAGTAGGGCTCGTATTGGGTGTGTGGGTTTGTGTGCACTCCAATAAGCCTTTGATGCTGTTTGCTTGGTCTTATTTCATCTAGTTTGTATGCAGAGAATTGGAGGGAAATGTTGTCTTTACATCACATCCACACTTTATGCAATAAATGCACATCACACCATGCCACATGCATCATGATTCATGGCTGCCCCATCTTGGTCCTAGCCTAAGAGTTTTGTGTGTACATGCCTTGTGTTGGACCATTTATGCAAAAAGTGTGTACACATCAATTTATTTCAAATGAACTCTTGGGATATCGGTCGGTTTTAAGTTTCGGTTGCAGTGTCGACTCACAGACGATATATCCGTGATTTTGAATGTGTTTCTAGTATTTTATCACGAATACCTGTAAACTGTAATTACAGAGCAGACACTGATTAATACCACCGATATATAACAAAAGAGATAACGAATGAGCGGTATTAAAATGCAGTTTTCAGTGATGATCAAACTACAAGCTTACACATATGCCTTGCTATGCACACATATTTATATGTACACTCATATACCTTGCTAGCTACATGTACACCGTGCATACATACTTACATGTATACCCACTTACCTTATTAGGGCTACACATGCCTATGTGGTACTGTTTTGTCATTGACGTGGGGTCATTGATTCTTATGCGGTCGCGCATATGATAGGTAATATACCTTGCCATGCCTACATGCTAGTTACCTATATACCTATATGGTATCGTACTATTAGTGACAGGTATATAGACACATGAGACATAGCTTCACGTACATCTTTTTTATATACTTACATAAATACCTGGAGGGTATTACATCATTATTGATAGTGTAGCGTTTTGAAAATCGTTTCGGTGAAATTTCGGAAAATCGGTAAAATAAGGGGGTTTCTGTAAAAAGTCAAAATGCAAATATCTTATTATAAAAATTAAATATACATATTCTAGCTATGTAATTGCTAGTATTTGGTGTTTATTGAGCCACTGGTGAAATTTCAAATTTTCTGAAATTTTTTTTATTTTATTATTATTTTAAGCCGTCACTAATACATTTAATTAGGGAAAATTACAAATTGGTTTGGGTTGATACAAATTTTATAATTCATGACAACTAAAATCTAGTGAGTAATATATTTTTTTCCATTTTTTTTTATAAGTTCTAATTAGTTATAATTAAGGGAAATTAAAAGTTAAATAAAATAAGCTAAATCTTGCAATTTTGTAACTTGAGGGAGTTCTTTTTGCATGGAATTCTTTTGTCACACACTCATAACTCCCTCACCCCTCTCATGGGCCGAGCCCACTGCAGGAACACCCACCCTCAATTTGTTTTGAGCTCATTTGGTTGATACAAGGTAATGTGAATATAATATATTAATTTGGGTATCATTATATGAAGTATGGGGTTGTTTTGACTTGGCAAATTCTTTCAACTCACTCTTTTCCTCTCCCCCCACACCTTGGCCGAGCCTTCCCTCTGCCCAATCACCAACAGCCCCTCTCTTTCCCTATCTCATTATCACCTCAAAAATCACTATAAATTCCTTTAAAAATCCAAATTAAATCCCACAAAATACAAATCTAACCCCTGCCCATTATTCCTTCGCTATTCTATTATGGATCTTGATGAAAAATTAGCATTTTGGAGACATGTTGCATGTGGGATCTCATGATCTTTGAGGTACAATCCTAACCCCATGTTTAATGAGTTGCTAATTACTTCAATTTACCTTGTTTTGATGTATAATTTGAGTTTAATTGAATGGTTGGAAAATCTAGTATGGGTTTATGAAATTCAAGTTAGGGTTTTTATTATGTAATTATGGTTGCAAGTGTAATTTATCATCTTATGAAATGATAAAACTAATCTTGTTGCTATTTATAAACCGCTACTTGTAAAATGTCCAAATTAAGCTTTTTATGCAAACTAGGGTTTTCATGAAATACATATATATGTGAGATTAAAATATGGTTAGGATTTTTATCACATTATTAACATTATAAGTTATTGCTTAATAGTTTAGGTCATGCTAATCCAAGCTAAATTGTTATTTGTGAATTTTTGCTACAAAATGGTTGAAATTGGATAAAAATTGCAAACTAGTTTTTGGTTTAATGTAATTTAGCAAGATTAAAAATCTAGTAAATGCTTATGTGGCCTAATTAAGATAATTAGTGGGTATTGTGACCACTAGTTTGCTAAATCACCAAGACTTGTAGTAAAACGGTTAACGACCCCCTTTACTAGACTTTTTGGAAATAAACCGATTCGATCAATTTATTAGTTTTGATGATTGCATCCTATTTCATATATTTTTAGTGAGTTGTAAGACCATGATTGGTACGTTTGGTGTTTTTCTCCATGTTTTGACGTTTGTACATCGATATCGAGGGCTGGTTTGGCTATTCTTGCATGTGTAGGCGATAGGTTTTGACCTATGCATGATACGCGTGCCGATTTGGTTTTCGTATGCCGTTTCGATTTTGAATTGGGTTTTTATGCGATACGATACGTTGTGATATGTAGGTACCCCATGTGGACTTCAAGACGACAAGCAAGCGCATGGCGACGTCGGCACCGGCAAGCGAGGAACAGGTGAGTAGATTTATATCTACGGGGAGAAGTCGGGTGGATGGCGTATAGCACCCGCGCAGTTCGTGATGATGTATACGAATACTTATACACACATATATTTTGATTATATATATTATGTTGATATGAGACTTGATGTTAAAGGTAGATTCTAGGTGTTAATGGATTAGTTTAGTGTTAGTTGAGAAACCCTAGAGTAGTTGTTACATCCACACACGTGCACACACACATGAATACATATATGTTATTAGCTGTGCGTATATGGGGATATGTGTTTATGTGTTCACCTGGGTATGGGACTAGGTGTTCATATACTGGATTTGCGGATGATACATGGGATTGAGATGAGTCGATGAGATTTGAGTCGAGGCCGTGAGATCGGTGATATGACAGGGTTCGTATTTGATATACGACCTGATGTTTTAGCGGGTCCTTTGACGTAGTTTTCACACATGTGCATGCATACTTAGGTGGTATCAGTATTGTACTAGACAGAGATCAGTACCCGGATTAGGACCTTTGATAAAGAAGATACCAGATGAATAACGTGATGAACATGATATTGACCCGTACTCAGATTTGGGAATGCCGTACGACGGATTTACGTACGAGTTATATATTGATGATTGATCCGCACTCTTGACTTGGGATGTCTGATTATAGATATGCTATCGGATATGATATTATTGAGGCGGGATCACCGACTAATATATATACAGGTATGTATATGTATCGACTCAGATGTTTGGCGGTTTCCTTACCTGTAGTCTAGTTTGTAGCTTATCCCTTTAGTTTAGTTAGTTGTTAGATTAGATTCGGTTCCTACCTATTTCAAAGCTTACGAATCGTGCGTATTTTAAAAGACAAGCCAAGGGATTCTACGGATATTTCAAAAAAAGCGTATCTTTTCTTAAAAACACCGTAGCCCCTATTTTCAAAACCCCACGATTCGTGTTATTTCAAAAGGCACCATTGTAGGACTTATATTAGGTTAATGCAGATTAGTTATCGTTGCGTCTAGTATTCAGCTCCCGCTCATTATTGTTGTTCGCTCCGCATCACATGCTTATATTATGCTTCATATTCTACCGTTGATATCTTGTGGTTAGGACACCAGCACCATTACCGATGATGCGTATATACTACGTACACTTACTTGCCGGCTCACACACATCTTTATCGGTAATTGCCATGTCACGTACACCTTAGAAAATATTATTGCTCGACATAGCCTGTTAGCTAATAGTTTAGACATGATATTAGTGTACTTGCCTTATATGTTAGTTTAGACATTGTAGTTATTACCTGCAACTTCATGCATACTGTTATTCATTGTTATGCCGCATTCAAGGATTCTCATGCATATATTCACTTTTTACGTGCTATTGAGGTTTTGAATTCGGATTTCCATGAGATTTTCTGGATTTGGGGTAAAACCGCAAAACATATACAAACTTCTTCTTTCTCTTTTTAGATGAAAAGCGCGGTTTTTTCCATGATGTATGAGTCGTCCACCATGAGTTTGCTGATGGATTACGAGACCCGATTCGAGGAGTTGGATGAACCGTTTCGGGTACATGGTGGACCCGGTAAGGTACCCCGGGGCAAGAAGCTCGTGGTGATGACGATGAGCCTGGCAGGGGGAGACTACCTACCGGTGATTTTACCTGACGCGTCGGATATCCGGAGGATACCGTCGTGGTCTTGAGATGGATGGTAGGGGCCGGTCTGGACTGACGGCGCCCTAGATATTGAGATTGAGACATTGAGATTTCGAGATATTGAGGTACTGAGATTTGAGGATACAGGCCAGTCCGGATAGCCGGAGCCTGAGGTTTTGAGACATTGAGATTTATATTTTATGTCGATGCTAGACACTGTTGACGCTGATTTCATTTATGATACCTCATTTAAAAAATACAAAGGAAATCTCACCAATTTATGAAAACAGTTTCTTCATTTACATGTATTCTGTTTTCGTGCATTCATACCTCATTCATATGATATATTGCTACCTGAGGCACTGACACGGGCACATGAGATCACACTCGGGTTAGATATTACCCTAGCCATTGTTATAGGCTGCATGTTATTCATATATTTGAGGATATATTATGATCATTGACCTAGGTTGCGTTATTTATGCGATTTCTGTGCGTAGATGTTTTTTTATTCACGAGTTGGCAACTCACCCCCGTTGTGCCCCAGTTTCTTGCAGGTTTGCCGTATAGGTTTCATTACGGCTTGCGGGCATAGTTTCCTTCGGGTGATTTGCTAGTAGGTGGGTTTACTTGTATCGTACCCCCCATTATATAACTTGTATATTATTACTCTGTTGTATCTAGAAGTTCCATCAACCAAACATGTATTTATTTCAGAGATAGAGACCAGTGATGTTATTCTTTCGACCTTAGAGTCGCGCGTTTTATTTCTGTGGTTTTCTTGTGGTTTTGAGTTTTTGATCCTCGCCGTTGGCGTTGTATATTATTGCTTGTGTGGTTGTGACCGTCGATTGACGAAGAGCTAGCTCCCGCTTGGGGATGCCTTTTATTGATTTCGTATACTATTCATGTTGTATCCCGTTTGGGAGCCAGTATTTACAAAGGAGACTCTGCCGAAATTTTCGGGAAATATTGATGTTTTTTTTAAAAACCGCATAACTCGGCTTATGCTATTAAAACTACTTGTTTAAATTGGTTTTCCTTCACTCTACTACTTTTCTTGGTTTGCATTTCTGGGATTTCGGCTTACTTGGATTACGTACGCCTCGAGACGTTTCGTAGTTTAAGTGCCGGTCATGTTCCGTACTTTCGGGACGTGACAAAGTTGGTATCAGTGCGTTAGGTTTTACTTTCGGAGCGTAGGATGACCCTTGGTTGATGGAATAGGTGACTAAAGTAGAGTGACGTACCGTGGGTATGTTCCGCGGCATATTTACGATACGCTACTCCACTTAAGAAGCCTTAGGATGTACATTTCTTTGCTCAGTATTATATTCATTTCGATCTAGCCTCATCAGTACCAGTTATGGTCTTGCTGCCACGATTACGGGCAGGGAGAGCTACGGCTAGAGTTGCGGTCAGCACGAGCTCGTCACGAACGAAGACTGACTAGGGCGAAATTCCGGCGACACACGATTGCGGAGATGTGTCTTTTTAATGTGTTTTCACGCCCCGAGCATTTGATGGATCGCTGTATGAGATTACTTGGACGTGCCGATCAGCACTAGAGGATTGAGCCACTGACAGAGGCCAGCCAGATTTTGATGACCGTTGGTGTATTGCTTACTCATGATGATTGAGGCATTGTTCAGCATGCAGACGAGTGAGCCAGCTGTTGCTGCGAGTGACGAGATATCGCCCCATATGTTGGAGCTATTGCGGGACGAGTTGTACTAATAGATGCTAGAAAGTCGCTAGTCACCCGATGATGAATGACTAGGACAGGTGGTTCGTTCGCCTACCCCGAAGCGAGGTCATCAGATAGATTGATTCCAGCTAGAGACGACTTCACGCGGAGACGTTGAGAGTCGACAGAGACTATCGAATATCAGAAACCTATTATTCCAAGTTTAAAGTAGTCGGAAAGACATGCAGGCAATTCTATGGTCCTTCTAGAAGAATGAAACCCTAACTCGACTTAATGACCGTGTGAAAGCCTTGGAACCTTCGGGTTTGCGGCAGTTCTGCGGCGCCATTAGTGAGGCTTGGGTTTGCCCTTCTACGGCTGGACCATCGATACTGTTAAACTGTATCCAAGATGTTGAGCTCTTGGGGGATTATGAGGTTTTGATGAATCGATCGGATGGTTCGACTTCATTCGGATGCTAGGTGGTGAGATGCATTTCTTGGGAGACTCCAGATACGAGGATAGCCGTTGGAGCTCAGTCCATGCAGCCACGACGAGACGAGTTCGAAGCAGTCGACATTAGAGAAAAGTGGAGTATGAGGTTCGTACCAGATCTGGATAAGATGGCGTTCCACTCCACCGACATCAGAGATGCGATACGCATGCCGAGGCATTGTGCTTGGATATACCTTCCATAAGGAGTCGCGATGAGTATGCAGCCGTTCCGGAATGAGAACAGATCTAGTAAGGGACGATGACTTCCGGACAGTTCCGCAGAGATGAGATTTGGGAGAGATCTCGACAGGACCTTTCTGGGATGAATTACGAGAAGACTTGGACCCAAGAGTGGTCATGTTACGCACACCGGCAGGCCAGAGTTCAGGATCGTCGATGAGACATGCTTTGAGGGATCAGGACAGTTTGCCAGAGATTCTTGGAGGATGTGCTTGAGCGGGACTATTCCGCCATACTTGATTTTGCGTATTTTGGGCGATCTATTCACATGATTGATTTTGATGATTGAGTTTCATGATATTTGTCTTCATGGGCCATGGTCGCACCTGCTGAGTATTTACGATTTTTGCACGGTTGTTGCACTTGATATCGTTTTCATGCCTTGGTTTCTCATGTTTGTGATTATATGGATTTCATACAGGGGAGTTGATTTTGTGCGCATATACGCACACGATTTGGTTTTTGTACTCGGTATAGTTCATATATGCTTGCAGTGCAGTGTTACGTATGTTGTGCATTTAGATGCACTGGACTTCGATTTCGATGGTGATGTTCGATATTTGTTTTGTGCACCTTGTGCACCTGATTGGATTTTACGTATATTCGGCACTTGATATTGGATTTCATGATTTCGTGCACGATGGATGCACCTGATTTGGATTTTCGCGCATGTTGGGCGTATGTTTTGAAGTGTGATTTTGGTGCACACCAGATGCACTAAATCGAGATTTTTCATGCATGTCAGATGCACCTGAATTTGCTGTCAGGCACACATGTTGCCTATGACAGATGTTTCGTGCACACCCGATGCACTTAGATGTTGTTTATGTGCATATGTATGGCACATATTTGGATTTTGATTTCCGTGCGCACCAGACGCACGTAGTATTCATACGCGTATTTTGGAATTGATTTTTCTTATAGAGCAGTACGTTTTTATGATATTGCTATGTGTTTTTGTACTGAGCAGGACTAGTCAGAGGACAGTACCTGAATATATTTTGCATGCATTGACAGTTATTGAAGGGATTTCCAAAAAAGCGAGCTATAGCCTCAGCATTTACCTACGTGTCTGATATGACACGAAATGTTTAAAACAAGGAGACCCTTCTAAATTGTTTCCAAAACGGCGGAACGTACATTTCAAACAAAGGTATATATGTATATAGTTTTTTTCTTATGATAGACGTCCGCCACTGTGCAGTGTTATACGCGTTGCACAGCGACTTAAAGAGATTTGGCATGCATTTCCTTCAGATACTTACATATATAGATTCGATATTTACATGTATAGTTTCGAGTTATATCATATTGGTTTTGCTTTGGATTTGGCATTGATGTCTTCCCCATGACTCCGATAATTGCGGGATGCTTGACGGAGTTTTGATTTGAGTTATATGCTCATTTTTCATGCGCATGCGCTGTGCTACGATTTGTTTTATGTATTTACAATTTCGGAGCCCCGACGACTTGATTGTTTTGGTTTAGATGTTTTAGTATTTGGGGGGAGTTTTACTTTAAATTCGGGGACCGAATTTTTTTAAGGGGGGAAGATTGTAGCGTTTTTAAAATCGTTTCGGTGAAATTTCGGAAAATCGGTAAAATAAGGGGGTTTTCTCTAAAAAGTCAAAATGTAAATATCTTATTATAAAAATTAAATATACATATTCTATCTATGTAATTGCTAGTATTTGGTGTTTATTGAGCCACTGGTGAAATTTCAAATTTTCTGGAAAAAAAATTATTTTATTATTATTTTAAGCCGTCACTAATACATTTAATTAGGGAAAATTACAAATTGGTTTGAGTTGATACAAATTTTATAATTCATGACAACTAAAATCTAGTGAGTAATATATTTTTTTCCGATTTTTTTTTACAAGTTCTAATTAGTTATAATTAAGGGAAATTAAAAGTTAAATAAAATAAGCTAAATCTTGCAATTTTGTAACTTGAGGGGGTTCTTTTTGCATGGAATTCTTTTGTCACTCTCTCACAACTCCCTCACCCCTCTCATGGGCCGAGCCCACTGCAGGAACACCCCCCCTCAATTTGTTTTGAGCTCATTTGGTTGATACAAGGTAATGTGAATATAATATATTAATTTGGATATTATTATATGAAGTATGGGGTTGTTTTGACTTGGCAAATTCTTTCAACTCACTCTTTTCCTCTCCCCCCACATCTTGGCCGAGCCTTCCCTCTCCCCAATCACCAAAAGCCCCTCTCTTTCCCTATCTCATTATCACCTCAAAAATCATGATAAATTCCTAAAAAAATCCAAATTAAATCCCACAAAATACAAATCTAACCCCTACCCATTATTCCTTGGCTATTGTATTATGGATCTTGATGAAAAGTTAGCATTTTGGAGACATGTTGCATGTGGGATCTCATGATCTTTGAGGTATAATCCTAACCCCATGTTTAATGAGTTTCTAATTACTTCAATTTACCTAGTTTTGATGTATAATTTGAGTTTAATTGAATGGTTGGAAAATCTAGTATGGGTTTATGAAATTCAAGTTAAGGTTTTTATTATCTAATTATGGTTGCAAGTGTAATTTATCATCTTATGAAATGATAAAACTAATCTTGTTGCTATTTATAAACCGCTACTTGTAAAATGTCCAAATTAAGATTTTTATGCAAACTAGGGTTTTCATGAAATACATATATATGTGAGATTAAAATATGGTTAGGATTTTTATCACATTATTAACATTATAAGTTATTGTTTAATAGTTTAGATCATGCTAATCCAAGATAAATTGTTATTTGTGAATTTTTGCTACAAAATGGTTGAAATTGGATAAAAATTGCAAACTAGTTTTTGGTTTAATGTAATTTAGCAAGATTAAAAATCTTGTAAATGCTTATGTGGCCTAATTAAGATAATTAGTGGGTATTGTGACCACTAGTTTGCTAAATCACCAAGACTTGTAGTAAAACGGTTAACGACCCCCTTTACTAGGCTTTTTGGAAATAAACCGATTCGATCAATTTATTAGTTTTGATGATTGCATCCTATTTCGTAGATTTTTAGTGAGTTGTAAGACCATGATTGGTACGTTTGGTGTTTTTCTCGATGTTTTGACGTTTGTACATCGACATCGAGGGCTGGTTTGGCTATTCTTGCATGTGTAGGCGATAGGTTTTGACCTATGCATGATACGCGTGCCGATTTGATTTTCGTATGCCGTTTCGATTTTGAATTGGGTTTTTATGCGATACGATACGTTGTGATATGTAGGTACCCCATATGGACTTCGAGACGACAAGCAAGCGCATGGCGACGTCGGCACCGGCGAGCGAGGACCAGGTGAGTAGATTTATATCTACGGGGAGAAGTCGGGTGGATGGCGTATAACACCCCCGCAGTTCGTGATGATGTATACGAATACGTATACACACATATATTTTGATTATATATATTATGTTGATATGAGACTTGATGATAAAGGTAGATTCTAGGTGTTAATGAATTAGTTTAGTGTTAGTTGCAAAACCCTAGAGTAGTTGTTACACCCACACACGCGCGCACACACACATGCATACATATATGTTATTAGCTGTGCGTATATGGGGATATGTGTTTATGTGTTCTCCTGGGTATGGGACTAGGTGTTCATATACTGGATTTGTGGATGATACTTGGGATTGAGATGAGTCGATGAGATTTGAGTCGAGGCCGTGAGATCGGTGATATGACAGGGTTCGTATTTGATATACGACCTGATGTTTTAGCGGGTCCTTTGACGTAGTTTTCATACACGTGCATGCATACTTAGGTGGTATCAGTATTGTACTAGACATTGATCAGTACCCGGATTAGGACCTTTGATGAAGAAGATACCAGATGAATAACGTGATGAACATGATATTGACCCGTACTCAGATTTGGGAATGCCGTACGACGGATTTACGTACGAGTTATATATTGATGATTGATCCGCACTCTTGACTTGGGATGTCTGATTATAGATATGGTATCGGATATGATATTTTTGAGGCGGGATCACCGACTAATATATATACATGTATGTATATGTATCGACTCAGATGTTTGTCGGTTTCCTTACCTATAGTCTAGTTTGTAGCTTAGCCCTTTAGTTTAGTTAGTTGTTAGATTAGATTCGGTTCCTACCTATTTCAAAGCTTACGAATCGTGCGTATTTTAAAAGGCAAGTCAAGGGATTCTACGGATATTTCAAAAAAAGCGTATCTTTTCTTAAAAACACCGTAGCCCCTATTTTCAAAACCCCACGATTCGTGTTATTTCAAAAGGCACCATTGTAGGAATTATATTAGGTTAATGCAGATTAGTTATCGTTGCGTCTAGTATTCAGCTCCCGCTCATTATTGTTGTTCGCTCCGGATCACATGCTTATATTATGCTTCATATTCTACTGTTGATATCTTGTGGTTAGGACACCAGCACCATTACCGATGATGCGTATGTACTACGTACACTTACTTGCCGGCTCACACACATCTTCATCGGTAATTGCCATGTCACGTACACCTTAGAAAATATTATTGCTCGACATAGCCTGTTAGCTAATAGTTTAGACATGATATTAGTGTACCTGCCTTATATGTTAGTTTAGACATTGTAGTTAGTATCTGCTACTTCATGCATACTGTTATTCATTGTTTTGCCGCATTCATGGATTCTCATGCATATATTCAATTTTTATGTGCTATTGAGGTTTTGGATTCGGATTTCCAAGAGATTTTCTGGATTTGGGGAAAACCGCAAAACATATACAAACTTCTTCTTTCTCTTTTTAAATGAAAAGCGCGGTTTTTCCCATGATGTATGAGTCGTCCACCATGAGTTTGCTGATGGATTTCGAGACCCGATTCGAGGAGTTGGATGAACCGTTTCGGGTACATGGTGGACCCGGTAAGGTACCCCGGGGCAAGAAGCTCATGGTGATGATGATGAGCCTGGCAGGGGGAGACTACCTACCGGTGATTTTACCCGACACGTCGGATATCCGGAGGATACAGTCGTAGTCTTGAGATGGATGGTAGGGGCCGGTCTAGACTGGCGGCGCCCTCGATATTGAGATTGAGACATTGAGATTTCGAGATATTGAGGTACTGAGATTTGAGGATACAGGCCAGTCCGGATAACCGGAGCCTGAGGTTTTGAGACATTGAGATTTATGTTTTGTGTCGATACTAGACACTGTTGATGCTGATTTCATTTATGTTACCTCATTTTAAAAATACAAAGGAAATCTCACTAATTTATGAAAACAGTTTCTTCATTTACATGTATTCTGTTTTCGCACATTCATACCTCATTCGTATGATATATTGCTACCTGAGGCACTGACACGGGCACATGAGATCACACTCGGGTTAGATATTACCCTAGCCATTGTTATAGGCTGCATGTTGTTCATATATTTGAGGATATATTATGATCATTGACCTAGGTTGCGTTATTTATGCGATTTCTGTGCGTAGATATTTTTCTATTCACGAGTTGGCAACTCACCCCCGTTGTGCCCCAGTTTCTTGCAGGTTTGCCGTACAGGTTTCATTACGGCTTGCGGGCATAGTTTCCTTCGGGTGATTTGCTAGTAGGTGGGTTTACTTGTATCGTACCCCCAATATATAACTTGTATATTATTACTCTGTTGTATCTAGAAGTTCCATCAACCAAACATGTATTTATTTCAGAGATAGAGACCAGTGATGTTATTCTTTCGACCTTAGAGTCGCACGTTTTATTTCTTTGGTTTTCTTGTGGTTTTGAGTTTTTGATTCTCGCCGTTGGCGTTGTATATTATTGCTTGTGTGGTTGTGACCGTCGATTGACGAAGAGCTAGCTCCCGCTTGGGGATGCCTTTTATTGATTTCGTATACTATTCATGTTGTATCCCGTTTGGGAGCCAGTATTTACAAAGGAGACTCTGCCGAAATTTTCAGGAAATATTGATGTTTTTTTTAAAACCGCATAACTCGGCTTATGCTATTAAAACTACTTGTTTAAATTTGTTTTCCTTCACTCTACTACTTTTCTTGGTTTGCATTTCTGGGTTTTCGGCTGACTTGGATTACGTACGCCTCGAGACGTTTCGTAGTTTAAGTGCCGGTAATATTCCGTACTTTCGGGACGTGACAGATAGGTAGATACACATATCTTGCAATACCAATATTGTTACGCATACCTGGCTATAGCTACATGTTCACCTTTATATGATGTTGCTTTGGATTTCGGAGAAATTAGGAACCGCATGATATACATGATAACTTGTTGCAATTAAATACCGGATCTTCCTTTATATGCTCATATTATTGTTTCATATTGCTTATATTATATTTCATAGATCTCGCATTGATATATGATTTTCATATGATATTTTCTGGATGTCTTACTCCTGTGTATATATATCAGTAGTATGGGACGCTGACATATATATGTATATATATCGTGTATATATCAGTGGTATGGGACGATGTTATATATGTACACCTACATAATATGTCACCACAATGATTCATGCAAATATAATTATTCATTACTTGTTGTTTTCTGGATTTGAGGACCGTGATAGTTTCATGAAATTATGCATTATTTGAAAAACCCGGTTTCTTTTGATATGATATTTCAGCGTCCACCATGAGATTTCTCGGTTCTGAGATTTGTGATATATACCCGATGCGAGGAGTGGAGTGGTCCGTGTGCGGGTACAGGGTGGAGCCCGGTATGGACCTATCGGCAAGATGATCGCAGGTGATGGCGATGAGTCTGGAAAGCTGGCTTATACTTACCGGTGACAGTATTTTAGACTCAGCCGTTATCATGGGGATACCGACCGGAGTCATATACGTATGGATACGTGGAATTTCGAGTGTCGAAGCTGAGCACTCGGGTTTTCCAGATAGTGTATGATACGTATCTATCAGGGCCATTCGTGGTGACAGCACCTGATAGAGGAGTATTTATGTGTCGATGCTAGACACTAGTTTTCATGATATTTTCGGGTGTCGATGTTAGACACTCAGGTTTCATGAGACTTACAGTATGTGTTTTATTCCGTACTCTGTATTTATTTGATATGCATTGCTTCATGTATTAGTAGTAACTGATAGAGTACCTTTCATGACTGTTGCATATACATATTGCTATTTATTGCTATTAGCTTGCATGGGATAGATTCGTGCAGTACGTGCATACTTGTGATTACCTGCATATGTTAATTACTATTCATGAGTTAGCAACTCACCCCCGTTGTGCCACAGGGTTTTGCAGGTTGTCCCTCAAGCAATCATTGGTAGGTCTTCTTCCTATCGTATCATCATTTGCAGCGGATGCCGCTTCGGCTAACTGTGAGCAGTTTTGATATAGGTGGGTTTCGCAGTTATCTGTTTATGGACTTTGTATATCTTTGGTTGTATCTAGTACTCTCCATCTACCACTTTCATGTATTTGATTTAGAGACGAGATGTGAGGATGATATTGTATATTTTTGGTGACTCGGGATATCTTTTATGCAGTTTCATTTATATCATCTTTTATTTCTTCGCCACGGCATCGTATATCTGTTGTGGTGGTTGTTTCCGCAATTGGGCGTGGATTTTGCTCCCGTTGGGGATGCTTTACTTATATCTTTGTTTGTACCCATTTTGGGGGCTAGTTTTTACAAAGGAGCTGCTGCCAAAATTTTTAAGAAAGTAAAGTTGGAATTTAAAGAAATTGTACTTCAGATTTTCAAAAGTTTTTACAATGTTCTTATCACTTACTACTGTTGATGATTTAGATTGCTGGGTTTTCATCTTACTTAAATTGCGTTACGCCTGTAGACGTTACGTAGTTTAAGGGCCGTCACGTGCCAAATTTCGGGTCGTGACAAAGTTGTTATCAGAGCGTTAGGTTTTACCTATCGGAGTGTAGGATGACCTTGGTATGATGGAGTAGGTAGTTAAAGTAGAGTGATGTAGCGTATGTATATTCGCGGCATACTTACGACATGGTACTCCGCCTAAAGTGACATAAGTACTAATTGCTTTAAATTCGTTTCTTGATGATACATATCTTTGTGATTCGATTTCCGTGTTCTTATCGAATCCTATTTCCATTTATAGCCTTTTGCCGCCGATGACTATGAGGGCTCAGAGTGATGCAGCGAGAGCCGAGGTCAGAGTTGACTCGTTTGGGACGAGGACTGACCAGGACGATACGCTCATTGCACAGGAACAGATGGATCCGCCTTCGATAGATCGTATCGCTAGGCTTGAGGCAGATATGCAGGAATTGCGCCAGACGATGAGGTCGTTGGTTGAGGCAAGTTGAGCGCAGCGACAGGAGGTTGCCACCCCTGTTACCCAGTTATTCCTTACGATCAGCACACAGCATTATGTTACTTACACAGCACCAGTGGACGCAGCCCTATTAGATGAGGAGCGTCTTTACGAGACATTGGGTGTTTGAGGACAGAGGAGGACTTATATAGGTATATCAGCCCGGAGACAGCTCTTTATACACCGTGACAGGTTTCGTGCACGTCGCGGGAGTAGCAGAGGCTTGGGACGAGGACAGTTGTTTAGCTCTTATTCCCAGGATGGTCAGCAGTCATCGAAGGGATGTTTTCGATGAGGGAGCCTTCAACACTTCTTCAGACATTATTCCTTGGCACCGCGTCAGACTTATGTTCAGAGAGGTTGTGGTTGCGGAGGTTTCGTTCAGAAGGGACACGATGGTAGTCGAGGAGTTCAGCCAGTTGCGGGTAGAGGGCAGACACAAGAGTTTGCTTCTACTCATCGGGAAGCACGGTCGTCCACTGCGGAGTTTTCAGATAATCTTATTTGTATGTTATTTTGATTCGTATGATTGTTTAATTCGGGATCTATGCACTCGTTTGTTCTACACACTTCGTGTCGTTGTTCGGCCGAGAGTCGTGTTTGCTAGATCAGTCGTTTGTTGTGTTAATTTTTGTCAGCGATTATTTTGTTGCGCGACACGTGTTTCGGTCGTGTGCCAATCGGATAGGAGATAGAGATTCGTCCGTTGATTTGGTCCTTCTAGAGATGCTGGACTTGACGTTCTCCTGGGAACGGACTGGTTAGCTATGTGCTATGCGTCTGTGGACTGCCGCAAGAAAAAAGTTAGGATTTGTTTTCCCAGCGAGTCAGTTCTTGTTGTGCAGGTGGACAATGGTGCCGCCTCTCACAGCTTGAATTCTGCCTTTTTCGCTAGTCAGCTTTTGAGGAGAGAATGTCGAGGATTCTTGGATACTATTCGTGATACTGGAGCCACAGTGGGTTCGTTGGACTGGGTTCCTGTCATGCGAGAGTTTTCCGACGTTGTTCCAGATGAGCCGGCGGAGCTTAGGGAGCTTAAGGATCAGCTGCAGAGTTGCTATATAGGGGGACTTATGCGTCCGAGTGTTTCTCTTTTGGGAGCTCCTATTCTGTTCGTCAAGGAGAAGGACGGCAGTTTGAGGTTGTGAATTGATTGATCGTCAATTGAACCGAGTTATGGTGTGGACAGGTATCCTTTACCTCGCATTGACGATTTTTTTTATCAGCTCCAGGGTGCAAGACTTTTTTTCTAAGTTTGTTTTGGGATCAGGTCATCATTAGTTGCGGGTTCGGAGTGATGACATTTCGAAGACAGCTTTTGTGGGCGCTACGGGCATTATAAGTTATGGTGGTGTCGTTGGACTCACCAATGCCTTAGAAGCATTCGTGATGTAATGGACCAGATTCTTCAGGCCGTTCCTCGACCAGTTGATTGTTGTGTTATTGATGACATTCTGGTCTATTCCAAGAGTCGCGAGGAACATGTGCAGCACTTGAGGATTTTCTTTGCAGACATTGGGAGAGCACCAGCTGTTTGCTAAATTCTCGGAGTGTTCCTTCAGGCTTGATGGTGTTGACTTCTTAGGTCGTGGGGTTACGGGAGACAGTATTCGTATGGACCCGAGGGAGATCGAGGCCCTACAGCTTGGCCCAGACTTGCATCAGGAACAGAGGTCCGCAACTTTTTGGGCTTAGCCGGTTTTTACCGCCATTTCGTGCAGGATTTCTTGAGTATCGCTGCACCGTAGACCGTACTGATAAGGAAGGGGGTTCCTTTTCTTTAGACTGTGCATGCGAGCCGAGTTTTTAGCAGTTGAAAACTTGGTGGACGATTGCACCAGTTCTATCTTTTCTTTCTGGATCAGGCGACTTTGTCGTTTATTGTGATGTTTCTTGAGTGGGGCTCGATTGTGTACTGATGTGGCATGATAGAGTTATCTCTTATGCTTCCCGACAGTTGTAGGAAGTATGAGCAGGATTATCCCACTCATGATCTGGAGATGGCCGAGGTGGTTTTACGCTGGAGATTTTGGGACACTACTTGTTCGGAGAGTCGTGTCGGATTTTCATGGACCACCAGAGCATAATCTTCTTGCAGCGGGTTTTGATTGTTGAGATAGCGCCGTTGGATGGAGCTTGTGAAGGATTGTGATTGTGAGATCCTTTATTTACCCGTGGCAGGCGATTGTGGTAGCTGATGCTTGAGTCGTAGGCCCGGGGTGCTTCTTCCAGTTGTGCGTGGTTCAAAGACAGTCTTCTTCAGATTTACAGTTCTTGTGCGACAGATGAGTACAGTGTAGTTCGCCTTTTCTAGGGGATAGCTTGCTCTTGTCCGCGCTCGTCCACTTTTACTTAATCGTTTTCGTGAGGCACAGCCCGCCGATGCTCGTTTGTTTGAGATTCTCAGCATGTTCGGCAGGGTAGAGATTCAGAGTTCTTGATTTATGATCAGGGTGTGCTATGTTAGGGACTCGATGGCGTGTATCAGATACTGATTAGGTAGAGATGCGAGGTCCTAAAGCAGGCACATAAGTCAGCTTTCATTGTTCACCTAAGTGCCACCGAGATATAACGTGACTTGAGAGTTGGTTACTGGTGGGCAGGGGTGAAGATTGAAGTTTCGGATTTCTTTTTGAGGTGCTTCGCTTCTTTGTGACCTAAGGTTGAGCATTTGAGGCCGGCTGGAGAGTTACAACCTTTTTACCTTTCTAGAATGGGAATGGGAGCAGATCTCCATCAAATTCGTTGTGGGTCTACCCAGGACTAGTCGAGGGAATGACTCCATTTGGGTGATTGTTGTCCGGTTATGCTCAGTTTGCTCAGTTGTTCCTCGTTAAATTTGGGCATTTGCATGAAGTTCTTTTATGCGTTGTATCCGATAAAGGCACCCAGTTTGCTAGCCGTCGTTGGCAGAAGCTTTTGGAAGCCTTGGGTACCTGGTTGAGCTTTAGCTCCGCTTTCCATCCGTTGGCTGATGGTTAGACAGAGCAGACTATACAGACTCTAGAGGATATACTTGTGCGTACGTACTAATTGTTGTTGGAGGTTGGGATCGTCACTTGCCATTGATAGGGTTCTCCTTCGATAACTGTTATCAGGAGACATTCCAATTGGCAACCTTTAGGCTTTGGTTGGTAGGTTGTGTCGATCGCCAGTCTGTTTTTCTGACTCCGCGAGAGTAGGATTTTTGGACCCCAAATAGTCATGAGGCTACGGAGAAGATCGAGGTGATTCAGGTCAGGATGAGAGCAGCCCAGTGCAGACATAAGTCCTATGCCGACCGTGGTGGTTGCAGACTCGAGTTCGCGTTGGGAGATCATGTATTCCTACGGATTTTTCCGATAAATGGCGTGTTGAGTTTTGGGAAGCTTAGTCCCAGATTGTACGTTCTTTTGAGATCCTTTAGCGAGTTAGTTCCGTTGCCTATAAGTTGGCACTTCCGCCCACATTTTTGAGTATTCATCCCGTATTCCTTGTGGCGATACTTCACAAATACCTTCATGGCCTTTCTCACATGATTCAGCACCAGACCATTCGATTGGGACGCGATTTTTCATTCACCAGCAGCCGACAGTGTTAGTGGATCGGCAGGTGGAGAAACTTCAGTCAAGAGTCTCCATCTGTGAAGGTTCTTTGGCGTAGCCGTCTAGTGAGGTGATCACTTGAGAGTACGCGAGTGAGATGCGGATGGATCTATTTTTCCCTCATCTCTTTGATGGTGCGCGTAGATAAATTTTAAATTCAGGGACCGAATTTCTTTAAGGGGGGAAGATTGTAATGTTTTGGAAATCGTTTAGGCGATTTTCCGTTTTTAGGTAAAATAGTCGGTGTTTTCCGTATAAACCTAGAAACGATCTTTTTGCTGTATAGAATTTACTGCACCTAGTTTAGCTAGGAATTTGCTACTTTGTGAGTCTTTGTAAGCCATTTGAAAATTTTGTGCATTTTAATAATTTTTCTTAAATAAAATATTATTTTAAGTTGTTAATTATGCACTTAATTAGTGGTAATTACATTTTTGTTCGGGTTAATTACTACTAATGTGAATCTATACTAAGTTAATCACTATATTAAGCACTAAACCATCCTTGCAAAATATCCTAGAAAATATCTAGATATTTGTTGAAATTTAAAGGGGATTTTTAAATTAAATGAAAATGTGGCATAAAGTATTGTTTTTATTAAACATTAATAAAAGTTTTAGACTAGAAATTTCCACAACATTCTTTCTTTCCTCAAGTTGGCCGACCTCATCACTTGGCTGCCTATTTTATTTTTCACTCCATTTCAACTCTTTGAAGCTTCTAAAAATCATCAAAATTCATCGATTAATACCACAAACTCAGATACAAATCAATACACATTATTCTTTAGCTTAATTCTTGCTTGGATCTTCATGATAGACATCTTTTTGGAGGCTAAAATTTGGAGTTTAGTTGCAAGTTTGTGTTCTTGAGGAGGTATAAATCCTAACCCTAAACTCTATTTGTTGTTTTGATACTTTAAGCTAGCATATAAGATGTTTAATTAAAGCTTTTAATTGCATGTTTAGAATTTCTAGAAAAGGGTTTTGATAATCAATTTAGGGTTTTGCTAGTTGTGATGATTAGTGTGAAGTTTAGACTTAGTTAAAATTTTACCTAGTGCAAGTTTGTTAAATGATATTTTCCTAATTGCCTAATTAGCTTAAGTGCAAACTAAACTTTTACTAAATCCTATTTAAGTGAGTTTAAAATTCTTGTAAGAGTTTGAGTGGTGTAATCAAGCTATATTGTGATGATTGTGATTTTTAGTTTTGGTAAAACTTGTAGTTTTGAGCTAAATGATTAAATGTTACTTACTAGTTTTCGGTAAATTTTAGGCGTGGGTTTCTTTTGACGTTGAGACGTTATATTTATTAGATTCCACGTTTTATTTTGTGTTGTGAATGCGCGATCGGTATGATCGGGGTCTAGGCTTAGTGGATGCGTAGTTTTGCTTTCCTAGCTAGGGTTGTGCCGATATCGTGCGCGTTTTGTGCAGTGAGTGCATAGTGTGTTTTTCTTGTAGACGTTATCCTTGCGTTACGTGTCTTTGTGTAGCTTTTACTCTTGAGTTGGTTTCGTACTGTCGCAACGCATGTTATCCACTAGACGAACACTTGAGAGTATGTTTATAGTTGGTGTGTCAGTTAAACGTAGTTTGTACGTGTTACTGGTCGATTGCTAATATAGACTTGTTAGTGTTGTTTTTGATCTTAGGGACGCAGGCGGGGACTTCGGGCGCTGTGAAGAAGGGAAAGCAAGTGGTTGGCTTTACTTAGCCAGGATAGTTGGTGAGTAGATTTAATATCTACAGGGGAATCGCCCGCATGGCGTTATGCGTCTGGGCAAGATTAAATGATATGACTATTAAGTTATAAGTTTATGGATATTGATTGTGCATGTGTACCTTTATTGCATATCTCATTTACCTATTGCGTTTGGACATAGTTGTAACGTTTTATAAATCGTTTAGGTGATTTTCCATTTTTAGGTAAAATAATTGCGTTTTTCCGTTAAAAACCTAGAAGCGAACTTTTTGCGGTATAGAACTCACTGCACCTAGTTTACTTAGAATATTGCTAGTTTGCGGGTTTTTGTAAGCCACTTGTAATTTTAGTGTATTTTAATATTTTTCCCTAATTAAAATATTATTTTAAGCTTTTATTTATGCACTAAATTATTGGTAAACACAATTTTGGTTGGGATTAATTATTACTAATGTGAATCTATGCTAAGTTAATCACTAGAATAAGATTAATCTATCCATCCCAAAATATCTAGATATTTGTAAATTAAAATGGAAATTTTAAAGAAAAGGAAATAAGAGGTGGAATGAAGACTTTTGTTTTATTACGCTTTTGTATTTGTTTTTAACTTTAAACTTCCACACTTATCCAAAACCCACCCCATTTCCATCAATTTGGCCGGCCCTCCCCCTTGCTGCCCTCTCTCCTTCCTCACTCCATTCCACTCTTTTAAGCTCACATAATACATCAAAAATCCATAAATTATCACACAAACTCAAAAATAAATCAATAGTCATTATTCTTCTTCACAAAACAAGCTCGGATCTTCAATCAAGACATCATTTTGGAGGCTGATTTTAGAGATTGTTGCTAGTTTTTGAAATCTAGTTTGAGTTATAAATTTCTAACCCTAAACTCTATTTGTTGTTTAAATCATTAAACTAGCTTATTTAGATGTTAATTTAAAGCTTTAAATTGCATGTTTAGAAATTCAAGATATGGTTTTTGATAATCAAGTTAGGGTTTTGATTAGTGAAAGGTTAATTGATAAGTTAAGACTTGAAGAAAACTTAACCTAGTTGCTCGTTAGTTAAATGATATTTTCCTAATTGTATAATTAAACTAATTAGCAAACAAAACTTTTACTAATCGTACTTGAGTGACTTTAAAATTCTAGAAAGGGTTTGTATGGTTTAAACATGCTATATTGTGATATTTGTGATTTCTAGTTTTGGTAAAACTGTTAGTTTTGAGCTAAAATGTTATAAGTTGCTTACTAGATTTTCGGATAATTTAGGCATGGGTTTCTTTTGACGTTGCGACGTTTTTTATATTAGATTCCACGTTATTTATTGTGTTGTGAATGCGCGATCGGTAGGATTAGGGTCTAGGCTTGTTGGATGTGTCGTTTAGCGTTCCTAGCTAGGGTTGTACCGATGCCGTTCGTGTCTTTGTATAGCTTTTGCTCTTGAGTTAGTTTCGTAGTGTCGCTACACGTGTTAGCCACTAGACAAATACTTGAGAGTATGTTTGGAGTTGGTGCGTCGGTCAAACGTAGTTGGTATGCGTTATTGGTCGATTGCTAATATATACTTGTTATATTGTTTTATGATCTTAGGGTCGCAGGAGAAGGCTTCGGACGCTGTGAAGAAGGGAAAGCAGGTAGTTGGATTTACATAGCCAGGAGCGTTGGTGAGTAGATTTAACATCTACAGGGGAATCGCCCGCATGGCATTATACGTCTGGGCTAGATTTATGACATGGCTATTAGTTAGAAGTATACGGATATTGATTGTGCATGTGTACCTTTGTTGCATATCTCATTTCCTATTGCGCATGGACTTAGTATTAATGAGACACAACACCATTATTGATGGTTCATGTTTCACGAGCACTAATTGTATGCTGCACACACACCGTCGATAATTGCCATGACACACACAACACCTATACATATGTGATATTGTATTGTTTAGGGACGTTGAGACATGATCCTTATTTTCCTTCGTGCATATGACATATAGTATACCTGTATACCTACATGCTTACACATATGCATTGAAATGCTTACATGCTAGTTACCCATATACCTATTTGGTATTGTACCATTAGTGATAGGTTTATACACATATGAGACATAGCAACATGTACATCTTGCATATATACTTACATATACCTGGACGGTATTACATAATTATTGATAGGTAGATACACATATCTTGTTATGCCGACATGGTTACGCATACCTGGCTATAGCTACATGTTCACCTTTATTTGATGTTGTATGAACTTGGAGAAATTAGGAACCGCATGATATATATATTAACTTGTTGCAGTTAAATAGCGGCTTTTCCTTTATATGCTCACATTTCAGTTTTATGTTGCATATATTATATTCATGGATTTTCACGTTGAGATATGGATTTTTCATGATATTTTCTGGATTTAAAGACCGTGGTAGTTTCATGAAATTATGCATTATTTGAAAAACCCGGTTTCTATTAATATGATATTTCAGCATCAACCATGAGATTTCTCGGTTATGATATATACCCCATGCGAGGAGGCGTCATGGGCCATGTGCGGGTACATGGTGGAGCTCGGAGGTACCCCGGGGCAAGAAAGGTATGTCGAAGGTTCACGCCGATGAGCCTGGCAGGGGAATCATACCTACCGGTGACAGTATTTAGACTCGTCGTTGATCGCAGAGATATCGACCGGAGTCACGTACGTATGGATATGGGGAATTCGAAGGTCGAAGCTGCGCACTCGGGTTTCCGATGAACGTAGGATACGTACATATCACGGGCAGTCATGGTGACGATGCCTGATAGATCAGTTTTATGTGTCGATGCTGGACACTTGTTTTCATGTTATTTTTAGTCCTAAGTATATATAACTGTGGAATGGGACGCTGTTATATATGCATATATATATATATATATATATATTAGTGAAATGTGATGTTGATATATATGTATACATATCTAAATTATATTCATCATTCTAATGACCTTGCAAATATACATATTCATGATATGAGGGCCGATATGAGGATATTTGGGATTTGGATTGTCTAGATGGACACTGGTCCTGCCACGATGAGAATTCCGTAAGGATGACATGTTTTATCCCATATTCCGCGTTTATTTTTTATGCATTGCTTCATGTATTAGTAGTACCTGCTAGAGTACCTTTAATGACGGTTGCATATACATATTGCCATATTATTGCTTCATGTATTAGTTGTACCAGATAGAGTACCTTTCATGACTGTTGAATACATATGGCCATTTATTGCTTTTAGCTTGCATGTGATAGATTCGCGCAGTACGTGCATACTTGCAATTTCCTGCATATGTTATTTACTATTCACGAGTTGGCAACTCACCCCCGTTGTGCCACGGGGTTTTGCAGGTTGTTCCTCAGAGTAGTCGAGGCAGGGTTTCTACCTTTCATATCATCTTTTGCAGCGGATACCGCTTCGGCTGACTGCGTGCAGTTTTGCTATAGGTGGGTTTTGCGGTTATCCGATGTTGCTCATTGTATATCTTTGTACCATGTACTCTCTATCTACCACTTTCATGTATAACTTAGAGACGTGATGTGAGGGGGATTTTGTATATTATTGTGACTTCGAGGTCTTTTATGCAGTTTTATTTATATCGTCTTTTATTTTTTCGCTACGGTGTCGTATATCTGTTGTGGTGGTTGTTTTCCGCCTTTGGGTGTGGATTTGCTCCTGTTTGGGGATGCTTTACTTATATTTATGTTGTACCCATTTTTGGGGTTAGTTTTTACAAAGGAGGTGCTACCAAACTTTTTAAGAAACTAAAATTTTGACTTTAAAGAATTTGTACTCGAGATTTTCAAAAGTTTTAACAATGTTCTTATCACTTACTACTTTTGATGGTTTAGATTGCTGGGTTTTCGGCTTACTTAATTTGCGTTATGCCTGTAGAAGCTGCGTAATTTAAGGGCCGTCACGTGCCAAATTTCGGTTCGTGACAAAATTGGTATCAGAGCGCTAGGTTTTACCTTTCGGATCGTAGGATGACCTTGGTATGATGGAGTAGGTATCTTAAGCAGAGTAACGTAGTATATGTATGTCCGCGACATACTCACAACACGGTACTCCGCCTAAAGTGACCTAAGTACTAATTGGTTGAAATTCTTTCCTTGATGATACATATCCTTGTGATTCAATTTTTGTGTTCTTATCGAATCCTATTTCTTTTCATAGCCTTTGCCACCGATGACTATGAGGACTCAGAGTGATGCAGCGAGAGCTGAGTTCAGAGTTGACTCGTGTGGGACGAGGACTGACCAGGATGGCATGCTCGTTGCACGGGAGAAGATTGATCCGCCTTCGATAGATCATATCGCTAGGCTTGTGGCAGATATACAGGACTTGTGCCAGACGATGAGGTCGTTGGTTGAGGCCAGTTGAGCGCAGCGATAGGAGGTTGTCACCCCTGTTACCCAGTTATTCCTTTCGATCATCACACAGCATTTTTTTACTTACACAGCACTAGTAGACGCAGCCCTATTCGATGAGGAGTGTCTTTCCGAGACTTTAGGAGTCGGAAGACAGAGGAGGGCTCGTGCAGGTGTACCAGCCCAGAGACATAGGTTCAGTCGCCGTGACAGGTTTCGTGCACGTCGCGGGAGTAGCAGAGGCTTGGGACGAGGACAGTCGTTCAGCTCTCATCCCCAGGAGGGTCAGCAGCCATGGAGTGGATGTTTTCGATGCGGGAGCCTTCATCACTTTATCAGGAATTGTTCCTTAGCACCGCGTCAGGCTCGTGTTCAGAGAGGTCATGGTCGCGGAGGGTTTGTTCTGAGGGGACAGTTTGGCAGAGGAAGAGTTTAGCCTGTTGCGGGTAGAGGGCAGACATGAGAGTTTGCTTCTACTCATCGGGACACGCGGGCGTCCATTGCAGAGTTTTCAGGTATTCTAAATTTGTATGTTCTTTTGATTCGTATGTTTGTTTAGTTCGGGATCTATGCACTCGTTTGTTTTACACACTTTGTGCCGTGGTTGGGACGAGAGTTACGTTAGCTAGATCAACCGTTTGCTGTGTTAACTTCTGTCAGCGATTCTTTTGTTGCGCGACACGTGTTTCGGTCGTGTTCCAATTGGATAGGAGATAGAGATTCATCCGTTGATTTTGTCCTTCTAGAGATGTTGGACTTTGACGTTCTCTTGGGCACGGACTGGTTAGCTACGTGCTTTGCGTCTGTGGACTGCCGCGAGAAAACAATCAGGTTTTCTTTGCCAGACGAGTCAATTTCTTGTTGTGCAGGGGGACTGTGGTGCCGCCCTTGCAGCTTGAATTCATCCTTGTTCGCTAGTCGGCTTTTGAGGGGAGGATGTCCTGGATTCTTGGCTTTCATTTATGATACGGAGCTACAGTGGGTTCGTTGGACCGGGTTCCTATCGTGCGGGAGTTTTCCGACGTTGTTCCAGATGAGCCGGCGGAGCATAGGAAGCATAAGGATCAGCTGCGGAGTTGCTAGATAGGGGGCTTGTACGTCCAAGTGTTTCGCTTTGGGGAGCTCCTTTCTGTTCGTCAAGGACAAGGACGGCAGTTGAGGTTGTGTATTGATGGATCGTCAATTGAACCGAGTTACGGTGCGGATAGGTATCCTTTACCTCGCATTGATGATTTCTTTGATCAGCTCCAAAGTATGAGACATTTTCTAAGTTTGTTTGGGATCAGGTCATCATTGGTTGCGGGTTCGGAGGGATGACATTCCGAAGAATGCTTTTGTACGCGCTATAGGCAGTATGAGTTTTTGGTCGTGTTGTCGGACTCACCAATGCCCTATCAGCATTCGTGGATGTGATGAACCAGATTTCTCATGCCGTTCCTCGACTAGTTATTGTTGTGTTATTAATGACATTCTGGTCTATTCCAAGGGTCATGAGGAACAGGAACACCACTTGAGGATTTGCTTTGCAGACATTGGGAGAGCACCAGCGGTTTGCTAAATTCTCGGAATGTTACTTCAGGCTTGATTGTGTTGAACTCCTAAGTCTTGTAGTTGCGGAAGACGGTATTCGTATGGACCCGAGGAAGATCGAGGCCGTACAGCTTGGCCCGGACTAGCATCAGGGACAGAGGTCCGCAGCTTTTTGGGCTTAGCGAGTTTTTACCGCCGTTTCGTGTAGGATTTCTTGTGTATCGCTGCATTGTTGACCGGACTGGAAAAGAAGGAGGTTCTTTTCTTGGATTGAGGCATGTGAGTTGAGTTTTCAGCAGTTGAAGACTCGTTTGACGACTGCACCGGTTCTATCTTTACTTTCTGGACCGGGCAACTTTGTTGTTTACTGTGATATTTCGCTAGTGGGGCTCGATGGTGTACTGATGTGGCACTATAGACTTATCGCTCATGCTTCCCGACTGTTGGAGGGAGTACGAGCAAGATATCCCATTCATGATCTGGAGATGGCCGCGGTGGTCGTGCGTTGAAGATTGGGAGACACTACTTGTGCGGAGAGTCATGTCAGATTTTCACAGACCATCAGAGCTTAATATACATCTTCCTGCAGCGGGATTTGAGTTTAGACAGCGCCGCTGGATGGAGCTTGTGAAGGATTATGATTGTGAGATCTTTTATTACCCGTGGCAAGGCGATTGTGGTTGTTGATGCTTTGAGTAGTAGGCCCGGGGGTAGCTTGTTCCAGTTGTGCGCAGTTCAGAGACAGTCTTATGCAGATTTACAGTTCTTGTGCGATCGTGGAGTACAGCTTAAGTTCGCCTCTTCTAAGGGGGACAGCTTGCTCATGTCCGTGCCCGTCCACTTTTACTTAATCGTTTCGTGAGGCACACCCGCCAATGCTCGTTTGTCTGAGATTCTGAGCATGTTCAGCAGGGTAGAGATTCAGAGTCCTTGATTTGTGACTAGGGCATGATAAGTTTAAGGACGCGTTTGTGTGTACCTGATACCGATGGGTAGAGACGCGAGATCCTTGAAAAGGCATACCAGTCAGCTTTCTTGTGTTCGTTCAAGTTCCACAAAGTTGTGACGTGACTTGTGAGATAGTTACGGGTGGGCAGGGATGAAGAGTGAGGTTTCGGATTCCGTTTCGAGGTGCTTGTCTGGTTGCGAGCTAAGGTTGAGCATTGAGACCGGCTAGAGAGTTGCAATCTTTTAACCGTTCCGGAGTTGGAATGGGAGCAGATCTCCATGAATTTTGTTGTAGTGTCTACCCAGGTCTAGACAGGGTGTGACTCCATTCGGGTGCTTGTTGTCCGGTTATGCTCAGTTTGCTCAGTTGTTCTTTGTTAAGTTTGTGCGTTTGCACGGAGTTCCTTCATGTGTTGTATCCAATAGAGGCACCCAGTTCGCTAGCCGTCGTTGGTAGAAACTTCAGGATGCCTTGGGTACTGGTTGTGCTTTGGCTCCTCTTTTCCATCCGTAGGCCGATGGTTAGACAGAGCGGACTATACAGACTCTGGAGGATATGCTTGTGTGTACGTACTAATTGTTGTTGGCAGTTGGGATCGTCACTTGCCATTGATTGGGTTCTCTTTCGATAACTGTTATCAGGAGACATTCCAATTGACAACATTAGACTTTAGTTGGTAGGTTGTGTCGATCTCCAGTCTGTTTTTTTTTTCTGACTCCGCGAGAGTAGGATTTTTGGACCCCAGCTAGTCATGAGACTTCGGAAATGATCCAGTTGATTCAGGTCAGGATGAGAGCAGCCCAGTGCAGACAGAAGTCTTATGCCAACCGTGGTGGTCGCAGAGTTGAGTTCGCGGTGGGAGATCATGTATTCCTACGGATTTTTCCGATGAATGGTGTGTTGAGTTTTGGGAAGCTTAGCCCCGGATTGTAGGCCCTTTTGAGATCCTTGAAGCGAGTTAGTACCGTTGCCTATAATATGGCACTTCCACCCAGATTATTGAGTATTCACCCCGTATTCTTTGTGTCGATACTTCGCAAAAACCTTCATGACCTTTCTTACATGATTCAGCACCAGACCATTTAGCTTGGACGCGATCTTTTCGTTCACCGGCAGCCGATAGTGTTAGTGGATCGGCAGGTGGAGAAACTTCGGTCAAGTGTCTTGTCATCTGTGGAGCTTTCTTTGGCATAGCCGTACAGTGAGGTGATCACTTGGGAGTCTGCGAGCGAGATTTGGGAGTTTTGCATTCGTCTCTTTGAAGGTACGCATAATAAGAATTTTAAATTCGGGGACCGAATTTCTTTAAGGGGGGAAGATTGTAACGTTTTATCAATCTTTTAGGTGATTTTCCGATTTTAGGTAAAATAATTGTATTTTTCCGTTAAAAACCTAGGAGCGATCTTTTTGCATTATAAAATTCACTGCACCTAATTTAGTTAGAATATTGCGAGTTTGCGGTTTTTGTAAGCCACTTGTAATTTTAGTGCATTTTAATATTTTTCCCTAATTAAAATATTATTTTATGCTTTTATTTATGGACTAAATTAGTGTTAATTTTAATTTTCGTTTGGGTTAATTATTAAAAATATGAATCTATGCTAAGTTAATCACTAGATTAAGATTAATCCATCCATCCCAAAATATCTAGATATTTGTAAATTAAAATGGAAATTTTAAAGAAAAGGAAATAAGTAGTGGCATGAATAATTTTGTTTTATTAAGCTTTTGTATTTGTTTTTAACTTTAAACTTCCACACATATCCAAAACCCACCCCATTTCCTTCAATTTGGCCGGCCCTCCCCTTGCTGCCCTCTCTCCTTCCTCACTCAATTTCCACTCTTTTGAGTCCACAAAATACATCAAAAATCCTTAATTTATCACACAAACTCAAAAATAAATCATTACCCATTATTTTTCTTCACAAAACAAGCTTGGATCTTCAATCAAGACATCATTTTGGAGGCTAATTTTGGAGATTGTTGCTAGTTTTTGAAATCAAGTTTGAGGTATAAATTTCTAACCCTAAACTCTATTTGTTGTTTAAATCATTAAACTAGCTTATTTATATGTTAATTTAATGCTTTAAATTGCATGTTTATAAATTCAAGATATGATTTTTGATAATCAAGTTAGGGTTTTGATTAGTGAAAAGGTTAATTGATAAGTTAAGACTTGAAGAAAACTTAACCTATTTGCTAGTTTGATAAATGACATTTTCCTAATTGTATAATTAACCTAATTAGCAAACTAAACTTTTACTAATCCTACTTGAGTGAGTTTAAAATTCTAGAAAGGTTTTGTATGGTTTAAACATGCTATATTATGATGTTTGTGATTTCTAGTTTTGGTAAAACTTGTAGTTTTGAGCTAAAATGTTATAAGTTGCTTATTAGATTTTTGGATAATTTAGGCGTGGCTTTCTTTTGACGTTGCGACGTTATTTATATTAGATTCCACGTTATTTATTGTGTTGTGAATGCGCGATCGGTACGATCAGGGTCTAGGCTTGTTGGTTGCGTCGTTTAGCGTACCTAGCTAGGGTTGTGCTGATGTCGTTCGTGTCTTTGTGTAGCTTTTGCTCTTGAGTTGGTTTCGTAGTGTCGGTACGCGTGTTACCCACTAGACGAACACTTGAGAGTAAGTTTGGAGTTGGTGCGTCGGTCAAATGTAGTTGGTACGTGTTATTGGTCGATTGCTAATATATACTTCTTATATTGTTTTATGATCTTAGGGTCGCAGGAGAGGACTTCGGACGCTTCGAAGAAGGGAAAGCAAGTGGTTGGCTTTACTTAGCCAGGAGCGTTGGTGAGTAGATTTAACATCTACAGGGGAATCGCCCGCATGGCGTTATGCGTCTGGGTTAGATTTATAACATGACTATTAGTTAGAAGTATACGGATATTGATTGTGCATGTGTACCTTTGTTGCATATCTCATTTCCTATTGCGCATGGACTTAGTATTAATAAGACACAACACCATTATTGACGGTTCATGTTTCATGAGCATAAATTGTATGCTGCACACACACCGTCGATAATTGCCATGACACACACAACACCTATACATATGTGATATTGTATTGTTTAGGGACAATGAGACATTATCCTTATTTTTTTACGTGCATATGACATATAGCATACCTGTATACCTACATGCTTACACATATTCCTTGACATGCTTATATGCTAGTTACCCATATACCTATATGGTAATGTACCATTGGTGATACGTATATACATATATAAGATATAGCTACATGTACATCTTGCATACATACTTATATATACCTAGACGGTATTACATCATTATTGATAGGTAGATACACATATCTTGCTATGCCGACATGGTTACGCATATCTGGCTATAGCTACATGTTCACCTTTATTTGATGTTGTATGGACTTGAAGAAATTAGGAACCGCATGATAGATATATTAACTTTTTGCAGTTAAATAGCGGCTTTTCCTTTATATGCTCACATTTCAGTTTTATGTTGCATATATTATATTCATGGATTTTCGCATTGAGATATGGATTTTTCATGATGTTTTCTGGATTTGGCGACCGTGGTAGTTTCATGAAATTATGCATTATTTGAAAAACCGGGTTTCTCTTGATATGTTATTTCAGCATCCACCATGAGATTTCTCGGTTATGTTATATACCCCATGCGAGGAGGTGTCGTGGGCCGTGTGCGGGTACATGGTGGGGCTCGGAGGTACCCCGGGGCAAGAAAGGTATGTCGAAGGTTCACGCCGATGAGCCTGGCAGGGGAATCATACCTACTGGTGACAGTATTTGGACTCGTCGGTGATCGCGGAGATATCGACCGGAGTCACATACGTATGGATACGGGTAATGCGAGGGTCAAAGCTGGGAACTCGGGTTTCCGATGAACCTAGGATGCATACATATCAGGGGCAGTCGTGGCGACGACGCCTGATAGATCAGTTTTATGTGTCAATGCTGGACACTTATTTTCATGATATTTTTACTCCTAAGTATATATAACAGTGGAATGAGACGCTGTTATATATGCATATATAACTTATATATATATAAGTTATATATGCATATATATATATATATTATTGGAATGGGATGTTGATATATATGTATACATATCTAAATTATATACATCATTATAATGACCATGTAAATATACTTATTCATTTTATGAGGGCCGATCTGATGGCCGATATGATGGCCGATATTATGGCCGATATGAAGGCCGACCTGAGGGCCGATTTGAGGATATTTGGGATTTGGATTGTCTAGATGGACACTGGTCCTACCACGCTGAGAATTCCGTGAGAATGACATGTTTTATCCTATATTCCGCGTTTATTTTATATGCATTGCTTCATGTATTAGTAGTACCTGATAGAGTACCTTTCATGACGGTTGCATATACATATTGCCATATTATTGCTTCATGTATTAGTTGTACCTGATAGAGTACATTTCATGACTGTTGCATACATATGGCCATTTATTGCTTTTAGCTTGCATGTGATAGATTCGCGCAGTACGTGCATACTTGCGATTTCCTGCATATTTTATTTACTATTCACGAGTTGGCAACTCACCCCTATTGTGCCATAGGGTTTTGCAGGTTGTTCCTCAGATTAGTCGAGATAGGGCTTCTACCTATCATATCATTTCTTGCAGCGGATACCGCTTCGGCTGACTGCGTGCGGTTTTGCTATACGTGGGTTTTGCGATTATCCGATATTGCTCATTGTATATCTTTGTACCATGTACTCTCCATCTACCACTTTCATGTATGACTTTGAGACGTGATGTGAGGGAGATTTTGTATATTATTGTGATTTGGAGGTCTTTTATGCAGTTTTATTTATATTGTCTTTTATTGCATCGCTACGGCATCGTATATCTGTTGTGGTGGTTGTTTTCAGCCTTTGGGCGTGGATTTGCTCCCGTTTGGGGATGCTTTACTTATATTTATGTTGTACCCATTTTTGGGGTTAGTTTTTACAAAAGAGGTGCTGTCAAAATTTTTAAGAAACTAAAATTTGGACTTTAAAGAATTTGTACTCGAGATTTTCAAAAGTTTTAACAAAGTTCTTATCACTTACTACTTTTGATGGTTTAGATTGCTGCGTTTTCGGCTTACTTAAATTGCGTTACGCCTGTAGACGTTGCGTAATTTAAGGGCCGTCACGTGCCAAATTTCGGGTCGTGACAATAGTTATAATGAGACAAAACACTATTACTGACGGTTCATGTTGCACGAGCACTAATTATATGCTACACCCACACCGTCGATAACTGCCATGACACGCACAACACCTATACATATGTGATATTGTATTGGTTAAGGACTTTGAGACATGATCCCTATATTCCTTTGTGCATATGAAACATAGCATACCTGTATACCTACATGCTTACATATATGCCTTGCTATGCACACATACATACATGTACACTCATAAACCTTGCTAGCTACATACACCGTGCATACATACTTACATGTACACTCATATACTTTGCTAGCTACGTGTACACCGTGCATACATACTTACATGTATACTCACTTACCTTGTTAGGGCTACACATACCTATGTGGTACTGTTTTGTCATTGACGTGGGGTCATTGATTCTTATGCGTTGGCGCATATGATAAGTAGTATACCTTGCCATTCCTATATGCTAGTTACCTATATACCTATATGGTATCGTACCATTAGGGACAGGTATATACATACATGAGACATAGCTACACGTACAGCTTGCTTCCATACTTCCATATATACCTTGAGGGTATTACATCATTATTGATAGGTAGATACACATATCTTGCTATACCGACATGGTTACACATACCTGGCTGTAGCTACATGTTCACCTTTATATGATGTTGCGTTGGATATCGGAGAAATTAGGAACCGCATGATATACTTGATAACTTGTTGCAGTTAAATACCGGATTTTCCTTTATATGCTCATATTACTGTTTCATGTTGCATATATTATATTTCATAGATCTCGCATTGATATATGATTTTCATATGATATTTTCTGGATGTTTTACTCCTGCGTATATAAATCAATGGTATGGGACACTGACATATATATGTATATATCGTATATATATATCAGTGGTATGAGACGCTGTTATATATGTACACCTACATAATATATCATCACAATGATTCATACAAATATAATTATTCATTACTTGATGTTTTCTGGATTTGAGGATCGTGGTAGTTTCATGAAATTATGTATTATTTGAAAAACCCGGTTTCTCTTGATATGATATTTCAGCATCCACCAAGGGATTTCTCTGTTCTGAGATTTGTGATATATACCCGATGCGAGAAGTGGAGTGGGCCGTGTGCAGGTACATGGTGGAGCCCGGTATGGATCCCTCGGCAAGATGATCGCAGGTGATAGCGATGATCCTAGAAGGCTGGCTTGTACCTACAGGTGACAGTATTTTAGACTCGGCGGTTATCGTGGGGATATCGACCGGAGTCATGTACGTATGGATACGTGTAATTTCGAGTGTCGAAGTTGGGCACTCGGGTTTTCTTGATAGCGTATGATATGTACCAATCAGGGCCAGTCGTGGTGACAGCACCCGACAGAGGAGTATTTATGTGTCGATGCTAGACACTAGTTTTCATGATGTTTTCTGGTGTCGATGTTAGACACTCAGGTTTCATGAAACTTAAAGGATGTGTTTTATTCCGTACATCTCATTTATTTGATATGCATTGCTTCATGTACTAGTAGTACCTGATAGAATACCTTTCATGACCGTTGCATATACATATTGCCATTTATTGCTATTAGCTTGCATGTGATAGATTCGCGTAGTACGTACATACTTGTGATTACTTGCATATGTTATTTACTATTCACGAGCTGGAAACTCACCCCCGTTGTGCCACAGGGTTTTGCAGGTTGTCCCTTAGAGCAGTCGTTAGTAGGGATTCTTCCTATCGTATCATCTTTTGCAGCGGATACCGCTTCGGCTGATTGTGTGCAGTTTTGCTATAGGTGGGTTTCACGGTTATCTGTTTATGTACTTTGTATATCTTTGGTTGTATGCAGTACTCTCCATCTACCACTTTCATGTATTTGATTTAGAGACAAGATGTAAGGACGATATTGTATATTTTTGGTGACTCAGGATGTCTTTTATGCAATTTCATTTCTATCGTCTTTTATTTCTTCGCTACGGCGTCGTATATATGTTGTGGTGGTTGTTTCCGCCTTTGGGCGTGGATTTTGCTCCCTTTGGGGATGCTTTACTTATATCTTAGTTTGTACCTATTTTTGGGGCTAGTTTTTGTTGGGATTCTTTAGCACCTACCCTAGGGTTTGCAAGCATCACACATGCCACAACAATAAAAATAGGGTGTGCTAAGCAATCAACCAAGGACAATACTAGAAAACTAGGGTAACAAAAGAGTAATCTACCATTACAAATAGAAGTGTATGAAAATACAACCTTTGTAGATCCGGTCCTTCACTTCTAAAGCTCCATGTTGACGTCCCTTCGCTGCGATCATCGAGATCCCGGACTCTAGTGATGGTTTCCTCGGAGAAATGAACGGGCTAGCTCGTTGACTTCGAGGCCGAAGATGATCTACGTCAAGGAGACTCAAACTCAAGCTCCATCTTCACTAGGTCATGAACTTTGTGAAGAGAACACCCTAAAGTAAAAGGAAACTAGTGGAGGATGATGAAATGGGAAGTGGGTTCACTTTGGATTTTGATTTCTCATATTATTTCTTCACTTGAAAATTTCTAGCAAGCTTTTCTTCTTGAATGAAGAAGAAGAAGAAGAAAGAATATGAATAATGGATTATCTAAAAAGAGTAATCAAGTGAAGTCTATCATAATGCAACCATGGGAGAGTTAACCTTTGTAGAGACTAAACCATAGTTTGAGTTAATGGTTTGGTTAATAAAAATCTTATGCAAAAAAAAATGAGTGGACTTTGTCAAATATGCTTAAAGCTTCATGAAGCTTCAAGCCAAGACAAAGAAAGCCACCATTTTGTTTTACCAAAATAAATAAAAAGCCAAACCATTATCTTAAATATAATGTAAGTCATACACACACACAATATTGCATGTATCATCAATCATGATACAAACTAGTGCACAAACATATATCACATAAACAACTTGTGCACATCAAGTGAGAAAATCAATCTTAAGTGAAACAATACTAATTAATGTAAAGTAATATATCAAACATATAATTATACATTAAATCATTAAATCGACACTTGATTTAATGATCCGGTCATATCGCATATAACCGACTAATATCTAGTGTATCAATATATCGAATCAACACTTGATTCGATAACCCGGCTATATCTCATATAACCGACCGATTATACAAATCGCGAGAATAGAATACAGTATCACATACTGGTATTATTCTCGGTACCGCACATATCTCATATGCGCTCCTATTTCGTTTCGCTTGAGCCAGGAAACCTCTGTGTAGGACTCTAAAGACTGGTCAAAACGCCGGCAGTAGATGGTGATCATATCAAACGCCGGTAGTAGGTTGTGATCCGCAAGCGGTCTGCTAAACGTAACGGCCACCCGTGTATTGAGCGATCAGAAGATCAACGAGCAAGCCTGCTCACACTCCTGTGAATCCAATCAGTAACACTTACCGCACAGTCCGGTCTGTCTGTCTGATATGTCGCATATCTTGCCTAGGGGTGGTTTACGTCAGACCCCAGTAGCTTGATAAGTCATGCCGATGTAAGGTCCATAAAGAGCATGAAACTACTGATAACACTTACCAGTAAATCACAACAACCCTGGCCATGGATTTCTAGTTATGGCCAGTCGAGCATAGCGCAACATCAACCCCCAATACCGGGAGGGACGAATCCCCTCCTATCGCTCATTGCCTCCATGTGACTCGGGACTGTACCCAAAAACCTCCTGTTTGCACGACTCGGTAGAGCCATGGTAGGGTGGAAATCAAAGCACAGAGGGAGACACACAAGACTCTATGACGATCTCGGGTCAACAGACTAAGCTGTACCAGTGTCACCAGAGAACTGCCATCTGACGTGAGGTATAATACCATTTAGGAGTTCTCGGCGAGTCCGTTCAGTGTACTCAGTCTCCACTGAGCTCCCGCATACCATCTCTGATGTCAAACACAAATGGATATGGGAACATCCATCGCCTATTATGGGTCGAGAAGATATACGCTAGTCTACTCTGGAATATCGATGCCCCCTATCGATATTACCACGACTAGGAACATTAAAGCATGTACTCATGGACTACCCAGGCCCCACTAGTACGATCTACATCATAATCCTGGAAGTCGAGTACACATCCTAAGGGCTTTATCAACATGTAACAGAGAGACAATAAGTATACATGTTAAGATAAAGAGCAACCAGATAGCGTACTATCTTGTCGAGCAAGAAAGTCCTACCTATATATGTCCCAGCATCCACTACATTATACATCTTATGTACAGTAATGGCCTCTAGGGCATACATATAACTAACAATCTCCCACTTGCACTAGGGCCATCTGTAGCAGTGGTTGCAGTATCTCACACTCAACCATCCCATAAAAGTCTCTCTCTGGGAAAAGGCCTTTGCGAGTGGACCCGCCGTGTTGTCCTCTGAGTCTACTCTCCTAACCTCGATCATCCTGGAGATCAACTATCTCCATGATCAGGTGATACTGCCTTGGAATATGTCTGGGTCACTGATGGGACCGTGGTTCCTGGGTCAAAACCACACTTCCATTGGCGCACAATGGTAGGAACCTAGTTCGTCTCATGAACTAATATACACCCAAACTTCCTCTTTGGTAGTATCTTTGATAGCGATGTCACCATCCTTCATTGTCTAGTTTGCCACGGTATCTATCTTAGAACTCTTCCAACATACCGTCCCTCTACTGAGGGTAAAGACAATGCCTGTGACTAACCTTCAGTCGACCTTACCACCCTAGAAGCATTCCAGTGATTCTTCCTAGGATCGATCGATACCATCTCGCTACACCTAGTGAGAATCCTAACATCCATTTAGATCTATCTCATAGATCCAAAACCCAGGATTTAGGAGGTATCACTTTGATCCTATATGGAGAATCCTTGTGATAAGAGGAGATTGACCGAGTGTAGCATATGAGACTCTTTTTCTATCAAGAGTATGGCATCTCCGTACTATACGAGAATGACTACCATACCCTCTACTACCCTTTTTGTATATACAAGGTTCATCTACCATTTTGATGAAGTCAAACTGTTTGACCACCACATCAAAACAGATGTTCCAACTCCGCGATGCATGCTTTAACTTTTAAAGCAACTTGCACACGTTTCCGCTGCTCCCACTGTCAACGAAGCCCTCTGGCTGTGTACTTATAGACATTCTCTTCTAAATCATTATTTAGAAAAGCAGTCATGACACCCAACCACCAGATATCATAGTTATGGTATATAGCAATGGCAAGTAGGATCTGGGTGGACTTAAGCATAGCTACTGGAAAAGGTTTCATCATTATCCATGCCTGGTCGATGACGAGAACCTTTAACAAGTCTAGCTTTGAAAGTCTCAACTTTTCCATCTACACCAAGTAATCTTCTCAAGATATACTTGCTCCTGATAGGGATTTAACCTTTCAGATATAGCAACCAAAATCCATACTTTGTTTGTGTATATAGATTCCATCTCAGATCTCTTAGCATCCAGCCATTCTTAAAGAGTCCCCACTCTTGATGGCCTGCTCGAAACTAGTTAGGTCATCATCTCATGATGCAATCCTCGCTCCCACTGTCATTGAGAAGCCGAAGTATCTCTCAGGCGGATAAGGAACCCTTCTAGATCGACGGAGAGGCTGAAGTTCGTCGGGGACTATTCAATCTTTTGGTTCTACCAAATCATCAGCTGTAGTTTGTATAGCTGGAACTCCTTCCAGTTCTACAGAACTGACCTTGCCTCGAGCTTGTTTGGATTTTGCTTTTAGATATAGGCAGGACAACCCAAAATCTTAACTCTGTTAAAAGATGGGCTCTTCCCATACCATATCACATATGGAGTGGTAGGCATTGATTTGGTTGGAACCTAATTCAATAGGTATGCAGCTTCCCCAAGCGCATAACCACCAAAAGAAAATAGGTAACTCAGTAGTACTCATCATAGAGCGCATCATATCTCATAGGGTGCGATTGCTTCGCACGGATACACCGTTGTGCTGTAGTGTATACGGAGGAGTATTGCTGAAAGAGAATCTCATTCTCCTTTAGAATAGTCCAGGATCTCCAACCCTAAGTATTCTCCTCCCTGATCTTATCAAAGGACATAATACTTATACCAGTATTGGTTCTCTACTTCTATCTTATATTCTTTGAAGTTCTTAAAAAGCTACAGACATGTGTTTCAACAGGAACATGCGTCCGAATCTTGAGAGATCATCATTGAATGTAAGGAAGTATAAAGAACCAGCCCTGGAATTTGTAGACTGGGGACCTACATACATTACTATGTATCAGTCCCAAGAGTTCACAAACTCTTTCTCTGTTTCCAGTAAACGGAGCTATGGTCATCTTATCTTTGTGACATGACTGGCAAGTTTCACAAGATGTAAATTCAAACTGATTTAAATATGCATCTAAATGTAACTTAGCTAGTCAGTTCGCGACCCAGTCTGCAATGCCTCAAGAAGGATTCGTTTATTTCTAAACTCTTCCTCTTGTGTGTGTTCTGTACGTTAAGAACTGTGGTTTGATTTAGAATGTATATGCTTTTAGATAACGTGCCTGAACCGATCAACTATTGATATAGAAAATGTTCAAAATATTATCCAACAATACAAAATTATATCCTTCTTTAGAAAATAAAGAGACTGATATGATGTTGTATATTAGGTTCGATATCAAATAACATTCGTTCAGAATCAATGTATTTAGTAATACAGGGTGTTAACTGCCAACACCTTGGCTGCAACAATTGCACTGTTTTCAACTTTTGAAACTTATCACCCGTTCTCAGTTCTCTACCTATCTGTAGCCCATGCAACAAATTACATATATAGGATCCTGATCTGGTACCTCATACCCAGGATGTAAAGGATACCGAGAAACAGTTCTTTGTAATGAACACACCCGAAGAAGATGCATCATCATGCACTTTCTTCGTTTGGGCGGCATAGGAATCCTGGTATTCCCCAATTTCCTGCTCGGTCTTATAACAATTATAAGTTGGAGCGGGATCAACGTTCCCTAGCTCAGTATAGCAAGCTGGTTCAGTCAATACATTCATATTATTATCTTGATTAAGGCATGGCATGGTCGCTACCTGGAGAGAGAGAGAAGAAAACACTCTGCGTGCGCTCTTGCAAGATTAGATTGGTTATATATTTTATCTAATCAGGATGGCTCCTACAGTTTTTATCAAATCTTCCTTCAAACCCTAAAAGGAAAGACTAGCCGGGATTAATTATACTCTACAAGTTCGCCAATCTTTCAGCCAGGACAGTACTGGTACTTTGAGGGAGGTTCCCCGTGCTTCCGCACGGACCTAATTAAAATAAACCTCGTTTTTCCAAGGGCGTAACCCCGTTGACACCTTTCTAGACACCTACTTGATCGGCTAATTATAAAGTGCAAAACTCTCCCAGGTGTAACTATTACTCGCAGTGGGTATCAGGATCCAACTATCATATAGAAGGTATGCAATCTCATTGAAAATTTCAACACTTGAAACTCCCGATAATGGTTTTTACCCTTAGTACTTATAACCTTAACTATGGTCAACAAATCATAAGTACTAGTCAATTTCAGTTAGTTATATGTATGACCTAGAGACCATTGCTATACATAGGATATATATTGTAGTGGATGCTGGGACATATATAGGGAGGACTTTCTTGCTCGACATGATAGTATGCTATATGGTTGCTCTTTACCTTAACGTGTATACTGATTGTCTCCCTGTTACATGTTGGTAAAGCCCTTAGGATGTGTACTTGACTACCTGGACTATGATGCAGATCATACTAGTGGGGACATGGTAGTCCATAAGTACATCCTTCAAGGTCCCTAGTCGTGGGTGTATCGAGACGGGGTATCGATATACCAGTGTAGACTAGCGTATACCTTCTCGACCCATACAGATGGGAGATGGATGATCCCATATCCATTGGTGTTTGACATCAGAGATGATATACGGGTGCTCAGTGGAGACTGGGTACACTGGACGGACTCGCCGAGAACACCCAGATGGTATTATACCTGACGTCAGATGGCAGTTCTCTGGTGACACTGGTACAGAGTAGTCTGTTGACCCGAGATCGTCATAGAGTCTTGTGTGATTCCCACTGTGCTTTGATTTCCACCTTACCACGTCCAAGAGGGCGTGCAAAACGGTGGTTTTTGGGTACAGTCCCGAATCACATGGAGGCAATGAGCGATAGGAGGGGATTCGTCTCTCCCGGTATAGGGAGTTGATGTTGCGCTGTGTTCGATTGGCTATAACCGAAAATCCCTGGCCAGGGTTGCTGAGATTTACTGGTAAGTGTTACCTGTAGTTTCTCGAACTGTTATAGACCTCATATCGACACGACTTATCGAGCTATTTGGGTCTGACGTTTACCACCCCTAGGCAAGATATGGACATATCAGACGACGAGACCGGACTGTACGGTAAGTGTTACTGGTTGGATTCACAGGTGTGTGAGCGGTCTTGCTCGTCGATCTTCTGATCGCTCAATACCCGGGTGGCCGTTACGTTTAGCAGACCGCTTGCGGCTTATGGGTGCTTGATATGATCATCATCTGCTGCCGGCGTATTGACGAGTCTTTAGAGTCCTACACAGAGGTTTCCTGGCTCAAGCGAAACGAAATAGGAGCGCATATGAGATATGTGCGGGACCGGGAATAATGCGTGTATGTGATACCGTATTCCATTCTCGCGATGAATGTATCGAATGGTTGTATGTGATATAACCTAGTTATCGAATCAAGGATTGATTCGATAAGTCGATACATTGGATACTAGTCGGTTATATGCGACATGACCGGATGATTGAATCAAGTGTTGATTTAATGATTTAATATATAATTATATATTTGATATATTACTTTGCATTAACTAGTATTGGTTCACTTTAAAAGGATTTTCTCACTTGATGTACACAAGTTGTATATGTGATATACTTTTGTGCACTTGTTTGTATCATGTTTGATGATACATGCTCACTTGGGTTTGTGTAAAGGATTAAACCATGGTTATGTAATTTTTAGGGTTTTGATTTTATTAACTATTTATTTATTTATTATTCCTTTTTGAAAGATAAAGAGAAAATGGTGGCTTTCTTTGTTTGTTGTTGAAGCTTCATGAAGCTTTGACTAAGTGATCATTTTGTCTTCATGCTTAACCCTAACCATTCAAACTAACCATAGTTCATTCTCTACACTTGACCATGGTTGATATATGATAAGTATTCATTTTATTTTCTTTTTGAAGAAGACTTATCACATTATCTTCTTCTTCTTCTCCTTCTTCAACATAAAGAAAGCTTGCCTCCATCAATGGCAACTTGAGAAAAAGAGTGAGAAATCCAATTCTAAAGTGAACCCACTTCCTATTTCTTCATCCTCTACCACTTGAAAAGTAGTATAGGGTGTTTTCTTCCCAAGTTTCATGGCTTGGTGAAGTTGGAGCTTGATCTTGTGTTGCCTCGACGTAGATCATCTTCGGCATCGAAGTCGATGACCTAGCCCGCCCATTTCTCCGATGAAGCCGATACTAGAGTCATGGATTCGACTTGGACAGCGAGGGGACTTCATCACGGAGCCATGGAGATGGAGGACCGGATCTACGAAGGTTGTAGCCCCTTCCCTTTAGCTATAAATTCGTTTATTTGCATCGTTTTCGCCTAAACTCTAGTCAACGTTCCGTATTAGGGTTTCTCGGCACTTGTAAAATTTGAATTTGGCATGGTTGATGCCTTGTAAGACCTCTAGTGTGTGCCTAGGAACCCTACAGTGGTATCAGAAACTAGCTAGAGCCTTAGGCGATGTGTAGACGACGTTTGAAATCCGAACGAACATCAAAACCCTAATCCAAAATGCTCTCTGGACTTTTTTCAAAAACTGGGTTTTTTCCCGATTAAAAATGCTTAAAAAATTCAGCAGGGAATTATAAGAATTACGGTGCAAAAATTACCTAATGATGTGTCTAAAGCACGGCGGAACCGCGGCATTAGCATGGCTAATGCGGCGGTTCCGCGGCCAGTTAGTCTCTTCAGTCAACCATTTTTGCACAGCAACTTCTTAATTTGAATGCTGAGTTTTATGGGAATTTTTAATATTTACTCAAGAGTTGAATATTCTGGGTTGTATTGGAAGTTCGTAGATTCGATCGGATTATCAAACTTTGTCTATGTGTTTTCCGGATATTTTAGAATATGTTAAAAAGTTCGACCGGATATAAATACCCACTTTTTCCCCTGCCGGGAAATTTCCAATTGTTGGATTTTTCCGTAGTTTAACGACGTTCTAAGTAGTGCAAGTAACGCGATAGTCCCTCTAGAAGACAACAAACCTTAACTCGATTATGTGACCGTCTTGAACTGCCCTTTGAACCTTCGGGTTTGGGGCAGTACGGCGTGCCACATGTGAGGCGTTGGCTTGACCCTTCTACGGCTGGACCGTTGGTACTGAGGCACGAAGTGAATGTTTTAAAACTTATTTCATGTGTTGAGCTGTTTCGGGAAAACTTGGGTGTTCGATTGCTCGATCGGAAAGTTTAACATTTTCTATTTATCTGGAATGTGATACAATATTTGGAATTCACAAGTAGTTATGAGATAACTGAATGAATGTTATAAATCTAGCGGTTTAGTCTCACTTGATCGGTTGCCACGGAATTTTGATGTTATCAAAAGTCCGTCGCAATCACGTAGCATACGCGGATACTCGCCGGGTAAACTTAATAGACAACCTCACTCAATAGCCCCGACCAAGTGACAGTAGGAGAACGCCGTCGCCGAAAGCATCCGTAAGGGTGCTCGCGGTAGCGGTGTTCCGCCTTGATGCACTTCGTCGACGGTATCAGGGGTGCGGCCGCCTACTAAAGTTTGCGAGGAGTATTCAATCAGGATGTCGGGAATCTTGTTGAATTGCCCGACTTGATATTGAAAAGAGTTTTCGATAATGAGACTAAAATGAGGGGTTTATAATGGTTAGGCATGCGATGTTTAAGGAATTCATTTGATTAGGCATGCGATGTCTATGCAAGTTGCGGATTCCAACTGTTGTAGTTTTACACTTTCTTTTCTGTGACCGTAAGTGTAATATGTGATATCGCCGGTTTCATTGCTATATGTCAACGACAATTGGGATATGCATGTTTACTTACATTGATTACATGTGATGTTATGTGTTGCTGGATATGTTATATTGGATCGTCGTGTTCGAATAGCCGGGAGGTTTTTATGTGAGATGGGTGTTTTTCATTTTCATTCATGTAAAAACTTGTATGTAATATTCTTTTATTGGGGCACTTCCTGGTTGCGGATGATGTCACCATTTGTATATTATTTACTTTTCTGCACTAGGATAGACCCAAGAAGGGGAGCACAAGTAACCGGGTTCTAGGGTCCAGTGGGAGACCATCTCGAGGAGTCCAGTCCGGGTCTCCTAACTCTAGAATTGGTAGGGTTGCTTGCCGCTCTCGTAGGGATCTAGGGGTGTGGGTTTGGCTATTCATCACGACCGTAGAATCCGTGTTTTATACTGGCTCGTATTGAAAACACAGGCGTCCTAGTATATCCAATATTTCATATGATTCTTCTGCTGCGATATCTGTGATGTGATCATGTGATGTTCTGTGATAGATACTGTATATAGTATATATGATATATTATATAGGCGTTACTTATGTTTTACACCTGTGCTAGCCCTGCCCCGCTCTGTCGTTAGTTACCTAACCTAACGGTGCACGAGGGGACATCGAGGCGAATGCGGATGGCATAAGTGTACGTCGTATTTATCTGTGATGTTTAGGTATTTAAATGATGGGACTTCATTAATGTGATTAATGAAAGTAAAAGAAACCTAAAGATGTTGTGGAATCGAATTTCAAAATAAAAAAGATAGCTACAGTTCAGTTCTTGCTTTGCACAGAGGTATATGTGATATATCCTGCACCTTATTCGATGAGGAAAGGACCGAGATCCCTTCACCGGGAGTGACTCCTTTAGCAATAACTGGCAGATGCTACACACTCGATTTGTCTTTTGATTGCTTTTAAGAGTTTTTGCTTTGCACAGTGATATATATGATATATCCCGCACCTCATTCGACGAGGAAAGGACCGATGATCCCTTCACCGGGAGTGACCCCTTTAGCAAAACTAGAAAAGCATCAAAAACACTCCATTTCAAAATCATTTGATTCTACAACGATATCAAGTTCATTACGCAATAGGTTTTCAGAAAAACCTGCCGTAGCCCTCCGTCATTTCAGATAAGTAGTAGTTAGTATTCGTGCTGCGTTTGTTGGCCTTTGTCAAGGCGTAGTGTGCGGTAGCTAACTGGTGCTTATCTGCTTATGTATATGATGCAGATTGGATTAGGGTAGTCGTGCGACCTTGTTGGCCTTTGTCAAGGGCCGTGCGGGTGGGTTTATTTCTATCAAGAAATGACGGGTTGAACTTGACTAGCAGCCTATGATTTGTTGGCCTTTGTCAAGGTCATAGGAGGCTTGGGGCAAAATTATCGGGAATTTCAAGTGTTGAAATTTGCAATGAGATTGCATACCTTTTATGAGATAGTTGAATCCCGATACCCACTGCGAGTTATTGTTACTCCTGGGAGAGTTTTACACATTACAATTAGCCGATCAAGTAGGTGTCTAGAAAGCTGTCAACGAGTTTACGCCTTTGGGAAAACGAGGTTTACATTAATTAGGTTCGTGCGAAAGAACGGGGGACCTCCCTCAAAGTACCGACACTGGCCTGGCGGAAAGATTGGCGAACTTGTAGCATGTAATTAATCCCGGCTAGTCTTTCCTTTTAGGGTTTGAAGGAAGATTTGATAAAAACAGTGGGAGCCATCCTGATTAGATAAAATAATAACCAATCTATTCTTGCAAGAGCGCACGCTGAGTGTTTTCTTCTCTCTCTCTCCAGGTAGCGACCATATCACGCCTTAATCAAGATAATAAAACGGATTATTGACCGAACCCGATTGTTATACTGAGCTGGGGAACGTTGGTCCCGCTCCAACTTATAATTGTTATAAGACAGAGCAGGAAATAGGGGATTACCAGAATTCCCGTGCCGCCCAAACGAAGAAAGTGCATACTGATGCATCATCTTCGGGTGTGTTCGTTACAAAGAACTGTTTCTCTGTATCCTCTACGTCCTAGGTATTTGATACCGGATCAGGATCCCAGATATGTAATCTGTTACATAGGGCTACAGATAGGTAGAGAACTGAGAATGGGTGATAAGTTTCATGAGGCAGAAAACGGGGCAAGTGTTGCAGCCAAATCTGTTGGTCACTGTCACCCTGTATTACCAAAACATTGATTCTGAACGAATGTTATTGATACCGAACCTGATACACAAAATCATGTCAGTCTCTTTTAGTAAAGAAATGATAAAATTTTGTATTGTTGGATAATGTTTTGAACATTTCCTATATCAAAAGTTGATCGGTTCAGGCACGTTATCTAAAAGCGTTGATGTTCTAAATCAAACTACAGTTCTTAGTATACAGAACACACACAAGAGGAAGAGTTCAAAAATGAACGAATTGTTCTTGAGGTATTGCAGACTGGGTCATATCAATGCGACCCGACTAGCTGAAGTTACATATAGATGCATATTTAAAATCTGTTTGAATTCACATCTTATGAAACTTGCCAGTCATGTCACAAAGATACGATAACCATAGCTCTGTTTACTGAAAACAGAGAAAGAGTTGGTAAACTCTTGGGATGATACATGTTGATGTATGTAAGGTCCCCTGTCTATATATGCCAGGACTGGTTCTTTGCACTTCGTTACATTCTCTGATAATCTCTCAAGATTCAGACATATGTTCCTGTTGAAACACAAGTCCGAACCTTTTGAGATATTCACAGAATATGATTTAGAAGTAGAAAACCAAAACACGGGTATAAGTATTATGTCCTTTGATCGAAGAGGAGAATACTTGAGCACGGAAATCCTGGATTATTCTAAAGGAGAATGTGATTCTCTCTCAGCATCACTCCTCCGTATACACCATAGCATGATGGTATATCGGGGCGGAGAAATAACACCTATGTGATAAGGTGTGCTCTATGATGAGTACTACTGAGTTACCTATTTCCTTTTGGGAGTTATGCACTTGAAAAGCTGCATACCTATTGAATAGGGTTCAAATCAAATCAGTTGCCTACCACTTCATATGTGATATGGAAAGGGAAGAGCCCATGTCTTAAGCTAGTTAAGATTTTGGGTTGACCGGCCTATGTCTAAAAGCATAATCCGGACAAGCTCGAGGCAAGGTCTGTTATGTACAACGGGAAAGGTTCCAGCTATACAAACAACAGCAAATGATTTGGTAGAACCAAAGGATTCAGTAGATTCCAACGAACCTCAGCCTCTCCGCCGATCTAGTAGGGTTCCTCACCCACCTGAGAGATATTTCGGTTTCTCTATGACAGTGGGAGCGAGGATTGCATCATGAGATGATGACCCAACTAGTTTCGAGCTGGCCATCAGGAGTGGGACTCTATAAGAATGGCTGGATGCTTACTGATCTTAGATGGAATCCTTATACACCAACAAAGTATGGACTTTGGTTGCTATATCTGAAGGGTTAAATCCCCATCAGGAGCAAGTATATCTTGAAAAGATTACCTGGTGTAGATGGAAAAGTTGAGACTTTCAAAGCTAGACTTGTTAATGTTTTTCGTCATCGACCAGGCGTGGATAATGATGAAACCTTTTCAAGTAGCTCTGCTTAAGTCCATCCAGATCCTACTTGCCACGGCTACATACCATGACTAAGATATCTGGCGGTTGGGTGTCATGACTGCTTTTCTAAATGATGTTTTAGAAGAGAGAGTCTATAAGTACACAGTCAGAGGGCTTCGTAAACAGTGGGAGCAGCGGAACCGTGTACAAGATGCTTTATAAGATAAAGCAGGCATCGCGGAGTTGGAACATCTGTTTTGATGTAGTAGTCAAATAGTTTGACTTCATCAAAATGGTAGATGAACCTTGTATATACAAAAAGGTAGTAGGGAGTATGGTGATGATCCTCGTAGAGTACGTGGATGATATACTCTTGATAGGGAAGGAGTTTCCTATGCTACACTCGGTCAATCTCCGCTTATCACAATGATTCTCCATATAGGATCAAAATGATACCTCCTAAGTCCTGGATTTTGGATCTATGACATAGATCTAAATGGATGTTAGGATTCTCACTAGTTGTAGTGAGAAGGTATCAATTGATTCTGGGGAGAATCACTGGAAAGGTTCCAGAGTGATAAGGACGACTGAATATCAGTCACAGGCATTGTTTTTACCCTCAGTGGAGGGACGGTATGTTGGAAGAGTTCCAAGCTAAATACCGTGGCTTACTAGACGATAAAGGCAGGATACATCACTACTTAAGATGCTACCAAAGAGGCAGTCTGGATGTATATTTGTTCATGAGATGAACTTAGTTCCTCCCATTGTGTCACAATGGAGTTGTGGCTTATGCCAAAGAACGCCGGTCCCATCTGTGATCCAGACATATTCTAAGGCAGTGTCACCTGATCATGGAGATGGTTGATCTCCAAGGGATCAAGGTTAGGAGAATACACTCAGAGGACAACACGGCGGATCCACTCACAAAGGCCTTTTCCCAGAGAGAGACTATTATGGGATGGTTGAGTATGAGATACTACAACCACTGCTATCAGATGGCCCTAGTGCAAGTGGGAGATTGTTAGTTATATGTATGCCCTAGAGGCCATTGCTATATATAGGATATATATTGTAGTGGATGCTGGGACATATATAGGGAGGACTTTCTTGCTCGACATGATAGTATGCTATCTGGTTGCTCTTTACCTTAACGTGTATACTGATTGTCTCTCTGTTACATGTTGGTAAAGCCCTTAGGATGTGTACTTGACTACCTGGACTATGATGCAGATCATACTAGTGGGGACATGGTAGTCCATTAGTACATCCTTCAAGGTCCCTAGTCGTGGGTGTATCGAGACGGGGCATCGATATACCAGTGTAGACTAGCGTATACCTTCTCGACCAATACAGATGGGCGATGGATGATCCCATATCCATTGGTGTTTGACATCAGAGATGATATACGGGTGCTCAATGGAGACTGGGTACACTGGACGGACTCGCCGAGAACTCCCAGATGGTATTATACCTTACGTCAGATGGCAGTTCTCTGGTGACACTGGTACAGAGTAGTCTGTTGACCCGAGATCGTCATAGAGTCTTGTGTGATTCCCACTGTGCTTTGATTTCCACCTTACCACGTCCAAGAGGGCGTGCAAAACGGTGGTTTTTGGGTACAGTACCGAATCACATGGAGGCAATGAGCGATAGGAGGGGATTCGTCTCTCCCGGTATACGGAGTTGATGTTGCGCTGTGTTCGATTGGCTATAACCGGAAATCCCTGGCCAGGGTTGCTGAGATTTACTGGTAAGTGTTACCTGTAGTTTCTCGAACTGTTATAGACCTCATATCGACACGACTTATCGAGCTATTGGGGTCTGACGTTTACCACCCCTAGGCAAGATATGCGACATATCAGACGACGAGACCGGACTGTACTGTAAGTGTTACTGGTTAGATTTACAGGAGTGTGAGCGGGCTTGCTCGACGATCTTCTGATCACTCAATACCCGGGTGGCCGTTACATTTAGCAGACCGCTTTCGGCTTGTGGGTGCTTGATATGATCATCATCTGCTGCCGGCGTATTGACGAGTCTTTAGAGTCCTACACAGAGGTTTCCTGGCTCAAGCGAAGTGAAATAGGAGCGCATATGAGATATGTGCGGGACCGGGAATAATGCGTGTATGTGATACCGTATTCCATTCTCGCGATGAATGTATCGAATGGTTGTATGTGATATAACCTAGTTATCGAATCAAGGATTGATTCGATAAGTCTATACATTGGATACTAGTCGGTTATATGCGACATGACCGGATCATTGAATCAAGTGTTGATTTAATGATTTAATGTATAATTATATATTTGATATATTACTTTGCATTAACTAGTATTGGTTCACTTTAAAAGGATTTTCTCACTTGATGTACACAAGTTGTATATGTGATATACTTTTGTGCACTTGTTTGTATCATGTTTGATGATACATGCTTACTTGGGTTTGTGTAAAGGATTAAACCATGGTTATGTAATGTTTAGGGTTTTGATTTTATTAACTATTTATTTATTTATTATTCCATTTTGAAAGATAAAGAGAAAATGGTGGCTTTCTTTGTTTGTTGTTGAAGCTTCATGAAGCTTTGACTAAGTGACCATTTTGTCTTCATGCTTAACCCTAACCATTCAAACTAATCATAGTTCATTCTCTACACTTGACCATGGTTGATATATGATAAGTATTCATTTTGTTTTCTTTTTGAAGAAGACTTATCATATTATCTTCTTCTTCTTCTCATTCTTCAACATAAAGAAAGCTTGCCTCCATCAATGGCAACTTGAGAAAAAGAGTGAGAAATCCAATTCTAAAGTGAACCCACTTCCTATTTCTTCATCCTCTACCACTTGCCAAGTAGTATAGGGTGTTTTCTTCCCAAGTTTCATGGCTTGGTGAAGTTGGAACTTGATCTTGTGTTGCCTCGACGTAGATCATCTTCGGCATCGAAGTCGATGACCTAGCCCGCCCATTTCTCCGATGAAGCCGATGCTAGAGTCATGGATTCGACTTGGACAGCGAGGGGACTTCATCACGGAGCCATGGAGATGGAGGACCGGATCTACAAAGGTTGTAGCCCCTTCCCTTTAGCTATAAATTCGTTTATTTGCATCATTTTCGCCTAAACTCTAGTCAACGATCCGTATTAGGGTTTCTCGGCACTTGTAAAATTTGAATTTGGCATGGTTGATGCCTTGTGAGACCTCTAGTGTGTGCCTAGGAACCCTACAAGTTCTACTCGTCATTTCGTGATCAATTAGACCCACCCACATGACCCTTAACTAAGGTCAACAAAGTCACATGACTGTCCTAACTAATCGCATCATATGCAGTGTAGGAAGACATCACTTAGCTACCGTACACTGTGCCTTAACTAAGGTCAACAAACACAGCACGAATACTAAGTACTCTACTTCCTAAAATGACGGAAGGGTTGCGGATGGTTTTTAAGAAAACCTTTAACGCTTTGAACTTGATCTCGCTGCGGAATCAAATGATTTAAAATGGAGTTTTTTTTGAAGCTTTTGCTAGTTTCGCTAAAGAGGTCACTCCCGGTGAAGGGATCTCGGCTCTTTCCTCGTCGAATGAGGTGCAGGATATTCACAATACCACTATGCAAAGCAAGAACTAGAAAAGCAGTCAAAATACAAACCGAAGGTTGTAGCATCTGCTTATTATTGCTAAATAGGTCACTCCCGGTGAAGGGATCTCGGCTCTTTCCTCGTCGAATGAGGTGCTGGATATTCTACAAGGAACACCGCTATACAAAGCAACAACTAGAGCTACCTAATTTTTGAAATTCGATTCCACAACATCTTTTAGGTTTATTTTCTTTCATTAATCTCATTAATGAATTTCCCATCATTTAAGTCCACCTAAACATCACAGATAAATACAACGTACACTTATGCCATCCGCATTCGCCTCGATGTCCCGTCTGCACCGTTAGGTTAGGTAACTAATGGCAGAGCGGGGTAGGGCTAGCGCGGGTGTAAAACATAAGCAACGTCTATATAATATATCATATATACTATATACAATATCTATCTGAACATATCACATGTCACATCCCAGATAATGCAGCAGAGAACAACAAATGAAATATTGGATATACTAGGATGTCCGTGTTTTATTTTGAGCCTATATAAAACACGGATTCCACAGTCCTGATGAATAGCCAAACCCACATCCCTAGACCCCTACGAGAGCAGCAAGCAACCCTACAAATTCTAGTGTTAGGAGACCCGGACTCGACTCCTCGAGATGGTCTACCACTGGACCCTAAAACCCGGTTACTTGTGCTCTCCTCCTGGGTCTATCTTAATGAGGAAAAGTAAATTATATACATCAACGGTGGCAACTTCCTCAGCCCGGAAGTGCCCCAAATAAAAGAATATTACATACAAGTTTTTACATGAATGAAAATGAAAAACACTCATCTCACATAAAAACCCCCGGCTATTCAAACACGACAATCCAATATAACATATCCAGCAACACATAACATCACATGTCATCAACGTAAGTAAATATGCGTATCCCAATTGTCGTTGACATATAGCAACGAAACCGGCAATACTCCACATATTACATTTATGGTCGCAGAAAAGAAAGTGAAAAACTACAATTGTTGGAATCCGCAACAACCTTAGACATCATAATCCCGTAATATCTCATATTGCGGATTTCATGCCTAACAAAAGAATTCCTTAGACATCGCATGCCTAACAATTATAAACCCTGCATTTTAGTCTCGATATTGAAAACACTTTCCAAAAATCAGTCGGGCAATTCAACAAGATTCCCGAAATTCCGATCAAATGCTCGTCGAAAATTTTAGTAGACGGCGGCACCCCCGATAAGTGCGGAAAACCGCGGCCGCAAGTACCCGGACGGATGCTTTTTGGCTATGGAGTTCTCCTATAGTCACTTGGTCGGGGTTATGGGGTGTGGCTATCTAGTAATGTTACCCGGCGAATATACGAACACACAAAGTGATTGCGACGGACTTTTGATCGCATCAAAATCCCGTGGCAACCGATCGAATGAGACTGAATTGCTAGACTTATAAAATTCAAATGTTGTTGATTCCAAATATTGTATCACAATGTACTAGACGATGTTTAACGTTTCGATCGAATCAACAAATCCGTAAAACTCCCAATGAGCTCAACATTTGAGCGAAGTTAAAGTATCCAAAACGTGCCATAGTACCTATGATCCAGCCGTAGAAGGGGTAAACCAACACCTCACCTATCACACCGTGAAACCACGGCAAACCCTAAGGTTCAAACCGCGGTTCTGAGGGCACAGAATCGAGTTAAGGTTTATATGTTCTTCTAGAGGGTCCATAGAGTTACTTGCATGAACATTGAATATAATTAACTTAGAAAAATTCCAACACTTGGAAATTTCAGAGGGGGTTATGGGGCTCTGTTTGAAATTCTTTCGTAGTGTTAAACATAGCCTAGGTTACCATCACAAAGTTAAATTATACGACTACGAAACACTCCGTTTTGGTCCTATATCAAAATTTGCATCACAAGAAAATTTGGACCAAGCAAACAATACCAAAAACCCCACAATCAAAAGTATAGTGCACAGAAAGAATTTGGGACCCTAAGGATCCGAGGAGGCCGGCCAGAGAGGGGGTATCGGTTCATTTCCGAGGGAATGATCCCATGTTTTTTCTGTGCACTCCTAGTATCTCATACATCACTCTGCACATGTTTGCAAAATTTTTACAAACCTTTAAAATTTCGACAGAGAGCAAAACTGCAGGGTTTTAGAAACTGTTTTACAGAGTTGTTTCGGTTTCGTATTACTTCTAATATCGTCTAAGTTTCTAGTTAGGCTCTGATACCATGTTGGAATTCCTTAGCACCTAGTCTAGGGTTTGCAACCATCACACATGCCACAACAATAAAAATAGGGTGTGCTAAGCAATCAACCAACGACACTACTAGAAAACTAAGGTAACAAAAGAGTAATCTACCATTACAAATAGAAGTGTATAAAAATACAAACTTTGTAGATCCGGTCCTTCACTTCTAAAGCTCCATGTTGACGTCCCTTCACTGCGATCATCGAGATCACGAACTCTAGAGATGGTTTCCTCGAAGAAATGAACGGGCTAGCTGGTTGACTTCGAGGCCGAAGATGATCTAAGTTGAGGAGACTCAAACTCAAGCTCCATCTTCACTAGGTCATAAACTTTGTGAAGAGAACACCCTAAACTAAATGGCAAGTAGTAGAGGATGACGAAATAGGAAGTGGGTTCACTTTGGATTTTGATTTCTCACTTTATTTCTTCACTTGAAAATTTCTAGCAAGCTTTTCTTCTTGAATGAAGAAGAAGAAGAAGAAGAAAGAATATGAATAATGAATTATCTAGAAAGAGTAATCAAGTGAAGTCTATCATAATGCAACCATGGATGAGTTAACCTTTGTAGAGACTAAGCCATAGTTTGAGTAAATGGTTTGGTTAATAAAAATCTTATGCAAAACAAAATGAGTCGACTTTGTCAAATATGCTTAAAGCTTCATGAAGCTTCCAGCCAAGACAAAGAAAGTGACTATTTTGTTTTACCAAAATAAATAGAAAGCCAAACCATTATCTTAAATATGGTGTAAGTCATACACACACCTAAGTTTGCATGTATCATCAATCATGATACAAACTAGTGCACAAACACATATCACATATACAACTTGTGCACATTAAGTGAGAAAATCAATCTTAAGTGAACCAATACTAGTTAATATAAAGTAATATATCAAATATATAATTATACATTAAATCATTAAATCAACACTTGATTTAAGATCCGGTCATATCGCATATAACCGACTAATATCTAGTGTATCAATATATCGAATCAACACTTGATTCGGTAACCCGGCTATATCTCATATGTTAGTTATATGTATGCCCTAGAGGCCATTACTATACATAGGATGTATATTGTAGTGGATGCTTGGACATATATAGGGAGGACTTTCTTGCTCGACATGATAGTATGCTATCTGGTTGATCTTTACCTTAACGTGTACAATGATTGTCTCTCTGTTACATGTTGGTAAAGCCCTTAGGATGTGTACTTGACTACCTGGACTATGATGCGGATCATACTAGTGGGGACATGGTAGTCCATAAGTACATCCTTCAAAATCCCTAGTCGTCGGTATATCGAGACGGGGCATCGATATACCAGAGTAGACTAGCGTATACCTTCTCGACCCATACAGATGGGCGATGGATGATCCCATATCCATTGGTGTTTGACATCAGAGATGATATACGGGTGCTCAGTGGAGACTGGGTACACTGGTCGGACTCGCCGAGAACTCCCAGATGGTATTATACCTTACGTCAGATGGCAGTTCTCTGGTGACACTGGTACAGAGTAGTCTGTTGTCCCGAGATCGTCATAGAGTCTTGTGTGGTTCCCACTGTGCTTTGATTTCTACCTTACCACGTCCAAGAGGGCGTGCAAAACGGTGGTTTTTGGGTACAGTCCCGAATCACATGGAGGCAATGAGCGATAGGAGGGGATTCGTCTCTCCCGGTATACGGAGTTGATGTTGCGCTGTGTTCGATTGGCTATAACCGGAAATCCCTGGCCAGGGTTGCTGAGATTTACTGGTAAGTGTTACCAGTAGTTTCTCGAACTGTTATAGACCTCATATCGACACGACTTATCGAGCTATTAGGGTCTGACGTTTACCACCCCTAGGCAAGATATGCGACATATCAGACGATCAGACCGGACTGTACGGTAAGTGTTACTGGTTGGATTCACAGGAGTGTGAGCGGGCTTGCTCGTCGATCTTCTGATCGCTCAATACCCGGGTGGCCGTTACGTTTAGCAGACCGCTTGCGGCTTATGGGTGTTTGATATGATCATCACCTGCTGCCAGCGTATTGACGAGTCTTTAGAGTCCTACACAGAGGTTTCCTGGCTCAAGCGAAACGAAATAGGAGCGCATATGAGATATGTGCGGGACCGAGAATAATGCGTGTATGTGATACCGTATTTCATTCTTGCGATGAATGTATCAATTGGTTGTATGCGATACAACCTAGTTATCGAATCAAGGGTTGATTCGATAAGCCGATACATTGGATATTAGTCGGTTGTATGCGATATGACCGGATCGTTAAATCAAGTGTTGATTTAATGATTTAATGCATGATTATATATTTAATATATTACTTTGCATTAACTAGTATTGGTTCACTTTAAATGGATTTTCTCACTTGAATTGCACAAGTTGTATATGTGATATACTTTTGTGCACTTGATTGTGTCATGTTTGATGATACATGTTAACTTGGGTTTGTGTAAGACTTTAAACCATGTTTAAGTGAATGGTTAGGGTTTTGTTATCTTTTCTTAACCATTTATTTAGTTTATTTCCTTTTTAGGCAAGTAAAGAAATGGTTGATTTTTTGAAGCTTCATGAAGCTTTGAAAAAGTCTTCCATTTTTGTTTTCATGCCTAACATAACCATTCACCTAACCTTAGTTTAGTCTCTACACTTGACCATGGTTTGAATATGATAAGTATTCATTTTCTTTGTATTTTTCAAGACTTATCATATTTTTATTATTCATCTTCTTCTTCTTCTTCACATGAAGAAAGCTTGCCTTATCAATGTCAAGTGAAGAAATCAAGTGAGAAATTCAATTCTAAAGTGAACCCACTTCCTATTTCTTTATCCTCTATCTCTTGCCAAGTAGTATAGGGTGTTTTCTTCACAAGTTTTAAGACTTGGTGAAGTGGGAGCTTGATCTTGTGATGCCTCGACGTAGATCATCTTCGGCATCGAAGCCGATGACCAAGCCCGCCCATTTTTCCGATGAAGCCGATGCCAGAGTCCGGGATCCGATTTGGACAGCGGAGGGACATCATCGCGGAGCTATGGAGGTGGAGAACCGGATCTACAAAGGTTGTATTTCCGTTCTTTTAGTTAAGTTGTTAACTAGTTTCACTTTTCGCCTAGACATCTAGTTAACGATCCGTATTAGGGTTTCTCGGCACTTGTAATTTTTGAAATTGGCATGGTTGATGCCATGTGAGACCTCATTAGAGTGCCTAGGAACCCTACAGTGGTATCAGAGCCAAGCTAGAGCCTTAGGCGATGCTTAGACGATGTTAGAAACCCGATCGAACCGAAACCCTAAACCCAAAATTGCTCTCTGTACATTTTTTAATTTCGGGGATTTTTCCATATTAAAAATATGCAGAAAATTCATCAGGGAATTGTAAGAAGTACTGTGAAGCCCGTACCAAAGATTCCACAACATTGCGGCGGAACCGCGGCATTAGCATGGCTAATGCGGCGGTTCCACGGCAACTTTGTCCTTTCTCCCAGTAATTTTTGCACAGTAACTCTTAAATTTTATTTATGTATTTTCTGGGAATTTTTAATTTGACTCAAGAGTTGAGTGGTCTGGGGTTGTATTGGGAATCGTAGATTCGATCGGATTGTCAAACTTTGTCTATGTGGTTTTCCGGATATTTTAGAATATGTTAAAAAGTCCGACCGGATATAAATACCCAATCTTTCCCCTGTCGAAAAAAAAATTCCAAGTGTTGGATTTTTCTGTGGTTTAAGGACGTTCTAGGTAGTGCAAGTAACGTGATGGTCCCTCTAGAAGACAACAAACCTTAACTCGATTATGTGACCGTCTTGAACTGCCCTTTGAACCTTCGGGTTTGGGGCAGTACGGCGTGGCACATGTGAGGCGTTGGCTTGACCCTTCTACGGCTGGACCGTTGGTACTGAGACACGAAGTGAATGTTTTTAAACTTATTTCAAGTGTTGATCTGTTTCGGGAAAACTTGGGTGTTCGATTGTTCGATCGGAAAGTTTAACATTTTCTATTTATCCGGAATGAGATACAATAATTGGAATTCACAAGTAGTTATGAGATAACTGAATGAATATTATAAACCAAGCACTTTAGTCTCACTTGATCGGTTGCTGCGGAATTTTGATGCGATCAAAAGTCCGTCGCAATCACGTAGCGTACGCGGATACTAGCCGGGTAAACTTAATAGACAACCTCACTCCATAGCCCGACCAAGTGACTGTAGGAGAACCCCGTCACCGAAAGCGTCCGTTCGGGTGCTCGCGGCAGCGGTGTTCCGCCTTGGTGCACTTTGTCGACGGTATCGGGGGTGCGGCCGTCTACTAAAGTTTGCGACGAGCATTCAATCAGGTTGTCGGGAATCTTGTTGAATTGCCCGACTTAATATTGAAAAGTGTTTTCGATTTTGAGACTAAAATGCGGGGTTTATAATTGTTAGGCATGTGATGTCTAAGGTATTCATTTGATTAGGCATGCGATGTCTATGCAGATTGCGGATTCCAACTGTTGTAGTTTTACACTTTCTTTTCTGTGACCGTAAGTGTAATATGTGATATCGCCGGTTTCGTTGCTATATGTCAACGACAATTGGGATGCGCATATTTACTTACGTTGATGACATGTGATGTTATGTGTTGCTGGATATGTTATATTGGATCGTCGTGTTTGAATAGCCGGGGTTTTTTATGTGAGATGAGTGTTTTTCATTTTCATTCATGTAAAAACTTGTATGTAATATTCTTTTATTGGGGAACTTCCAGGTTGCGGAAGATGTCACCGTTTGTATATTATTTACTTTTCCACACTAGGATAGACCCAAGGAGGGGAGCACAAGTAACCGGGTTCTAGGGTCCAGTGGGAGACCAACTCGAGAAGTCGAGTCCGGGTCTCCTAACTCTAGAATTGGTAGGGTTGCTTGCCGCTCTCGTAGGGGTCTAGGGGGTGTGGGTTTGGCTTTTCATCGCGACCGTGGAATCCGTGTTTTATACTGGCTCGTATTGAAAACACGGACGTCCTAGTATATCCAATATTTCATATGTTTGTTCTGCTGCGATATCTGTGATGTGATCATGTGATATGTTCTGTGATGGATACTTTATATAGTATATTTGATATATTATATAGGCGTTACTTATGTTTTACACCCGCGCTAGCCCTGCCCCGCTCTGCCGTTAGTTACCTAACCTAACGGTGCACGAGAGGACATCGAAGCGAATGCGGATGGCATAAGTGTACGTCGTATTTATCTGTGATGTTTAGGTATTTAAATGATGGGACTTCAGTAATGTGATTAATGAAAGAAAAAGAAACCTAAAGATGTTGTAGAATCGAATTTCAAAATAAAACAGGTAGCTACGGTTCTTGCTTTGCACAGAGGTATATGTGATATATCCTGCACCTTATTCGATGAGGAAAGGGCCGAGATCCCTTCACCGGGAGTGACTCCTTTAGCAATAACTGGCAGATGCTACACACTCGGTTTGTCTTTTGATTGCTTTTAAGAGTTTTTGCTTTGCACAGTGATATATATGATATATCCCGCACCTCATTCGACGAGGAAAGGACCGACGATCCCTTCACCAGGAGTGACTCCTTTAGCAAAACTAGAAAAGCTTCAAAAACACTCCATTTTAAAATCATTTGATTCTACAACGATATCAAGTTCATTACGCAATAGGTTTTCAGAAAAACCTGTCGTAGCCCTCCGTCATTTCAGATAAGTCCTATTTAGTATTTGTGCTACGTTTGTTGACCTCCGTCAAGGCGTAGTGTGCGGTAGCTAACTAGTATTTATCTGCTTATGCATATGATGCAGATTGGATTAGGGTAGTCGTGCGGCCTTGTTGACCTCCGTCAAGGGTCGTGCGGGTGGGTTTAATTCGATCAAGAAATGACGGGTTGAACTTGACTAGTAGCCTATGGTTTGTTGACCTCCGTCAAGGTCATAGGGTGCTAGGGGCAAAATATTATCGGGAATTTCAAGTGTTGAAATTTGCAATGAGATTGCATACTTTCTATGAGATAGTTGGATCCCGATACCCGCTGCGAGTAATTGTTACTCCTGGGAGAGTTTTACACATTACAATTAGCTGATCAAGTAGGTGTCTAGAAAGGTGTTAACGAGGTTACGCCTCTGGGAAAATGAGGTTTACTTTAATTAGGTTCGTGCAAAAGCACAGGGGACCTCCCTCAAAGTACCGACACTGGCCTGGCTGAAAGATTGGCGAACTTGTAGTGTGTAATTAATCCCGGCTAGTCTTTCCTTTTAGGGTTTGAAGGAAGATTTGATAAAAAGCAGTGGGAGCCATCCTGATTAGATAAAATAATAACCAATCTATTCTTGTAAGAGCGCACGCTGAGTGTTTTCTTCTCTCTCTCTCTCCAGGTAGCGACCATATCACGCCTTAATCAAGATAATAATATGGATATTAACCGAACCCGCTTGTTATACTGAGCTGGGAAACGTTGGTCCCGCTCCAACTTATAATTGTTATAAGACAGAGCAAGAAATTGGGGAATACCAGAATTCCCGTGCCGCCCAAACGAAGAGAGTGCATGCTGATGCATCATCTTCGGGTGTGTTCATTACAATGAACTGTTTCTCAGTATCCTTCGCATCCTGGGTATATGATACCGGATCAGGATCCCAGATATGTAATCTGTTACATAGGGCTGCAAAAAGGTAGAAAAACTGAGAACGGGTGATAAGTTTCATGGGGCAGAAAACGGGGCAATAGTTGCAGCCAAGTCTGTTGGTCACTGTCACCCTGTATTACCAATACATTGATTCTGAACAAATGTTATTAGATACCGAACCTGATATGCAAAATCATATCTGTCTCTTTATTAGTAAAGAAACGATAAAATTTTGTATTGTTGGGCAATGTTTTGAACATTTCCCATATCAAAAATTGATCGGTTCAGGCATGTTATCTAAAAGTATTGAAGTTCTAAATCAAACTACAGTTTTTTAGTATACTGAACACACAAAAGAGGAAGAGTTCAGAAATGAACGAATCCTTCTTGAGGTAATGTAGACTACGTCATATCAATGCGACCCGACTAGCTAAGTTGCATATAGATGCATATTTAAATTTGTTTGAATTTACATCTTGTGAAACATGCCAGTCATGTCACAAAGATAAGATGACCATTGCTCCGTTTACTGGAAACAGAGAAAGAGTTATTGAACTCTTGGGATGATACATGTTGATGTATAAAGGTCCCCTGTCTACACATGCCAAGACCAGTTCTTTTTACTTCATTGCATTCTCTGATCATCTCTCAAGATTCAGACATATGTTCCTGTTGAAACACAAGTCCGAACCTTTTGAGATATTCACAGAATATGATTTAGAAGTAGAGAACCAATACGGGTATAAGTATTATGTCCTATGATGAGATCAGGGAGGAGAATACTTGTGCATGGAATTCCTGGACTTTTCTAAAGGAGAATGAGATTCTCTCTCAGCATTACTCCTCCGTATACACCATAGCACGATGGTATATCGGGGCGGAGCAATCTCACCCTATATGACAAGGTGTGCTCTATGATGAGTACTACTGAGTTACCTATTTCCTTTTTGGGAGTTATGCGCTTGAGAAGCTGTATACCAATTGAATTGGGCTCCAATCAAATCAGTTGCCTACCGCTTCATATGTGATATGGAAAGGGAAGAGCCCATATCTTAAGTTGGTTAAGATTTGGGGTTGTCCGAGCTGTGTCTAAAAGCATAATCCGGACAACCTCGAGGCAAGGTCTGTTATGTAGAACTGGAAATGTTCCAGCTATACAAACTACAGCTGATGATTTGAAAGAACCAAAGGATTCAATAGTTACCAACGAACCTCAGCCTCTCCGCCGATCTAGTAGGGTTCCTCACCCACCTGAGAGATACTTCGGTTTCTCGATGACAGTGAGAGCGAGGATTACATCATGAGATGATGACCCAACTAGTTTCGAGCTGGCCATCAGGAGTGGGACTCTGTAAGAATGGCTGGATGCTTAGTGATCAGAGATGGAATCCTTATACACCAACAAAGTATGGACTTTGGTTGCTATATCTGAAGGGTTAAATCCGCATCAGGAGCAAGTATATCTTGAGAAGATTACTTGGTGTAGATGGAAAAGTTGAGACTTTCAAAGCTAGACTTGTTAAAGGTTTTCTTCATCGACCAGGCGTGGATAATGATGAAACCTTTTCCAGTGGCTATGCTTAAGTCCATCCGGATCCTACTTGCCACGGCTACGTACCATGACTACGATATCTGGTGGTTGGGTGTCATGACAGCTTTTCTAAATGATGTTTTAGAAGAGAGCGTCTATAAGTACACAGCCAGAGGGCTTCGTAGACAGTGGGAGCAGCGGAAACATATGCAAGATGCTTTATAGGATAAAGCAGGTATCGCGGAGTTGGAACATCTATTTTGATGTGTTAGTCAAAGAGTTTGACATCATCAAAATGGTAGATGAACCTTGTATAAACAAAAAGGTAGTAGGGAGTATAGTGACGATCCTCGTAGAGTACGTGGATGACATGCTCTTGATAGGCAAGGAGTTTCCTATGCTACGCTCGGTCAATCTCCGCTTATCACAATAATTCTCTATATAGGATCAAATTTATACCTCCTAAATCCTGGGTTTTGGATCTATGAGATAGATCTAATTGGATGTTAGGATTCTCACTAGTTGGAGTGAGATGGTATCAATCGATCCTGGGGAGAATCACTGGAAGGGTTCCAGGGTGATAATGACGACTGAATGTCAGTCGCAAGCATTGTCTTTACCCTCAGTAAAGGGACGGTATGTTGGAAGAGTTCCAAGCTAGATACCGTGGCTAACTAGACGATAAAGGCAAGGATACATCGCTACTTAAGATGCTACCAAAGAGGAAGTCTGGGTGTATATTTGTTCATGAGATGAACTTAGTTCCTGCCATTGTGAGACAATGGAGTTGTGGCTTATGCCAAGGAACGCCGGTCCCATCAGTGATACAGACATATTCTAAGGCAGTGTCACCTGATCATGGAGATGGTTGATCTCCAGGGTGATCGTGGTTAGGAGAGTAGACTCAGAGGACAACACGGCGGATCCACTCACAAAGGCCTTTTCCCAAAGAGAGACTTTTATGGGATGGTTGAGTATGAGATACTACAACCAATGCTGTCAGATGGCCATAGTGCAAGTGGGAGATTGTTAGTTATATATATGCCCTAGAGGCCATTACTATACATAGGATGTATATTGTAGTGGATGCTTGGACATATATAGGGAGGACTTTCTTGCTCGACATGATAGTATGCTATCTGGTTGATCTTTACCTTAACGTGTACAATGATTGTCTCTCTGTTACATGTTGGTAAAGCCCTTAGGATGTGTACTTGACTACCTGGACTATGATGTGGATCATACTAGTGGGGACATGGTAGTCCATAAGTACATCCTTCAAAGTCCCTAGTCGTGGGTATATCGAGACGGGGCATCGATATACCAGAGTAGACTAGCGTATACCTTCTCGACCCATACAGATGGGCGATGGATGATCCCATATCCATTGGTGTTTGACATCAGAGATGATATACGGGTGCTCAGTGGAGACTGGGTACACTAGACGGACTCGCCGAGAACTCCCAGATGGTATTATACCTTACGTCAGATGGCAGTTCTCTGGTGACACTGGTACAGAGTAGTCTGTTGACCCGAGATCGTCATAGAGTCTTGTGTGATTCCCACTGTGCTTTGATTTCCACCTTACCACGTCCAAGAGGGCGTGCAAAACGGAGGTTTTTGGGTACAGCCCCGAATCACATGGAGGCAATGAGCGATAGGAGGGGATTCGTCTCTCCCGGTATAGGGAGTTGATGTTGCGCTGTATTCGATTGGCTATAACCGGAAATCCCTGGCCAGGGTTGCTGAGATTTATTGGTAAGTGTTACCAGTTGTTTCTCGAACTGTTATAGACCTCATATCGACACGACTTATCGAGCTATTGGGGTCTGACGTTTACCACCCCTAGGCAAGATATGCGACATATCAGACGATCAGACCGGACTGTACGGTAAGTGTTACTGGTTGGATTCACAGGAGTGTGAGCGGGCTTGCTCGTCGATCTTCTGATCGCTCAATACCCGGGTGGCCGTTACGTTTAGCAGACCGCTTGCGGCTTGTGGGTGTTTGATATGATCATCACCTGCTGCCGGCATATTGACGAGTCTTTAGAGTCCTACACAGAGGTTTCTTGGCTCAAGCGAAACGAAATAGGAGCGCATATGAGATATGTGCGGGACCGAGAATAATGCGTGTATGTGATATCGTATTTCATTCTCGCGATGAATGTATCGATTGGTTGTATGCGATACAACCTAGTTATCGAATCAAGTGTTGATTCGATAAGCCGATACATTGGATATTGGTCGGTTGTATGCGATATGACCGGATCGTTAAATCAAGTGTTGATTTAATGATTTAATGCATGATTATATATTTGATATATTACTTTGCATTAACTAGTATTGGTTCACTTTAAATGGATTTTCTCACTTGAATTGCACAAGTTGTATATATGATATACTTTTGTGCACTTGATTGTGTCATGTTTGATGATACATGTTAACTTGGGTTTGTGTAAGACTTTAAACCATGTTTAAGTGAATGGTTAGGGTTTTGTTATCTTTTCTTAACCATTTATTTAGTTTATTTCCTTTTTAGGCAAGTAAAGAAATGGTTGATTTTTTGAAGCTTCATGAAGCTTTGAAAAAGTCTTCCATTTTTGTTTTCATGCCTAACCTAACCATTCACCTAACCTTAGTTTAGTCTCTACACTTGACCATGGTTTGAATATGATAAGTATTCATTTTCTTTGTATTTTTCAAGACTTATCATATTTTTATTATTCATCTTCTTCTTCTTCTTCACATGAAGAAAGCTTGCCTCATCAATGGCAAGTGAAGAAATCAAGTGAGAAATCCAATTCTAAAGTGAACCCACTTCCTATTTCTTCATCCTCTACCTCTTGCCAAGTAGTATAGGGTGTTTTCTTCAAAAGTTTTAAGACTTGGTGAAGTGGGAGCCTGATCTTGTGATGCCTCGACATAGATCATCTTCGGCATCGAAGCCGACGACCAAGCCCGCCCATTTTTCCGATGAAGCCGATGCCAGAGTCCGGGATCCGATTTGGACAGCGGAGGGACATCATCGCGGAGCTATGGAGGTGGAGAACCGGAACTACAAAGGTTGTATTTCCGTTCTTTTAGTTAAGTTGTTAACTAGTTTCATTTTTCGCCTAGACATCTAGTTAACGAACCGTATTAGGGTTTCTCGGCACTTGTAATTTTTGAAATTGGCATGGTTGATGCCTTGTGAGACCTCATTAGAGTGCCTAGGAACCCTACATCATATAACCGACCGATGATACAAAACACGAGAATAGAATACAGTATCACATACTGGTATTATTCTCGTCCCGCACATATCTCATATGCGCTCCTATTTTGTTTCGCTTGAGCCTGGAAACCTCTGTGTAGGACTCTAAAGACTCGTCAATACGCCGGCAGTAGGTGGTGATCATATCAATCACGCACAAGCCGCAAGCGGTCTGCTAAACGTAACGGCCACCCGGATATTGAGCGATCAGAAGATCAACAAGCAAGCCTACTCACACTCCTGCGAATCCAATCAGTAACCCTTACCGCACAGTCCGGTCTGTCCGTCTGATTTGTCGCATATCTCACCTAGGGGTGGTTTACGTCAGAACCTAGTAGCCTGATAAGTTATGCCGATGTAAGGTCCATAACGAGCGTGAAACTACTGATAACACTTACCAGTAAATCACAACAACCCTGTCCAGGGATTTCCAGTTATGGCCAGTCGAGCATAGCGCAACATCAACCCCCAATACCGGGAGAGGCGAATCCCCTCCTATCGCTCATTGCCTCCATGTGACTCGGGACTGTACCTAAAAACCACCTGTTTGCACGACTCAGTAGAGCCATGGTAGGGTGGAAATCAAAGCACAGTGGGAGACACACAAGACTCTATGACGATCTCAGGCCAACAGACTAAGCTGTACCAGTGTCACCAGAGAACTGCCATCTGACGTGAGGTATAATACCATCTGGGAGTTCTCGGCGAGTCCGTTCAGTGTACTCAGTCTCCACTGAGCTCCCGCATACCATCTCTGATGTTAAACACCAATGGATATGGGAACATCCATCGCCCATTATGGGTCGAGAAGATATACGCTAGTCTACTCTGGAATATCGATACCCCATCTCGATTTTCCCATGACTAGGAACATTGATGGATGTACTCATGGACTACCCAGGCCCCACTAGTACGATCTACATCATAATCCTGGAAGTCGAGTACACATCCTAAGGGCTTTATCAACATGTAACAGAGAGACAATAAGTATATATGTTAAGATAAAGAGCAACCAGATAGCATACTATCATATCGAGCAAGAAAGTCCTACCTATATATGTCCCAGCATCCACTACATTATATATCTTATGTACAGTAATGCCCTCTAGGGCATACATATAACTAACAGTTTTTACAAAGGAGGTGCTGCCAAAATTTTTAAGAAAATAAAGTTGGACTTTAAAGAAATTGTAGTTGAGATTTTCAAAAGTTTTAACAATGTTCTTATCACTTACTACTTTTGATGGTTTAGATTGCTGGGTTTTCGGCTTACTTGAATTGCGTTACGCCTGTAGACGTTACGTAGTTTAAGGGCCATCACGTGCCAAATTTCGGGTCGTGACACTACTCCTTGACGAAGGTCAACAAACATAGCACGAATACTAAGTAGGACTTATTTAAAATGACGGAGGGCTACCACAGGTTTTTAAGAAAACCTTTTGCGTAATGAACTTGATATCGTTGCAGAATCGATTGATTTTGAAAAGGAGTGTTTTTTGAGGCTTTTTACTAGTTTTGCTAAAGTGGTCAGTCCGGGTGAAGGGATCTCGGCTCTTTCCTTATCAAATCAGGTGCAGGATATTTCACAAATACCACTATGCAAAATAAGAACTAAAAGAAGCAACCAAAAGTCAAAACCGACTGGGTTGTAGTATCTGCTAGTTTTGCTAAAGAGTCACTCCCGGTGAAGGGATCTCGGCTCTTTTCTTATCGAATAAGGTGCTGGATATTCTATAAGGAATACAGCTATGCAAAGCAGAAACTAGAGCTACCCTTTTTGAAAATTTTGATTCCACAACATCGTTTTAGGATTCTTTCTTTTTCATTAATCTCATTAATGAAGTCCCATCGTTTATGCTTCCTAAGCGTCACAGATGAAACGAAAATACAACGTACGCTTATGCCATCCGCATTCGCCACAGTGTCCCGTTATGCACTGTTAGGTTACTTAACTAACGGCATATCGGGGCGGACTAGCGTGGGTGCGAAACATAAGCAACGTTTATTATATATCGTATATATAATAATAATGCATTCGTCTCAAGCATATAAAGTGATCACATCAAAAAATATCAGCAGCAAAAGATAACATATGAAATATTAGATATACTAGGAATTCTGTGTTTTAAATTAAGCCAGTATAAAACATGGATTCCACAGTCGCGATGAATAGCCAAACCTACATCACTAGACCCCTACGAGAGCGGCAAGCAACCCTACCAATTCTAGAGTTAGGAGACCCGGTCTCGACTCCTCGAGATGGTCTCCCATTTGACTCTAGAACCCGGTTACTTGTGCTCCCCACCTTGGGTCTAACCTAATGTGGAAAAGTAAATAAGATACATCGACGGTGACATCATCCTCATCCCAGAAGTGCCCCAATAAAATAATATTGCATACAATGAATTTTACATGAATGAAAATAAAAACTCTCATCTTACATAAAACCCCCGGCTATTTAGAACACGATGATCCAATATAACATTTCACAGCAACACATAACATCACATGTCATCAACGTAAGTAAATATGTGTATCACAATTATCGTTGACATATAGCAATGAAAACGGTGATACACAACATATTACACTTACGATCGCAGAAAAGAAAATGTCAAACTACAACATTTGGAATCCACAATCACCTTAGACATCATAAACCCGAAATATCACATATTTCGGATTTCATGCCTAACTATATGAATTCCACATATTGTATCACATTCCACAAATAGCTAGACGATGTTAAACATTTCGATCGAATCAACAAACAACCAAAATTTCCCAAAAAGCTCAACACTTGAGTGCGGTTTAAAAATACTCAGAACATGCCACAGTACCTATGGACCAACCGTAGAAGGGTCAACCCTTTTGGGATTTCCTCAGCACCTATCCTAGGGTTTGCAAGCATCAAGCATGCCACAACAAAAATTTAAGGGGGTGCTAAGCAAACATCCAAGGATTCATACTAGAAAACTAGGGTAACAAAACATGCAATCAAACATTACATAAGAAGTGAACAAGAATACAACCTTTATAGATCCAGTCCTTCACTTCTAAAGCTCCGTGTAGTCGTCCCTTCACTGCGATCATCGAACTCCCAGACTCTAGTGATGCTTCATACAAAGAAAAGAACGGGCTCGCTCGATGCCTTCGAAGCCGAAGATGATCTATGTCGAGGAGACTCAAACCCAAGCTAAATCTTCACTAGGTGATGAACTTTGTGAAGAGAACGCCCTAAACTAAATGGCAAGCAGTAGAGGATGATGAAGTTGGAAGTGAGATCACTTTAGATTTTATTTTCTCACAATATTTGTTCATTAATCCAAAACCTAGAGAGCTTTGGAGTTGTGAAGAAGAAGATGAAGATGAGAGCAACAAAAAGAAATGAAAAAATTAGTTATGCAACCATGGGTGAGTTAGTATCATATACTAAACCCATGTAGAGACTTAACCATGGCTAACACTAATGGTTTGGTTTAAAAATATCTTAAGTAAAACAAAATTTGTGGACTTTGTCAATGGTTATCCATGCTTCATAAAGCTTCAAGCCATGACAAATTATGCCACCATTTTGAATTACTTAAAATAAATAAAACCCTTAATTATATGTAGCATGGTGTAAGTCATACACACATGCAAGTTTGCATGTATCATCAAGCATGATACAATCTTGTACACAAACATATATCACATATATACTATGTGCACTGTTCATATCAGAAAACTGCATTCTAATACCGCTCATGCATTATCTATTTGTTGTATTTATCGGTATTATTAACCAGTGTCTGCTCAGTATTACAGATTACAGGTATCCATGACATAATACTGGAAATACATTCAAAAGCACGGATATATCAATTGAGAGCCGACACTGCAACCAGAACCGCAAACCGACCGATACTTCATGAGTTCCTTTTTGCAACAAGTTTGTGTACACACTTTTTTATCTAAATGGTCCAAGACAAACAAGTTTGTACACAAGACTTTTAGGCACATGTGGATATGAAGTAATGTGCATTCAATGCTAAGGATTATGTGTTGATTTAAAAATTCAAAAATTCCTTCCAATAATAAGTGCAAAATAAAATCAAATGGACAAATCAACAAGACCATAATGGGGGCAGCCATGGATTTAGGCACATGTGGGAATGAAGTAATCTGCATTTAATGGTAAAGATTATGTGTTGAATTGAAGATTCAAATTTCCTTCCAACCACCGGGTGCAAACCAGGTCAAAACAGAGAAAATAAACTGGACCAAAGAGACACTGGGGACAACAAAAGACGACGCACCAAATTCTAGACCCTACCCTCGGTTTTGGACCGAGCCCCTTCCCTACAAAACCGGCCTGGCCGGCCCCACATTCTCCAGTGGGCCCCAGCTTCTCACACACTCCACTTGCTGCCAGTTGGTCTTGATTTTATTGTTTATTTATTCTCTTTCTGAGCCTATAAATACAGACCAGATGCATGAGGAAAGGGATATCTTTTTCTTTAGTTTTGTTTTAGAATTCTTTTAATTTCTCTTTTAATTCTTAAGCTCTTGCCCCTTTGTCTTGACCTTGCAACTTCTCATTTTAACTTGCAAGCTTAAGTCTTAGGTTCTTGGCTTCAAGATCTCTTGTAACATGTTTGCAAATCAAAAAAAAGTTCTCATTTTTATTACATGTCTTGTTCTATTTTACATATTTGCAATTGTGAAATTCTTGCTTTACTTTGATCTTGCAATCTCTTAAGTGAGCTTGCAACCTTAAAGTTTGGTATTTGAATTTCACATTTCACCGAGCTTAAGAACACTTGGAGATAATAGCACTTGGATTCATCGGTTCTCTTTTTATCTTTCTTTTCATGCATTTTTTTTATTAAGTTTCTTACTCTTTTCTCTTTTCTCTTTTCTTTATTTTTACTTTATGAATATGTGTTAGTAATCCATTTACTTGTTAAATGTGTAATACGGTTAGATTGTATTTGAAGATGTTCTTTGCTAAAACATTAAAAACCTTAAAACATTGCACTTGAAACTCCGTACAGATCAATCGCAAATCCGCTCCACTAGGCATCCTATCCTACCACGATAGCGATGATTCCTAATCATGACCGGATTGCTAGTGGTTTGCCGAAGGCTAAAATCAATAGATAACAACGGAAGGACAAGGGACAAGGAAAACGGATTTAGCGAAATGCCGTAAATACCGTATTTCAAGTTCCCTAATTCGCGTTGTTACCTATTGCTTTAGTATCAATATAAAAGTTCGGGCTATAAAGAATCGGCGAACATCACCTTCATACAATCTAACCTATTACTACCCTTAACAAGTTTCTTTTTTTTATACATATCCTTGTTACGACATTTAGTTTAACCAAAAAATCAAAACATGTTGTTAACTCATTATAACAAGCCTAAAAACTTACCATCTCCCTGTGGACGACCCGTACTCATCGTGGCTCGCTACACGCGACACCGTTTTGATTGCGGTAATTTCAGAACTCTTTTTAAATACAACACGGTGAAAGCATGACAATCAATCCTGACATCCCTCCACCAGCCCTGGGACTGATTCCACCTCGAATAACCCGCAACCTGTTGTAGCACCACAGCGAATCGCGCTCCAGGATCGTTTCTATCCTAGCCGCTCTGCACTTCCAACCTGTCTTTCACTTCCGCCGGCCAATGGGGATAATTTCGAAATTAAACCCCACTTCATCAACATGTTGCCCAAATTTCACGGGCTGGAATCCGAAGATGCCTACATCTTCATCAATAAATTCCAGAATGTCTATGCAATGATGAAGACAACCCAACTGTCCGACGATGTTATACGGCTACGAGTTTTTCCGTTCTGTCACGACCCACAGAGTACGGAACGTGACCGGCACTTAAGTTACGAAACGTCTCAAGGCATCCGTAAGATAAGTAAGCCGAAGCCCAGAAATCAAAACCCAATTAAGAATTAGAGTGAAGGAAAAACCATTTTTATTTAAGCACTTGTTTCATTAAGTCATATCAAGTCTCTTTTTATTAAAACAACTTACCTTTTTCCCAAATTTCCGGCAAAATCTTCGTGTAAAATAGTCCCCCAACGGGTACAACAGGAATACAAGTGAATAACAGAAATATGGCATCCCCAAGCGGGAGCTATCTCTTCGCCTCAAGGCGGTCACAAATCCAACGCAATGTAAAATACAATGTGCATAAGTAAGAATGAAAGCACAAGTAAAAATAATATGTCGACTCAGGTGAGCTCGACCCCAAGCATAACATATAATCCACAAGTCTCACAACCTCGTCCCTAGGTCAATATACAGTAATCCAAATAAACTGGTACAGCTGAAATAGTCGTAGTAGATGGAGTACTCTAGATACAATGAATATATAAGATGGTACAAAATGATAACAACCCACCTATGAGCAAAAGCCTCGAGTCCAGGCAAAAAGGGCAAAATGAGCAAAAGTGTCCGCCGCTATAGTGCTGACGGAACGGACCTGCAGAAAAGCTGTGGCACAACGGGGGCGAGTTTCCAGCTTGTGAGTAATAAATAACATCTACTAAGGCTATCGCATGCATGCACACAAGTATCCTAGCATCCCTAAATAGGTAAGGATATATGTACTAGCAGGTATGTATGCACATCAGTGTACTAGCAAATATGTATGTCACATGGATGTAATAACAGGTATGTATGCTACATGAGTCAACTCAAGATCTCAACATGTAAGTACAAGAACTATTCTTTCTTTGTTTTTGTAATTCTTTTCAAATATCAGCAAAATATCCATGAAATCAATAAAGTCGGTGTCCAGCAACGACACCTCAAAACTGTCTCAATCTCATATATCCATGTCAAGTATCTCTGGTCTCAGCCATCCAGCTGATCCATATGAAATGTCAATATCTCAATCCAGCGGCCACGGTCGGTATCCTCTGGATATCCGCCGTGCCAAATGAAGTCACCGGTAGGTAATCCGTCCACTGCCAGGCTCAACGCCATCCCCTGCGATCTTCTTGCCCCCGGGTATCGTACCGGGCCCACCATGTACCCGAGACGGTTCATCCACCTTCTCGAAACGGGTCTTGAAAACCACAGCAAACTCATGGTGGACGACATTTTACATCACTAGAAAACCGCAACTTTTATATTTTAAAAGATTATAAGTTTGAAATCTTGCGGCTTTCCCCCGAAATCAAGAAATATCATAAATCTCATGAAATCATCATGAATGCATATGTCAATGATAATGAATGCCTATGGTATCAATTTGCAATGTATGATTTATACTAGGCATGAGCAGATGATATAATAATACATATGCACGAGAATAGCAATTCTTATGATTTCATTTTAAATATTTATTGCAATAACACAGGTCTAAGCAATTAACATGTTTCGGATTTATAGTTATCTAGTGTCTGACATGGCAATTACCAGGGTGTGTGTGTCCACATAAATAGTGCTCGTGCTGCATATAAAATCCTGGTAATGGTGCATGTGTCCTACAAATGAGTTTGCGTATATGGAACATCATGTAGATCCAAACTGCAGCAAATATCATATAAGTATTATTATTCTAATGTCACAAGTAAATATCAAGTTTACTATTTTCAAGTTTACTAAATCTATCGGGCAACTCACGCCATCCAAACGATCGTCCCCCGTAGATGTTAAATCTACTCACCCGTGATCCCGCACTAGGTGTGTCCGACCACCTGCTTTCCTTTCTCCGCTGCGCTTGAAGTCCTCGTCGGTAAACCAAGAATTTACAAAGTCACATACATCAGGAAAATCCTGCAAAAACACGATATATCGATAAAAGGATACGCGTGCGTGAAACTAAACGTGCGTGCACACGACACGTCGCGACGCGCATAAACCCACCAGAACCTACTCCGACGCGCTGTGTCGCGCAGCGCGCCACAGAACCACGCGTATCACGCACGTGTCGCACAAGACTTAAAACATCGAAAACAGGTTTATAGCTCCAGATTTTTTCTCTGGGCCTAATTAAAAAGTTGCATGTACCAACAGACTAAGCTACCCAGAAGAGCCCCACACCCAAAATCCAACACCCTACACCCTACTCTGGCCGCAATTTGCGGCCAGAACGATTAAACCGGCAGCCTCAAAGGTGAGGTGGGTCCCCGTGCTCTGTGTGTGTGTCCCTAGTAATCTCACCATGCTACAGTCTTCACAATTTTATTTTTAAGGGCTCAGGTCAACAGCAGAATCTACAGAGGCTAAAAAGTCGCTAAAACTGCTAAATTACGCCAAGTCGGATAAATCGGGTGTCTTTGTGAAATCTATGACCAAACTTGGGTGTTCTAGTCTCAACAGCACCTACTAGGGCTACTCTAACCATCACAACCATTTCTTAGCCAAAATTCTCTTAATTCACCCAAAATTACCACTAAAGCATGCAATAAACACCAACTAAGCTAGATAACCATAATTTTAGCAATTTAATGTTATCTATCTAATTTTAACGACACTACTAGGCTAAAACAGACTAACTAACACCTAAAAGGATCCCTTATGCTACAAGCACTCTAATGTAACTAGATCTAAAATCACGACATAATTCTAGCACTAAAACTCTATTAAAACACTAAACTAGCTAAACAAACACATAATCTAAGCAACATGGAGAGAGTTTAGGAATTATACCCCCAAGGAACCTCTCAAACGAGGAGAAGGAGAAGAAGAGGAAGGAGAGTGCTGCAGTGCTGAAATGGTGCTGCTGCAGTTCCAAAGTTGATGCTGCAACTGCTGATGCTGAAGCAGGTTTGGGGTGTTTGTGTTGATGTTTTGTTGGGCTGAGGTGGTGTAGTGTTGGGCTGAAGTTGTGTAGCCGGTGTGTGTGGTTGATAGGTGAGGCTACTGCTGCATTCAGGGTGTTAGTTGCTGTTGTTGTTGTTGTTGTTGGGGTTGTGTTGGTGTTGTGGTGCTAGTGGCATGTAGCTGGTGTGTATTGGCTGTTGTTTTACTTCTTCTCTTTTTTTTCGCAGTAGCAGCAGCAGGGGTTGTGCTTGTGGCCATTTAGGGTGGTGAAGTGTTGTGTGTTTGTATGGAAGGGTTATGTAAAGAGTTGGGGCTGTTGTAGCAGCTGTTGCTGATGATGTTTTAAAGAAGGCTGAAGCTGATGTAACAGCTTATGTACAGGTTAATGTACAGGGGCTGATGTGCTGTTCTTGGTGGGTAAGCTGATGTTTATTTTGTTGATATGGTGAGGTGTTGCAGCTGTGGGTGTAGTAGCTGTTGAGCTAAGGGGTTAGGTAGCTGATATTGATGATGTTGTTGGGAGCTGATGTGCTGCTGCTGATACTGATGCATGGCTGAAGTTTGGGCTGAAGAAGTTGTTTTTATGGCTGAAAATCTAATTTTTGGGCTGATGTGAGCTTGAGTGAGAGGGTGATGGGTATACTAAAAGTTGTGAAATGAAAATGGAGGTGACACATCCTTAAAGTCATCATTCTTCCTCTTACAAACAAAAAAAATATCATGACACACATCACATCTCTCTCTCTCTCTCAAGCAAGTCAACCTACACCCTAAACACCCTTGGTCAAAACCAAAAACCTTTAATTAACCTAATTAGATCAAAACAACTCAATTATCTTAGCCAAGGGCCTAACCCGCCATGGTTAACTTAAACATGGTTAACCCACAAGCTCAAATATATGGCAACCCTAGTCTTAACCCTAGTTAACGTGCACAAGTGTGTGCGGTCGAGATAAAATTCCACTAAAATAACCATAAAACCAGATAAATCACTAAAAACCCGTTTTGGTAAACTTTTTACCAAAACCCCCACATTAACACACAATTACCACTAACCCTAAACTCAGGTGTTGCACGTTCACTTTGTGCGATCTTGCTAAAAAGTGGTTGTATAGCACCGCATTGCACTCCATAACCAGTTGGGACGAGTTTGTTAAAGCGTTTCTTAAAAAGTTCTACCCGAACCACAAGACCGCAAGAATCAGAAACGAAATCAACCAATTTTCCCAGCTTCCTATCAAACCTTTTTGGAAGTGCTTTGACCAATATAAAGACCTTCTTGTTCAGTGTCCTCATCATGGTATTGAGAGATGTCAACTTTGCCAAATTTTATACGAGGGCCTAAATCCAGCAACTAAGCAGTTGCTGGAAACCCTTTGTCAAGGCCACTTCCTATCTAAATCTGATAAGGAAGCATGGAAATTCTTCGACGATCTTGCGGAACAAGCGCTTCAATGGGAGAGCACCAGACCAAGCAATTCTTCTTCTACTACTTCTACTGGTCAGTCTAGGGAGGCATTCACCAACTTGATGTCTCTATTGCGATGAAAGCTGAAATGGCTGCAATAACGAAAAAACTTGAAGCAAGAGAGAGCAAATTTTCATCTCCCGCTCCTGCCCCCGTTCTTCCCCTTCGTACCATTTGCGCTTGTTGTTCCGATCCATCTCACCTAACCGAAGAGTGTCCTTACAACCCACCTTCCCAAGGACAGGATCAGGTCAATGCCCGAAACGAAACGTTTCGGTTCATCGGGTGCATTTCAGCAGAGACCAAGAAATGATCCATACTCTTCCACGTACAACCCTGGATGGAGAAACCACCCTAACTTCGCTTGGAACCAGAATCAAAATCAATTCTAAGGGCAGAACAACTTTCAAATGGGGCCTCCTCAAAAACAAGCACAACAACAATATTAGCAGCCCTTCCAACCCCAACCTTTTCAAAATCTGACGAACAATTTTGCACCGAACAATTCTTTTCCTCAAAACTACTTTGTTCCGTCAAACAACGATATGCTTTCCTTGCTAGAACGAAGTCTGGAGGCGTTCGTAAAACAATCAACTCAATCCACTACCAACATCCAGTCTTCTATTCAGTCTCCGGTGCAACACACCGCTGCTCATGGGGAAAGCATCAAGACCATCGAAGCCCAGATTGCACAGCTAAATGCGGCTCTAAGCGAGCTAGAGAAAGGGAAGCTTCCATCTTAACCACTCCCAAATCCTTGTCACCCATATAATATACATGTTGCTTTTGAACAACAAAACTATAATGTGAGTGCCATGACTACATTGAGATCTGGAAGGATGCTGCATAGCAACACTGGCATGCGGATAACTGATGACACCCCGGCATCTTCTTCTGCTTCTTCTTCTTCTTCTTCTTCTTCTGAGCCTATTCTCCATTCCTCAAAAGTATCTTCTTCTTCTTCTACTCCGAACGGACCCACATCTCATTCCATGAAAACTCCAGCTCTGGGATCTGTTCCAACTCCACAATCTCCTCCACAAGTATTGGACTCAACCAATTTCAAAAACAATCTATTTCTAAACCGGTTGAGATCCAATAAACAAAATCCATAAATGGAGAAGATTCTGGAGTTGTTTAAACAAGTTAACATCAACATTCCCCTCTTAGATGCAGTCCAACAAGTCCCACCCTATGCAAAAATCTTAAAGGATTTGTGCACTATGAAGAGGAAATCTCAGGTACCCAAGAAAGTTTTCTTAGCTAGTACCGTGAGTGATGCTCTTACCCAATCTTTACCTCAAAATTGAAAGGACCCTGGCTGTCCTACGATTTCAATAACCATTAGGGATAAGAACATCAACCGTGCACTTTTGGATCTTGGTGCCAGTGTTAACCTACTTCCTTATTCTTTATATGAGCAACTAGGTGTAGGAGAGCTAAAACCCACACATTGTACTCTCCAAATGGCCAGCCGATCTATCACCCATCCTAGGGGTGAGCTAGAGGATGTGTTAATAAAGGTTGGGGACTTCATATTTGTAACGTTTTAGAAATCGTTATGCGAATTTTTCCGTTTTAGGGTTAAATTGTTGGTATTTTCCGTTTTAACCCGACTGTGTTCAAACGACCATATAAACTTGCCAGCACCTAGTTTAGCTAAAATAAAGCTAGTGCGCAAGCTTTGGGGGTATATGGGACGTTTTGGTTCAATTAGAATTTTTCCCAATTTTAATATTATTTTAATGCGGTATTCATATTTTGGGAATTTTCTCTAAAGCGATCTTTTCATCAAATTAGGTTTGAGTTAATAAAACCCTTCCCACAATATCTAGATATTTGTTGTGCATTTGGATTAAAGTTTAAAGAAAAGAAAAAGAAAAGAATCAAGAGGTGCATGCATGTGCATGTGAAAGCATTTATGAGCATTAATCATAAGAAATAGCTAGGAAATCCTCACAAAACCCCACCCTTATCACTTGGCCGAGATCCCTTCCTCCCCTTCTTCTCTTGATCATTGCCTTCCATTTTTGCATCAATCCAAACTCAAAATTCTCCAAAATTCCAAAATATACTTCAAGTCTTGAGTTTTAGCATCTTGGAAAGTAGGAAAGCTTGGTTCTTGTGAGCTAAGGTTGATAGGTATAATCCCTACACTGATAAATAGGAGTTTTTATGTTGTATAGCTCGTTGATTATGGTTTAGAACACTTTCAATATCGATTAGTGCAATATCGTATTTTTAGTGTCGTTTTTGAGCCTCTGTATGTGCTGTGGTCTGGAAATTTTAGTGAGTGACCAAAAAAATTTGTAGTGATGTACTAGTGATCTTGAAGCACCACCAGAGACGCGAGGACCACCCCACCGTCCGAGGCCGGCGACCCCTTTGGCGAATTTCGGCGATGCCGGCTTTGTAGGGAAGTGTTGGGGTTTGGCTTTTGTGGGTAGTTGTCTGCTATTGGTTAGGGGTGTTTGGTACTGTTTACTTTTTTTGTAATTGCAGTATACAAAATCTGGGATCATTTACCTATAATCTAGTGTTTTGAGTCCGCGTGTTACGTTTTGCGACACGAATCATGATCTTGTGCAGCTGCTGCACTTGGGTAGGTGTTGAGGTATCGTTACGCACGTTAACCACTATACGGACACTCGTGAGTTAGTGTATGGTTGGTGCATTATTTAAAGTGTAGTTTTACGTTATATTAGTCAATTCTGAGATGTTTGCACTATTTGTGTGTTTGTGAAATTATACCGTCGCAAGCGGGGACTTCGGACGCTGCGAACAAAGGGAAGCAGGTGGTCGGATTTTCATAGCTGGAGGCCATTGGTGAGTATATTTAACATCTACGGGGAAATCGCCCGTATGGCGTTATGCGTCAGGGCTGATATGATAGGATAGCTGCATGTTATTTCATATTGGTTAATTTCATATGAATGTCATTGCATAGTAGTATCTGTTGTACCTTTAGATATAACACATTACTGACCGTTCATGTTGCACGAGAACTAAATTGTATGCTACACCTACATCGTCAATAATTCACATGACACGCACAAACCACTTACATACGTGATATGGTAGTAGATAGGGATAGTGGAGGTAGTAATTCTTATTCCTTTGTGCATAGAAGATATTGTTGATACCTACATACGTGTTATTGTGTTTGACATGGATAGTTTAGATAATAACTCTTAATCCATTTCATGTATGCCTTGCTATAGCTACTTGTACATCATGCATACATATTGACATGTACACCCACCTATTCGATTACAGCTATATGTACATGATGCATACATATTGACATGTACACCCATATACTCGATTACAGTTATATGTACACCATGCACACTTACTGACATGTATACCGCATATTTTTCCTATAGTTGTATATACCCTAAGTGGTATTGTTTTGATATGTGATATTGAGTTGTTGATCATTGTGCTTATGCGATGCATCATACCTACTTGCTTACATGTAGATAATTAAACCTTGCTACACTTACATGTACTCTTCATATGATGCTGCACTTGTTTTTCGGAAGATTTTAGGAACCGCAGGATATATTTTTAAAGGAAGATTCATTTAAAAGAGCGGCTTTCCTTTGATATACTCATATTGTTGTTTTATGATGCATATATCATTTTTCATGGATTTACTTATTGAGATATAGATTTCATATGATTTATGGATTTGAGAACCATAGGGGTATTTCAAGAAAACTATGTTTTGTTTGAAAACTCGGTTTCTCTTGATATGATATTTCGGTGTGTCCACCATGTGATTTCTCGGTTCTGAGATTCGGCTTGTGATACCCGATTCGAGGAGCGGGAGGCACCGTCTGCGGGTACATGGTGGACCCGGTATGGTACCCCGGGACGAGTGGTGATTTCATGGTATAGACGATAAGCCTGGCGGTGGGACCACTACCTACCGGTGATTGTATTTGGACTTGGCGGTTATCATGGGGATACCGACCGGAGTGAGGTGTGACATATCGTCAGGGCCAGTCGTGATGACAGCGCCTGAGTTATGAGGATTTTCGTGTCGATGCTAGACACGGGTTTCATGACATTTCGAGTGTCGGTGTTTGACACTCAGGGTTCCATGATTTTTATGTATCGCCGGTGGACATACGGGGTTGATATCCTCATACTTATATATATATATATATACACATATACATACATGGATATGTTTTCATGATGTTTCGAGTGTCGATAATAGACACTCAGGTTCCATGAGACTTAAAGGATGTGAGGGCCGATTTGAGGATGCGGTGCCTGAGGATTTGGGATTTGACGTGTCAGTGAGGGACACTGGTGTTTTTCCATGTTGATGATTTGCATGAGATTTTATATTATATTATCCCATACTCAGGATTATGTTGTTATGCATTGATTCATTTAGTTGTAGTACCCTGATGATGTACCTTTACATGATTGTTGCATATTCACCTGTCATACTTATGCTATCGGATTACATGTGATAGATAAATCACTGTTCGTGCATACCTGCGATTACAGTATGATGTTATTTACTATTCACGAGTTGGCAACTCCCCCCCGTTGTGCCACAGGGTTTTGCAGGACTTTCCCTCTGAGTAGTCGCGGCAGGGCGTCATATCATCTCTACTTTTGCGAATACCGCTACATTAGGCAGTGAGGCCTTTGCTTTTAGATGGGTTTGCGGTTATCTGCTTGTACATTGTATATCTTTTTTGTTGGATCTAGTATTCTCCATCTACCACTGTTTGTATATGACTTATAAACGACTTGTGAGGATTCGGTGCTGTATTATTTTGGTGACTTTGGGTGTCGTGCTCGTGGGAGCCGGTTTTGTTGAAAAGTTTACTTCTTATTGCAGTCATTTCTTTGATATTATTCACTTCGACGTCGTATACATGTTGTAGTGATTTTCTACGCCGTTGGGCGTGATTTTGCTCCCATTTGGGTTGCTTTATATTTTATCTATTGTTGTACCCGTTTTTGGGGCTAGTTTTTACAAAGGAGGTGCTGCCGAAATTTTTAAGAAAGAAAACTAAAGTTAGAGATTTTACTTGTGATTTTCCAAATATTTGAACTATGTTTTTCTACTTTGATCCAGATTTGGATGGTTTAGATTTCTGGGTTTCGGCTTACTTGAGTTGCATACGCCTATAGACGTTACGTAGTTTAAGTGCCGGTTACGGGCCAAATTTTGGGTCGTGACAAAGTTGGTATCAGAGCGTTAGGTTTTACCTTTCGGAGTGTAGGATGACCTTGGTATGATGGAGTAGGTAGCTTAAGCAGAGTGACGTAGCGTATGTATGTTCCGCGGCATACTTATGACACGGTCATTCGCCTAAGTGACCTTAGGACTTATTGATTGATATTCTTCCGTGATGATATACATCTTTGTGATTCGATTCTTATTTCCTTATGGAATCTTGTTTCAATCTCCAGCCTATATGCCGCCAAAGACTATGAGGGTACAGAGAGCGGCCGCGAGGGCCGAGGTCAGAGTTGACTCGTCTCAGGCGAGGACTGACCAGGGCGGTACGCCTGTTGTACCGGAGCATATTGCTATGATTGGGGCTGGTATGCAGGACCTGTGCCAGATGATGGGGACCTTAGTAGAGGTTATTCAAGCGTAGGGGCAGGCAGTTGTTCCACCCGTTGCAGGAACCACGATGGTACCGACAGTTCTGACAGTCGCAGTTACAGCTCCGGAGGTTATTACCGTGTCACTAACAGAGTTCATGAGGCTGAGGCCACCGGTGTTCACTAGCACAGATGTTAGTTGTATGTATGCCCTAGAGGCCAGTATTGTACAGATTATGTATATTATATTTGATGCTTGGACATATATAGAGATGACTTTCTTGCTCGATATGATAGTATGCTATCTGGTTGCTCTTTATCTTAACATGTACACTAGTCTCTTTAAACTGTCTTAAATTTACATGTTGGTAAAGCCCTTAGGATGTGTACTTGACTACCTGGACTATGATGCAGATCATACTAGTGGGGACATGGTAGTCCATAGGTATATCCTTCAAGGTCCCTAGTCGTGGGTGTATCGAGACGGGGCATCAATATACCAGTGTAGACTAGCGTATACGTTTCTCGACCCATGAGATGGGCGATGGATGATCCCATATCCATTGGTGTTTGACATCAGAGATGGTATACGGGTGCTCAGTGGAGACTGGGTACATTGGACGGACTCGCCGAGAACTCCCAGATGGTATTATACCTCACGTCAGATGGCAGTTCTCAGGTGACACTTGTACAGGTTAGTCTGTAGACCCGAGATCGTCATAGAGTCTTGTGTGATTCCCACTGTGCTTTGATCTCCACTTTACCACGTCCATGAGGGCGTGCAAAACGGTGGTCTTTGGGTACAGTCCCGAGTCACATGGAGGCAATGAGCGATAGGAGGGGTTTCGTCTCTCCCGGTATTGGGGGTTGATGTTGCGCTGTGCTCGATTGGCCGTAACAGGGAAGTCCCTGTCCAAGGCTGATCAGAAATTTGCCGGTAAGTGTTACCAGTAGTTTCTCGACCCGTTATGAGCCTCATATCGGCACGACTTATCGGTTATTGGGGTCTGACGTTTACCACCCCTAAACTTGATATGCGACATATCAGACGAACAGACCGGACTGTACGGTAAGTGTTACTGGTTGGATTCACAGGAGTGTGAGCGGGCTAGCTCGTCGATCTTCTGATCGCTCAATACCCGGATGGCCGTTACGTTTAGAAGACCGCTTGCGGCTTGTGGGTGCTTGATATGATCATCATCTGCTGCCGGTGTATTGACGAGTCTTTAGAGTCCTACACAGAGGTTTCCTGGCTCAAGCGAAACGAAATAGGAGCGCACATGAGATATGTGCAGGACCGAGAATAATGCGTGTATGTGATACCGTATTTCATTCTCGCGATGAATGTATCGATTGGTTATATGCGATATAACCTAGATATCGAATCAAGGATTGATTCGATAAGCCGATACATAGGATACTAGTCGGTTGTATGCGATATGACCGGATCGTTAAATCAAGTGTTGATTTAATGTTTTAATGTATAATTATATATTTGATATATTACTTTGCATTAACTAGTATTGCTTCACTTTAAATGGATTTTCTCACTTGATGTGCAAGTTGTATATGTGATATACTTTTGTGCACATGTTTGTATCATATTTGATGATACTTGCTCATTTGGTTAAGTGTAAAGATTTAAACCTTGGTTAAGTAAATGGTTAGGGTTTTTATTTATTCATTCATTTATCTTTTTAATTTGGATTAAAAAGAAATTGCAAAAGAAAACAAAATGGTTGCTATCATTCTTGAAGCTTGTTGAAGCTTCATGAAGCTTTGACTAAAGTGACCATTTTGTCTTCATGCTTAACCCTAACCATTCATCTAACCTTAGTCAATTCTCTACACCTAACCATGGTTCATATTATGATAAGTATTCATTTCTTTTGCATTTTTAAATGAGAGACTTATCATATTCTATCTTCTTCTTCATCTTCTTCTTCAAGAAAAAGCTTGCCACCATTAATGGCATCTTGAGCAATAGTGTGAGAAATCCAATTCTAAAGTGAACCCACCTTCTATTTCTTCACCCTCTTCCTCTTGCCTAGTAGTATAGGGTGTTTTCTTCACAAGTTTCACAACTTGGTGAAGTTGGAGCTTGATCTTGTGTAACCTCGACGTAGATCATCTTCGGCATCCTACCGTCGACTAGTCCGCTCATTTCTCCGATGAAGCCGACGCAAAAGTCCGGGATTCGAGATGGACAGCGAGGGGATGACTACGTGGAGCTAAGGAAGTGGATAACCGGATCTACAAATGTCTTGACCCGAAAGTACGGAACGTGACTGGCAGTTAGATTACGAGACGTCTAAAGGCGTACCGTAACCTAAGTCAGCCAAAGCCCAGAAAAATCTAAACCAAAATCAAAAGAGAGTGAAGGAAAACCTTTAATGAAAATGGTTTTTAAAATCATTTAAGTTGCATAGAATCCCTTTTTAAAACATCAAAAATTTCCGAAAATTTCAGCAGAGTCTCCCATGTATTTTCTATCCCCCAAAATGGGTACAACAAGATAATAAACCTGTAATCATAAAATGGCATCCCCAAGCGGGAGCTAGCTCTTCGCCCAAGGCGGATCACAACTGTAAGTGCACGGCGGCGCCCCGGCCGTCGATCCGACGCCGGAAAGCGGAAGCGGTGAAAAACTTTAATTTTGCGGACTTAGCAAACCGGCACCACCGCGCACTAAACACCCGGATCGTAACCATTAACATGTCTAAGCTAACTAGAAGATGGGTTAGAGATATACCGACGATCCAAGTCCTCCGGTCTTCTCGTCATGGTCCCGATCTCCTGCGGAAAGTCCTGTCTCCTCCTCGTCGCCGGAAGTGCACCACATCGCCTACTATGTTTACGGGCTCCCACCTCAATGCCGAGGCAACTCGGGTACGAAGCCGGCTACTCGACGTGCCCAAGGTTCGCTGTAGAATGTAGCGAGCAAGTCTCATTTGGGGTTATCGGAATTGCCTTTTTGGTGGAGGGATGATACAAGAACAATGTGGAGGAACTTTGGGGATTTTGGGAACATGAAATGAACAAAAAACCCCACACCCAAAAACTTGGACAGCCCCTATAGGGAAGTGGCCGGCCATTCCAATGAGGGTGAGTGAGAAATGAGGGAGAGTGTGATAGAAAAGGAGAGAGCCATCCAATAATGCAATGGAGAAAGAGAAGGCTATCATGCCAAAAAGGAAATGATCACAACAATAAACCCACACTCAACCAACCTCACCCCTCATCATCATCAACCATCATGCCCACTAAAAGTCAAGCCATCATGAGAATGAGAAGTCAATGATGGTGCACATCATGAAAACCATCATGATGCTACAATAAGCAAAGACCCCCTCCACAAAAAGCCTATTTGCAACAATGCAAATAAACCCTCCTCCACCAATCTTCGGCCAATGAACGGAACAATAGAAATTGGCCGAAACGGAAAGCAAACTGGCAACTCCAGAAAACTGGTCCCGTAATAAATTACAGGAAAACCCCGATACTGTGCATACACACCCGCATCTGTATTTCGACCGAAATACAAATGCAATGAGACAAAATCTCCACTGTACTATACTAGGATCCGGCTTATACCAAAACCGGCTAGTAATATCTGTTCGATCCTGATCCGTGCAATACCGCACGTATCTGATCGAACCCTGCCATATAACCATACGGCCTATAGTACAATCTGTCTGATCCTGATCCGTGCAATACCGCACGTATCTGATCGGACCTTGCCATATCTCTATACGGCCTCTACAACCTTTCGCACGAAAGCTGAGTAACTGAATGTGGGGGACTCTAAAGACTCGTCAACACCTCGGTTGTGGATTTAACCACTAGCACGTCAGAGGTATAAGCCAATACGTAACGGTCTACCAAGTATTGACTAAAAAGGGACGTCTGTGAGTGAACTCAGCCTGACAACCCTACTGAGCCTGTCAGTGACAATATCCGTACAGTCCGGTCCGTTCGTCTATGAGCATCGCATGGCGGGCCTAGGGGGTTGGTAAAAGTCAGACCCCCAAAAGCGGTACAAGTCGTGTCGGAGTGTAGCCCAGAACACCCTGAGATACTACTGGAATACCTACCAGTAAATCTCCTTGCCTTGGCCAAGGACTTTGTGTAATGGCTCTCCTAGACACAGCACGACCTCACCCCCAATACCGGGAGAGACGGACCCCTGAAGATACGCTCACTGCCTCCATGTGGCTCGGGACTGTACCCAACTAAAACCTGTTTGCACGACTCCTTTGAGCCATGGTAGGGTAGTAATCAAAGTACAGTGGGAACTCACACGAGACAAATGACGATCCCCAGGTCGATGAACTAACCTGCACACATGTCACCAGGGAACTGCCATCTGACGTCTGGTATATGACCAACTAGCATGTTCCCGGCGAGTCTTGTCCGGTGTACTCATAACCCAATGAGCACCTGTATACATCTTAGGTGATCCAACTGACACCAGTGGCTTGTGAGACCGGCCACCGCCCCTCGTCGGGGTCTCGACTGTATACACTAGTCTACTAATGGAGTATCGATGCCCGGTCTCGAAACTCCCACGACTAGGGACCTTTTAAGGATATGCTTGTAGACCCCCAGCTCCCACTTATATGATCGCCCTCATACTGCTGGTGGTCAAGCAAGAATCCTAGGGGCTCTATCAACGTGTAATAGCGACGTGTCAGGTCACCTAAAACAGTACACGATGATAAAGGTAAACCAGATAGCATACTATCATCTCGAGTAAGACTGTCTTACCGGGATAGGTCCTCCTTCAATCATTACAATCACGTACCTGTGACCTAATAATTGACTCTGAGGGCACTATCTCCAACAATCTCCCACTTGCATTCAAGGCTAATTATTGCGATGTCGCATACTCACAGCCCGTGTGATACCGAACATCCAACTCCTCTACTAGTCAGTCTCACAAAGCTCGTTTGCGGAACTATTGCGTTCGAGGAATAGCCTCAGTGAGTGGACCCGCTTTGTTGTTTCTTTCTATGTCTCTCTAAATCTCAAGCTCGCGGAGAAAACCATCTTCCGAAATGAGCAATACCTGTCTCAGAATATGTCTGGATGTCTGATGGGACCTAGCTCATAAATGAACTCCAAATCCAAACTTCTTAGACTGTATCGTCAACTGAACTTAATCAGTATCCTGCGCGCCATGCCTCCCTCAGTATTGCCTTGGACCACCTGTCCAAAATACTGCCCCTCATCAGAAAGAAAACTATAACTCTGACAACCTCCTTGTCGTCCATGTCACCTTGGAATCCTGGAATGATAACTGTCTCCTGAATGAGGCTGTCGTTATCATATCCCTAGAACATCCACTTATGTTCTAAAACTGCTTCCGACTGTTTCTCCAGGATTGGATTAATGTCAACTCATTGCATCTAGTACAAGAACAACATCTGGTGTGGTATTTGACATCTCATGATTGACTCAATTGCCTGAGCAAGTGATCTGCCAATCATGCACGTCCCTCTCCCCTTTAGTCTGTAAGACACCTTTGGAGAGGGTGACTCCATTACCTGCAGGTACACTACCGTGCCAGGAGTCGTCCATCCTAAATACTCTTAGAATGCTGTCAAGTACCCTGATTGGGAAACCACCCAAATCTAGATCTAAAACCATAGATCTAGTAACCAGTATGTCTGATGTAAAATCCAAGTCCCATGTGGAGAAACCACTGTGTGACGACCAAAGTATAACCGATCGTAGTGTAGGAGTTTCCTTTCCTACTCTGTGTATATCATCCAAATACCAGGATATCACACCCTACTACCTTCTCAACAGATCCATCCCTTATTCTGATGAAGTCAAACCCATGACTGTCACGTCAGAAATAGATGATCTATCTCCGCTACATCTGCTTTAGTCTATAAATAGACATAAGCTACCTGTCCACCAATGCTTCCGCTGCTCCCACTGACTACGACAACCCTCTGGCAGAGTCATATACACGTACACTTCTAAAACTAGTTTAGAACGACGCTATACTCATCCTCCCGCCGGGTCTCGCACCCTGGAACAACAGCAATGGTAATTGTGGGTAAACAAGAACTTCCCTGTCACCGTCCCTGAGGCTACCGTAGTACCTCTCGGGTGCCTGAAGTTACCCACCTTATCTGCGGAGTGGCCAATGGAATGTCAATCCAGATTGAATCTTTAGGTTCCTATCAAATCTTCAGTAATCGTTTGTGGTTCTGGAATCACTTCCAGTTCTACCATACTCCCACTACTGTTTTCTGAAAAAATCCATTTTTAATAAAACTGTGGCGAGTCAAGAACAATATCGCTATTGTTCATCCAGATGGTAGAAAGTCAACCCTCGTCATAGCCTGGGTCAACCCACAAACAGCCATTACAGAAACGTGCCTTGAGTTGTCCAGTGTCTGGTTTTAATCATAAACCGGACAACTCCCCGTACCTTAACATCGTTAAGATATGAACTGTTCTATATCCAATATAGAAACAGAGGCACTGATTTAATTGAACCAGATTCAAATCATGCAGCTGTCCCCAGCGCATGTTAACTAAATGGAAGGAGGCCGATCAGCGTTACTCAACTTAGGAATACTTCCAATTATGAGTAACCTGAAAGAGATGCAAGTTCTCTTAGTCATTACTATCAACTGAACACCATACACAAGTATCTACATCTTCGATCACTTTGAAGAATCCCGATACTTGTGACACCTGGTTCTCCACTCTATTCAAATACCAATAACTTCTCCAAATTCGAACCCTGTGTTTCCACGAAACACCTGTCTAAAAACAAGAGAAGTCATAAGTAAACAGAATGTAGTACGAGGACCAACCCCTCTGTCCTGATGGACCCTGGACAACATACAATACTCTGTATAAGTCCCTTGAGTCTGATAACTCATTCACTGTGTGTCGTAGGTTGAAAACTGTACTTATGGTTAAGAAGAATTACACCGCTGTTTAATGCTCCTTACCTAACCATCCACTGATATAGGTAAATGTCGTAGACATAATTTCAGAAAGGTATATCTCACTCTATGAAAATAGACGTACAGATATATCAATTTGAAATTGGTGCATAACAGCGGATATTCAAAACCAAATATTTGCCGACCGGCAAACAGCCCAGGTGATTTCCTCAAATATCACCGATTACAACGAATCCCGATATAATGAGGATAACCACCCAATTCCCAATAACTTACTCCCACTCATCATCTGTAAAAACCATACAGATGTGAGGATCGTACCTGGTAAATACATACCCTGGAGTAAGTATCTAATCGGGAAATCAGTTTTCCTTTAACATTACACAGTGAAACTGAAACATTGAAATGTTCCGATGGGGTATTCTGGTATTCCTAGTAATGCCTCTTCCAGATTCACGACTGTAACCGTATAGTTCTTTGCCACCTCTCCAAATCCCTTCATATGTCTTTAGTCTTTACCTTCTGTACACCCCTTTAGGCCAAATGGTTTTCTTCCTTCCCTACCGTTCGGCACCAGCCTATGGTTTGGAAGAAGACTATCCAATAAGCATAATGGGTGTACTGTCCCAATCCTAGGAACACTCGCAATGAGAGAGGGTGAAGATAAAAGACAACCGAATAAACCTTATTCCTATTTCTCCTGAACCAGAATCCATCCCCGAACTGGAACAAGTTCCATTCGAGTTCGTATATAACCATACGATGGAGTATCCAAATAAACTGTGGATCTTCGTAGTGACACGGAGTGTCCTGGAGAAATACAAAGGTGATGTGGGAGTGGTAACGAAATATTTGGTTTGGTCGTGAATATCTGTTGCAATTTACTTTGCCCTCTTACTAATCCCTTGCTTTGTCTGAACTTAATACCTTCTGCACACCATCGTTATGCTAATTGGTTTTCTTCATTCCCTACTGGTCGGCACCAGCCTATGGTTTGGAAGAAGACTATCCAATTTGCGTAATAGGTGTACTACTCCTAAACCAAGGAGTACTCGCAACCTGAGAGAAGGTAAAAAGAAAAGACAACTGAATGATCCTATCCGTTTCCTCCAGAACCTGAAACCATCCTCGAATAAATTCTTTCGAGTTCGTATCTAACCATACGATGGCTTTGCCCAATGGAAGTGGACGTTCGTAGTAATACGGGGTGTCCTGGAGAAAAGGGTAAAAGTAGGAGTGGCAATGAGGTTTGCAACTCTGACAATCCAAAAGCCAGTGTTTAAGAAGGTTCGGTTAATTTGGTCACTGAGTCATAGTCTTAGGGTCGGGTCAATGGTCGCTGCCAAAGAGAGAGAGAGAAAAGAAACACTCAGCGTGCACTCTAACCTAGATCAGAATGGTTACCAATTTATCTAATCTGGAAACCTCCCACTGTACCTCAAATTCTCCTCCAAACCTGAAAGAAGAATTAGTCGGGGTTACCCGAGGAGTAAACTAACTCATCAGTGGGAATCGGGATCCAACTATCATTGCATGATAACGTGACGGAATCCGCTCACGCTATCACACTCCAGAAGGTATGCGCATATCTGGCAAGTTTCAGTTCTTTTGAAACTCCCGATGAGATTTCTGCCCCATGCTCTTATGACCTTGGCGTGAGGTCAAAATATCATAAGTCACATGTCAAGTTTTGCCCGTCATTATCCAGGTTAATCTGAACCCACCCGTACATACCCTTGACGTAGGCCAAAATAGTAGTACGACTGTCCCAAACCAACGCATCTATCTATGCAACAGATAAATACCCGGCAGCTACCAATCACTATGCCTTGGCGTGAGGTCAAAATACATAGCTTGAATACTACCGAATATTTAACTGAAATGACGGAGGGCTACGAATGGTTTCTGGCGAAAACCTTTAACGTAAAGAACTTGATATCGTTGAAGGAACGGATAGCTTTTAAAAATATAGTGACGAAAACCGTTGCTAAAGAGGTCACTCCCGGTGAAGGGATCTCGGCTCTTTCCCCGTAGAATGGGGTGCAGGATATTCCAACTGAATACCACGGTGCAAAGCAAAAGTAATCGGCTATAGTGAAGTTAATGCCCTGACGCAAACTTTTTGTCCAAGGGGTCACTCCCGGTGAAGGGATCTCGGCCCTTGCCTCGTCGACTGAGGAGCAGGATATTCCAATGAATACCACGATGCAAAACAAAAGTAAACGTCCTTGCAATAACAGCTTTTTGAAAAGTGTTCCAACAACATCAGATTAGGTTTGTTTTAACTTGCATTGATCCGAATCAATGCAGTCCCATCAATTGATCACACCAAAAAGAACGAAAATATACTGATGTACGTATATGCCATCCGCATTCGCCACTGGGTCCCGTCATTACCCGTTAGGTTAGGTTACTAACGACAGAGCGGGGACTGGACTAGCGCGGATGCAAAACATATACGACATCTACTAATATATATACCAATATATAGTATTTCGCTCAAGGCGTGAATAAAATGCAACATCACAGAAATGTACAGCATCACAGAAACAATACAGATATCTGGGATCCCCGGGTTTCACAGAGCCGCTGAAACCCGACGTTCCCCTGGTCGTGTGGATAGCCTGTGCAATGAGAATCCTAGACCCCTACGGGCGCGGCAAGTCACCCGCCAAAACCTGAAGCGAGGCAGCCCCCTTCAGCACCGTGAATGGACCACCCAGCACTTCACGGAATCCGGTAACTTGGGCACCCCTCCTGGGTCAACCTGTACCCCCTACGAGTGCGGCGAATAGCCCGCCAATCCTAGAGTGAAGCCCCCTCCGTCTCAATGCCATGAGATGCGGGCTTGTTGCCCTCCAGAACCCGGCTATCCGTGCACCCCTCCGCGGGGCAATCCTAGTACAGAAAGTAAAATATACATATAACGGGTACATCGACCGCAACCAGGTCGTGCCCCAAAAGAATAATACAATCAGGCAGTGACGGCAGTCCACATGTCGGACGCTCGCCCCGCAATATCAAATGTACATAATACAACCACAACAGTACTAGCATTGCATCCAGGCTATCCCCCACGACCGATCCGCAACATCACAGCAAAAACAAAACATCAATGTGAAAGTCACGTTCGCAAATCCGTCTAACCGGGCTATAGCAGTTAGACCGGATTTACCGATCAAGTGACATTCACGGTCGCAGATATAATGTAAATACTGTGAAAAATGCGTTTAAAATATCCGATCGATCAAAAATTAACAAGTGGGCCCCCAATCAAAACTGTAGCACTCACAGAAATCCTGGGCCCAATTTTAATATTCCAAAACCCATATTTTAAGCCCAGAAGGCCTCTGTAAAAAATTGGTGAAGTGATCTCCACAGTGTGCGGCGGAAGGGCGGCGGGAAGGTGGTTTTCGCGGCGGTTCCGCGCTCCCACTGTGGAGTTACTTCGTCGAATTTTTACAGAGCTCTTAGATTTTCCAGTACATCAATATTTTACAACCTGAAAAATTTTTCGACACCAAAAAATTCCAACAGAAAACTGATGTGGGCAAATACGGGTTTTTGGACATTTCGATCGATCGGAACTAAAAAACACATTACACAAAGCTAGACTAAGTTAATGGCGAGGCTCTGATACCACTGTAAGTGCACGGCGGCGCCCCGGCCGTCGATCCGACGCCGGAAAGCGGAAGCGGTGAAAAACTTTAATTTTGCGGACTTAGCAAACCGGCACCACCGCGCACTAAACACCCGGATCGTAACCATTAACAAGTCTAAGCTAACTAGAAGATGGGTTAGAGATATACCGACGATCCAAGTCCTCCGGTCTTCTCGTCATGGTCCCGATCTCCTGCGGAAAGTCCTGTCTCCTCCTCGTCACCGGAAGTGCACCACATCGCCTACTATGTTTACGGGCTCCCACCTCAATGCCGAGGCAACTCGGGCACGAAGCCGGCTACTCGACGTGCCCAAGGTTCGCTGTAGAATGTAGCGAGCAAGTCTCATTTGGGGTTATCGGAATTGCCTTTTTGGTGGAGGGATGATACAAGAACAATGTGGAGGAACTTTGGGGATTTTGGGAACATGAAATGAACAAAAAACCCCACACCCAAAAACTTGGACAGCCCCTATAGGGAAGTGGCCGGCCATTCCAATGAGGGTGAGTGAGAAATGAGGGAGAGTGTGATAGAAAAGGAGAGAGCCATCCAATAATGCAATGGAGAGAGAGAAGGCTATCATGCCAAAAAGGAAATGATCACAACAATAAACCCACACTCAACCAACCTCACCCCTCATCATCATCAACCATCATGCCCACTAAAAGTCAAGCCATCATGAGAATGAGAAGTCAATGATGGTGCACATCATGAAAACCATCATGATGCTACAATAAGCAAAGACCCCCTCCACAAAAAGCCTATTTGCAACAATGCAAATAAACCCTCCTCCACCAATCTTCGGCCAATGAACGGAACAATAGAAATTGGCCGAAACGGAAAGCAAACTGGCAACTCCAGAAAACTGGTCCCGTAATAAATTACAGGAAAACCCCGATACTGTGCATACACACCCGCATCTGTATTTCGACCGAAATACAAATGCAATGAGACAAAATCTCCACTGTACTATACTAGGATCCGGCTTATACCAAAACCGGCTAGTAATATCTGTTCGATCCTGATCCGTGCAATACCGCACGTATCTGATCGAACCCTGCCATATAACCATACGGCCTATAGTACAATCTGTCCGATCCTGATCCGTGCAATACCGCACGTATCTGATCGGACCTTGCCATATCTCCATACGGCCTCTACAACCTTTCGCACGAAAGCTGAGTAACTGAATGTGGGGGACTCTAAAGACTCGTCAACACCTCGGTTGTGGATTTAACCACTAGCACGTCAGAGGTATAAGCCAATACGTAACGGTCTACCAAGTATTGACTAAAAAGGGACGTCTATGAGTGAACTCAGCCTGACAACCCTACTGAGCCTGTCAGTGACAATATCCGTACAGTCCGGTCCGTTCGTCTATGAGCATCGCATGGCGGGCCTAGGGGGTTGGTAAAAGTCAGACCCACAAAAGCGGTACAAGTCGTGTCGGAGTGTAGCCCAGAACACCCTGAGATACTACTGGAATACCTACCAGTAAATCTCCTTGCCTTGGCCAAGGACTTTGTGTAATGGCTCTCCTAGACACAGCACGACCTCACCCCCAATACCGGGAGAGACGGACCCCTGAAGATACGCTCACTGCCTCCATGTGGCTCGGGACTGTACCCAACTAAAACCTGTTTGCAAGACTCCTTTGAGCCATGGTAGGGTAGTAATCAAAGTACAGTGGGAACTCACACGAGACAAATGACGATCCCCAGGTCGATGAACTAACCTGCACACATGTCACCAGGGAACTGCCATCTGACGTCTGGTATATGACCAACTAGCATGTTCCCGGCGAGTCTTGTCCGGTGTACTCATAACCCAATGAGCACCTGTATACATCTTAGGTGATCCAACTGACACCAGTGGCTTGTGAGACCGGCCACCGCCCCTCGTCGGGGTCTCGACTATATACACTAGTCTACTAATGGAGTATCGATGCCCGGTCTCGAAACTCCCACGACTAGGGACCTTTTAAGGATATGCTTGTAGACCCCCAGCTCCCACTTATATGATCGCCCTCATACTGCTGGTGGTCAAGCAAGAATCCTAGGGGCTCTATCAACGTGTAATAGCGACGTGTCAGGTCACCTAAAACAGTACACGATGATAAAAGTAAACCAGATAGCATACTATCATCTCGAGTAAGACTGTCCTACCGGGATAGGTCCTCCCTCAATCATTACAATCACGTACCTGTGACCTAATAATTGACTCTGAGGGCACTATCTCCAACAACAACCACATGCAATATAATAGCAATATCAGGAAAAGAGCATAAAAGAAACACAAAATATCAGAAAACACAACGCCGGCTCAAGTGAGCTCGACCCAAAAGAAACCACAAATATACAAACCTCTCAGTCTCATCACTAGGTCACATATACAATATAAAGTGGTAGATGGAGAATACTAAATACAATGATAGAGCAAAAAGAAACAAAGTGTGCTCGCAACCCACCTACGGGCGATGTCGCGAGTCTGAGCTAAAGGAGTTGATGATAAGATAGCCCGCCGCTACAAGGGTGACGGGTCAGACCTGCAAGACACTGTGGCACAACGGGGGTGAGTTTCCAGCTCGTGAGTAGAATATAACATCTAGTAAGGCAATCGTAAGAATGCACGCAATGCGGAACAACATGTATGTCCAAATGTGATATAATATCTTTAATATGCATGCACATGTATGCAATGTCATTACTAAACCTTTAAGTGTTTTAAATGCTAAAGGTATTGAATTCTTAACTTAAGAAAAAAAAATGAAAATCTGTATAATAGCTAAGAACCATCAAGAAATCATTTGAAAATCCATATCAAGCATCGACACCAACTATGAAATCATATCTGTCAATATATCTCACTGTATCAATATCTCAAATATCGGGCTCCATCAGTCCGGATCGGCCCATATCATCAAATCTCACGACAACGGTCGGTATCCTCCGGATATCCGCCGCGCCAGACATCACCGGTAGGTAGTCTTCCCCTGCCAGGCTCATCGTCTACAACTCGATCTTCTTGCCCCGGGGTACCATACCGGGCCCACCATGTACCCGAGACGGTTCATCCACTCCTCGAATCGGGTCTCGAAATCCAACAGAAAACATGAAAACTCATGGTGGATGACACATACATCACGAGAAAACCGCAAGTTTGTTTTAAAAATGATAAATATAAGCTTTTGTTAAATTCTTGCGGTTTTCTCCCAAAAATCCAGAAATCGCAGCAATACTGAAATCCTCAAGAAAATCATAATGTTCACATGTTATATATGATAAATGTCTATGATATCAATGTATATGATGTGAATTTTGGATAGAATCTATGTAAATATGATGATAATGCGAGGTATAAGCAAGCTATGAAATTTCATATATCATGTATGAATGCAAGTGGCGATACTAAGTTAAACAGGTTCTATAGTGCACATGGCATGGCAATTACCAAAGGCGTGTGTGTCACATGAATAGTGCGCGTGCAGCAGATGCCAATGGTAACGGTGTTCATGTCCTACGAAATGATATCGCATAAGTATAGATGAATGTCCATGCAATCTAATATACTGTTCGCTATAAAGGTATGCAGTGTACATGAATGGATAAGCTAGCTAACAATATAAATCTTGCAAAAAGTAGGGTAATCCTAACTAGGGGGCGCATCGCGCCATTCAGACGATTCCCCCATAGATGAATACATCTACTCACCTAAAATCCTCGCTAATCCAATCCGACCACCGTCTTGCCTTTACGTGCCGTGTCCGATGTTTCCCCGACCGATCCTATATTTGCACAACACCAAGAATAAGATTACATAACCTAAAAGGGTGCAAGTCACATAATACAAATATCGACGCTCTCGAATTAAACATAACATACACTCGGTGCGCGGGAAAACGCACGAAAATCGCTAATCGTTAACTAGAATCGTCATTTCGGGGAAATCGACAAAACTAAAACCCGACTAGATGAAACCCAGCGTTCGCGCACTCTAATAGTCCTATACGAAGCTAATTATATCGCTAACATAACACAATTTGATCGCATTCTAATTTTTGTAAAAATCTAGTAAGCAAATTTCAAACCGATTCGATGCAAACGTCGCAATTTAACGACTTAGCGAGCGTAACCATCCGCAATTAACCACCCTAATCAAATAGGTAACCAAAGCCCTAACTTAACTCTAACAACCATGCTTCAAACCCTAGCTCAACACCAAATCCCATTCTTGATTTTCATGAACACGAATTTACAACTAAATTAATACTTCAAAATTGAATTTTAGCACACATAAACTACAAGTTAACAAACTAGTTTAGAATTTCACCTCACTAATGGAACCCTAACATGATCAAGCCACCAAAGAAGCCTCCTTCTAGTTTTGAACTAAATTTGGTTGAGGAGAGAGTGGATTAGGGTTTAGCATTGAATTGGAGAAGAAAATGGTGAATTTTTATGGATTTTTCATGATTTTTCATGATTTTTGAAGCAAGAATTGAGGTGAAAAGAGGGGGGAGCTGCTGCTATTTTCGGTCAGAGGTGAAGAGGAGGAGGGTGTGGGGTTTTTGGAGAAGTTTCTAGGTCAAAAAGATCCCTCACATCTCATTTAATTCATTTCACATCAACTTTTTACAAAAAAACCCCTTTTTACATCATTTTTTTCATAATTTTCACACCATAAAACTAAAATGTTGCAAGTCATGATACAATTTTATTAACACCATATTTTAGCTTTTAAAGACTCCTAATTATGAAATTTACCTAATTAAATTTGTATTTATCACTAATTTAATGTATTTAAAAAGGCTTAAAATAATATAAAAAATAATTAATTACGAATTTTTTTTTTTTAACTAGAAAATTTTAAGTGACATTTTAGTGACAAAATTATAGTAATATCTTATCTAAATTTTGTATAATTAGGTCTACAATGAAAAATACCTATTTTGACTTTTTACGGAAAAAGCCAAAAAATTAACCGATTGCCGAAAAACTGCCTAAACGATTTTCGAAGGGTTACAATCTTCCCCTCTTAAAGAAATTCGGTCCCCGAATTTAGAATTTAACTACGCGTACCTTCAAAAAGATGGGGATATCTCTTCCTCATCTCGACCTCGGTCTCCCAGGTGACCTCCTCGCTGTTCGGGCCACGCCAAAGGACCTTGACGGACGGTATAACCTTCGACCTCAATTTCTTCACCTGCCGATCCAAAATGACAACCGGCTGCTCGGTGAAAGAAAGATCACGCTCTAACTGGATCGTTTGGTGCTGAATCACCTGGGAAGGATCATGAAGTTACTTGCGGAGCATCGAGACATGGAATACGGGGTGAACATCGGGGAAGCTAGGCGGAAGAGCTAACCGATAAGCGACTGGACCAACACGCTCTAGGATCTCGAAAGGACCAACCTATCTAGGACTCAGCTTCCCTTTCCACCCAAATCTCATCACACCTTTCATCGGAGAGACCTTCAGGAAAACATGATCGCCAACAGCGAACTCGAGTCGGCGACGGCGCTTGTCAGCATAAGATTTCTGCCTGCTCTGTGCCGCTCTCATCCTGTCCCGAATCAGCTGTATCTTCTCGGTCGTCTCCTGTACGATCTGTGGCCCTAAAATACTGCTCTCCCTAAGCTCTGTCCAACATACAGGCGATCGACATCTCCTCCCATATAAAGCCTCAAAAGGTGCCATCTGAATCGTCTCCTGGAAGCTATTATTGTAGGAAAACTCGATCAAAGGCAAATAACGATCCCAGCTACCACCGAAATCTAAAACACAAGCTCTGAGCATGTCTTCGAGAGTCTGAATCGTACGCTCCGACTGACCGTCAGTCTGCGGATGAAAGGCTGTGCTAAAACTCAATCGGGTGCCCAATGCTTCCTGGAGTTTCTGCCACAATCGGCTGGTAAACTGGGTGCCACGGTCGGACACGATGCAAGTCGGAACACCATGCAGGCGCACGATCTCATCAATATAAACCTGGGCGTACTGAGAAAATCCAAAAGTGGTCTTCACTGGCAGAAAGTGAGCCGCTTTCGTCAGTCGATCCACAATCACCCATATAGAGTCGTACCCTCGACTGGTCCTGGGTAGACCCACAATGAAGTCTATGGAGACCTGCTCCCACTTCCACTCAGGGATGGGCAAAGGTTGTAACTCGCCGGCTGGCCTCTGGTGCTCGGCCTTGACTTGCTGACAAGTCAGGCATCTCGACACAAAGTCTGTAATATCCTTCTTCATCCCGTCCCACCAGTAAACCTCTCTCAAATCACGGTACATCTTGGTGGAACCTGGATGCACGCTGTATGCTGATCTATGTGCCTCCTCGAGAATATCGCGCCTCAGTCCCTCTGAATCTGGCACGCATAGTCGAGTCCCCAATCGAAGTATCCCCTGATCATCAATCACGAACTCGGAAACTCTGCCCTGCCGAATCTGCTCAATAATCTCTAATGTATGGGCATCGCCGGACTGTGCCTCGTGGACACGGTCAAGTAACTGTGGGCGTGCTCTGAAATGGGCTAGCTGTCCCCCTGTAGGAGTAAACTCGAACTGCACTCTGCTATCACATAAAACCTGCCAATCCGCCGTCGACTGCATCTGTACTGCGCTCAAACAAGATAAGCTACCTCCGGGCCTCCTACTCAAAGCATCTGCCACCACATTCGCCTTGCCCGGATGGTATAAAATCTCGCAGTCATAATCCTTCACCAACTCCATCCATCAGCGCTGTCTCAGATTCAGATCTCGCTGCTGGAAAATATACTTCAAACTCTTGTGGTCGGTGAATATCTGGCACGACTCACCGTATAGGTAATGTCTCCAGATCTTAAGTGCAAATACCACTGCAGCCATCTCTAAATCATGGGTGGGGTAGTTCTGTTCGTGTTTCCTCAGCTGCCGAGAAGCATACGTAATAACTCTGTCGTGCTGCATCAATACACATCCCAGCCCCACTCTAGAAGCATCACAATATACCACGAACTCGCCTGATCCTGAAGGCAATGCTAACACTGGTGCAGTAGTCAGACGAGTCTTCAACTGCTGGAAACTATCCTCACATGCCTGGGTCCAATCAAAAGGAACCCCCTTCCGGGTCAACCCGGTCAATGGTGCAACAATGCGGGAGAAATCCCGGACGAAACGTCGATAATAGCCGGCCAGACCTAGAAAACTGCGAACCTCTGTAACTGATACTGGTCTAGGCCAACGCTGAACTGCCTCGATCTTCCTCGGGTCCACACAAATACCATCTCTCGTCACCATATGACCCAAGAAGTCGACACTGTCTAACCAGAATGCGTACTTGGAGAATTTGGCGAACAGCTGATGCTCCCTCAAAGTCTGCAATATGATACGTAAGTGCTGCTCATTCTCCTCCCGGCTCCAAGAATAAACCAAGATGTCGTCAATGAACACAATAATGAACTGATCGAGATACGTCCTGAATACACGGTTCATCAAATCCATAAATGCTGCCGGGGCATTGGTGAGCCCGAACGACAGCAACAAGAACTCATAATGACCATAACGAGTACGGAAAGCGTTCTTCGGAATATCCTCCTTCCAAACCCGCAACTGGTGATAACCTGACCGTAAATCAACCTTCGAGAAAAACCCTGCACCCTGGAGCTGATCGAATAAGTCATCAATGCGGGGTAGGTGATATCTGTTCCGCACAGTAACCCGGTTCAGCTGACGATAATCAATGCATAAACGCATACTTCCGTCCTTCTTTTTAACAAACAAGACGGGAGCACCCCAAGGTGACACACTCGGTCGGATAAGACCTTTGTCCAGCAAGTCCTGTAACTGATCCTTTAGCTCTCTCAGCTCCGCCGGGGCCATCCGATAAGGCGGTATAGAGATAGGCCCCGTGCCGGGGATCAGGTCAATGCAGAACTCAATCTCACGCTCTGGTGGCAGACCAGGTAGCTCGTCGGGAAATACATCAGGAAACTCTCTAACAACAGGGACCTGGTCCAACGGAACCTCTGTGGAGCTAGTATCACAAACATAAGCTAAGAATCCCTGACGCCCTTTCCTTAAGAGCTGACCAGCGCGAAGAGAAGAAATCAAGCTGGGAAGGGTAGCACTACGATCTCCCTGAATAATAAGAACCGGCTCACCAGGAAAACTGAATCTGACTGCCTTTTCACGGCAGTCCACGGATGCATAACAGGTGGCTAGCCAATCCATAACAAGAAGAACGTTAAAGTCTAGCATATCGAGGAGAATCAAATCTACTGAAGAATCTCTCTCCCCGATACGGACGGAACACGATCGATACACAAAACTGGCAACAAAAGACTCTCCTACCTGGGTAATAACGACAAGCGGCTGATCTAACGGAGAAGACTCTCGGCCCAACCTCGGTGCAAAGTACGTGGAAACATAGGAATGTGTGGAGCCTGGATCAAATAATACCCGTGCATCAAAAGAACATACTGGCAGAGTACCTGTCACGACGGCATTGGATGCCTGTGCATCCTGAGGAGTCAATGCGAACACTCGGGCCTGTCCACCACTAATAGCTGGCTGTCCTCTGCCTCTACCTCGGCCTCTGCCTCTGACTCTGTCGCCTCGTCCTCTCGGAACTGGACCGCCATGCCCACGGCCTCTAGAAGCATCTGACTGACGTGGAGCATCGTCAGGAGTAGGAAGTAAAGCTCTCTGAGAAGGTGGTGAGGGTGGTAAAGTCACATGCGGGACTGTCACCGCGCCCGGACGTCCCATGGTACAGTCTCTGACACGGTGGTACTGACTCCCACACCGAAAACATCCTGGAGACGACTGCTGGGTCTGTGGATATGAACCAAATAACTGACCTCGTCTCAATCCTCTGCCTCCACCATCTCCCGGAAATAATCTATCGCGGTGTCTACCCATCTGCCGCTGAGCTGGCATATCAGTACGGATCCTCTTCAGCCCAGAAATGACCGGAGTCTCAGAAATACGCTCCTCCAAAAGTAAGGCTGCATCCATCGCGGCAGCGTATGTATCAAAGTGCTGGGTGCCGATGGCAAGGAATAGCTGTGTATCAAGCCCTCGTACAAACCTCTTTATTCTCTTCTCTTCTGTGTCGACTAGGTACAGAGCATATCGAGACAACTGGGTAAACTGTATATCATACTCCGACACTGTCATCCCAGGAGTCTTGCGCAAAGACTCAAAACTACGGGCTCGAGCATCTCGGACACTCTCCGGAAGAAAACGGGCAAGAAATGCAGATGTAAACTCATCCCAGGTCATAGAAGGCAGACCTGCAGCTCGGCCTCTCTCTACTGAATCGTACCATGTCTGGGCAAGACCCTCCAGACGAAAACTTGCAACTCCACCAATCTATCATCAGAACACCTCAACGAACGGCAAATCCGAGCCATCCTATCAAGAAATGCCTGTGGGTCCTCTGTCGCATCTGTACCGGTAAAAGCTGGAGGTCTCAATCTCATGAACTCCTGTAGTGAAACAGGGATAGTCTCCGTAGTAGCAGCAGGAGTGACCATCTGTGCAGCAGGTACGATCCTGATCTGTGCGGTGGAAGGAACGTCCTCGGATCTCTGTGCCCGGCTGGACTCAACTAAAGATCCCATCATCTGCCGCAACTCTTGCATGCCGGCCTCTAGTCTGGCAATACGATCTGGATAAGGCAGATCAGTATGACCCTGAGGGGTAGGTGTATCATCCCGCTCGATCCTCGCCTCAGACGGGCCCGCCCGAATCTCATCCCTAGCGGCAGCCCGCTGAGCTCTCGTAGTCTTTGGCGGCATCGAAGCTGGAATAAGAAACAGGACTGATAAGGACATTGCAATTGAATCAAGTAATGCAAGGAATCAAGAAAGGAAATACAAGCAATTATGTCCTAAGGTCACTTAGGCGGAGTACCGTATCGTAAGTATGCCGCGGATCATACCCACGCTACGCCACTCTGCTTAAGTCACATACTCCATCTACCAAGGTCGTCCTACACTCAGAAAGGTAAAACCTACGCTCTGATACCAACTTTGTCACGACCCGAAAGTATGGAACGTGACTGGCACTTAGATTACGAGACGTCTAAAGGCGTACCGTAACCTAAGTCAGCCAAAACCCAGAAAAATCTAAACCAAAATCAAAAGAGAGTGAAGGAAAACCCTTAATGAAAATGGTTTTTAAAATCATTTAAGTTGCATAGAATCCCTTTTTAAAACATCAAAAATTTCCGAAAATTTCGGCAGAGTCTCCCCTGTATTTTCTATCCCCCAAAATGGGTACAACAAGATAATAAACCTGTAATCATAAAATGGCATCCCCAAGCGGGAGCTAACTCTTCGCCCAAGGCGGATCACAACCACATGTAGTATAATAGAAATATCAGGAAAACAGCATAAAAGAAACGCAAAATATCAGAAAACACAACGCCGGCTCAAGTGAGCTCGACCCAAAAGAAACCACAAATATACAAACCTCTCAGTCTCATCACTAGGTCACATATACAATATAAAGTGGTAGATGGAGAATACTAGATATAATGATAGAGCAAAAAGAAACAAAGTGTGCTCGCAACCCACCTACGGGCGATGTCGCGAGTCTGAGCAAAAAGAGCTGATGATAAGATAGCCCGCCGCTACAAGGGTGACGGGTCCGACCTGCAAGACACTGTGGCACAACGGGGGTGAGTTGCCAGCTCGTGAGTAGAATATAACATCTAGTAAGGCAATCGTAAGAATGCACGCAATGCGGCACAACATGTATGTCCAAATGTGATATAATATCTCTAATATGCATGCACAGGTATGCAACGTCATTACTAAACCTTTAAGTGTTTTAAATGCTAAAGGTATTGAATTCTTAACTTAAGAAAAGAAAATGAAAATCTGTATAATAGCTAAGAACCATCAAGAAATCATCTGAAAACCCATGTCAAGCATCGACACCAAATATGAAATCATATCTGTCAATATATCTCACTGTATCAATATCTCAAATATCGGGCTCCGTCAGTCCGGATCGGCCCATATCATCAAATCTCATGACAACGGTCGGTATCCTCCGGATATCTGCCGCGCCAGACATCACCGGTAGGTAGTCTTCCCCTGCCAGGCTCATCGTCTACAACTCGATCTTCTTGCCCCGGGGTACCATACCGGGCCCACCATGTACCCGAGACGGTTCATCCACTCCTCGAATCGGGTCTCGAAATCCAACAGAAAACATGAAAACTCATGGTGGACGACACATACATCATGAGAAAACCGCAACTCTGTTTTAAAAATGATAAATATAAGCTTTTGTTAAATTCTTGCGGTTTTCCCCCAAAAATCCAGAAATCGCAGCAATACTGAAATCCTCAAGAAAATCATAATGTTCACATGTTATATATGATAAATGTCTATGATATCAATGTATATGATGTGAATTTTGGATAGAATCTATGTAAATATGATGATAATGCGAGGTATAAGCAAGCTATGAAATTTCATATATCATGTATGAATGCAAGTGGCGATACTAAGTTAAACAGGTTCTATAGTGCACGTGGCATGGAAATTACCAAAGGCTTGTGTGTCACATGAATAGTGCGCGTGCAGCAGATGCCAATGGTAACGGTGTTCGTGTCCTACGAATTGATATCGCATAAGTATATATGAATGTCTATGCAATCTAATATACTGTTCGCTATAAAGGTATGCAGTGTTCATGAATGGATAAGCTAGCTAACAATATAAATCTTGCAAAAAGTAGGGTAATCCTAACTAGGGGGGCTCATCATGCCATTCAGACGATTCCCCCATAGATGAATACATCTACTCACCTGAAATCCCCGCTAATCCAATCCGACCACCGCCTTGCCTTTACGTGCCGTGTCCGATGTTTCCCCGACCGATCCTATATTTGCACAACACCAAGCATAAGATTACATAACCTAAAATGGTGCAAGTCATATAATACAAATATAGACGCTCTCGAATTAAACATAACAAACACTCGGTGCGCGGGAACACGCACGAAAATCGCTAATCGTTAGCTAGAATCGTCATTTCGGGGAAATCGACAAAACTATGACCCGACTAGACGAAACCCCGCGTTCGCGCACTCTAATAGTCCTATATGAAGCTAATTATATCGCTAACATAACACAATTTGATCGCATTCTAATTTTTGTAAAAATCTAGTAAGCAAATTTCAAACCGATTCGATGCAAACGTCGCAATTTAACGACTTAGCGAGCGTAACCATCCGCAATTAACCACCCTAATCAAATAGGTAACCAAAGCCCTAACTTAACTCTAACAACCATGCTTCAAACCCTAGTTCAACACCAAATCCCATTCTTGATTTTCATGAACACGAATTTACAACTAAATTAATACTTCAAAATTGAATTTTAGCACACATAAACTACAAGTTAACAAACTAGTTTAGAATTTCACCTCACTAATGGAACCCTAACATGATCAAGCCACCAAAGAAGCCTCCTTCTAGTTTTGAACTAAATTTGGTTGAGGAGAGAGTGGATTAGGGTTTAGCATTGAATTGGAGAAGAAAATGGTGAATTTTTATGGATTTTTCATGATTTTTCATGATTTTTGAAGCAAGAATTGAGGTGAAAAGAGGGGGGAGCTGCTGCTATTTTCGGCCAGAGGTGAAGAGGAGGAGGGTGTGGGGTTTTTGGAGAAGTTTCTAGGTCAAAAAGATCCCTCACATCTCATTTAATGCATTTCACATCAACTTTTTACAAAAAAAACCCCTTTTTACATCATTTTTTCATAATTTTCACACCATAAAACTAAAATGTTGCAAGTCATGATACAATTTTATTAACACCATATTTTAGCTTATAAAGACTCCTAATTATGAAATTTACCTAATTAAATTTGTATTTATCACTAATTTAATGTATTTAAAAAGGCTTAAAATAATATAAAAAATAATTAATTACGAAAAAAAATTTATTTAACTAGAAAATTATAAGTGACATTTTAGTGACAAAATTATAGTAATATCTTATCTAAATTTTGTATAATTAGGTCTACAATGAAAAATACCTATTTTGACTTTTTACGGAAAAAACCGAAAAATTAACCGATTACCGAAAAACTGCCAAAACGATTTTCGAAGGGTTACAACAAAGGTTGTAGCTTCTTACCTTTAGTTAAGTTGTTAACTAGTTTATCTTTTCGCCTAAAATTCTAGTTAACGATCCGTATTAGGGTTTCTCGGCACCGGAAAAATTAGAAATTGGCATGGTTGATGCCTTGTGAGACTTTATTAGCGTGCCTAGGAACCCTACAACAGATACGACTGAGGATCCGCACTCATTTATCGACCGGACGGCAAGGATTTGTCGTTCGCTCCGATGCTCCGATGATAGATGGGTGGAGTTTACGAGTTTCCGGCTCGAAGGTATGGCCCAGAAGTGGTGTGAGTCGTTGGAGAGGGGCAGAGCCACGGGTCTTGCTCCTATGACCTGGGCTGAGTTTGTGACGTCGTTTCTCGCCCGTTTTCTTCCACCGAGTGTCAGGGATGCGCGAGCGTGCAAATTTGAGTCGTTACGTCAGACTCCGGGGATAACGGTGTCTGAGTATGATGTACTGTTTACCGAGCTGTCTGTGTATGCTCCGTACTTGGGGGCGACTGAGGAGATAAGGGTGAAGAGGTTCGTTCGGGGCCTACTTACCCAGTTGTTCCTAGCCATCAGCATTCAGCATTGTGAGACATATGCGGCAGCGGTGGATGCAGCCCTATTGGTGGAGGAGCGTCTAGCTGAGTCATCGGTTGTTCCGGAACCGAACAGGACTCGTACGGATATACCAGCATGGAGACAGAGGTTTGCACGCCATGGCTGAGTTCCTTCAGACTCGGGGAGTAGCAGAGACGTGGGACGTGGCCAGTTATTCAGTTCTTATTCCCAGGAAGGCCAGTGACCATCTTATAGATGCTTCGGATGTGGCAGTCTACATCACCTTGGTCGGGATTGTACCGTGGTGCGTCAGAGAGGGCCAGCAGTACCCCAGGTTACTTTACCACCTTCTCCCCCTCAGAGAGCATTTCCTCTTATTCCTGTTGTTGCGCCACGTCAGACTCCGGTTTAGAGAGGTCGTGATCGCGGTGGTTTTGTGCCGACGAGGTGGCAGTGGTAGGGGACAGCCAGTAGCTGGTAGAGGACAGGCTCGAGTTTTTTCCTTGACCCACCAGGACGCACGGGCGTCCAATGCTGTAGTTTCAGGTACCCTTTCTGTATGCTCTTTTGATGCACATGTTATTTTCGATCCGGAATCTACGTATTCGTATGTTTCTACGCACTTCGTACCGAGGTTAGGCCGAGAGTCGTGTTTGCTAGATCAGCTGCTTGTCGTGACCACTCCTATAGGAGAGTCGTTTGTTGCATGACACGTGTTCCGGTCGTGTGCTGTCCGTATATGAGACAGAGATCTGTCCGTCGACTTGATCCTCTTGAGATGTTGGACTTCGACGTTCTATTGGGCATGGACTGGTTAGCTACTTGCTACGCGTCCGTGGACGGCCGAGAGAAGACAGTTAGGTTTTGTTTTCCCCGCGAGTCAGTGTTTATTGTGCAGGGGGACCGTGGTGCCGCCCCTCACAGTTTGATTTCTGTCCTTGGCGATATTCGGCTTTTGAGGAGGGGATGTCTGGGATTCTTGGCTTTCATTCATGATACTGGAGCCACAGTGGAGTCGTTGGACCAGGTTTCTACCGTGCGAGATTTTCCCGATGAATTACCTGGGTTGCCGCCAGAGCGCGATATAGAGTTCTGCATTGATCTGATTCCTGGCACGGAGCCTATTTCTATACCGCCTTATCGGATGGCTCCAGCAGAGCTTAGAGAGCTTAAAGATCAATTGCAAGAGTTGCTTGATTTGGGACTTGTGCGTCCGAGTGTTTCGCCGTGAGGAGCTCCTGTTCTGTTCGTCAAGAAAAAGGATGGTAGTTTGAGGCTATGTATGGATTATCGTCACTTGAACCGAGTTACGGTGCGGAACAGGTATCATATACCTCGCATTGAGGATTTATTTGATCAGCTCCATGGTGCGAAACATTTTTCTAAGATTGATTTACGTTTGGGTTATCATCAGTTGCGGGTTCGGAATGATGACATTCCAAAGACTGCTTTTCGTACGCGCTATGGGCACTATGAGTTTTTGGTGATGTCGTTCGGACTCACCAATGCGCCAGCAGTGTTCATGGATCTGATGAATAGGATTTTCAGGCTGTTCCTTGACCAGTTTATTATAGTGTTTACTGATGACATACTGGTCTACTCTAGGAGTTGTGAGGAGCATGAGCAGCACTTGAGGATTACTTTGCAGATTTTGAGAGAGCACCAGCTGTATGCTAAATTCTCAAAGTGCTCATTTTGGCTCGATAGAGTTGACTTCCTGGGTCATGTGGTGACTGGTAATGGTATTCTTGTGGACCCAAGGAAGATCGAAGCTGTACAGCTTTGCCCCAGACCTGTATCGGTGACTGAGGTCAGCAGCTTTTTGGGCTTAGTTGGTTATTATTGTCGTTTTGTAGAGGATTTCTCGAGTATCGCTGCACCGCTGACTGGACTGACCCGGAAGGGAGTTCCTTTTCTTTGGACTGATGCGTGCAAGCAGTGTTTTCAATAGTTGAAGACTCGGTTGACGACATCACCAGTTCTTTCTTTACCTTCTGGATCGGGCGGCTATGTTGTTTTTTGTGATGCTTCTCCAGTGGGGCTCGGCTGTGTTCTGATGCAGCATGACCGAGTGATTGCTTAAGCTTCTAGGTAGCTGAAGAAGCATAAGCAGAATTACCCCACTCAAGATCTCGAAATGGCCACGGTGGTCTTTGTGTTGAAGATTTGGAGACACTACTTGTACGGGGAGTCGTGTCAGATCTTCACGGATCACAAGATCTTCAAGTATATCTTCCAGCAGCGGTATCTGAATCTGAGACAGCGCCGTTGGATGGAGCTAGTGAAGGATTATGATTATGAGATCCTTTATCACCCGGGCAAGGCGAATGTGGTAGTTGATGCTTTGAGTCGTAGGCCTGGGGGTAGGTTAACCCAGTTGAGCGCAGTTCAGCATCAGTTTTCTGCAGATTGGCAGCTCTTGTGTGATAGTAGAGTGCAGTTCGAGTTCACCTCCACTGGGGGACAGTTTGCTCATGTCCATGCCCGTCCACTACTATTTGATTGTATCCGTGAGGCACAACCCAGTGATGCCCGTTTGTCCGAGATTCTTGAGCATGTTCGACAGGGTACAGTTTCAGAGTTCATAATTGATGACCAGGGTGTGCTACGATGCGGGACTCGCTTGTGTGTACCAGATGCTGATGGATTGAGACGCGAGATCCTAGAGCAGGCACATCAGTCGGCCTTTAGCGTTCATCCAGGTTCCACCAAGATGTACCGTGACTTGAGAGACTTTTACTGGTGGGAAGGGATGAAACGCGATATTTCGAACTTCGTTTCGAGGTGCCTGACTTGTCAGCAAGTCAAGGCTGAGCATTAGAGGCCGGCTGGAGAGTTGCAACCTTTACCCGTTCCAGAGTGGAAATGGGAGCAGATTTCCATGGACTTCATTGTGGGTCTACCTAGTACCAGTAAGGGGTATGACTCCATTTGGGTGATTGTTGACCGGTTGACGAAAGTGGCTCACTTCATTCCAGTGAAGGCCACTTTGTGTTATGCTCAGTATGCCCAGTTGTACATAGATGAGATTGTGCGTTTTCTCGGTGTTCCCACATGCATAGTATCCGACAAAGGCACCCAGTTTACTAGCCGTCTTCGGCAGAAGCTTCAGGAAGCTTTGGGTACCCGGTTGAGTTTTAGCACCGCTTTTCATCCGCAGACCGATGGTTAGTTGGAGCGAACTATTCAGACTCTGGAGGATAGGCTCCGTGCATGTGTGCTTGATTTTGGTGGCGGTTGGGATCGTCACTTGCTGTTGATTGAGTTTTCCTACAACAACAGCTTCCAGGAGACTATTCAGATGTCACCTTTTGAGGCTTTATATGGTAGGAAGTGTCGATCGCCAGTCTGTTGGACCGAGCTTAGTGAGAGTCTGGTTTTGGGACCCCAGCTAGTTCAGGAGACTACGGAGAAGATCCAGTTGATTCAGGATAGGATGAGAGCAGCCCAGTGCAGGAAGAAGTCTTATGCCGACCGTCGTCGTCGCAGACATGTGTTCGCAGTGGGGGATCATGTATTCCTGAGAATTTCTCCGATGAAGGGCGTTATGTGATTTGGGAAGAGGGGGATGCTCAGTCCCAGATTTGTAGGTCCTTTCGAGATCCTTGAGCCAGTGGGCTCCGTTGCTTATCGTTTAGCGCTCCCGCCCAGTTTTCCGGATGTTCACCCTGTTTTCCATGTGTCGATGCTTCTTACATACCTTCATGATCCTTCTCACATGATTCAGCATGAGACCATTCAGCTTGAAAGCCATCTTTCGTTCACCGAGTAGCCGGTAGTTATTTTGGATCGGCAGGTGAAGAAAGTTCGGTCAAAGGTCTTGCCATCTGTGAAGGTTCTTTGGCGTAGCCCTACTAGTGAGGAGATCACTTGGGAGGCCGAGAGTAAGATGCAGAAGAAATTCCCTCATCTCTTTGAAGGTACGCTTAGTAGGAAATTTTAATTCGGGGATTGAATTTCTATAAGGGGGGATATTGTAACGTTTTAGAAATCGTTATGCGAATTTTTCCGTTTTAGGGTTAAATTGTCGGTATTTTCCGTTTTAACCCGACTGTGTTCGAACGAACATATAGACTTGCCAGCACCTAGTTTAGCTAAAATAAAGCTAGTGCGCAAGCTTTGGGGGTATATGTGACATTTTGGTTCAATTAGAATTTTTCCCAATTTTAATATTATTTTAATGCGGTAATCACATTTTGGGAAATTTCTCTAAAGCGATCTTTTCATCAAATTAAGTTTGAGTTAATAAAACCCTTCCCACAATATCTAGATATTTGTTGTGCATTTGGATTAAAGTTTAAAGAAAAGAAAAAGAAAAGAATTAAGAGGTGCATGCATGTGCATGTGAAAGCTTTTATGAGCATTAATCATAAGAAAAAGCTAGGAAATTCCTCAGAAAACCCTACCCTTATCACTTGGCCGAGATCCTTTCCCCCTTCTGCTCTTGATCATTCCCTTCCATTTTTGCATCAATCCAAACTCAAAATTCTCCAAAATTCTAAAATATATTACGAAATATACTTCAAGTCTTGAGCTTTAGCATCTTTGATCACTTGGAAACTAGGAAAGCTTTGATCTTGTGAGCTAAGCTTGAAAGGTATAATCCCAACACAGATAAATAGGAGTTTTTATATTGTATAGCTCAATGATTATGGTTTAGAACACTTTCAATATCGATTAGTGCAATATCGTGTTTTTAGTGTCGTTTTAGAGCCTCTGTATCTGCTGTGATCGGGAAATTTTAGTGAGTGACCAAAAAAATTTGTAGTGATGTACTAGTGACCCTGGAGCACCACCTGAGACACGAGGACCACCCCACCGGCCGGGGCCGGCGACCCCTTTGGCGAATTTCAGCGACGTCGGCTTTATAGGGAAGTGTTGGGTTTGGCTTTTGAAGGTAGTTGTTTGCTATTGGTTAGGGGTGTTTAGTACTGTTTACTTTTTTAGTAATTGCAGTAAACAAAATCTGGGATCATATACCTATAATCTAGTCTTTTGAGTCCATGTGTTATGTTTTGCGACACGAATCGTGATCTTGTGCAGCTGCTGCACTTGGGTAGGTGTTGTGGTATCGTTACGCACGTTAACCACTATACAGACACTGCTACAAAGGCTTTTGGTGGTCTTATTGGTGCATACCACGGTGGGGTCTTCGACTGGGGTGAATCGTGAGTTAGTTTAGTGTTGGTGCGTTATTTAAAGTGTTGTTTTACGTTATATTAGTCAATTCTAAGATGTTTGCACTCTTTGTGTGTTTGTGAATTATAGCGTCGCAAGCAGTGACTTCGGACGCTGCGAATAAGGGGAAGCAGGTGGTCGGAATTTCATAGCTGGAGGCCATTGGTGAGTAGATTTAACATCTACGAGAAAATCGCCCGTATGGCGTTATGCGTCGGGGCTGATATGATAGGATAGCTGCATATTATTGCATATTGGTTAATTTCATATGAATGTCATTGCATAGTAGTATCTGTTGTACCTTTAGATATAATACATTACTGACGGTTCATGTTGCACGAGCACTAAATTGTATGCTACACCCATACCGTCAGGAATTACCATGACACGCACAAACCACCTACATACGTGATATGGTAGTGGATAGGGATAGTGGAGGTAGTAATTCTTATTCCTTTATGCATAGAAGATATTGTTGACACCTACATACGTGTTATTGTGTTTGACATGGATAGTTAAGATAGTAACTTTTAATCCATTTCACGTATGCCTTGCTATAGCTACTTGTACATCATGCATACATATTGAATTGTACACACCTATTCGATTACAGCTATATGTACATCATGCATACATATTGATATGTACACCCCACATACTCGATTACAGTTACATGTACACCATGCACACATACTGACATGTATACCACATATTTTTGCCATAGTTGTATATACCCTAAGTGGTATTGTTTTGATATGTGATATTGAGTTGTTGATCATTGCGCTTATGAGATGCATCATACCTACTTGCTTACATATAGATACTTAAACCTTGCTACACTTACATGTACTCTTCATATGATGCTGCACTTGTTTTTCGGAGGATTTTGGGAACCGCGGGATATATTTTTAAAGGAAGATTCATTTAAAAGAGCGGCTTTCCTTTGATATACTCATATTGTTGTTTTATGATGCATATATCAGTTTTCATGGATTTACGCATTGAGATATGGATTTCATATGATTTATGGATTTGAGAACCGTGAGGGTATTTCAAGAAAACTATGTATTGTTTGAAAACCCGGTTTCTCTTGATATGATATTTCGGTATGTCCACCATGTGATTTCTCGGTTCTGAGATTCGGCTTGTGATACCCGATTCGAGGAGTGGGAGGCACCGTCTGCGGGTACATGGTGGACCCGGTATGGTGCCCCGGGACGAGTGGTGATTTCGTGGTGTAGACGATAAGCCTGGCGGTGGGACCACTACCTACCGGTGATTGTATTTGGACTCGGCGGTTATCATGGGGATACCGACCGGAGTGAGGTTTGACAGATCGTCAGGGCCAGTCGTGATGACAGCGCCTGAGTTATGAGGATTTTCGTGTCGATGCTAGACACGGGTTTCATGACATTTCGAGTGCCGGATTTTGACACTCAGGGTTCCATGATTTTTACGTATCGTCGGTGGATATACGGGGTAGATATATTCATACTTATATATATATACATATACATACAGGGATATATTTTCATGATGTTTCGGGTGTCAATGATAGACACTCAGGTTCCATGAGACTTACAGGATGTGAGGGCCGATCTGAGGATGCGGTGCCTGAGGATTTGGGATTTGACGTGTCAGTGAGGGACACTGGTGTTTTTCTATGCTGATGATTTGCATGAGATTTTATATTATAATATCCCACACTCAGGATTATGTTGTTATGCATTGATTCATTTAGTTGTAGTACCCTGATGATGTACCTTTACATGATTGTTGCATATTCACTTGTCATACTTATGTTATCGGATTACATGTGATAGACAAATTGCTGTTCGTGCATACCTGCGATTACAGTATGATGTTATTTACTATTCACGAGTTGGAAACTCCCCCTCGTTGTGCCACAGGGTTTTGCAGGACTTTTCCTCTGAGTAGTCGCGGCAGGGCGTCTTATCATTTCTACTTTTGCAGATACCGCTACGTTAGGCAGTGAGGCCTTTGCTTTTAGGTGGGTTTGCGGTTATCTGCTTGTACGTTGTATATCTTTTTTGTTGGATCTAGTATTCTCCATCTACCACTGTTTGTATATGACTTAGAAATGACTTGTGAGGATTCGGTGCTGTATTATTTTGGTGACTTTGGGTGCCGTGCTCGTGGGAGCAGGTTTTGTTGAAAAGTTTACTTCTTACTGCAGTCTTTTCTTTGATATTCTTCACTTCGGCGTCGTATACTTGTTGTAGTGATTTTCTACGCCGTTGGGCGTGATTTTGCTCCCATTTGGGATGCTTTATATTTTATCTATTGTTGTACCCGTTTTCGGAGCTAGTTTTTACAAAGGAGGTGCTGCCGAAATTTTTAAGAAAGAAAACTAGAGTTAGAGATTTTACTTGTGATTTTCCAAATATTTGAACTATGTTTTTCTCCGTTGATCCAGATTTGGATGGTTTAGATTTCTGGGTTTCGGCTTACTTGAGTTGCGTACGCCTGTAGACGTTACGTAGTTTCAGTGCTGGTTACGGGCCAAATTTTGGGTCGTGAAAATATTCCATGTCGACTTCATTGTTTTTGACACACAACCTGTAGCTAACCCCCGGAATCAAATTCCTGTGATACTCGGTCGTCCATTCCTTGCAACCTCAAATGATGTGATCAATTTTCGAAACGGTTCAATGAACCTATCTTTTGGAAACATGACAATTGAACTCAACATTTTTAGGTTACGGAATCTTCCCTCTGAACCTATTGCTCATATACTGGACGTTTGATCGATCCAGGAGATCACCTCCGAGGACTGTGAATTCGAGGAGTTTTTGTTCGATCACAGAAATCTTGACCCAACTAGTGCGTTCCTCTTCTAACCTGTTGCTGCTTCTTCTCCCGACAGTGATTACGAGTGTTTCGCTTTCTCTAACAATCTTGGCCAGTCACCACCCGAGTTTGAATCCTTTGAATTTCCGGATGAGTTAGCTGAACCATCCAACTCGGTCACTTACACTCATTTTGAACCTTTGCTGGAATCCTTTGAGTTCGAGACCTTTTCACCAATCTTGCCTTCAATCGTTTCACCTCCAACGCTCGAACTCAAGCCATTGCCGTCTCACCTTAAGTACACTTGGGTGAGAATGAGACCCTCCCTATTATCATCTCGGCTTCTCTACCTCCAGAGCAGGAGAAAGCCTTTCTTACGGTCTTGCACAGCAATCGGCAAGCTTTTGGCTGGTCAATGGCGGACATCTAGGGGATTAGTCCTCTGATCGTTGAACATCATATTCATATGATGGATGATGCCAAACCAGCCAGGGATCCACAAAGGCAACTCAACCTAGTCATGAAAGAGGTTGTAAAAAAGGAGATCGTAAAGTGTCTGGATAGTGGTATCATTTACCCTATCTCTGATAGCCAGTTGGTTTGCCCCATTCACGTTGTCCCTAAGAAGTCGGGCATAACGGTCATATCCAATGAGGCAAACGAGTTAATCCCTACTCGCACCCAGACTGGTTGGCGAGTATGCATCGATTATAGAAAACCCAACGCTGTAACACGGAAAGACCACTTTCCGCTACCTTTCATTGACCAAATGCTTGAACAATTGGCTGGACATGAGTACTATTGCTTTCTGGATGGCTACACCGGCTATAATCAGAGTCCCATCGCTGAAAAGACCAGGAAAAGACCACATTCATCTGTCCTTTCAGCACATTTGCATATCGCCGCATGCCCTTTGGGTTATGCAATGCGCCTGCTACCTTCCAGCGGTGTATGATGGGAATCTTCTCAGATATGGTGGAAAAATTCTTGGAGATCTTCATGGATGATTTCTCCATTTTTGGCGATTCCTTTGATGGGTGTTTGTTGCATCTTGATGCTGTCCTTACCTGGTGAAACGATAAGAACCTCACTTTCAACTTGGAGAAGTGCCACTTCATGGTACGCGAAGGTATTGTCCTAGGACATATTATCTCGAAAAATGACATTGAGGTAGATAAAGCAAAGATTGAAGTCCTTTCCAATCTCCCTCCTCCCAAATGTGTCAGAGACATCCGAGCCTTCCTTGGCCACGCCGGTTTCTATAGACTTTTCATCAAGGACTTTAGCAAGATTGCTAGGCCCTTGACTCTTTTGCTGGCCAAGAACACGACATTTGACTTAAACTCGAACTGTGTGATTGAGTTCGAGTCATTAAAAAGATCACTCACTTCTCCTCCCGTTCTTTCTTCTCCTGACTTGACCTATCCATTTGAGGCTATGTGCGATGCATCCGACTTTGCCATCGGTGCTGTCCTTGGACAGCACATCGATAAGATGCCGCACGTAATCTATTATGCTCACCGAACCCTGAACGATGCCCAAATGAACTACGCAACAACCGAGCAGGAATTCTTGGCTGTTGTGTTTGCTTTAGAAAAGTTCAGGCCTTACTTGATCGGCTCTCCAGTCATCGTCTACATGGACCATTCAGCTCTTCGCCATCTTTTTGCAAAGAAGGATGCAAAATCTCGGCTGATACGTTGGATCCTCTTGCTTCAAGTGTTTGACCTTGTCATCAAGGACAAAAGACGATGTGAAAACGTGGTCGCCGACCATGTCTCACGACTTCCTTCTTCGCCGTCGCTTCAAATTCCGATCAACGACGTTTTTCCGGATGAATAGCTCATGACAGTATCATGCGAACCCTGGTTCGCAGATATTGTGAACTATTTGGCCACAGGACTACTACCAAATGAATGGTCAAATTAAGACAGACTTCGATTCTTATCCCAAGTAAAACACAATTACTGGGACGAACCTTATCTGTTCAAATACTGTCCCAACCAGATTATTCGTCGGTGTATCCCTGACAATGAATTCAAGAGTGTGCTGTCGTTTTGCCACGATCAAGCGTGTAGCGGGCATTTTGGTCCCAGAAAGACAGCCGAGAAGATTTTGAAGTGTGGCTTCTACTGGCCACAACTCTTCAAAGACGCTCATGATTACTGCAGGACTTGCTCCCGGTGCCAACACTTGGGCTGGATATCCAGAAGAAACGAGATGTCGCTCCAACCAATCTTAGTTGTCGAGATTTTCGATGTTTACGGTATTGACTTCATGGGGCAGTTTCCCAGCCCTTTTGGGAACCTGTATATTCTTCTAGCTATTGATTACGTCTCTAAATGGGTCGAGGCCGTTCCCAGCCAGATTAACGACAACAAGGTTATCGTTAGATTCCTTAAGGAAAACATCTTTTCCCGGTTTGGACACCCCCGCGCGATCATTAGTGACAATGGAACATATTTCTGTAATAGGACTTTCGAGGCCTTAATGCAAAAATATTCCCTGCAGCTTAACGAATTGAACGAGCTTCGGGATGAAGCTTACGACAACGCGGTTATTGTAAAGAACCGAACGAAGGGGTTTCATGATAAACACCTTACGAGCAAAACTTTCACACCTGGACAGCAGGTGCTTTTTTTCGGCACCCGACTACATTTTCATCCCGGTAAGCTCAGATCTTGCTGGAAAGGACCCTTTGTTGTGTGGACTGTATATCCGCACGGCGCGGTGGATTTGGAAAATCCAAAGGACGGTTCGCTTTTCAAAGTAAATGGACACAGACTGAAACCGTACCTTAGCGCTAAACCATCAGAGGAGCTCCTGCTCTTGCAGGAGCCGGTTTACCCTGCATAATCTTCCTCTGCCGACCACCAAACATCGGTTATCCAGCCAAAACAGTGGACACTGTTTCAAATAAGTTTGGGGGTATGTATATACTATTTTCCTTTGTATATATATGTGGATATTCTTGTCCGGTGCATATCCATTTTTGACGAGCAATCTTGTCTTGGTGATTGCTCAGTTTTTCATTTTTATTAAAAAAAATGTATATCTAACCGACGTTTTTGACCCTTCAATATTTTCGCCTTCTTGATGTATAATGACAGTGGGGGCACTGTCCAGTTTAAGTTTGGGGGTACGCTCGGTACGCATTTCTAACCTTCGCATTCATTTGTATATTCTGCATTTGCATACATATTTTAAAAAAAAACCCTTCAAAAATCGAATTTTTTTCCAAAAAACATAAAAATGTTGTCGTCAAGTTAGCTAGTGGAAGAACTTAGATTCAATATTTCGACGGTTTTATTTGATAAGATAGAAATAACTAAATCCTATTTTTAGATTTTGAAAACCTGAAAGATAATCCTCCTTTGAAGTTAACTATAGCTAATATACTTCTTTACATCACACTACACGTGTTGTGAGTTTTTGAAAATTAGATGACAAGTCTATTATGTCTGAAAACTTTTAAATGGATAAATTATTTTCTGAGGATCAAATAGGTTTGTCCTGAAATAAGTAATATCGAGAATAGTTTATGAAGTGAAGCGGATATGAAGGGGTGTTATTGATGCCTTAATTAGAACTAATTCTGAAAAATAACCCATCTGGAAGTTGATTGGAATGATTACACACCTAACCCACTAAACTCATCTTTTATCCATAAAAATAATTGAACTACCGGTTATATCTCCATTCGCATTAAATCATCATTATTTTCACGATAAAATTGGTCTTTTGTTTTAGAGCCTAGGTAACTTGAGTAATTAAGTCCGCTGGGGTGTCTCTACAACTAATGCCCTAAAGCCAACTGGTTTGGGAGCATTGGCCCAAAGCTCGTTAAGAAACATAAAAAGTCCAGATTAAAACAAAGTCAAGCAAGTGTTCTCTCCGAGTTAAAATTCCTAACGGTTCTTTGTGTGAGAATAATCTTGACAAAAGACAGGTTTTTATAAAAAAGTATTTCTAGCGGAGATATGAAGGTTTTATTCTATGATAAAGACTATTGCACGTTCACAGAGGTGTGTATGAAATGAAAACAAGAAAAATGTGGAGTGAAAAATAAGACTTAGTTTCCTGTTAAGGAAGATAGAAATTCTGAATTTGAAACCTAACTGGAAAACGAAACTTGAGAAATACTTAACTCTTTATAAAACTTATATGATCCTTTTTAAGTTTTTATATGGGCTTTATTTTGTGACATGACGACTTTAATCGATCCTTCTGAAATTTAACGACACTATTTGCACTACACGTAAAGACATATAAAATCTTAAGTTAAATAAAAAGAGAGGAGTGAAAAATAAAGGTTCGATAGTTCTAGATTTGGGATAATAGAATTGCTATCTTTAAAACAAAACCTTAGGGTTTGAATCATAATTATTTCGCAAAACTAGCTTGACGGGATTTTGTGGGTAGTATCCGCTGAAAAGCCTCAGGAGGCAACACTCCTCCGACTAGGGACACCTAGAGGTTTAACGGCTTGTTGCACAAGCTCGGTGCAATCGCGTTCCCTGCGAAAGTGAAGTTAGTATTCTTTTTTGTTTTGCTCGGGTCGAGCAAAAGATAAGTTTGGGGGTATTTGTTCATATCAGAAAACTGCATTCTAATACCGCTCATGCATTATCTATTTGTTATATTTATCGGTATTATTAACCAGTGTCTGCTCAGTATTACAGATTACAGGTATCCATGACATAATACTGGAAATACATTCAAAAGCACGGATATATCAATTGAGGGCCGACACTACAACCAGAACCGCAAACCGACCGATACTTCATGAGTTTCTTTTTGCAACAAGTTTGTGTACACACTTTTTTATCTAAATGGTCCAACAAAAACAAGTGTGTACACAAGACTTTTAGGCACATGTGGATATGAAGTAATGTGCATTCAATGCTAAGGATTATGTGTTGATTTAAAGATTCAAAAATTCCCTCCAATAATAAGTGCAAAATAAAATCAAATGGACAAAGCAACAAGACCATAATGGGGGCAGCCATGGATTTAGGCACATGTGGGAATGAAGTAATCAGCATTTAATGGTAAAGATTATGTGTTGAATTGAAGATTCAAATTTCCCTCCAAGCACTGGGTGCAAACCAGGTCAAAACAGAGAAAATAAACTGGACCAAAAAGACACTGGGGACAACAAAAGATGACACACCAAATTCTAGACCCTACCCTCGGTTTTGTGCTGAGCCCCTTCCCCACAAAACCGGCCTGGCCGGCCCCACATTCTCCAGTGGGCCCCAGCTTCTCACAAACTCCCCTTGCTGCCAGTTGGTCTTGATTTTATTGTTTATTTATTCTCTTTCTAAGCTTATAAATACAGACCAGAGGCATGAGGAAAGGGATAGCTTTTTCTTTATTTTTGTTTTAGAATTCTTGTAATTTCTCTTTTAATTCTTGAGCTATTGCCCCTTTGTCTTGACCTTGCAACTTCTCATTTGAACTTGCAAGCTTAAGGCATAGGTTCTTGACTTCAAGATCTCTTGTAACATGTTTGCAAATCAATAAAAAGTTCTCATTTTTATTACATGTCTTTTTCTATTTTACATATTTGCAATTGTGAAATTCTTGCTTTACTTTGATCTTGCAACCTCTTAAGTGAGCTAGCAACCTTAAACTTTGGATTTGACTTTCACATTTCACCTAGCTTAAGAACACTTGGAGATAATAGCACTTGGATTCATCGGTCCTCTTTTTATCTTTCTTTTCTTGTATTTTTTTTATTATGTTTCTTATTCTTTTCTCTTTTCTTAAATTTTACTTTGTGAATAAGTGTGAGTAATCCATTTACTTGTAAAGGGTGTAATACGGTTGATTTTATTTGAAGATGTTCTTAGCTAAAACTTTAAAAACCTTAAAACTTTGCAATTGAAACTCCGTGCAGATCACTCGCAAATCCGCTCCACTAGGCATCCTATCTGAAAGGTTCCTAGGCACACTATAGAGGTCTCACAAGGCATCAACCATGCCAATTTTAAATTTTATGGGTGCCGAGAAACCCTAATACGGATCGTGGACTAGAAGTTTAGGCGAAATACGAAACTAGTTAACATTTTAACGAAAGGAGAGAGACTACAACCTTTGTAGATCCGGTCCACCACTTCCTAAGCTCCACGATGATGTCCCTCCGCTGTCCAAATCGGAATCCGGACTCTAGCATCGGCTTCATCGAAGAAATGGGCGGGCTTGGTCGTCGGCTTCGATGCCGAAGATGATCTACGTCGAGGCATCACAAGATCAAGCTCCCACTTCACTAAGTCATGAAACTTGTGAAGAAAACACCCTATACTACTTGGAAAGAGGTAGAGGATGAAGAAATAGGAAATGAGTTCACTTTAGAATTGGATTTCTCACTCAATAGCTCAAGTTGCCATTGATGGAGCAAGCTTTCTTCATGTTGATGATGAAGAAGAAGATGAGAAAGAATTATGATAAGTTAATTAAAAGATAAAATAAAATGATACTTATCATATCTTTAACCTTAGTTAGGTGTAGAGAATTGACTAAGGTTAGTTTGAAGGGTTAGGGTTAAGCATGAAGACAAAATGGTCACTTAGTCAAAGTTTCAAGAAGCTTCAACTACAAACAAATCAAGCCACCATTTTCTATTCTTTTGACAATAATAAATTAATAAATCAATCAATAAAAAGATAAAAGAATAAGTAAATAAAATGAAACCCTAACCATTCATATAACCATGGTCAATTCTTTACACAAACCCAAGCTTGCATGTATCATCAAACATGATACAATCTTGTGCACAAAAGTATATCACATATACAACTTGCACAATCCAAGTGAGAAAATCCATTTAAAGTGAACCAATACTAGTTGATGCAAAGTAATATATCAAATATATAATTCTACATTAAATCATTAAATCAACACTTGATTCAATGATCCGGTCATGTCGCATATAACCGGCTAGTATCCAATGTATCGGCTTATCGAATCAATCCTTGATTCGATAACTAGGTTATATCGCATACAACCATTCGACACATACATCGCGAGAATGAAATACGGTATCACATACACGCATTATTCTCGGTCCCGCACATATCCCATATGTGCTCCTATTTCGTTTCGCTTGAGCCAGGAAACCTCTGTGTAGGACTCTAAAGACTCGTCAATACGCCGGCAGCAGATGATGATCATATCAAACACCCACAAGCCGCAAGCGGTCTGCTAAACGTAACGGCCACCCGGGTATTGAGCGATCAGAAGATCGACGAGCAAGCCCGCTCAGACTCCTGTGAATCCAATCAGTAACACTTACCGTACAGTCCGGTCTGTTCGTCTGATATGTCGCATATCTCGCCTAGGGGCGGTAAATGTCAGACCCCAATAGCTCGATAAGTCATGCCGACGTGAGGTCCATAACTTTCGTGAAACTACTGATAACTCTTACCAGTATATCACAGCAACCCTGGCCAGGGATTTCCTGTTATGGCCAGTCGTGCATTGCGCAACATCAACCCCCAATACCGGGAGAGACGAATCCCCTCCTATCGCTCATTGCCTCCATGTGAATCGGGACTGTACCCAAAAACCACCTGTTTGCACGACTCAGTAGAGCCGTGGTAGGGTGGAAATCAAAGCACAGTGGGAGACACACAAGACTCTATGATGATCTCGGGTCAACAGACTAAGCTGTACCAGTGTCACCAGAGAACTGCCATCTGACGTGAGGTATAATACCATCTGGGAGTTCTCGGCGAGTCCGTTCAGTGTACCCAGTCTCCACTGAGCTCCCGCATACCATCTCCGATGTCAAATACCAATGGATATGGGATCATCCATCGCCCATCACATGGGTCGAGAAGATATACGCTAGTCTACTCTGGAATATCGATGCCCCGTCTCGATATTCCCACGACTAGAAACAATGAAGGATGTACTCATTGACTACCCAGGCCCCACTAGTATGATCTTCATCATAGTCCTGGAAGTCGAGTACACATCCTAAGGGCTTTATCAACATGTAATCAGAGAGACAGAAAGTATACATGTTAAGATAAAGAGCAACCAGATAGCGTACTATCATGTCGATCAAGAAAGTCCTACCTATATATGCCCCAGCATCCACTACAATATACATCCAATGTACAGTAATGGCCTCTAGGGCATACATATAACTAACAATCTCCCACTTGCACTAGGGCCATCTGTAGCAGTGATTGCAGTATCACATACTCAACCATCCCCTAAAAGTCTCTCTTTGGGAAAAGGCCTTCGTGAGTGGATCCGCCGTGTTGTCCTCTGAGTCTACTCTCCTAACCTCGATCATCCTAGAGATCAACTATCTCCATGATCAGGTGATGCTGCCTCAGAATATGTCTGGGTCACTGATGGGACCAGGGTTCCAGGGCCAAAACCACACTTCCATTGTCATACAATGGCAGGAACCTAGTTCATCTTATGAACCAATATACACCCAAACTGCCTCTTTGGTAGTATCTTTAATAGCGATGTTATCAGCCTTTATCGTCTAGCTTGCCACGGTATCTAGCTTGGAACTCTTCCAACATACCGTCCCTTTACTGAGGGTAAAGACAATGCCTGTGACTGACATTCAGTCGTCTTTATCACCCTGGAACCCTTCGAGTGATTCTCCCCAGGATCGATTGATACCATCTCACTACATCTAGTGAGAATCCTAGCATCCAATTACATCTATCTAATAGATGAAAACTCAGGATTTAGGATGTATCATTTTGATCCTATATGGAGAATCCATGTGATAAGAGGAGATTGACCGTGCGTAGCATAGGAAACTCTTTTCTTATTAAGAGTATGTTGTCCATGTACAATACGAGGGTGACCACCTTACTCTCTACTACCTTTTTGTATACACAAGGTTCATCTACCATTTTGATGAAGTCAAACTTTTTGAATACCACATCAAAACAGATGTTCCAACTCCGCGATGCCTGCTTCATCCTGTAAAGCAACTTGCACATGTTTCCGCTGCTCCCACTATTTACGAAGCCCTCTGGCTGTGTACTTATAGACTTTCTATTCTAAATCAGTATTTAGAAAAGCAGTCATGACACCCAACCACCAGATATCGCAGTCATGGTATGTAGCCATGGCAAGTAGGATCTGGATGGACTTAAGAATAGTCCCTGGAAAATGTTTCATCATTATCCGTGCCTGGTCGATGCCGAAAAATTTTAACAAGTCTAGCTTTGAAAGTCTCAACTTGTCCATCTACACCAAGTAATCTTCTCAAGATATATTTGCTCCTGATGGGGATTTAACCCTTCAGATATCGCAACCAAAGTCCATACTTTGTTGGTGTATATGGATTCCATCTCAGATGGCTAAGCATCCAGCCATTCTTACAGAGTCCCTACTCTTGATGGCCTGCTCGAATCTAGTTGGGTCATCATCTCATGATGCAATCCTTACTCCCACTGTCATCGAGAAACCGAAGTATCTCTCAAGCAGGTGAGGAACCCTGCTAGATCGGCGGAGAGGTTGAGGTTCGTCGGGAACTATTGAATTCTTTGGTTCTGTCAAATCATCAGCTACAGTTTTGTATAGCTGGAACCTTTCCAGTTCTACAGAACTGATCTTGCCTCGATCTTGTCCGGATTTTGCTTTTGACATAGACCAGACAACCCCAAATCTTAACTAACTTAAGATATGGGCTCTTCCCTTTCCATATCACATAAGAAGTGGTAGGCAACTGATTTGATTTGAACCCAATTCAATAGGTATGCAGCTTCTCAAGTGCACAACCCAAAAAGGAAATAGGTAACTCGGTAATACTCATCATAGAGCACACGATCTCTAATATTGTGCGATTGCTCCGCCCCGATACACCGTTGTGCTGTGGTGTATTCAGAGGAGTAATACGGAGAGAGAATCTCATTCTCCTTTAGAATGGTCCAGGAATGCCATGCACAAGTATTCTCCTCCCTGATCTTATCATAGGACATAATACTTATACCCGGTTGTTGGTTCTCTACTTCTAACTTATATTCTGTGAATATCTCAAAAGGTTCGGACTTGTGTTTCAACAGGAACATATGTCAGAATCTTGAGAGATCATTAGAGAACGTAATGAAGTATAAAGAACCAGTCCTGGCATGTGTAGACAGGAGACCTTACATACATCATCATGTATCAGTCCCAAGAGTTCATTAACTCTTTTTCTGTTTCCAATAAACAGGGCTATGGTCATCTAATCTTTGTGACATGACTGGCAAGTTTCATAAGATGTAAATTCAAACTGATTTAAATATGCATCTAAAATGTAACTTCAGCTAGTCGGGTTGCATTGATGTGACCTAGTCTACAATGCCTCAAGAAGGATTCGTTCATTTCTGAACTCTTCCTCTTGTGTGTGTTCTGCATACTAGCAACTGTAGTTTGATTTAGAACGTCAATGCTTTTAGATAACGTGCCTGAACCGATCAACTTTTGATATAGGAAATGTTCAAAACATTATCCATCAATACAAAATTTTATCATTTCTTTACTAATAAAGAGACTGATATGATTTTGTATATCAGGCTCGGTATCTAATAGCATTTGTTCAGAATCAATGTATTGGTAATACAGGGTGACAGTGACCAACAGACTTGGCTGCAACACTTGCCCCGTTTTCTGTCTCATGAAACTTATCACCCTTTCTCAGTTTTTCTAGCCTTTTGTAGCCCTATGTAACAGATTACATATCTGGGATCCTGATCCGGTATCGAATACCCAGGATGCAGAGAATACTGAGAAACAGTTCTTTATAATGAACACACCCGAAGGAGGTGCATCATATGCACTTTCTTCGTTTGGGCGGCATAAGAATTCTGGTATTCCCCTTATTTCCTGCTCTATCTTATAACAATTATAAGTTGGAGCGGGACCAACGTTCCCCAGCTCAGTATAACAAGGGGGTGCGGCCGTCTACTGAAGTTTGTGACGAGCATTCGATCAGGATGTCGGGAATCTTGTTGAATTGCCCGACTTGATATTGAAAAGTGTAGTCACTTTCCTTTAGCATTTAATTCGTTTACATGCTTGCATCGCCTATATATCTAGTTGACGATCCGTATTAGGGTTTGTAGGCACCCGTAAAATTTTAAGGTTCAAAGACATTCACTTCATGCCTCAGTACCAACGGTCCAGCCGTAGAAGGGTCAAGCCAACGCCTCACATGTGGCACGCCGTACTGCCCCAAACCCGAAGGTTCAAAGGGCAGTTCAAGACGGTCACATAATCGAGTTAAGGTTTGTTGTCTTCTAGAGGGACCGTCGCGTTACTTGCACTACTCAGAACGTCCTTAAACCACACAAAAATCCAACACTTGGATATTTTCCGGCAGGGGAAAAGTTGGGTATTTATATCCGGTCGGACTTTTTAACATATTCTAAAGTTATCCGGAAAAACACATAGACGAAGTTTAACAATCCGATCGAATCTACGATTCCCAATGCAACCCCAGAATACTCAACTCTTGAGTCGATTTAAAAATTCCCAGAAAACTCAGCATAATTAAATAGGAGTTACTGTGCAAACGAGGAGGGCTGACGTCATCATCAGGCCGCGGAACCGCCGCATAAGCCATGCTTATGCCACGGTTCCGCCGCACTATATACTGTTCATGTGAAAAAAATTGCACCGTAATTCTTAGAATTCCCTGCTGAATTTTTTAAGCATTTTTAATATGGAAAAATCCCAGATTTTAGAAAAAGTCCAGAGAGCATGAAAAAGTTAGGGTTTCGGGTTCGATCGGGTTTCAAACGTCGTCTAGACTTCGCCTAAGGCTCTAGCTAGGCTTTGATACCAGTGAAAGGTTCCTAGGCACACTATAGAGGTCTCACAAAGCATCAACCTTGCCAATTTTAAATTTTATGGGTGCCGAGAAACCCTAATACGGATCGTGGACTAGTTGTTTAGGCGAAATACGAAACTAGTTAACACTTTAACTAAAGGAGAGAGACTACAACCTTTGTAGATGCGGTCCACCACTTCCTAAGCTCCACGATGATGTCCCTCCGCTGTCCAAATCGGAATCCGAACTCTAGCATCGGCTTCATCGAAGAAATGGGCGGGCTTGGTCGTCGCTTCGATGCCGAAGATGATCTACGTCGAGGCATCACAAGATCAAGCTCCCACATCACCAAGTCATGAAACTTGTGAAGAAAACACCCTATACTACTTGGCAAGAGGTAGAGGATGAAGAAATAGGAAGTGGGTTCACTTTAGAATTGGATTTCTCACTCAATAGCTCAAGTTGCCATTGATGGAGCAAGCTTTCTTCATGTTGATGATGAAGAAGAAGATGAGAAAGAATTATGATAAGTTAATTAAAAGATAAAATAAAATGATACTTCTCATATCTTTAACCTTAGTTAGGTGTAGAGAATTGACTAAGGTTAGTTTGAAGGGTTAGGGTTAAGCATGAAGACAAAATGGTCACTTAGTCAAAGTTTCAAGAAGCTTCAACTACAAACAAATCAAGCCACCATTTTCTATTCTTTTGCCAATAAGAAATAAATAAATAAATCAATAAAAAGATAAAAGAATAAGTAAATAAAATGAAACCCTAACCATTCATATAACCATGGTCAATTCTTTACACAAACCCAAGCTTGCATGTATCATCAAACATGATACAATCTTGTGCACAAAAGTATATCACATATACAACTTGCACAATCCAAGTGAGAAAATCCATTTAAAGTGAACCAATACTAGTTGATGCAAAGTAATATATCAAATATATAATTCTACATTAAATCATTAAATCAACACTTGATTCAATGATCCGGTCATGTCGCATATAACCGGCTAGTATCCAATGTATCGGCTTATCGAATCAATCCTTGATTCGATAACTAGGTTATATCGCATACAACCATTCGACACATACATCGCGAGAATGAAATACGGTATCACATACACGCATTATTCTCGGTCCCGCACATATCCCATATGTGCTCCTATTTCGTTTCGCTTGAGCCAGGAAACCTCTGTGTAGGACTCTAAAGACTCGTCAATACGCCGGCAGCAGATGATGATCATATCAAACACCCATAAGCCGCAAGCGGTCTGCTAAACGTAACGGCCACCCGGGTATTGAGCGATCAGAAGATCGACGAGCAAGCCCGCTCACACTCCTGTGAATCCAACCAGTAACTCTTACCGTACAGTCCGGTCTGTTCGTCTGATATGTCGCATATCTCGCCTAGGGGCGGTAAACGTCAGACCCCCAATAGCTCGATAAGTCATGCCGACGTGAGGCCCGTAAGTTTCGTGAAACTACTGATAACTCTTACCAGTATATCACAGCAACCCTGGCCAGGGATTTCCTGTTATGGCCAGTCGTGCATTGCGCAACATCAACCCCTAATACCGGGAGAGACGAATCCCCTCCTATCGCTCATTGCCTCCATGTGAATCGGGACTGTACCCAAAAACCACCTGTTTGCACGACTCAGTAGAGCCGTGGTAGGGTGGAAATCAAAGCACAGTGGGAGACACACAAGACTCTATGACGATCTCGGGTCAACAGACTAAGCTGTACCAGTGTCACCAGAGAACTGCCATCTGACGTGAGGTATAATACCATCTGGGAGTTCTCGGCGAGTCCGTTCAGTGTACCCAGTCTCCACTGAGCTCCCGCATACCATCTCCGATGTCAAACACCAATGGATATGGGATCATCCATCGCCCATCACATGGGTCGAGAAGATATACGCTAGTCTACTCTGGAATATCGATGCCCCGTCTCGATATTCCCACGACTAGGAACAATGAAGGATGTACTCATTGACTACCCAGGCCCCACTAGTATGATCTTCATCATAGTCCTGGAAGTCGAGTACACATCCTAAGGGCTTTATCAACATGTAATCAGAGAGACAGAAAGTATACATGTTAAGATAAAGAGCAACCAGATAGCGTACTATCATGTCGAGCAAGAAAGTCCTACCTATATATGTCCCAGCATCCACTACAATATACATCCAATGTACAGTAATGGCCTCTAGGGCATACATATAACTAACACTATCCTACCACGATAGCGATGATTCCTAATCATGACCGGATTGCTAGTGGTTTACCGATGGCTAAAATCAATAGATAACAATGGAAGGACAAGGGACAAGGAAAACGGATTTAGCGAAATGCCGCAAATACCGTATTTCCAGTTCCCTAATCCACGTTGTTACATATTTCTTTAGTATCAATACCAATATTGGGGCTGTAAGGAATCGTCAAAAATCACTTTCAAACAATCTAACCTATTACTACCCTTAACAAGTCTCTTTTTTTATACATATCCGTGTTACGACATTTAGTTTAACCAAAAAATCAAAACACGTTGTTAACTCGTTATAACAAGCTTAAAAACTTACCATCTACCTGCGGACGACCCGTACTCATCGCGGCTCGCTACACGCGACACCGTTTTGATTGCAGTAATTTCAAAACTCTTTTTAGATAGAACACAGTGAAAACGTGACAATCATGCACATCAAGTGAGAAAAACAATCTTAAGTGAGCTAATACTAGTTAATGTAAAGTAATATATCAAATATATAATTATAAATTAAATCATTAAATCAACACTTGGTTTAATGATCCGGTCAGATCGCATATAACTGAATAATATCATGTGTATCATTTTATCGAATCAACACTTGATTCGATAACCCGGCTATATCACATATACCCGGCCGATATCATATATTGCAAGAATACAATACGGTATCACATACATGTATCAGTCTCGGTCCCGTACATATCACATATTTGCTCCTACTTCGTTTCGCCTGAGCCAGGAAACCTCTGTGTAGGACTCTAAAGACACGTCAATACGCCGGCAGTAGGTGATGATCATATCAAACACCCACAAGCCGCAAGAGGTCTGCTAAACGTAACGGCCACCCGGGTATTGAGTGATCAGAAGATCAACAAGCAAGCATGCTCATACTCCTACGAATCCAATCAGTAACACTTACCATACAGTCTGGTATATTCATTTGACATGTCGCATATCTCTCCTAGGGGTGGTAAACGTCAGACCCTAGTAGCTTCATAAGTCATGCCGATCTAAGGTCCATAACGGTCGTGAAACTACTGATAACACTTACCAGTAAATGACATCAACCCTGGCCAGGAATTTCAGTTATGGCCAATCGAGCAAAGCGCAACATCAACCCCCAATACCGGGAGAGACGAATCCCCTCCTATCGCTCATTACCTCCATGTGACTCGGGACTGTAACAAAAAACCACCTATTTGCACGACTCAGTAGAGCCGTGGTAGAGTGGAAATCAAAGCACAGTGGGAGCTACACAAGACTCTTTGACGAACTCGGGTCAGCAGACTAACCTGCACCAGTGTCACCGGAGAACTTCTATCTGACGTGTGGTATAATACCATCTAGGTGTTCTCGGCGAGTCCGTTCAGTGTACCTAGTCTCCACTGAGCACCCGTATACCATCTTTGATGTCAAACACCAATGGATATGGGATCATCCATCGCCCATCACATGGGTCGAGAAGATATACGCTAGTCTACTCTGGAATATTGATGCCCCGTCTCGATATTCTTTCGACTAGGAACATTGAAGGATGAACTTATGGACTACCCAGGCCCCACTAGTATTATCTGCATTATAATCCTGGAAGTCAAGTACACATCCCAAGGGCTTTATCAACATGTAACAGAGAGACAGTAAATATACATGTTAAGATAAAGAGCAACCAGATAACGTACTATCATGTCGAGGAAGAAAGTCTTCCCTATATATGTCCCAGCATCCACTATAAAATACATCTCATGTATAATAATGGCCTCTAGGGCATACATACAACTAGCTATCTCCCACTTGCACTAAGGCTAGTTGTTGTAGTATAGCATACCCAACACGCTATAAAAGTCTCTCGCGGGAAAGGCCTCAGTGAGTGGATCCGCCGTGTTAACCTCTGAGTCTGCTCTCCTAACCTCGATCTCTTAGAGATCAGCCATCTCCATGATCAGGTGATACTGCCTTAGAATATGTCGGGGCCACTGATGGGACCGGGGTTCCTATGCCAAAAGCCACACCTCCATTGTCACGCAATGGAAGGAACCTAGTTCATCTCATGAACAAATATACACCAAAACTGCCTCTTTGGTAGTATCTTTGGTAGTGATGTATCCAGCTTTTATCGTCTAGTTTGCCACGGTATCAAGCTTGGAATTCTTCCAACATACTGTCCCTCCACTGGGGGTAAGGACAATGCCTGTGATTGACATTCAATTGTCTTTACCACCCTTGATGGTATCCAGTGATTCTCCTCAGGATCGATTGATAGCCTCTCACTACACCTAGTGAGAATCCTAGCATCCACTTAGATCTATTTCATAAATCAAAAACCCAGAATTTAGGAAGTATCACCTTGATCCTATATGGAGAATCTATGTGATAAGAGGAGATTGATCGAGTGTGGCATAAGAGACTCTTTTCCTATCAAGAGTATGGCATCTATGTACAATACGAGAATGCCCACCATACTTTCTACTGTCTTTTTGTATATACAAGGTTCATCTACCATCTTGATGAAGTCAAACACTTTGACTACTACATCAAAACAAATGTTCCAACTCCGCGATGCCTGCTTTATCGTATAAAGCAAGTTGCACACGTTTCCGCTACTCCTATTGTCTACGAAGCCCTCTGCCCGTGTACTTATAGACGCTTTCTTCTAAATCATCATTTAGAAAAGCAGTCATGACACCCAAACGCCAGATATCATAGTCATGGTATGTAGCAATGGCAAGTGGGATCCCGATGGACTTAAGCATTGGCACTAGAAAAGGTTTCATCATTATCTACATCTGGTCGATGACGAGAACCTTTTGCAACAAGCCTTAGCTTTGAAAGTCTCAACTTTTCCATGTACAGCAAGTAATCTTCTCAAAATATACTTGCTCTTGATAGGGATTTAACCCTTCAGATATAGCAACCAAAGTCCATACTTTGTTGGTGTACATAGGTTCCATCTCAGATCGCTAAGCATCCAGCCATTCTTACAGAGTCCTTACTCTTGATAGCCTGCTCGAAACTAGTTGGGTCATCATCTCATGATGCAATCCTCGCTCCCACTGTCATCGAGAACCGAAGTATTTCTTAGGCGGATGAAGAACCCGACCAGATCGGTGGAGAGGCTGAGATTCGTCGGGAACTATTGAATCCTCCAGTTCTACCAAATCATCAGTTGTAGTTTGTATAGCTGGAACTCCTTCCAGTTCTACAGAACAGACCTTGCCTCGATCTTTCCCGGAATTTGCTTTTAGACATAGGCCGGACAATCCAAATAATAACTTGCTTAAGAGATGGGATCTTCCCATACCATATCTCATATGGAGTGGTAGGCACCTGATTTGGTTGGAACCCAATTCAATAGGTATGCAGCTTATCAAGTGCATAACCCCCAAAAGGAAACAGGCAACTCAACAGTATTCATCATAGAGCGCACCATATCTAATAGAGTGCAATTGCTCCGCCCCGATACACCGACGTGCTGTGGTGTATACGGAGGAGTAATGCTGAGAGGGAATCTCATTCTCCTTTAGAATAGTCCAGGAATTCCATGCACAAGTATTCTCCTCCCTGATCACATCATAGGACATAATACCTATACCCAGTTTTGGTTCTCTACTTTTGACTTATATTCTATGAATTTCTCAAAAGATTTAGACTTATGTTTCAACAGGAACATATGTCCGAATCTTAAGAGATCATCAATGAATGTAATGAAGTACAAAGAACCAGTCCTGGCTTGTGTAGACAGGGGACAACATACATCATCACGTATCAGTCCCAAGAGTTCACAAACTCTTTCTCTGTTTCTAATAAACGGAGTTATGGTCATTTTATCTTTGTGACATGACTGGCAAGTTTCACAAGATGTAAATTCAAACTGATTTAAATATACATCTAAATGAAACTTAGCTAGTCGGGTCACATTGATATGACCTAGTCTACAATGCCTCAAGAAGGATTCGTTCATTTCTGAACTCTTCCCCTTGTGTGTGTTCTTTAAGTTATGAACCGTGCTTTGATTTAGAACGTATATGCTTTTAGATAATGTGCCTGAACCGATCAACACTTTGATATAGGAAATGTTCAAAACATTATCCAACAATAAAAAATTATATCCTTCTTTACTAAATAACGAGACTGATATGATCTTGTATATCAGGTTCGGTATCTAATAACATTCGTTCAGAATAAATGTATTTTTTAATAAAGGGTGATAATTGCCAACTGATTTGGCTGCTACAATTGCATCAATCTCTATACTTAGAGACATATCACCCATTCCCAGTTTTCCACCTGTCTGTAGCCCATGTAACAGATTACATATGTGGGATCCTGATCCGGTATCAAATACCCAGGACGTAGAGAATATTGAGAAACAGTTCTGTGTAATGAACACACCCGAAGAAGATGCATCAACATTCACATTCTTGGTTTGGGCGGCATAGGAATCCTGGTATTTCCCTATTTCATGCTCGGTCTTATACCAATTATAAGTTGGAGCGGGACCAACGTTCCCCACCACAGTCTAACAAGCGGGTTCGGTCAAAGCGTCCATATTATTATCTTGATTAAGGCGTGACATGGTCGCTACCTGGAGAGAGAGAGAAGAAAACACTCTTCGTGCGCTCTTGCAAGATTAGATTTGTTATATATTTTATCTAATCAGGATGGCTCCCACTGTTTTTATCAAATCTTCCTTCAAACCTTAAAAGGAAAGACTAGCCGGGATTAATTACACCCTACAAGTTCGCCAATCTTTCAGCTAGGCCAGTGCCGGTACTTTGAGGGAGGTTCCCCATGCTTTCACACGGACCTAATTAAAATAAACCCCGTTTTCATAGGGGCGTAACCCCGTTGACACCTTTCTAGAAACCTACTTGATCGACTAATTGTAAAGTGGAAAACTCTCCCAGGAGTAACAGTTACTCGCAGTGGGTATCAGGATCCAACTATCTCATAGAAGGTATGCAATCTCATTGCAAATTTCAACACTTGAAACTCCCGATAATGGTTTTTACCCTTAGCACTTATGACCTTGAGTATGATCAACATATCATAAGCACTAGTCAAGTTCTGCCCGTCATTTCGTGATTAATTAGACCCACCCACATGACCCTTGACTATAATCAACATAATCACATAACTGTCCTAACTAATCGCATCATATGCTGTGTAGGAAGACATCACTTAGCTACCGTACACTGTGCCTTGACTATGATCAACATACGCAGCATGAATACTAAGTACTCTACTTCCTAAAATGACGGAGGGTTGTGATGGTTTTCAAGAAAAACTTTATCGCTTTGAACTTGATATCGTTGCAGAATCAAATGATTTTAACTAGAGTGTTTATAAGGCTTTTGCTAGTTTCGCTCAAGAGGTCACTCCCGGTGAAGGGATCTCGGCTCTTTCCTCGTCGAATGAGGTGCAGGATATTCTCAATACCACTATGCAAAGAAAGAACTAGAAAAGCAATCAAAAGACAAAACCGAGGGTTGTAGTATTTGCCGGTTATTGCTAAAGAGGTCACTCCCGGTGAAGGGATCTCGGCTCTTTCCTTATCGAATAAGGTGCTGGATATTCTACAAGGAATACCATCGTGCAAAGCAAGAACCGGAGCTACCTGTTTTTGAAAATTTGATTCCACAACATCATTAGCTTTATTTTTATTTCATTAATCTCATTAATGAATGTCCCATCATTTATGTTACCTAAACATCACAGATAAATACAACGTACGCTTATGCCATCCGCATTCTCCTCGATGTCCCGTCATGCACCGTTAGGTTAGGTAACTAACGGCAGAGTGGGGCAGGGCTAGCGCGGGCGTAAAACATAAGCAACGTCTATATAATATATCGCATATACTATATATAATATCTATCTCATCATATCAAACGATCACATCGCAGATATCGCAGCAGAAAACAACATATAAAATATTGGATATTCTAGGATGTCCGTGTTTTATTTTGAGCCTGTATAAAACACGGATTCCACGGTCGTGATGAATAGCCATACCCACATCCCTAGACCCCTACGAGAGCGGCAAGCAACCCTATAATTCTAGAGTTAGGAGACTAGGTCTCGACGCCTCGAGATGGTCTCCCACTGGACCCTAGAACTCGGTTACTTGTGCTCTCCAACATAGGTCTATCCTAATGCAGAAAATTAAATAATATACATCAATGGTGACATATTTCTCAACCCGTAAGTGCCCTAATAAAAGAATATTACAAACATTGAATTTTACATGAATGAAAATGAAAAACTCTCATCTCACATAAAACCCCGGCTATTCAAACACGACAATCCAATATAACATATCAAAGCAACACATAACATCACATGTCATCAACGTAAGTAAATATGCGTATCCCAATTGTCGTTGATGTATAGCAACGAAACCGGCGATACCCTACATATTACACTTACGGTCGCAGAAAAGAAAATGAAAACTACAACAGTTGGAATCCACAATCACTTTAGGCATCATAAACCCGTAATATCTTATATTGCGGATTTCATGCCTAACATTATGAATTCCTTATACATCGCATGCTTAACAATTATAAACCCCGCATTTTAGTCTCGATATTGAAAACACTTTCCAAAAACTAGTCGGGCAATTCAACAAGATTCCCGACACCCTGATCGATTGCTCGTCTGAAACTTTAGTAGACGGCCGCACCTCCCGATGCCGTCGACGAAGTGCACTAAGGAGGAACACCGTTGCCGCGAGCACCCGAATGGATGATTTTGGCGACGGGGTTCTCCTACAGTTACTTGGTCGGGGCTATGGGGCGTGGCTATCTAATAATGTTACCCGGCGAGTATCCGCATGCACAACATGATTGCGATGGACTTTTGATCGCATCTAAATCCTGTGGCAACCAATCAAATGAGACTAAATTGCTAGATTTATAAAATTCAAATACTGTGGATTCCAATTATTGTATCAAAATATACTAGACGGTGTTAAACGTTTTGACCGAAGCAACCAACACCCACATCACCCGATTAGCTCAATACTTGAGCAAAGTTAAAATTCCCAAAACGTGCCACAGTACCTATCGACCAGCCGTAGAAGGGCCAAACCAACGCCTTACCTATGACACTGCGGAACTACGGCAAACCCTAGGGTTCGATCACAGTTCCTTGGGCATAGAATCAAGTTAAGGTTTTTGTTCTTCTAGAGGGTCCATAGAGTTACTTGCACGACTATTGAATATAATTAACTTAGAAAATTCCAACTCTTGGAGAATTTCAGAGGAGGTCATGGGGTGATGTTTGAAGTTCGTTCGAACTGTTAAACATAGCCTAGGTTACCATTACAATGTTAAATTATACGACTACGAAACACTCCGTTTTAGTCCTATATCAAAATTTACATCACGTGAAAGTTTGGACTAAGCAAACAATACCTGAAACACTAAAACAAGGTTACCAGAGCTCAGAACAAATTCGACACAAAATGGAGCAATGAGGGCCGGCCTCCTCGGATTAATGGGGAAAGTGCTCGGGTCAAAACCGACCAAATGACCTCAAATTTTTTCTGTACACTATATATATCACATACATGCTTCTGTAGTTGTTTGCATAATTTTTACAGACTTTTCCAAAATCGACAAAGAGCCAAAACTGCAGGGTTTCAAAAATCGTATTACGGATTGGTTTCGGTTTCGTATTACTTTTAACAACGTCTAAGTTTCTAGTTTGGCTCTGATACCATGTTGGGATTTCCTCACCACCCAGCCTAGGGTTTGCAAGCATCAAGCATGACACAACAAAAATTCAAGGGTGTGCTAAGCAAACATCCAAGGATTCATACTAGATAACTAGGGTAACAAAACATGCAATCAAACATTACATAAGAAGTGAACAAGAATACAACCTTTGTAGACCCGGTCCTTCACTTCTAAAGCTCCTTGTAGTCGTCCCTTCACTGCAATCATCGAAATAAAGGACTCTAGTGATGGTTCACACGAAGAAAAGAATGGGCTTGCTCGATGCCTTCGAAGCCGAAGATGATCTACGTCGAGGAGACTCAAACCCAAGCTAACTCTTCACTAGGTGATGAACTTTGTGAAAAGAACGCCCTAAACTAAATGGCAAGTAGTAGAGGATGATGAAGTAGGAAGTGGGCTCACTTTAGATTTTATTTTCTCACAATATTTCTTCATTAATCCAAAACCTAGAGAGCTTTGGAGTTGTGAAGAAGAAGATGAAGATGAGAGCAACAAAAAGAAATGAGAAAATGAGTTATGCAACCATGGGTGAGTTAGTATCATAAACTAACCCATGTAGAGACTTAACCATGGCTAACTCTAATGGTTTGGTTTAAAAATATCTTAAGTAAAACAAAATGTGTGGACTTTGTCAATGGTTATCCAAGCTTCATGAAGCTTCATGCCTTGACAAATTATGCCACCATTTTGAATTACTTAAAATTAATAAAACCCTTAATTATATGTAGCATGGTGTAAGTCATACACACACCCAAGTTTGAATGTATTATCAAGCATGATACAATCATGTACAGAAACATATATCACATATACACTATGTGCACATCAAGTGAGAAAAAAAAATCTTATGTGAGATAATACAAGTTAATGTAAAGTAATATGTCAAATATATAATTATACATTAAATCATTAAATCAACACTTGATTTAATGATCCGGTCATATTGCATATAACTGACTAATATCATGTGGATCATTTTATCGAATCAACATAAGATTCGATAACCCGGCTATATCACATATACCCGGCCGATATCACATATCGCGAGATTACAATACGGTATCACATACACGTATCAGTCTTGGTCCCGCACATATCACATATATGCTCCTACTTCGTTTCGCCTGAGCCAGAAAACCTCTGTGTAGGACTCTAAAGACTCGTCAATACGCCGGCAGTAGGTGATGATCATATCAAACACCCACAAGCCGCAAGAGGTCTGCTAAACGTAACGGCAATCCGGGTATTGAGCAATCAGAAGTTCAACAAGCAAGCCTGCTCATACTCTTGTGAATCCAATTAGTAACACTTACCGTACAGTCCGGTCTGTTCGTCTGATATGTCGCATATCTCGTCTAGGGGTGGTAAACGTTAGACCCCAGTAGATTGATAAGTCATGCCGATGTAAGGTCTATAACGGGCGTGAAACTACTAATAACACTTACCAGTAAATCACATCTACCCTGGCCAAGGATTTCAGTTATGGCCAATCGATCATAGCGCAACATCAACCCCCAATACCGGGAGAAACGAATCCCCTCTTACCGCTCATTGTCTCCATGTGACTAGGGACTGTACCCAAAGACCACCTGTTTGCATGACTCAGTAGAGCCTTGGTAGGGTGGAAATCAAAGCACGGTGGGAGCCACACAAGACTCTATGATGATCTAGGGTCAACAGACTAATATGCACCAGTGTCACCAGAGAACTTCTATCTGACGTGAGGTATAATACCATCTAGGAGTTCTCGGCGAGTCCGTTCAGTATACCCAGTCTCCACTGAGCACTCGTATACCATCTCTGATGCCAAACACCAATGGATATGAGATCATCTATCGCCCATCACATGGGTCGAAAAGATATACGCTGGTCTACTCTGGAATATCGATGCTCCGTCCCGATAATCCCTCGACTAGGATCATTGAAAGATGAACTTATGGACTACCCAGGCCCCACTAGTATGATCTGCATCATAATCCTGGAAGTCAAGTACACATCCCAAGGGATTTATCAACATGTAACAGAGAGACAGTAAGTATACATGTTAAGATAAAGTGCAACCAGATAGTGTGCTATCATGTCGAGCAAGAAAGTCTTCCATATATATGTCCCAGCATCCACTATAATATACATCTCATGTACAATAATGGCCTCTAGGGCATACATACAACTAACAAACCCTTGTCTCACCTATGGCGCCGCAGAACTACTGCAAACCCTAGGGTTTGGTTGCGGTTCTTACGGTCATAGAATTGAGTTAGGGTTTTGTTCTTCTAGAGGGTCCATCACATTACTTGCATGATTATTGAATATTCTTTAACTTGAAGAAATTCAACTCTTGGAAAATTTCCAGCGAGGGTTAAAGTGGGCATTTGATATCCGTTCGAACTTTTTAACGCCGTCTAAATAACCCGAAATAAAGTTAGAATTACGACTACGAAACACTCCGAATTTCCTTTATAGAAAATTAACATCTCATGCAATTTTAGCAAAAACAAGAAACACCTGAGACACCATAACCCAGAGACCAGAATACCAAACGAATACGAACCAGAAAAGAGCAGAGAGGGCCGGCCACACCTGATTTTATGGCCATGTCATTGGGTCAAATCCGGAAGAATCGATTCGTATTTGTTCAGTGTACATGTTGTAAGTCCATATTGCGACCCCCGGTGCTTACGGGGAGGCGGAAACGGTATAAAAAACGAATTTTTATCGCAAGAGGCAACATGGACTAAACTAGGTCGGGATCGTTGTCTAAACTAAAACTAGTATACTTGCTAAAGAGAGTTAGCTACTATGGAAGATGGTTATACCTAAACTTGAACTCCTTCTTCTTCAAACCTTGTAGAGGTTGATGGTTCTCTTTTCGTCGCCTTCTTCCGTCGAAGATGGATCCACCTCGAAGGTTCGACCTTTGGGCTCTTCCTCGATCTTTGAGTGAACTAGGGTTTCCGGCTTGCTAAACCTTCATCCTAGAATGAGTAGAGAGTGATTAGGGTTTGCTTTTCCTTTTAAAGAGAAGGATTCTCAACACATGAGAGGGTTTCTCTTTGCTAGAGGAAGAAGAAGATGAAAATGAGGAGAGAGAGAGGTTATGATAGAATGAGATATCTTTTCTCTTTCTTGCAACCATAATGCAAAAGAAAAGTATTATCTAAATGATAATAATTGAAATAAGAATAGTTGATGGTAGTATTTGGAATGACCACAACCATGCTTCATTTAATAAAAAGTAAGCATGAATCAAGGAAGACTTTTTAAAGCATGATGGTAGTCAATGGTCAACAAGTCAACCATGGTCAACAAGTCAACAAAAAAATCAACCATAACATAATTCTCATTTAATTACTATTATTAATAGATAATATATAAATCCATTAGGGTTTGGAAAATGAAGACTGTCAACTGTGCATACGCACCCGTTCCGAAACCCTAATGAAAAACCTCATCCTCCGCCTCAAGCAACTGTGCATACACACCTGTATTCTCGTTCCGAGGAACAAGAATACCAAGAGATAAAAGCAACCCTAAAACATATACCAGTATCTGGCTCAAACCAGAGCCTGCCAGTATAATCCGTCCGGACTCCAAACGTGCACAAGTGCGCGGATGAGAACGAACCCTGTCGCAAAACCATGCGACCTCTACTCTGTTTTGCCCAGAGGCGAATACCCTCTGTGTGGGACTCTAAAGACTCGACACTACGCTGGCAGTGGGTTTAACCACAGACCGCAAGCGGCACTAGCTGTGCATAACGGTCCCCAGGTAGATGCCGACAAGAAGGCTGACGAGGTGAAACCCCATCTGAACTCCTACTGAGTCTGAATGTGACATTCTCCGTACAGTCCGGTCTGTTCGTCTGATACATCGTATGGCGGGCCTAGGGGGCGGTAAAACGTCAGTCCCCCAATAGCGGTACAAGTCGTGTCGGAGTGAAGCCCAAAACACCCTGAGATAACACTGGAAACCTACCAGTATATCTCGCTTGCCCTGGCCAGGGACTACTCGTGTAATGGCTCTCCTAGACACAGCGCGATGTCAACCCCCAATACCGGGAGAGACGAATCCTGTCTAACCGTCACTGCCTCCAAGTGCTTCGGGACTGCACCCAACCACCACCTGTTTGCACGACTCCTTTGAGCCGTGGTAGGGTAGTGATCAAAGTGCAGTGGGAACACACTCGAGGCGAAGTGTCAGTGTCAAGTCAGCGGACTAAGCTGTACTCATGTCACCTGGGAACTGATAACTGACGATAGATATAATACCAACCTGTCAGTTCCCGACGAGTCCTGTCCAGTGTACTCGTAACCCAACGAGCACCCGTATACTATCTCCAGTACGACGTACTGATGGCTGTGGGACAGACCATCTCCCACACTGGGATGAGAAGCGCATACGCTAGTCTACTCCGGAGTATCGATGCCCTGTCTCGATAGTCCTACGACTAGGGACCTGTATAAGGATGTGCCTATAGATTACCCAGCCCCCACTAGTGTGACTGCCATCACAACGCTGGTAATCAAGCAAAGATCCTAAGGGCTCCACTAATGCGTATTAGTGATATACTGAAATAAACACAAGTACACATTGAAGTAGAAACAAACCAAGTAGCATACTACTATATTGAGCAAGATTGTTTATACAAGGTGAATATCCCAAGCTTCCATTAAGTAATATACAAACTAGTATGATACAGTAATGGCCTCTAGGGCATATACACTAACAATCTCCCACTTGCACTAAGGCCATGTACTGGCGTATCGAAGACCTATCATCTCGATCAGCCGCTCGAACTGAGTCTGGGGTAGGGCCTTGGTGAATGGATCTGCAGTGTTCTCTTCTGAAGCAACCCTCCGAACCTCGATCTCCTTGCGATCCACGATCTCCCTGATCAGGTGATACCGCCTCAAGATGTGCCTGGATCTCTGATGGGACCTGGGTTCCTTTGCTAAAGCTATAGCCCCGTTGTTGTCGCAATACAGAGGTACTGGGTCAACAATGGACGGAACCACCTGAAGTTCTTTAAAAACTTCCTTATCCAGACAGCTTCTTTTGCGGCATCAGATGCAGCGATGTATTCCGCTTCCATAGTCGAGTCTGCAACGGTTTCCTGTTTGGAACTCTTCCAACACACCGCCCCTCCATTGAGGGTAAAGACAAAACCCGACATGGACTTGGAATCATCCTTGTCACTCTGGAAGCTGGAGTCAGCAAAGGCCTCAATCTGGAGGTCTTTTCCGCCATACACCAAGAACATCTCCTTAGTCCTCCTCAGGTACTTGAGAATGTTCTTTACCGCTATCCAATGTTTCTCCCCAGGGTTTGACTGATACCGGCTTACTACACTCAGTGCATAAGCTACATCCGGTCTGGTACACAACATCGCATACATTATAGAGCCTACCGCAGAAGCGTAGGGTATAATAGACATGCGATCCCTCTCCAAATCAGTCTTGGGAGACATTTCTTTAGAGAGGGTGATCCCGTGACAAGCCGGTAGGTTACCGCGCTTGGAATCTTCCATACTGAATCTTTTCAGTACGGTGTCGATGTACCTGGACTGTGAAAGTCCTAATATCCTCTTGGATCTATCACGATGGATCCGGATCCCCAGGATGTAAGAGGCATCACCCAGGTCTTTCATGGAGAACCTGTGTGACAAGAAACCCTTGACAGATTGTAGCATAGGAATGTCATTTCCTATTAAGAGAATGTCATCCACGTATAAAACAAGGAATACTACAGTTCTCGCTACAAATCTACTATAGATGCATGGTTCATCTGGATTTTTGATAAAGTCAAATTCCTTGACCGTCTCATCGAAACAGATGTTCCAATTCCGCGATGCCTGCTTTAGTCCATAGATGGACTTAAGCAACTTGCACACCTTTCCGCTGCTCCCACTCTGAATGAAACCCTCTGGCTGATCCATATAGACACACTCCTCTAAATTTCCATTTAGAAAAGCGGTTTTTACGTCCATCTGCCAAATCTCATAATCGTGGAAGGCAGCAATGGCAAGAAGGATCCGAATGGATTTCAGCATAGCCACTGGAGAAAAGGTTTCGTCATAGTCCAAGCCAGGTCTTTGACGGAAACCCTTTGCTACAAGTCTAACTTTATAGGTCTCAACCTGTCCATCTACACCAATCTTCCTTTTGAAGATCCACTTGCATCCTACGGGTTTTACCCCGTCTGGAGCAATGTCCAACGTCCATACTTTGTTGGTGTACATGGACTCCATTTCGGTCCGCATTGCATCCAGCCATTTTACCGAGTCAACGCTCTGAACGGCCTGCTGGAAGCTAGTAGGCTCATCATAGTCTATGATGCAATCCTCTCTATCCCCGTCTATGAGAAAACCGTAGTATCTCTCGGGCGGATGAGACTGCCTACTACTTCTGCGGAGCGGCGTAGGAATGTCCTGTTCATTTGAACCCTCTGGTTCCACTAAGCTTTCAGTAATAGTCTGAGGTTCTGGAATTTCATCCAGTTCTACTGCGCTCCCACTTATCTGATTTTCCAAAAACTCAGTTTCCAAGAAGTGGGCATGACGAGAAACAAGGACTTTTTGCTCCTCTGCGTAATAGAATAGATACCCCTTGGAGTTCTTTGGGTATCCCACAAACTTGCACTGTACTGAGCGTGCCTCGAGCTTGTCCGCATGCTGCTTTTTAACAAAAGCCGGACATCCCCATGTCTTAAAGGCTTTAAGACAGGGTTTCTTCCCACTCCACATCTGATATGGTGTGGTAGGCACAGTCTTAGTAGGAACTTGGTTCAAGAGATGTGCAGCTGTTTCTAGTGCATATCCCCAGAAAGATCGCGGTAACTCAGCCTTACTCATCATGGAACGAACCATATCCAATAGGGTTCGATTCCTCCTTTCTGATACACCGTTATGTTGCGGAGTGTATGGAGGAGTACGCTGAGAGAGAATTCCATTCTCTTTTAAATAGTCCAGGAACTCGGCACTCAAGTATTCACCACCTCGATCCGATCGTAGGATCTTGATACTTTTGCCTGTTTGTTTTTCAACTTCATTCTTGTAATCCCGAAATTTCTCAAAGGCCTCGGATTTGTGCTTCATTAAGAAGACATGTCCATACCTAGAGAAATCGTCTGTGAAAGTAATGAAGTATGAATAACCGCTTCGGGCATGTGTAGACATTGGACCACACACGTCACTGTGTATGAGTCCCAAGAGCTCGCTCGCTCTTTCTCCGTGTCCAGTGAATGGAGTCTTTGTCATCTTTCCCATGAGACAAGATTCACAAGTGGCATAAGACTGATACTCGAACGGATCCAAGTATCCTTCTTTATGTAACTTAGTCAACCGTGTCTCATTGATGTGACCCAGTCTACAATGCCATAAGAAAGCCTGATTGATATCTGGAGACTTTCTTTTGTGTGTATTCTGGACATTGAAAATCTGTGGTTGGTTTAATACGTATATACCATTGCTCAGTGTACCTGGCCCAATCAGAACTTGATTAAGGTGAATGTTTACAACATTACTTACAAACGCAAATTCATAACCTTCTTTAGAAACCAAAGATACAGAAATGATATTACAAGTTGCGTTGGGTACAAAAAAGCAATTACGCAAAACCAAAACATGTCCATCTGACATTCCCAGGTGATAGTCCCCCACGGCTTTAGCATCCATGCTAGCTCCGTTCGCAACTCTGAGGGTCATGTCACCTGCCTTCAAAAACCTACGGTTTCTCAACGCCTGCAAAGAATTACAGATATGAGATCCTGATCCGGTATCCAATACCCAGGAAGTAGAGTTTATAGAAAGACAGTTTTCAATAACATACACACCTGAAGCTGAAGCCGCAACCTGCTTCAGTTCCTGTGTCCTGGCTTTCCAAGCCCTGCAATCTTTCTTCCAGTGTCCACTCTTGTGACAATAGAAGCATTCTTCTTTTCCAACAAGCTTCCCCGCTATCTTTGTTGCCTTTTCCTTTCCCTTCGTACCCACTTTACTAACACCGCCTCTTGGTTTGGCGGGGGCTTTCTTCCTCTTTCCCTTGGCTTTCGCCTTGGACCTAGAGGAAGAAGATCCTCCTACAAACAAAGCGGGTGTATCCCTACCCTTCTGTAGGGTGCCCTCTGCGCTCCTCAGCATGTTGAGGAGTTCTGAAAGTTCAACTTCCTTTTCTTGCAAGTTGAAATTCAGTATGAACTGGGCGTAAGTGGATGGAAGGGACTGGAGAATTATATCCGTATATAGTTCACTGTCCAACGTGGTCCCAAGTTCCGCGAGCTCCTCAGTGTAGCCAATCATCTTAAGCACGTGGTCCGCTACCGATGATCTGACGGCCAACTTTGTCGAAAATAACTTCTTCGACACTTCGTATCTTGCGATACGAGACTGCTCTCCATACAGTTCTTTTGTATGAAGAAATATGGATTCCAAATCCATATTCTCGTGCTCCTCTGATGGTCGTTGTCCATCGAGGCAAGTACGAGGCACCTGGCCTTCGCGCTGTCAATCTCCCAAGTCTTACGGATTTCCTTATCCGCGACGCTGGAGGTGGGACCTGGGACGGGGGGAGCTTTGGTGGTAAGAAGATACCCCAGCTTGTCGTAAGTGATTGCCAATTTGACATTCCTGAGCCAATCTTTGTAGTTTGGCCCTGTCAGTATGTTTTTATCTAGAAGTAACTTAAGTCCAGTCATTTCGATTTGGTCGCTGCAGGGGGGAGAGAAGAAACACTTTAGCACGATGCTCTTGCAAGTTTAGAATGGTTTTTAATTTGTCTAAACAGGATGGCTCCCACTGTCTCTCGAATCCCTCCTCAAACCACAAAGGAAGAATTAGCCGGGATCAATCCCACCGTACAATACTTGCTTAACCGTTCAGCCAGGCCAGTGTCGGTACTTCGAGGGAGGTTTTCCAACGCTTTCGCGAAGTTCCTTAATTAAATAACCTCTTTTCCCTGGGGGCGTAACCCCGCTAACACCTTTCTAGGCACCTACTAGGTTTATAGCATTGATCGTTTAGTGAGAAATTTCCCGAGGAGTAGCATATACTCACAGTAGGATCGGGATCCAAATATCATCGCGTGACGAAACTGAAGGAATCCTACCAGAATCACCACACTCCAAATGGTATGCAAATCTAGCAAGTTTCAGTACTTATGAAACTCCCGATGTGGATTTTTGCCCCATGCTCTTATGACCTTGACTAAGGCCAACAAATCATAAGTCACATGTCAAGTTCTTCCCGTCGTTATCCAGGTTAATTTGAACCCACCCGTATATACCCTTGACTATGGCCAACAAGGCAATACGACTGTCCCAAACCAACGCATTCTATCTATGCAACATATGAATACCCACCAGCTACCAATCACTGTGCCTTGACTAAGGCCAACAAACACAGCTTGAATACTGTTGAATATTCATATGAAACGACGGAGGGCTACGGATGGTTTTGGCGAAACCGTGAACGTAGTGAACTTGATATAATCGATGGAACGAGATAGCTTTTAGAAGGAGTGGCTCAAGCTCCGCATTTAAAAGTTAGTTTTGAAAAGAACCGAGTGGTTTTACGAAAGTGTTCCATCGACTTAAACTTGGTTTATTATCTTGCATTAGTTCTTTTAATGCGTGATATTCTTGCATTAGTACTTTTAATGCGTCCCATCATTTAATCCTACCATTGCAGAAAACAACCAAAATATGACGTACGCTTATGCCATTCGCATTCGCCACGGGGCCCCGTCATTACCCGTTAGGTTACTTAACTAACGACAGAGCGGGGGCTGGGCTAGCGCGGCTGTAAAACATAAGCAACGCCTAAATAGAAAGCAATGATAGACATTACAGATCACAGATGAATACATTGGATATACTAGCAATCCGCAATCCTTTCGAGCCTGGAACGAAAAGCGGATAACACGGTCGCGGTGAATAGCCAAATACCCCACCCAAGACCCTTACGGGTGCGGCAAACTACCCGCCAAGTCCTCGGTAGTTTGTGCACCCCTCCATGGGTCTATCCTAGGAGCAAAAACAGTAAAAAGAATTATACAATGACGGCTACAACCCCGACCCGGTTGTGCGGCCAAACAAATAATAATTATTACATCAATTTACATTTACAATGAATGAAAGAAAAACAAAAGCTCATCTCACATCCACCCCGGCTATTCACCCGCGACAGTCCAACACATTCATATACACATTCCAGCACATTACAGATCATGTATAACCCCGACTAATCGACTTATAGCGATTAGCCGACGTTCAATACATGCAAACATCACAGATATAACCATCATAGTCAAAGTGCAGTGAAGTTCGGAAAAAAATACGGAATTATAGGACCCCAAAAGTGAATTTCTGTTCTGGAAAATCTGGTCACATATAATATATTTTAAAAATCCCAAAACCAACACACAAGCACTCTGCACGAAAATCGATGAACAGAAGGCAACAAAACGCGGCGCTTCCGCCGCACATACCTACCTCGTGCGGCGGAAGGGCGGCGGGTTTGGGGAATTAGGTCATCGTTTTTCATGGGTGAACTCACAAAACCCTGAGACGATTTTACAAGTATAAATTTTTTCATTTTGAGCAAAAAAAATTTCAACAGAAACTCAGGTTTTGTAATTTTTCCGGTTTTGTGATTTTTCGTTTCCGAACTTCGTTACACTTCACTACCAAGCTAGTTTAAGTTTAGTTAGGCTCTGATACCACTGTAAAACATATTGCGACCCCCGGTGCTTACGGGGAGGCGGAAACGGTATAAAAAACGAATTTTTATCGCAAGAGGCAACATGGACTAAACTAGGTCGGGATCGTTGTCTAAACTAAAACTAGTATACTTGCTAAAGAGAGTTAGCTACTATGGAAGATGGTTATACCTAAACTTGAACTCCTTCTTCTTCAAACCTTGTAGAGGTTGATGGTTCTCTTTTCGTCGCCTTCTTCCGTCGAAGATGGATCCACCTCGAAGGTTCGACCTTTGGGCTCTTCCTCGATCTTTGAGTGAACTAGGGTTTCCGGCTTGCTAAACCTTCATCCTAGAATGAGTAGAGAGTGATTAGGGTTTGCTTTTCCTTTTAAAGAGAAGGATTCTCAACACATGAGAGGGTTTCTCTTTGCTAGAGGAAGAAGAAGATGAAAATGAGGAGAGAGAGAGGTTATGATAGAATGAGATATCTTTTCTCTTTCTTGCAACCATAATGCAAAAAAAAAGTATTATCTAAATGATAATAATTGAAATAAGAATAGTTGATGGTAGTATTTGGAATGACCACAACCATGCTTCATTTAATAAAAAGTAAGCATGAATCAAGGAAGACTTTTTAAAGCATGATGGTAGTCAATGGTCAACAAGTCAACCATGGTCAACAAGTCAACAAAAAAATCAACCATAACATAATTCTCATTTAATTACTATTATTAATAGATAATATATAAATCCATTAGGGTTTGGAAAATGAAGACTGTCAACTGTGCATACGCACCCGTTCCGAAACCCTAATGAAAAACCTCATCCTCCGCCTCAAGCAACTGTGCATACACACCTGTATTCTCGTTCCGAGGAACAAGAATACCAAGAGATAAAAGCAACCCTAAAACATATACCAGTATCTGGCTCAAACCAGAGCCTGCCAGTATAATCCGTCCGGACTCCAAACGTGCACAAGTGCGCGGATGAGAACGAACCCTGTCGCAAAACCATGCGACCTCTACTCTGTTTTGCCCAGAGGCGAATACCCTCTGTGTGGGACTCTAAAGACTCGACACTACGCTGGCAGTGGGTTTAACCACAGACCGCAAGCGGCACTAGCTGTGCATAACGGTCCCCAGGTAGATGCCGACAAGAAGGCTGACGAGGTGAAACCCCATCTGAACTCCTACTGAGTCTGAATGTGACATTCTCCGTACAGTCCGGTCTGTTCGTCTGATACATCGCATGGCGGGCCTAGGGGGCGGTAAAACGTCAGTCCCCCAATAGCGGTACAAGTCGTGTCGGAGTGAAGCCCAAAACACCCTGAGATAACACTGGAAACCTACCAGTATATCTCGCTTGCCCTGGCCAGGGACTACTCGTGTAATGGCTCTCCTAGACACAGCGCGATGTCAACCCCCAATACCGGGAGAGACGAATCCTGTCTAACCGTCACTGCCTCCAAGTGCTTCGGGACTGCACCCAACCACCACCTGTTTACACGACTCCTTTGAGCCGTGGTAGGGTAGTGATCAAAGTGCAGTGGGAACACACTCGAGGCGATGTGTCAGTGTCAAGTCAGCGGACTAAGCTGTACTCATGTCACCTGGGAACTGATAACTGACGATAGGTATAATACCAACCTGTCAGTTCCCGACGAGTCCTGTCCAGTGTACTCGTAACCCAACGAGCACCCGTATACTATCTCCAGTACGACGTACTGATGGCTGTGGGACAGACCATCTCCCACACTGGGATGAGAAGCGCATACGCTAGTCTACTCCGGAGTATCGATGCCCTGTCTCGATAGTCCTACGACTAGGGACCTGTATAAGGATGTGCCTATAGATTACCCAGCCCCCACTAGTGTGACTGCCATCACAACGCTGGTAATCAAGCAAAGATCCTAAGGGCTCCACTAATGCGTATAAGTGATATACTGAAATAAACACAAGTACACATTGAAGTAGAAACAAACCAAGTAGCATACTACTATATTGAGCAAGATTGTTTATACAAGGTGAATATCCCAAGCTTCCATTAAGTAATATACAAACTAGTATGATACAGTAATGGCCTCTAGGGCATATACACTAACACATGTTACATCTCATATAACATTCTGTAGTAGCTTAAAAAAAATTTCGACGACTTAAAAAATTTGATAGAATCTAGGTTTTTGTTTCGAGTGTTTTAGAGTTGTTTCAGTTTCGTAATTCTACAAATATCGTCTAAATCTCTAGCTTGGCTTTGATACCACTGTAGGGTTACACAGCATAACAGCAAGGTTTCGGGATGCATCGTCCATGCCAAATTCAAATTTTTGCCATGCTACATAACCCTAATCCTAGAGTCTTAACTAGACATTTAGACAATACAAAGTGTAAACAACTTTACAACTAGGTGAACAAGAAATATGTTCATATCAGATTTTTGCATTTTCATACCGCCCAATTTTTATCACATTGCATGTCGGTAGATACTCTTGAGCCGTGTTTGCTAGTCGATTGCAGGATACAGGTTCCCGGTTCTCAAACGGAGAAATTCATGGAAAACACGACAAAAATCCGGTTCCTGCCAACCACAGATAAAACACGGTCTCCGCTCTTCATCCGTATGCTGCCAGATACCAGTTTAGGAAGACAAAATGTCAAATCAATGTCGTTTTCAGGCACAAGGCTCAATGGTAGCACAAGATCCAAGAGATTTACGCGGAGCTCGAGACAATCATGACAAAATCTTAACAAAAAGTCCACCTTTCCTTCAACAGAAATTCTGGAAAAATCGTGGAGCCAAATTGAGAAAATACATATACCAGAATGAAGCACACAGAAGATCAGGCCACCACAAGAAAGAACAAACCCCAACTCCACAGAATGGCCGCGGAACCGTGGCCAAAGTGGGGTCCAGGCCGCGGTTCCGCGGCCATTCTGGCGCCTCTTTTGCAGGGTTTTGGGGGGTAGTTTGGTCTTTTCATCAGGGTTCTGGTGGTTGCCCTAGGGTTTCATTCTCTGGCCTATAAATAGCCCAGAAGTTTGTGAAGGAAGGGGTCCATTTCTTGTATTTTCTTTTTCTAGGATTTAGTTCACTTGTTCTTCTTCTTCTCATCTCTTCTCCATTAACCTTGTAGTGAGCTTTGTGAGGGAGGAATGATAAATAAAGAAGATCAATTTGTTACCATGCTTGTCTTACTTTTATTATAATTGTTGTAACTTTAAATTCGTTAAGTAGTTGTTGTTATTTCCTTGTTATTTCTTTCTTCTCTTTTTTCTTTATCCTTACATACGACAATGATACTTACGCTCGATCCTCGCCAAGGTGAGGTCGCAAACAGTTAGTCGTATTCTTCTAATCTCCTTCTTTCTATCTTCCTCTTTTGTGTTGTTTTATTTTTCCGTATTATGATGTGTGAGTAGTTCATTCTTGTTAGGGTAGGATAAGGGAAGTTTGAGAGAAGGAAATCTCTCTCACTCTTTCCTTGCCCAACAGCTTAAATCGACTCCCGTTAACCCAACCACAATCCGCTCCTTACGGCACCCTATCCTACATGATAGCGGTGATTCCGTAGTGAGACCGGTTGTGGTTGGATTAACCGGAGGTTATGGCTAAGAGCCAAGAACGGACGGACAAGCACCAAAAGGAAGACTTATGCGTTGGAAAGCCTAGCTTATACTCGCAAAGTCCTTCCTAGTCGTGCTAATCCCCGTTGTTGCCGATTACCGTAACACGACTTTAAGAAGGGCAACGAAAGATGTGAAGACTCCTAACTCAAACTAACCTAATCCTAACCCTAACATGCTCTCTTTAAATATCAACTCAACACTTAGATAACTACAAACAAAATCTGAACAACCGGACTTAACTCGTCGAAAAACACATAGAAAAAGATTCCCATCTCCCTGCGGACGACCCGTACTCAACCGGCTAGCTACGTGCGAAACCGTCTTGATTGCGGTATTTAGAACTAAACTTGACACGCTCGTACCCTAACAATCAAATGGCGCCGTTGCCGGGGAGACGGTAGTCTATTTCTAAGTGAAATTTCGGGTTAATTTGTGAATATAAAAACAACCAAAAAACCAAAAAAATATATACTTTGTAAAAATCATCTTGTTATTTTTGATTAGCTTTTGTACAAGTGTGCAGGAAAATACAAGTTTCGAGTTCAGTGGCCAAGACGTTGAAAATACGGAGTTCAAGTACAGTGCCAAAGACGTGGGAAGATAGACCCACATTTCGCGGCTACACCGCGACGAAAAAAAAACGAAGCATACGGCCTACTGTCAAAATCTGGAGCAGATACAGTGAGTAAATTCAAATTCAGAACATCCAGAAAACAAGAGAACATCCAACAGAACCCACACAAGAAAACATATGCATCCAATCCTCTTTACAGTCGCGGAACCGCGGCATTAGGGCTCTTTTGCCGCGGAACCGCGGCCACTTGGGGAGTTCTCTGTGCCTAATTTTCTGGGTAAGCTCCTCTTCTCCACTCCACTCCTCTGGACTCCAATAAATTGTGTTTTCTGCAGGCTTCTTTGCGCAAATTCTTCTCCCCCTTTCCAATAAACTGTTCTTGTGCAGGATTCTTTGCGCCGCAAATAAAAATTGTTTGCTGTTGATATTGTTACTGTTTTGCATTCTTTAATACGGACTTAAGGGGCTTGAAACCAATCCAGATTGGGTGGGGATTTCATCACCCTTCCCAGGACCCCGGAAATCACTAAAGCATATGCATTGTCCACTGTAAATTAAAAAATACTAGACTTCAGCCCTAAGGACTTCGCGCTCATTAGGAGAAGATAAACCTTGTTTAGAACCTTGCTTAACCGTATATTGTTTACGGGGTGTCTAGGAAAGTGTTAAAGGCGCAACCGCCGAAAGAGAAAGGGTTATTTAATTAAGGAACTTCGCGAAAGCGTTGGACAACCTCCCCTTATCTCTGCACTTACCTGGCCTCGTGATCAGTGTATTTTTAAGCCTGTTTCTCGACACTGTTTAACTTCGACAATCAAGTTCAGGAGCAGGTCTAGTAGACCTAGGTTACTCTAGATCTAGGTGTGATTGTGCATATCTTGTTTGTGATTGCTTAAGCCGTATTCCCGTACATACTTCTGTAAATCTCTTTCTAAAAAAAAAGAAAGAAAAAATCAAAAACTTTTATAAAAACTTGCCCTTTTGTCGCCAAATCCATTTTCACCCAACACCCATCACCGTTCTTCATTGACGTTTTCTTACCCTCACCTTCTTCGCTTTGACTATACTAAACTCGTTTAGTGTATGTCCGCTTGGACTCGGGACACTAGCGCCCGTCTAGTCCGCGTTACGTTAGTCGCGACCGACTACGCGATCGACTCCGAAGTCGATACTCCGTCCACTCCTCTTTCTCCCCTTCCTTTGCCGGCCAACTCCGACGTTGACCGGAATTCTGTTCATACATCTTCACCTTCACCTTCACCTTCACCAACCTCTTCTTCCGCGATGTCGGGATTTAATCCGAACATCTCGTTGACCACCCCGGGATTGGCTCCACCTCCTATGGAGACCAATCTCCCACCACCTCCGCCTGTTGTAGCGCCACAGCGAATTGCGCTCCAGGATCGTTTCTACCCTACCCGTTCTGCACTTCCAACCTGCCTTTCTCTTCCTCCGGCCAATGGGGACAACTTTGAAATTAAGCCCCATTTCATCAACATGCTTCCACGTTTTCATGGGCTTGAATCTGAAGATGCCTATATCTTCATTAACAAATTTCAAAACGTCTGTGCCATGATGAAAACAACCCAGCTGTCGGACGATGCTATACGTCTACGGGTCATTCCGTTCACTTTATGCGATCTCGCAGAAAAATGGCTGTATAGCACCGCTTCCCACTCAATCACCAGCTGGGATGAGTTTGTTAAAGCGTTTCTGAAAAAATTCTACCCAAATCATAAGACCGCAAGAATTCGAAATGAGATCAACCAATTCTCCCAGCTTCCTTCTGAACCCTTTTGGAAGTGCTTTGACCGATACAAAGACCTTCTTGTTCAGTGTCCTCACCACGGTATAGAGAAATGGCAACTCTGCCAAACCTTATACGAGGGACTGAACCCAGCAACGAAGCAGTTGCTGGAAACCATCTGTCAGGGCCACTTCCTATCCAAATCTGATGAGGAAGCGTGGCAGTTCTTTGACGATCTTGCGGAGCAAACGCTACAGTGGGAGAGCACCAGACCGACTCCTTCTTCTTCTTCTCCCTCCACTTCTACCGGTCAGTCTAGGGTAGGAATTCACCAGCTTGATGTCTCTATTGCGATGAGAGCTGAAATGGCTGCTATCACAAAAAAGCTTGAAGCAATAGAGAGCAAATTTTCTTCTCCTACTCCTGCCCCTGTTCTCCCCCTTCGTACCATCTGCGCTTGTTGTTCCGATCCGTCCCACTTAACTGAAGAGTGTCCTTACAATCCACCCTCGCAAGGACAGGATCAGGTTAATGCATTCCAGCAAAGACCAAGGAATGATCCATACTCTTCCACCTACAATCCCGGTTGGAGGAACCACCCCAATTTCGCCTGGAATCAGAATCAGAATCAATTCCAGGGCAACAATTTCCAAAGGGCCCCTCCACCGCAACAACAAGCGCAACAACAAACTCAGTATCAACAGCCCTTCCAACCCCAGCCTTACCAAAACCAGACGAACAACTTTGCACCGAACAATTCCTTTCCACCAAACAACTTTGTTCCGTCGAACAATGATAAGGTTTCCTCGCTCGAGCGAAGTCTGGATGCGTTTGTTAAACAATCGACTCAATCCACCGCCAACATCCAGTCTTCAATCCAATCTTTAGTGCAACACACCGCCGCACACGGGCAGAGCATCAAGACCATCGAGGCCCAGATTGCACAGCTGAACGCGGCCTTGAGCGAGCGAGAGAAGGGGAAGCTCCCGTCCCAGCCACTTCCAAATCCCGGCCACCCACATAATGCACATGTTGCTCTTGAACAACAAAACCATAATGTGAGTGCCGTGACCACACTGAGATCAGGGAGGGTGCTGCAAAACAACATTGGCAAGCAAATCAACGATGACACCCCGGCCGCTTCTTCTTCTTCTTCTTCTTCTCCTGCTTCTTCTTCTTCGTCTTCCGAGCCTATTCTCCGTTCTTCACAAGGCTCTCCTTCCTCTTCTTCTCTAAACGGACCCGCTTCTCACTCCACGAAAACACCTATTCTGGGATCCGTTCCAACTCCAAAATCTCCTCCTCCAGCATTAGACTCAACCAATTTTCAAAATGTTCCATTTCCAAACCGGTTGAGGTCTAACAAACAAAATCCACAAATGGAGAAGATTTTGGAGTTATTCAAGCAAGTTAACATTAACATTCCTCTTTTAGATGCTGTCCAACAAGTCCCTTCTTACGCGAAAATCTTAAAGGACTTGTGCACGAAAAAGAGGAAGTCTCAGGTACCCAAGAAGGTTTTCTTGGCTAGTGCTGTGAGTGATGCCCTTACCCAATCTTTACCACAAAAACGGAAGGACCCTGGCTGTCCTACGATTTCAATTACTATTGGGGATAAGAACATCAACCGCGCACTATTAGATCTTGGTGCCAGTGTTAACTTGCTTCCGTATTCAGTATACGAGCAATTAGGCGTCGGAGAGCTGAAACCCACACACTGCACTCTCCAGATGGCCGACCGATCGATCACCCATCCTAGGGGTGAGCTAGAGGATGTGTTAATCAAAGTCGGGGACTTCATATTCCCCGTCGACTTCATTGTCTTAGATACACAGCCTGTAGCTAACCCCCGGAATCAAATTCCGGTGATACTCGGTCGCCCATTTCTCGCAACCTCAAATGCTGTGATCAATTGTCGCAATGGTTCAATGAACCTCTCTTTTGGAAATATGACAATTGAACTCAACATTTTTAGGTTGGGGAATCAGCCCGCCGAACCTAATGCTCATATACTGGATGTTTGCTCAATCCAGGAGATCACACCAGAAGAGTGTGAATTCGAGGAGTTTCTGTTTGAACACGACAATCTTGACGCCACTAGTGCGTTTCTCTTCGAACCTGCTGCTGTTTCTGCGCCCGATAACGACTACGAGTGTTTCACGTTCACGAACGATCTTAGCCGCGCACAACCCGAGTTTGAATCTTTCGACTTTTCGGATGAGTTACCTGAACCATCCGACTCGGTTGCCTACACTCGTTTTGAACCTGTGCTGGAGTCCTTTGAGTTCGAGACCTTTGCACCAGTCTTGCCTTCCATCATTTCACCTCCAACGCTCGAACTCAAGCCGTTGCCGTCTCACCTTAAGTATGCTTACTTAGGTGAGAACGAGACCCTCCCTGTCATCATCTCGGCTTCTCTAGCTCCCGAGCAAGAGAAAGCCCTTCTCGCGGTCTTGCACAGCAACAGGCAAGCTTTTGGCTGGTCCATGGCGGACATCAAGGGGATTAGTCCCCTCATCGTTGAGCATCACATTCATCTGATGGATGATGCCAAACTAGCCCGGGATCCACAGAGACGTCTTAATCCAGTCATGAAGGAGGCTGTGAAGAAGGAGATCGTCAAATGTCTAGATAGTGGTATCATTTACCCTATCTCTGATAGCCAGTGGGTTAGCCCCATTCACGTTGTCCCCAAGAAGTCGGGCATCACGGTCATAACCAACGAAGCAAATGAGTTAATCCCTACTCGCACCCAAACCGGGTGGCGAGTTTGCATTGATTACAGAAAACTCAACGCTGCAACACGGAAAGACCACTTTCCGCTACCTTTCATTGACCAGATGTTGGAACGATTGGCCGGACATGAGTACTATTGCTTTCTTGATGGCTACTCTGGCTATAATCAAATTGCCATCGCCGAAAAAGACCAGGACAAGACCACTTTCACTTGTCCTTTCGGCACGTTTGCATATCGACGCATGCCCTTTGGGTTATGCAATGCGCCCGCTACCTTCCAGCGGTGTATGATGGGGATTTTCTCAGACATGGTGGAGAAATTTCTGGAGATTTTCATGGATGACTTCTCCATTTTCGGCGACTCCTTTGACGAGTGTTTGCTGCATCTTGACGCTGTCCTTACCCGATGTAAGGACAAGAATCTCACTTTGAACTGGGAGAAATGCCACTTCATGGTGCGTGAAGGTATTGTCTTAGGACATATCATCTCGCAAAATGGCATAGAGGTTGACAAAGCAAAGATTGAGGTCATTTCCAATCTGCCTCCTCCCCGATGCGTCAGAGATATCCGAGCCTTCCTTGGCCATGCCGGTTTTTATAGACGGTTTATCAAGGACTTTAGCAAGATTGCTAGGCCCTTGACGCTTTTGCTGGCCAAGGACACGCCTTTCACCTTCGACTCGAGCTGTGTGACTGCATTCGAATCACTGAAACGCTCACTTACTTCTGCTCCCGTTCTTTCTTCTCCTGACTGGACGCACCCATTCGAGATCATGTGCGATGCATCCGACTTTGCCATCGGTGCTGTCCTTGGACAGCACATCAACAAGATGCCGTACGTGATCTATTACGCGAGCCGGACCCTGAACGATGCCCAACTTAACTATACAACAACCGAGAAGGAATTCTTAGCTGTTGTATTTGCTTTAGAAAAGTTCAGGCCCTACCTCATCGGCTCTCCAGTCATTGTCTACACGGACCATTCAGCTCTGCGCCATCTTTTTGCGAAGAAAGATGCCAAATCTCGGTTAATACGTTGGATCCTCTTGCTTCAAGAGTTTGACCTTGTCATTAAGGACAAAAGAGGATGTGAAAACGTAGTCGCCGACCATCTCTCACGACTTCCTTCTTCGCCCTCGCTTCCAATTCCGATTAACGACGTGTTTCCGGATGAACAACTCTTGACAGTATCATGCGAACCCTGGTTCGCAGATATTGTGAATTATTTGGCCACGGGATTGCTACCGACTGAGTGGTCGAGTCAGGACAGACTTCGCTTCTTATCCCAAGTAAAACACTTTTACTGGGACGAACCCTACTTGTTCAAGTACTGTCCCGACCAGATTATTCGTCGGTGTGTCCCAGATGAGGAATTCAAGAGTGTGCTGTCATTTTGCCACGACCAAGCATGTGGCGGGCATTTTGGGCCTAGAAAGACAGCTGAGAAGATCTTGCAATGTGGTTTCTACTGGCCACAACTTTTCAAAGACGCTCACGACTATTGCAAGACTTGCTCCCGGTGCCAACACATGGGCCGGATATCCCGGAGGAACGAGATGCCGCTCCAACCGATCTTGGTTGTGGAGATTTTCGATGTTTGGGGGATAGACTTCATGGGGCCGTTTCCCAGCTCTTTTGGGAACTTGTACATCCTTCTAGCTGTTGATTACGTCTCTAAATGGGTCGAGGCTGTGTCCAGCCGACCTAACGACAACAAGGTTGTCGTTAGGTTCCTTAAAGAAAACATCTTCTCACGGTTTGGGCACCCCCGAGCGATCATTAGCGACAATGGAAGTCATTTCTGCAATAAAACTTTCGAAGCCTTGATGCGGAAATACTCCATAAATCATAAGCTCTCTACGCCCTACCACCCCCAAACCTGCGGGCAGGCCGAAGTTTCAAATCGGCAAATCAAGCAGATACTGGAGAAGACGGTTTCCAAGAACCGTAAGGATTGGTCTTTGAAACTCACTGATGCCCTTTGGGCATTTAGAACCGCTTATAAGACCGACCTTGGCATGTCTCCCTATCGGCTTGTGTACGGAAAAGCCTGCCACCTTCCTGTCGAAATCGAGCATCGCGCGTTTTGGGCGATAAAGGAGCTGAATCTGTCTCTTGAGGACGCGGGCAGCCATCGGAAGCTGCAGCTGAACGAACTGAGCGAGCTTAGGGATGAGGCTTACGACAACGCGGTTGTCGTTAAGAATCGAACGAAGGTGTTTCACGATAAACACCTTTTGCGCAAAACCTTCGTACCTGGTCAGCAGGTACTTCTTTACGACACCCGACTTCATTTCCATCCTGGAAAGCTCCGTTCTCGCTGGAAAGGGCCGTATTTTGTGCGGAATGTGTATCCGCAGGGCGCTGTGGATTTGGAAAATCCAAAGGACGGTTCACTCTTCAAGGTCAATGGACACCGATGCAAACCGTACCTTAGCGCCGAACCAACAGAGGAGCTCCTGTTCTTACAGGAGCCGGTTTACCTTGCATGATCTTCCTCTGCCTACCTCCAAACTTCGGTTATCCAGCCAAGAACAGTGGACACTGTTCCAAATAAGTTTGGGGGTATGTACAAACCATTTTGTTTATATTTGTGTATATTCTTTTTCTTTTCTTTAAAACCAAAAACACATAAAAATTGTATATCGCTAACCGACAATTTTGAACCTTCCAACTGATCTCTTCATGCTACGACAGTGAGGACACTGTCCAGTTTAAGTTTGGGGGTACGCTCGGTACGTATTTCTTACCTTCGCATTCATATGTATATTTTGCATCTGCATATTAAATCCATAAAATCCATAAAAATTTGAAAATTTTCAAAAAAATATAAAAACTTTTTTGTCAAGTTAGCTTGTGGAAGAACTCTGATTCAACATTCGACGGTTTTTGTTTGAAAAAATAGGAATAACTAGATCTTATGTTTGGATTTTGAAAACCTGAAAGATAACTCTCCTTTGAAGTTAACTATAGCTGATATACGTCTTTACATCACACTACACGTGTCGTAAGATTTTGGGAATTAGATGACAAGTCTTTCATGTTTGAACTTTTAAACAGATAAATGATTTTCTGAGGATCAAATAGGTTTGTTCTGAAATAAGTAATGTCAAGAATAGTTTATGAAGTAAAGCGAATATGAAGGAATGTTATTGATGCCGTAATAGGAGCTAAGTCTGAAAAATAACCCATCTAAAACTTGATTGGAATGATTACACACCGAACCCACTAGACACGTCTTTTATCCAAAAAAATATTTGAACTGCCGGTTATATCTCCGTTCGTATTAAATCAGCTGATTTTCACGCCATACTGTCTTTTGTTTTTGGACCTAGGTAACTTGAGTAATTAAGTCCGCCGGGGTGTTTCTACACCTAATGCCCTAAAACCAACTGGTTTGGGTGCATTGGCCCAAAGCTCGCTAAGAAGCCTAGAAAGTCCAGTTTAAAACAAAATCAAGCAAGTGTTCTCTCCGAGTTAAAATTCCTAACGGTTCTTTGTGTGAGAATAATCTTGATAAAAGACAGGCTTTTATAAAAATTTTAACGGAGATATGAAGGTTTTATTCTATGATAAAGACTATTGCACGTTCACAGAGGTGTGTATGAAATGAAAACAAGTAAAAGGTGGAGTGAAAAATACAACTTAGTTTCCTGTTAAGGAAGATAGAAATTCTGAAGTTGAAACCTTACTGGAAAACGAAACTTGAAAAATGCTTAACTCGTTATAAAACTTATGTGATCCTTTTAAAATTGTTATCTGGGCTTTATTGTGCGACATGATGACTTTAATCGATCCTTCTGGAACTTAACGACACTATTTGCACTGCACGTAAAGACATATAAAATCTGTAGTTAAATGAGAAGCGAGGTGTGAAGAATAAAGGTTCGATGGTCTAGACTTAGGATTATAGAATTTTTATTTTCAAAAAAAAAAAAAAACTTTAGGGTTTGAAGCTTAGTTATTTTACAAAACCAACTTGACCGGATTTTGTGGGTAGTATCTGCTGAAAACCCTCAGGAGACAACACTCCTCCTACTAGGGACACCTAGAGGTTTAACGGCTTGTTGCACATGCTCAGTGCAATCGCGTTCCCTGCGAAAGTGAGGTTAGGAATTTTTTTTGTGAATAAATGGACTTTGCTCGGGACGAGCAAATGATAAGTTTGGGGGTATTTGTTCATATCAGATTTTTGCATTTTCATACCGCCCAATTTTTATCACATTGCATGTCGGTAGATACTCTTGAGCCGTGTTTGCTAGTCGATTGCAGGATACAGGTTCCCGGTTCTCAAACGGAGAAATTCATGGAAAACACGACAAAAATCCGGTTCCTGCCAACCACAGATAAAACACGGTCTCCGCTCTTCATCCGTATGCTGCCAGATACCAGTTTAGGAAGACAAAATGTCAAATCAATGTCGTTTTCAGGCACAAGGCTCAATGGTAGCACAAGATCCAAGAGATTTACGCGGAGCTCGAGACAATCATGACAAAATCTTAACAAAAAGTCCACCTTTCCTTCAACAGAAATTCTGGAAAAATCGTGGAGCCAAATTGAGAAAATACATATACCAGAATGAAGCACACAGAAGATCAGGCCACCACAAGAAAGAACAAACCCCAACTCCACAGAATGGCCGCGGAACCGTGGCCAAAGTGGGGTCCAGGCCGCGGTTCCGCGGCCATTCTGGCGCCTCTTTTGCAGGGTTTTGGGGGGTAGTTTGGTCTTTTCATCAGGGTTCTGGTGGTTGCCCTAGGGTTTCATTCTCTGGCCTATAAATAGCCCAGAAGTTTGTGAAGGAAGGGGTCCATTTCTTGTATTTTCTTTTTCTAGGATTTAGTTCACTTGTTCTTCTTCTTCTCATCTCTTCTCCATTAACCTTGTAGTGAGCTTTGTGAGGGAGGAATGATAAATAAAGAAGATCAATTTGTTACCATGCTTGTCTTACTTTTATTATAATTGTTGTAACTTTAAATTCGTTAAGTAGTTGTTGTTATTTCCTTGTTATTTCTTTCTTCTCTTTTTTCTTTATCCTTACATACGACAATGATACTTACGCTCGATCCTCGCCAAGGTGAGGTCGCAAACAGTTAGTCGTATTCTTCTAATCTCCTTCTTTCTATCTTCCTCTTTTGTGTTGTTTTATTTTTCCGTATTATGATGTGTGAGTAGTTCATTCTTGTTAGGGTAGGATAAGGGAAGTTTGAGAGAAGGAAATCTCTCTCACTCTTTCCTTGCCCAACAGCTTAAATCGACTCCCGTTAACCCAACCACAATCCGCTCCTTACGGCACCCTATCCTACATGATAGCGGTGATTCCGTAGTGAGACCGGTTGTGGTTGGATTAACCGGAGGTTATGGCTAAGAGCCAAGAACGGACGGACAAGCACCAAAAGGAAGACTTATGCGTTGGAAAGCCTAGCTTATACTCGCAAAGTCCTTCCTAGTCGTGCTAATCCCCGTTGTTGCCGATTACCGTAACACGACTTTAAGAAGGGCAACGAAAGATGTGAAGACTCCTAACTCAAACTAACCTAATCCTAACCCTAACATGCTCTCTTTAAATATCAACTCAACACTTAGATAACTACAAACAAAATCTGAACAACCGGACTTAACTCGTCGAAAAACACATAGAAAAAGATTCCCATCTCCCTGCGGACGACCCGTACTCAACCGGCTAGCTACGTGCGAAACCGTCTTGATTGCGGTATTTAGAACTAAACTTGACACGCTCGTACCCTAACAATCAAAATACAACCTTTGTTGACCGGTCCTTCACTTCAATAGCTCCGTGTAGTAGTCCCTCGCTCCAAGTAGTGATCTTCCGGACTCTAGAGTGGCTCCACAGGATGAAAGGAACAAGGTTATACGAAGTCTTTGAGGCCGAAGATGATCTACGTCGAGGAGACACTAACCCAAGCTACCTCTTCACTAATAAGGGATTAGTGAAGCTAACACCCTAAACTAAATGGCTAATCTAGTAAAGGATGATGAAGTAGGATTTTTGCTCACTTTAGAATTAATTTTCTCACTCTTTTTCTTCTCCTCTCAAAAACCTAGAGAGCTAAGCTCTTGATGAAGAAGAAGAAGCAGATAATGGATGAGAGAGTGAATGGCAACCATGGGTGAGTTTGTATCATATACCAACTCATGTAGAGACTAAACTATGGCTAAGGATAATGGTTAAGTTAATAAATATCTCATGTAACACAAAGTTAGCGGACTAAGTCAATGGTTAGCAACAAGCTTCTCCAAGCATGTAGCCATGACAATTTTCCAACCAATTTTGATTTACTTTGATAAATAAAAACCTTAGGATTATCATAAGGATAGTGTGAGTCTCATACACCCATGAAGCATGTGGCATCAAGCATGACACAAATAAAATGTACATGAGTGAGAAAAAGAAATGTTTAAGTGAGATAATATTAGTTAATGTAAAATAGTATATCAAATATGCAATTATACATTAAATTATCAAATCAACACTTGATCTGATAATCCGGCTATATCACATATAAACGACTAATATCTTATGTATCAACTTATCGAATCAACACTTGATTCGATAACCCGGCTATATCACATATAACCGACCGATACAATCATCGCGAGATTGGTATACGGTATCACTCGTTTTCTTCTCGGTACCGCATATATCACATATGTGCTCCTACTTTGTTTTGCCTGAGCCAGTAAACCTCTACGTAGGACTCTAAAGACTCGCCAATATGCCGGCAGTAGGTGATGATCATATCAGTCACCCACAAGCCGTCAGCGGTAGTAGCTGGACGTAACGGCTACCCGGGTATTAAGCGATTAGAAGATCAACAAATAAGCCTGCTCATAATCCTGTAAAGTCAGTCAGTAACACTACCTTACAGTCCGGTCTCTTCGTCTGATATATCGCATATCTAGTCTAGGGGTGGTAAATGTCAGACCCCAGTAACCGATAAGTCGTGCCGATGTGAGGCTCAAAACGGGTCGAGAAACTACTGATAACACAGTAAATCTTCGTATCAGCCCTGACCAGGGACAAACTGTTATAGCCAAACGAGCACAGCACAACATCAACCCCCAATACCTGGAGAGACGAATCTCCTCCTATCGCTCATTGCATCCATGTGATTTGGGACTGTACCCAAAAGCCATCATTTTGAACGTTCTCTTGAAGGTGTTAAGGTGGAAATCAAAGCACAGTGGGAATAACACAAAACTCTATGACGATCTCGGGTCTAGAGACTAACCTGTACCAGTGTCACCAGAGAACTGCTATCTGATGATAGGTATAATACCAACTAGGAGTTCTCGGCGAGTCCGTTTAGTGTACCCAGTCTCCACTGAGCACCCGTATACCATCTTTGATGTCAAACACCAATGGATGTGGGACCATCCATCGCCTATCATATGGGTCAAGAAGCGTATACGCTAGTCTACTCTTGAATATCGATGCCCTGTCTCGATACACCCTCGATTAGGAACAATTAAAGGATGTACTTGTGGACTACCCTGGCCCCACTAGGATGATCTCTATCATAGTCCTGGTAGTCAAGTACACATCCTAAGTGCTTTATCAACATGTGAGAGCAAGACAATATTACAATAAAAGTCTACATGTTAAGACAAAGAACAACCAGATAACATACTATCATGTCGAGCAAGAAATTCCTCTATATATATGTCCAAGCATCCACTATAATATACATCATATGTACAACAATGGCCTCTAGGGCATATACATAACTAACAGGAATGGCTCATTGTATTTTTTATTCATTTGGGATTACTATTGAAGTATGGTACATTATTTTGGAGATAAAATAATACACACTTCAATAATTTCCCTTGAGCCATATCATTTTTCCATGGTTCATTTTCTCTCATTCTTACTCTCATCTTCTATCTCCAAATTATCTCCTTCTTCAACCTCTAAGTTTTACCCTTCACAAGAGTTGTGAATCAAAAGCTTAGGCATTAAATAATCCACTAGTTCATCTCTACATCATCTAAGTAGTCATTTCTAGCACACTTGACTTCTTAGTTAACTCTTGTGAAGAGTTTAAACTTTGTTCCAAAGCTCTCGGGTGGATTATCTACGTCTTGAAGATGACCGGAGATCGAGGTTGTTGCAACAATCTAAAGAGCCAAGGAGTTGCATCGGAAAGAAGACCTGAAGGACCGGTTCCTTAGGTATAACCCTTTCATAGTAGTTAAAAACTCCTAGGTTAGGTTTTCTAGTTATGGTTTAGTACAAAATCTAGGGTTTAGAGTGGGTGTTGCATGCAAGAAAATTTTCCTTTTCCACTTCAGCCTCCTCACAAGTGTTTTGAGGGTGTGCAACATCCACTAACATGGTATCAGAGCCTAACTAAACCATAACTAGCTTGTTAGCAAATTTTTAGGACCTCGATCGACAAATTTTTGCCCGAAATCACATTTCCTATCCATGCTTGCTGTCGATTTTTTAAAGTGTTCAAAAAATCTTTTAATAGGCCTTAAAAATACAAGCAGGGAATTATAAGACACCTGAAGAAAAACGAGCACCCAACTCGCCAGGAACGCCGCGGAACAGCGGCCAAACTCAGTTTTTGACCGCCGTTCCGCGGCCGAGTCGTGGCCGAGTCGACTCGGTTTTCTCCAGTGTTTCTATTATGTGATAATACGGTTTCTGGGATGTTCTGTTTCTACACAAAGGTGTTTGGGTATTGGATTGTGCAAGTTGTTGACACGATTTAAGATCATCGATCGAAATTCTAAGTGTTTGGCTAATTGGGTTTGCTGTTTTTTTATATGTGTTTGAAATGTCCGCTAATTGCTATATGTCGATTAATAGGGGTATGTGTATATGAATATGTTGGATCGTCGTGGATGAATAGCGGGGGGATGTAAGAAGAGTGTTTTTCTTTTCTTTCATTCATGTAATTTGTAAAATTGATGTAATATTATTTTGTAGGGCACATCCGCGTAGATGTTGTATCCACCGATGTATTATATCTTTTTACTATTTTTGCTCCTAGGGTAGACTCAAGGTGAGGTGCACAAACTACTGGGTTCACGAAGTGTCGAGTGGCCTACTCATTTTATTGAGAGAGGTTGCTTCATTTCGGGAAATTGGCCGGTGGTTTTCCGCACCCGTAGGGTTCTAGGATAGGGTTTGGCTATTCATCACGACCGTGGAATCCGTCTTTAGTTAAGGGCCTAAACGAAATACGGAATTCCTAGTATATCCAATGTATTCATCTGTGATCTGGAATGTTTATAACTGCGTGCGACGAATGGCTATTTATATATGAGATATATAATAAACGTTGTATATGTTTTACACCCGCGCTAGTCCAACCCCCGCTCTGCAAATAGTTAAGTAAGCTAACGGTGCATGACGGGGCCCCGTGGCGAATGCGGATGGCATAAGCGTACGTTCAATTTTTGTTTCTTTTCTGTGATGTTTAGTAAACGTAAATGATGGGACAACATTAATATGATTAATGATTAAGAAAAAGAAATCTAAAGATGTTGTAGAATCAATCTTTTAAAAAAAAGGGTAACTCTAGTTTTTTCTTTGCATAGTGGTTTTCCTTGATGAATATCCAACATCTCATTCGATTAGGAAAGGGTCGAGATTCCTTCACCGGGAGTGACCTCTTTACCGAAACTAGCAAATGTTATAAAACACTCGATTTGTTTTTATAGTTGATCCAATTTTTTCTTTGCATCGTGGTATTCCTTGATGAACATCCAGCACCTCATTCGATGAGGAAAGAGCCGAAATACCTTCACCGGAAGTGACCTCTTTAGCAAAATTAGAAATATGCTACAAAACCATTCAATTTTTTAAAAATGGAGCTTAAACCACTGCTTTTACACGATTCTACAATGATATCAAGTTTAAAATATTAAAGGTTTTCATCAAAACCATCCGTAGCCCTCCGCTATTTTATGAAGCAGAGTACTTAGTATTCGTGCCATGTTTGTTGTTAGTTATATGTATACCCTAGAGACCATTACTTTACATGTGATGTATATTGTAGTGGATGCTTGGACATATATTGGGAGGACGTTCTTGCTCGACATGATAGTATTCTATCTGGTTGCTCTTTGTCATAACATGTTGACTTGTATAAATGATGTTGTCTTGCTCTCACATATTGATAAAGCCCTGAGGATGTGTGCTTGACTACCAGGACTATGATGTAGATCATACTAGTGGGGCCAAGGGTAGTCCACAAGTACACCTTATAATTGTTCCTAGTCGAGGGAGTATCGAGACAGGGCATCGATACTACAGAGTAGACTAGCGTATACACTTCTCGACCCATGTAATGGGCGATGGATGATCCCATATCCATTGGTGTTTGACATCATTAAAGGTATACAAGTGCTCAGTGGAGACTGGATACACTGGACGAACTCGCCGAGAACTCCTAGATGGTATTATACCTATCGTTAGATAGCAGTTCTCTGGTGACACTGGTACATGTTAGTCTGTTGACCCGAGATCGTCATAGAGACTTGTGTGATTCCCACTGTGCTTTGATTTCCAACCTTACCATGGTCAAGAGATCGTGCAAAATGGTGGTTTTTAGGTATAGTCCCGAGTCTCATGGAGGCAATGAGCGATAGGAGAGGATTCGCCTCTTCCAGTATTGGGGGTTGATGTTGCGCTATGCTCGATTGGCCATAACATGAAATCCTTGGCCAGGGTTGCTGAGATCTACCGGTAAGTGTTATCAGTAGTTTCTCGAACCGTTATGGGTCTTGCATCGGCATGACTTATCAGGCTATTGGGGTCTGACGTTTTACCACCCCGAGGCTGTGATATACGACATATTTGACGAAGAGACCGGACAGTACGGTAGTGTTACTGATTGGATTCGCCGGAGTATGAGTAGGCTTGCTTGTTGATCTTATGATCGCTCAATACCCTAGTGGCCGTTACATTTAGTAGACCGCTTGCGGCTTGTGGGTGTTTGATATGATCATCACCTACTTTCGGCGTATTGACGAGTCTTTAGAGTCTTATACAGAGGTTTCCTGGTTCATGCGAAATGAAGTAGGAGTAAATATGTGATATATGCAGGACCAAGATTAATACGTGTATGTGATAGTGCATTCTATTCTCACGATATGTGATATCAGTCAGTTATATATGATATAGCCGGGTTATCGGATCAAGTATTGATTCGATAGATTGATACATTTGATATTGGTCGGTTGTATGTGATATAGTCGGATTATTAACTCAAGTGTTGATATGATAATTAAATGTATAATTATATATGTGATATATTAATTTACATTAACTAATATTAGCTCACTTATACATTTCTTTTTATCACCTGTGTGCATATAGTATATATGTGATATATATTAATGTACATTATTTTATGTCATGTTTGATGTCACATGTGACATGGGTGTATGAGACATAAACCATGCTTAATAATATGATGGATTTATATTTATCTAAGTTGATCAAAATTAATGGCAATTAGTCACATGGTTGAAGCTTGTAGAAGCTTGTGGAACCATTGACCAAGTCCACTAATTTTGTTTTACTTGTAGATATTTATTAACCTAACCATTATTGATTACCCATGGTTTATTCTCTACATGAGTTAGTGTATGACACTAACTCACCCATGGTTGCTATTCTCACATCATGAGTTTATTCTCTCTTCTTCACTTCATCTTCTTCCTCATGAGAAAAAGCTTGCTGGCTTTTTTCTAAGTGATGAAATATTGTGAGAAAAAGAAATCTAAAAAGAGCCCAATTCCTACTTCATCATCCTCTACTATTACCCATTTAGTTTATGGTGCTTGCTTAACTAAACCCTAATTTAGTGAAGAGGTAGCATGAGCTTGAGTCTCCTCGACGTAGATCATCTTCATCCTCGAAGAGTTCGAGCAAGTTTGCATCTTTCACCTTGTGGAGCCTCTCAAGAGTTCGGGAGATCATTACTCGTAGCGAAGGGACTTCTACACGGAGCATTTGAATTGAAGGACAGGTCTACAAAGGTTGTATTCCTCATTCGCTTAGATGTTAACATGTTAGTTTGTTTAATTCTCTAGTTAAGATTCTAGGGTTAGGGTTCTTTAGAACGACAATTTTTTTAAGACGGCATAGACGATGCCTCCTGAAACCCTGCTGCCGCGCTAAGTAGCCCAACAGTGGTATCAGAGCCAAGCTAGAGATTTAAACAATGTTTGTTAGATTACGAAACCGAAATTACTCCGAAACATGAAACATGAAGATCTAGTTTCTGTCGAATTTTTAATGGTGTCAAAAAAATTATTTTAGCAACTGCAGAATGTTGTATGTGATATAACATGAACACTGTGAAAACTTGAAGTCGTTTGGCCGAGCACATATCCCAAAAAACCGAGGAGGCCGGCCCTGGTAAAGTGTTCTGGCTTCAAATTTTTTCAGTGTTCCAGGCTCTAGGTTTTGGTGTTTCAGGTGTTGCTAGTTTTTGCTAAATTTGCATATGATGTTAACTTTTTGCAAAGGCAATTTGGAGTGTTTCGTAGTCGTAATTCTAACATGTATTCGGGTTATTTAGACAATGTTGAAAAGTTCGAACGGATATCAATAACCCATATTTTCCCTCGCTGGAAATTTTCAGGAGTTGGATTTTTTCCGAGTTTAAAATTTTCATAAAATCATGCAAGCGATTCTGTGGACCCTCTAGAAGAACGATACCCAAACTCGACCTTTTGGATCGTAGAACCGTGGTCATACCGTAAAGTTTGCGGCAGTTCCATGGCGACATGAGTGAGGCATGGGTCGGCCCTTCTACGGATGGTTCATAGGAGCCGTGGCGTATTCTGGGTACTTTTTGAACTCCGCTCAAGTGTTGAGCTTGTTGGGAAATTTTGGGTTCTTGCTTATTCGATCGAAAAGTTTAACTTCTTCTAGCTATCTGTGATTGTGATACAATATTTGGAATCCTCAATAATTAGTTATACGATAACTAGTTTGAATTTTATAAATCTAGCAATTTAGTCTCATTTGATCGGTTGCCACAGAATTTTGATTTGGATCAAAAGTCCGTCGCAATCATGTATCGTACGTGGATACTCACCGGGTAACCTTACTAGATAACCATGCCCCATAGCCCAAACCAAGTGACTGTAGAAGAACCCCGTCGCCAAAAGCATCTGTTCGGGTGCTCACGGCCGTGGTGTTTCGTCTTAGTGCACTTCGTCGAGGGCATCAGGGGTGCGGCCGTCTATTAAAGTTTCCAACGAGCATTCGATCTGTTAATCGGGAATCTTGTTGAATTACCCGACAGGTTATTTGAAAGTATTTTCAATATCGAGACTAAAATGCGGGGTTTATAATTGTTAGGCATGTGATGTCTAAGGAATTCATTTGGTTAGGCATGAAATCCAAAGTATGTGATATATTGGGTTTATGATATCTAAGGTGGTTGCGGATTCCAATTGTTGTAGTTTTTCACTTTCTTTTATGCGACCATAAGTGTAATATGTGGTGTATCGCTGGATTCGTTTCTATACGTCAACGAAAATTAGGATACGCATATTTACTTACGTTGATGACTTGAGATGTTATGTGTTGTTGTGATATGTTATATTGGATCGTCGTGTTTTGAATAGCCGGGTTTTTTTATGTGAGATGAGAGTTTTTCATTTTCATTCATGTAAAAGGTTGTATGTAATATTCTTTTATTGGGGCGCTTCCGGGTTGAGGATGATGTCACCATTGATATATATTATTTACTTTTCCGCATTTGGATAGACCTAAGGAAGAGAGCAAAAGTAACCCGGTTCTAGGGTCCAGTGGGAGACCATCTCGAGGAGTCGATGTTGGATATGTGTATGCCTTAGAGGCCATTATTTGATATTAGATATATTTATACATGTATATATATTCAGAAGACATTCTTGCTTGACATGACAGTATGCTATCTGTTTACTCTTTATCTTGACATGTTCACTTGATCATGCTTTTATTAATTTGGTACATGTTGATAAAGCCCTGGGGATATTTGCTTGGCTACTTTGATTATGATGCAGATCATAGTAGTGGGACATGTGTAGTTTATAAGCATATCCTGAAATATCCCTAGTCGTAGGTGTATCGAGATGGGGCATCGATATTCCAGAGTAATCTAGCGTATGCGATTCTTAACCCATGTGATGGGTGATGGATGATCCCATATCCATTGGTATTTGACACCAAGATTGTATAGGGTGCTCAGTGGAGACTGGGTACACTAGACAGGCCTCACCGAGAACTCCTATGTGGTATTATATCTATCGTCGAATAGCAGTTCTCAGGTGACACCGGTACAGGTTAGTCTGTAGACCCGAGATCGTCATAGAGTAGTGTGTGTTCTCCCGCTGTGCTTTGATTTCCACCCTACCACGGCTCTACTGAGTCGTGCAAACAGGTGGCTTTGGGTACAGTCCCGAGACACATGGAGGCAATGAGTGATAGGACGGGTTTCGTCTCTCCCGGTATTAGGGTTTGATGTTGCGCTGTGCTCGATTGGCTATATCAGCAAGTCCCTGGCCAGGGATGATAAGATTTACTGATAAGTGTTATCACTAGTTTCTCGATCTGTTATAGGCCATACATCGACATGACATATTAAGTTATTGGGGTCGACGATGCCATCCTTAGACTTGATATGCAGCATATCAAACGGAGAGACCGGACTGTACGGTAAGTGTTACCGGTTGGCTCGACAGGAGTTTTGATAGGTTCGCTTGTTTTTCTTCTACTCGCTCAATACCCGGGTGGCTGTTACGTTTAGCTGACCGTTTGTGGCTTGTGGATGTTTGATATGATCATCGCCTACTGCTGGTGTATTGACGAGTCTTAAAGTTCCACAAAGGGGTTACCTAGCTCAGGAGAAAAGATGTGGGGTGCATATGGTGATATGCGCGAAAGCTTGATTAAATGCGTGTGTGATACCGCATTGTAATCTGGCATTTTCTATTGGTCGGGTCGTATGTGATATGACCGGTTTATTAAATCAATTGTTTTTTTGATATTGTGACCATTAGATTTCACTTGAAACCTTTTCTATTTGGATGTATGCATGATTGGGTGTATGTGCACATAGTGGTGTGTATGCACACATACATGGATACATACTTATCATGGTTGTTGATACATTGGAGATGGGAATGCAAGACTCACATGGTATAAAATATCCATATATTTTTATTATTTGAGAAAAGAAGATGGATTAATTCATGATTGATATTTATCTACACTTGACCACACTTCACCTAATTATTAACCATGGATTAATTTTCATTTGCCTTTTTAACTCAATGATAAAATATCTAGATATTTGTTAACATGGTTCGGTGAAAGTATAACTCTCATATATATTTTCATTTCACATTTTATTTTTGGAGATAATAAAAAATGAGCTCAAGAATTTCCATCTCCGTCTTCTTCCTTGCACTCTTGACTTTTCTATAGAGTGAGGAACACAAAAAGAAAGGGTTTTTAAGTAAGCATACAAACCACATCACCATTCTACTTTAGTTTAGCCCACTAGATTAGAGTGTTTGCTTCATCTTCATTCTTGATCAAGTGAAGCTAGGAGCTTGAGAAAAGGGGCCCCGGATGGATCGTCGTGGACAACGAAGGATTCTAGCGAACCGGTTCAAACTCAAGTTGTGCCAAGGAGTCTAGCTAGGAGGTCTATAAAGGTTGTATTTTTCTCTCCTTTGTGTTAGACACTTGTTATAGTATGAGATACTATGGTGTTACCCTAAACTTCTAGTTAGATTCATGGTTTGTTTTCTTAGCACCTCCTAAAATTTTTGAAGGTGCATGTGCGATGCTTCCAAACCCTAGGCATGGTGCTAAGGAAACCCAACAGTGGTATCAGAGCCAAGGTAGAAAATTTGACGATATTAGATTAATTACGAAACTGAAACAACTCTGAATTAACAAAACTGAAACCCTAAAATATGCTTCTCTGTCGATTTTAAAACAAGCTCGATGTTAGTTATATGTATGCCATAGAGGCCATTACTGTACATGGGATGTATATTGTAGTGGATGGTTGGATATATATAGGGAGGACTTTCTTGCTCAATATGATAGTATGATATCTGGTTGCTCTTTGTCTTAACATGTTGACTTGTATACGTGATGCTGTCTTACTCTCACATGTTGACAAAGCCCTTTAGGATGTGTACTTGACACCCAGGACTATGATGGAGATCATACTTGTAGGGCCAGGGGTAGTCCACAAGTACACCCTATAATAGTTCCTAGTCGAGAGAGTATCGAGACAGGGCATCGATGCTCCAGAGTAGACTAGCGTATACACATCTTGACCCATATGATGGGCGATGGATGATCCCACATCCATTGGTGTTTGACATCAAAGTTGGTGTACGGGTGCTCAGTGGAGACTGCGTACACTGAACGGACTCGCCGAGAACTCCTAGATGGTATTATACCTATCGTCAGATAGCAGTTGTCTGGTGACACTAGTACAGATTAGTTTGTCGACTCGAGATCATCATAGAGTCTCGTGTGATTCTTACTGTGCTTTGATTTCCACCATACCACGGTCAAGAGATCCTGCAAAAAGGTGGTTTTTGGGTACAGTCCCAAGTCAAATGGAGGAATTGAGCGATAGGAGGGGATTCGTCTCTCCCGGTATTGGGTGTTGATGTTGCGCTATGCTCGATTGGCCATAACATGAAATCCCTAGCCAGGGTTGCTGAGATTTACTGGTAAGTGTTATTAGTAGTTTCTTGAACCGTTATGGACCTTACATCGGCATGACTTATCAGGTTATTTGGGTCTCACGTTTTACCATCCCCAGGCTGTTGATATGCGACATATCTGACGAAGAGACCGGACTGTACGGTAATGTTACTATCAGGCTTTTGCAGGAGTTAGAGAGGGCTTGCTTGCTGATCTTCTAATCGTTCAATACCCGGGTAGCCATTAAGTCCAGCTCGTACCGCTGATGGCTTGTTGGTGCTTGATGTGATCATCAACTACTGTCGGCGTATTGACGAGTCTTTAGAGTCCAACACAGAGGTTTCACTGGCTCAGGCAAAACGAAGTAGGAGAACATATGTGATATGTGCGGGACCGAGATTAATACGAGTATGTGATACCGTATTCTATTCTCATGATATAAAGTATCGATCGGTTATATGTGATATATACGGGTTATCGAATCAAATGTTGATTTGATAAGTCGATACTGTATCGGTCGGTTATATGCGATATAGCCGGGTTATCGAATCAATTGTTGATTCAATATAATGATACAAATAATATTACTCGGTCATATGAGTTATAACCGGATTATTAAATCAAGTGTTGATTTAATGATTTAATGTATAATTATATATTTGATATATTAATTTACATTAACTAATATTAGCTCACTTAAACATTTATTTTTCTCACATTGCACACTTAATATATATGTGATATATATTAATTGTGTTTTATTTTATGTCATGGTTAATGATACAAGCTACATGGGTGTATGAGACTTACACAATGATAAAGATAATGTAGGGTTTATTTATTTAGTTTAAATCAATTATTAGTTGGATAATGGTCACATGGCATGAAGCCTTGAGAAGCTTTGAGACCCATTGACTAGTCCACTAGTTTTGTTTTATACTAGATTTTTGTTAACCCAACCACTATCTTAACTCATGGTTAAGTCTCTACATGAGACATATTAGATATTTTCTCAGCCATGGTTGCCATTCTCTCTCACAACATTATCTCTCTTCATCTTCCTCTTCAAAGCTCAAGAGCTCTCTAGCTCTTGATCAAGTGAGAAACCCTAGTGAGAAAATTAACTCCAAAGTGAGAAAAATCCTACTTCATCATCCTCTACTAGATTAGCACTTTAGTATAGGGTGATAGCTTCACTAATCCCACATTAGTGAAGCGGGTAGCTTCAGTTAGTGTCTCCTCGACGTAGATCATCTTCGGCCTCGAAGACTTTAAACAAGATCGTTGCTTTCTTCTCATGGAGCCATTCAAAAGTCCGCAAGATCATTTCATCGCAGCGAAGGGACTACTACACGGAGATATTGAAGTGAAGGACCGGTCTACAAAGGTTGTTTTCCTCATTCACTTAGATGTTAAGTGGTTAACATTGCTTGCTTGTTTAAATTTCTAGTTAAAGATTCTTGGTTAGAGTTATTTTGAACGGCAAAAATTTAAAAACGGCATGGACGATGCCTCCCGAAACCTTGCTGCAGTCCTAGGTAATCCTACAGTGGTATCAGAGTCAAGCTAGAAATTTAAACGATGTTTGTTAGATTACGAAACCGAAACTGCTCCGAAACTTGAAACTACAAAACTGTAGTTTTTGTCGATTTTTAATGTTGTCAAAAAATTTTCCAAACAACTGCAGAATGGTGTATGTGATATAACATGAACACTGGAAAAATTTAAGGCATTTTGGAGAAAAAGTGGCCGGTCAAATACCCCCCCCCCCATATCGGCCAAAAACCGAGCACTACCCCTAAAATTTTGCCTGTGTTCTAGTCTCTGGGTTTTGATGTTTCAGGCGTTGTTTGTTTTTTCTAAATTTGCATGTGATCTTAACTTTCTGTAAAAGCAACTCGGAGTGTTTCATAGTCATAATTCTAACATGTATTCGGGTTATTTAGACGATGTTAAATGATTTGAACGGATATCAATAACCCAGTCTTACCCCGCTGGAAATTCCCAAGTGTTGGACTTTTTCCGAGTTTAAAATTTTCAGAAAATCTTGCAAGCGATTCTGTAGACCCTCTAGAAGAACGAAACCTTAACTCGATTATGTAACCGTCAGAACCACCACCAAATCCTAGGGTTTATGGTAGTTCAGCGGTGCAACATGTGAGGCATTGGTTGACCCTTCTACAGCTGGTTCATAGGAACTGTGGCAGTTTCTGGGTACTTTTTGAATTCCGCTCAAGTGTTGAGCTTATTGGGAAATTTTGGGTTCTTGTTTATTCGATCGAAAAGTTTAAATTCGTCTAGCTATCTATGATTGCGATATAATATTTGAATCCACATAATTAGTTATGAGATAACTAGTTTGAATTTTATAAATCTAGCGGTTTAGTCTCATTTGATCGGTTGCCACGGGATTTTAATGTGATCAAAGTCTGTCGCAATTACGTAGTGTACGCGGATACTCGCCGGGTAACTTTACTAGATAGCCACACCCTATAGCCCTGACCAAATGACTGTAGGAGAACCCCGTCGCCAAAAGCATCCATTCGGGTGCTCGCGGCAGCGATGTTTCGCTTTAGTGCACTTCGTCGACGGCATCGGGGGTGCGGCCATCTACTATAGTTTCCGACGAGCATTCGATCAGGTTATCGGGAATCTTGTTGAATTACCCGACAGGTTATTGAAAAGTGTTTTCAATATCGTGACTAAAATGCGGGGTTTATAATTGTTTGGCATGTGATGTCTACGGAATTCATTTGTTGGGCATGAAATCGAAAGTATGTGATACATTGGATTTATGATGTCTAAGGTGGTTGCGGATTCCTTGTAGTTTTCACTTTCTTTTCTGCGACCGTAAGTGTAATATGTGGTGTATTGCCGGTTTCGTTGCTATACGTCAACGACAATTGGGATACGCATATTTACTTACGTTGATAACATGTGATGTTATGTGTTGTTGTGATATGATATATTGGATCGTCGTGTTTTGAATAGCCAGGGGTTTTTATGTGAGATGAGAATTTTTCATTTTCATTCATGTAAAAGCTTGTATGTAATATTCTTTTATTGGGGCACTTCCGGGTTGAGTATGATGTCACCATTGATGTATATTATTTACTTTTCCGCATTACGATAGACCCAAGGAGGGGAGCACAAGTAACCGGGTTCTAGGGTCCAGTAGGAGACCATCTCGAGGAGTGAAGACCGGGTCTCCTAACTCTAGAATTGGTAGGGTTGCTTGCCGCTCTCGTAGGGGTCTAGGGATGTGGGTTTGGCTATTCATCGCGACCGTGGAATCCGTGTTTTATACTGGCTTAAATTAAAACATGGAATTCCTAGTATATCCAAATTTTCATATATGTTCTTCAGCTACTGATATCTGTGATGTGATCACTGCTTATTCTGAAACGAATGCTTATATTATATATGTATGATATATATTATATATTGATGCTTTCGGTTCATATGTGATGCTTGGGAAGCAAAATTATTGGGACTTTATTAATGAGATTAATGAAAGAAAAAGAAACCTAAAGTTATTTCAAAAAATTGGTAGTTCTAGTTCTTGCTTTGCATAGCGGTATTCCTTGTGAAATATCCAGCACCTTATTCGATAAGGAAAGAGCCGAGATGCCTTCACCGGGAGTGACCTCTTTAGCGAAACTAGCAGATGCTACAAACTCGGTTTGTCTTTTGATTGCTTTTATAGTTTTTTCTTTGCATAGTGGTATTTGTGAAATATCCTGCACCTGATTCGATAAGGAAAGAGCCGAGATCCCTTTATCGGGAGTGACCTCTTTAGAAAAACTAGCAAAAGCCTAAAAAACACTCCTCTTCAAAATTACTCTATTCTACAATGATATCAAGTTCATTACGCAAAGAATTTTCTTAAAAACATGTCGTAGCCCTCCGTCATTTCAGATAAGTACTTCATAATGTTCGTGCTACGTTTGTTGGCCTTCGTCAAGGCGTAGTGTGCGATAGCTATTTATTCTTATCTGCTTAAGCATATGATGCGATTGAGTTAGGGTAGTCGTGCGACTTTGTTGGCTTTCGTGAAGGGTCGTGCGGGTGGGTTTAATTCAATCATGAAATGAACGGGTTGAACTTGACTAGCCGCCTATTATTTGTTGGCCTTCGTCAAGGTCATAGGTTGTTAGGGGCAAAATTATCGGGAATTTCAAGGGTCGAAATTTGCAATGAGATTGCATATCTTCTATGAGATAGTTGGATCCCAATTCCCATTGCGAGTAAGAGTTACTCCTGGGAGAGTTTTACACATTACAATTAGCCGATCAAGTAGGTGTCTAGAAAGGTGTTAACGGGGTTATGCCCCAGGGAAAACGAGGTTTATTTTAACTAGGTCCGTGCGAAAGCACGGGAAACCTCCCTCAAAGTACTGATACTGACCTGGCTGAAAGATTGGCGAACTTGTAGGGTGTAATTAATCCCGGCTAGTCTTACCTTTTAGGGTTTGAAGGAAGATTTGATAAAAAACAGTGGGAGCCATCCTGATTAGATAAAATAATAACCAATCTAATATTACAAAGAGCTCATGCAGAGTGTTTTCTTCTCTCTCTCCTGGTAGCGACCATGTCACGCCTTAATCAAGATAATAATATGGATGCATTGACCGAACCTGTTTATTATACTGTGCTAGGGAACATTGGTTCCGTTCTTTGTTATAATTCTTATAAGACTGAGCAGGAAATAGGGGAATATCCAGATTCCCATGCCACCCAATCGAAGAAAGTGCATGTTGATGCATCTTTTTCAGGTGTGTTCATTACCAAGAACTATTTTTCAGTATCCTCTACGTCCTGGGTATGTGATACCGCATCAGGATCCCACATATATAATATGTTACATGGTCTACAGATAGGTAGAGAACTGAGAATGGGTGATATGTCTCTAAGTCTTAGAGAATGGTGCAATTGTTGCAACCAAATCAGTTGGCAAATATCACCTTATATTAATACATTTATTCTGAATGAATGTTATTATATACCGAACCTGATATACAACATTACATCTGTTTCTTTATTAAGTTAAAGAAGGATGATAATTTTATATTAGCGGATAATGTTTTGAACTTTTTCCTGAATCAAGAGTTGATTCAATCAAGTATGATATATAATAGCATATACGTTCTAAATCAAACCACAGTTCAAAGTGTCTAGAACACACACTAGAGGAGTAGTTCAGAAATGAAGGAATCCTTCTTGTGGCATTGTAGACTAGGTCATACCAATGCGACACGACCAGCTAAGTTACATAAGGATGAATATAAGAATCTGTTCAAATTTTTCATCTTATGCTACTTGCCGGTCTTGTCTCAAAGGTAAAATGACCTATACTCTATTTATTGGAAACAGAGAAAGAGTTACTAAACTCTTGGACTCATACATGATGATGTATACGGTCCTATGTCTACAAATGCCAAGGTTGGTTCTTTGTACTTCATTATATTCATCGACTATCTCTCAGGATTCGGACATATGTTCCTGTTGAAACACAAGTCTGAAACTTTTGAGAAATTCAAGGAATATAAGCTTGAAGTTGAAGAACCAGACGGGTAGAAGTATTCAAGTCCTTCGATGTGATCGAGGAGGAAAATACTTGAGCATGGAATTCCTGGATTTTCTAAAAGGAGAATGTGATTCTCTCTCAACTTACTCCTTTATATACACCACAGCACAATGGTGTATCGGGGGGTGGAGGTATCGCACCCTATGAGATATGGCGCGCTCTATGATGAGTACTGCTTAATTGCCTGTTTCCTTGTGGTGTAATGCACTTGAGAAGCTACATACTTATTGATTGGGGTTCTATCCAAATCAGTACCTACCACTCCATATGAGATATGAAATGGGAAAAGACCATGTCTTAAACGAGTTAAGATATGGGGTTGTCCGGCATATGTTGAAAAGCAAAATCCAGACAAGCTCATGGCAGGGTCAGATCTGTATAAGCTTGTTAGGATATCCCAAACATTTGTGAGGGAATATCTTCTACCACTCTGAGGAGCAAAAGGTGTTTTGTTTCTCAGCATGCCCCCTTTCTAGAAAAGGTATTTCTTGTAAAGAAATTAGTGATCATAGGGTAGAAATGGAAGGAGTTCCAGCTTCACAAACTAACAGCTGATGATTTGGTGAAACCAAAGGATTCAGTAGTCTCCAACGAACCTCGGCCTCTCCGCGAATCTGGTAGGGTTCCTCATCCACTTGAGAGATACTGCGGTCTTCTCGGTAACAGTGGGAGCGAGGATTGCATCATGGTTGATGATGGCCCAACTAGCTTCAGGCAGGCCATCATGAGTGGGGACTTTATGAAATGGCTGGATGCTATGAGATCAATGATGGAATCCATGTACACCAACGAAGTATGACTTCGCTTGTTGCACTGAAGGGGTAAAACACATTAGGAGCAAATGGATTTTGAGAAGATTCTTTGTGTAAATGGAAAAGTTAAGACTTTCAAAGCTATGCTTAAATCCATCAGGATCAATGCAAGCATCGCGGAGTTGGAACATCTGTTTTGATGTGGCAGTCAAAGTGTTTGACTTCATCAAAAAGGTAGATGAACCTTGTATATTGATCAGTCGAAAATATTGTATTCTTAACACATCAATTTCCCTACTCTTTCTAATCATCTAAAGGTGTTTGGTATAAATATAGCACATATTAGCAATTCGTCTGCAAAATATCAAATAACATGTGTTATACATTATAACTGGCATCATGAGGGAAATTGTGTGTTTATTACTACACGCATGGTCTTTGTATATCAACACTTGCCTTGAGATTGTGTGCATGAAATTCTCCAGGTTAAAGAGCCAGAATCACAAAAGTGCTGATAAAACGCATCAAGTTAGAGACTTGAAATCTAGCGGTAACCAAGTAAGAATTATAAGATTCCAGGCATCAAAAGAAGACCCTAAAGACAACATCAGAATTACCCAGGAAAAATAATGCAGAAAGCTCCTCAAATGGCCATGAATCCGCGGACGAGTTAGGCCGATCCGCCGAGGATCCGCGGCCGATCTGACTCGTTGGCGATTGGTATTTTTTCCAGAGGCTCTCTTTTAACAGCCAAACTTCTTCAAGGCACTTCAAAGTCCCTAGAAAACTACAGAAGCTTCTCTACAACAGCCAATCTTCTAGTGTAAGCTTGGTACCTACCTAGCTTCCTATGCAAGCTTCATAACAACCAAGCTTCTAGGAGAAGATAAAGGAAAAAAACTGTAAAAGGGGACCTAGGGCTTCATTACAAAGGTTGTTCGGTTGTTGATTAGTTGTTGAGTTGTTGAATATTGAGCCAAATTTGCGCAAGTTGATTGGCACAACTTGTGATCCAAAACCCTAACCCAAATCCATTTCAAAAGCCGAAATAAATATCCGTCGAGAAGCGAATCAAGCAAGCCTTCAACGAGCCTTTGAAGCAACGCCGACCTTCATCCGAGCAAGTGATCCACGACAATCCGCGACTCAAGAAGATCGATGTGAAGCTAGTTTCGGCGGATCTAGTTACCTCCTCAAATCCTATAATCTTTGGGTGAATTGTACCTAATCGTCGATTAATAAAGGTGAATATTGTAAATCTTTCTTTTCTTTACATTCTTGTATTATGAAAAGTTATCAATTCTTGATCCTTTCCTTTTTCATGATGTTTGAGTGAAATCTCCGCTTCTAGCGGAATCGAGAGAATAGGTAGATGATGATAATGAAATTCTTGAACGATTCTTAAGTCTTATGAGTTTTGTAAACTTTAGGAAATTGAATCATCAAAAACCTAATTTGGGCGAGATCACTTTGAATGTTTTTGCTCCAAATTAGAGATCAACGATCGGTGATTTAATTTGCTAGAGGCTAGAATTTGAATGATAATCAATGAAAGGACAAGAGATGATGAAGGAGAAACCCTAGTTTCTTCAATAGATCCCTAAACCTCGTTAATCGTCATCAATCTAGCAACAAACCCTCAATAGATAAGAATTCGTAATCATTAGTATTCATCATGACTATCAATTTGATCGATTCGTACAAGCTACTTTACAAATCTTGAGAATTCAATTGGTTTGGACATTTTCTTGATCTTTATTAATTCTTGATTTTAGATCTATTTCTTTATGTTCTTGAAACTAAAATCTCACGAATATTGAATCATTTTCTTTTATCTTTTCTTTTCAACTCAAATAAAACGATTTCGAACAAATTCATACTTTCTCAGTGGACGATCCGCTCTTGCTAACGAAACTACAATAGATACCGTTATTGATTGAGGTATAAATTTCTTTGGTTGTGATTAAAACTTTTCCATACACACAAAGATGATCAATCAAATGGCGCCGTTGCCGGGGATCGTGTGCTAATTTGTTCATTTTTGTAATTTGAGTTAGAAAATTTATTATTCCATCAGAATTTTTAGATCAAAATTCGCAACAAGCGCGTAACAATTTGTTGTGATTTGTTGCAAGGAGATCTGGAATCACTGGAGCAAGAGGAAATTTTTTCAGGACATCTTAAAAAGTCCAGAGAGGAAATTGGAGCAGTTGCTGGAATTTTTGTGCAGGAATTACACTATACAACTGCGCATCCGCGGCATAAAGGGCTTATTGCAGCGATTCCGCGGCGATCTTAGGGCTTCGCTGCACCAAATTTTCTAGGTGAATCTCTTTTTTTCTTATTTCTTCCCTGCTCTTGTCCATTGACCAATTTCTGCAGGTTTCTTTGGAAAAATTCCCAGTGCCGCAAAAAGAAAAATTGTGCGTGTTTGATATTGGTTGTTTTCATTTTTAATAAGGAAATTAAGGGGCAAAGACCAAATTCAGATTAGGTGGGGATTTCATTATCCTTCCTAAGCCCCAAAAATCACAAACTTGCATCCGCATCACCCTCATTAACTAAAAAATATCTAGACAAGACACTAAGGACCGTCGTGCTCATTTAAGACAGAAGAAGGTCATGGGTAATCTATTACTTATCCGTGTTTCTTTTGTGGTGTTTAGGAAAGTGTGTCTAAGACAAGTGGTTACTTAATTAGGCCCACTACTTACGCAATGGAGAACCTCTCACTTACCTGGCACTTACTTGGCCACAGAAGGGGAAAAGCGGCGGTAGAGGATCTATCTTGCGACTTGTCTTCTGGAAGTCTAGGAGCGGTCTAGAGACTTGACCTAGGTGACCATTAGATCAAGGGTTGTGTGTGCATATTTTGTGATTTGATTTTTCAAAAATCCGTATTTTTTCAAACCAAACACCAACTCATCTTTTCCTTAATTATCACAACGCTGCCACTTGTGCTAAACCATTTAGTGCATGCTCGGCTAGACAAGGGATTCTAGTGCCCGTCATTTGTGCGTTCCTCCTATCGACTCCGAATTTGGTAATTCTATGTCTACTTTTTCTTCAACCACTACCACACCCACTTCGATGGACGGTTCTCCATCGAACATCTTTAACACTACTCTGCCACTGTCCGCGGGTAGCAGAATCTGCCCCGCATCTCTCTCTAAGAAAGATGCTACCCTATGCCAGGTCCTCTTTCGACCTATCTGTTATGACCCGAAATATTAGCTTCTGACCAGCACTTGAACCACGCAACGACTAAAGGCGTAACGGAATTCAAGTAAGATGAAACCCAGAAATCTAAACCTTTTTAAGAAAATAAAAGAGTTGAACTTTTGAAATAAAGGCATAATGAAATCAAGTTTTCTTAAAAGCATGGAAAACGGGACATAAATAATGCAAGTGAAATATGCTAGTTTGAAAACATGTTTCGTCTTTTTAAAAATTTGGGCAGCACCTCCATTATATATTTTTTTTATCCAAAACCACAATACATGAAAATATAAAGGCATCCCCAAGCAGGAGCTAGCTCTTCGCCAACCGGTGGATCACAACCACACAAGACAGCATATATAAGTATACGACGCCCAACGGCGAAGATCACCACAACAGATAAAGAAAGAAGCGAGATATCAACCCATAATGCGAACACACAACCCATCACACAAATCTCGCTACTACAAGTCTTCCTAAGTCTTATTACTATTACAATTACTATATTTGATTGATGGAGTTGACTAGATACAATATGAATTAGTAATTACAAGAGTGGGTACGATACAAATGTCCCACCTACCAAGCAAACCACCGAAAAGTAGCTATGTGCCAGCGATGCCGCTATTGATCCGTGCGGTCAACCTGCAAGAACTGTGGCACAACGGGGGTGAGTTGCTAACTCGTGAATAGAAAAATATCTACAAGTAGAAATCAAATAAACAACGACTCCTAGGTCAATTATATCACAAAGGTAATACTATAATATCTAGGGTGACCAGGTCATCAAATGTGCCAACAAAGCAATCAATACCTATATGTATGCGGATGTAATCCAACAATATAACCAATGACTGTATGCATGTGGATCTCGTCCAACCATATAATCAATGTATGTATACAAGTAAGTATGAGAATATAAATCAACGGTGTCCCTCCTGACACATCAAAATCATAGAACCTGGGTGTACAACATCGACACCCGAAAATATCATGAAACCCGTGTCCAGCATCGACACGTAAATCCTCATATCTCGGGTTCCGTCAGTCCGGATCGGCCTACGGACTCCGTCAGTCCGGATCGGCCCATATCATCTCTCGACTCCGGTCGGTATCCTCCGAATATCCGCCGAACCCAAAAAAATCACCGGTAGGAAGTAATCCCTCTGCCAGGCTCACCGTCTGCAGCACAGCAATCCGTTCTCTCCCTGGGGTACCATACAGGGTCTACTATATACCCGCAATTGGCCTCATCCAGTTTCTTGAATCGGGTTTCACATGTCACACGTCTCAGAACCGAGAAAACGCATGGTGGACGCACTGAAATATCATATCAAGAGAAACCGGGATTTTATAACAGTACTTACTTTCTTTTGAAATAGACACGGTTCTCAAATCCAGAGATCTCATGAAAGCAGCATATCTCAATGCGTAAAATCATAAAGCATGATGCATTTGACATATGATATAAATGTAAGCATAACCGTATATCATGCAACATTGAACTGTAATATGACATATTAAGGGAAAACCGCTCTTTTAAAATGATTCCAGTTTTTAAATATATCCTGCGTTTCCCAATTTCTCAAAAGTCAAATGCAACATCGTATAAAGGTGCATAGGTAACTATAGCAAGTAAATTATGCAAAGAGTCATATCATGATGCATCAATCCTACTGTGTAGTGACATGGCAATTATCGATGATGAAGTGTGTGAGCCGGCTAATCTGTGTAAGTGTAACATACGCATCATCGATAATGGTGTAGGTGTACTAGCACAGATAAATATATATGATGCAATGAGAATATCATAAAATGCAGCATAAGGTAAAACGTCAGCTAAAAGCTATAAGGTATACGTGTCAACATCACCGAGTCGGTGAATCTTGCAATCGGCATCCAGCCTCATCACATCACATACGGTATAATCCATCGTACGGCATCCTCTAGTCAAGGGTACGTATGGATCAATCATCAAGTCAAACTCATCACGTACGGAAAATCATCGTACGGTGGCATTAAACCAATAGGGATCCTATCATCCTAAATGACAATGAGGGGTACGGACCTAACGCCTCGTACGGAAATCACACATGATTCACCACATATATAAATAAATAAATATATATATATATATATATATGTACCTATGTCCCAGGTCACATCCACAACAATCTCATATCAGGGGACCGGCAAGGAATCAATCATTTCAATCGACTCGCATCCATATACCAACATATTATCAAGTCATCATATCGCATAGTACATTCTTTTCATCACATTTATATCTCACATCGAATCAAATGTTATATATACATTCTACCTTTAGTATAGGCATACTAATCTAATCTAGCAAACACACCCGAACTATATAATCAGTTTTTAAAAGATGCGAATCGTAGTTTTGAAAGTAGGGCTATGGTGTTTTTAAGGAAAAGATATTATTTGAAAATCCGTAACGTCCCTCAAGGTATCTGTTTAAAAGATGCATACGATTCTCCAGTTTGGAAATAAGTACGGTTCGGATGACACATGTACGTCAGCTATCCATTCCTATAGTACCCTAAAGGGCAATATCATCAAGCATCATCCTCAAATCCCGTCATCACATATTACCCGTATCAAAACTTCTAACTATCCTTTAGTTTTAATTATTGTTCTCTAACTACCTTTTAACTCTATCTATAGTTTTCTATTAAAGGTTTCATTAAAGATAATCTATATATAAATCGGTTTCCAACAAGTGTGCTGGGGTGCTATACGCCATCCACCCGACTTCCTCCGTAGATATAGATCTACTCACCTGGTCTTCACTTGCCAAAGTTGATGATGCCACGCTTCGTCCCATCCAAATCCACTCGACGATACCTACAATAACAATACGTATCGCAACGCTATTAAAATCATGTTTTGAATCCAAACGGCATGTGCATTGCTCATAGGTTAGAACCTATAGCTTACGCGTACAAAACCAACCAAACAAGCCTTGTTGTTGATGTACAAACATCCAACAACCAAATAAAAATCCAAATATCAAAACCTAGCATTCAAAATACGGAAAACATAACCAAAAACCAACCAAACTGCTCCCAGATTCTCTCTCAGGTAAAATTGGCCAATTCTGCACATACATGGGGTCTAATTATCAGATAAGTGAACCATATACCAATAACCAACTCAAAATTCCCTAATGTGGCCTCAATTTGCGGCCATAATGAATAAATCTACGGCCCAGCAGTTGAGTTGGGGTCTCTGGTCTTGGGGTTAGCTTTCTGGGTGCTTGCATGTGTCACTGTGTTCGCTATAAATTTTTTAGTGCCCCCGGGTTACTCCAGATTTCCATATACCCTCACAAATCAATACAAAACCGACATAATGAATTCCTAAATCCGTATTTTGGTTTCTATACTCAACCCCAAGTCTTGTAACAGCCACAAGAGTTCACTAATTCCTACAATCACCTAAACCCTTCATTAAAGATTTCTATCTTCACAACCACCAACCCAATTCAACTTCTAAACTATGTAAAACATAATAAAACTAAAGCTAACTAAATGGAAATGATTATACCTCATGGATGTCACTTAAGCAAACCCTAGAAGTCCCAATGTTGCCAAAATCCCACTTTGCTTGGTCCATTACGATAAGGGTGAGGAGGTGATCCTTTTTTTTGAAAGGGGTATAGGGTTTTGACAAGGTTTTGGAGATGATTTTTGGGGTTGTAGGTGGAAGGAAGGGAGCTTGAGGAAGAGGAAGAAGGAGATGAAAATGGTGGGGGAAAGAATAATTGTCACGACCCGAAAAGTACGGAAAATGACCGGCACTTAAATTACGAAATGTCTCGAGGCGTACGTAATCTAAGTAAGCCGAAACCCAGAAATCAAAACCAAATAAAGCAGTAGAGTAAGAGAACAACCAATTTAAATCAAGTAGTTTAACAACATATGCCGAAATATGCATTTTTAAAATCACAAGTCTTTTATAAAAATTTCGGCAGAGTTTCCTTTGTAAATACTGGCCCCGAACGGAGTACAACATGATAAATGTATACATAATGATAAAAGGCATCCCAAGCGGGAGCTAGCTCTTCGTCATTCGACGGCCATAACCATGCAAGCAATATAATATACAACTTCGAAGGGCGAGGACCAAAACAGAAAGAAAACTCCAAACAACAAGAAAACCCATAATAATACAACGCGCGACTCTATGGTCGAAAGAATAAACACTAGTCTTCTATGTCTATCAAATATACAAGTCTGGTTGATTGAATTTTAACTAGATACAACTGAAATAACAAATATACAATGGTGGTCCTGAAACAAAAGTACCCACCTACCAAGGCAAATCACTCGGAATGGAAGCAGTGTGCCAGCAAAGCCGTAACGGAACCTGTACGGCAAAACCTGGAAGAAACTGTGGCACAACGGGGGTGAGTTGCCAACTCGTGAGTAGAAAACATCTACGAGTAGAAAATCACATGTATAACGCAATCCTAGGTCATACGATCAGTAATATCCTTAAATAATAACAATATGGCCTGAAGCATAAATGATGGCAATGGTAAACATCTATCCCTATAGGGTAATACCAAGAACTCGTGTCAAAACCTCAGGTAACAACATGTCACTAATATGATGTACAAATGTCAGGTAGCAATATGTCACTAAAATGATATGCAGATGCATATAAGGAGAACAAGGTACATCATGAATCAAAGAACTGTTTTTCTTTATTTAATGAGATTTCTATATGTATATCAATCGGGTATCACCAATGAAATCAACCGAGAAATCAGTGTCAAGTATCGACACAAAATATAAATCTCAGTATCACAATATCAAATCTCAATATCTCTGTATCTCAAATCTCAATTTCTCAATGCTTTGGGCTCCGTCAGCCCGGATAGGCCCATATAATCAATCATACGACTACGACGGTATCCTCCGGATATCCGCTGCATTAGGTAAAATCACCGGTAGGCAGTCTGCCTCTGCCAGGCTCATCGTTTACACCTCGATCTTCTTGCCCCGGGGTACCTTACCGGGTCCACCAAGTACCCGCAGATGGTTCATCCAACTCCTCGAATCGGGTGTCGAAATCTATCTCATAACCGAGAAAACATCATGGTGGACGACTCATACATCATTAGAAAACCGCACTTTTCATTTTAAAAAGAGAGAAAGAGAGAGAAGTGTATATATTCTTGCGGTTTTCTCCTAAATCCAGGAAATCTCATGAAAATCCGAAATCCAATCATCAATAGCGAGTAAACAGTGATTATCGGCATAAAACTCCATAATACCGCATAACAGTGAATGATAATATGCATGAAGTAGCAAATAATAACTGCAACGTCTAAACTGGCATATAAGGCAAGTACACTAATATCATGTCGAAACTATCAGCTAACAAGCTATGTCAATGAAATAATATTCTATAAAGTGTGCGTGAGATGGCAATTACCGATGATGATGTGTGTGAGCCGGCAAGTAAGTGTATGTGGAACCTACGCATCATCGGTAATGGTGCTGGTGTCCTAACAGCATAATTTCAATATTAACATAGGAAAACACAATATAAGCATGCAATGCGATGCGAGCAGCAAGAATATGTGGAAGCTGAATATCAAATACAACGATAACGAGTCTATATATGTCTAAGTATGAGTCGTACAGTTTTGCCGTTTGAAATAACACAAATCGTGATGTTTTGAAAATAAGGGCTACGGTGTTTTTAAGAAAATATACGTCCTTTGAAATATCCGTAGAATCCCTTAGCCTGTCTTTAAAATACTCACGATTCGCCAGTTTTGAAATAGGTATGACTCGAGTATAATCTACCATTTACAAGTAAATTGCAGGGATAAACTAAAAGGGCTGATCAAAAGGTAAGGAAACCGTCTAACATCTGAGTCGATACATATATATAAATATAATAGTCGGTGATCCTGCCTCAGTACTATCCCATACGATATAATATCTATAACATGATATCCTCAAGTCAAGAGTGTGGATCTAACATCAATATAGCTCGTACGGTAAGTCCGTCGTACGGCATCCCGAATCTGGGTACGGGTCAAATATCACATGTAACACAGCATCCCTATGGTATCATCATCCCATATTATGAACTATCTGTTGGAGATAGTGCCCTCAGAGTCAATTATTGGATCACAGGCACGTGATTGCAATGATTGAGGGAGGACCTATCCCGGGACGACAGTCTTACTCGAGATGATAGTTTGCTATCTGGTTTACCTTTATCATCGTGTACTGCTTTAGGTGACCTGACAGGTCACTATTACACGTTGATAAAGCCCCTAGGATTCTTGCTTGACTGCCAGCAGTATGAGGGCGATCATATACGTGAGAGCTGGGGTCTACAAGCAAATCCTTAAATGGTCCCTAGTCGTAGGAGTTTCGAGACAGGGCATCGATTCTCCAGAGTAGACTAGTGTATACAGTCGAGACCCCGACGAGGGGCGGTGGCCGGTCTCACAAGCCACTGGTGTCAGTTGGTTCACCTAAGATGTATACAGGTGCTCATTGGGTTATGAGTACATCGGACAGGACTCGCCGGGAACATGCTAGTTGGTCTTATACCTGACGTCAGATAGCAGTTCCCAGGTGACATGTGTACAGGTTAGTTCATCGACCAGGGGATCGTCATTTGTCTCGTGTGAGTTCCCACTGTACTTTGATTACTACCCTACCACGGCTCAAAGGAGTCGTGCAAACAGGTTTTAGTTGGGTACAGTCCCGAGCCACATGGAGGCAGTGAGCGGATCTTCAGGGGTTCGTCTCTCCCGGTATTGGGGGTGAGGTCGCGCTGTGTCTAGGAGAGCCATTAAACGAAGTCCTTGGCCAAGGCAGGTGATTTACTGGTAGGTATTCCAGTAGTATCTCAGGGTGTTCTGGGCTACACTCCGACACGACTTGTACCGCTTTTGGGGGTCTGACTTTTACCAACCCCCTAGGCCCGACATGCGATGCTCATAGACGAACGGACCGGACTGTACGGATATTGTCACTGACAGGCTCAGTAGGGTGTCAGGATGAGTTCGCTCATCGACGTCCCTTTTGGTCAATAGCTGGTGGCCCGTCACGTATTGGCTTATACCTCTGACGTGCTAGTGGTTAAATCCACAGCCATAGTATTGACGAGTCTTTAGAGTCCGCCACACATTCAGTTACTCAGCTTTCGGGCGAAACGCTGTAGAGGCCGTATGGAGATATGGCAGGGTCCGATCAGATACGTGCGGTATTGCACGGATCAGGATCGGACGGTTTGTACTAGAAGCCGTATAGATATATGGCAGGGTTCGATCGGATACGTGCGGTATTGCACGGATCGGGATCGAACGGATTTTACTAGCCGGCTTTGTTTTAAGCCGGATCCTAGTTTAGTACAGTGTAGATTTTGTCTCTTTGCATTTGTATCCGGACGGAATACAGATGCGGGTGTGTATGCACAGTATCGGGGTTTTCCTGTAATTTATTACGGGACACGTTTTCTGGAGTTGCCAGTTTGCATTCCGTTCCGGCCGGTTTTCCTTTGTTCTTTCCCGGCCGGACTTTTCCGATGGAGGAGGTTATTTGCAATTGTGCAAATAACATTTGTGGAGGGGGTTTTCTTGCACTTGTATTCATTATGATAAGCATTTTTGTTTTTCATCCATAATGGTGCTTTAATGAGATTTGAGTGGGTATGGGTTTTAAGTATGGTTGATGTTTCTTTGCTTTATGGATGTGGTCACCTCTTTCTTCTCCTACACTCACCTCCCTTCATGATTTGTATTTGTTCCCTCCACTATTCTCACTTGGTAATGGCCGGCCACAATATTGAGAGGAGAGGAAAAATGAGAGGTCCCAACTTTGTATGAGGGATTAATTCACATCTCCTTTTTTCATGCTTGCCAAATTCTCTAAAACCCTCTCCAAAGTTCATGATTCTCTTCATCCTTCATGGCAACCAAAACCCCAAAGAGACATAGACTCTACACATTCTACAGTACATCTTGGGCATGTCGACTTGCCGGCTTCATGCCCGAGTTTCCTCGGTATAGAGGCGGGAGCCCGTAAAAGAAACAGGCGATGTGGTGCCCTTCCGGCGAGGAGGCGACGACCGGAGTTTCCGCGGAAGATCGGGACGATGATGAGAAGACCGGAGGACTCGGATCACTCGGTATATCTCTAACCCGTCTTGTTGTTAGCTAGATCTAGTTTAATGGCCCGATCCGGGGTTTAGTGCGCGGTGGTGCCGGTTTGCAAAGTTCGCAAAATTAAAGTTTATCACCGTTTCCGCATTTGGCCGTCGGTTTGACGGCCGGGGCGCCGCCGTGCACTTACAGTGGTATCAGAGACTCGCCATTAACTTCGTCTAGTTTCGTTTGATGTGTTTTGCATTTCCGATCGACCAAAATTCCAAAATCTACATTTTCCTTCGCATCAGTTTTCTGTCGAATTTTTTCTGTCTCCAAAAATTTTTCAGGTTACAGAAAAGTGATCTACCAGAAGATATAAGAATTCTGCAGAAATACGATAAAGTGAATCGTCTTCCAGAGCGCGGAACCGCGGCCAAAACCCCCATTGGGCCGCGGTTCCGCCGCACTGTAGTGAGATTAAGTTATCATATTTCTTCAGTTTCTTTCTGGGCTTAAAATAGGGGTTTTGGAATATTAATATTGGGCCCAGATTTTCTGTGAGTGCTACAGTATTGCTTTGGGGCCCACTTGTTAATTTTTGATCAATCGGATATTTTAAACACATTATTTCACAGTATTTACATTATATCTGCGACCGTGAATATCACTCGATCGGTAAATCCGGTCTAACTGCTATTGCCCGGTTAGACGGATTTGCGAACGTGACTTTCACGTTGATGTTCTGTGTTTTTGCTGTGATGTTGCGGATCGGTCGTGGGGATAGCCTGGATGCAATGCTAGTACAGTGTTGTTGTATTATGTACATTTGATATTGCGGGGCGAGCGTCCGACATGTGGACTGCCGTCACTGCCTGTTTGTATTATTATTTTGGGGCACGACCAGGTTGCGGTCGATGTACCCGTTGTATGTATATTTTACTTTCTGTACTAGGGTTACCCCGCGGAGGGGTGCACGGATAGCCGGGTTCTAGAGGGCAACGGGCCCGCATCTCAGGGCATTGAGACGGAGGGGCTTCAGTCTGGAATTGGCGGGCTATTCGCCGCACTCGTAGTGGGTATAGGTTGACCCAGGAGGGGTGCCCAAGTTGCCGGATTCCGTGAAGTGCTGGGTGGTCCATTCACGGTGCTGAAGGGGGCTGCCTTGCTTCAGGTTTTGGCGGGTAACTTGCCGCGCCCGTAGGGGTCTAGGATTTCATTGCACAGGCTATCCACACGACCAGGGGAACGTCGGGTTTCAGTAGTGGCTCTGTGAAACCCGGGGATCCCAGATATCTGTTTTGTTCTGTGATGCTGTACATTTCTGTGATGTTGCATTTTATTCACGCCTTGAGCGAAATACTATATATTGGTATATATATTAGTAGATGTTGTATATGTTTTTCATCCGCGCTAGTCCAGTCCCCGCTCTGCCGTTAGTTAGCTAACCTAACGGTTGATGACGGGACCCAGTGGCGAATGCGGATGGCATATACGTACGTCAGTATATTTTCGTTCTTTGTGGTGTGATCAATTGATGGGACTGCATTGATTCGGATCAATGCAAGATAAACAAACCTAATCTGATGTTGTTGGAACACTTTTCAAAAAGCTGTTATTGCAAGGACGTTCACTTTTATTTTGCATTGTGGTATTCATTTGGAATATCCTGCTCCTCAGTCGACGAGGCAAGGGCCGAGATCCCTTCACCGGGAGTGACCCCTTGGACAGAAGTTTGCGTCAGGGCATTAACTTCAATATAGCCGATTACTTTTGCTTTGCACAGTGATATTCGGTTATGAATATCCAGCACCCCATTCTACGGGGAAAGAGCCGAGATCCCTTCACCGGGAGTGACCTCTTTAGTAAAGGTTTTCGTCACTATATTTTCTAAAAAGCTATCCGTTCCTTCAACGATATCAAGTTCATTACGTTAAAGGTTTTCGCCAGAAACCATTCGTAGCCCTCCGTCGTTTCATATGGGTAGTCAATAGTATTCAAGCTGTGTATGTTGGCCAAAGTCAAGGCACAGTGATTGGTAGCTATTGGGTATTCATATGCAGCATAGATAGATGCGTTGGTTTGGGACAGCCGTACTGCCATTTTGGCCAAAGTCAAGGGTAGGTACGGGTGGATTCAAATTAACCTGGAGAATGACGGGTTGAACTTGACATGTGACTTATGATATTTTGGCCAAAGTCAAGGTCATAAGAGCATAGGGTAGAAATCACATCGGGAGTTTCAAAAGAACTGAAACTTGCCAGATATGCGCATACCTTCTGGAGTGTTATAGTGTGAGCGGATTCCGTCACGTTATCATGCGATGATAGTTGGATCCCGATTCCCACTGATGAGTTGGTTTACTCCTCGGGTGACCCCGACTAATTCTTCTTTCAGGTTTGGAGGAGGATTTAAGGTACAGTGGGAGGTTTCCAGATTAGATAAATTGGTAACCATTCTGATCTAGGTTTGAGTGCATGCTGAGTGTTTCTTTTCTCTCTCTCTCTCTGGCAGCGACCATTGACCCGACCCTAAGACTATGACTCAGTGACCAAGTTGACCGAACCTTCTTAACACTGGCTTTTGGATTATCAGAGTTGCAGACCTCATTGCCACTCCTACTTTTACCCTTTTCTCCAGGACACCCCGTATTACTACGAACGTCGACTTCCATTGGACAAAACCATCGTATGGTTAGATACGAACTCGAAGGAATTCGAGGATGGTTTCCGGTTCTGGAGAAAACGGATAGGATTATTCAGTTGTCTTTTCCCTTTTACCTTTTCTCAAGTTGTGAGTACTCCTTGGTTTAGGAGATAGTACACCTATTACGCAAATTGGATAGTCTTCTTCCAAACCTTAGGCTGGTGCCGACCGGTAGGGAATGAAGAAAACCAATTAGCCTAAACGGTGTGCAGAAGGTATTAAGATTAAGACAAAGCAAGGAATTAGTAAGAGGGCAAAGTAAATTGCGACTGATATTCACGACCAAACCAAATATTTCTTCGCCAATCCTAAATCACCTTTGTATTTCTCCAGGACACTCCGTATCACTACGAAGATCCACAGTTTATTGGATACTCCATCGTATGGTTATATACGAACTCGAAAGGAACTTGTTCCAGTTCGGGGATGGATTTTGGTCCAGGAGAAATAGGAATAAGGTTTATTCGGTTGTCTTTTATCTTCACCTTCTCTCGCATTGCGAGTGCTCCTAGGATTAGGACAGTACACCCATTATGCTTATTGGATAGTCTTCTTCCAAACCATAGGCTGGTGCCGAAAGGTAGGGAAGGAAGAAAACCATTTGGCCTAAGAAGTGTGCAGAAGGTAACGACTAAAGACATATAAAGGGATTTGGAGAGGTGGCAAAGAATTATACGGTTATAGTTGTGAATCTGGATAATGTTAGAGGCATTACTAGGAATACCAGGATACCCCATCGAAACATTTCAATGTTTCAGTTCTACTGTGTACTGTTAAAAGAAAACTGATTTCCCGATTAGACACTTGCTCCAGGGTATGTATTTACCAGTTTTGATTCTCACATCTGTATGGTTTTACAGATGATGAGTAGGAGTAAGTTATTGGGAATTGGGTGATCATCCTCATTATATCGAGATTCGTTGTAATCGGTGATATTTGAGGAGATCATCTGAGCTATTTGCCGGTCGGCAAATATTTGGTTTTGAATATCTGCTGTTGTGCACCAATTTCAAATTGATGTATCTGTACGTCTATTTTAATAGAGTGAGATATACCTTTTGATATTATGTCGATGACATTTACCTATATCAGTGGATGGTTAGGTAAGGAGCATCAAACAGCAGTGTAATTCTTCTTAACCATAAGTACAGTTTTCAACCTACGACACACAGTGAAAGAGTTGTTAGACTCGGCGGACTTATACAGAGTATTGTATGTTGTCCAGTGTCCATTAGGACAGAGGGGTTGGTCCTCATACTATATTCTGTTTACTTTTAACTTCTCTAGTTCTTAGACATGTGTTTCGAAGAAACACAGGGTTTAAGTTTTGAGGAGTTATAGGTTTTTGAATAGAGTAGAGAACCAGGTGTAGAAAGTATCGGGATTCTTCAAGGTGATCGAAGATGTAGATACTTGTGTATGGTATTCAGTTGATAGTAATGATAAAGAGAAATTGCTTCTCTTTCAGGTTACTCATAATTGGAAGCATTCCTAAGTTGAGTAACGCTGATCGGCCTCTCTCCATTTTGTTGACATGCATTGGAGATAGCTGCATGATTTGAATCTGGTTCAATTAATTCAGTGCCTCTGGTTCTATATTGGATATAGAACAGTTCATATCTTAACGTTGTTAAGGTACGGGGAGTTGTCCGACTTATGATTAAAACCAGACACTGGACAGCTCAAGGCACGTTTCTGTAATGGCTGTTTGTGGGTTGACCCTGGCTATGACGAGGGTTGACTTTCTACCATAAGAAAGATCAATAGAAATATTGTTTCTGGACTCGCCACAGTTTTAATAAAAATGGATTTTTTCAAAAACAGTAGTGGGAGTATGGTAGAACTGGAAGTGATTCCAGAACCGCAAACGATTACTGAAGATTTGATAAGGAACCTAAAGATTCAATCTGGTTTGACATTCCATTGACCACTCCGCAGATAAGGTGGGTAACTTCGGGCACCCGAGAGGTACTCCGGTAGCCTCAAGGACGGTGACAGGGAAGTTCTTGTTTACCCACACTTGCCATTGTTGTTGTTCCAGGCCGCGAGACCCGGCAGGAGGATGAGTATAGCGTCGTTCTAAACTAGCTTTAGAAGTGCACGTCTATATGACTCTGCCAGAGGGTTGTCGTAGTCAGTGGGAGCAGCGGAAGCATTGGTGGACATCAGGCTTATGTCTATTTATAGACTAAAGCAGATATAGCGGAGATAGATCATCTATTTCTGATGTGACAGTCATAGGTTTGACGTCATCAGAATAGGGGATGGATCTGTTGAGAAGGTAGTAGCGTGTGATATCCTGGTATTGGATGACATACACAAAGTAGGAAGTGATATTCCTATACTACGATCGGTTATACTTTGGTCGTCACACAGTGGTTTCTCCACAAAGGAAATGGATTTTGTATCAGACATATTGGTTACTAGATCTATGGTTTTAGATCTAGATTTGGGTGGTTTCCCAATCAGGATACTTTGACAGCATTCTAAGAGTATTTAGAATGGACGACTCCTGGCACGGTAGTGTACCTGCAGGTGATGGAGTCACCCTCTCTAAAGGTGTCTTATAGACTAAAGTAGAGAGGGATGTGCATGATTGGCAGATCACTTGCTTAGGCAATTAAGTCAATCATGAGATGTCAAGTACCACACCAGATGTTGTTCTTGCACTAGATGCAATAAGTTGATATTGATCCAATCCTGGAGAAACAGTCGGAAGCAACTTTAGAACACAAGTGGATGTTCTAGGGATATGATAACGACAGCCTCATTTAGGAGACAGTTATCATTCCAGGCTTCCAAGGTGACATCGACGACAAGGAGGTTGTCAGAGTTTTAGTTTTCCTTCTGATGAGGGACAGCATTCTGGACAGGTGATCCAGGCAGATACCGAGGGAGGCATGGCGCAGGATACTGATTAAGTTCAGTTGACGATACAGTCTAAGAAGTTTGGATTTGGAGTTCATTTATGAGCAAGGTCCCATCAGACATCCAGACATTCTAAGACAGGTATTGCTCATTTCGGGAGATGGCTTTCTCCGCGAACTTGAGATATAGAGAGACATAGAAAGAAACATCAGAGCGGATCCACTCGCTGAGGCTATTCCTCGAACGCAAGACTTTCGCAAACAGGCTTTATGAGACTGACTAGTAGAGGAGTTGGGTGTTCGGTATCACACGGGCTGTGAGTATGCGACATCGCAATAATTAGCCTTGAGTTCAAGTGGGAGATTGTTGGAGATAGTGCCCTCAGAGTCAATTATTGGATCACAGGCACGTGATTGCAATGATTGAGGGAGGACCTATCCCGGGACGACAGTCTTACTCGAGATGATAGTTTGCTATCTGGTTTACCTTTATCATCGTGTACTGCTTTAGGTGACCTGACAGGTCACTATTACACGTTGATAAAGCCCCTAGGATTCTTGCTTGACTGCCAGCAGTATGAGGGCGATCATATATGTGAGAGCTGGGGTCTACAAGCAAATCCTTAAATGGTCCCTAGTCGTAGGAGTTTCGAGACAGGGCATCGATTCTCCAGAGTAGACTAGTGTATACAGTCGAGACCCCGACGAGGGGCGGTGGCCGGTCTCACAAGCCACTGGTGTCAGTTGGTTCACCTAAGATGTATACAGGTGCTCATTGGGTTATGAGTACACCGGACAGGACTCGCCGGGAACATGCTAGTTGGACTTATACCTGACGTCAGATAGCAGTTCCCAGGTGACATATGTACAGGTTAGTTCATCGACCTGGGGATCGTCATTTGTCTCGTGTGAGTTCCCACTGTACTTTGATTACTACCCTACCACGGCTCAAAGGAGTCGTGCAAACAGGTTTTAGTTGGGTACAGTCCCGAGCCACATGGAGGCAGTGAGCGGATCTTCAGGGGTTCGTCTCTCCCGGTATTGGGGGTGAGGTCGCGCTGTGTCTAGGAGAGCCATTACACGAAGTCCTTGGCCAAGGCAGGAGATTTACTGGTAGGTATTCCAGTAGTATCTCAGGGTGTTCTGGGCTACACTCCGACACGACTTGTACCGCTTTTGGGGGTCTGACTTTTACCAACCCCTAGGCCCGACATGCGATGCTCATAGACGAACGGACCGGACTGTACGGATATTGTCACTGACAGGCTCAGTAGGGTGTCAGGATGAGTTCGCTCATCGACGTCCCTTTTGGTCAATAGCTGGTGGCCCGTCACGTATTGGCTTATATCTCTGACGTGCTAGTGGTTAAATCCACAGCCATAGTATTGACGAGTCTTTAGAGTCCGCCACACATTCAGTTACTCAGCTTTCGGGCGAAACGCTGTAGAGGCCGTATGGAGATATGGCAGGGTCCGATCAGATACGTGCGGTATTGCACGGATCAGGATCGGACGGTTTGTACTAGAAGCCGTATAGATATATGGCAGGGTTCGATCGGATACGTGCGGTATTGCACGGATCGGGATCAAACGGATTTTACTAGCCGGCTTTGTTTTAAGCCGGATCCTAGTTTAGTACAGTGTAGATTTTGTCTCTTTGCATTTGTATCCGGACGGAATACAGATGCGGGTGTGTATGCACAGTATCGGGGTTTTCCTGTAATTTATTACGGGACCAGTTTTCTGGAGTTGCCAGTTTGCATTCCGTTCCGGCCGGTTTTCCTTTGTTCTTTCCCGGCCGGACTTTTCCGATGGAGGAGGTTATTTGCAATTGTGCAAATAGCATTTGTGGAGGGGGTTTTCTTGCACTTGTATTCATTATGATAAGCATTTTTGTTTTTCATCCATAATGGTGCTTTAATGAGATTTGAGTGGGTATGGTTTTAAAGTATGGTTGATGTTTCTTTGCTTTATGGATGTGGTCACCTCTTTCTTCTCCTACACTCACCTCCCTTCATGATATGTATTTGTTCCCTCCACCATTCTCACTTGGTAATGGCCGGCCACAATATTGAGAGGAGAGGAAAAATGAGAGGTCCCAACTTTGTATGAGGGATTAATTCACATCTCCTTTTTTCATGCTTGACAAATTCTCTAAAACCCTCTCCAAAGTTCATGATTCTCTTCATCCTTCATGGCAACCAAAACCCCAAAGAGACATAGACTCTACACATTCTACAGTACATCTTGGGTATGTCGACTTGCCGGCTTCATGCCCGAGTTGCCTCGGTATAGAGGCGGGAGCCCGTAAAAGAAACAGGCGATGTGGTGCCCTTCCGGCAAGGAGGCGACGACCGGAGTTTCCGCGGGAGATCGGGACGATGATGAAAAGACCCGGAGGACTCGGATCACTCAGTATATCTCTAACCCGTCTTGTTGTTAGCTAGATCTAGTTTAATGGCCCGATCCGGGGTTTAGTGCGCGGTGGTGCCGGTTTGCAAAGTTCGCAAAATTAAAGTTTATCACCGTTTCCGCATTTGGCCGTCGGTTTGACGGCCGGGGCGCCGCCGTGCACTTACACTATCACCTATAACACAACATACATATGGTATCATCATCACATATTATGAGCAGGGGGGTACTGATCTAAGGTCTCATACAATCCGATGTCATCAACACATATTATCATACAGAAGTATACATCGCCCAAGCGATCCGTTATAAATATCATAACGCATCTCATCTCTTATCTCGATCATATGTCAACTATCACTATATATATCATCATCCATATAGTATCGTCGTCCAACGATCCGCTATAACATCAGGACATATCTCGGTCACATATTATGTATCCCACGGCAACATGTCCGATCATATCGACTCAATCCCAAGTATCATATAACATCCTCATCATCCGAGCACATGAATACCAATATGTATATATCCCCAATACGCACAAGGAAATAATAGTATGTGAGTATGTATATGTGCGTGTATGCAAATTTCCACTCTAGGTTTTCCTGACTAAGAAATCGACTAAAGTCCTTCCTCCAATTCTCGCTAACTCTAAACTCTAATCTCCTAAAACTGTCTTGCTAAGGTTTATATCACATACCCTAACATATAAAAATATATATATAATATCCCATCATTTCTCACAACTTTGTGGGGGTGCTATACGCCATCCACCCGACTTCTCCCCGTAGATACAAATCTACTCACCTTTGCTTCTTATGTGCCGATGCCGACGCCGCTACGCTCTTGCTTGTCATCTCGAAGTCTTCGTGGGGGTACCTGCACATCACAATGTATCGTATTGCATTGAAATCCAAATCAAAGCCAAAACGACACACGAAAACTGTAGGGTTTCTAGGCACACACTTGAGGTCTCACAAGGCATCAACCATGCCAATTTGAAATTTTACAAGTGCCGAGAAACCCTAATACGGATTCGTTGACTAGAGTTTAGGCGAAAAGTGAAACTAGTTAACATTTTAACTAAAAGAAAGAGGCTACAATCTTTGTAGATCCGGTTCTCCACTTCCATAGCTCCACGTAGACGTCCTCTTGCTGTCCATATCGGATCCCGGACTCTAGCATCGGCTTCATCGGAGAAATAGGCGGGCTAGGTCGTCGGCTTTGATGCCGAAGATGATCTACGTTGAGGCAACACAAGATCAAGCTCCAACTTCACCAAGCAATGAAACTTGTGAAGAAAACACCCTATACTACTTGCCAAGAGGTAGATGATGAAGAAATAGGAGGTGGGTTCACTTTAGAATTGGATTTCTCACTCTTTTACTCAAGATGCCATTAATGGATTCAAGCTTTCTTCTTGATCAAGAGGAAGAAGATGAAGATAGTATATGATAAGTGTTAGATTAAAAATGAAAATAATATGAATACTTATCATATACTAACCATGGTCAAGTGTAGAGAGTAAACTAGGGTTAGGTGAATGGTTAGGTTAAGAGAAGAAAACAAAAATGGTCAAGGTTTCAACCCTTCATGAAGCTTCATGAAAGAAACAAGAAAAGCCACCATTTCCATTTTCTTCTCCCAAAACAATAATCAAAATAAATAAATGAATAAGTAAACAAAACCCTAACCATTCATATAACCATGGTTTAATCTTTACACAAACTCAAGTTAACATGTATCATCGAACATGATACAATCAAGTGCACACAAAAAATATATCACATATACAATGTGCACATCAAGTGAGAAAATCCTTTTAAAATGAACCAATACTGTTAGTTATATGTATGCCCTATAGGCCATTACTGTACATAGGATGTATATTGTAGTGGATGCTGGGACATATATAGGGAGGACATTCTTGCTCGACATGATAGTATGCTATCTGGTTACTCTTTACCTTAACGTGTATACTGATTGTCTCTCTGTTACATGTTGGTAAAGCCCTTAGGATGTGTACTTGATTACCTGGACTATGATGCGGATCATACTAGTGGGGACATGGTAGTCCATAAGTACATCCTTCAAGGTCCCTAGTCGTAGGTATATCGAGACGGGGCATCGATATACCAGAGTAGACTAGCGCATACCTTCTCGACCCATACAGATGGGCGATGGATGATCCCATATCCATTGGTGTTTGACATCGGAGATGATATACGGGTGCTCAGTGGAGACTGGGTACACTGGACGGACTCACCGAGAACTCCCAGATGGTATTATACCTTACGTCAGATGGCAGTTCTCTGGTGACACTGGTACAGAGTAGTCTGTTGACCCGAGATCATCATAGAGTCTTGTGTGGTTCCCACTGTGCTTTGATTTCCACCTTACCACGTCCAAGAGGGCGTACAAAATGGTGGTTTTTGGGTACAGTCCCGAATCACATGGAGGCAATGAGCGATAGGAGGGGATTCGTCTCTCCCGGTATAGGGAGTTGATGTTGCGCTGTGTTCGATTGGCTATAACCGGAAATCCCTGGCCAGGGTTGCTGAGATTTACTGGTAAGTGTTACCAGTAGTTTCTCGGATTGTTATAGACCTCGTATCGACACGACTTATCAAGCTATTGGGGTCTGATGTTTACCACCCTTAGGCGAGATATGCGACATATCAGACGATCAGACCGGACTGTACGATAAGTGTTACTGGTTGGATTCACAGGAGTGTGAGCGGGCTTGCTCGTCGATCTTCTGATCGCTCAATACCCGGGTGGCCGTTACGTTTAGCAGACCGCTTGCGGCTTGTGGGTGCTTGATATGATCATCACCTACTGCCGGCGTATTGACGAGTCTTTAGAGTCCTACACAGAGGTTTCCTGGCTCAAGCGAAACGAAATAGGAGTGCATATGAGATATGTACGGGACTGAGAATAATACCAGTATGTGATACTGTATTCGATTCTCGCGATTTGTGACATTGATCGGTTATATGCGATATAGCCGGGTTATCGGATCAAGTGTTGATTCGATAAGTTGTTGCTGTTGATATTAGTCGGTTATATGCGATATGACCGGATCATTAAATCAAGTGTTGATTTAATGATTTAATGCATAATTATATATTTGATATATTACTTTGCATTAACTAGTATCGGTTCACTTTAAAAGGATTTTCTCATTTGATTGTATCATATTTGATGATACATGATTGCTAGGGTTTGTGTAAAGAATTAAACCTTGGTTAATTAAATGGTTAGGGTTTTTATTTGATTATTCATTCTTTTATCTATTTATTTTTGGATTAAAAGAAATGAGAAATGAAAAGATAATGGTTGCTTTCATTCATGATGCTTCTTGAAGCTTCATGCAACTTTGACCAAAGTGACCATTTTGTCTTCATTTCCAAAACCCTAACCATTCTTCTAATCTTAGTTAATTCTCTACATCTAACCATGGTTTAAATTATGATAAGAATGATTTTTATTATTCTTTTGAATAACTTATCATAATATTCATCTTCTTCTTCTTCTTCTCCTTCAAGAAGAAAACCAAGTTTCCATCAATGGTGATTGATGAAAAAGAGTGAGAAATCCAAATTTAAAGTGAACCCACCTCCTATTTCTTCATCCTCTACCTCTTGCCAAGTAGTATAGGGTGTTTTCTTCACAAGTTTTCATGGCTTGGTGAAGGTGGAGCTTGATCTTGTGATGCCTCGACGTAGATGATCTTCGGCATCGTCGTCGATGACCTAGCCCGCTTTTTCTCCGATGAAGCCGACGCTTGAGCCCGAGATCCGATGATCGCAGCGAGGAGACATCATCACGGAGCTATGGAGGTGGAGCACCGGATCTACAAAGGTTGTATTTTCGTTAACTCATAGTTAAATTGTTAGCTTGTTATCGGTTTCGCCTAAAATTCTAGTTAACGATCCGTATTAGGGTTTCTCGGCACTTGTAAAATTTGAAATTAGCATGGTTGATGCCTTGTGAGACCTCCTTAGTGTGCCTATGAACTTTTCAGTGGTATCAGAGCCTAGCTAGAGCCTTAGACGATGCTTAGACGATATTAGAAACCCGATCGAACCGAAACCCTAAACCGAAAATTGCTCTCTGTACTTTTTTGTAAAATGTGGATTTTTCTATATTAAAAATATGCAGAAAAATCAGCAGGAGATTATAAGAATTACTGAGAAGCCCGTACCCCTGAATCCACCAAAGTGCGACGGAACCGCGGCATTAGCATGGCTAATGCGGCGGTTCCGCAGCCATGTGGTCTCTTCTTGCGTTAAATTTTGTACAGTAATTCTCATTATGCAGTGTTGGTTTTCCTGGGAATTTTTAATATTTATTCAAGAGTTGAAATTTCTGGATTGTATTGGGGACTCGGTGCTTCGATCGGATTGTCTAATCTTGTCTGTGTTTTCCGGATATTTGGAATATGTTAAAAAGTTCGATTGGATATAAATACCCACCTTTTCCCCTGTCGGGAAATTTCCCAGTGTTGGATCTTTCCGTGGTTTAACAACGTTCTAAGTAGTGCAAGTAATGCGATGGTCCCTCTAGAAGACAACAAACCTTAACTCGATTATGTGACCGTCTTGACCTGCCCTTTGAACCTTCGGGTTTGGGGCAGTACGGCATGCCACATGTGAAGCGTTGGCTTGACCCTTCTACGGCTGGACCGTTGGTACTGAGGCACGAAGTGAATGTTTTTGAACTTATTTCATGTGATGATCTGTTTCGGGAAAACTTGGGTGTTCGAATGTTCGATCGGAAAGTTTAATATTTTCTATTTATCCGGAATGGGATACAATATTTGGAATTCACAAGCAGTTATGAGATAACTGAATGAATGTTATAAATCTAGCGGTTTAGTCTCACTTGATCGGTTGCCACGGAATTTTGATGTGATCAAAAGTCCGTCGCAATCACGTAGCGTACGCGGATACTCGCCGGGTAAACTTAATAGACAGCCTCACCCCATAGCCCCGACCAAGTGACTATAAGAGAACCCCGTCGCCGAAAGCATCCGTTCGGGTGCTCGCGGCAGCGGTGTTCCGCCTTAGTGCACTTCGTCGACGGCGTCGGGGGTGCAGCTGCCTACTAAAGTTTGCGACGAGCATTCGATCAGGATATCGAGAATCTTGTTGAATTGCCCGACTTGATATTGAAAAGTGTTTTCGATTTTGAGACTAAAATGCGGGGTTTATAATTGTTAGGCATGCGATGTCTAAGGAATTCATTTGACTAGGCATGCGAAGTCTAAGAAGGTTGCGGATTCCAACTGTTGTAGTTTTACACTTTCTTTTCTGTGACCGTAAGTGTAATATGTGATATCGCCGGTTTCGTTGCTATATGTCAACGACAATTGGGATGGGCATATTTACTTACGTTGATGACATGTGATGTTATGTGTTGCTGGATATGTTATATTGGATCGTCGTGTTTGAATAGCCGGGGGTTTTTATGTGAGATGAGTGCTTTTCATTTTCATTCATGTAAAAACTGGTATGTAATATTCTTTTATTGGGGCACTTCCAGGTTGCGGATGATGTCACCATTTGTATATTATTTACTTTTCCGCACTAGGATAGACCCAAGGAGGGGAGCACAAGTAACCGGGTTCTGGGGTCCAGTGGGAGACCAACTCGAGGAGTCGAGTCCGGGTCTCCTAACTCTAGAATTGGTAGGGTTGCTTGCCGCTCTCGTAGGGGTCTAGGGGTGTGGGTTTGGCTATTCATCACGACCGTAGAATCCGTGTTTTATACTGGCTCGTATTGAAAACACGGACGTCCTAGTATATCCAATATTTCATATGATTCTTCTGCTGTGATATCTGTGATGTGATCATGTGATATGTTCTGTGATGGATACTGTATATAGTATATATGATATATTATATAGGCGTTACTTATGTTTTACACCCGCGCTAGCCCTGCCCTGCTCTGCCGTTAGTTACCTAACCTAACGGTGCACGAGGGGACATCGAGGCGAATGCAGATGGCATAAGTGTACTTCGTATTTATCTGTGATGTTTAGGTACTTAAATGATGGGACTTCATTAATGTGATTAATGAAAGTAAAAGAAACCTAAAGATGTTGTAGAATCGAATTTCAAAAATAAAACATGTAGCTACAGTTCTTGCTTTGCACAGCGGTATATGTGATATATCCTGCACCTTATTCGATGAGGAAAGGACCAAGATCCCTTCACCGGGAGTGACTCCTTTAGCAATAACTGGCAGATGCTACACACTCGGTTTGTCTTTTGATTGCTTTTAAGAGTTTTTGCTTTGCACAGTGATATATATGATATATCCCGCACCTCATTCGAAAAGGAAAGGACCGACGATCCCTTCACCGGGAGTGACTCCTTTAGCAAAACTAGAAAAGCCTCAAAAACACTCCATTTCAAAATCATTTGATTCTACAACGATATCAAGTTCATTACGCAATAGGTTTTCAGAAAAACCTGTCGTATCCCTCCGTCATTTCAGATAAGTCCTATTTAGTATTCGTGCTACGTTTGTTGACCTCCGTCAAGGCGTAGTGTGCGGTAGCTAACTAGTATTTATCTGCTTATGCATATGATGCAGATTGGATTAGGGTAGTCGTGCGGCCTTGTTGACCTCCGTTAAAGGTCGTGCGGGTAGGTTTAATTCGATCAAGAAATGACGGGTTGAACTTGACTAGTAGCCTATGGTTTGTTGACCTCCGTCAAGGTCATAGGGTGCTAGGGGCAAAATTATCGGGAATTTCAAGTGTTGAAATTTGCAATGAGATTGCATACCTTCAATGAGATAGTTGGATCCCGATACCCGCTGCGAGTAATTGTTACTCCTGGGAGAGTTTTACATATTACAATTAGCCGATCAAGTAGGTGTCTAGAAAGGTGTGAACGAGGTTACGCCTCTGGGAAAACGAAGTTTACATTAATTAGGTTCGTACGAAAGCACGGGGGACCTCCCTCAAAGTACCGACACTGGCCTGGCTGAAAGATTGGCGAACTTGTAGTGTGTAATTAATCCCGGCTAGTCTTTCCTTTTAGGGTTTGAAGGAAGATTTGATAAAAAGCAGTGGGAGCCATCATGATTAGATAAAATAAAAACCAATCTATTCTTGCAAGAGCGCACGCTGAGTGTTTTCTTCTCTCTCTCTCCAAGTAGCGACCATATCACGCCTTAATCAAGATAATAATACGGTTAATTGACCGAACCCGCTTGTTATACTGAGCTGGGGAACGTTGGTCCCGCTCCAACTTATAATTATTATAAGACAGAGCAGGAAATTAGGGATTACCAGAATTCCCGTGCCACCCAAACGAAGAGAGTGCATGCTGATGCATCATCTTCGGGTGTGTTCATTACAAAGAACTGTTTCTCTGTATCCTCTACGTCCTGGGTATGTGATACCAGATCAGGATCCCAGATATGTAATCTGTTACATAGGGCTACCAAAAGGTAGAGAACTGAGAACGGGTGATAAGTTTCATGAGGCAGAAAACGGGGCAAGTGTTGCAGCCAAGTCTGTTGGTCACTGTCACCCTGTATTCCAAATACATTGATTCTGAACGAATGTTATTAGATACCGAAACCGATATACAAAATCATATCAGTCTCTTTATTAGTAAAGAAAGGATATAATTTTGTATTGTTGGATAATGTTTTGAACATTTCCTATATCAAAAGTTGATCGGTTCAGGCACGTTATCTAAAAGCATTGAAGTTCTAAATCAAAATACAGTTCTTTAGTATACTGAACACACAAAAGAGGAAGAGTTCAGAAATGAACGAATCCTTCTTGAGGCATTGTAGACTAGGTCATATCAATGCGACCCGACTAGCTGAAGTTACATGAAGATGCATATTTAAATCAGTTTGAATCTACATCTTGTGAAACTTGCCAGTCATGTCACAAAGATATAATGACACCAGCTCTGTTTATTGGAAACAGAGAAAGAGTTAGTGAACTCTTGGGATGATACATGTTGATGTATGCAAGGTCCCCTGTCTACATATGCCAGGACTGGTTCTTTGTACTTCGTTACATTCTTTGATAATCTCTCAAGATTCAGACATATGTTCCTGTTGAAACACAAGTCCGAACCTTTTGAGATATTCACAGAATATGATTTAGAAGTAGAGAACCAATACGGGTATAAGTATTATGTCCTTTGATGTGATCGAGGAGGTGAATACTTGAGCACGAAAATCCTAGATTATTCTAAAGGAGAATGAGATTCTCTCTCAGCATTACTCCTCCGTATACACCATAACACGGTGGTATATCGGGGCGGAGCAATCGCACCCTATGTGATATGGTGTGCTCTATGATGAGTACTACCGAGTTTCCTATTTCCTTTGGGAGTTATGCACATGAGAAGATGCATACCTATTGAATAGGGTTCAATCAAATCAGTTGCCTACCACTTCATATTTGATATGATAAGGGAAGAGCCCATCTGTTAAGTTAGTTAAGATTTGGGGTTGTCCAGCCTATGTCTGAAAAGCAAAATCCGGACAAGCTCGAGGCAAGGTCTGTAATGTAGAACTGGAAAGGTTCCAGCTATACAAAACTGCAGCTGAAGATTTGACAGAACCAAAGGATTCAATAGTTACCAACGAACCTCAGCCTCTCCGCCGATCTAGTAGGGTTCCTCACCCACCTGAGAGATATTTCGGTTTCTCTATGAAAGTGGGAGCTAGGATTGCATCATGAGATGATGACCCAACTAGTTTCGAGCTGGCCATCAGGAGTGGGACTCTGTAAGAATGGCTGGATGCTTAGTGATCTGAGATGGAATCCTTATACACCAACAAAGTATGGACTTTAGTTGCTTTATCTGAAGGGTTAAATCCCCATCAGGAGCAAGTATATCTTGAGAAGATTACTTGGTGTACATGGAAATGTTGAGACTTTCAAAGCTAGACTTGGTAAAGGTTCGCATCATTGACCAGGTGTGGATCATGATGAAACTTTTTCTAAAGATCTATGCTTAAGTCCATCAAGATCCTACTTGCCATGGCTACATACCATGACAACAATATCTGGTGGTTGGGTGTCCTGACTGCTTTTCTAAATGATGTTTTGGAAAAGAGCGTCTGTAAGTACACAGCCAGAGGGCTTCGTAGATAGTGGGAGCAGCGGAAACATGTACAAGATGCTTTATAGGATAAAGCAGGTATCGCGGAGTTGGAACATCTGTTTTGATGTGTTAGTCAAAGAGTTTGACATTATCAAAATGGTAGATGAACCTTGTATAAACAAAAAGGTAGTAGGGAGTATAGGGACGATCCTCGTAGAGTACGTGGATGGCATACTCTTGATAGGGAAGAAGTTTCCTATGCTACGCTCGATCAATCTCCGCTTATCACAATAATTCTCCATATAGGATCAAAGTTATACCTCCTAAATCCTGGGTTTTTGGATCTATGAGATAGATCTAATTGGATGTTAGGATTCTCACTAGTTGTAGTGAGATGGTATCAATCGATCCTGGGGAGAATCACTGGGAGGGTTCCAGGGTGATAAGGATGACTGAATGTCAGTCACAGGCAATGTCTTTACCCTCAGTAAAGGGACGGTATGTTGGAAGAGTTCCAAGCTAAATACCGTGGCTTACTAGACGATAAAGGCTGGATACATCGCTACTTAAGATGCTACCAAAGAGGCAGTCTGGGTGTATATTAGTTCATGAGATGAACTTCGTTCCTCCCATTGTGTGACAATGGAGTTTGTGGCTTATGCCAAGGTACGCCCGTCCCATCAGTGATCCAGACATATTCTAAGGCAGTGTCACCTGATCATGGAGATGGTTGATCTCCAGGGTGATCGAGGTTAGGAGAGTAGACTCAGAGGACAACACGGCGGATCCACCCACAAAGGCCTTTTCCCAGAGAGAGACTTTTATGGGATGGTTGAGTATGAGATACTGCAACCACTGCTATCAGATGGCCCTAGTGCAAGTGGGAGATTGTTAGTTATATGTATGCCCTAGAGGCCATTACTGTACATAGGATGTATATTGTAGTGGATGCTGGGACATATATAGGGAGGACTTTCTTGCTTGACATGATAGTATGCTATCTGGTTACTCTTTACCTTAACGTGTATACTGATTGTCTCTCTGTTACATGTTGGTAAAGCCCTTAGGATGTGTACTTGATTACCTGGACTATGATGCGGATCATACTAGTGGGGACATGGTAGTCCATAAGTACATCCTTCAAGGTCCCTAGTCATAGGTATATCGAGACGGGGCATCGATATACCAGAGTAGACTAGCGCATACCTTCTTGACCCATACAGATGGGCGATGGATGATCCCATATCCATTGGTGTTTGACATCGGAGATGATATACGGGTGCTCAGTGGAGACTGGGTACACTGGACGGACTCGCCGAGAACTCCCAGATGGTATTATACCTTACGTCAGATGGCAGTTCTCTGGTGACACTGGTACAGAGTAGTCTGTTGACCCGAGATCGTCATAGAGTCTTGTGTGGTTCCCACTGTGCTTTGACTTCCACCTTACCACGTCTAAGAGGGCGTGCAAAACGGTGGTTTTTGGGTACAGTCCCGAATCACATGGAAGCAATGAGCGATAGGAGGGGATTCGTCTCTCCCGGTATAGAGAGTTGTTGTTGCGCTGTGTTCGATTGACTATAACTGGAAATCCCTGGCCAGGGTTGCTGAGATTTACCGGTAAGTGTTACCAGCAGTTTCTCGAATAGTTATAGACCTCGTATCGACACGACTTATCAAGCTATTGGGGTCTGACGTTTACCACCCTTAGGCGAGATATGCGATATATCAGACGATCAGACCGGACTGTACGGTAAGTGTTACTGGTTGGATTCACAGGAGTGTGAGCGGGCTTGCTCGTCGATCTTCTGATCGCTCAATACCCGGGTGGCCGTTACGTTTAGCAGACCGCTTGCGGCTTGTGGGTGCTTGATATGATCATCACCTACTGCCGGCGTATTGACGAGTCTTTAGAGTCCTACACAGAGGTTTCCTGGCTCAAGCGAAACGAAATAAGAGCGCATATGAGATATGTGCGGGACGGAGAATAATACCAGTATGTGATACTGTATTCGATTCTCGCGATTTGTGACATTGATCGGTTATATGCGATATAGCCGGGTTATCGGATCAAGTGTTGATTCGATAAGTTGTTGCTGTTGACATTAGTCAGTTATATGCGATATGACCAGATCATTAAATCAAATGTTGATTTAATGATTTAATGCATAATTATATATTTGATATATTACTTTGCATTAACTAGTATCGGTTCACTTTAAAAGGATTTTCTCATTTGATTGTATCATATTTGATGATATATGATTGCTAGGGTTTGTGTAAAGAATTAAACCTTGGTGAAATAAATGGTTAGGGTTTTTATTTGATTATTCATTCTTTTATCTATTTATTTTTGGATTAAAAGAAATGAGAAATGAAAAGATAATGGTTGCTTTCATTCATGATGCTTCTTGAAGCTTCATGCAACTTTGACCGAAGTGACCATTTTGTCTTCATTTCCAAAACCCTAACCATTCATCTAACCTTAGTTAATTCTCTACATCTAACAATGGTTTAAATTATGATAAGAATGATTTTTATTATTCTTTTGAATAACTTATCATAATATTCATCTTCTTCTTCTTCTTCTCCTTCAAGAAGAAAATCAAGTTTCCATCAACGGTGATTGATGAAAAAGAGTGAGAAATCCAAATCTAAAGTGAACCCACCTCCTATTTCTTCATCCTCTGCCTCTTGCCAAGTAGTATAGGGTGTTTTCTTTACAAGTTTTCATGGCTTGGTGAAGGTGGAGCTTGATCTTGTGATGCCTCGACGTAGATCATCTTCGGCATCGTCGTCGATGACCTAGCCCGCTTTTTCTCCGATGAAGCCGACGCTAGAGCCCGGGATCTGATGATCGCAGCGAGGAGACATCATCACGGAGCTATAGAGGTGGAGCACCGGATCTACAAAGGTTGTATTTTCATTAACTCATAGTTAAATTGTTAACTTGTTATCGATTTTGCCTAAAATTCTAGTTAACGATCCGTATTAGGGTTTCTCGACACTTGTAAAATTTGAAATTAGCATGGTTGATGCCTTGTGAGACCTCCTTAGTGTGCCTAGGAACCCTTCAAATACTAGTTAATGCAAAGTAATATATCAAATATATAATTATACATTAAATCATTAAATCAACACTTGATTCAATGATCCGGTCATGTCGCACATAACCGACTAGTATCCAATATATCGTCTTATCGAATCAATCTTCGATTCGATAACTAGGTTCTATCGCATATAACCAATCGAAACATTCATCGCGAGAATGAAATACAGTATCACATACACGCATTATTCTCGGTCCCGCACATATCTCATATGCGCTCCTATTTCGTTTCGCTTGAGCCAGGAAACCTCTGTGTAGGACTCTAAAGACTCGTCAATACGCCGGCAGCAGATAATGATCATATCAAGAACTCACAAGCCGCAAGCGGTCTGCTAAACGTAATGGCCATCCGGGTATTGAGCGATCAGAAGATCGACGAGCAAGCCCGCTCACACTTCTGTGAATCCAACCAGTAACACTTACCGTACAGTCCGGTCTGTTCGTCTGATATGTCGCATATCAAGTCTAGGGGTGGTAAACGTCAGACCCCAATAACCAATAAGTCGTGCCGATATGAGGCTCATAACGGGTCGAGAAACTACTGGTAACACTTACCAGCAAAACTCTGATCAGCCCTGGCCAGGGACTTCCCTGTTACGGCCAATCGAGCATAGCGCAACATCAACCCCCAATACCGGGAGAGACGAAACCCCTCCTATCGCTCATTGCCTCCATGTGACTCGGGACTTTACCCAAAAACCACCGTTTTGCATGCCCTCATGGACGTGGTAAGGTGGAGATCAAAGCACAGTGGGAATCACACAAGACTCTATGACGATCTCGGGTCTACAGACTAACCTGCACAAGTGTCACCTGAGAACTGCCATCTGACGTGAGGTATAATATCATATGGGAGTTCTCGGCGAGTCCGTCCAGTGTACCCAGTCTCCACTGAGCACCCGTATACCATCTCTGATGTCAAACACCAATGGATATGGGATCATCCATCGCCCATCTTATGGGTCGAGAAGCATATACGCTAGTCTACACTGGTATATCGATGCCCCGTCTCGATACACCCACGACTAGGGACCTTGAAGGAAGTACGTATGGACTACCATGTCCCCACTAGTATGATATGCATCATAGTCCAGGTAGTCAAGTACACATCTTAAGGGCTTTATCAACATGTAACTATAAGACAGTTTAAAGAGACAAGTGTACATGTTAAGATAAAGAGCAACCAGATAGCATACTATCATATCGAGCAAGAAAGTCATCTCTATATATGTCCAAGCATCCAATATAATATACATCATCTGTACAATACTGGCCTCTAGGGCATACATACAACTAACAATCTCCCACTTGCACTAGGGCCAGCTGTAGTATCGCATACCGAGCATCCCGAAGAGTCTCTCAAACTGTATATGGGGAATGGCCTTCGTGAGTGGATCCGCCGTGTTGTTCTTCGTGTCAACCCTCCAGACCTCGATCTCCCGGCGATCAACAATCTCCCGGATCAGGTGATACCGCCTCAGAATATGCCTGGTTCACTGATGGGACCTGGGTTCCTTGGCCAAAGCCACTGCTCTATTGTTATCGCAATACAAAGGTATTGAATGCTCAATGGATGGAACCACACCAAGTTCAGTAATGAACTTCTTGATCCAGACAGCTTCTTTGGCAGCATCGTTGGCAGCGATGTATTCAGCCTCCATCGTTGAGTCTGCCACGGTTTCCTTCTTGGAACTCTTCCAGCTAACCGCCCCTCCGTAAAGGGTAAAGACAAATCCCGACTGCGACTTAGAGTCGTCCTTATCACTCTGGAAGCTCGAATCGGTAAAGGACTCCACTTGGAGTTCTCCGTTACCATACACCAAGAGCATCTCTTTAGGCCTTCGTAAGTACTTGAGATTGCTCTTCACAGCTGTCTAGTGACTCTCTCCAGGATCAGCTTGATACCTGCTCACTACACTTAGTGAGTATGCAACATCGGGTCTGGTACATAGCATCGCGTACATGATAGAGCCTACAGCCGAAGCATAGGGTATCCCTTGCATGCGAGCTCTCTCCAAATCAGTCTTGGGAGACATCTCTTTGGAGAGGGTGACTCCAGAGATCGTGGGCAAGTTCCCACGCTTGGATTCTTCCATACTAAACCTCTTTAGTATGGTGTCAATGTACCTGGATTGGAACAATCCCAATATCCGTTTGGATCTATCTCTATAGATCCTAATTCCCAATATGCAGGAGGCATCACCAAGATCTTTCATTGAGAATCTTTGTGACAAGAAGAGCTTGACCGATTGCAGCATATGAATATCATTTCCTATCAAGAGTATGTCGTCCACGTACAATACGAGGAAGACAACCTTACTCTCTGCTACCTTCTTGTAGATACAAGGTTCATCTGGATTTTTGACGAAATCAAACTCTTTGATAACGACGTCAAAGCAGATGTTCCAACTCCGCGATGCTTGCTTTAATCGATAAATGGATTTAAGCAGATTGCACACCTTCCCGCTGCTCCCACTGTCTACGAAGACCTCTGGCTGAGTCATGTACACGCACTCTTCTAAGTCACCGTTTAGAAAGGCGGTCTTAACATCCATTTGCCAGATTTCGTAGTCATGATATGCAGCGATGGAAAGCATGATGCGGATGGATTTAAGCATAGCCACTGGAGAAAAGGTTTCGTCATAGTCCATACCTGGTCTTTGACGAAAACCCTTTGCAACAGGTCTAGCTTTGAAAGTCTCCACCTTCCCATCTACACCAAGTTTTTTCTTGAAGATCCACTTGCTCCCGATGGGTTTTACCCCTTCAGGAGCAACTTCCAAAGTCCATACTTTGTTGGTGTACATGGATTCCATCTCGGACCGCATAGCATCCAGCCATTTCAGTGAGTCCCTACTCGTGATGGCCTGCTCGAAGCTAGTTGGGTCATCATCCTCCATGATGCAATCCTCGCTCCCACCATCCATGAGAAAACCGTAGTATCTCTCAGGTTGGCGAGGAACCCTACTAGATCGGCGGAGTGGCTGGAGTTCATTGGGAGCCACTGAATCTTCTGGTTCCACTAAATCTTCAGTTACGGTTTGTGTATCTGGAACCTCTTCCAGCTCTACCACTTTGCCACTAATTTCTTTTTCAAGAAATTCCTTTTCTAAAAAGGTGGCATGTTGAGCAACAAACACTTTTTGTTCCTCACTGTGGTAGAAAAAATACCCATATGAGTTCTTTGGATATCCCACAAACTTGCAAAGAACTGACCGTGCCTCGAGCTTGTCCGGATTTTGTCTTTTGACATAGGCTGGACAACCCCATATCTTAACTCGTTTAAGATATGGCCTCTTCCCACTCCATATCTCATATGGTGTGGTAGGTACAGATTTAGATGGAACTTGATTCAATAGGTATGCTGCTGTCTCCAGCGCATGTCCCCAGAAGGAAATAGGTAACTCAGCTGTGCTCATCATAGAGCGCACCATATCTAATAGGGTGCGGTTCCTCCGTTCTGATACACCGTTGTGCTGTGGTGTATATGGAGGAGTCAGCTGAGAGAGAATCCCATTCTCTTTTAGGAAGTCCAGGAATTCATTGCTCAAGTATTCACCTCCTCGATCAGATCGAAGGATTTTAATACTTTTTCCAGTTTGGTTTTCAACTTCTTGTTTATATTGTTTAAATTTCTCAAAAACTTCTGATTTGTGTTTCATCAGGAACACATATCCGATTCTAGAGAGATCGTCAGTGAATGTAATGAAGTATGAAGAACCATCCCTGGCATGTGTAGACATGGGACCGCATACATCACTATGTATCAGTCCCAAGAGTTCGGTAACTCTCTCTCCGTGTCCCGTAAACGGAGTTTTGGTCATCTTACCTTTGAGACATGACTGGCAAGTGTCATAAGATGAAAATTCGAACGGTTTCAAATATCCATCCTTATGTAACTTAGCCAGTCGTGTCGCATTGATGTGACCCAGTCTACAATGCCACAAGAAGGATTCGTTCAGTTCAGAACTCTTCCTCTTGTGTGTGTTTGTTATGCTCAGAACTGTTGATTGATTTAGAACATAAATGCCATTGCACAACGTGCCTGATCCAACCAACTTTTGGTTACGGAAAATGTTCATAACATTATCCTGTAATACAAAATTACATCCCTCTTTACTCAACAAAGAAACCGATATAATGTTGCATATCAGGTTCGACATGTAATAGCATTCGTTTAGAACCAATGTATTACCAGTTGGTAATGCAAGGTGATATTCCCCGACAGTCTTAGCTGCAACAATTGCACCATTTCCAACTCTAATGTCTTTATCACCTTCTCCAAGTTCTCTACCTTTCCTGAGCCCATGTAACTGATTACATATATGGGATCCTGACCCGGTATCTAATACCCAGGACGTAGAGAAAATGGAGAAACAGTTCTCTGTAACGAACACACCCGAAGAAAATGCATCATCATGTACTTTTTTCATTCGGGTGGCTTAGGAATCCTGGTATTCCCCTATGTCCTATTCATTCCTATAACTCTTATAAGAAAGAACGGAACCAACGTTCCCCAGCACAGTAAAACATGCGGGTTCAGTCAATACATCCATATTATTATCTTTATTAGGGCATGACATGGTCGCTACCTGGAGAGAGAGAGAAGAAAACACTTTAGCGTATGCTCTTGCAAGATCAGATTGGTTATTATCTTATCTAATCAGGATGGCTCCCACTGGTTTTTATCAAATCTTCTTTCAAACCCTAAAAGGAAAGACTAGCCGGGATTAATTACACCCTACAACTTCGCCAATCTTTCAGCCAGGCCAGTGTCGGTACTTTGAGGGAGGTTCCCCGTGCTTTCGCACGGACCTAATTAAAGTAAACCTCGTTTTCCCAGAGGCGTAACCCCGTTGACACCTTTCTAGACACCTACTTGATCGGCTAATTGTAATGTGTAAAACTCTCCCAGGAGTAACTCTTACTCGCAGTGGGTATCGGGATCCAACTATCTCATAGAAGGTATGCAATCTCATTGCAAATTTCAACACTTGAAATTCCCGATAATGCTTTTGCCCCAAACGATCTATGACCTTGACAAGGTCAACAAACCATAGACCGTAAGTCAAGTTCAACCCGTCATTTCTTGATTGAATCAAACCCACCCGCGCGACCCTTGACAAGGTCAACAAGGCCATACGACTACCCTAATCCAATCTGCATCATATGCATAAACAGATAAATACTGGTCAGCTACCGCACACTGCGCCTTGACAAGGTCAACAAACGCAGCACGAATACTAAACAGGACTTATCTGAAATGACGAAGGGCTACGACAGGTTTTTCTGAAAACCTATTGCGTAATGAACTTGATATCGTTGTAGAATCAAACGAAGTTTTGAAATGGAATGATTTTGAGGCTTTTCTAGTTTTGCTAAAGGGGTCACTCCCGGTGAAGGGATCGTCGGCCCTTTCCTCGTCGAATGAGGTGCGGGATATATCATATATATCGCTGTGCAAAGCAAAACTTCAAAAGAAATCAAAAAGTAAACCGAGTGTGTAGCATCTGCCAGTTATTGCAAAAGGGGTCACTCCCGGTGAAGGGATCTCGGCCCTTTCCTCATCGAATAAGGTGCAGGGTATATCATATATACCGCTATGCAAAGCAAAACTGTAGCTACCCTTTTTGTTTAAAATTTGATTCTACAACATCTTTTAAGTTTCTTTTCTTTCATTAATCACATTAATGAAGTCCCATCATTTAAGTTACTTAAACATCACAGATAAATACGACGTACACTTATGCCATCCGCATTGGCCACGATGTCCCCTCGTGCACCGTTAGGTTAGGTAACTAACGACAGAGCAGGGCAGGGCTAGTGCGGGTGCAAAACATAAGCAACGTCTATATAATATATCATATATACTATATACTGTATCCATCATAACATATCAAATGATCACATCACTGATATCGCAGCAGAAAATATCATATGAAATATTGGATATACTAGGACGTCCGTGTTTTTAATACGAGCCAGTATAAAATACGGATTCCACGGTCGTGATGAATAGCCAATCCCACACCCCTAGACCCCTACGAGAGCGGCAAGCAACCCTACCAATTCTATGGTTAGGAGACCCGGACTCGACTCCTCGAGATGGTCTCCCACTGGACCCTAGAACCCGGTTACTTGTGCTCCCCACCTTGGGTCTATCCTAGTGCGGAAAAGTAAATAATATACAAAGGGTGACATCTTCCGCAATCTGGAAGTGCCTCAATAAAAGAATATTACATACAAGTTTTTACATGAATGAAAATGAAAAACACTCATCTCACATAAAAAAAACCCGGCTATTCAAACACGACGATCCAATATAACATATCCAGCAACACATAACATCATATGTCATCAACGTAAGTAAATATGCACATCCCAATTGTCGTTGACATATAGCAACGAAACCGGCGATATCACATATTACACTTACGGTCACAGAAAAGAAAGTGTAAAACTACAACAGTTGGAATCCGCAACCTCTTTAGACATCGCATGCCTAATCAAATGAAATACTTAGACATCACATGCCTAACAATTATAAACCCCGCATTTTAGTCTCATTATCGAAAACTCTTTTTAATATCAAGTGAGACTAAACCGCTAGATTTATAACATTCATTTAGTTATCTCATAACTGTTTGTGAATTCCAATTATTGTATCCCATTCCGGATAAATAGAAAATATTAAACTTTCCGATCGAACATTCGAACACCCAAGTTTTCCCGAAACCGTTCAACACATGAAATAGGTTCAAAGACATTCACTTTATGCCTCAGTACCAACGGTCCAGCCGTAGAAGGGTCAAGCCAACGCCTCACATGTGGCACGCCGTACTGCCCCAAACCCTAAGGTTCAAAGGGCAGTTCAAGACGGTCACATAATCGAGTTAAGGTTTGTTGTCTTCTAGAGGGACCATCGCGTTACTTGCACTACTTAGACCGTCATTAAACTACGGAAAAGTCCAACAATTGGAAATTTCCCGGCAGGGGAAAGATTGGGTATTTACATCCGGTCGAACCTTTTAACATATTCTAAATATCCGGAAAACACATAGACAAAGTTTGAAATTTCCGATCGAATCATCGAAGCTCCAAAACACCCAAGAAAACTCAACTCTTGAGTGAAAATTAAAAATTCCCAGAAAACTCAGAACCTTAAAACATGAATTACTGTGCAAAAATTGAAGGCAACTCTCATCATTTGGCCGCGGAACCGCCGCAGAAGCCAGGCTTCTGACGCGGTTCCGCCGCGCATTGGACATATCATGAGGTAATTTTTGCACCGTAATTCTTAGAATTCCCTGCTGAATTTTTTAAGCATTTTTAATCTGGAAAAAACCCAGTTTTTGAAAAAAGTCCAGAGAGCAATTTGGGTTAGGGTTTCAATGTTCGTTCGGATTTCAAACGTCGCCTACTCTACGCCTAAGGCTCTAGCTAGGCTCTGATACCACTGTAGGGTTTCTAGGAACATACTTGAGGTCTCAAAAGGCATCAACCATGCCAATTTGAAATTTTACAAGTGCCGAGAAACCCTAATACGGATTCGTTGACTAGAGTTTAGGCGAAAAGTGAAACTAGTTAACATTTTAACTAAAAGAAAGAGGCTACAACCTTTGTAGATCCGGTTCTCCACTTCCTTAGCTCTACGTAGACGTCCTCTTGTTGTCCATATTGGATCCCGGACTCTAGCATCGGCTTCATCGGAGAAATGGGCGGGCTAGGTCGTCGGCTTTGATGCCGAAGATGATTTACGTCGAGGCAACACAAGATCAAGCTCCAACTTCACCAAGCAATGAAACTTGTGAAGAAAACACCCTATACTACTTGGCAAGAGGTAGAGGATGAAGAAATAGGAGGTGGGTTCACTTTGGAATTGGTTTTCTCACTCTTTTACTCAAGATGCCATTAATGGATTCAAGCTTTCTTCTTGATCAAGAGGAAGAAGATGAAGATAGTATATGATAACTGTTAGATTAAAAATGAAAATAATATGAATACTTATCATATACTAACCATGGTCAAGTGTAGAGAGTAAACTAGGGTTAGGTGAATGGTTAGGTTAAGAGAAGAAAACAAAAATGGTCAAGGTTTCAACCCTTCATGAAGCTTCATGAAAGAAACAAGAAAAGCCACCATTTCCATTTTCTTTTCCAAAAACAATAATCAAAATAAATAAATGAATAAGTAAACAAAACCCTAACCATTCATATAACCATGGTTTAATCTTTACACAAACTCAAGTTAACATGTATCATCAAACATGATACAATCAAGTGCATACAAAAAATATATCACATATACAATGTGCACATCAAGTGAGAAAATCCTTTTAAAATGAACCAATACTAGTTAATGCAAAGTAATATATCAAATATATAATTATACATTAAATCATTAAATCAACACTTGATTCAATGATCCGGTCATGTCGCACATAACCGACTAGTATCCAATGTATCGTCTTATCGAATCAATCTTCGATTCGATAACTAGGTTATATCGCATACAACCAATCGAAACATTCATCGCGAGAATGAAATACGGTATCACATACATGCATTATTCTCGGTCCCGCACATATCTCATATGCGGTCCTATTTCGTTTCGCTTGAGCCAGGAAACCTCTGTGTAGGACTCTAAAGACTCGTCAATACGCCGGCAGCAGATGATGATCATATCAAGCACCCACAAGCCGCAAGCGGTCTGCTAAACGTAACGGCCATCCGGGTATTGAGCGATCAGAAGATCGACGAGCAAGCCCGCTCACACTCCTGTGAATCCAACCAGTAACACTTACCGTACAGTCCGGTCTGTTCGTCTGATATGTCGCATATCAAGTCTAGGGGTGGTAAACGTCAGACCCCAATAACCGATAAGTCGTGCCGATGTGAGGCTCATAACGGGTCGAGAAACTACTGGTAACACTTACCATCAAAACTCTGATCAGCCCTGGCCATGGACTTCCCTGTTACGGCCAATCGAGCACAGCGCAACATCAACCCCCAATACCGGGAGAGACGAAACCCCTCCTATTGCTCATTGCCTCCATGTGACTCGGGACTGTACCCAAAAACCACCGTTTTGCACGCCCTCATGGACGTGGAAAGGTGGAGATCAAAGCACAGTGGGAATCACACAAGACTCTATGACGATCTCGGGTCTACAGACTAACCTGCACAAGTGTCACCTGAGAACTGCCATCTGACGTGAGGTATAATATCATCTGGGAGTTCTCGGCGAGTCCGTCCAGTGTACCCAGTCTCCACTGAGCACCCGTATACCATCTCTGATGTCAAACACCAATGGATATGGGATCATCCATCGCCCATCTCATGGGTCGAGAAGCATATACGCTAGTCTACACTGGTATATCGATGCCCCGTCTCGATACACCCACGACTAGGGACCTTGAAGGATGTACCTATGGACTACCATGTCCCCACTAGTATGATCTGCATCATAGTCCAGGTAGTCAAGTACACATCCTAAGGGCTTTACCAACATGTAACTATAAGACAGTTTAAAGAGACAAGTGTACATGTTAAGATAATGAGCAACCAGATAGCATACTATCATATCGAGCAAGAAAGTCATCTCTATATATGTCCAAGCATCCAATATAATATATATCATCTGCACAATACTGGCCTCTAGGGCATACATACAACTAACAATGACCAAAATGTCGCACGAATCACCCATAGGTCAAAACCTATGGTCTACATCTTGCAATTCAACCAAATACCAATCGATATAGACGTACAAACGACAAATAATCGAATACAATACCAAATATCAAAAGTTAAATCCATAACATCATGAAACACATGGCAGTAACCCAGAAAAGTGGACCCAGATTTCTGTTCAGGTCAAAAATAGGTAAGCAAACAAGTTTAGGGTGTAGTATAGGGAGTGTGTGACCTACTGAAGCAACTTAGGCACCTAACACACTAGGGTGGCCGGCCACACAAGCCCAAAATCCGGTGAGGCCGGTTTTCTAGGGGAATTAGGGTCTCGTTTTGCTACAGTGGGTTCCTCGGGTCAATTCTAGCGTACTGGGGTTGTTTGCTTATCTCGTAAAATTCCCGGGTCATGCCAGATTTCCCTGCACACTCAATTTCCTCACAAATCGACATGGAAAGTTTCTGTTCTCAGTAAACATGGTTTCTTTCAAATAGATCTTGGTTTCTAACCTCATAAGGGGGGTTTAAGGTCATCTCTAAGGTCCAATTGTACTAATACCACTCAAAATCCCACATAACCTCTTCTAGAAATCTTCCAAGTTCACTAAACCGCACTAAATCACAACTAAACACGTATGGATACTAAAGTGAATGAAAAACTACACAAATGGTGAAGGGATTACCTCATTTGGAACTCATGAATCCCCTTAGATTATCAAAATCCAGTTTTTCTTGGTTCCCCATGCTTGTGTGTACATTTTTTGTGAAGTGGAGATGGGGTTTTGAGTTTGTTTTGGGGGTGTTTTGAAGTTTGAAGTGGAGGAGGGAGATGGGTATGCCATGGTGAAGAGGGAGAGAAAAAGAGATGATGAAGATGAGGAGAAGAGAAGAAATGGCCAAGATCTAGGGTTGACCCCTCACACTTTCTCTCTCTCAAGCATGCTTTGTCTCATGTCATGATTGTGTCCCCTCTCTCATCATTTCCTTTCTTTTACCTTTTCTTTTCTTTTCTAAAGTCAACCACCATGCATGATAAATGAAGAAAAGACCATGATAGAAAAATGTAACAAGTGTAAAAATGATATGGTGCATGTCATGTGCACAAAACACGCTTAATGCGCGATTAGCGATATTTAATCGCGATTAGCGTTAAAAGTGCATAAAAATCCTGAAAATTCATAATTCCCCTAAATCACATAAAACACGCTCATTTCAGTAATTTCCAGAATTTTCCAAATTTTTTCTAATTTATCGGTATTTAATTATACCGCCCTATTAAAATATTCATTATATTTACTATTTAATTATAAAAATTCCCAAAAATAATATTTTATTTTTCTGAAATGTTACAATAATGAGACAGCCCCCTTCTCTCTCTCTCAATTATTCTCACTCTTTCTCTCCAAGCATGCTTATTCTCATCATTGTGTCCCCTCTCTCTCTCCAAATCATCATTACACCTTTTTCCCTTTCTTTTCTCACCAAAAACACATACACCCAAATAAAACAGCACAAATGAAATAACATGTAACATGTCATGGTGCACTAACCATGAAAAAATGTAGAAACACAGATTTGGCTTAATCGCGATTAGCAGTGCACTAATCGGGTTTTTATCCAAATTGCATATAATAAATTTATAAAATCCCAAATCCTTTAAATATATTTTTAAATGAATAAATCATTTTAATTTCTATTTATTTCACAATTATTGGTATATATTTATACCCTTTTTCGAAAACCCCAATTTCGCAAATCGGGTAGTTTTCGGGAAATATATTATTTTAATATTAAATTCGAAAAATAATATTTTATATTTTCTGAAATGTTACAATCTTCCCCCCTTAAAGAAATTCGGTCCCCGAATTTAAATTTAAATCCCCAAAATCTAAAACATTTCAATAATCAGATCAAATCAACGGGGCTCCAAAATCTCGGAAGACGCAGAAACAACACAGCGGGTCAAGTGCGCATGAAAACGAGTACAAAACCCAAAATCGAACTCCGTCAAGCGTCAAGCAAATAATCGAATTTGCACGCATATCCTCGGAGTTACAATAGAGATACAGATCTCGAAATTCACTGCTGAAATCCAATATACACTAGTCAAATACTATAATACGTGTATAGTACGCATCTTTGGAAAACTTTCAAGAACTAATTAAAACTCATGCAAAAACCTATTCTAAATCGCCGCGTGAATGCGTAACTCAGGGCATAAGTGAAGGACGCTCATTTTAAAATAATAATATATTTCCATTTATGTTTTCCTAAATACACGTTACGTCGTTTTTCAAAATATCCCAAAAGGTTTTTCCTTTATAAACGTTTGTGTCGCTCACGGACACGTAGGAAATAGCGAGAATATAGCTCTTTTTCAAAAACCTCTTGGTAAACTTTTAATGCATGCAAAGTACTCAGGTACTGTCCTCAGATCAGTCCTGTTTGGCCACTATATAACATAGTGCCCTTCATGAAAACAATGTGCTCAAAAGCAAAAATCAGCCTAAAAAGGCGTATCTAACCATCACGTGTGTCTGGTGCGCACGAAAATCAAATCCAAATACACGTGCCACAACATGCACAAAAGCGAAAACTAAGTGCAACGGGTGTGCATGAAAGCATCTGTCCAGTGCGACGGGTGTGCACGACAATATCAAGCGCCTAATATGAGCAAAAATCCAACCCAAACGCGTCAGTCCATATAGATGCCCAGTGCGGTAAAGCGAAAAAAACATAAATCTGGTAACAAAAATGCTCAAGGACATAAATCGGGTGCAACCAAGGTACGGAATGTAAATCTAATGCAACCCATGCACGAAATACCGTTATGGTCCAACCAACGCACAAAATGTAAACCCAGTGCAACAAACGCACGAAATATAAATCCAGTGCAACAAATGCACGAAATATAAATCTGGTACAACAAATGTATGAAACCAAAATCCAGTGCAAAAAATGCACGAAATATAAATCTGGTGCGACAAACGCACGAAACGAAAATCTAGTGCAACAAATGCACGGAACGCAATTCCGGTGCATCCTGTGCACGAAATACAAATTTGGTGCATCCAGTGCACGAAATACAAGTACGGTGCATCCTGTGCAAAAATACAAATCCAGTACATCTAGTGCACGAAATACAAATATGGTGCATCCTGTGCACAAAATACAAATCCAGTGCATCCAGTGCACGAAATACAAATACAGTGTATCATGTGCACAAAATACAAATCCAGTGCATCAAGTGCACGAAATACAAATCCGGTGCATCAAGTACACAAAATACCAATCAATAACTCGAATGCGTAAATAGCAACACCGAAAGTACCAAGGTGTATAAAATCATAAACATGTGCAACTGCGTGCACAAAACACGTATCAATGCACTGCAAGCACATATAAGCTATACCGAGTGCAAAATCAAATCGAGTGCGTACCACACGCATAAAATCAAATCAACTGTTTGAAATCCACGAAATCTTAAACATGTGCAGCCAAGGCACAAAATCAATATCAAGTGCAATAGATATGCACAAATCGTAAATGCCCAGTAGGTGCAGCCATGGTGCACGAAAACAATATCATGAAACTCATCATCAAAACTCAAATCCAAGCGATATAAGCGTGATACTCAGATCACAAGGCAAATCGCAATAAATGACATTGAGGTACACCACCTACAATGTCGAAGAATAAACCGGTGCGCCTAAAACCGGCAGAACAAGAACATCCGCTTGCCTCCTGCTCACGGTCTGGCGTCTTCTGTCTCTGGTTCCTCATCTTCTCAGTGGATTTACCAATCCCGCAATCTATCGGCTCATCGGCCCTGTCGGGTGTGCTAACGGAAACGATTCTGCTCTGGTACTTCTCTGGTCATCTCTCGGCCAATCATCACGACCACTCGTAAAGCAGCACGTCACTAGCATCGGCCTCTGGCTCTTTGAATACACGTGACACAACTGATCCTGGGTGCAAATCTCATTGCAGTAGCATCCTGGAAGGAATCCTACTCAAGGTCTCTTCCGATCCCTCCTATGCAGAATTGTACGGAGGCTGGTACTCTTACATAATCTGTTCTCGTCTTCTGGACATCTGCGTTTTCAACACAACATTTCCTCGGAAACTGGCCGCATCCCAACGCCTCTGTATATATATCGGATCTCTCATCTCGACGGGGAGTAACAACAGCTCGTCAGCATCTTGCACGAATCTCTGGTTCCACTCGTTTGTATCAACGTCCACCTTGACGTCACGCCATGCTATCTGCGCACTGGAACCGTTCTCGGCCACGGTAAATCCGAAGTCTATCACACGGACTCAAAGTCATAACTCAGTAATTTCATCACTCTGTAGAGGATACCTGGCCGAACCCGTCCTCGGGAACTCGTCCTAACCATCGGAGGAAATCTCAATACTCGTCCGTCCTCGATCAACTAACAACGCATCTGGGTGAGTCCTCTATCCGAAGATGATCAGCTTGCTGATCTCTTATCACATCATATCTGGACGACGTCAAACTTTTCGATCGAGTCATCAAGGTCCCAAAATTTCCCGAAATCTCAACACCTGAGCACGGTCTAAAAATATTTGTACATGTCGCAGTACCTCTGGACCAACCGTAGAAAGGAAAACCTAAGCCTCACTGATGGCACCGCTAAACTGCCGCAAACCCTAAGGTTCAAAAGCGGTTCTATGGTCATCATGTCGAGTTAGGGTTTCATTCTTCTAGAGGGTCCACAGAATCACTTGCATGTTCCTCCGAACACTTTAAACTGGGAAAAATGGGTTCCTGACATTCGTTCGAACTTTTTAACTTCGCCTATACAACATGTGAATATCCTTCGTCCGCATGCTAAAAAATACTTCAACACTCCAGGAAAGACGATACATCAACGGTCATCTCTGGATCGGTCTTCTCTAGATCTGAGTAAGACACTCCACACTGGAAATCTTGAACTCAACTAGGCCTGCGTCGGGGCATCAATCTGACGAATCACCTTCGTCTCTCAAAATCGGGGTAGACTAGCTATCATCCATCGCATCTCTGCCTGGAAGCTCCATCGATCTCAGCTCGTAAGCCCTGGAAACGACATCCTATCAATCTCAGCAGCAGCTGGGTCATCTGTCTGCATGGTAGACGGCATCACTATCTCTGAGGTATGCTGTATATCAACAGTCCTCTCACAACTGGCAGCCTCTGTCAACGGCCCGATCATCCGGTGCAAAACCAAACACCCGCCTCAACAAGAGGTCACGACACAACACTACACCGAGACGTTCTCATGTCACCAGAAAACAAAATGGTCGGTCCTTGTCTATGACGAGCTCGCCCTGACCGCAACACTGGCAGCAACTCAATCCGTGCTCAATCCATGGTGATAGGAACCTCAGTCGAGTATCGAAGAGAGCAGATCAACGGCAAGAAAGGAAACGATAGATCCAGAATGGATACATGATCATAAGAAGGAACAACATCAATGAGAGTATGATCATGAAATCAAATAGAATCGAGGATCTCAAGTAGATGCATAATCATGGGTACGAAGAGAATCACTGATCTCAAATTATGTACATCCTAAGGTTTCTTAAATGGAGTATCGTATCGTAAATATGCCGCGGAATATACGTACGGTACGTCACTCTACTCAAGCTACCTACTCCATCAATCAGGGTTAGCCTATGAAATGAAAGTTCGGGTCTAATACCCTCCCCGTTCAAGTCTATGTTCTGTAAGGTCAAGCCTAGGTTCCGAAATACATACCCGCCCTAGACTCCACATAGTCAAACATAGACTCGAACAAGGTTAAACCTAGCGCTCTGATACCAACTTTTTCATGACCCGAAATATTAGCTCGTGACCAGCACTTGAACCATGCAACGTCTAAAGGCATAACGAAATTCAAGTAAGCTGAAACCCAGAAATCTAAACCTTTTTAAGAAAATAAAAGAGGTGATGTTTTCAAATAAAGGTATAATGAAATCAAGTTTTCTTAATGTTAGTTGTATGTATGCCCTAGATGCCAGTATTGTACAGATGATGTATATTATATTGGATGCTTGGACATATATAGAGAGGACTTTCTTGCTCGATATGATAGTATGCTATCCGGTTGCTCTTTATCATAACATGTATACTTGTCTCTTGATATTGTCATAAAGTTACATGTTGGTAAAGCCCTTAGGATGTGTACTTGACTACCTGGACTATGATGCGGATCATACTAGTGGGGACATGGTAGTCCATAAGTACATCCTTCAAGGTCCATAGTCGTGGATGTATCGAGACGGGGCATCGATATACCAGAGTAGACTAGCGTATACCTTCTCGACCCATATAGATGGGCGATGGATGATCCCATATCCATTGGTGTTTGACATCAGAGATGATATACGGGTGCTCAGTGGAGAGTGGGTATACTGGACAGACTCGCCGAGAACTCCCAGATGGTATTATACCTCACGTAAGATGGCAGTTCTCTGGTGACACTTGTGCAGGTTAGTCTGTAGACCCGAGAACCTCATAGAGTCTTGTGTGATTCCCACTGTGCTTTGATTTCCACCTTACCACGTCCAAGAGGGCATGCAAAACGGTGGTTTTTGGGTACAGTCCCGAGTCACATGGAGGCAATGAGCGATAGGAGGGGTTTCGTCTCTCCCGGTATTGGGGGTTGATGTTGCGCTGTGCTCGATTGGCCATAACAGGGAAGTCCCTGGCCAGGGCTGATTTAGAGATTTACTGGTAAGTGTTACCAGTAGTTTCTCAACCCGTTATGAGCCTCACATCGGCATGACTTATCGGTTGTTAGGGTCAGACGTTTACCACCCCCAGACTTGATATGCGACATATCAGACGAGGAGACCGGACTGTACGGGAAGTGTTACCGGCAGGCTTTTACAGGAGTTGGAGCGGGCCTGCTCGCTGATCTTCTGATCGCTCAATACCCCGGTGGCCGTTACGTCCAGCTATTACTGCTGACGGCTTGTGGGTGCTTGATGTGATCATCACCTACTACCTGCGTATTGACAAGTCATTAGAGTCCTATACAGAGCTTTTACTGGCTCAGGCAAAACGAAATAGCACCGCATATGTGATATGTGCGGGACCGAGAAAAATGCGAGTATGTGATACCGTATTCTATTCTTGCGACTTTTTGTATCGCGAGGTTATATGTGATATAGCCGGGTTATCGAATCAAGTGTTGATTCGATAAATCGATACAATGGATGTTAGTCGGTTATATGAGATATGACCAGATTATTAAGTCAAGTGTTGATTTAATAATTTAGTATATAATTGTATATTAGATATACTAGTTTACATTAACTAACACTTGTTCACTTAAGGATTTTTCTCATATGTGCACAACTTTAATATATATGTGATATATATTAAAATGTGTTTTCTTTTTGGATCATGGTTGATGATACACTTGACATGGGTGTGTAAGACATAGACCATTCTATTTATTATGGTAGGTTATAATTATTTAAGGTAATTACAAAATTAGTAGAATTTTGGAAAGAGCATGAAGCTTGTAGAAACTTGCTTTGCTTTGACAAAGTCCACTAGCTTTGTCTTTACTTTAGATTTTTGTTAACCTAACCATTTGGATTAGCCATGGTTATGTCTCTACATGAGTTAGTATATGATACTCAATCACCATGGTTAGCTCACTCACTTGATTATTATCTTCATGTTTTCTTTGGTTCATCTTCTTCTTCTTTGAGCAAAAGAAAAGCTAGCTAGGGTTTTCAAGAGAGAGTGAAACATTGTGAGAAAATAAATTCTAAAGTGAACCCACTTCCTATTTCTCCATCCTCTACTAGACTAGCACTTTAGTTTAGGGTGTTTGCTTCACTAATTCTCTTGTTAGTGAAGTAGAAGCTTGAGTTTATATTCCCTCGACGTAGATCTTCTTCGGCCTCGAAGACTTCAATCAAGGACGCTTCTTTCGCCTCGTGAAGCCATGCAAGAGCCCGGGAGAACCACGATCACAGCGAAGGGACTTCAACAAGGAGCTAATGAAGTTAAGGACCGATCTACAAAGGTTGTATTTCGTATTCACTTAGTCGTAATTGTCTTTTACTAGCATGTGAAACCCTAATTTTCTAGCAACGATCTTGTTTAGGGTTATTCGGCACGGCTAAAATTTTAAACGGGCATGGTTGATGCATTGTAGAACCTTATTAGAGTGCCTAGTAACCCTACAGTGGTATCAGGGCCTAGCTAGAGCATTAGGCGACGTGTATACGAAGTTAAAACTCCGAGCGAACCCCGAAACCTCAAAATCAACCCCTCTCTGGTCATTTTTTAAAACTGTGATATTTTCTGAATTAAAAATACCTAAAAAATACAGCAGGGAAATATAAGAATTGTAGTGAAAAACGAGCGCATATTCCGTACAAACCGCCGCGGAACCGCGGCCGTACCGCGCTTGGGCCGCGGATCCGCGGCAGTACAGAGGATTTATGCACTCATTTTTGCACTGTAATCTCTATTTCTGTGAGTTATATTTTCTGGGTATTTTTAAACTGACTCAAGTGTTGAGTGTTCTGGGGTTTATTTTGTATTCGTTGATTCGATCGGAAAATTTAATTTCGTTCTTTTTCTAAATAATTTAGAAAGTATTAAAATGTTCGAACGGATATCATTAACTCAATTTTTCCCGGCACGAATAACTTTCAAGTGTTGAATTTTTCTAGAGTTAAAATCTTTCGGAAAAACGTTCAAGTAACGTGATGGACCCTCTAGAAGACAACAAACCTTAACTCGATTATGTGACCGTCTTGAACTGCCTTTTGAACCTTAGGGCTTGGGGCAGTACGGCATGCCACATGTGAGGCGTTGGCTTGACCCTCTTACGGCTGGACCGTTGGTACTGTGACGTATTCTGGAATTTTTGAACTCCGCTCAAGTGTTGAGCTATTAAGGAAATCTTGGGTATTTGATTATTCGATCGGAAAGTTTAATACTGTCTATTTATCTGGAATGTGATACAATATGTGGAATTCATATAGTTAGGCATGAAATGCGAAATATGTGATATTTCGGATTTACGATGTCCAAAGAGATTGTGAATTCCAAATGTTGTAGTTTTACACTTTCTTTTCTGCTACTGTAAGTGTAATATGTGATATCGCCGGTTTCGTTGCTATATGTCAACAACAATTGGGATGCACATATTTACTTACGTTGATGACATGTGATGTTATGTGTTGCTGGATATGTTATATTGGATCGTCATGTTCTGAATAGCCGGTGGGGGTTTATGTGAGATGAGGGTTTTTTATTTACATTCATGTAAAATTAAATGTATGTAATATCCTTTTATTGGGGCACTTCCGGGATGAGGTTGATTTCACCATTTGAATATTATTTACTTTTCCGCACTAGGATAAACCCAAAGAGGAGAGCACAAGTAACCGGGTTCTAGAGTCCAGTGGGAGACCAACTCGAGGAGTCGAGTCCGGGTCTTATAACTCTAGAATTGGTAGGGTTGCTTGTCGCTCTCGTAGGGGTCTAGGGGTGTGGGTTTGGCTATTCATTGCGACCGTGGAATTCGTGTTTTATAGAGGCTCAAAATAAAACACGGACGTCCTAGTATATCCAATATTTTATATGTTTCTTCAGCTGTGATATCTGTGATGTGATCATTTGATATGTTGTGTTAGATACTGTATATAGTATATATGATATATTATATAGACGTTACTTATGTTTTACACCCGCGCTAGCACTGCCCCGCTCTGCCGTTTGTTACCTAACCTAACGGTGCACGAGGAGACATCGAGGCGAATGCGGATGGCATAAGTGTACGTCGTATTTATCTGTGATGTTTAGGTGACTTAAATGATGGGAATTCATTAATATGATTAATGAAAGAAAAGAAACCTAAAAGATGTTGTAGAATCAAATTTTTAAAAGGGTAGCTACAGCTTTGCTTTGCATAGTGATATATATGATATATCATGTACCTTATTCGATAAGGAAAGAGCCGAGATCTCTTCACCGGGAGTGACCTCTTTAGCAAAACTGGCAGATGCTACAACTCTCGGTTTGTCTTTTGATTGCTTTTGGAGTTTTGCTTTGCATAGTGATATATATGATATGTCCTGCACTTTATTCGATGAGGAAAGAGCCGAGATCCCTTCATCGGGAGTGACTTCTTTAGCAAAACTAATGAAATCCTCAAAATCACTCCATTTCAAAATTCACTTGATTCTACAACGATATCAAGTTCATTACGCAATAGGTTTTCAGAAAAACCTGTCGTAGCCCTTCGTCATTTCAGCTAAGAACAGTTTAGTATCCGTGCTGCGTTTGTTGGCCTTTGTCAAGGCGTAGTGTGCGGTAGCTGAATGGTGCTTATCTGTTTATGCATATGATGAAGATTGTTTTGGGGTAGTCGTACGACCTTGTTGGCCTTTCTTAAGGGTCGTGCGGGTGGGTTTGATTCAATCAAGAAATGACAGGTTGAACTTGACTAGCATCCTATGATTTGTTGGCCTTTGTCAAGGTCGTAGGGGTTAGGGACAAAATATTATCGGGAATTTCAAGTGTTGAAATTTGCAATGAGATTGCATACCTTCTATGAGATAGTTGGATCCCGATACCCACTACGAGTAATTGTTACTCCTGGGGGAGTTTTACACAGGACAATTAGCCGATCAAGTAGGTGTCTAGAAAGGTGTCAACGGGGTTACTCCTCTGGAAAAACGAGGTTTACTTTAATTTGGTCCGTGCGAAAGCACGGGGAACCTCCCTCAAAGTACCGACACTGGCCTGGCTGAAAGATTGGCGAAATTGTAGGGTGTAATTAATCCCGGCTAGTCTTTCCTTTTAGGGTTTGAAGGAAGATTTGATAAAAACAGTGGGAGCCATCCTGATTAGATAAAATAATAACCAATCTGATCTTGAAAGAGCATACGCTAAAGTATTTTCTTCTCTCTCTCTCCAGGTAGCGACCATATAATGCCTTAATAAAGATAATTATATGGATGTATTGACCGAACCCGCATGTTATACTGTGCTGGGGAACGTTGGTTCCGTTTTTTCTTTTAAAAGTTATAAGACTGAATAGGATATAGGGGAATACTAGGATTCCTATGCCACCCGAATGAAGAAAGTACATATTGATGCATTTTCTTCGGGTGTGTTCGTTACAGATGTTTCTCCATTTTCTCTACGTCCTGGGTATTAGATACCGGGTCAAGATCCCATATATGTAATCAGTTACATGGGTTTAATAAAGGTAGAGAACTTGGAGAAGGTGATAAAGACATAAGGGTTTGAAATGGTGCAATTGTTGCAGCTAAAACCGTCGGGGAATATCACCTTGTATTGCCAACTGGTAATACATTGATTCTGAACGGATGCTATTACACGCCAAACCTGATATGCAACATTATATCGGTTTCTTTGTTGAGTAAAGAACGATATAATTTTGTATTACAGGATAATGTTATGAACATTTTTCTAAACCAAAAGTTGGTTGGATCAGGCACGATGTGCAATGGCATTTATGTTCTAAATCAATCAACAGTTTTGAGCATAACAAACACACACAAGAAGAAGAGTTCAGAACAGAATGAATCTTTCTTGTGGCATTGTAGACTGGGTCACATCAATGCAACACGACTAGCTAAGTTACATAAAGATGGATATTTGAATCCGTTTGAATTTTCATCTTATGATACTTGCTTGTCATGTCTCAAAGGAAAGATAACCAAAGATCCGTTTACGGGATACGGAGAAAGAGTTACGGAACTCTTGGGACTGGTACATAGTGACGTATGCGGCCCCATGTCTATACATGCCAGGGATGGTTCTTCGTACTTCATTACATTCACTGACGATCTCTCTAGATTCGGGTATGTGTTCTTGATGAAACATAAATCAGAAGCTTTGAGAAATATAGAGAATATAAACAAGAAGTCGAGAACCAAACCGGAAAAAGTATTAAAATCCTTCGATCTGATCGAGGAGGTGAATACTTGAGCAATGAATCCCTGGACTTCCTAAAGGAGTATGGGATTCTCTCTCAGCTGACTCCTCCATATACACCACAGCACAACGATGTATCGGAACGGAGGAACCGCACCCTATTAGATATAGTGCGCTCTATGATAAGCACAGCTGAGTTACCTATTTTCTTCTGGGGATATGCGTTGGAGACAGCAGCATACCTATTGAATCCAGTTCCATCTAAATCTGTACCTACTACACCATAAGAGATATGGAGTGGGAAGAGACCATGTCTTAAACGAGTTAAGATATGGGGATGTCCGGCCTATGTCAAGAGGCAAAATCCGGAAAAACTCGAGGCACGGTCAGTTCTATGCAAATTTGTGGGATATCCCAAACATTCACATGGATATCTTTTCTACCATACTGAGGAACAAAAAGTGTTTGTTTCTCGACATGCCACCTTTTTGGAAAAGGAATTTCTAATAAAAAAAATTAGTGGCAAAGTGGTAGAGCTGGAAGAGGTTCCAGATACACAAACTGCAACTGAAGATTTAGTAGAACCGGAAGATTCGGTAGTTCCCGATGAACCCCAGCCACTCCGCCGATCTAGTAGGGTTCCTCGCCTACCTGAGAGATGTAGGGTTCCTAGGCATCCTATAGAAGTGTCACAAGGCATCGAACATGCCAAATTTAAAAATTATGGTGCCGAGAAACCCAGTTAACGGATCGTTGCTAGATGTCTAGGCGAAACAACAAACTAGTTAACTATTTAACTAAAGTTGAGATGCTACAACCTTTGTAGATCCGGATTTCCGCCTCCTTAGCTCCACGTGGTCATGTCCTCGCTGTCCATCATGAATCCTCGACTCGATCATCGGCTTCATCGGGAAAACAAGCGGAATAGGTCGTCGGCTTTGTGTCAAAGACGATCTACGTCGAGGTTGCACAAACTCAAGCTCCGACTTCACAAACTTGTGAAACTTGTGAAGTAAACACCCAAAACAACTTGGCAAGAGGTAGAGGGTGAAGAAATAGGAGGTGGGTTCACTTTAGAATTGGATTTATCTCACTAGATCTCAAGTTGCCATTATTGTAGCAAGCTTGAAGAAGAAGAAGAAAATGAGCTAGTTATGATAAGTTATGATAAAAAGAAAATAGAAAATCAAATACTTATCATAACTAAACTAGGGTTAAGTGTAGAGAATAAACCATGGTCACTTTAGAGGGTTAGGGTTAAGCATGAAGATAAGGATGGTTACAAAAGTCAAAGCTTCATGAAGCTTCAACTTAAAACAAAAAGAGCCACCATTCTCATCATAATCCATTTCAAATAAATAAATAAACAAATAAATAAATAAATGAATATGCAAAACCCTAATTATCAAATTAACCATGGATTAATTCTATACACTTAACTTAATGATCAAGTATCATCAAACATGATAAAAAAAAAATGCACGAAAGCATATCACATATACAATGTGCATCAAGTGAGAAAAATCCGTTTAAAGTGAACCAATACTAGTTAATGCAAAGTAATATATCAAATATATAATTATACATTAAATCATTAAATCAACACTTGATTCAATGATCCGGTCATGTCGCACATAACCGACTAGTATTCAATGCATCGATTTATCGAATCAATGATTCGATAACTAGGTCATATCGAATATAACCATTCGAAACATATATCGCGAGAATGAAATGCGGTATCACATACACGCATTATTCTCGGTCCTGCACATATCTCATATGCGCTCCTATTTCGTTTCGCTTGAGCCAGGAAACCTCTGTGTAGGACTCTAAAGACTCGTCAATACGTCGGTAGCAGATGATGATCATATCAAGCACTCACAAGCCGCAAGCGGTCTGCTAAACGTAACGGCCACCCGGGTATTGAGCAATCAGAAGATCGACGAGCTAACCCGCTCACACTCCTGCGAATCCGACCAGTAACACTTACCATACAGTCCGGTCTCTTCGTCTGATATGTCGCATATCAAGTCTAGGGGTGGTATACATCAGACCCCAATAACCCGATAAGTCGTGCTGATGTGAGGCTCGTAACGGGTCGAGAAACTACTGGTAACACTTACCAGCAAATCTCTGATCAGCCCTGGCCAGGGACTTCCCTGTTACGGCCAATCGAGCACAGCGCAACATCAACCCCTAATACCGGGAGAGACGAAACCCCTCCTATCGCTCATTGCCTCCATGTGACTCGGGACGGTACCCAAAGACCACTGTTTTGCACGCCCTCATGGACGTGGTAAGGTGGAGATCAAAGCACAGTGGGAATCATACAAGACTCTATGACGATCTCAGGTCTATAGACTAACCTGTACAAGTGTCACCTGAGAACTGCCATCTGACGTGAGGTATAATACCATCTGGGAGATCTCGGCGAGTCCGTCCAGTGTACCCAGTCTCCACTGAGCACCCGTATACCATCTCTGATGTCAAACACCAATGGATATGGGATCATCCATCGCCCATCACATGGGTCGAGAGGCGTATACGCTAGTCTACTCTGGTATATCGATGCCCCGTCTCGATACACCCACGACTAGGGACCTTGAAGGATGTACTTATGGACTACCATGTCCCCACTAGTATGATCTGCATCATAGTCCAGGTAGTCAAATACAAATCCTAAGGGCTTTACCAACATGTAACTATAAGACAGTATAAAGAGACTAGTGTACATGTTAAGATAAAGAGCAACCAGATAGCATACTATCATGTCGAGCAAGAAAGTCATCTCTATATATGTCCAAGCATCCAATATAATATACATAATCTGTAGAATACTGGCCTCTAGGGCATACATACAACTAACAATCTCCCACTTGCACTAGGGCCAGCTGCTGTAGTATCGCATACCGAGCATCCCGAAGAGTCTCTCAAACTGTATCTGGGGAATGGCCTTCGTGAGTGGATCCGCCGTGTTGTTCTTCGTGTCAACTCTCCTGACCTCGATCTCCCGGCGATCAACTATCTCCCGGATCAGGTGATACCGCCTCAGAATATGTCTGGATCGCTGATGGGACCTGGGTTCCTTGGCCAAAGCCACCGCTCCATTGTTATCGCAATACAAAGGTATTGGACGCTCAATGGATGGAACCACTCCAAGTTCAGTAATGAACTTCTTGTTCCAGACAGCCTCTTTGGCAGCATCGTTGGCAGCGATGTATTCAGCCTCCATCGTCGAGTCTGCCACGGTTTCCTGTTTGGAACTCTTCCAGCTAACCGCCCCTCCGTAAAGGGTAAAGACAAAGCCCGACTGCGACTTAGAGTCGTCCTTATCACTCTGGAAGCTCGAATCGGTAAAGGACTCCACTTGGAGTTCTCCGTTACCATACACCAAGAACATATCTCTAGTCCTTCGCAAGTACTTGAGAATGCTCTTCACAGCTGTCCAGTGACTCTCTCCAGGATCAGCTTGATACCTACTCACTACACTTAGTGAGTATGCTACATCGGGTCTGGTACATAGCATCGCATACATGATAGAGCCTACTGCCGAAGCATAGGGTATCCCTTGCATGCGAGCTCTCTCCAAATCAGTCTTGGGAGACATCTCTTTGGAGAGAGTGACTCCCGAGATCGTGGGCAAGTTCCCACGCTTGGACTCTTCCATACTAAACCTCTTTAGTATGGTGTCAATGTACCTGGATTGGGACAATCCCAAAATCCGTTTGGATCTATCTCTATAGATCCTAATTCCCAATATGCAGGAGGCATCACCAAGATCTTTCATTGAGAATCTTTGTGATAAGAAGAGCTTGACCGATTGCAGCATAGGAATATCATTTCCTATCAAGAGTATGTCGTCTACGTACAATACGAGGAAGACAACCTTACTCTCTGCCACCTTCTTGTAAATACAAGGTTCATCTGGATTTTTGACGAAATCAAACTCTTTGATAACGACGTCAAAGCAGATGTTCCAACTCCGCGATGCTTGCTTTAATCCATAAATGGATTTAAGCAGCTTGCACACCTTCCTGCTGCTCCCACTGTCTACAAAGCCCTCTGGCTGAGTCATGTACACGCACTCTTCTAAATCACCATTTAGAAAGGCGGTCTTAACATCCATTTGCCAGATTTCGTAGTTATGAAAGGCAGCAATGGCAAGCATGATCCGGATGGATTTAAGCATAGCCACTGGAGAAAAGGTCTCGTCATAGTCCACACCTGGTCTTTGACGAAAACCCTTTGCTACAAGTCTAGCTTTGAAAGTCTCCACTTTCCCATCTACACCAAGTTTTTTCTTGAAGATCCACTTGCTCCCAATGGGTTTTACCCCTTCAGGAGCAACTTCCAAAGTCCATACTTTGTTGGTGTACATGGAATCCATCTCGGACCGCATAGCATCCAGCCATTTCACTGAGTCCCCACTCGTGATGGCCTGCTCGAAGCTAGTTGGGTCATCATCCTCCATGATGCAATCCTCACTACCACCATCAATGAGAAAACCATAGTATCTCTCAGGTGGACGAGAAACCCTACTAGATCGGCGGAGAGGCTGGGGTTCGTCGGGAGCTACTGAATCCTCTGGTTCCACTAAATCTTCAGTTTGAGTTTGTGTAACCGGAATTTCTTCCAGTTCTACCTCATCGCCACTAATTTCTTTTGCAAGAAATTCCTTTTCCAAAAAGGTGGCATGGCGAGAAACAAACACTTTTTGTTCCTCTGTATGGTAGAAAAGATATCCATGTGAATGTTTGGGATATCCCACAAACTTGCATAGAACCGACCGTGCCTCGAGTTTGTCCGGATTTTGCCTTTTGACATAGGCCGGGCAACCCCATATCTTAACTCGTTTAAGACATGGTCTCTTCCCACTCCATATCTCATATGGTGTGGTAGGTACAGATTTAGATGGAACTTGATTCAATAGGTATGCTGCTGTCTCCAGCGCATAACCCCAGAAGGAAATAGGTAACTCAGCTGTGCTCATTATAGAGCGCACCATATCTAATAGGGTGCGGTTCCTCCGTTCAGATACACCGTTGTGCTGTGGTGTATATGGAGGAGTCAGCTGAGAGAGAATCCCATTCTCTTTTAGGAAGTCCAGGAATTCATTGCTTAAGTATTCTCCTCCTCGATCAGATCGTAGGATTTTAATACTTTTTCCGGTTTGGTTCTCAACTTCTTGTTTATATTCCCTAAATTTCTCAAAAGCTTCTGATTTGTGTTTCATCAGGAACACATACCCGAACCTAGAGAGATCGTCAGTGAATGTAATGAAGTATGAAGAACCATCCCTGGCATGTGTAGACATGGGACCACATACATCACTATGTATCAGTCCCAAGAGTTCGGTAACTCTTTCTCCATATCCCGTAAACGGAGTTTTGGTCATCTTGCCGTTGAGACATGACTGGCAAGTGTCATAGGATGAAAATTCAAACGGATTTAAATATCCATCCTTATGCAACTTAGCCAGTCGTGTCGCATTGATGTGACCCAGTCTACAATGCCACAAGAAGGATTCGTTGAGTTCAGAACTCTTCCTCTTGTGTGTGTTTGTTATGCTCAGAACTGTTGATTGATTTAGAACATAAATGCCATTGCACAACGTGCCTGATCCAACCAACTTTTGGTCACGGAAAATGTTCATAACATTGTCCTGTAATACAAAATTATATCCCTCTTTACGTAATAAAGAAACCGATATAATGTTGCACATCAGGTTCGGCATGTAATAGCATTCGTTCAGAACCAGTGTATTACCAGTTGGTAATACAAGGTGATATTCCCCGACAGTCTTAGCTGCAACAATTGCACCATTTCCAACTCTAATGTCTTTATCACCTTCTCCAAGTTCTCTACCTTTCTTAAGCCCATGTAACTGATTACATATATGGGATCCTGACCCGGTATCCAATACCCAGGACGTAGAGCAAATGGAGAAACAGTTCTCAGTAACGAACACACCTGAAGAAAATGCATCAACATGTACTTTCTTCATTCGGGTGGCATGGGAATCCTGGTATTCCCCTATATCCTGTTCAGTCCTATAACTCTTATAGGAAAGAACGGAACCAACGTTCCCCAGAACAGAATAACATGCGGGTTCGGTCAATACATCCATATTATTATCTTTATTAGGGCTGAAATGGTCGCTACCTGGAGAGAGAGAGAAGAAAACACTTTAGCGTATGCTCGTGCAAGATCAGATTGGTTATTTTCTTATCTAATCAGGATGGCTCCCACTGCTTTTTATCAAATCTTCCTCCAAACCCTAAAAGGAAAGACTAGCCGGGATTAATTACACATTACAAGTTCGCCAATCTTTCAGCCAGGCCAGTGTCGGTACTTTGAGGGAGGTCCCCCGTGCTTTCGCACGAACCTAATTACTGTAAACCTCGTTTTCCCAGAGGCGTAACCCCGTTGACACCTTTCTAGACACCTACTTGATCAGCTAATTGCAATGTGTAAAACTCTCCCAGGAGTAACTCTTACTCGCAGCGGGTATCGGGATCCAACTATCTCATAGAAGGTATGCAATCTCATTGCAAATTTCAACACTTGAAATTCCCGATAATATTTTGCCCCTAGTGTCCTATGACCTTGACAAAGGCCAACAAATCACAGGATGCTAGTCAATTTCAACCCGTCATTTCTTGATTGAATCAAACCCACCCGCACGACCCTTGACAAAGGCCAACAAGGTCGTACGACTACCCTGAAACAATCTGCATCATATGCATAAACAGATAATCACTATTCAGCTACCGCACACTACGCCTTGACAAAGGCCAACAAACGCAGCACGAATACTAAACAGTCTTTATCTGAAATGACGGAGGGCTACGCAGGTTTTTCATAAAAACCATGAGCGTAATGAACTTGATATCGTTGTAGAATCAAATGATGTTTTGAAATGGAGTGATTTTGAGGCTTTTCTAGTTTTGCTAAAGGAGTCACTCCCGGTGAAGGGATCTCGGTCCTTTCCTCGTCGAATGAGGTGCGGGATATATCATATATATCGCTGTGCAAAGCAAAAACCCAAAAGCAGTCAAAAGCAAACCGAGTGTGTAGCATCTGCCAGTTATTGCTAAAGGAGTCACTCCCGGTGAAGGGATCTCGGTCCTTTCCTCATCGAATAAGGTGCGGGGTATATCATATATACCGCTGTGCAAAGCAAAAAACTGTAGCTACCTGTTTTATTTTAAAATTCGATTCTACAACATCTTAGGTTTCTTATCTTTCATTAATCACATTAATGAAGTCCCATCATTTAAATACCTAAACATCACAGATAGATATGACGTACACTTATGCCATCCGCATTCGCCTCGATGTCCCCTCGTGCACCGTTAGGTTAGGTAACTAACGACAGAGCAGGGCAGGGCTAGCGCGGGTGTAAAACATAAGTAACATCTATATAATATATCATATATACTATATACTATATCCATCACAGAGTCACAACACAGATATCGCAGCAGAATAAACATATGAAATATTGGATATACTAGGACGTCCGTATTTTCAATACGAGCCAGTATAAAACACGGATTCCACGGTCGTGATGAATAGCCAAGCCCACACCCCTAGACCCCTACGAGAGCGGCAAGCAACCCTGCTAATTCTAGGGTTAGGAGACCCGGACTCGACTCCTCGAGTTGGTCTCCCACTGGACCCCAGAACCCGGTTACTTGTGCTCCCCTCCTTGGGTCTATCCTAATGCGGAAAAGTAAATAATATACAAAAGGTGACATCTTCCGCTACCTGGAAGTGCCCCAAATAAAAGAATATTACATACAAGTTTTTACATGAATGAAAATGAAAAACACTCATCTCACATAAAAACCCCCGGCTATTCGAATACGACGATCCAATATAACATATCCAGCAACACATAACATCACATGTCATCAACGTAAGTAAGTATGCATACCCCAATTGTCGTTGACGTATAGCAACGAAACCGGCGATATGAACATACTACACTTACGGTCACAGAAAAGAAAGTGTAAAACTACAACAATTGGAATCCGCAACTGCTTTAGACATCACATGCCTAATCAGATATAAATCCCGCATTTTAGTCTCATTATCGAAAACTCTTTTCAATATCATATAGGACTAAATTGCTAGATTTATAACATTCATTCAGTTATCTCATAACTACTTGTGAATTCCAATTATTGTATCACATTCCAGATAAACAGAAAATGTTAAACTTTCCGATCGAACAATCGAACACCCAAGTTTTCCCAATACAGATCAACACATGAAATAAGTCTAACAACATTCAGTTCGTACCTCAGTACCAACGGTCCAGCCGTAGAAGGGTCAAGCCAACGCCTCACATGTGGCACGCCGTACTGCCCCAAACCCGAAGGTTCAAAGGGCAGTTCAAGACGGTCACATAATCGAGTTAAGGTTTGTTGTCTTCTAGAGGGACCATCGAGTTACTTGCACTACTTAGAACGTCGTTAAACTACGGAAAAATCCAACACTTGGAAATTTCCCGACAGGGGAAAAATTGGGTATTTATATCCGGTCGAACTTTTTAACATATTCTAAAATTTATCCGGAAAGCCAAATAGACAAAATTTGATACCCCGATCGAAACACCGAATCCCCAAAACAATTGCAGAAAATTCAACTCTTGAATCAATATTAAAAATTCCCAGAAAACTCAGCAGAATTTATCAGGAGTTACTGTGCAAACAAAGTGGGCTGACGTCACCAAGTGGCCGCTGATCAGCCGCAGAATCCATGCTTCTGCCGCTGATCCGCCGCGAAAAATACTGTTCACCAGAAACTTTTTGCACCGTAATTCTTATTTTTTCCTGCTGAATTTTTTAGCAATTTTTAATTTGGAAAAATCCACTGTTTTCAAAAAAGTACAGAGAGCATATTTTGGGTTTCGGTTTTGGGTCGTTCGGACTTCAAATTCCGTCTACGCTTCGCCTAAGGCTCTAGCTAGGCTCTGATACCACTGTAGGGTTCCTAGGCATCCTATAGAAGTGTCACAAGGCATCGAACATGCCAAATTTAAAAATTATGGTGCCGAGAAACCCTAGTTAACGGATCGTTGCTAGATGTCTAGGAGAAACAACAAACTAGTTAACTATTTAACTAAAGTTGAGATGCTAAAACCTTTGTAGATCCGGATTTCCACCTCCTTAGCTCCACGTGGTCATGTCCTCGCTGTCCATCATGAATCCTCGACTCGATCATCGGCTTCATCGGGAAAACAAGCGGAATAGGTCGTCGGCTTTGTGTCAAAGACGATCTACGTCGAGGTTGCACAAACTCAAGCTCCGACTTCACAAACTTGTGAAACTTGTGAAGTAAACACCCAAAACAACTTGGCAAGAGGTAGAGGGTGAAGAAATAGGAGGTGGGTTCACTTTAGAATTGGATTTATCTCACTAGATCTCAAGTTGCCATTGTTGTAGCAAGCTTGAAGAAGAAGAAGAAAATGAGCTAGTTATGATAAGTTATGATAAAAAGAAAATAGAAAATCAAATACTTATCATAACTAAACTAGGGTTAAGTGTAGAGAATAAACCATGGTCACTTTAGAGGGTTAGGGTTAAGCATGAAGATAAGGATGGTTACAAAAGTCAAAGCTTCATGAAGCTTCAACTTAAAACAAAAAGAGCCACCATTCTCATCATAATCCATTTCAAATAAATAAATAAACAAATAAATAAATAAATGAATATGCAAAACCCTAATTATCAAATTAACCATGGATTAATTCTATACACTTAACTTAATGATCAAGTATCATCAAACATGATACAAAAAAATGCACGAAAGCATATCACATATACAATGTGCATCAAGTGAGAAAAATCCGTTTAAAGTGAACCAATACTAGTTAATGCAAAGTAATATATCAAATATATAATTATACATTAAATCATTAAATCAACACTTGATTCAATGATCCGGTCATGTCGCACATAACCGACTAGTATTCAATGCATCGATTTATCGAATCAATGATTCGATAACTAGGTCATATCGAATATAACCATTCGAAACATATATCGCGAGAATGAAATGCGGTATCACATACACGCATTATTCTCGGTCCTGCACATATCTCATATGCGCTCCTATTTCGTTTCGCTTGAGCCAGGAAACCTCTGTGTAGGACTCTAAAGACTCGTCAATACGCCGGTAGCAGATGATGATCATATCAAGCACCCACAAGCCGCAAGCGGTCTGCTAAACGTAACGGCCACCCGGGTATTGAGCGATCAGAAGATCGACGAGCTAACCCGCTCACACTCCTGCGAATCCGACCAGTAACACTTACCATACAGTCCGGTCTCTTCGTCTGATATGTCGCATATCAAGTCTAGGGGTGGTATACGTCAGACCCCAATAACCCGATAAGTCGTGCTGATGTGAGGCTCGTAACGGGTCGAGAAACTACTGGTAACACTTACCAGCAAATCTCTGATCAGCCCTGGCCAGGGACTTCCCTGTTACGGCCAATCGAGCACAGCGCAACATCAACCCCCAATACTGGGAGAGACGAAACCCCTCCTATCGCTCATTGCCTCCATGTGACTCGGGACTGTACCCAAAGACCACCGTTTTGCACGCCCTCATGGACGTGGTAAGGTGGAGATCAAAGCACAGTGGGAATCATACAAGACTCTATGACGATCTCGGGTCTACAGACTAACCTGTACAAGTGTCACCTGAGAACTGCCATCTGACGTGAGGTATAATACCATCTGGGAGTTCTCGGCGAGTCCGTCCAGTGTACCCAGTCTCCACTGAGCACCCGTATACCATCTCTGATGTCAAACACCAATGGATATGGGATCATCCATCGCCCATCACATGGGTCGAGAGGCGTATACGCTAGTCTACTCTGGTATATCGATGCCCCGTCTCGATATACCCACGACTAGGGACCTTGAAGGATGTACTTATGGACTACCATGTCCCCACTAGTATGATCTGCATCATAGTCCAGGTAGTCAAGTACAAATCCTAAGGGCTTTACCAACATGTAACTATAAGACAGTATAAAGAGACTAGTGTACATGTTAAGATAAAGAGCAACCAGATAGCATACTATCATGTCGAGCAAGAAAGTCATCTCTATATATGTCCAAGCATCCAATATAATATACATAATCTGTACAATACTGGCCTCTAGGGCATACATACAACTAACAAGAGATACTACGGTTTTCTCATGGATGGTGGGAGCGATGATTGCATCATGGAGGATGATGACCCAACTAGCTTCGAGCAGGCCATCACGAGTGGTGACTCAGTGAAATGGCTGGATGCAATGCGGTCCGAGAAGGAATCCATGTACACCAACAAAGTATGGACTTTGGAAGATGCTCCTGAAGGGGTAAAACCCATTAGGAGCAAGTGGATCTTCAAGAAAAAACTTGGTGTAGATGGGAAAGTGGAGACTTTCAATGCTAGACTTGTTGCAAAGGACTTTCGTCAAAGACCAGGTGTGGACTATGACGAAACCTTTTCTCCAGTGGCTATGCTTAAATCCATCCGGATCATGCTTGCCACGCTGCATATCATGACTATGAAATCTGGCAAATGGATGTTAAGACCGCCTTTTTAAACGGTGATTTAGAAGAGTGCGTGTACATGACTCAGCCAGAGGGATTCTTAGATAGTGGGAGCAGCGGGAAGGTGTGCAAACTGCTTAAATCTATTTATGGATTAAAGCAAGCATCGCGGAGTTGGAACATCTGTTTTGACGTCGTTATCAAAGAGTTTGATTTTGTCAAAAATGAAGATGAACCTTGTATCTACAAGAAGGTTGCAGAGAGTAAGGTTGTCTTCCTCGTATTGTACGTGGACGACATACTCTTGATAGGAAATGACATTCCTATGCTGCAATCGGTCAAGCTCTTCTTATCAAAAAGATTCTCAATGAAAGATCTAGGTGATGCTTGGTTGAAGAGAAATTCTTGATTGCTTATATCAAATCAAATACTCAAATGATTCACGATAACGGTTTCATTTCATAGTAATGATTTCTTGTTTGTGTAAATCGAAATAAGCGAATAAGTTTCTATGTGTCGGTAATATTGAATAAAGTTCACAATCAAAGAAATTATATTTGACCGCAATCAACTACGGCGTCGGTTGTAGATCGTAAGCGAGTGCGGATCGTCCACAGGGATTGTGCGATTCGTTTCTATGTTTAATTTGTTTGAATCGAAAAGTTAATCGAAAAGAAAAGAAAACATGATTCAAGAATTTATCGATTGATTCAGGTGTCACTATTCTATTCAAGAATCAAGAAACTGATAAACAAATCAAGAATCGGTGTTTCGATGATATTTCCAACCAAAATGTCAAGAATCTAAATGAGGCTCGTAGCAATCGAACGGATCTATAGATGTGATGTAATTTCAAGATTTCGTGTTCTTGTCCTTCGAAGGATTGATAATAGATCGATGATGATCGATGAGAGTTAGGGCTTTCTTGATGAAACTAGGGTTTCATCGTTTAACCCTTGTTCTTTCATCGATATCATTCACATTCTAGCCTCTAACAATTTCAAGAAACGATCGTAACTCCCCAATCTCGAGCGATATCAATCAAGAAAGCATCGCAACGAATTGGGTCGTCGATTCTTGAACTGGCTAGGGTTTACAAAACTCGTAGGATTCAAGAATCGATTTAAGATATATTACATCATCATTCTATTGATCGTCTCAACTCCTCGACGAGCGGAGTATTACTCAAACATCATCACACAGAAAGTATTCAAGAATTGAAAAGATATCATGATGCGAGAATTTAAAGAAAACAAGATAAAAGAATATCACCTTTTATTTATATCAACAATTTGATTACAGTCGCTCAAGAACTACAAGAGGAAGAACTAAATTGTCGATTTGGCATCGCTCGGCTTCGTGAATCGCGGATCAGCTAGGACCACTTGCTCTGTTGAAGATCGGCTCGGCTCATAAAAGGTTGCAAGGCTTCTTGCTTGATGGGTACTCGGGATCTTGGCTTTTGATTGGAATTAGGGTTAGGGTTTCACACAAGTCCTCTCACTAGACTTGTGGAAGAAGAAGAAGATGAAGAAAGAGATAGAATGGCTCTAAAATGAACTAATGGATTGATTTTTCCAAGGTTCCAAGATGATTTACAAGTGAGCCTGGGGTCTTATTTATAGAGCACCCCAAACCCTAAGCTTTTGAGTTCCCTCCAAAAGTTTGTTGAAAGACTTCTAGAAAGAGTTTGTTAAGCTTTAGCTTAGGGTTTAAGCTAGGGTTTAGGAAGAAGTTTCTAGAATGATAGGCTAGTTTAGTGTTGATCCCAAAGCTTGCTGATCTGGCAGAACTCTCTGGAGTCTTCTGGAATTTGCATAGGTTTTCTGAAGTGTGCGCGCTGAGATTGACATTGTGCACCAAAATTAAGGTGATGAAGGGGCAATACCACCGCGGAACCGCGGCGCAAGCAAGCTTCGGCCGCGGTTCCGCGGCCATGTTGGAAGCTTGGGCTATGGTCTCTCTGGTGTGGTCTTGGACTGCCATTTTGGGCTTTATCTAATATGTTGAATTTTATTTGTCCCTTTGTATTGATACCAGAATTGAAATCATTGAGTTGGCGTCATGTTTGATCGGTACCATGTACATTTTGGCCTTTCTTCTGGATTTTCCTGCACAGATCTCAAAACAAGTGTTGCACAAATGTATGGATGATGCGATGCCATGAAATGTGGTCAATTTCCTTTATAGTGTCGGTTTCAGAGTCTAATACATGCAATCTGATATTTTGCGACAGTTTTGCTAATATGTGAAATATGAATGCCGAACACTTCTATATGAATGCAAATGATGAGGAAATTGCCGGCTAAAATATACAATATTTTCGACTAATCAAATTCCCCCAAACTTAATCTCGATCGTCTCGAGCGAACTGTTTTATTAAAAAGAGAAGGAGAAAATAAAGAAAGAGAAAACTAACTAGCACACTTTCGTAGGAAACACGATTGCACTGAGCACGTGCAACAAGCCTTTAAACCTCTAGGTGTCCCTAGTAGGAGGAGTGTTGTCTCCTGAGGGTTTTTAGCGGATTGCACCCACAAAATCGCATAATAAAAGAAAGATCATGAATATTACATTTAAAGAAAATAATTGTAAAAGAAAAGCTTTGAAAATTAGGGTTTCCAACTAAGCTAGCTTTTCGGTTGTCATGAGCCCTATCTTAATGGTCATGAAAAGATGTTAGAAATCACGTCCTCCCTCAATAAAACATCGTCTTATTGTTCATTCCTATCTTTATTCCAAACATCGATCATATAACCCTGCGTGTGTGTAAAGACATCCCAACACCCGGAGAATTCAATTCAAGCTATCATACTCTTGCCCATCAGCCTTAGTACTTTTTAATTAATGAATATTTAGATGAGATTGCTCACACACTTTCATGCGACCGTTAATACTTCTTGAGGTACTAACCGACCGATTACTCATGTGCTTGCTTATTTGGTGTATTTTCCTCGTCTTGTACCACCTCAGGCATAGCAGTGACTACCAGACCAGTTGGCCTTAGGGCACTAGGTGAAGAAGCACCCTCGCTATACATTTTTATTGCCCTTGGTGATAACAAAACCAGTGTCCATTTTTCTCACCACTTTATATTTTTCATTTTTTTCTTTTTATTTCCATCATACTTTTGGCTTTAAGACAAGAGCATTTCAAGGTATCCTCTACTATCCCGGGCTTTAAGACGTGTGTAAGTGCGAATAGCAGGGTGTCAGCGTTCAAAATGTTTGGCTTCCAGAATAGAAACTATTTTTCAGACTTAGTTTTATCCTCAGATTACTGACGTCCTTCATCTTACTAACCCTTAGGACAACGGCTCATAACTACTTATTACTAGTTCGTATAAGAAAACTTCTAATTTTCTTAGTTTTCTTAAATTTTTCTAATCTCATGGATGTAATTGTTCACTATCTAAACTTTCATTATCTTGTTTATGTACAAAAAAGTGTAAATATTAAAATTATTTTTATACTTGGAAATTTTTATATTTTTATGGGTTTTGAAAAATTTTCAATTTTTTATAGATTTTTATGTTTTGTGCTTATGCAAATGATATGCAAATGATGCAAAAATAAGCACAAACCTCCCCCAAACTTGTTTTTAACAGTGTCCTCACTGTTGCCAACCGCTATACCTATAAAACTGTAATCCTGGGGGGAATTATTAGTGGGGGCAAAATATATAAGTGAAGAACTTCCCCCAAACTTACACTTTTCACTCACCTTCATTCAAAAGAAGACGCAATGATATACAGGATATGAAGGTGAGACGGAGGAATTTTAATCAAAATAAACTGGCTCTTGTAAGAACAAGAGCTCCTCCGTGGGGTCAGTGGAAAAATACGGCTTAAGTCTATGTCCATTCACTTTGAAAAAGGTGCCGTTTTTAACATTTTCTACTTCTACTGCCCCGTGCGGGTATACAGACCGCACAATAAAAGGTCCCTTCCATCGAGATCGAAGCTTACCCGCGTGAAGGTGTAATCGTGAATCATAAAGAAGGACTTGTTGACCAGGTGAACTTGTTTTCCTCAAAATGTTTTTATCGTGAAAAATCTTAGTCCTATTCTTTGTGATTACAGCGTTATCATAAGCTTCATCGCGGAGTTCGCTTAGCTCATTTATTTGCAGCTTCCGAAAGTTGCAAGCAAGGTTTAGATCAAAATTTATTTATTTTATACCCCACAATGCTTTATGCTCTATCTCGACGGGTAAATGACATGCTTTTCCAAACACTATCCTATATGGAGACATTCCTAGGTCGGTTTTATATGCAGTCCTGAATGCCCAAAGAGCATCCGTCAGTTTGGTCGACTAGTCTTTTCTATTCTTAGCAACAGTTTTCTCCAGGATAAGTTTGATTTGTCTGTTTGAGATTTCAGCCTGCCCGCTTGTTTGGGGATGATAGGGTGTAGAAAGTCGGTGGTTGATTGAGTATTTTCGCATCAGAGTCTCGAAAGACCTGTTGCAGAAATGTGTCCCATTATCGCTAATGATAGCGCGTGGGTGTCCAAATCGCGAGAAGATATTCTCCTTCAAGAACTTAATGACAACTATCTTGTCATTAGTGCGACATGGAATGGTTTCTACCCACTTTGAGACATAATCAACCGCCAGCATTATGTACAGATTCCCAAAGGAGTTGGGAAAGGGACCCATAAAATCAATGCCCCAAACATCAAATATTTCAACAACCAAGATAGGTTGTTGAGGCATTTCATTTCTCTGGGATATTCTACCCGTATACTGACATTGTGTACAGGTTTTGCAATACTCAAATGCGTCCTTGAATAAGGTCGGCCAATAAAATCCACAATGCAAAACCTTTTCCACTGTCTTTCTAGGACCAAAGTGACCCCCACAGGCCTGATCATGACAAAATGAAAGTACACTCTTGAACTCTTCATTCGGGACACACCGGCGAATGATCTGATCAGGACAATATTTAAACAAATAAGGCTCGTCCCAGTAAAAGTGTTTTACTTGGGATAGAAAACGGTATTTGTCCTGTTTTGACCAATCGCTCGGTATAAGTCCCGTGGCATGATAGTTCACAATATCCCTGAACCATGGTTCAGCGGATATGCTCAAGAGTTGTTCGTCAGGGAATGAATCATTGATCGGCAGGGTCACAGGGGAAGAAATGATGCGTGAAAGATGGTCAGCTACTACGTTTTCACATCCTTTCTTATCTTTGATAACAAGATCGAATTCTTGTAACGGAAGGATCCAACGTATTAGTCGACCTTTTGCATCTTTCTTCTCCAGAAGATGTTTTAAAGAGGAATGGTTAGTATACGAAACTATAGGTGAGCCAATTAAGTAAGGCCTGAATTTTTCTAATGCAAATACAACCGCTAAGAGTTCTTTTTCTGTGGTTGTATAATTGATTTGCACATCATTCAGGGTCTTACTTGCATAGTATATCACGTGTGGCATCTTTTCGATGTGCTGTCCTAAGACTGCACCTACTGCAAAATCAGATGCGTCACACATCAGCTCAAAGGGGTAGTCCCAGTTTGGTGATGATAACACGGGGGCTGAAGTGAGTGAGTGTTTAAGTGAGTCAAAAGCTGTCTCGCAGTCCGAGTCAAAATGGAAGGTCGTATCCTTGGCCAGGAGAAGAGTTAAAGGTCTAGCAATTTTGCTAAAGTCCTTAATGAATCTCTTATAAAAGCCCGCATGGCCAAGGAAAGATCGAATATCTTTGACGCTTTTGGGATGAGGGAGGTTTTGAATGACAACTATCTTAGCTCTGTCGACCTCAATGCATTTCTGTGAAATAACATGTCCAAGTACTATTCCTTCTTGGACCAAAAAATGGCATTTTTCCCAGTTCAAAGTCAACTTCTTCTCTTTGCAACGAGTAAGAACAGCGTCAAGATTCGCTAGGCAATCAGAAAAAGAGTCTCCAAAAATTGAGAAATCGTCCATAAAGATCTTCAGAAAATTCTCTACCATATCAGAGAATATCCCCATCATACACCGCTGAAAAGTAGCGGGAGCATTGCATAACCCAAAGGGCATGCGACTGTAAGCAAAGGTACCAAAAGGACAAGTAAAAGTGGTTTTATCTTGATCCTTTTTGGCGATGGGGACCTGATTATAGCCTGAGTATCCGTCCATAAAACAATAATACTCTCGTCCCGCTAAGCGTTCCAGCATCTGATCAATAAATGGTAGAGGAAAGTGGTCTTTCCTCGTGGCAGCATTGAGTTTTCTATAATCAATACATACACGCCACCCAGTTTGGGTGCGTGTCTGAATCAACTCATTTGCCTCATTGGCTATAACAGTGATGCCGGATTTCTTAGGAACGACATGTATAGGACTCACCCACTGGCTATCGGAGATGGGGTATATAATACCATTATCTAAGCATTTGACGATCTCTTTCATGACAGCTTCCTTCATGACGGGATTCAACCGTCTCTGTCGTTCTCGGGTCGGTCTGGCATCATCCATCACATGTATATGATGTTCATCTATCAAGGGACTAATCCCTTTGATGTCCGCCATACTCCAACTAAACGCCTCTTTGTTAGATCTCAATACCGATAAAATTGCATTCTCTTGCTCTGATGCTAGAGAAGTGGATATGATAACCGGTAAAGACTCATTCTCACCTAGATATGCATATTTAAGGTGAGAAGGTAAAATTTTGAGATCTAATTCAGGCGGAGAAATGATAGAAAGAGGGATCATTGAGTGATTTTTGGATTTACACAGAAGCTCAGAGCCTGTGAAGGATACAAACTCGGGTGGAGAAAAGTCAGGAGTGCAGGACTCAAGTGTAGAGAAAGTGTCCTCACTAAGATCATGTGTGAAATCAAACAGAGATGTGGTAATGTCATCGAGATCAGTAAAGCAAAGTTCCTAGGCTCCACAACTATCGGGAGCGATCTCATGGACAGAGCACACATCTAAAATATGAGCAGAGGGTTCTGATGGCTGACTTCCAACTTTGTAGATATTTAGTTCAATGGTCATACTTCCAAATGATAAGTTCATGGAACCATTTCTACAGTTTATAACAGCGTTGGAGGTGGCAAGGAAAGGACGACCCAGAATCACCGGAATTTGGCCCCGGGGGTTTGCTACAGGATGTGTGTCGAGCACAATGAAGTCTATAGGGAAAACAAATTCCCCGACCTTTATCAATACATCCTCTAATTCACCCCTTGGTTTGGTGATAGATCGGTCTGCCATCTGGAGAGTGCAATGAGCAGGTTTCAGCTCTCCAATCCCTAATTGCTCATAGACAGAATAAGGGAGCAGGTTAACACTTGTGCCAAGGTCTAAAAGAGCACGATTTATGTTTTTACCCCCAATCGAAATCGATATCGTAGGACATCCTGGGTCCTTTCGTTTCTTTGGTAGCTGGGGAATAAAAGCAGTGCTGATATTATTAGACATAAAGACCTTCTTCGGCACTTGAGTCTTCCTCATCCTAGTGCACAAGTCCTTAAGAATTTTCGCATAAGCGGGGACTTGTTGAATCTCATCTAGGAGAGGGATATTGATGTTAACCTGTTTGAACATTTCCAAAATTTTCTCCATATGAGGACTCGTTCTATTAGCCCTTAACCGGTTCGGGTAAGGAGCTTTCGCAATAAGCTCAGGGTCCATCACAGGAGAAGGAAGAGGGGGTAGACGCGGTCCCAAAAGAGGTGTGGGGACCGTCTGTGGAGAACTATAAGGGTTGGGAGAAGGTGTCGAGCCTAATGGGAAATGGAGAATAGGCTCGCGAGAAGATGGTGAGGTAGAAGAAGAAGGATCAGAAGGAGAAGTGTGTGTGTGTGGAAAGGTCTCAGCCGGGGTGTTGATATGATTTTCAGTATCATCAATACCTTCCCCGACATGATTGTTCAGCACTCTTCCCGATCTCAACGTTGTGACGGCATTTACATTGTAATGCCCAGGATTCTGTAGGGGTTGAGAAGGAAGTTTCCCTTTTTCTCTCGCACTCATTTCGGCTTTTAGGCGTGCGATTTCAGCTTCCATCGATCTGATACTCTCAGCTTGGGACGCTAAGTTTTTCTTTATCTCACTGACGGAAGATCTAACCTCAGTCGAAACCTCTATGAAATTTGATAAAAGTGATTTCATGGTTTGAGTGAATTGAGAGAACTCGTCAGAACAGGACTGCATAGGATTAGACTGTGCAGGAGTGTTGCCCTGGTTTTGGAAATTTTGTGACTGATAGGGGTGCTGAGTGAGTTGAAAGGGTTGTTGTTGTGCTGGAGGAAGAGCCCTTTGAAAATTATTCGTGTTTGGAACTGTGTTTTGAGATTGGTTTTGGTTCCAAGCGAAATTAGGGTGATTCCTCCAACCCTGATTATACGTGGAAGAATATGGATCGTTTCTAGGTCGTTGGAATGCGGCATTAGAATGCTCGTGACCTTGAAACGCAGAGTTTAATGGACATTCTTCCGTTAAATGAGACGGATCAGAACAGCACCCACAAACAGTTTTGGGGTGTGACACTGGGTTTAGGGAGGTTGCTGCAAATTTGTGTTCCATAGCGTCGAGCTTCTTTTGCATTGCTGCCATTTCAGCTCGAACACCTATGGACACATCTATTTGGTGTACGCCACCCCTATTCAATGGTTGGGTTCCACTCTCCCACTGTAGTGATTTTTCAGCGAACTCTTCTAAGTACTTCCAAGCTTCCCCATCATCCTTGGTCATAAATGTACCTTGACACATGTTTTTAAGGCTCTGTTTAGTGCTTGGGTTAATGCCCTCATAAATGATTCGGCACAATTCCCATCTCGGGATGCCGTGATGAGGACACTGAACCAATAGATCCTTGAAACGTTCAAAGCATTTTGAAAATGGTTCAGCAGGGAGCTGGGCAAATTGATTCAGTTCGCTACGGATTCGAGCTGTCTTTTGTATTGGGTAAAATTTCTTAAGGAATGCCGCTACGAATTCTTCCCAATTCGTAATAGAATGTGCGGTAGTTTTATATAGCCACTTCTCGGCTATATCGCACAAAGTAAATGGAAGAAGTCGTAGACGCATAGCATCCACTGAAAGTTGTGACGTACCCATCATTGCGCATACGTTTTCAAATTTGGTATTGAAAACGTAAGCGTCCTCAGTCTCGAGTCCGTGAAATTTGGGTAAAAGATTGATATACTGGGGCTTAATCTCAAAGTTATCCCCATTGGTTGGTGGTGTGGATAAGCAGGTCGAAAGAGGACCTCGAATAGGGTAGCACCTCTCCTGGAGAGAGATGCGGGGTGGATTCTGCGCACCAACGGACGGTGGCAGATTAGGGTTAAAGAAGTTTGATGGATTCGGATCCATCGGTGTGGGTGTGATAGTGGGTAAAGAAAAGGTAAATGGAGAAATATCGACTTCGGAGTCGATAAAGGGTACACGGACTAAACGGGCACTAGAATCCCATGTCCAGCCTATCTTATACTAAAAAAAAAAGGTTAGTACAAGTAGCAGCGTTGACTTATAATTAGGGGTATGAATGAATGCGGTGCTTGCTTTGAAAAAGGGACGGATTTTTGCAAAAATGATGCGACAAAACAAATGCAGCACACAAACCCTAGAATCTAGTGGTTACCTAGGTCTGGCTCTAGACCGCTCCTAACTGCCAAAAGACAAGTCGCAGGATAGAATCCTCCACTGCCTCTTTATCCCCCTGTGGCCGGATAAGTGCCAGGTAAGTGAGAAGGTACTCCACTACGTAAGTAGTGGGCCAAATTAAAAACCACTAGCCTTAGACACACTCGCCTTAAGCACCACAAGAAAACGCGGATAAGCAATGAATTACCCACGGCCTTCTCTTGTCCTAATTGAGGCGACGGTCCTTAGAGTCATCTCTAGATTTCTTTTAGTTAATGTGGGTCAATGCGGATGCAAGTTTTGCGATTTTCGGGGCCTAGGAAGGGTAATGAAATCCCCACCTAATTTTGATTTGGCCGTGCCCCTTAAATTCCGTATTAGAATGCAAACAACCAAGAAATCAAAATCACGCACAAATTTACTTTTGTAATTTGCGAGCCGCGATTATTTGCAAAGAATCCTGCAGAAATTGTTAGTTGGAGCTAAAAAGAGGAGAGAGGAGAAAGTAAGAAGTCACCTGAAACAAAAAATTTTCAGAGATCCCCCAAGCCTGCCGCGTTTCTGCCGCAGATCCTGCCTTATGCCGCGCTTCCGCGGTCTCTTGATGAGATCACCCCACCAAAATTCTTCAGGGAGCTTCTGTAGACTCCCTCTGCTCTCTGGTATTTTCCAAAAAGTTTCTTCAATTGCCAAACAGCTCCAGATTTCCTTGCAATGAAACACAACAAATCGTTTAGGGTTTGCACGAATTTTGATCTCAAAAATCACAATGAAATAAATCTTTCAATTCAAACTTTGATATGAAACAAATTAGCGCGCGATCCCCGGCAACAACGCCATTTTGGTTGAAGAGAAATTCTTGATTGCTTATATCAAATCAAATACTCAAATGATTCACGATAACGGTTTCATTTGATTGTAATGATTTCTTGTTTGTGTAAATCGAAGTAAGCGAATAAGTTTCTATGTGTCGGTAATATTGAATAAAGTTCACAATCAAAGAAATTATATTTGATCGCAATCAACTACGGTGTCAGTTGTAGATCGTAAGCGAGTGCGGATCGTCCACAGGGATTGTGCGATTCGTTTCTATGTTTAATTTGTTTGAATCGAAAAGTTAATCGAAAAGAAAAGAAAACATGATTCAAGAATTTATCGATCGATTCAGGTGTCACTATTCTATTCAAGAATCAAGAAACTGATAGACAAATCATGAATCGGTGTTTCGATGATATTTCCAACCTAAATGTCAAGAATCTAAATGAGGCTCGTAGGAAATGATCGGATCTATAGATGTGATGTAATTTCAAGATTTCGTGTTCTTGTCCTTCAAAGGATTGATACTAGATCGATGATGATCGATGAGAGTTAGGGCTTTCTTGATGAAACTAGGGTTTCATCGTTTAACCCTTATTCTTTCATCGATATCATTCACATTCTAGCCTCTAACAATTTCAAGAAACGATCGTAACTCTCCAATCTCGAGCGATATCAATCAAGAAAGCATCGCAACGAATTGGGTCGTCGATTCTTGAACTGGCTAGGGTTTACAAAACTCGTAGGATTCAAGAATCGATTTAAGATATATTACCTCATCATTCTATTGATAGTCTCAACTCCTCGACGAGCGGAGTATTACTCAAACATCATCACACAGAAAGTATTCAAGAATTGAAAAGATATCATGATGCGAGAATTTAAAGAAAACAAGATAAAAGAATATCACATTTTATTTATATCAACAATTTGATTACAGTCGCTCAAGAACTACAAGAGGAAGAACTAAATTGTCGATTTGGCGTCGCTCGGCTTCGTGAGTCGCGGATCAGCTAGGACCACTTGCTCTGTTGAAGATCGGCTCGGCTCATAAAAGGTTGCAAGGCTTCTTGCTTGATGGGTACTCGGGATCTTGGCTTTTGATTGGAATTAGGGTTAGGGTTTCACACAAGTCCTCTCACTAGACTTGTGGAAGAAGAAGATGAAGAAAGAGATAGAATGGCTCTAAAATGAATTAATGGATTGATTTTTCCAATGTTCCAAGATGATTTACAAGTGAGCCTAGGGTCTTATTTATAGAGCACCCCAAACCCTAAGCCTTTGAGTTCCCTCCAAAAGTTTGTTGAAAGAGTTTGTTAGGCTTTAGCTTAGGGTTTAAGCTAGGGTTTAGGAAGAAGTTTCTAGAATGATAGGCTAGTTTAGTATTGATCCCAAAGCTTGCTGATCTGGCAGAAGTCTCTGGAGTCTTCTAGAATTTGCATAGGTTTTCTGAAGTGTGGGAGCTGAGATTGACATTGTGCACCAAAATTGAGGTGATGAAAGGGCAATACCACCGCGGAACCGCGGCGCAAGCAAGCTCCGGCCGCGGTTCCACGGCCATGTTGGAAGCTTGGGCTATGGTCTCTCTGGTGTGGTCTTGGACTGCCATTTTGGGCATTATCTGATTTGTTGAATTTTATTTGTCCCTTTGTATTAATACCAGAATTGAAATCATTGAGTTGGCGTCATGTTTGATCGGTACCATGTACATTTTGGCCTTTCTTCTGGATTTTCCTGCACAGATCTCAAAACAAGTGTTGCGCAAATGTAGGGATGATGCGATGCCATGAAATGTGGTCAATTTCCTTTATAGTGTCGGTTTCAGAGTCTAATACATGCAATCTGATATTTTGCAACTGTTTTGCTAATATGTGAAATATGAATGCCGAACACTTCTATATGAATGCAAATGATGAGGAAATTGCCGGCTAAAATATACAATATTTTCGACTAATCAATGCCTCCTGCATACTGGGAGTTATGATCTATAGAGATAGATCTAAAACGATATTGGGATTGTCCCAATCCAGGTACATTGACACCATACTAAAGAGGTTTAGTATGGAAGAGTCAAAACGTGGGTTTTTACCCACGATCTCAGGGCTCACTCTCTCCAAAGAGATGTCTCCTAAGACTGATTTGGAGAGAGCTCGGATGCAAGGGATACCCTATGCTTCGGCTGTAGGCTCTATCATGTACGCGATGCTATGTACCAGACCCGATGTAGCATACTGAGTAGGTATAAAGCTGATCCTGGAGAGAGTCACTGGACAGCTGTGAAGAGCATTCTTAAGTACTTGCGAAGGACTAAAGAGATGCTCTTGGTGTATGGTAACGGAGAACTCTAAGTGGAGTCCTTTACCGATTCAAGCTTCCAGAGTGATAAGGACGACTCTAAGTCGCACTCGGGATTTGTCTTTACCTTTTACGGAGGGGCGGTTAGCTGGAAGAGTTCCAAGCAGGAAACCGTGGTAGACTCGACGATGGAGGTTGAATACATCACTGCCAACGATGCTACCAAAGAGGCTGTCTGGATCAAGAAGTTCATCACTGAACTTGGAGTGGTTCCATCCATTTAGCATCCAATACCTTTGTATTGCAATAACAATGGAGCGATGGATTTGGCCAAGGAACCCAGGTCCCATCAGCGATCCAGGAACATTCTGAGTTGGTATCACCTGATCCGGGAGATAGTTGATCGCCGGGAGATCGACGTCAGGAGGGTTGACATGAAGAACAACACTGCGGATCCACTCACGAAGGCCATTCCCCAGATACAGTTTGAGAGACTTTTCAGGATGCTAGGTATGCGATACTACAGCAGCTGGCCCTAGTGCAAGTGGGAGATTGTTAGTTGTATGTATGCCCTAGATGCCAGTATTGTACAGATGATGTATATTATATTGGATGCTTGGACATATATAGAGAGGACTTTCTTACTCGATATGATAGTATGCTATCTGGTTGCTCTTTATCTTAACATGTATACTTGTCTCTTGATGCTGTCTTATAGTTACATGTTGGTAAAGCCCTTAGGATGTGTACTTGACTACCTGGACTATGATACGGATCATACTAGTGGGGACATGGTAGTCCATAAGTACATCCTTCAAGGTCCCTAGTCATGGGTGTATCGAGATGGGGCATCGATATACCAGAGTAAACTAGCGTATACCTTCTCGACCCATATAGATGGGCGATGGATGATCCCATATCCATTGGTGGTTGACATGAGAGATGATATACAGGTGCTCAGTGGAGACTGGGTACACTGGACGGACTCGCCGAGAACTCCCAGATGGTATTATACCTCACGTCAGATGGCAGTTCTCTGGTGACACTTGTGCAGGTTAGTCTGTAGACCCGAGATCCTCATAGAGTCTTGTGTGATTTCCACTGTGCTTTGATTTCCACCTTACCACGTCCAAGAGGGCATGCAAAATGGTGGTTTTTGGGTACAATCCCGAGTCACATGGAGGCAATGAGCGATAGGAGGGGTTTCGTCTCTCCCGGTATTGGGGGTTGATGTTGCGCTGTGCTCGATTGGCCATAACAGGGAAGTCCCTGGCCAGGGCTGATTTAGAGATTTACTGGTAAGTGTTACCAGTAGTTTCACGACACGTTATGAGCCTCACATCGGCATGACTTATCGGTTGTTGGGGTCTGACGTTTACCACCTCTAGACTTTATATGCGACATATCAGACGAGGAGACCGGACTGTACGGGAAGTGTTACCGGCAGGCTTTTACAGGAGTTGGAGCGGGCTTGCTTGCTGGTCTTCTGATCGATCAATACCCGGGTGGCCGTTACGTCCAGCTAGTACTGCTGACGGCTTGTGGGTGCTTGATGTGATCATCACCTACAGCCTGCGTATTGACAAGTCATTAGAGTCCTACACAGAGGTTTTACTGGCTCAGGCAAAACGAAATAGCACCGCATATGTGATATGTGCGGGACCGAGAAAAATGCGTGTATATGATACCGTATTCTATTCTTCCGACTTTTTGTATCGCGAGGTTATATGTGATATAGCCGGGTTATCGAATCAAGTGTTGAGTCGATAAATCGATACAATGGATGTTAGTCGGTTATATGAGATATGACCGGATTGTTAAGTTAAGTGTTGATTTAATAATTTAGTGTATAATTGTATATTAGATATACTAGTTTACATTAACTAACACTTGTTCACTTAAGGATTTTTCTTACATGTGCACAACTTTAATATATATGTGATATATATTAAAATGTGTTTTCTTTTTGTATCATGGTTGATGATATACTTGACATGGGTGTGTAAGACATACACCATTCTATTTATTATGGTAGGTTATAATTATTTAAGGTAATTACAAAATTAGTGGAATTTTGGAAAGAGCATGAAGCTTGTAGAAGCTTGCTTTGCTTTGACAAAGTCCACTAGCTTTGTCTTTACTTTAGATTTTTGTTAACCTAACCATTTGGATTAGCCATGGTTATGTCTCTACATGAGTTAGTATATGATACTCACTCACTATGGTTAGCTCACTCACTTGATTATTATCTTCATCTTTTCTTTTGTTCATCTTCTTCTTCTTTGAGCAAAAGAAAAGATAGCTAGGGTTTTCAAGAGAGAGTGAAACATTGTGAGAAAATAAATTCTAAAGTGAACCCACTTCCTATTTCTCTATCCTCTACTAGACTAGCACTTTAGTTTAGGGTGTTTGCTTCACTAATTCTCTAGTTAGTGAAGTAGAAGCTTGAGTTGATATTCCCTCGACGTAGATCTTCTTCGGCCTCGAAGACTTCAAGCAAGGACGCTTCTTTCGCCTCGTGAAGCCATGCAAGAGCCCGGGAGAACCACGATCACAGTGAAGGGACTTCAATAAGGAGCTAATGAAGTGAAGAACCGATCTACAAAGGTTGTATTTCGTATTCACTTAGTCGTAATTGTCTTTTACTAGCATGTGAAACCCTAATTTTCTACCAATGATCTTGTTTAGGGTTATTCGGCACGGCTAAAATTTTAAACGGGCATGGTTGATGCATTGTAGAACCTTATTAGAGTGCCTAGTAACCCTACACTTAAATGCACGGATAAAGGGACATAAATAATGCAAGTGAAATTTGCTAGTTTGAAAACACGTCTTTTTAAAAATTTGGGCAGCACCTCCTTTATATTTTTTTGATCCAAAACCACAATACATGAAAATATAAAGGCATCCCCAAGCGGGAGCTAGCTCTTCGCCATCCGGTGGATCACAACAACGCAAGACAGCATATATAAATATACAACGCCCAACGATGAAGATCACCACAACAGATAAAGAAAGAAGTGAGATATCAACACATAATGCGAATATACAACGCATCGCACAAATCTCGCTACTACAAGTCTTGCTAAGTCTCATTACTTATACAATTACTATATTTGATTACATACAATATGAAATAGTAATTACAAGAGTGGGTACGATACAAATGTCCTACCTTCTAAGCAAACTACCCAAAAGTAGCTATGTGCCAGCGATGCCGCAACTGATCCGTGCGGTCAACCTGTAAGAACTGTGGCACAACGGGGATGAGTTGCCAACTCAAGAATAGAAAAACCTCTACAAGTAGAAATCGAATAATCAACGACTTCTAGGTCAACTATATCACAAAGGTAATAGTATGATATCAAGGGTCGAGTCATTAAATGTGCCAACAATGCAATCAATACCTATATGTATGCGGATGTAATCCAACAATATAACCAATGTCTGTATGCATGTGGATCTCGTCCACCCATATAATCAATGTATGTATGCATGTAAGTATGAGGATAAAAATCAACAGTGTCCCTCGTGACACATCAAAATCATGGAACCTGGGTGTCCAACATCGACCCTCGAAAACATCATGAAACCCGTGTCCAGCATCGACACGTAAATCTTCATATCTCGGGCTCCGTCAGTCTGGATCGGCCCACGGGCTACGTCAGTCCGGATCGACCCATATCATCTCTCTACTCCGATCGGTATCCTCTGGATATCCGTCGAGCCCAAAACAATCACCGGTAGGTAGTAATCCCTCTGCCAGGCTCACCGTCTGCAGCACAGCAATCCGTTCTCGTCCCTTGGTACCATACCGGGTCCACCATATACCCGCAATCGGCCTCATCCAGCTCCTCGAATCGGGTTTCACATGCCGCACGTCTCAGAACCGAGAAAACGCACGCTGGACGCCCTGAAATATCATATCAAGAGAAACCGGGTTTTTAAAACAGTACTTACTTTCTTTTGAAATAGCCACGGTTCTCAAATCCAGAGATCTCATGAAAACTGCATATCTCAATGCGTAAAATCATAAACCATGATATATGCGACATATGATAGAAATGTAAGCATAGCCGTATATCATGCAACATTGAATAGTAATATGACATATTAAGGGAAAACCGCTCTTTTAAAATGATTCCAGTTTTTAAATATATCCTGCAGTTCCCAATTTCTCCAAAGTCAAATGCAACATCGTATAAAGGTGCATAGGTAACTATAGCAAGTAAGTTATGCAAAGAGTCATATCATGATGCAGCAATCCTACTGTGTAGTGACATGGCAATTATCGATGATGAAGTGTGTGAGCCGGCTAATCTGTGTAAGTGTAATATACGTATCATCGATAATGGTGTAGGTGTACTAGCGCAGATAAATATATATGATGCAATGAGAATATCATGAAATGCAGCATAAGGTAAAACGTCAGCTAAAAGCTATAAGGTATACATGTCAACATGACCGAGTCGGTGAATCTAGCAATCGGCATCCGGCCTCAAAACATCACGTACGGTATAATCCATCGTACGGCATCCTCTAGTCAAGGGTATGGATCAATCATCAATTCAAACTCATCACTTACGGAAAATCATCGTACGGCGGCATTAAACCAATAGGGATCCTATCATCCTAAATGACAATGAGGGGTACGGACCTAACGTCACGTACGGAAATCGCACATGATTCACCACATATATAAATATATATATATATATATATATATATATACCTATGTCTCAGGTCACATCCACAACAATCTCTTATCAGGGGACAGGCAGGTATCAATCATTTCAATCGATTCGCATCCGTATACCAACATATCATCAAGTCATCATATCGCATCGTACATTCTTTTCATCACATTTATATCTCACATCGAATCAAATGTTATATATAAATTCTACCTTTACTATATGCATACTAATCTAATCTAGCAAACACACCCGAACCATATAATCAGTTTTTAAAAGATGCGAATCGTAGTTTTGAAAGTAGGGGCTACGGTGCTTTTAAGGAAAAGATATTATTTGAAAATCCGTAACATCCCTCAAGGTATCATTTTAAAAGATGCATATGATTCTCTAGTTTGGAAATAGGTACGGTTCGGATGACACATGTACGTCGGCTATCTAGTCCTGTAGTACCCTAAACGGCAATATCATCAAGCATCATCCACAAATCCCGTCATCACATATTAGCCGTATCATAACTTCTAACTATCCTTTAGTTTCAATTATGGTTCTCTAACTACCTTTTAACTCTATCTATAGTTTTCTATTAAAGGTTTCATTAACCATAATCTATAAATAAATCGGTTTCCATCAAGTGTGCGGGGGTGCTATACGCCATCCACCCGACATCCCCCGTAGATATAGATCTACTCACCTGGTCTTCGCTTGCCGAAGTTGATAACGCCACGCTCCATTGCATCGGAATCCACGCGAAGGTACCTACAATAACAACACGTATCGCAATGCTATTAAAATCAAGTTCTGAAATCCAAACGGCACGCGCATTGCTCATAGGTTAGAACCTATAGCTTACGCATACAAAACCAACCAAAAACCTTTGTTGTTGATGCACAAACATCCAACAACCAAATACAAATCCAAATATCAAAACCTAGCATTCAAAATACGGAAAACATAACCAAAAACCACACCAAACTGCTCCAAGATTCTCTCTTAGGTAAAATTGGCCAATTCTACACATATAGAGGGTCTAATTATCAGATAAGTGAACCATATACCAAGAACCAACAAAAAATTCCCTAATGTGGCCGTAATTTGCAGCCATAACGAATAAATCTGCGGCCCAGCAGTTGAGTTGGGGTCTCTAGTCTTGGGGTTTAGCTTCCTGGGTGCCTGCATGTGTCACTGTATTCGCTAAATAATTTTTAGTGCCCCTGGGTTACTCCGGATTTACATATATCCTCATATATCAACACAAAACCGATATAATGAATTCCTAAATCCGTATTTTGGTTTCTATACTCAAGCCCATGTCTTGTAACAGCCACAAGAGTTCACTAATTTCCCACAATCACCTAAACACTTCTCTAAAGATTTCTATCTTCACAACCACCAACCTAATTCAACTTCTAAACTATCTAAAACATAAGAAAACTAAAGCTAACTAAATGGAAATGATTATACCTCATGGATGTCACTTAAACAAACCCTAGAAGTCCCAATGTTGTCAAAACACCACTTTGCTTGGTCCATTGCGATGAGGGTGAGGAGGTGATCATTTTTTTGTGAAAGGGGTACAGGGTTTTAACAAGGTTTTGGAGGTGATTTTTGGGGTTGTAGGTGGATGGAAGGGAGCTTGAGGAAGAGGAAGAAGGAGATGAAAATGGTGGGGGAATGAATAATGAGGCATCCCCTCCCTCTCTCTCAATTATTCTCACTCTCTCTCCAAGCATGCTTATTCTTATCATTGTGTCCCCCCCTCTCTCTCTCCAAATCATCATTACACCTTTTTCCCTTTCTTTTCTCCCCCGAAACACATACACCCAAATAAAACAACACAAATGAAATAACATGTAACATGTCATGTTGCATTAATTATGAAAAACTGTAGAAACACAGATTTGGCTTAATCGCGATTAGTAGTGCACTAATCGGGGTTTTATCCAAATTGCATATAATAAATTTTAAAAATGCCAAATCCTCTAAATTTATTTTTAAATGAATAAATCATTTTAATTTCTGTTTATTTCACAATTATTGGTATATATTTATATCCTTTTTCGCAAACCCCAATTTCGCAAATCGGGCAGTTTTCGGGAAATATATTATTTTAATATTAAATTTAAAAAATAATATTTTATATTTTCTGAAATGTTACACTGTCTCTCCATTCCACCGGCCAATGGGGAAAATTTTGAAATCAAATCTCAATACATCAATCTTCTACCAAAATTTCACGGTCTCTAGTCTGAAGATGCATGTCTTTATTAACAAATTTGAAAATGTATACGCTATGATGGGTACTTCACAGCTTTCTGTGGATGCTATGAGATTACGTATTCTCCCGTTCACTTTTTGCGATTTAGCCGAGAAATAGCTTTATAACACAGCAACACATTCTATTTTAAACTGGGATGAATTCTTCGTTGCTTTCCTTAAGAAATTCTACCCAAATCATAAGACAGCCCGAGTCTGTAGCAAAATAAATCAATTTACCCAGCTTCCCAATGAACCATTTTCGAAGAGTTTTGAACGCTTCAAGGATCTGTTAGTTCAATGTCCTCATCACGGAATTCCTAGATTGGATCTGTGTAGAATCATAAATGAGGGCATTAATCCTATAACAAAAACAGACCCTTGAATCCATGTGTCAAAGCACCTTCATGAATAAAGATGATGGTGAAGCCTGAAGAATTTTAGAAGATTTCGCTGAAAGAACTTTACAGTGGGAGAGTGTAAACCAGTCATTGTCTAGGGGTGGCATTCATCAACTTGATGTTTCCATAAGAGTTAGAGCTGAAATGGCAAAAATGCAAAAGAAACTCGAAGCTATGGAACATAAATTTTTAGCAGCCTCCCTAAATCAGATGTCACTTTCCAAAACTGTCTGTGGATGATGTTTGATCTATTTCATCTTACGGAAGATTGTCCTTTAAATTCTCCGTTTCAAGGTCAAGAGCATACCAATGCTGCTTTCCAACAAAGACCTAGAAACGATCCGTATTCTTCCACTTATAATCAGGGTTGGAGGAATCACCCTAACTTTGCTTGGAACCAATCACAAACTCAAAACACGGTTCCAAATCAAAACAATTTCCAAAGGCTCCCTCCACAACAACAGCAACCACTTCAAATAAGTCAGCACCCTACCAATCACAAAACTTCCAAAATCCGGTAAACACACCATATAACAATTCTTTGCAAGTGACCGGTACTGATAACTCCTCTTCACTCGAACAAACCATGAATTTGCTTCTGACAAATTTCATGCAAATTTCAGCTGAGATGAAGTCTTCCGTCGATAAAATCCAGAAAAACTCTAACTCCCAAAATAAGAGTATTAAATCGATGGAAGCACAAATTGCCTGTATAAATGCCGAAATTAGTGCTAGAGAGAAAGGGAAACTTCCAGCTCAACCTTTACCCAATCCTGGCTATTCACATCATGTGAATGCTATCACTACGTTGAGATCTAGAAGAGTGCTTAACAACCATGTCGGTGAAGAGATTGATACTAATAATGATGAATCATTCAATGATACTCCGGCTGAGACATTTCCTTCCACTTATACTTCTACTTCTGTCCCCAGTTCGTCTACCCCACCATTTTCTTCTGAGCCTATTCTCCATTTTTCCCAAGGCTCGAACCCTCAGCACACTTCTTCTAGTCCACTAAAGACATCCCCACTCCTATTTTGGGATCTTTTCTACCCACACGATTTTCTCTAATGTTGGACCTCGCTATTATTGCTAAAGCTCCTTATCCAAATCGGTTAAGGGGAAACAGACCAAGTCCGCAAATGGAGAAGATCACTGAAATTTTTAAACAGGTTAACATCAATATCCCTCTCCTAGATTCTATACAACAAGTCCCGGCTTATGCGAAAATTCTCAAGGACTTGTGCACTAGGAAGAGGAAGACTCAAGTGCCCAAAAAGGTGTTCATCTCGAGTACTGTAGACACAGTTTTTCCCCAACAATTATCTAGAAAACGTAATGATCCTGGCTGTCCTACCATTTCTATTTCTATTGAGGGTAAACACATTAACCGTTTTCTACTTTACCTTGGCTCAAGTGTTAACCTGCTTCCTTACTCGGTTTATGAGCAGTTAAGGATTGGAGAGTTGAAACCAGCTCACTGCACTCTCCATATGGCCGACCGATCAATCACCAAACCAAGGGGGAACTAGAGGATGTGTTAATAAAAATGAGGGAATTTTTATTCCCTGTGGACTTTATTGTTCTCGATACACAGCCTGTAGTGAACCCACGGAACCAAATTCCGGTTATTCTTGGTCGACCCTTTTTGGCCACTTCCAATGCTATAATAAACTGTCGTAAAGGCTCTATGACCCTATCCTTTGGGAAGATGTCAATAGAACTTAACATATACAAGTTGGGAAGTGTACCCTCCGAACCTACTGCTCAAATATGTTCTGTCGAATTAATGGATGTCGACAGCAGCGAATTTGATCAGCATCATGATACTGATCCTGACTTCCTTAATACGTTGTTGTTTGACCCAGCTATGTATTATACACATATGGACTCTTCCATTGAGTTGTCCGGGTTAACATCTAGCGCTGATGAGGAACTTTTTATAGAGTCTGACGATCACCCCTGTTTTTCTGATGACATTAATCTTCGGGGTATCGATGAAAGTTTTGAGGAAATTTTCACTGATGAACTCGTATTTTTAGCAGACACGGGTGTTGAGATGAATCATCTCCAAAACAAAGAAATTGAACCTCCATCCCTTCTTCTGGACTATAAAGAGAATGCGAGTAATCCATCATCATAATCACTGTGTCGTCTCTCCAAATTGATACGCAATCATTTTCTTTTACACCACTTATCTTTTCCCCCCTTCTTCTGGGCTCTTTATAATATATTCTTCCACCAACCGATGCACTACACTGATAAAATTTTTGAATGGTTGGTGTTAACTTTTGGTCTTTGCAAATCTTGGCATTGACCAATAACTTTACCCCCTCTTGCGATTTTCAAAGATTAACATTGTTTAACTCAAGTTTGGGGGGGGTATAATCTGGCTCTTGAAAATAAAAGTTGTCCTTAAAATTGTGAGCCAAAAATAAGTTTGGGGGAGGATTTTCACGATCATATTTATTTCCCCCGTTAATAAATTTCATCCCAAGTCTACAGGTTTTCAAAATTTAACAGATGACAACAGTGAGGACACTGTTGAAAGCAAGTTTGGGGGAGGTTTGTGTTTATTTACGCATCACTTTGCATCATACTTTGCATAAGCACAAAACATATAATAAAAAAATGTGTACATAAATAAGATAATAAAAGATTAGATAGTGAAAAATTACATCCAAAAGATTGGAAAAATTTAAGGAAACCAAGAAAATTAGATGTTTTCTTAAACGAGACTAGTAATAAATAATTATGAGCCGTTGTCCCAAGGGTTAGTAAGATCTAGGAAGTCACTAATCTGAGGATAAAAATATGTCTGAAAAATAGTTCCTATTTTGGAAGCCAAACATTTGAACGTTGATACCCTACTATACGCACTTACACACGTCTTTAAACTCGGGATAGTAGAGGATACCTTGAAATGCTCTTGTCTAAAAGCCAAGTATGAAGGAAATAATAAATGAAGAAAATATAAAATGGTGTAGAAAAATGAACACTGGTTTGTTATCACCAAGGTAGCATAAAAAAATATAGCGAGGGTGCTTCATCACCCAGTGACTTAGACTAACTAGTTTTTGAGTCACTGCTAAGCCTTAGGTGTTGCAAGACGAGGAAAATACTAATACACCTAATCAGCAAGCACGTGAGTAATCGGTCGGTTAGTACCTCAAGAAGTATTAACGGTCGCATGAAAAATGTGTGAGCAAATTCCATCTAAATATTCATCAATTAAAAAGTATTGAGGTAGATGGACAAGAGTATGATAACTTGAATTGAATTCTCCGTGTGTAGGGATGTGTTTTACACACACATAGGGGTATATGATCGATATTTGGAAGAAAAGTAGGAATGAAAAATAAAGACGATGTTTTATTGAGGGATTATGTGATTTCTAACATCTTTTCATGACTATTAATATAGGGCTAATGACAACCGAAAAGCTAGTGTAGTTGGAAACTCTAATTTTCAAAGTCTTTCTTTTACAGTTCCAATCTTTATATGTAACTTTCACAGTCTTTCTTTTATTATGGGATTTTTTCGGTGCAATCCGTTGAAAACACTTAGGAGACAACACTCCTCCTACTAGGGACACCTAGAAGTATAAAGGCTTGTTGCACATGCTCAGTACAATAGTGTTGCCTACGAAAGTGTGCTAGTTAGTTTTTCTTTTTCTTATATTTTCTCCTTCTCTTAAATAAAAATAAAAGATGTTTGCTCAAGATGACCAAAATTAAGTTTGGAGGAATTTGATCAGTCGAAAATATTGCATTCTTAACACATCAATTTCCCTACTCTTTCTAATCATCTAAAGGTGTTTGGTATAAATATAGCACATATTAGTAATTCGTTTGCAAAATATCAAATAATATGTGTTATACAATATAACCGGCATTATGAGGGAAATTGTGTGTTTATTACTACACGCATGATCTTTGTATATCAACACTTGTCTCGAGATTGTGTGCAGAAAATTCTCCAGGTTAAAGAGCCAGAATCACAAAAGTGCTGATAAAACACATTAAGTTAGAGACTTGAAATCTGGCAGTAACCAAGTGAGAATTATAAGATTCCAGGCATCAAAAGAAAACCCTAAAGACAACATCAGAATTTCCGTGGAAAAATAATGCAGAAAGCTCCTCAAATGTCTGCGGATCCACGGCCGAGTCAGGCCGATCCGCCGTGGATCCGCGGCCGATCTGACTCGTCGGCGATTGGTATTTTTTACAGAGGCTCTCTTTTAACGGCCAAACTTCTTCAATACGCTTCAAAGTACCTAGAAATCTCTAGAAGCTTCTCTACAACAGCCAATCTTCTAGTGTAAGCTTGGTACCTACCTAGCTTCCTATGCAAGCTTCATAACAACCAAGCTTTTAGTAGAAGATAAAGGAAAAAAACTATAAAAGGGGACCTAGGGCTTCATTACAAAGGTTGTTCTGTTGTTGATTAGTTGTTGAGTTGTTGAATATTGAGCCAAATTTGCGCAAGTTGAGTAACACAACTTGTGATCCAAAACCCTAACCCAAATCCATTTCAAAAGCCAAAATCAAGATCCATCGAGAAGTGAATCAAGCAAGCCTTCAACGAGCCTTTGAAGTAACACCGACCGTCATCTGAGCAAGAGATCCACGATGATCCGCGACTCAAGAAGATCGATGCGAAGCTAATTTCGACGGATCTAGTTACCTCCTCAAATCTTGTAATCTTTGAGTGAATTATACAAAATCGTCGATTAACAAAGGTGAATATTGTAAATCTTGCTTTTCTTTACATTCTTGCATTATGAAAAGTTATCGATTCTTGATCCTTTCCTTTTTCATGATTTTTGAGTGAAATCTCCGCTTGTAGCGGAATCGAGAGAATAGGTAGATGATGATAATGAAATTCTTGAACGATTCTCAAGTCTTATGAGTTTTGTAAACTTTAGGAAATTGAATCATCAAAAACCTAATTTGGGCGAGATCACTTTGAATGTTTTTGCTCCAAATTAGAGATCAACGATTGGTGATTTAATTTGCTAGAGGCTAGAATATGAATGATAATCAATGAAAGGACAAGGGATGATGAAGGAGAAACCTTAGTTTCTTCAATAGATCCCTAAACCTCGTTGATCGTCATCAATCTAGTAACAAATCTGTAGGGTTCCTATCGATGGCAGCAAGGTTTCGGGAGGCATCGTCCATGCCATTTTCAAAAATTTGCCGTTAAAAGGGACTCTAAACTAGAATATAATACGGAAACAAAAGTAAACCATTACTACTAAGTGAACTAGATATACAACCTTTGTAGATCGGTCGTTCACTTCATAAGCTCCTTGTAGTAGTCCCTTCGTTGCGTTGATGGAACTCCCAGACCCTTGCATGGCTTCACAAGGCGAATGGAACGTTCTTGCTTGAAGTCTTTGTTAGTGTGATATGACCTAGAGACCATTATTGTATAGTACTAGTTTGTATATTACATTTTGGAAGCTTGGGATATATACACGGATTGACATTCTTGCTCAATATGGTAGTATGCTACTTGGTTTATATCTATCTTAATATGTGTATGTGTTTCTTTTGACATATTGCTAATACATATTGATAGAGCCCTTAGAATCTTTTGCTTGACTACCAGCGGTGTGATGGCAGTCACAGTAGTGGGGGCTGGGTAATCTATAAGCATATCCTTATACAGGTCCCTGGTCATAGGATTATCGAGACAGGGCATCGATACTCCGGAGTAGACTAGTGTATACGCTTCTCATCCCAGGAGGGGAGATGGTCTGTCCCACAGCCATCAGTACGTCGTACTGGAGATAGTATGCAGGTGCTCGTTAGGTTACGAGTACACTGGACTGGACTCGCTAGGAACTGTTGGTTGGTATTATACCTATCGTCGATTATCAGTTCCCAGGTGACATGAGTACAGCTTAGTCCGTTGACTTGACACTGTCACTTAGCCTCGAGTGTGTTCCCACTTTTCTTAGATTACTACCCTACCACGGCTCTATTGAGTCGTGCAAATAAGTAGTAGTTGGGTGCAGTCCCGAAACAATTGGAGGCAGTGACGGTTAGACAGGATTCGTATCTCCCGGTATTGAGAGTTGGTATCGCGCTGTGTCTAGGAGAGCCATTACACAAAGTCCCTGGCCAGGGCAAGCGAGATTTACTGGTAGTGTTTCAAGTAGTTTCTCAGGGTGTTCTGGGCTACACTCCGACACGACTTGTACCGCTATTAGGGGACTGACGTTTACCTCCCCCCTAGGCCCAACATGAGATGCTCTTAGACTAACAGATCGGACTGTACGGAGATTGTCACATTCAGGCTCAGTAGGAGTTCGGATGGGTTCACATCATCGGTCTTCTTATCGGCATCTACCTGGGGACCATTACGTATAGCTAGTACCACTTGCGACCTTTGGTTAAACCCACTGCCTGCGTAGTGTCGAGTATTTAGAGTCCCACACAGAGGGTTGTTCACCTTTGGGCAAAACAGAGTAGAGGTTGTATGGTTCTACGACGGGGTTCGTTCACATACGCGCACTTATGCATGTTTGGTGTCCGGGCAGTTATTACTAGTTGGTTTTGGTTTAAACCAGATCCTAGTATTTGTTTTGGGATTGCTCTTGTCTCATTATATTCGTGTTTCTTCGGAACACGAATGCGGGTACATACGTACAGTTGACTGAGGCGGAGAGGAAGAAACCTCATTAGGGTTTTTGACCATTGACTTTTTCAAAACACTAATGAGAATGAGAAATATGATTAATAATATTAATTAAGGATAATGTGTCATGGTTAGGGTTGGGTTGACCTTTTGACTTGTTGACTTTCATTGACCTTGATATTTTTTTTGTTAAGCAAAAGATGCTTCTTGAAGCTTGCTTAGGATTAAATGTGAAATGATAATGGTCAAATCAACTAACCATCACAATTTTCTTAATTATTATTATTATCATATATCTTTATTATGAGAACAAGGTTCCTTCTTCACTCTCATTCTCTCATAAGCTTTCTCTCTCATGGTTTGCTCTCCTTCTTCCTCTCTCTCCAAAGCTTAAGTGTTTCATGTGTTGAAAATTCAAGCTTTGAGACTAAACCATCAAAACACTTCTCTACTAACTCTAGGGTTCTTAGTCTAGCAAGCCAGGCACTCTAGTTACTTCTTTGTTGAGCTAGGAGCTCAAGGTAGAGGACTTCGGGTGGATCTTTCTTCGGCAAAGAGAAGACGAAGAGGAGGAGCTGTCTACACCACTCAAAGGAGTACACAAGAAAAGGAAGCAACACAAGAAGAGAAGGAGTTCAAGCTTTTGGTATAACCTTATAACCTAGTAGTTAAAGCTTCTTGTATGTTTGTTAGTTTTTGTTTAGCAAAGATCCTTCATGGCTAGTCTATATTTCCTTGTGATAAAAACCCGATTTTTACTCTTTCCGCCTCCCCGTAAGTACTGGGGTGGGTAACATAGACTTACAGTGGTATCAGAGCTTAGCTAAACAACAACTAACATGTTAGCAAAGTATTTAGAACTTCGATCCCGAAAAAAATCGCAAAAAACATCAAAATCTAGTGTTTTCTGCCGATTTTTAAAACATGTCTAAAAATATTTCCAGAGACCTGAAAAATACGTGCTGGGTTTTTTAAGGACACCCAAGAAAAACGAGCTCATGACTCGGTCAGACAGCCGCGGAACCATGCGTTTCGCCGCGGATCCGCGGCCGAGTCGACTCGGAGTCAACTCGTTTTTCCTGCAGTATGTCCAACTTTGTGTTTTGTGATTTTTCAGATGCATTGTTTCTGCCGAGATTCTTCTGAGAACAGTGTTGTATTTGGGGTAGTTTCAAATTGGAATTTTGATCAAAATTCTTTAAACTTTAGCTAATTGATTATATCTGTAATGTGATATATGTACTTAACGTCGACTAATCGCTATATGTCGATTCGTAAGGGCTGTACATATCTGTGATCTGTGATGTTGGAATATGTATATGAACTTGTTGGATTGTCGCGGATGAATAGCCGGGGTTGTGAGATGAGAGTTTATTTATCTTTCATTTGATGTAAATTGTAAATTGATGTAATATTTTTTTTCGGTCGCACATCCAGGTTGAAGTTGTAGCAACCATTGTATATTATTTCTTTTTACTGTTTTTGCTCTTAGGATAGACCCAAGGTGGGGTGCACAAACTACCGGGTACTTTGAAGTGCTGAGTGGCCTACTCACGTCGTTGAGGGAGGCTGCTTCACTTCGGGTATTTGGCTGGTAGTTTGCCGCACCCGTAGGGGTCTAGGGTGGGGTTTGGCTATTCATCGTCACCGTGTAATCCATCTTTCGTTGCAGGCTCAAACGAAACGCGGATTCCTAGCATATCCATTGTGTTCATCTGTGATCTGGAATGGCTATCATTGCGTCTGACGAATGTATATATCTATATATGATATCTAGTTGGCGTTGCTTATGTTTTGTATCCACGCTACTCCAGCCCCCGCTCTGTCGTCAGTTAAGTAACCTAACGGGTGATGACGGGGCCCCGTGGCGAATGCGGATGGCATAAACGTATGTCATATTTTCGCTGTTTACCGCTATGGTTGGATTAATTGATGGGGCGCATTATATTAATGCGATGAAAATAAATCAAAGTTAAATCATTGGAACAATTTCAAAACCATTCTGTTTTTTCCAAAACAGAAAACTTTTAAAAACGCGGAGCTTAAACCACTCCTTTTAAAAGCTATCAGGTTCCTTCGATTATATTAAGTTCACTACGTTCACGGTTTCGCCAAAACCATTCGTAGACCTCCGTCATTTCATATGGATAGTCAATAGTATTCAAGCTATGTTTGTTGGCCAAAGTCAAGGCATCGTGATTGGTAGCTATTGGATATTCATATGTGGCATAGATAGATGTGTTGGTTTGGGACAATCGTACTGCTTTGTTGGCCAAAGTCAAGGATAGGTACGGGTGGGTTCAAATTAACCTGGAAAATGACGGGTAGAACTTGACATGTGACTTATGATTTGTTGGCCAAAGTCATGGTCATAAGAGCATGGGGCAAAAATCCACATCGGGAGTTTCTAAAGAAACTGAAACTTGCTACAGTTGCATACCATTTGGAGTGTGATGATTTTGGTAGGATTCCTTCAGCTTTATCACACGATGATATTTGGATCCTGATCCTACTGTGAGTATATGCTACTCCTCGGGAAACTTTTTCACTTAACGATCAATGCTATAAACCAAGTAGGTGTCTAGAAAGGTGCTAGCGGGGTTACGCCCACAGGGGAATAGAGGTTATTTAATTAAGGAACTTCACAAAAGCATCGTAAAACCTCCCTCGAAGTACCGACACCGGCCTGGCTGAACGGTTAAGCATGTATTGTACGGTGAGATCAATCCCGACTAATTCTTCTTTTATGGTTTGAGGAAGGATTCGAGAAACAGTGGGAGCCATCCAGTTTAGACAAACTAAAAACCACTCTAAACTTGCAAGAGCATCATGCTAAAGTGTTTCTTCTCTCTCTCTTAATTGCAGCGACCAAACATCATGACCGGCCTTAAGTTACTATTAGATAAAAATATACTGACAGGGCCAAACTACAAAAATTGGCTCAGGAATGTCAAAATGGCAATCACTTATGACAAGTTAGGGTATCTCCTTACCACTAAAGCCCCCGCCATCCCAGGTCCAGAATCCAGTGTCGCGGATAAGGAAATCTGTAAGACCTGGGAGATTGACTGCGCGAAAGCCAAGTGCCTCGTGCTTGCCTCTATGGACAATGAACATCAGAGGAGGCACGAGAATATGGACCATGAATCCATATTTCTCCATACTAAGGAACTATATGGAGAGCAATCCCGTATCGCCAGATACAAAACCTCGAAAAAGTTATTTTCAGCGAGGTTTGCCGTCGGATCATCTATAGCTCAACACGTGCTTAAGATGATTGGCTACATTAAGGAGCTCGCGGACCTCGGGACTACGTTAGAGAAAGAGCTCTACACTGACTTGATTCTCCAGTCCCTTCCTTCCACCTACGCCCAATTTATCCTGAACTTCAACATGCAAGGAAAAGAAGTTGAACTTCTGGAACTCCTCAACATGTTGAGGAGTGAAGAGGGCACCCTGCAGAATGTTAGGGAAACACCCGCTTTGTTTGTTGGAGGAGCTTCCTCTTCTAGGTCTAAGGCAAAAGCCAAAGGAAAGAAAAAGAAGGCCCCCACCAAACCAAGGGGCGGTGTTAGTAAGGTGGAAGCCAAGGGAAAGGCAAAGGTAGCAAAGGTAGCGGGACAGATTATGGGGAAGGAAGAATGCTTTTATTGTCACAAGAAAGGACACTGGAAGAAAGATTGCAAGGCTTGGAAGGCCACGAACCAGGACCTGATGCAAGTTGTGGTTTCGGCTTCAAGTGTGTATGTTATTGAAAACTGTCTGTCAATCAACTCTACTTCCTGGGTATTGGATACCGGATCAGGATCTCATATCTGTAATTCTTTGCAGGCACTGAGAAGGTGTAGAGCTTTGAAGGCAGGTGATATGACCCTCAGATTTGCAAACGGAGCATGCATAGATGCTGAGTCCGTGGGGGACTATCACTTAGGGTTGACAGATGAACATGTTTTAGTTTTGCGCAACTCTTATTTTGTACCCAGTTCGACTTGTAATATCATATCAGTATCTTTAATATCTAAAGATGGTTATGATTTTGCATTTGTAAGCAATGTTGTAAACATTCACCTTAATCATGTTTTGATTGGGTCGGGTACATTAAGCAACGGGATATACGTATTAAACCAACCACAGATTTTCAATATCCAGAAGACACACAAAAGAATGTCTCCAGAAATAAAACATGCTTTCTTCTAGCATTGTAGACTGGGTCACATCAATGAGACACGGTTAACTAAGTTACATAAAGAAGGATATTTGGATCCGTTCGAATATCAATCATATGCAACTTGTCAATCATGTCTCAAAGGAAAGATGATAAAGACTCCGTTTACTGGATATGGAGTAAGAGCGAGCGAGGTCTTGGGACTCGTACACAGCGATGTATGTGGTCCAATGTCTACACATGCGCGAAGTGGTTATTCTTACTTCATTACTTTTAAGGTTGATTTTTTAAAGTATGGACATGTCTTCTTGATGAAGCACAAATCTGAAACCTTTGAAAAATTCCAAGAATATAAGAATGAAGTAGAAAAACAAACAGGCAAAAGTATCAAGACACTAAGATCTGATCGAGGTGGTGAATACCTAAGTTCCGAGTTTCTGGATTACCTAAAAGAGAATAGAATTCTCTCTCAGCTTACTCCTCCATACACTCCACAACATAACGGTGTATCGGAAAGACGGAACCGAACCCTATTGGATATGGTACGTTCCATGATGAGTAACGCTGAGTTACCGCGATTTTTCTGAGGATATGCACTAGAATCAGCTGCATATCTTTTGAACCGGGTTCCAACTAAGTCAGTACCTACCACACCATATCAGATATGGAGTGGGAAGAAGCCCTATCTTAAACATATTAAGACATGGGGATGTTCAGCTTTTGTTAAAAAATAGCATACGGACAAATTCGAGGCGTGCTCAGTACAGTGCAAGTTTGTGGGATATCCAAAGAACTCTAAGGGATATTTCTTCTATTACGCCGAGGAACAAAAGGTATTTGTTTCTCGTCATGCCTGCTTCTTGGAAACTGAATTTTTAGAAAATCAGATAAGTGGGAGCGTAATAGAACTGGAAGAAATTCCAGAACCACGAGCTATTACTGAAAACTTGGTAGAACCAGAAGGTTCGAAAGAACAGGACATTCCTGCACCGCTCCGCAGGAGTAGTAGGCTTTCTCATCCACCTGAGAGATACTACGGTTTTCTCATAGACGGGGATATAGAGGATTGCATCATTGATAATGATGAGCCGACTGTTAGTTATATGTATGCCCTAGAGGCCATTACTGTACATGAGATGTATATTGTAGTTGATGCTGGGACATATATAGGTAGGACTTTCTTGCTCGACATGATAGTACGCTATCTGGTTGCTCTTTATCTTAACATGTACACTTATTGTCTCTCTGTTACATGTTGATAAAGCCCTTAGGATGTGTGCTCGACTTCCTGGACTATGATGCAGATCATACTAGTGGGGCCTGGGTAGTCCAAGAGTACATCCTTCAATGTTCCTAGTCGCGGGAATATGGAGACGGGGCATCGATATTCCAGAGTAGACTAGCGTATATCATCTCGACCCATATGATGGGCGATGGATGATCACATATCCATTGGTGTTTAACATCAGAGATGGTATGCGGGTGCTCAGTGGAGACTGGGTACACTGAACGGACTCGCCGAGAACTCCCAGATGGTATTATACCTCACGTCAGTTGGCAGTTCTCTGGTGACACTGGTACAGCTTAGTCTGTTGAACCGAGATCGTTATAGAGTCTTGTGTGTCTCCCACTGTGGTTTGATTTCCATCCTACCACGGCTCTACTGAGTCGTGCAAACAGGTGGTTTTTAGGTACAGTCCCGATTCACATGGAGGCAATGAGCGATAGGTGGGGATTCGTCTCTCCCGGTATTGGGGGTTGATGTTGCGCCATGCTCGACTGGGCATAACTGGAAATCCCTGGCCAGGGTTGCAGTGATTTACTGGTAAGTGTTATCAGTAGTTTCATGCTTGTTATGGACCTTACATCGGCATGACTTATCAAGCTACTGCGGTCTGACGTTTACCACCCCTATGCGAGATATGCGACATATCAGACGAACAGGACCGGACTGTGCGGCAAGTGTTACTGATTGGATTCACAGGAGTGTGAGCAGGCTTGCTCGTTGATCTTCTGATCGCTCAATACCCGGGTGGCCGTTACGTTTAGCAGACCACTTGGGCTTGTGGGTGATTGATATGATCACCACCTACTGCCGGCGTATTGACGAGTCTTTAGAGTCCTACACAGAAGTTTCCTAGCTCAAGCGAAACGAAATAGGAGCGCATATGTGATATGTGCAGGATCGAGAATAATACCATTATGTGATACTGTATTCTATTCTCGCGATTTGTATCATCTGTCGGTTACATGAGATATAGCTGGGTTACCGAATCAAGTGTTGATTCGATATATTGATACACTAGATATTAGTCGGTTATATACGATATGACCGGATCATTAAGTGTTGATTTAATGATTTAATGTATAATTATATATTTGATATATTACTTTACATTAACTAGTATTTGTTCACTTAAGATTGACTTTCTCACTTTATGTGCACAAGTTGTATATGTGATATATGTTTGTGCACTAGTTTGTATCATGATTGATGATACATGCAAACTTGGATGTGTGTATGACTTACACCATATTTAAGATAATGGTTTGGGTTTTTATTTATTTTGATAAAACAAAATGGTGGCTTTCTTTGTCTTGGCTTGAAGCTTCATGAAGCTTTTAAGCATCTTTGACAATGTCCACTCATTTTGTTTTGCATAAGATTTTTATTAACCAAATCATTAACTCAAACTATGGTTTAGTGTATACAAAGGTTAACTCACCCATGGTTGCATTATGATAGACTTCACTTGATTATTCTCTTTATATAATTCATTATTCTTATTCTTCTTTTTTTCTTCTTCTTCTTCAAGAAGAAGAAAAGCTTGCTAGAAAATTTTCAAGTGAAGAAATAAAGTGACAAATCAAAATCCAAAGTGAACCCGCTTCATATTTCATCATCCTCTACTACTTGCCATTTAGTTTAGGGTATTCTGTTCACAAAGTTCATGACCTAGTGAAGATGGAGCTTGAGTTTGTGTCTCCTCGACGTAGATCATCATCGGCCTCGAAGTTAACTAGCTAGCCCGTTCATTTCTCCGAGGAAACCATCACAAGAGTCCGGGATCTCGATGATCGCCGCGAAGGGACGTCAACACGGAGCTTTAGAAGTGAAGGACCGGACTACAAAGGTTATAATCCCAAACTCTTAGAAGTTAAGTTGTTTATTTACTTATAGTTTTCGCATAATCTCTACTATACGATCTTGGTTAGGGTTGTTCGGCACGTCTAATTTTTTTAATCGGGTATGGTTGATGGCTTGTAGAACCTTGTGACAGTGCCTAGTAATCCTACAGTGGTATCAGAGCCAAGCTAGAGCTTTAGGCGAAGTCTAGGCGAAGTTTAAAGTCCGATCGATCCCGAAAACCCCGATATTTACCCCTTTCTGGAAATTTTTTCAAAATGTGCTTTTTTGTGAATTAAAAATACTCAAAAAAAATCCGCAGGGTATTTTAGGAATTACTGTGAAATACGACATCTTAATTCCACTAAAGGGCAGCGGAACCGCGGCAATACCTTGCTTGCGCGGCGATTCCGCGGCGTAATAGTAGAATTAAGGTTAGGGTTTTGTACAGTAACTTCAATACATACTTCCTGATTCTTCTGGGAAATTTTTATTATACTCAGTGTTGATTTTCTGGGTTGTATTGGGGACTCGTTGATTCGATCGGAAAGTTTAACTTCGTTTAATGTTTTTCCGGGTAATTTTAGAACCTGTTAAAAAGTTCGAACGGATATCAATAACTCACTTTTTCCCCTGCCGAAAAATTTCCAAGTGTTGGATTTTTCCGTAGTTTAAGAACGTTCTAAGTCGTGCAAGTAACGCGATGGACCCTCTAGAAGACAACAAACCTTAACTCGATTATGTGACCGCCTTGAACTGCCTCTGAACCTTAGGGTTTGGGGCAGTATGACGTTGCCACATGTGAGGCGTTGGCTTGACCCTTCTACGGCTGGACCATTGGTACTGTGGCATGTGATGGATATATTTTTGAACTCCGCTCAAGTGTTGAGCTATTTAGGAAATCTTGGGTCTTTGTTTATTCGATCGGAAAGTTTAACATTGTCTATTTATTTTGAATGTGATACAATATTTGGAATCTACATGTAGTTATGAGATAACTAATTTGAATGTTATAAATCTAGCACTTTAGTCTCATTTGATCGGTTGCCACGGGATTTTGATGTGATCAAAATTTTGTCACAATCACGTAGCGTACGCGGATACTCGCCGGTAAACTTAATAGACAGCCATGCCCCATAGCCCCGACCAAGTGACTGTAGGAGAACCCCGTCGCCAAAAGCATCCGTTCGGGTGCTCGCGGCAGCGGTGTTCCTCCTTAGTGCACCTCGTCGACGGCATCCAAGGGGTGCGGCCGTCTACTAAAGATTGCGATGAGCATCCGAGCAGGATGTCGGGAATCCTGTTGAATTGCCCGACTGATTATTGGAAAGTGTTTTCAATATCGAGACTAAAATACGGGGTTTATAATTGTTAGGCATGAGATGTCGAAGGAATTCATTTGGTTAGGCATGCGATGTCTAAGTAGGTTGCGGATTCCAACTGTTGTAGTTTTACGCTTTCTTTTATGCGACCGTAAGTGTAATATATGGTGTATCGCCGGTTTCGTTGCTATATATCAACGACAATTGGGATACACATATTTACTTACGTTGATGACATGTGATGTTATGTGTTGCTGGATATGTTATATTGGATCGTCGTGTTTGAATAGCCGGGGGTTTTTAAGTGAGATGAGTGTTTTTCATTTTCATTCATATAAAAACTTGTATGTAATATTCTTTTATTGGGGCACTTCCGGGCTGAGGATGATGTCACCATTGTATATTATTTACTTTTCCGCATTAGGATAGACCCAAAGCGGGGAGCATAAGTAACCGGGTTCTAGGGTCCAGTGGGAGACCATCTCGAGGAGTCGAGTTCCGGTCTCCTCACTCTAGAATTGGTAGGATTGCTTGCCGCTCTCGTAGGGGTCTAGGGGTGTGGGATTGGCTATTCATCACGACCGTGGAATCCGTGTTTTATACAGGCTCAAAATAAAATATGGGCGTCCTAGTATATCGAATATTTCATATGTTGTTTTCTGCTGCGTTATCTGTGATGTGATCATGTGATATGTTCAGATAGATACTGTATATAGTATATATGATATATTATATAGACGTTGCTTATGTTTTACACCCGCACTAGCCCTGCCCCGCTATGCCGTTAATTACCTAACCTAATGGTGCATGACGGGACATCGAGGCGAACACGGATAGCATAAGCGTACGTTGTATTTATCTGTGATGATTAGGTGACTTAAATGATGGGACATTCATTAATGAGATTAATGAAAGAAAATAAACCTAAAAGATGTTGTGGAATCGAATTTCAAAAATTAGGTAGCTCTAGTTGTTGCTTTGCATAGCGGTATTCCTTGTAGAACATCCAGCACCTTATTCGATAAGGAAAGAGCCGAAATCCCTTCACCGGGAGTGACCACTTTAGCAATAACTAGTAGATGCTACAACCTTCGGTTTGTCTTTTGATTGTTTTTATAGTTCTTGCTTTGCATAGTGGTATTGTGAATATCCTGCACCTCATTCGACGAGGAAAGTGCCGAGATCCCTTCACCGGGAGTGGCCTCTTTAGCGAAACTAGTAAAAGCCTCAAAAGCACACCATTTTTAAAACCATTTGATTCTACAACGAGATCAAGTTCAAAGCGTTAATGGTTTTCTTAAAAACCATCCGCAACCTTCCATCATTTTAGGAAGTAGAGTACTTAGTATTCGTGCTGTGTTTGTTGACCATAGTTAAGGCACGGTGTACGGTAGCTAAGTGATGTCTTCCTACACCACATATGATGCGATTAGTTAGGACATTCGTGTGACTTTGTTGACCTTAGTTAAGGGTCATATGGGTGGGTCTAATTAATCATGAAATGACGGGTAGAACTTGACTATTGCTTATGATTTGTTGACTATAGTTAAGGTCATAAGTGCTAGGGGTAAAAACCTTTATCAGGAGTTTCAACTGTTGAAATTTACAATGAGATTGCATACCTTCTAGATGATAGTTGGATCCTGATACCCACTGCGAGTAATTGTTACTCCTGGGAGAGTTTTGCACTTTACAATTAGCCGATCAAGTTAATGTCTAGAAAGGTGTCAACGGGGTTACGCCCCTGGGAAAATGAGATTTATTTTAATTAAGTCCGTGCAAAAGCACGGGGAACCTCCCTCAAAGTACCGGAACTGGCCTGGCTGAAAGATTGGCGAACTTGTTGAGTGTAATTAACCCCGGCTAGTCTTTCCTTTTAGGATTTGAAGGAAGATTTGATAGAAACAGTGGGAGCCATCCTGATTAGATAAAATTTATAACCAATCCAATCTTGCAAGAGCGCACGCAGAGTGTTTTCTTCTCTCTCTCTCCAGGTAGCGACCATGTCACGCCTTAATCAAGATAATAATATGGATGTATTGACCGAACCCGTTTGTTATACTGTGCTGGGGAACGTTGGTCCCGCTCCAACTTGTAATTATTATAAGACCGAGCAGGAAATAGGAGAATACCAGGATTCCCATGCCACCCAAACGAAGAAAATGCATGTTGATGCATCTCCTTCGGGTGTGTTCATTACATAGAATTGTTTCTCAGTATCCTCTACGTCCTAGGTATTTGATACTGGATCAGGATCCCAAATATGTAATCTGTTACATGGGCTATGGGTAGGTAGAGAACTGAGAACGGGTGATAAATTTCAAGAGTTGGAAACAGTACAATTGTTGCAGCCAAAGTGTTGGCAGTTATCACCCTGTATTACTAAATACACTGATTCTGAACGAATGTTATTAGATACCGAACCTGATATACAACATCATATCAGTCTCTTTATTTACTAAAGAAAGGATATAATTTTGTATTGTTGGATAATGATTTGAACATTTCCTATATCAAGAGTTGATCGGTTCAGGCACGCTATCTAAAAGCATAAACATTCTAAATCAGACCACAGTTCTTAACGTACAGAACACACACAAAAGAAAGAGTTCAGAAATGAACGAATCCTTCTTGAGGCATTGTAGACTAGGTCATATTAATGTGATCCGACTAGCTAAGTTACATTTAGATGCATATTTAAATCAGTTTGAACTTACATCTTGTGAAACTTGCCAATCATATCACAAAGATAAGATGACCATAGCTCTGTTTACTGGAAACAGAGGAATTGTCAGTGAACCCTTGGGAACGATACATAGTGATGTATGTAGGTCCTCAGTCTATATATGCCAGGACTGGTTCTTTGTACTTCCTTACATTCACTGATGATCTCTCAAGATTCGGACGCATGTTCCTGTTGAAACACATGTCTGAAGCTTTTGAGAAATTCAAAGAATATAAGTCAGAAGTAGAGAACCAATACAGGTATAAGTATTATGTCCTTTGATGAGATCAGGGAGGAGAATACTTAGGCAAGGAGATCCTGGACTATTCTAAAGGAGAATGAGATTCTCTCTCAGTATTACTCCTCCGTATACACCATAGCACAACGGTATATCGGGGTGCAGCGATCGCACCCTATGAGATATGGTGCGTTCTATGATGAGTACTACTGAGTTACCTATTTCCTTTCGGGGGTTATGCACTTGAGAAGATGCAAACCTATTGAATTGGATTCCAATCAAATTAGTGCCTACCACTCCATATGAGATATGGTGTGGGAAGAGCCCATCTCTTAAGTAAGTTAAGATTTGGGATTGTCCGGCCTATGTCAAAAGCAAAATCCGGACAAGATCGAGGCAAGGACAGTTTTGTAGAACTGGAAAAAGTCCCAGCTATACAAACCACAGCTGATGATTTGATGGAACCAAAGGATTCAATAGTCGCCGACGAACCTCAACCTCTCCGCCAATGTAGCAGGGTTCCTCACCTGCCTTAGAGATAATTTGGTTTCTCGATGACTGTGGGAGCGAGGATTGCATCATGAGATGATGACCCAACTAGTTTCGAGCAGGCCATCAAGAGTAGGGACTCTGTAAGAATGGCTGGATGCTTAGCGATCTAAGATGGAATCCATGTACACCAACAAAGTATGGACTTTGGCTGCTATATCTGAAGGGTTAAATCCCCATCAGGAGCAAGTATATCTTGAGAAAATTACTTGGTGTAGATGGAAAAGTTGAGACTTTCGAAGCTAGACTTGTTAAAGGTTTTCGTCATCGACCAGGCGTGGATAATGATGAAACCTTTTCCAGTGGCTGTGCTTAAGTCCATCAGGATCCTACTTGCCATTGCTACATACCATGAATACGATATCCGGTGGTTGGGTGTCATGACTGCTTTTCTAAATATTGATTTAGAAGAGAGCGTCTATAAGAACATAGCCAGATGGCTTCATAAACAGTAGGAGCAACGGAAACGTGTGCAAGATGCTTTGTGTGATAAAGCAGGCATCGCGGAGTTGGAACATCTGTTTTTATGTGGTAGTCAAAGAGTTTGACTTCATCAAAATAGTAGATGAACCTTGTACATACAAAAAGGTAGTAGAGAGTAAGGTGGTCATCCTCGTATTGTACGTGGACAACATACTCTTGATAGGAAAAGAGTTTCCTATGCTACGCACGGTCAATCTCCTCTTATCACAAGGATTCTCCAAATAGGATAAAAGTGATACCTCTTAAATCCTGGGATTTGGATCTATAAGATAGATCTAAATGGATATTAGGATTCTCACTAGGTGTAGTGAGATGGTATCAATCGATCCTGGGGAGAATCACTGGACAGCTTCCAGGGTGGTAAGGTTGACTGAATGTCACTCACAGGCATTGTCTTTACCCTTAGTGGAGGGACGGTATGTTGGAAGAGTTCCAAGCTAGATACCGTGGCAAACTAGACGATAAATGCTGTTGACATCGCTATCAAAAATACTACCAAAGAGGAAGTTTGGGTGTATATTAGTTCATGAGATGAACTAGATTCTACCATTGTATGACAATAGAAGTGTGGTTTTGACCCAGGAACCACGGTCCCATTAGTGACCCAGACATATTCTAAGGAAGTATCACCTGATCATGGAGATAGTTGATCTCCAGGTTGATCGAGGTTAGGAGAGTAGATTCAGAGGACAACAGGGCGGATCCACTCACAAAGGCCTTTTCCCAGAGAGAGACTTATATGGGATGGATGAGTATGAGATACTGCAACCACTGCTACAGATGGCCCTAGTGCAAGTGGGAGAATGTTAGTTATATGTATGTCCTAGAGACCATTACTGTACATGAGATGTATATTGTAGTAGATGCTGGGACATATATAGGTAGGACTTTCTTGCTCGACATGATAGTACGCTATCTGGTTGCACTTTATCTTAACATGTACACTTATTGTCTCTCTGTTACATGTTGATAAAGCCCTTAGGATGTGTGCTCGACTTCCAGGACTTTGATGCAGATCATACTAGTGGGGCCTGGGTAGTCCAAGAGTACATCCTTCAATGTTCCTAGTCGTGGGAATATCGAGACGGGGCATCGATATTCCAGAGTAGACTAGCGTATATCTTCTCGACCCATGTGATGGGCGATGGATGATCCCATATCCATTAGTGTTTGACATCACAGATAGTATGCGGGTGCTCAGTGGAGACTGGGTACACTGAACGGACTCGCCGAGAACTCCCAGATGGTATTATACGTCACGTCAGATGGAAGTTCTCTGGTGGCACTGGTATAGCTTAGTCTGTTGACCCGAGATCATCATAGAGTCTTGTGTGTCTCCCACTGTGCTTTGATTTCCACCCTACCACGGCTCTACTGAGTCGTGAAAACTGGTGGTTTTTGGGTACAGTCCCGATTCACATGGAGGCAATGAGCCATAAGAGGGGATTCATCTCTCCCGGTATTGGGGGTTGATGTTGTGCTATGCTCGACTGGCCATAACTGGAAATCCCTGGCCAGGGTTGCAGTGATTTACTGGTAAGTGTTATCAGTAGTTTCACGCTTGTTATGGACCTTACATCAGCATGACTTATCAAGCTACTAGGATCTGACGTTTACTACCCCTAGGCGAGATATGCGACATATCAGACGAACATGACCGGACTGTGCGGCAAGTGTTACTGATTGGATTCGCCGGAGTGTGAGCAGGCTTGCTCGTTGATCTTCTGATCGCTCAATACCCGGGTGGCCGTTACGCTTAGCAGACCGCTTGTGGCTTGTCGGTGATTGATATAATCACCACCTACTGCCGGCGTATTGACGAGTCTTTAGAGTCCTACACAGAGGTTTCCTAGCTCAAGCGAAACGAAATAGGAGCGTATATGAGATATGTCCAGGACCGAGAATAATACCAGTATGTGATACTGTATTCTATTCTCGCGATTTGTATCATCAGTCGGTTATATGAGATATAGCCGGGTTACCGAATCAAGTGTTGATTCGATATAATGATACAATAGATATTAGTCGGTTATATGAGATATGACCGGATCATTAAATCAAGTGTTGATTTAATGATTTAATGTATAATTATATATTTGATATATTACTTTACATTAACTATTATTTGTTCACTTAAGATTGACTTTCTCACTTTATGTGCACAAGTTGTATATGTGATATATGTTTGTGCACTAGTTTGTATCATGATTGATGATACATGCAAACTTTGGAGTGTGTATGACTTACACCATATTTAAGATAATGGTTTCGGTTTTTATTTATTTTGGTAAAACAAAATGGTGGCTTTCTTTGTCATGGTTTGGAGCTTCATGAAGCTTTTAAGTATCTTTGACAAAGTCCACTTATTTTGTTTTGCATAAGATATTTATTAACCAAACCATTAACACAAACTATGCTTTAGTCTTGATCGCACGCTTTTGGCGTGTCGGATGTTCAAAATTCTAAAGTTATAACCGCGATCAGGACGGTGTCGCTTTGAAGGTAGCCGGTTGAGCACGGGTCGATCCATAGGGAGATAGTTGTATGTCCGTTCACGAGTCAATAAAGAATGTGTATACGTATGTTCAAATCTAACCTATGTGTTTTATATGCAAGTATAAAATTGTTAAGAAAAAGATACGAAAGTGTAAGCTACAGAAATCCGCACTCAAAACCTTTGAGCCGAGTCTTGACCAATTGAAGCTAGAGCAATCAGCAACAACGTGGATTAGGGGATATAAGCACGGTATTCGTGAAATCCGGCGTATTGACCCTTGTCCTTCCGTTCTTGTCTCTTGCTTTCGCCTCCGGCCAAACCGAACGCAACCGGTCGCGGTTAGGAATCACCGTTACCTTGGTAGGGTAGGATGCCTAACGGAGCGCTTGCGTAACGTTTGGGCGGAGTTCAAAGGAAAATAACGGGAAAAGGAATTGAGCAAAGAAACATTAACTTACAATATTGTATTTATTCTTAACAACAACATATTAACAACCATTCACAAACAAACCAAAACGAGAGAACAAAAGAACAAAGAAAAGAAAAGATTACAAGTAAGTAAGCACATGGAATTTAAAGTGCAAGAAAGTAAAGTATGGAAATAAATTGCATGAATGTAAAAGAGCAAGAAAGAAAAGTGCAAGAAAGAAAATACTAAGAAAGAGATCTAGGAACCATGGAAAAAGTTAAACACCATGGGTTTAATAACCCAAACATAAACTTGCAAGCTCAATTAAGAGGTTGCAAGATCAAGAGAGAGCTAAAAACACAAGGCAAAATGAAGCACAAAAGCGACTTTATTCTTTCCAAAATGATACAACCCTTGAGATCAAATACCACCCCTTAAACCTTCAAGCTCAATGAAGAGGTTGAAAGATTAAGAGAAAGCAAGGATCTCAAGGGGAAGCTTAGCAAAAGAATGATACAAAATAATCCTCATCTTCATTTCATCATCCACTCAAAAAGCTCTCACTACAATTTTCATGGAGGAAAGAATGAAGAAGAAGAAGAAACTAAGCTAAATCCTAACAAAGAGAGAATGGAAATCAAGACATCAAGAAAAAACCCTTTGGCTTGCACAAAACTGGGCTATTTATAGGCTGAGTGCTGAAACCCTAGGGCCACATTCTGGCCTTATATGAAAAGACCAAACTGCCCCCAGAAAATCAACAAATGCCGAGTTAACTCGGCCGCGGATCCGCGGCCGAGTCACCATGTTGGCCACGGATCCGCGGCCGTTTGGGGGAGTTGACTTATCAAATTTCCTGGGTTTCTCTGTGTTGCTCTCCTCTGTTTTTCTACATGTACCAAATTGCAAATTGCTTCCACAATTGCTTCAGATCAGCAACGGTCCAAAATGGCATCAAAAATAATACTTTTGACCTTTTCTCTCTCGAGCTCCGCGCACCCTTTGATTCTTGTGCTGCCCCCTCATGCTCTGTGCTTGTCCGAGACACGAATGACCACTGTCATATGTCTTGACTTTGGAACTGGTACGCGGCACTGGACGGATACAGATGACTGGAACCCGTCTTTTAACTGTTGTCAACAGATGGTCTGTATTTTGGCGTAACAGTGGAGATTTTGTATCAATTGCGTTATTTTGGACTAGGAACCTGTAGCCTGTAAATATGTAGCAATCATGGATTAAAAGCACCTACATATAAACAAACGAGCGTAAGTATGAGCGGTATTAAATTCAATATTCTTGTATGAACAAATCCCCCCAAACATAACTTTTGCTCGTCCCGAGCAAAACAAATTATTTACAAAAAAGTGCTAACCACACTTTCACAGGGAACGCGTGTAACATTTTGAATGTAATGTTTTGAAAATCGTTTCGGTGAAATTTCGGAAAATCGGTAAAATAAGGGGGTTTTCTGTAAAAAGTCAAAATACAAATATCTTTGTTTTAAAATTAAATATACATATTCTAGCTATGTAATTGCTAGTATTTGGTGTTTATTGAGCCACCGTTGAAATTTCAAATTTTCTGAAAAATCTTCCGAAATTAATTATTTTAATATTATTTTAAGCCGTCCCTAATACATTTAATTAGGGAAAATTAAAAATTGGAATGGGTTGAAATTTTTTTTATAATTCATGACAAACTAAACTGACATGTAAAATATTGTTTCTGAAACGAAATCGTTTGCCAAAACGGTTTAGAAAATATCGAAGAAAAAGGCTTAAATAATGAATTTAGTGTAAATAGATGTTTGGGATATAGTATTTATCATTTTTCCTCACCCCACACCCACACCCACACTCTCACACCCCCATTTTCCTCCCCATTTTTAGCAGCCCCTCTCCAAATTTTCCCCCCATTTCTTTTGATAAAAGAAAAGAGAACATAAATAAAAGTATAAGAAAAAAGGTTTGTGTTGTGTTGACATTGGACTTTCTTGACTTGGCAAGACTTTTCTCCACCTCACTCTCTTTCTAATCACCCAATAGTGGCCGACCCTCCCATTTCCTGCACAACAGCAGCCCCCCTCTTTTCTCATCACATTTCTATCCAAAAACTCTTCAAAATTGCCTCACAAATCAACACATAACCTCAAAAATCCCAAATCCATTTCTTACCCATTATTCCTCAGACATTCAAGCATGGATCTTGGGGCAAAGTTAGCATTTTGGAGGCTAAATTTTTTTGCAAGTGTGGATCTCATTCCAAATGGTTTTTAGGTATAATCTTAACCCAATATTTGCATGATATTTAATCACTTCAATTTAACTAATTTCGGTGCTTAATTGTGGTTCTAAGTGGTAATTTGAAAATTCAAGAGAAGGGTTTGAACTACATTAGGGTTTATGTCAATTGATCATGGTTTAATGGTGTAGTTATCATGCTAAGCCATAGAAAACCTAATCTAGTTGCTAATATGTAAATTGTTGCATTTAAGTTGTCCAAATTTAGATTTTTACGCAAACTAGGTTTTTAGAAATTAATTAAATAATTGAGATTAAAATGTAATTAGGTTTTTCATGACATCATTGACATTATAAAATGTAGTTTAATACCTTAGTTCATGAAAATCCAAGCTAAATTGTTGTTTGTGCATTTTTTTGCTATAAAATTGTTTAAATTGTGTATACTGTAAACTAGAATTTTGGGGTTAATGAAATTTAATGAGATTAAAATGTGGAAATTGTTTTTATGATTTATTTAAGATGTTTAATAAGTATTATGGCCGCTAGATTTGTTTAAACGTCGGGTTTTGTACTAAAACGGGTAATATTTGCTTGCTAGATTTTCGGAAAAATGGTTTTTAAAGTGAATTTGGGGTTTTTGTGAATTTTAACCTATTTTATAGTTTAATTAGTGCTTGTGATCGTGCAAATGAGTGTGTTTGGGTTTTTTTCGATGGTTTGGCGTTTGTACGCCGATGTGGAGGGTTTTTGGGTTGATTTGTGAAAGCAGCCATAGGTTTTGACCTATATGGGATTCATGTGTCGTTTTGGTCATGAGTCGGATTTTAATGCGATACGATGCGTTATGATATGTAGGTACCCCATGTGTAGTTAGAGACGACAAGCAAGCGCGTGGTGACTTCGGCACCGGCGAGCAAGGACCAGGTGAGTAGATTTATATCTACGGGGAGAAGTCGGGTGGATGGCGTATAGCACCCCCGCAGTTCGCGGTGATGTATACGAATACGTATACACACATATATTTATTATATGTAGTTTGAGTTGATTGATGATAAAGATGGATTTTTGGTGTTCTTGGATTGGTTTAGTGTAGTTGCGAAACCCTAGAGTAGGGGTTGCACCTATACACACACGCACGCGTATACTTGCATACATCTTTTTTTTACATGTGCGTATATGGAATTATATATTTATGTGTTCACATGGGTATGGGACTATGTGTTCATATACTGGATTTGAGGATAGTACTTGGGATTTGAGATGAGTCGATGGGATTTGATTTGAGGCCGTGAAATCGGTGATTTGGCAGGGTTTGTATTTGAGATATGACATGACGTTGTAGCGGGTCCTGACGTAGTGTTTCACACACGTGCATGCATACATAGATGGTATCAGTATTGTACTAGACATAGATCAGTACCCCGATCATAATATTTGATAAAGAGGATACCAGATGAATCGTATGATGAATGTGATATTGACCCGTACCCAGATTTGGGGATGCCGTACGACGGATTTACGTACGAGCTATATATTGATGTTTGATCCGCACTCTTGACTTGGGATGTCTGATTATAGATATGGTATCGGATATGATATTATTGAGGCGGGATCACCGACTATACATATACAGGTATGTATATGTATCGAGTCAAATGTTAGGCGGTTTCCTTACCTGTAGTTCAGCTTGTTAGTTCAGTCGTATAGTTTAGTGTTGTTATTAGACTAGATTAGACTCCGACCTATTTAAAAACTAACGGATCATGGGTATTTTAAAAGACAGGTCCAGGGATTTTACGGATATTTCAAAAGGCGTATCTTTTCTTAAAAACATCGTAGCCCTTATTTCCAAAACCCCACGATTTATGTTATTTCAAATGGCACCATAGTATGTGTATATATATATTAAATGCAGATTAGTTACCGTTGTGTCTAGTACTTAGCTCCCACTCATTATTGTTGTTCTCTCCGCATCGCATACTTATATTATAATTTCTTATTGCATTGTTGATATCATACTGTTAGGACACCAGCACCATTACCGATGATGCATATGTACCACGTACACCTACTTGCCGGCTCACACACATCTTCATCGGTAATTTCCATGTCACGTACACCTTAGAAAATATTATTGCTTCACTTAGCTTGCTGTTCATATCAGATTTTTGCATTTTCATACCGCCCAATTTTTATCACATTGCATATCAGTAGATACTCTTGAGCCGTGTTTGCTAGTCAATTGCAGGATACAGGTTCCCGGTTCTCAAACGGAGAAATTCATGGAAAACACGACAAAATCTGGGTTCCTGCCAACCACTGAGAAAACACGGTCTCCGCTCGTCATCCGTATGTTGCCAGATACCAGTTTAGGAAGACAAAATGTCAAATCAATGTCACCTTCATGCATAAGGCTCAATGGCAACAACAAGTTCCAAGAAATCTACGCGGAGCTCGAGGCAATCATGACAAAAACATCCACAAAAATTCCACCTTTCCTCAACAGAAATTCTGGAAGAATTGTGAAAGTATTTTCAGAAAATAGGTGTACCAGACAACATGGGACTGCAGATCAGGGCCGTACAAGAAAACACAGCCCCTAATCCCACTATAGGACCGCGGATCCGCGGCCAATAGGGGGTATTGGCCGCGGATCCGCGGCCATGTGGAGTCCTCACCTTGTCGTATTTTGGGGGTATTTTGGGTACTTCCCATGTGCTCTGGTGGTTGCCCTAGATCTTCAACTCCCTGCCTATAAATACAGCAGAACTTGCCAAAGCCAAGGGTCATTCTTTGTTCTCCATTCTTTTGTAGTTTTAGTTCTTTTTCTTCTTCTTCTTGATTCTTTTTCCATGAAAATTGTAGTGAGAGCTTTTTGAGTGGGAGATTAATGAAGATGAGGTTTTTGTATCATTCTCTTGTGTTTCTTCTTCCCCTTGAGATTCTTGCTTTCTCTTGATCATTCAACCTCTTCATTGAGCTTGAATGGTTAAGGGTTAGTTATTGATCTCAAGGGTCGTATTTTCTTATGGAATTGGTTCTTCACTTCACATGAGTTCTTTACCCTTCTCTTGATCTTGCAACCTCTTGATTGAGCTTGCAAGTTTAAGGGTTGGCTATCGATCCCATGCTTGTCTTGAGTTCTAGTTTCAATTTCATTTTATTGCTTATTTATTACTTGCTTTTTATTACCTTACTTTACTTTCTTGCAATTTATATTTCATGCACTTTAATTACTTGTAATCTTTTCTTTTCTCTTTTCTTTGTTCTTTTCTTTTGTTCTTTGTTGTTCATTTTGTGAATGTTGTAATTATCATTGTTAAGAAGAAATACATGGTGGTTATTACTTGCAAGTTAGTAATTTTAAATGATATTAGTGTACCTGTCTTATATGCCAGCATAACATTGTAGTTATTACTTGTCACTTCATGCATACTGTTATTCATTGTTATGACGCATTCATGGATTCTTATGCTTACATTCATGGTTTTACATGCTATTTATGATTTGGATTCGGATTTCCATGAGATTTTCTGGATTTGGGGGAAAACCGCAAAACTTATATAAACTGCTTCCTCTCTTTTTAAATAAAAAGTGCGGTTTTTCACATGATGTATGAGTCGTCCACCATGAGTTTGCTGATGGATTTCGAGACCCGATTCGAGGAGTGGAAGAACCGTTTCGGGTACATGGTGGGCCCGGTGCGGTACCCCGGGACAAGAGGATCGTGTTGTTGACGTAGAGCCTGGCAGGGGAGAACTACCGTCCGGTGATTTTACCCAACGCGTCGGATATCCGGAGGATACCGTCATGGTCTTGAGATGGATGGTAGGGGTCGGTCTGGACTGACGGCGCCCTAGATATTGTGATTGAGACATTGAGATTTTGAGATTTTGAGGTACAGAGATTGTGATACAGAGATATCGAGATATTTGGGCACTTGTTTTGTGTCGATGCTGGGCACTGTTTTATGCTGATTTCATTTATGGTACCTCATTTTTAAAATACAGAAATCTCACTGATTTATGAAAGCAGTTTTATTCAGTACATGCATTCTGTTTCATGGACTCATACATCATCCATATGATATATTGCTACCTGAGGCACTGACACGGGCACATGGGATTACACTCGTGTTAGATATTTACCCTAGTCTTGTTATAGGCTGCATGTTATATATATTTGAGGATTTATTATGATCGTTGACCTAGGATTGCGTTGTTCTGCGATTTCTGTTCGTAGATATCTTTCTACTCACGAGTTGGCAACTCACCCCCGTTGTGCCACAGTTCTTGCAGGTTTTGCCGTACTGGTTTCATTACGGCTTTGCTGGCACTACTTCCTTTTCCTGGTGATTTGCTATTAGGTGGGTTTATTTGTATCGTACCCCCATTATATACCTTGTATATTATTACTCTGTTGTATCTAGAAGTTCCATCAACCAAACATGTATTAAATTTTTAGATAGAGACCAGTGATGTTATTCTTTCGACCTTAGAGTCGCGCGTTACATTTCTGTGGATTTCTTGTTGTTTTGAGTTTCCTTTTGAGTTTTGATCCTCGCCCTTGGCGTTGTATATTATATCGCTTGTGTGGTCGTGACCGTTGATTGACGAAGAGCTAGCTCCCGCTTGGGGATGCCTTTTTTTTGATTTCGTATACTATTCATGTTGTATCCCGTTTGGGAGCCAGTGTTTACAAAGGAGACTCTGCCAAAATTTTCAGGAAATATTTGATGTTTTTTAAAAAAACGCATAATTCGGCTTATGCTATTAAATCTACTTGATTTAAATTGGTTTTCCTTCACTCTACTACTTTTCTTGGTTTTGGATTTCTGAGTTTTCGGCTTATTTAGATTACGTACGCCTCGAGACGTTTCGTAGTCTAAGTGCCGGTCCTGTTCCGTACTTTCGGGACGTGACAACGCGATTGCACTGAGCGTGTGCAACAAGCCGTTAAACCTCTAGGTGTCCCTAGTAGGAGGAGTGTTGTCTCCTGAGAGTTTTCAGCGGATACTACCCACAAAATCTCGTCAAGCCAGTTTCATAAGCTAACATCGACTCTACTCCTACAGTTTAGTATTTACGTTAGAAATTCTATCATGCTAAGTTAGAAATATCCAACCCTAATGCCTCACACCTCCTTTCTATTTAACCCTAGATTATATACGTTCCAAAAAAGTTTAGAAAGATCTCGGTATCTCCTGAGTTTTCCTTCTTAAAGTGTGGTCTCAAATCAGGGATTTTTATCAACTTTACAGAAAACATAAGTCTTATTCTTCATTTCTCTCTTTCCTCCAAACATCGATCGTATACCCCTACGTGTGTGTATATTTGCACCCCTACACTAAAGAATTCAATTCAAGCTATAATACTCTTGCCCTAATGCCTAATACTACTTCTTTTCATTAAATCATGGACAGTGTTGCTCACACACCTTTCATGCGACTATTAATGCTTCTTGAGGCACCAACAGCCGATTACTGAATGTATAAGCTTAAAGCGTAATTAGCATTTTCCAGGTCTTGACTTTATTTATTTTTCTTTTTCTTTTTCTTTTTCTTTTTCAAGACCGGATATATTTTTTAGTATGCTCTTTTGGTGTTTAGCTTTAAATACCGTTTTTTCTTTTATACTAGGCTTTCAGGCAAGAGTATTTCTAGGTATCCTCTACTATCCCAAGTTTCAAGGTGCGTGTAAGTGCAATTTGTAGGGTATATACTTTCTAAATTTGAACTCAAGAAAAGAAACTATTTTTCAGAATTATCCTTCAGTAAAGCTTCAATACTTTCCCCTCATCTTGACTTAACTCAAGAACTGAACTCAAGATTACCTACTTCTATAAAAAAAAACTGTAAGGACGTATAATCACCAAGTTTAAACAGAATGAGCGTTATTTTTAGGATTTTCAATTCCTAAGCCTAGAATTTAGTTATTTCTAACGTATCAACTAAACTTTCAGAATAAAAATCTAAGTTACCCTATTAGCTAACTTGATAACAAAGTTTTTATATTTTTTGGAAATTTTTTCGATTTTTATGGGTTTTTAATAAGGTATGCAAAGCAAAATATACAAATAATGCAAAGGAAGAAAGCTTACCGAGCACATCCCCAAACTTAAACTTGACAGTGCCCTCACTGTCAGGCTACACCAAGAGGGTCAAAATAGTCGGTGCTCCCTAAAAACAAATTATATACAAAAAAACGGAAAACAAAAAATATATACAAAAAGGTTCCCCCCCAAACTTAAGTAAAACAGTGTTTCTACTGTTAAGCGTTGAAGTTCAGGATCAGGGGGGAAAGAACAGTATCAAGCTATACAAGGCCTTACACAGGACAAAAGTTAACACCAATCATTCAAAAATTCTATCTCTGTAATATGTGGGTTGGTGAAAGAAGGTGAAGAGGAAAGAAATGGAGAATACGCGAGACCGTATGGAGATAGAAGTGGTATACGGTCTCGGTATATAAGAAGAAGAATGGCGGAAGGGAGAAAGAAGTGGAATACGAACTTGTGGATGGAAATGGATTGAATAAATTAGTACAATCTGTAATGATCGATGTGAAAAGATGGATTGTACTAATCTATCAATATGGCGAGAAACTGGGTCAAATCCCTCAAGATTCGTGAGAAACCATGGGTACGCCGAACTTGGTAAACCAGACACAGGAAGTGAAAATGATACGGTGTCTTGCATGGTCGGAACGATGGAAAGGATGGAGGTAGGTGATTGAGGCAGGTTTTCGGTTAAAGGTTCATGAGGGTGTACACGGTCAATGAAAGGGATAGGATGAATTGGAAAATCCGACTCATCAACGAGAACTGTTTCATCCTCAATAATATCCTCAAAATTCTCCTCAAAGTTAAGTACATCCATGCATTTATCCTTAAAATCCAGACGCATATGGGGTTCGGGAAAAACATTTAATGATTCGGGATGATGAATTGAAGAGAAAAACTCAGCCAAATCTATGGGTTCATCATCCAAAATATTCCCAGCGTCAATATCCTCAATCAAGTGAAAATCAATATTCTCAGACACCTCATCAAAACCATGGATTTCAATCGATTCTAGTTCTAAGATGGAGGTGTAGAGATCAAAAGGATTGGGTGTGGTTTCACTCGAAAGGGACCCTTCACAATCAGGCAAATTAAACACTACAAAGTCACACAACTCATTATCTGTTTTATCTTTAATCAATGAATCGTTTGGAACACTAGATAGACATTCAAAACTGGAGTTGTGGGATTCAAGTTGAAACGGGTAGGCTTGATTCGGAAGGGGGTACAACTCACTCTCTCAACTCAAATTCTCAACCTGTCCTACCGCCTTTTCATACATTGGAAAATTTGGAGCTAGTTGAAAACTAGCTACCGGGTCACTAGGTTGTATGAGGGCGGCCATGGACGTATTCAAATCCATCAACTGTTGGTACGACGCTACCCTAAAGTCTTCCAATGACTGTTCCAGACTAGACATGGGTTGTGAAGGGTTTCAGTAAAAGATTCAAAGTTGTTTGGATACTGAAAACTCCCAAATGGCGGTTCAGAAGCCATGTTTAGGGAAGGTGTAAAAGTCGGGTAGGACTGGTAGGAATTGAATGGCTGGACAGGGGTAGGATCAACACTTGGATACGAAGGTGAATGGAATTGTTGATCCCAAGAATTTGTAGTGGTGAAAGGAGTTGAAGATCGGCTATGAGATTGTTCAATATGTTCAGCGATGGACAAAGGACGACTTGCAAAAGGGGTATCAACAGAAGCGGGTGCAGGAGGTTGAAAATGTTGATACAAAGTGGAATGCGGAGTGCAAGTGTTTGTCCTAGACGCTTCTATGCGATCTTTCAGTGAAATTTTAGGCATGGAGGGGTCGTTCCAAATTCGACCAAAGCAAGAACCGTAGGAAGTTATGTCTGGTTGTGGGTACCAAAGTTCGGCAAGAGTTTTTCTAGGTGGAGTACCCATGATATGATGAGAAGAAGAAAGAAAGGAAGAGAAAAGGAGGGGAAAAAGAATGTGGATTTTTTTTATTTTTGTTAAAAGAAAGAAAAAAAATGTTTGTTTTTGGAGTTTTGAAAATTGTTAGTTTGAAAGAATACGGAATTATGGGACTAAAATTTACAAGCACACTCACAATCACAAAATGCATAAACACACCTAGAGCTAGGGTCACCTAGACAGCTCCTAACTGTTCCAAAGGGCTAGAAATAGGACCTCAAACCGCCTCTTCTCCGCCAATTGCGGCCAGGTAAGTGCCAGGTAAGTGGGAGACCCCCACTACGTAAGTAGTGGTCCTAATTAAGTAACCACTTGCCTTGGACACACTTTCCTAGACACCGCAAAGTCAGGATAGTATAAACGGCCGATGCCTACAACCAGTCCTCTGTCCTATTGAGCGCGGTGTCCTTAGGGCTGAGTCTAGTATTTTTTATTAGCTCAAGATAATGCGTATGCAATTAGTGATTTGTGAGGTCTTAAGAAGGGTGATGAAATCCCCACCCAATCTGAATTGGTGTTATAGCCCCTTAATATCCGTATTAATACATGCAAAGCTGTAAACAAACAAAATCTAAAACAACAAAAATTTATTTGGCGGCTGTGCAATCTGTGCAAAGAAACTTGCAGAAAATACAGTATAGTGGAATTCACAGAGAAGATAAAAGGACAGAGAAAGGGCAGAAAAAAATTAGGGCACTGAGGCCTCAATACGGCCGCTGAACCACGGCCAAAGCCCCTCTTTGACCGTGGTTCCGCGGTCAAACAGTGGTATTGGTGCCTCTGGTTTGGTTCCCTCCACTCCGCTTGATCTCTACTCCAAAATAAAATGCTCTGTTTCTTGATTAGATTACTGTACTTACTCCAGACTAGCCTGCACACTTGCACAAAAAGATTATCAAAAATAACAAAAAGATTTTATATTTTTATTTATAAATATATACAAAAAGAATATTAACCTGAATAACAAGAAAGAAAATACGTTACCGTCTCCCCGGCAACAACGCTATTTGATCGCACGCTTTTGGCGTGTCGGCTGTTCAAAGTTCTAAAGTTATAACCGCGATTAGGACGGTGTCGCTTTGCAGCTAGCCGGTTGAGCACTGGTCGATCCACAGGGAGATGGTTGTATGTCCGTTCACGTTTTAGACGAGTCAATAAAGAATGTGTATATGTATGTTCAAATCTAACCTATGTGTTTTATATGCAAGTATAAAGTTGTTAAGAAAAAGATACGAAAGTGTAAGCTAAAGAAATCCGTACTCAAAACCTTTGAGCCGTGTCTTGACCAATTGAAGCTAGAGCAATCGGCAGCAACGTGGATTAGGGGATTTAAGCACGGTATTCGTGGAATCCGTCTTATTGACCCTTGTCCTTCCGTTCTTGTCTCTTGGTTTCGCCTCCGGCCAAACCGAATGCAACCGGTCGCGGTTAGGAATCACCGTTACCTTGGTAGGGTAAGATGCCTAACGGAGCGCTTGCGTAACGTTTGGGCGGAGTTCAAATGAAAATAATGGGAAAGGGAAATGGGAAAAGAAACATTAACTTACAATATTGTATTTATTCTTAACAACAACATATTAACAACCATTCACAAACAAATCAAAAAGAGAGAACAAAAGAACAAAGAAAAGAAAAGATTACAAGTAAGTAAGTGCATGGAATTTAAAGTGCAAGAAAGTAAAGCAAGGAAATAAATTGCATGAATGTAAAAGAGCAAGAAAGAAAAGTGCAAGAAAGAAAATACTAAGAAAGAGATCTAGGAACCATGGAACAAGTTACACAACATGGGTTTAATAACCCAAACTTAAACTTGCAAGCTCAATTAAGAGGTTGCAAGATCAAGAGAGAGCTAAAAACCCAAGGCAAAATGAAGCACAAAAGAGATTTTATTCTTTCTAAAATGATACAACCCTTGAGATCAAATACCACCCCTTAAACCTTCAAGCTCAATGAAGAGGTTGAAAGATCAAGAGAAAGCAAGGATCTCAAGGGGAAGCTAAGCAAAAGAATGATACAAAATAACCCTCATCTTCATTGCATCATCCACTCAAAAAGCTCTCACTGCAATTTTCAAAGAGGAAAGAATGAAGAAGAAGAAGAAACTAAGCTAAATCCTAACAAAGAGAGAATGGAAATCAAGACATCAAGAAAAAACCCTTTGGCTTGCACAAAACTGGGCTATTTATAGGTTGCATGCTGAAACCCTAGGGACACATTCTGGCCCTATATGAAAAGACCAAACTGCTCCCTGAAAATCATCAAACGCCGAGTTAACTCGGCCGTGGATCCACGGCCGAGTCGCCATGTCGGCCGCGGATCCGCAACCGTTTGGGGGAGTTGACTTGTTAAATTTCCTGGGTTTCTCTATGTTGCTCTCCTTTGTTGTTCTACATGTACCAAATTGCAAATTGCTTCCACAATTGCTTCAGATCTGCAACGGTCCAAAATGGCATCAAAAATAATACTTTTGACCTTTTCTCTCTCGAGCTCCGTGCACCCATTGATTCTTGTGCTGCCCCCCTCGTGCTCTGTGCTTGTCCGAGACACGAATGACCACTGTCATATGTCTTGTCTCTGCAACCGGTACACGGCACTGGACGGATACGGATGACTGGAACCCGGCTTTTATCTGCTGTCAACAGATGTTCTGTATTTTGGCGTAACAGTGGAGATTTTGTATCAATTGCGTTATTTTGGACTAGGAACCTGTAGCCTGTAAATATGTAGCTGTTAGTTATATGTATGCCCTAGAGGCCATTACTATACATAGGATGTATATTGTAGTGGATGCTTGGACATATATAGGGAGGACTTTCTTGCTCGACATGATAGTATGCTATCTGGTTGCTCTTTACCTTAACGTGTACACTGGTTTTTTCTCTGTTACATGTTGGTAAAGCCCTTAGGATGTGTACTTGACTACCTGGACTATGATGCAGATCATACTAGTGAGGACATGGTAGTCCATAAGTACATCCTTCAAGGTCCCTAGTCGTGGGTGTATTGAGACGGGCATGATATACCAGAGTAGACTAGTGTATACCTTCTCGACCCATACAGATGGGTGATGGATAATCCCATATCCATTGGCGTTTGACATCAGAGATGATATACGGGTTCTCAGTGGAGACTGGGTACACTGGACGGACTCGCCGAGAACTCCCAGATGGTATTATACCCTACGTCAGATGGCAGTTCTCTGGTGACACTGGTACAGGTTAGTTTGTAGACCCGAGATCGTCATAGAGTCTTGTATGATTCCCACTGTGCTTTGATTTCCACCTTACCACGTCCAAGAGAGCGAGCAAAACGGTGGTTTTTGGGCACAGTCCCGAATCACATGGAGGCAATGAGCGATAGGAGGGGATTCGTCTCTCCCGGTATAGGGAGTTGATGTTGCGCTGTGTTCGATTGGCTATAACCGGAAATCCCTGGCCAGGGTTCCTGAGATTTATTGGTAAGTGTTATCAGTAGTATCTCAAACTGTTATAGACCACATATCGAAACGACTTATCGAGCTACTGGGGTCTGACGTTTACCACCCCTAGGCAAGATATGCGACATATCAGACGAAGAGACCGGACTGTACGGTAAGTGTTACTGGTTGGATTCACAGGAGTGTGAGCGGTCTTGCTCGTTGATCTTCTGATCGCTCAATACCCAGGTGGCCATTACGTTTAGCAGACCGCTTGCAGCTTGTGGGTGTTTGATATGATCATCACCTACTGCCGGCGTATTAACGAGCCTTTAGAGTCCTACACAGAGGTTTCCTGGCTCAAGCGAAACGAAATAGGAGCTCATATGAGATATGTGCGGGACCGAGAATAATGCGTGTATGTGATACCGTATTCTATTCTCGCGATGAATGTATCGATTGGTTGCATGCGATATAACCAGTTATCGAATCGAGGATTGGTTCGATAGGTCGATACATTGGATATTAGTCGGTCATATGCGATATGACCGGATCATTAAATCAAATGTTGATTTAATAATTTAATGTATAATTATATATTTGATATATTACTTTACATTAACTAGTATTGGTTCACTTAAGATTATTTTCTCACTTAAATGTGCACATTGTATATATGATATATGTTTGTGCACTAGTTTGTATCATGTTTGATGATACATGCAAACTTGGGTGTGTGTTTACTTTAAACTATGTTTAGGTTAATGGTTAGGGTTTTAAATGTTTTATTTATTTTCTTTAATTCATTTTTGGCAAAAAGGGAAATGGTGGCTTGCTTTGTTTTATAGTTGAAGCTTCATGAAGCTTTGAATAAGTCTACCATTTTTGTTTTATGCTTAACCTAACCATTAAACCTAAACCCTAGTTTATTCTCTAAATGAGTTAAACTTCACCCATGGTTGCAACATGATAAGTATTCACTTGAATTTTTATTTTAAATTATTATTCATTTTTCTTCTTCTTCAAGTGAAGAAAAGAAAAGTTTTCTAGAAAAGATTCAAGTGATGAATCAAAGTGAGAAATCCAAATCCAAAGTGAACCCACTTCCTATTTCTTCATCCTCTACCACTTGCCATGTAGTATAGGGTGTTTTCTTCACATGTTTCATGACTTGGTGAAGATGGAGCTCGAGTTAGAGTCGCCTCGATGTAGATCATCTTCGGCATCGAAGTCATCGACCTAGCCCGCTCATTTCTCCGACGAAACCATCGCTAGAGTCTGGGATCCCGGTGATCGTAGCGAAGGGACGTCATCACGGAGCTAAAGAAGTGGAGGACCAGATCTACAAAGGTTGTATTTCCATTCACTTAGCAATAAAGTTGTTTACTTGCATGTTTCGCCTTTGCCTCTAGTTAACGATCTATATTAGGGTTTCTCGGCACCTAGAAAAATTTGAAATTAGCATGGTTGATGCCTTGTAGAACCTCTTGAGCATGCCTAGGAACCCTACAGTAGTATCAGAGCCTAGCTAGAGTTTTAGGCGATGTGTAGACGATGTTAGAAATCCGATCGAACCCCGAAACCCTAACTTTTAACTCTCTCTGTACATTTTCTGAAAATGTGGATTTTTCCAAATTACAAATATCCAAAAAATACAGCAGGGTATTATAAAAGTTACTGTGAATCACATGAGCCCAAGTCAACTAAAGCGCCGCGGAACCGCGGCCCCACCCTAGAATATGCGGCGGTTCCGCGGCCATAAAGTTGATTCTTGGCATGTGCTTTGCACAGTAATTCCTATCTTCTAGTGCTGTGTTTTCTGGGAATTTTTAACTTCTACTCAAGAGTTGAGTTTTCTGGGTTGTGTTGTGAGTTCGTAGATTTGATCGGATTGTCTAACTTTGTCTATGTGTTTTTCCGGGTAATTTTAGAATTTGTTAAAATGTTCGACCGGATATAAATACCCAATTTTTCCCTGTCGGGAAATTTCCAAGTGTTGGATTTTTCCGTGGTTTAAAGACGTTCTAAGTAGTGCAAGTAATGCGATGGACCCTCTAGAAGACAACAAACCTTAACTCGATTATGTGACCGTCTTGAACTGCCCTTTGAACCTTAGGGTTTGGGGCAGTACGGCGTGCCACATGTGAGGTGTTGGCTTGACCCTTCTACAGCTGGACCGTTGGTACTGTGGCATGAAGTGAATGTTCTTAAAACCTATTTCATGTATTTAGCTGTTTCGGGAAAACTTAGGTATTTGGATGTTCGATCGGAAAGTTTAACATTTTCTATTTATCTGGAATGTGATACAATATTTGGAATCCACATGTAGTTATGAGATAACTGATTTGGATGTTATAAACATAGCAGTTTAGTCTCACTTGATCGGTTGCCACGGAAATTTGATGTGATCAAAAGTCCGTCGTAATCACATAGCGTACGTGGATACTCGCCGGGTAAACTTAAAAGACAGCTACACCCCATAGCTGTAAGTGCACGGCGGCGCCCCGGCCGTCAATCCGACGGCCAAAAGCGGAAGCGGTGATAAACTTTAAATTTTCTTAAACTGGAAAACCGCCGCGCACTACTACCCGGATCGAACCATTAATTTGTCCTAGCTACCAACAAGAAAGGGAAGAGAGATATACCGACGATCCAAGTCCTCCGGTCTTCTCATCATCGTCCCGATCTCCTGCGGAATGTCCCGTCTCCTCCTCGTCGCCGGAAGTGCACCACATCGCCTACTTCTTTTACGGGCTCCCACCTCAATGCCGAGGCAACTCGGGCACGAAGCCGGCTACTCGACGTGCCCAAGATTTGCTGTAGAATGTGTGAAGAACCATGTCTCACTTTTTGGGGATTGTGGAATTGCCATTGGTGGAGGAAAGGAGAACAACTTTAGGAAATGAGCCAGAGGACTTTTCTAGCAAACATGAGAAGCAAAAATACCACCCCTCAAAAATGAGCCCCATTCCATTCCCTTCCATAGGAATGGCCGGCCCCCCCCTTCTCAAGTGTGATTGGAGAGAGAAAGAGAAAAGTCAAGGGGGTGGGTGGAAGCAATGATGAAAAGAGATGATGAGAGAACAAAACCCAACACTCTAAAAGCCAATCATAACCTACAATGGTCAAGCCATCATCATAAAGCTAGAAGTCAAAAGATGGGCTCCATCATGAAACCATCATGATATAAATATTGCAAAGAACCCCCTCCACTAATGCCTATTTGCAACAATGCAAATAAACCCTCCTCCACCACACTTCGGCCAATGAACGGAACAAAGGAAATTGGCCGAAACGGAAAGCAAACTGGCAACTCCAGAAAACTGATCCCGTAATAAATTACAGGAAAACCCCAATACTGTGCATACACACCCGCATCTGTATTTCGACCGAAATACAAATGCAATGAGACAAAATCTACACTGTACTATACTAGGATCCGGCTTAAACCAAAGCCGGCTAGTAATATCTGTTCGATCCTGATCCGTGCAATACCGCACGTATCTGATCGAACCCTGCCATATAACCATACGGCCTATAGTACAAACTGTCCGATCCTGATCCGTGCAATACCGCACGTATCTGATCGGACCTTGCCATATCTCCATACGGCCTCTACAACCTTTCGCCCGAAAGCTGAGTAACTGAATGTGGGGGACTCTAAAGACTCGTCAACACCTCGGTTGTGGATTTAACCACTAGAACGTCAGAGGTATAAGCCAATACGTAACGGGCTACCAAGTATTGACTAAAAGGGACGTCTGTGAGTGAACTCAGCCTGACAACCCTACTGAGCCTGTCAGTGACAATATCCGTACAGTCCGGTCCGTTCGTCTATGAGTATCGCATGGCGGGCCTAGGGGGTTGGTAAAAGTCAGACCCCCAAAAGCGGTACAAGTCGTGTCGGAGTGTAGCCCAGAACACCCTGAGATACTACTGGAATACCTACCAGTAAATCTTCTTGCCTTGGCCAAGGACTTTGTGTAATGGCTCTCCTAGACACAGCACGACCTCACCCCCAATACCGGGAGAGACGAACCCTTGAAGATACGCTCACTGCCTCCATGTGGCTCGGGACTGTACCCAACTAAAACCTGTTTGCACGACTCCTTTGAGCCGTGGTAGGGTAGTAATCAAAGTACAGTGGGAACTCACACGAGACAAATGACGATCCCCAGGTCGATGAACTAACCTGCACACATGTCACCAGGGAACTGCCATCTGACGTCTGGTATATGACCAACTAGCATGTTCCCGGCGAGTCCTGTCCGGTGTACTCATAACCCAATGAGCACCTGTATACATCTTAGGTGATCCAACTGACACCAGTGGCTTGTGAGACCGGCCACCGCCCCTCGTCGGGGTCTCGACTGTATACACTAGTCTACTAATGGAGTATCGATGCCCAGTCTCGAAACTCCCACGACTAGGGACCTTTTAGGGATAAGCTTATAGACCCCCAGCTCCCACTTATATGATCGCCCTCATACTGTGGTGGTCAAGCAAGAATCCTAGGGGCTCTATCAACGTGTAATAGCGACGTGTCAGGTCACCTAAAGCAGTACACGATGATAAAGGTAAACCAGATAGCATACTATCATCTCGAGTAAGACTGTCCTACCGGGATAGGTCCTCCCTCAATCATTACAATCACGTACCTGTGACCTAATAATTGACTCTGAGGGCACTATCTCCAACAATAGCCCTGACCAAGTGACTGTAGGAGAACCCCGTCGCCAAAAAGCATCCGTTCGGGTGCTCGCGGCAGCGGTGTTCCGCCTTAGTGCATTTCGTCGACGGTATCGGGGGTGCGGCCGTCCACTAAAGTTTGCAACGAGCATTCGTTCTGGATGTCGAGAATCTTGTTGAATTACCCGACTTTATATTGAAAAGAGTTTTCGATAATGAGACTAAAATGTGGGGTTTATAATTGTTAGGCATGCGATGTCTAAGGAATTCAGTTGGTTAGGCATGCGATGTCTATGCAGGTTGCGGATTCCAACTGTTGTAGTTTTACACTTTCTTTTCTGTGACCGTAAGTGTAATATGTGATATCGCCGGTTTCGTTGCTATATGTCAACGACAATTGGGATATGCTTGTTTACTTACGTTGATGACATGTGATGTTATGTGTTGCTGGATATGTTATATTGGATCGTTGCGTTTGAATAGCCGGGGGGGTTTTATGTGAGATGAGTGTTTTTCATTTTCATTCATGTAAAAACTTGTATGTAATATTCTTTTATTAGGGCACTTCCAGGTTGCGGATGATGTCACCATTTGTATATTATTTACTTTTCCGCACTAGGATAGACCCAAGGAGGAGGGCACAAGTAACCGGGTTCTGGAGTCCAGTGGGAGACCAACTCGAGGAGTCGAGTCCGGGTCTTCTAACTCTAGAATTGGTAGGGTTGCTTGCCGCTCTCGTAGGAGTTTAGGGGTGTGGGTTTGGCTATTCATCGCGACCGTAGAATCCGTGTTTTATACTGGCTCGTAATGAAAACACGGACGTCTTAGTATATCCAATATTTCATATGATATTTTCTGCTGCGTTATCTGTGATGTGATCATGTGATATGTTCAGATAGATATTATATATAGTATATATGATATATGATATATGATATAGGCGTTATTTATGTTTTACGCTCGCGCTAGCCCTGCCCCGCTCTGCCGTTAGTCACCTAACCTAACGGTGCACGATGGGACATCGAGGAGAACACGGATGGCATAAGTGTACGTCGTATTTATCTGTGATGTTTAGGTGGGCTTAAATGATGGGACTTCATTAATGTGATTAATAAAAGAAAAGAAACCTAAGATGTTGTGGAATCGAATTTTCAAAAACAGGTAGCTACAGTTCTTGCTTTGCATCGCGGTGTTCCTTGTAGAACATCCTGCACCTTATTCGATAAAGAAAGGACCGAGATCCCTTCACCAGGAGTGACTCATTTAGCAATATCTGGCAGATGCTGCAACCCTCGGTTTATCTTTTATTTGGTTCAATAGTTTTCGCTTTGCACAGCGGTATATATGATATATCCTGCACCTTATTCGATGAGGAAAGGGCCGACGATCCCTTCACCAGGAGTGACCCCTTTAGCAAAACTAGAAAAGCCTGAAAAACACTCCATTTTAAAATCATTTGATTCTACAACGATATCAAGTTCATTACATAATAGGTTTAAGAAAAACCTGTCGTAGCCCTCCGTCATTTCAGATAAGTAGTAGTTAGTATTCGTTCTGCGTTTGTTGGCCTTTGTCAAGGCGTAGTGTGCGGTAGCTGACTGGTGCTTATCTGCTTATGCATATGATGCAGATTGGGTTAGGGTAGTCGTGCGACCTTGTTGGCCTTTTTCAAGGGTCGTGCGGGTGGGTTTAATTCAATCAGGAAATGACGGGTTGAACTTGACTAGCATCCTATGGTTTGTTGGCCTTTGTCAAGGTCATAGGAGGTTAGGGGCAACATTATCGGGAATTTCAAGTGTTGAAATTTGCAATGAGATTGCATACCTTCTATGAGATAGTTGGATCCCGATACCCAATGCGAGTAATTGTTACTCCTGGGAGAGTTTTACACATTACAATTAGCCGATCAAGTAGGTGTCTAGAAAGGTGTCAACAGGGTTACCCCTCTAGGAAAACGAGTTTTAAATTAATTAGGTTCGTGCGAAAGCACGGGGGACCTCCCTCAAAGTACCGACACTGGCCTTGCTGAAAGATTGGAGAACTTGTAGCGTGTAATTAATCCCGGTTAGTCTTTCATTTTAGGGTTTGAAGGAAGATTTGATAAAAACAGTGGGAGCCATCCTGATTAGATAAAATAATAACCAATCTGATCTTGCAAGAGCATACGCTGAGTGTTTTCTTGTCTCTCTCTCTCCAGGTAGCGACCATATCACGCCTTAATCAAGATAATAATACGGATATTTGACCGAACCAGCTTGTTATACTGAGCTGGGGAACGTTCGTCCCGCTCCAACTTATAATTGTTATAAGACAGAGCAGGAAATAGGGGATTGCCAGAATTCCCGTGCCGACCAAACGATGAGAGTGCATGCTGATGCATCATCTTTAGGTGTGTTCATTATACAGAACCGTTTCTCGGTATTCTTTACGTCCTGGATATGAGATACCGGATCAAGATCCCGCATATGTAATTTGTTACATGGGCTACATATAGGTAAAGAACTGAGAACGGGTGATAAGTTTCATGAGACAGAAAACGGGGCAAGTGTTGCAGCCAAGTCTGTTGGTCACTGTCACCCTGTATTACCAATACATTGATTCTGAACGAATGTTATTGATACTGAACCTGATATACAAAATCATATCAGTCTCTTTATTAGTAAAGAAATGATAAAATTTTGTATTGTTAGATAATGTTTTGAACATTTCCTATATCAAAATTTGATCGGTTCAGGCATGTTATCTAAAAGCATTGATGTTCTAAATCAAACTACAGTTCTTAGTATACGGAACACAAAAAAGAGGAAGAGTTCAGAAATGTACGGATCCTTCTTGAGGTATTGTAGAGTAGGTCATATCAATGCGACCCGACTAGCTAAGTTACACATAGATGCATATTTAAATTTGTTTGAATTTACATCTTGTGAAACCTGCCAGTCATGCCACAGAGATAAGATGACCATAGCTCCGTTTATTAGAAACAGAGAAAGAGTTCGTGAACTCTTGGGATGATACATGGTAATGTATGTAGGTCCCCTGTCTACTCATACCAAGACCAGTCCTTTGTACTTCATTACATTCTCTGATCATCTATCAAGATTCGGACACATGTTCCTATTGAAACACAAGTCCGAACCTTTTGAGATATTCACAGAATATAAGTTAGAAGTAGAGAACCAAAACGGGTATAAGTATTATGTCCTTTGATATGATCAAGGAGGAGAATAATTGAGCATCGAATTCTTGGATTTTTAAAGGAGAATGAGATTCTCTCTCAACATTACTCCTCCGTATACACCACAGTACATCGGTGTATCGGGGCATAGCAATCACACCCTATATGATAAGGTATGCTCTATGATGTGTACTACTGAATTACCTATTTCCTTTTGGGAGTTATGCACTTATGAAGTTGCATACCTATTGAATAGGGTTCAAATCAAATCAGTTGCCTACCACTTCATATGAGATATGGAAAGGGAAGAGCCCATACCTTAAGTTTGTTATGATTTGGGGTTGTCCGGCCTAAGTCTAAAAGCAAAATCCGGACAAGCTCGAGGCAAGATCTGTTATGTAGAACTGGAAATGTTTCAGCTATACAAACTGCAGCCGATGATTTGGTAGAACCAAAGGATTCAATAGTTACCAACGAACCTCAGCCTCTCCGCCGATCTAGTAGGGTTCCTCACCCAACTGAGAGATACTTCGGTTTCTCTATGACAGTGGGAGAGAGGATTGCATCATGAGATGATGACCCAACTAGTTTCGAGCTGGCCATCAGGAGTGGGACTCTATAAGAATGGCTGGATGCTTAGGATCTGAGATGGAATCCTTATACACCAACAAAGTATGGACTTTGGTTGCTATATCTGAAGGGTTAAATCCCCATCAGGTGCAAGAATATCTTGAGAAGATTACTTGGTGTACATGGAAAAGTTAAGACTTTTAAAGCTAGACTTGTTAAAGGTTTGCATCATTGACCAGGTATGGATCATGATGAAACTTTTTCTAAGGATCTATGCTTAAGTCCATCCAGATCCTACTTGCCACGGCTACATACCATGACTACAATATCTGGCGCTTGGGTGTCATGACTGCTTTTCTAAATGATGTTTTAGAAGAGAAAGTCTATAAGTACACAGTCAGAAGGCTTCGTAGACAGTGGGAGCAGCGGAAATGTATGCAAGATGTTTTATGTGATGAAGCAGGCATCGCGGAGTTGGAACATCTGTTTTGATGAGTTAGTCAAAGAGTTTGACATCATCAAAATGGTAGATGAACCTTGTATAAACAAAAGGGTAGTAGGGAGTATGGTGGTGATCCTCGTAGAGTACGTGGATGACATACTCTTGATAAGAAAGGAGTTTCCTGTGCTACGCTCGGTCAATCTCCACTTATCACAATGATTCTCCAAATAGGATCAAAGTGATACCTCCTAAATCCTGGGTTTTGGACCTATGAGATAGATCTAATTGGATGTTAGGATTCTCACTAGTTGTAGTGAGATGGTATCAATCGATCCTGGGGAGAATCACAGGAAAGGTTCCAGGGTGATAAGGACGACTGAATATCAGTCACATGCATTGTCTTTACCGTCAGTAAAGGGACGGTATGTTGGAAGAGTTCCAAGCTAGATACCGTGACATACTAGACGATAAAGGCTGGATATATCGCTACTTAAGATGCTACCAAAGAGGCAGCCTGGATGTATATTTGTTCATGAGATGAACTTAGTTCCGCCCATTGTGTGACAATGGAGTTGTGGCTTATGCCAAGGAACGTCCGTCCCATCAGTGATTTAGATATATTCTAAGGAAGTATCACCTAATCATGGAGATGGTTGATCTCCAAGGAGATCGAGGTTAGGAGAGTAGACTCAGAGGACAACACGGAGGATCCACTCATAAAGGCCTTTTCCCAGAGAGAGACTATTATGGGATGGTTGAGTATGAGATACTGCAACCACTGCTACAGATGGCCCTAGTGCAAGTGGGAGATTGTTAGTTATATGTATGCCCTAGAGGCCATTACTATACATAGGATGTATATTGTAGTGGATGCTTGGACATATATAGGGAGGACTTTCTTACTCGACATGATAGTATGCTATCTGGTTGCTCTTTACCTTAACGTGTACACTGATTGTCTCTCCGTTACATGTTGGTAAATCCCTTAGGATGTGTACTTGACTACCTGGACTATGATGCAGATCATACTAGTGGGGACATGGTAGTCCATAAGTACATCCTTCAAGGTCCCTAGTCGTGGGTGTATTGAGACGGGGCATCGATATACCAGAGTAGACTAGCGTATACCTTCTCGACCCATACAGATGGGCGATGGATGATCCCATATCCATTGGTGTTTGACATCAAAGATGATATACGGGTGCTCAGTGGAGACTGGGTACACTGGACGGACTCGCCGAGAACTCCCAGATGGTATTATACCTTACGTCAGATGGCAGTTCTCTGGTGAGACTGGTACAGGTTAGTCCGTAGACCCGAGATCGTCATAGAGTCTTGTGTGATTCCCACTTTGCTTTGATTTCCACCTTACCACGTCCAAGAGGGCGTGCAAAACGGTGGTTTTTGGGTACAGTCCCGAATCACATGGAGGCAATGAGCGATAGGAGGGGATTCGTCTCTCCCGGTATAGAGAGTTGATGTTGCGCTGTGTTCGATTGGCTATAACCGGAAATCCCTGGCCAGGGTTGCTGAGATTTACTGGTACATGTTATCAGTAGTATCTTGAACTGTTATAGACCACATATCGACACGACTTATCGAGCTACTGGGGTCTGTCGTTTACCACCCCTAGGCAAGATATGCGACATATCGGACGAAGAGACCGGACTGTACGGTAAGTGTTACTGGTTGGATTCAAAGGAGTGTGAGCGGGCTTGCTCGTTGATCTTCTGATCGCTCAATACCCGGGTGGCCGTTACGTTTAGCAGACCGCTTGCGGCTTGTGGGTGTTTGATATGATCATCACCTACTGCCGGCGTATTGACGAGTCTTTAGAGTCCTATACAGAGGTTTCCTGGCTCAAGCGAATCGAAATAGGAGCGCATATGAGATATGTGCGGGACCGAGAATAATGCGTGTATGTGATACCGTATTCTATTCTCGCGATGAATGTATCGATTAGTTGTATGCGATATAACCTAGTTATCGAATCGAGGATTGGTTCGATAAGTGGATACATTGGATATTAGTCGGTCATATGCGATATGACCGGATCATTAAATCAAATGTTGATTTAATAATTTAATGTATAATTATATATTTGATATATTACTTTACATTAACTAGTATTGGTTCACTTAAGATTATTTTCTCACTTGAATGTGCACATTGTATATATGATATATGTTTGTGCACTAGTTTGTATCATGTTTGATGATACATGCAAACTTGGGTGTGTGTTTACTTTAAACCATGTTTAGCTTAATGGTTAGGGTTTTAAATGTTTTATTTATTTTCTTTAATTCATTTTTGGCAAAAAGGGAAATGGTGGCTTGCTTTGTTTTATAGTTGAAGCTTCATGAAGCTTTGAATAAGTCTGCCATTTTTGTTCTATGCTTAACCTAACCATTAAACCTAAACCTTAGTTTATTCTCTACATGAGTTAAACTTCACCCATGGTTGCAATATGATAATTATTCACTTGAATTTTTATTTTAAATTATTATTCATTTTTCTTCTTCTTCATCTTCTTCTTCAAGTGAAGAAAAGAAAAGTTTGCTAGAAAAGATTCAAGTGATGAATCCAAGTGAGAAATCCAAATCCAAAGTGAACCCACTTCCTATTTCTTCATCCTCTACCACTTGCCATGTAGTATAGGGTATTTTCTTCACAAGTTTCATGACTTGGTGAAGATGGAGCTCGAGTTAGAGTCGCCTCGATGTAGATCATCATCGGCATCGAAGTCATCGACCTAGCCCGCTCATTTCTCCGACGAAACCATCGCTAGAGTCCGGGATCCCGGTGATCGCAGTGAAGGGACGTCATCACGGCGCTAAAGAAGTGGAGGACCGGATCTACAAAGGTTGTATTTCCATTCACTTAGCAATAAAGTTGTTTACTTGCATGTTTCGCCTTTGCCTCTAGTTAACGATCTGTATTAGGGTTTCTCGGCACCTAGAAAAATTGGAAATTGGCATGGTTGATGCCTTGTGGAACCTCTTGAGCATGCCTAGGAACCCTACAGTAGCAAACACGGATTAAAAGCACCTACCTATAAACAAACGTGCGTAAGAATGGGCGGTATTAAATGCAATATTCTTGTATGAACAAGTCTCTACAAAGGTTAACTCACCCATGGCTGCATTATGATAGACTTCACTTGATTATTCTTTTTATATAATGCGTTATTCTTATTCGTTTCTTTTTCTTCTTCTTCTTCAAGAAGAAGAAAAGCTTGCTAGAAAATTTTCAAGTGAAGAAATAAAGTGACAAATCAAAAATCAAAGTGAACCCATTTTCTATTTCATCATCCTCTACTACTTGCCATTTAGTTTAGGGTGTTCTCTTCACAAAGTTCATGACCTAGTGAAGATGGAGCTTGAGTTTGAGTCTCCTCGACGTATATCATCTTCGGCCTCGAAGTTAACTAGCTAGCCCATTCATTTCTCCGAGGAAACCATCACAAGAGTCCGGGATCTCGATGATCGCAGCGAAGGGACGTTAACACGGAGCTTTAGAAGTGAAGGACCGGACTACAAAGGTTGTAATCCCAAACTCTTAGAAGTAAAGTTTTTTATTTGCTTATAGTTTTCGCATAATCTCTAGTATACGATCTTGGTTAGGGTTGTTCGGCACGTCTAATTTTTTGAATCGGGCATGGTTGATGCCTTGTAGAACCTTATGACAGTGCCTAGTAACCCTACACCGACTAGCTTCCAGCAGGCCATTCAGAGTACTGACTCAGTAAAATGGCTGGATGCAATGCGGATCGAGATGGAGTCCATGTAGACCAACAAAGTATGGACTTTGGACGTTGCTCCAGAAGGGGTAAAACCCGTAGGCTGCAAATGGATCTTCAAATGGAAGATTGATGTAGATCGACAGGTTGAGACCTATAAGGCTAGACTTGTTGCAAAGGGTTTTCGTCAAAGACCTGGTTTGGACTATGACGAAACCATTTCTCCAGTGGCTATGCTCAAATCCATTCGGATCCTTCTTGCCATTGCTGCCTTCCACGATTATGAGATTTGGCAGATGAACGTAAAAACCGCTATTCTAAATGGTAATTTAGAGGAGTGTGTCTATATGGACCAGCCAGAAGGTTTCATTCAGAGTGGGAGCAGCGAGAAAGTGTGCAAGTTGCTTAAGTCCATTTATGGACTAAAGCTGGCATCGCAGAGTTGGAACAACTGTTTTAATGAGACGGTCAAAGAATTTGGCTTTATCAAAAATCCATATGAACCATGCATTTATAGTAAGATTGTAGCATGAACTGTTGTATTCCTCATCTTGTACGTGGATGACATTCTCTTGATAGGAAATGACATTCCTATGCTACAATCTGTCAAAGGGTCTTGTCACACGGGTTCTCCATGAAAGACCTGGGTGATGCTTCTTACATTCTAGGGATCCAGATCTATCGTGATAGGTCTAAAAGGATATTAGGACGTTCACAGTCCAGGTACATCGACACCATACTGAAAAGATTCAATATGGAAGATTCCAAGCGCGGTAATTTACCGGTTTATCACGGGATCACCATCTCCAAAGAGATGTCTCCCAAGACTGATTTGGAAAGGGATCGCATGTCTATTAAACCCTACGCCTCTGCGGTAAGCTCTATAATGTATGTGATGTTATGTACCAAACCAGATGTAGCTTATGCACTGAGTGTAGTAACCCGGTATCAGTCAAACCCTGGGGAGAAACACTGGATAGCGGTAAAGAACATTCTGAAGTACCTAAGAAGGACTAAGTATATGTTTTTAGTTTACGGTGGAAAAAACCTCCAGATTGAGACCTTTGCTGACTTCAGCTTACAGAGTGACAAGGATGACTCCAAATCCATGTCGGGTTATGTATTTACTCTCAATGGAGGGAGGGTATGTTGGAAGAGTTCCAAGCAGGAAACCGTTGCTGACTCGACAATGGAAGCGGAGTATATCGCAGCATCTGATGCCACAAAAGAAGCCATCTGGATAAGGAAGTTCTTGACAGAACTTCAGGTGGTTCCGTCCATTGTTAATCCAATACCTCTATATTATGACAACAACGGGGCTATAGCTTTAGCAAAGGAACCCAGGTCCCATCAGAAGTCCAGACACATCTTGAGGCGGTATCACCTGATCAGGGATATCGTGGATCGCCGGGAGATCGAGGTTTGGAGGGTTGCTAAAGAAGATAACACTGCAGATCCATTCACAAGGGCCATTCCTTAGACGCAGTTCGAGAGGCTATTCGAGATGATAGGTCTGCGATATGCCAACACATGGCCTTAGCGCAAGTGGGAGATTGTTAAGGTGATATGCCCTTGAGGCCATTGTTGTATAGTACTAGTTTGTATATTACATTTTGGAAGCTTGGGATATATACACGGATTGACATTCTTGCTCAATATGGTAGTATGCTACTTGGTTTGTATCTATCTTAATATGTGTATGTGTTTCTTTTGACATATTGCTAATACATATTGATAGAGCCCTTAGGATCTTTTGCTTGACTACCAATGTTGTGATGGCAGTCACACTAGTGGGGGCTAGGTAGTCTATAAGCACATCCTTATACAGGTCCCTGGTCATAGGATTATCGAGACAGGGCATCGATACTCCAGAGTAGACTAGTGTATACGCTTCTTATCCCAGGAGGGGAGATGGTCTGTCCCACAGCCATCAGTACGTCGTACTGGAGATAGTATGCAGGTGCTCGTTAGGTTATGAGTACACTGGACAGGACTCGCTGGGAATTGTTGGTTGGTAGTATACCTATCGTCAGTTATCAGTTCCCAGGTGACATGAGTACAGCTTAGTCCGTTGACTTGACACTATCACTTCACCTCGAGTGTGTTCCCACTGTTCTTAGATTACTACCCTACCACGGCTCTATTGAGTCGTGCAAACAGGTAGTAGTTGGGTGCATTCCCGAAGCACTTGGAGGCAGTGACGGTTAGACATGATTCGTCTCTCCCGGTATTGGTAGTTGGTATTGCGTTGTGTCTAGGAGAGCTATTACACAAAGTCCTTGGCCGGGGCAAGCGAGATTTACTGGTAGTGTTTCCAGTAGTTTCTCAGGGTGTTCTGGGCTACACTCTGACATGACTTGTACCGCTATTAGGGGACTGACGTTTACTGCCCCCTAGGCCCGACATGCGATGCTCTTAGACGAACAGACCGGACTGTATGGAGATTGTCACATTCAGGCTCAGTAGGTGTTCGGATGGGTTCACCTCATAGGTCTTCTTATCGGCATCTACCTGGGGACCGTTACGTACAGCTAGTACCACTTGCGGCCTATGGTTAAACCCACTGCCAGCATAGTGTCGAGTCTTTATAGTCCCACATAGAGGGTTGTTCACCTTTGGGCAAAACAGAGTAGAGGTCGTATGGTTCTATGACGGGGTTCGTTCACATACGCGCACTTGTGCACGTTTGGTGTTCGGGCAGTTATTACTAGTGGGCATTAGTTTAAGCCAGATCCTAGTATTTGTTTTGGGATTGGTCTTGTCTCATTATATTCGTATTTCTTCGGAACACGAATGCGGGTACGTACGTACAGTTGACTGAGGCGGAGAGGGAGAAACCTCATTAGGGTTTTTGACCATTAACTTTTTGAAAACCCTAATGAGAATGAGAAATATGAATAATAATATTAATTAAAGATAATTGTGTCATGGTCAGGGTTGGGTTGACCATTTGACTTGTTTACTTTCATTGACCTTGATATTTTCTTTTGTTAAGCAAAAGATGCTTCTTGAAGCTTGCTTAGCATTAAATGTGAAATGATAATGGTCAAATCAACTAATCATCATAATTTTCTTATTTATTATTATTATTATCATATATCTCTAATATGAGAACAAGGTTCCTTCTTCACTCTCATTCTCTCATAAGCTTTCTCTCTCATGGTTTGCTCTCCCTCTTCCTCTATCTTAAAAGCTTAAGTGTTTCGTGTATTGAAAATACAAGCTTTGAGACTAAACCATCAAAACACCTCTCTACTCACTCTAGGGTTCTTAGTCTAGCAAGCCAAGCACTCTAGTTACTTCTTTGTTGAGGTAGGAGCTAAAGGTAGAGGCCTTCGGGTGGATCTTTCTTCGGTAAAGAGAAGACGAAGAGGAGGAGCTGTCTACACCACTCAAAGGAGCACACAAGAAAAGGAAGCAACACAAGAAGAGAAGGAGTTCAAGCTTTTGGTATAACCTCTTAGCCTAGTAGTTAAAGCTTCTTGTATGTTTGTTAGTTTTTGTTTAGCAAAGATCCTTCATGGCTAGTCTATATTTCCTTGTGATAAAAACCCGATTTTTACTCCTTTTCGCCTCCCCGTAAGTACCGGGGTGGGTAACATAGACTTACAGTCTTTGAGGCCGAAGATGATCTACGTCAAGGAACACTAGCTCAAGCTTCTACTTCACTAACTAAAGGATTAGTGAAGCAAACACCCTATACTAAAGTGCTAATCTAGTAGAGGATGAGGAAATAGGAAGTGAGCTCACTTTAGAATTATTTATCTCACAATACTTTCTCACTTTTTCAAACCCTAGAAAGCTTTTTGAGCTTGAGGAAGAAGATGAACAAAATGAAATGAGAATGAAAATGATCAAGTGAGAGAGTGAACCTTGTTGAGTGAGTATCATATACTAACTCATGTTGAGACATAACCATGGCTAATTAAAATGGTTAGATTAACAAATATCTAAAGTAAAACAAAGTGAGTGGACTTTGTCAAAGCACCCACAAGGTTCTACAAGCTTCATGCTTTTAACAAATATTCCACTAATTTTGTAATTACTTTAAACATTAATAACCCACCATTATAAATAGAATGGTGTATGTCTCATACACCCATGTAGTGTGTATCAACAACCATGACACACAAAACACAATTTAATATATATCATATATATATATATATTAAGTTGTGCACATGTGAGAAAAACAAATGCTTAAGTGAACCAATGTTAGTTAATGTAAATTAGTATATCAAATATACAATTATACACTAAATTATCAAGTCAACACTTGACTTAATAATCCGGCTATATCTCAAATAATCGACTAACATCTAATGTATCGACCTATCGAATCAACCCCTTGATTCGATAACCAGGCTATATAACATATAACCGACCGATACAAAAAGTCACGAGAATAGAATACGGTATCACATACACGCATTATTCTCGGTCCCGCACATATCACATATGTGCTCCCATTTCGTTTTTCCTGAGCCAGTAAAAGCTCTATGTAGGACTCTAAAGACTCGTCAATACGCCGGCAGTAGGTGATGATCACATCAAGCACCCACAAGTCATCAGCGGTACTAGCTGGATGTAACGGCTACCCGAGTATTGAGCGATCAGAAGATCAGCAAGCAAGCCCGCTCCATCTCCTGCAAAAGCCTGACGGTAACACTTGCCGTACAGTCCGGTCTCCTCGTCTGATATGTCGCATATCAAGTGTAGGGGTGGTAAACGTCAGACCCCAATAACTGATAAGTCATGCCGATGTGAGCCTCATAACTGGTCGAGAAACTACTGGTAACACTTACCAGTAAATCTCTAAATCAGCCCTGGTCAGGGACTTCCCTGTTACGGCCAATCGAGCACAGCGCAACATCAACTCCCAATACCGGGAAAGACGAAACCCCTCATATCGCTCATTGCCTCCATGTGACTCGGGACTATACCTAAAAACCACTGTTTTGCATGCCCTCTTGGACGTGGTAAGGTGGAAATCAAAGCATAATGGGAATCACACAAGACTCTATGACGATCTCGGGTCTACAGACTAACCTGTACAAGTGTCACCAGAGAACTGTCGTCTGACGTGAGGTATAATACCATCTGGGAGTTCTCGGCGAGTCCGTCCAGTGTACCCAGTCTCCACTGAGCACCCGTATACCATCTCTGATGTCAAACACCAATGGATATGGGATCATCCATCGCCCATCTCATGGGTCGAGAAACATATACGCTAGTCTACTCTGGTATATCGATGCCCTGTATCGATACACCCACGACTAGGATCATTAAAGGATGAACTTATGGACTACCATGGCCCTACTAGTATGATCTGCTTCATAGTCCTGGTAGTCAAGTACGCATCCTAAGGGCTTTACCAACATGTAACCTAAGACAGTATCAAGAGACAAGTATACATGTTAAGATAAAGAGAAACCAGATAGCATACTATCATATCGAGCAAGAAAGTCCTCTCTATATATGTCCAAGCATCCAATATAATATACATCATCTGTATAATATGTAAGTGCACGGCGGCGCCCCGGCCGTCAATCCGACGGCCAACGCGGAAACGGTGATAAACTTTAATTTTTGCGGACTTAGCAAACCGGCACCACCGCGCACTAAACACCCGGATCGTAACCATTAACAAGTCTAAGCTAACTACAAGACGGGTTAGAGATATACCGAGTGATCCGAGTCCTCCGGTCTTCTCCTCGTCGTCCCGATCTCCTGCGGAAAATCCGGTCGTCGCCTCCTCGCCGGAAAGGCACCACATCGCCTGTATCTTTTACGGGCTCCCACCTCAATGCCGAGGCAACTCGGGCACGAAGCTGGCTAGTCGACGTGCCCAAGATATGCTGTAGAATGTGTAGTGAGCTATTGTCTCTATTGGGGTTGAAGGAGTTGCCATGATGGAGAAACTTATGCACAAGGATTTTCAATTGATGGATGCTTAAGAGAAAATGAGCATGCACTCTGAAAATGAGCTCGGCCAGAATCCCATTGTTGGAGCTCACTGGAAAAAATAAAATGAATGCAAGCACTAAAAATTAATCCTCATCTCACCTCTCATTCACTCCAGCACTCTCCAATATTTAACCCCCTGCCATCATATCAAAATATATTAATTTATCAAGACATCCTTATCAAAAGAAACCAGCACACTCCATTAAATAATCCAACAGTGGCCGGCCATCACTTCACTCAAAACACAAACCATACTCTATCAAATCCTAATAAATGCAAGAATAGAAAAGAGGATTTCATAATCAAACTTTTGCAAGAAACCCCCTTCCACAAAATATTATTTGCAAACTGCAAATAACACCCTCCATCGGAAAAGTCCGGCCGGGAAAGAACAAAGGAAAACCGGCCGGAACGGAATGCAAACTGGCAACTCCAGAAAACTGGTCCCGTAATAAATTACAGGAAAACCCCGATACTGTGCATACACACCCGCATTTGTATTTCGACCGAAATACAAATGTAAAGAGACAAAACTACACTGTACTATACTAGGATCCGGCTTAAGCCAAAGCCGGCTAGTAAAAACCGTCCGATCACGATCCGTGCAATACCGCACGTATCTGATCGAACCCTGCCATATCTCCATACGGCCTCTACAGCGTTTCGCCCGAAAGCTTGAGTAACTGAAAGTGTGGTGGACTCTAAAGACTCGTCAACACTATGGCTGTGGATTTAACCACAAGCACGTCAGAGGTATAAGCCAATACGTGACGGACCACCAGCTATTGACCAAAAGGGACGTCGATGAGCGAACTCATCCTGACACCCTACTGAGCCTGTCAGTGACAATATCCGTACAGTCCGGTCCGTTCGTCTATGAGTATCGCATGGCAGGCCTAGGGGGTTGGTAATAGTCAGACCCCCAAAAGCGGTACAAGTCGTGTCGGAGTGTAGCCCAGAACACCCTGAGATACTACTGGAATACCTACCAGTAAATCTCCTGCCTTGGCCAAGGTCTTCGTGTAATGGCTCTCCTAGACACAGCGCGACCTCACCCCCAATACCGGGAGAGACGAAACCCCCGAAGATCCGCTCACTGCCTCCATGTGGCTCGGGACTGTACCCAACTAAAACCTGTTTGCACGACTCCTTTGAGCCGTGGTAGGGTAGTAATCAAAGCACAGTGGGAACTCACACGAGACAAATGACGATCCCCAGGTCGATGAACTAACCTGTACACATGTCACCTGGGAACTGCTATCTGACGTCAGGTATAAGACCAACTAGCATGTTCCCGGCGAGTCATGTCCGGTGTACTCATAACCCAATGAGCACCTGTATACATCTTAGGTGAACCAACTGACACCAGTGGCTTATGAGACCGGCCACCGCCCCTCGTCGGGGTCTCAACTGTATACACTAGTCTACTCTGGAGTATCGATGCCCTATCTCGAAACTCCCACGACTAGGGACCTTTTAAGGATGTGCTTATAGACTACCAGCTCCCACGTATATGATCGCCCTCATACTGCCGGTAGTCAAGCAAGAATCCTAGGGGCTCTATCAACGTGCAATAGTGACCTGTCATGTCACCTGAAGCAGTACACGATGATAAAGGTAAACCTGATAGCATACTATCATCTCGAGTAAGACTGCCGTACCGGGATAGGTCCTCCCTCAATCATTGCAATCACGTGCCTGTGATCCAATAATTGACTCTGAGGGCACTATCTCCAACAATCTCCCACTTGCACTCAAGGCTAATTATTGCGATGTCGCATACTCACAGCCCGTGTGATACCGAACACCCAACTCCTCTACTAGTCAGTCTCACAAAGCTCGTTTGCGAGACTATTGCGTTCGAGGAATAGCCTCAGTGAGTGGATCCGCTCTGAAGTTTCTTTCTATGCCTCTCTCTAAATCTTAAGTTCGCGGAAAATGCCATCTCCCGAAATGAGCAATACCTGTCTTAGAGTGTCTGGATATCTGATGGGACCGAGCTCAAAAATGAACTCCAAATCCAAACTTCTTAGACTGTATCGTCAACTGAAATTAATCAGTATCCTGCGCCATGCCACCCGCAGTATTTCCTTGGATCACCTGTCCAGAATACTGCCCCTCGACAGAAGGAAAAACTATAACTCTGACAACCTCCTTGTCGTCCATATCACCTTGGAAGCCTGGAATGATAACTATCTCCCGAATGAGGCTGTTGTTATCATATCCCTAGAACATCCACTTATGTTCTAAAATTGCTTCCGACTGTTTCTCCAAGATTGGATTGATGTCAACTTATTGCATCTAGTGCAAGAACAACATCTGGTGTGGTACTTGACATCTCATGATTGACTCAATTGCCTAAGCAAGTGATCTGCCAATCATGCACGTCCCTCTACCCTTTAGTCTGCAAGACACCTTTAGAGAGGGTGACTCCATCTTCTGCAGGTACACTACCGTGCATGGAGTCGTCCATTCTAAATACCCTTAGAATGCTGTCCAAGTACCCAGATCGGGAAACCACCCAAATCTAGATCTAAAACCATAGATCTAGTAACCAGAATGTCTGATATAATATCCAAGTCCTGTGTGGAGAAACCACTGTGTGACAACCAAAGTATAACCGATCGTAGTAAAGGAATATCACTTCCTACTACCTTCTCAACAGATCCATCCCCTATTCTGATGACGTCAAACCTATGACTGTCACATCAGAAATAGATGATCTATCTCCGCTACATCTGCTTTAGTCTATAAATAGATATAAGCCTGATGTCCACCAATGCTTCCGCTGCTCCCACTGACTACGACAACCCTCTGCCAGAGTCATATAGACGTGCACTTCTAAAACTAGTTCAGAACGACGCAATCCTCATCCTCCTGCCGGGTCTCGCAGCCTGGAACAACAACAATGGCAAGTGTGGGTAAACAAGAACTTACCTGTCACCGTCCTTGAGGCTACCTGAGTACCTCTCGGGTGCCTGAAGTTACCCACCTTATCTGCGGAGTGGCCAATGGAATGTCAAATCAGATTGAATCTTTAGGTTCCTTATCAAATCTTCAGTAATCGTTTGCGGTTCTGGAATCACTTCCAGTTCTACCATACTCCCACTACTGTCTTTGAAAAAATCCATTTTTATTAAAACTGTGGCGAGTCAAGAACAATATCACTATTGATCTTTCTTATGGTAGAAAGTCAACCCTCGTGATAGCCTGGGTCAACCCACAAACAGCCATTACAGAAACGTGCCTTGAGTTATCCAGAGTCTGGTTTTAATCATAAGCCGGACAACTCCCCGTACCTTAACAATGTTAAGATATGAACTGTACTATATCCAATATAGAACCAGAGGCACTGAATTAATTAAACCAGATTCAAATCATGCAGCTGTCCCCAGTGCATGTCAACTAAATGGAGAGAGGCCGATCAGCGTTACTCAGCTTAGGAATGCTTCCAATTATGAGTAACCTGAAAAAGAAGCAATTTCTCTTTATCATTACTATCAACTGAATACCATACACAAGTATCTACATCTTCGATCACCTTGAAGAATCCCGATACTTGCAATACCTGGTTCTCTACTCTATTCTTATACCAATAACTCCTCAAAACTCAGACCCTGTGTTTCTACGAAACACATGTCTAAGAATTAGAGTAGTTAAAAGTAAACAGAATATAGTATGAGGACCAACCCCTCTGTCCTAATGGACACTGGACAATATACAATACTCTGTATAAGTCCCTGAGTCTAACAACTCATTCACTGTGTGTCGTAGGTTGAAAACTGTACTTATGGTTAAGAAGAATTACACCGCTGTTTAATGCTCCTTACCTAACCATCCACTGATATAGGTAAATGTCATCGACATAATATCAAAAGGTATATGTCACTCTATGAAAATAGACGTACAGATATATCAATTTGAAATTGGTGCATAACAGCGGATATTCAAAACCAAATATTTGCCGACCGGCAAACAGCCCAGGTGATCTCCTCAAATATCACCGATTACAACGAATCCCGATATAATGAGGATGATCACCCAATTCCCAATAACCTACTCCCACTCATCATCTGTAAAACCATACAGATGTGAGAATCATACCTGGTAAATACATACCCTGGAGTAAGTGTCCAATCGGGAAATCAGTTTTCCATTAACAGTACACAGTTGAACTGAAACATTGAAATGTTTCGATGGGGTATCCTGGTATTCCTAGTAATGCCTCTACCATTATCCAGATTCACAACTATAACCGTATAATTCTTTGCCACCTCTCCAAATCCCTTTATATGTCTTTAGTCATTACCTTCTGCACATCCCATTAGGCCAATTGGTTTTCTTCCTTCCCTACCGTTCGGCACCAGCCTATGGTTTGGAAGAAGACTATCCAATGAGCATAATGGGTGTACTGTCCTAGTCCTAGGAGCACTCGCAATGCGAGAGAAGGTGAAGATAAAAGACAACCGAATAAACCTTATTCCTATTTCTCCTGGACCAGAATCCATCCCCGAACTGGAACAAGTTCCATTCGAGTTCGTATATAACCATACGATGGAGTATCCAATAAACTGTGGATCTTCGTAGTGATACGGAGTGTCCTGGAGAAATACAAAGGTGATTTAGGATTGGCGAAGAAATACTTGGTTTGGTCGTGAATATCAGTCGCAATTTACTTTGCCCTCTTACTAATCCCTTGCTTTGTCTTAATCTTAATACCTTCTGTACACCGTTTAGGCTAATTGGTTTTCTTCATTCCCTACCGGTCGGCACCAGCCTAAGGTTTGGAAGAAGACTATCCAATTTGCAAAATAGGTGTACTATCTCCTAAACCAAGGAGTACTCACAACTTGAGAGAAGGTAAAAGGGAAAAGACAACTGAATAAATCTTATCCGTTTTCTCCAGAACCAGAAACCATCCTCGAATTCCTTCGAGTTCGTATCTAACCATACGATGGTTTTGTCCAATGGAAGTGGACGTTCGTAGTCATACGGGGTGTCCTGGAGAAAAGGGTAAAAGTAGGAGTGGCAATGAGGTTCGCAACTCTGACAATCCAAAAGCCAGTGTTAAGAAGGTTCGGTCAATTTGGTCACTGAGTCATAGTCTTAGGGTCGGGTCAATGGTCGCTGCCAGAGAGAGAGAAAAGAAACACTCAGCGTGCACTCTAACCAAGATCAGAATGGTTACTAATTTATCTAATCTGGAAACCTCCCACTGTACCTCAAATTCTCCTCCAAACCTGAAAGAAGAATTAGTCGGGGTCACCCGAGGAGTAAACTAACTCATCAGTGGGAATCGGGATCCAACTATCATCGCATGATAACGTGACGGAATCCGCTCACGGTATCACACTCCAGAAGGTATGCGCATATCTGGCAAGTTTCAGTTCTTTTGAAACTCCCGATGTGATTTCTACCCCATGCTCTTATGACCTTGACTTTGGCCAACATATCATAAGTCACATGTCAAGTTCAACCCGTCATTCTCCAGGTTAATTTGAATCCACCCGTACATACCCTTGACTTTGGCCAAAATGGCAGTACGACTGTCCCAAACCAACGCATCTATCTATGCTGCATATGAATACCCAATAGCTACCAAACACTGTGCCTTGACTTTGGCCAACATACACAGCTTGAATACTATTGACTACCCATATGAAACGACGGAGGGCTACGAATGGTTTCTGGCGAAAACCTTTAACGTAATGAACTTGATATCGTTGAAGGAATGGATAGCTTTTTAGAAAATATAGTGACGAAAACCTTTACTAAAGAGGTCACTCCCGGTGAAGGGATCTCGGCTCTTTCCCCGTAGAATGAGGTGCTGGATATTCATAACCGAATATCACTGTGCAAAGCAAAAGTAATCGGCTATAGTGAAGTTAATGCCCTGACGCAAACTTCTGTCCAAGGGGTCACTCCCGGTGAAGGGGTCTCGGCCCTTGCCTCGTCGACTGAGGAGCAGGATATTCCAAATGAATACCACGATGCAAAACAAAAGTGAACGTCCTTGCAATAACAGCTTTTTGAAAAGTGTTCCAACAACATCAGAATAGGTTTGTTTAACTTGCATTGATCCGAATCAATGCAGTCCCATCAATTGATCACACCACAAAGAACGAAAATATACTGACGTACGTATATGCCATCCGCATTCGCCACTGGGTCCCGTCATCACCCGTTAGGTTAGCTTACTAACGGCAGAGCGGGGAATGGACTAGCGCGGATGAAAAACATATACAACATCTACTAATATATATACCAATATATAGTATTTCGCTCAAGGCGTGAATAAAATGTAACATCACAGAAATGTACAGCATCACAGAACAATACAGATATCTGGGATCCCCGGGTTTCACAGAGCCACTACTGAAACCCGACGTTCCCCTGGTCGTGTGGATAGCCTGTGCAATGAAATCCTAGACCCCTACGGGCGCGGCAAGTTACCCGCCAAAACCTGAAGCGAGGCAGCCCCCTTCAGCGCCGTGAATGGACCACCCAGCACTTCACGGAATCCGGCAACTTGGGCACCCCTCCTGGGTCAACCTGTACCCCCTACGAGTGCGGCGAATAGCCCGTCAATCCTGGAATGAAGCCCCCTCCGTCCCAATGCCATGAGATGCGGGCTTGTTGCCTTCTAGAACCCGGCCATCCGTGCACCCCACCGCGGGGTAATCCTAGTACAGAAAGTAAAATATACATACACCGGGTACATCGACCGCAACCAGGTCGTGCCCCAAAATAATAATACAAACAGGCAGTGACGGCAGTCCACATGTCGGACGCTCGCCCCGCAATATCAAATGTACATAATACACCAACACTGTACTAGCATTGCATCCAGGCTATCTCCACGACCGATCCGCAACATCACAGCATAAACATAGAACATCAACGTGAAAGTCACGTTCGCAAATCCGTCTAACCGGGCTATAGCAGTTAGACCGGATTTACCGATCGAGTGACATTCACGGTCGCAGATATAATGTAAATACTGTGAAAAATGTGTTTAAAATATCCGACCGATCGAATATCAACAAGTGGGCCCCAAAACAAAACTGTAGCAGTTACAGAAAATATGGGCCCAATTTTAATGTTCAAAAACCCCAAAAATAATCCCAGAGGCCCACTGAAAAAATCCGGCCCACTGACTCTTCTACTCTGCGGCGGAAGCGCGGCCAGAAGTGGGTTTTGGCCGCCCTTCCGCGCTCTTGTTGGAAGATCATGGTGTCGGGTTTTTCCAGAAGTCTTAAGTTTGCCTGTACAGTGCTTTTATACAACCTGAAAAATTTTTGGGGACCAAAAAGTTTCAACAGAAAACTGATGTGGGCAAATACGGGTTTTTGAACATTTCGATCGATCGGAACTGAAAAACACATTACACAAAGCTAGACTAAGTTAATGGGGAGGCTCTGATACCACTGTAAGTGCACGGCGGCGCCCCGGCCGTCAATCCGACGGCCAACGCGGAAACGGTGATAAACTTTAATTTTTGCGGACTTAGCAAACCGGCACCACCGCGCACTAAACACCCGGATCGTAACCATTAACAAGTCTAAGCTAACTACAAGACGGGTTAGAGATATACCGAGTGATCCGAGTCCTCCGGTCTTCTCCTCGTCGTCCCGATCTCCTACGGAAAATCCGGTCGTCGCCTCCTCGCCGGAAAGGCACCACATCGCCTGTATCTTTTAAGGGCTCCCACCTCAATGCCGAGGCAACTCGGGCACGAAGCTGGCTAGTCGACGTGCCCAAGATATGCTGTAGAATGTGTAGTGAGCTATTGTCTCTATTGGGGTTGAAGGAGTTGCCATGATGGAGAAACTTATGCATAAGGATTTTCAATTGATGGATGCTTAAGAGAAAATGAGCATGCACTCTGAAAATGAGCTCGGCCAGAATCCCATTGTTGGAGCTCACTGGAAAAAATAAAATGAATGCAAGCACTAAAAATTAATCCTCATCTCACCTCTCATTCACTCCAGCACTCTCCAATATTTAACCCCCTGCCATCATATCAAAATATATTAATTTATCAAGACATCCTTATCAAAAGAAACCAGCACACTCCATTAAATAATCCAACAGTGGCCGGCCATCACTTCACTCAAAACACAAACCATACTCTATCAAATCCTAATAAATGCAAGAATAGAAAAGAGGATTTCATAATCAAACTTTTGCAAGAAACCCCCTTCCACAAAATATTATTTGCAAACTGCAAATAACACCCTCCATCGGAAAAGTCCGGCCGGGAAAGAACAAAGGAAAACCGGCCGGAACGGAATGCAAACTGGCAACTCCAGAAAACTGGTCCCGTAATAAATTACAGGAAAACCCCGATACTGTGCATACACACCCGCATTTGTATTTCGACCGAAATACAAATGTAAAGAGACAAAACTACACTGTACTATACTAGGATCCGGCTTAAGCCAAAGCCGGCTAGTAAAAACCGTCCGATCACGATCCGTGCAATACCGCACGTATCTGATCGAACCCTGCCATATCTCCATACGGCCTCTACAGCGTTTCGCCCGAAAGCTTGAGTAACTGAAAGTGTGGTGGACTCTAAAGACTCGTCAACACTATGGCTGTGGATTTAACCACAAGCACGTCAGAGGTATAAGCCAATACGTGACGGACCACCAGCTATTGACCAAAAGGGACGTCGATGAGCGAACTCATCCTGACACCCTACTGAGCCTGTCAGTGACAATATCCGTACAGTCTGGTCCGTTCGTCTATGAGTATCGCATGGCAGGCCTAGGGGGTTGGTAATAGTCAGACCCCCAAAAGCGGTACAAGTCGTGTCGGAGTGTAGCCCAGAACACCCTGAGATACTACTGGAATACCTACCAGTAAATCTCCTGCCTTGGCCAAGGTCTTCGTGTAATGGCTCTCCTAGACACAGCGCGACCTCACCCCCAATACCGGGAGAGACGAAACCCCCGAAGATCCGCTCACTGCCTCCATGTGGCTCGGGACTGTACCCAACTAAAACCTGTTTGCACGACTCCTTTGAGCCGTGGTAGGATAGCAATCAAAGCACAGTGGGAACTCACACGAGACAAATGACGATCCCCAGGTCGATGAACTAACCTGTACACATGTCACCTGGGAACTGCTATCTGACGTCAGGTATAAGACCAACTAGCATGTTCCCGGCGAGTCCTGTCCGGTGTACTCATAACCCAATGAGCACCTGTATACATCTTAGGTGAACCAACTGACACCAGTGGCTTGTGAGACCGGCCACCGCCCCTCGTCGGGGTCTCAACTGTATACACTAGTCTACTCTGGAGTATCGATGCCCTATCTCGAAACTCCCACGACTGGGGACCTTTTAAGGATGTGCTTATAGACTACCAGCTCCCACGTATATGATCGCCCTCATACTGCCGGTAGTCAAGCAAGAATCCTAGGGGCTCTATCAACGTGCAATAGTGACCTGTCATGTCACCTAAAGCAGTACACGATGATAAAGGTAAACCTGATAGCATACTATCATCTCGAGTAAGACTGTCGTACCGGGATAGGTCCTCCCTCAATCATTGCAATCACGTGCCTGTGATCCAATAATTGACTCTGAGGGCACTATCTCCAACATAATACTGGCCTCTAGGGCATACATACAACTAACAATCTCCCACTTGCACTAGGGCCAGTTGCTGTAATATCGCATACCGAGCATCCCGAAGAGTCTCTCGAACTGTATCTAGGGAATTTCCTTCGTGAGTGGATCCGTTGTGTTGTTCTTCGTGTCAACTTCCTGACCTCGATCTCTCGACGATCAACTATCTCCCGGATCAGGTGATACCACCTCAGAATATGCCTGGATCACTGATGGGACCTGGGTTCCTTGGCCAAAGCCACCGCTCCATTGTTATCACAATACAAAGGTATTGGATACTCAGTGGATGGAACCACTCCAAGTTCAGTTATGAACTTCTTGATCCAGACAGTCTCTTTGGCAGCATCGTTGGCAGCGATGTATTCAGCCTCCATCGTCGAGTCTGCCACGGTTTCCTGCTTGGATCTATTCCAGCATACCGCCCTTCCGTAGAGGGTAAAGACAAATCCCAAGTGCAACTTAGAGTCGTCCTTATCACTCTGAAAGCTTGAATCGGTAAAGGACTCTAATTGGAGTTCTCCATTATCATACACCAAGAGCATCTCTTTAGTCCTTCGTAAGTACTTGAGAATGCTCTTCACAGCTGTCCAGTGACTCTCTCCAGGATCTGCTTGATACCTACTCACTACACTTAGTGAGTGTGCTACATCGGGTCTGGTACAGAGCATCGCGTACATGATAGTGCCTACTGCCGAAGCATAGGGTATCTCTTGCATGCGAGCTCTCTCCAAATCAGTCTTGGGAGAAATCTCTTTGGAGAGAGTGAGTCCAGAGATCATGGGTAAAAACCCACGCTTGGATTCTTCCATACTAAACCTCTTTATTATGGTGTCAATGTACCTGGATTGGGACAATCCCAGTATCCGTTTAGATCTATCTCTATAGATCTTATTCCCCAAGATGTATGAGGCATCCCCTAGTTCTTTCATTGAGAATCTTTGTGATAAGAAGAGTTTGACCGATTGCAGCATAGGAATGACATTTCCTATCAATAGTATGTCATCCACGTACAATACGAGGAAGAAAACCTTACTCTCTGCCACCTTCTTGTATATACAAGGTTCATCTACGTTTTTGACGAAATCAAACTCTTTGATAACGACATCAAAGCAGATGTTCCAACCGCGCGATGCTTGCTTTAATCCATAAATAGATTTAAGCAGTTTGCACAACTTCCCGCTGCTCCCACTAGCTACGGAGCCCTCTGGCTGAGTCATATACACACTCTCTTCTAAATCACCATTTAGAAAGGCGGTCTTAACATACATTTGCCAGATTTCGTAGTCAAGATATGCAGCGATGGCAAGCATGATCCGGATGGATTTAAGCATAGCCACTGGAGAAAATGTTTCGTCATAATCCACACCTGGTCGTTGACGAAAACCATTTGCAACAAGTCTAGCTTTGAATGTCTCCACTTTCCCATCTACACCAAGTTTTTTCTTGAAGATCCACTTGCTCCAAATGGGTTTTACCCCTTCAGGAGCATCTTCCAAAGTCCATACTTTGTTGGTATACATGGATTCCATCTCGGACCGCATTGCATCTAGCCATTTCACTGAGTCACCACTTATGATGGCCTGCTCGAAGCTAGTTGGGTCATCATCCTCCATGATGCAATCCTTGCTCCCACCATCCATGAGAAAACCGTAGTATCTCTCAGGTGGGTGAGGAACCCTACTAGATCAGCAGAGTGGCTGGGGTTCATCGGGAACTACCGAATCCTCTGGTTTCAACCAAATCTTCTGTTGTGGTTTGTACAGCTGGAACCTCTTCCAGTTCTACCTTAGAGCCACTAATCTCTTTTGCAAGAAATTCCTTTTCTAAAAAGGTGGCGTGTTGAGGAAAAAACACCATTTGTTCCTCACTGTGGTAGAAGTTGTACCCACGTGAATACTTCGGATATCCAACAAACTTACACAAAACAGACCTTGCCTCGAGTTTGTCAGGTTTTTGTCTTTTGACATAGGTCGGGAAACCCCATATCTTAATAAAATTAAGATATGGTCTCTTCCCCTCCCATAGCTCATATGGAGTGGTAGGCACGGATTTAGTAGGAACTCTATTCAGTAGGTCTGCCGCTGTCTCCAGTGCATACCCCAGAAGGAAATAGGTAACTGAGCTATGCTCATCATAGAGCGCACCATATCTAATAGGGTGTGATTCCTCCGTTCCGATACACCATTGTGCTATGGTGTATATGGAGGAGTTAGCTGTGAGAGAATCCCATTCTCTTTTAAGAAGTCCAGGAATTCATTGCTCAAGTATTCACCTCCTCGATCAGATCGAATGATTTTAATACTTTTCCTGGTTTGGTTCTCGACTACTTGTTTATATTCTCTAAATTTCTCAAAAGCTTCTGATTTGTGTTTCATCAGGAATACATATCCAAATCTAGAGAGATCGTCAGTGAATGTAATAAAGTACACAGAACCATCCCTGGCATGTGTAGACATGGGACCGCATACATCACTATGTATCAGTCCCAAGAGTTTCGTAACTCTTTCTCCGTGTCCCGTAAATGGAGTTTTGGTCATCTTGCCTTTGACACATGACTGGCAAGTGTCATAAGATGAAAATTCGAACGGATTCAAATATCCATCCTTATACAACTTAGCTAGCCGTGTCGTATTGATGTGACCTAGTCTACAATGCCACAAAAAGGATTCATTCAGTTCTGAACTCTTCCTCTTGTGTGTGTTTATTATGCTAAGAACTGTTAATTGATTTAGAACATAAATGCCATTACACAACGTGCCTGATCCAACCAACTTTTGGTTCAGGAAAATGTTCATAAAATTATCCTGTAATACAAAATTATATCCCTCTTTACTCAACAAAGAAACCGATATAATGTTGCATATCAGGTCCGGCATGTAATAGCATTCGTTCAAAATCAATGTATTACCAGTTGGTAATACAAGGTGATATTCCCCGACGGTTTTAGCTGCAACAATTGCACCATTTCCAACCCTTATGTCTTTATCACCTTCTCCAAGTTCTCTACCTCTTCTCAGCCCATGTAACTGATTACATATATAGGATCTTGACCCGATATCTAATACCCAGGACGTAGAGCAAATGGAGAAACAGTTCTCTGTAACGAACACACCTGAAGAAAATGCATCAACATGTATTTTCTTCATTCAGGTGGCATGGGAATCCTGGTATTCCCCTATATCCTGTTCAGTCTTATAACTTTTATAAGAAAGAACGGAAACAACGTTCCCCAGAATAGTATAACATGCGGGTTCGGTCAATACATCCATATTATTATCTTGATTAAAGCATGATATCGTCGCTACCTGGAGAGAGAGAGAAGAAAACACTTTAGCGTTTGCTCTTGCAAGATCAGATTGGTTATTATTTTATCTAATCAGGATGGCTCCCACTGTTTTTATCAAATCTTCCTTCAAACCCTAAAAGGAAAGACTAGCCGGGATTAATTACACCATACAACTTCGCCAATCTTTCTGCCAGGCCAGTGTCGGTAGTTTGAGGGAGGTTCCCCGTGTTTTTCGCACGGACCTAATTAAAATAAACCTCGTTTTCCCAGAGGCATAACCCCGTTGACACCTTTCTAGACACCTACTTGATCGGCTAATTGTCCTGTGTAAAACTCTCCCAGAGTAACAATTACTCGCAATGGGTATCGGTATCCAACTATCTCATAGAAGGTATGCAATCTCATTGCAAATTTCAACACTTGAAATTCTCGATAATATTTTGCCCCAAGCATCCTATGACCTTGACGGAGGTCAACAAACTATAGGGTGCAAGTCAAGTTCAATCTGTCATTTCTTGATTGAATCAAACCCACCCGCACGACCCTTGACGGAAGTCAACAAGGTCATAGGACTACCCTAATCCAATCTGCATCATATGCTTAAGTAGATAAATACTAGTTAGCTACCGCACACTACGCCTAGACGGAGGTCAACAAACGTAGCATGAATACTAAGTAGGACTTATCTGAAATGACGGAGGGCTACGACAGGTTTTTCTAAAAACCTATTGCGTAATGAACATGATATCGTTGTAGAAACAATTGAATTTTGAAAAGGAGTGTTTTTGAGGCTTTCATTAGTTTTGCTAAAGAGCTCATTCCCGGTGAAGGGATCTTGGCTCTTTCCTCATCGAATAAGGTGCGGGATATATCATATATATCACTATGCAAAGCAAAACTCCAAAAGCAATCAAAACAAACCGAGTGTTGTAGCATCTGCCAGTTTTGCTAGAGAGGTCATTCCCGGTGAAGGGATCTCGGCTCTTTCCTCATCGAATAAGGTGCGGGATATATCATATATATCACCATGCAAAGCAAAACTGTAGCTTCCATTTTTGAAAAGTTTGATACAACATCTTTTAGGTATCTTTTCTTTCATTAATCACATTAATGAAGTCCTATCATTTAAGTCACCTAAACATCACAGATAAATACGACGTACACTTATGCCATTCACATTCGCCTCGATGTCCCGTCATGCACCGTTAGGTTAGATAACTAACGGCAGAGCGGGGCAGGGCTAGCGCGTGTGTAAAACATAAGCAACGTCTATATAATATATCATATATACCATATACTGTATCTATCACAACATATCAAATGATCACATCACAGATATCGCAGCAGAAGAAACATATGAAATATTGGATATACTAGGAGGTCTGTATTTTATTTTGAGCCTCTGTAAAACACGGATTCCACGGTCGCGATGAATAACCAAAACCATACCCCTAGACCACTATGAGAGCGGCAAGCAACGCTACCAATTCTAAAGTTAGAAGACCCGGACTCGACTCCTCGAGTTGGTCTCCCACTGAACTCTAGAACCCAGTTACTTGTGCTCTCCTCCTTGAGTCTATCCTAATGCAGAAAAGTAAATAATATACATCAATGGTGACACCAACCTCCTTCGGAAGTGCCCCAATAAAAGAATATTACATACAATTAATTTTACATGAATGAAAATAAAAACTCCCATCTCACATAAAACCCCCGGCTATTCAAAACGCGACGATCCAATATAACATATCCAGAATCACAGAACATCACATGTCTTGACATCACAGATCAAACTAGACGATGTTAAACATTCCAATCGAATCATTAAACACCCAAAATTACCCAGAAACCTCAACACTTGAGCGTAGTTTAAAAGGATTCAGCACATGCCACAGTACCAATGATCCAGCCGTAGAAGGGCCAAACCAACGCCTCACCAATGACACCTCGGAACTACGGCAAAACCTAAGGTTCAGTCGCGGTTCCGAGGGCATAGAATCGAGTTAAGGTTTTTGTTCTTCTAGAGGGTCCATCGAATAACTTGCATGATCTTTGAAAACTTATTAACTACGGGAAAAATCCAACACTTGGAAATTTTATCGGCAATGGTTAAAGAGGGTATTTGACATTCGATTGAACTTTTTAACAACGTCTAAAGTAACCGGAAAACGGTTAAAATTACGACTACGAAACTCTCCGAGTTGCCTTTGCATTGAGTTAATCATCACATGAAAAAGTAGCAAAAATAAACGACACCTGAAACCCCAATACCAAGAGCTCAGAGCATGGAAAAAATTTGGGAGCCAGAAGACTTCCAAGGGACGGCCACTACGGTTTTACCCCCCATGTGCTCAGTCCAAATCCGAGCACTGGGTCCCAACTTTCTTCCATGCTCCTATGTTTGCTCAAAGATGATTCTGCAGTTGTTTGAAAAAATTTTGGAGCTCGTTTTAAAATCGAAAGAAACATGGAATTAGGGTTTCATGTTTTGGAGTTTGTTTCGTATTTGTAATCTAACAATATCCGTATTATTTCCTAGCCAGTCTCTGATACCACTGTAGGGTTCCTATCGACGGCAGCAAGGTTTCGGGAGGCATCGTTGTTCATATCAGAATTTTGCATTATTATATCGCCTATTCTTAATCATATTACCAATAAATAGGTGCTTTTGATGCATGTCTGCTAAATAGTTGCAGGTTATAGGTTCTCAGAACAATACAGTGGAATTCATGAAAAGTCGCTACAAATGTGAGACTACGACCAACAATAGATAAATCCGTATGATGCCGCCTACCAATTCAAAGAACAAATGAAGATCAGCAGGCAGTTCAATGCACTAAGGTGGTAAAAGATACAGGACTTCAAAGAGAAGATTACGGTAAAAGTTCACAAATTCTGCACTGTTGGAAATCTGGAAGAAAGTAGAAAAGATTCTGAAGAACCAAGTGAAGAAAACAGAAGAAAAAGACAACATAAAGCAACCCTGAAGAAATGAGGCCGAGAACCCCCAACACGGCCACGGAACCGTGACGAAACATTGCTTTCTGTCGCGGATCCGCGGTCGTGCAGAGCACGTGCCGGTGCGTGTCGGTGGGAGTCGGTGCATTGACCCGGTTTTCTTAAGGTAGTCTTGTAATTTCAGATATGGATCAGATGAAGCCTATGAGAACGCAATAGTTGTTAAAAACCGAACGAAGGTGTTCAACGATAAGCACCTTATGCGCAAGATTTTCAAACTAGGTCAACAGGTTTTACTTTAAGATACTCGGTTACATTTCCATCCCGGCAAGCTCAGATCTCGATGGAAAATGCCATTTTTGATACACACCGTATATCCGCAAGGTGTGGTCGATCTAGAAAACCCGGAGGATGGTTCACTGTTTAAAGTGAACGGACATCAACTTAAACCGTTCCTCACTGCGGACCCTTCGGAGGAGCTTCTGTTTTTGCAGGAGCTGATCTATATTGACTGATTTTCCTCCATTTACCCCCAAATTTTGATTATCTAGTCAAAAGAATGTTTCAAGCAAGTTTGGGGGTATGTATCATTTGTAATTTTATAAAAACAAAATTAAAAAATGAAAATTTGAAAATAAAAAAAATTGGTATTTTTGTAAATTTCCAGTTTTAATAAAATAATAATAATAAAAATAAACAGGAGAGTGCCGACAATTTTGACCCTCTTGGTGTAGCCTGACAGTGAGGACACTGTTATGTTTAAGTTTGGGGGTATGCTCGGTAAACTTTCTTCCTTCGCATTCATGTGTATATTTTTGCATTTGCATACTTATTTTAAAATCCTTAAAAATAAAAAAAAATTGAAAAATTATAAAAATTGAAAGTTCAATTTTGGATATATTCGACTTAAGTTAAACATGACGGTTGACTAGTTAGGTAAAACTAGATCCTAAACTTTGTAAATTAAAAATCCTAAAATAACCTTTCTAAAAGATTAAATATAAAAAATTATATGTCATTGCAGTTTATTTAGAAATAGGCAAATTTTGAGTTCAGTTCTTGGGCTAAAGTCAAAATAAGAGGAGTATTGAAATTTTTATTGAAGTATAAGTCTGAAAAATAATTCCAAACCTGAAATCTAAATTCTGAAAATATATACCCAACAAGTTGCACAAACACGCACCTTGAAACTTAGAATAGTAAAGGTTACCTTGAAATGCTCTTGTCTAAAATCCCTAGTATGAAAGAAAATAAAATAAAAGTACAAGTATGAATAAAGAGATATAAAAAAATGAACACTGGTTTTGTAATTATTTAAGGCTGCATAAATAAAAAATATATAGTGAGGGTGCTTTATCACCTGGTGCCTTAGAACAACTGGTTTGGAAGTCACTGCTAAGCCTTAGGTATTACAAGACGAGGAATTACGCCTTAATACGCAAACACATTTTGTAATCGATTCTTCAGTAGATCAAGAAGTATTAACGGTCACATGAAGGATGTGTGAGAAATTTCATCTAAAATTCACCAACTAAAAATACTTTGGACATTGGACAAGAGTATGATAGCTTGAATTGAATTTCCAAGTGTTGGTGTGATACATACACACACATAGGGGTATATGATTGGAGTTTGGTTGAGAGATAGGAATGAAAGATAGGGCTTATACCTTCAGTAGAGATGATAAAAATTCCTAAGTCGAGATGGAACCTTAGAAGGAAAATTCAAGAGATGCCGAAAGCTTTATAAATTTGCAAAACACATACGATCTTAAGTTAAATGACAACTGAGTGTGAAAAATACGGGTTGATGATTTCTATGTTAAGGATAATAGAATTTCTTGCTAGAACACCGAATTGAAGAATGAAAGTCAACAGGCCAAATTGATCGGATTTTGTGGGTAGTATCCGCTGAAAACCCTCAGGAGACAACACTCCTCCTACTAGGGACACCTAAAGGTTAACGGCTTATTGCACGAGCTCAGTACTATCGCGATTCCCTATGAAAGTGAGGTTAGGATTTTTCGAAAATAAATTGGCTTTGCTCGGGACGAGCAAAAGATAAGTTTGGGGGTATTTGTTCATATCAGAAATTTGCATTATTCTATCGCCCATTCTTAATCATATTACGAATAAATAGGTGCTTTTGATCCATATCTGCTAAATAGTTGCAGGTTACAGGTTCTCAGAACAATACAGTGAAATTCATGAAAAGACGCTACAAATGTGAGATTACGACCAACAATAGATGAATCCGTATGATGCCGCCTACCAGTTCAAGGAACAAATGAAGATCAGTAGGCAGTTCAAAGCACAAAGGTGGTACAAGATACAAAACTTCAAAGCGAAGCTTACGGTAAAAGTTCACAAATTCTGCACTGTTGGAAATCTTGAAGAAAGTAGAAAAGATTCTGAAGAACCAAGTGAAGAAAACAGAAGAAAAAGGCAACATAAAGCAACCCTGATGAAATGAGGCAGAGAACCCTCAACACGCCGCGGAACCGCGGCAAAACATGGCTTTCTGCCGTGGATCCACGGCCGTGCTGAGCACGTGCCGGTGCGTGTCGGTGGGAGTCGGTGCATTGACCCGGTTTTCTTAGGGCAGTCTTGTAATTTCGGATATGGATCAGATGTAAACCCTAGGGTTTCTCATATCTATAAATAGGAAAGCCTACAGCCTCTTTTGAGGTGTGCCACTTTTGGGTGCCTCTTTGAGATGCCTCTCTTTAGTTCTTAATCTCTTTTTAATTTCTAGATTTAATTCTTATTTTGTAATGAATCGTTGAGAGGTCATCAATAAAGGTATTTTTTTATCTTGCATTCTTTATCTGAATTTAATTCCTGCAATTTTTTATCTGTCTTTTATTATCTGCAATTTAGATAGTCTTTTTAAATAAATTTATAAAAATGAATTGTATCGTTAATTTCCTAATGAGTGAGTAATTCCTCACTTGTTAGGGTTAGGATAGGGAAGGCTTGAGAGATGGAAATCTCTCTCATTCCTTTCATTGCTCGTATAAATGAATTAATTAGGAATCTATTTAAAACAACCACACACTGCTCACTATGGCACCCTATCCTATGAGATAGCGGTGATTCCCTAGTTAGACCGGTTGTGATTGATTTACATAGAGATTAGGGCTAAGAGCCAAGAAAAGACGGATAAGGACCAAAAGGAAGAAACTATGTTTCGTCCTAGTCGTACTAATCCCCTTTGTTGACTATTACCCTAACACCTATGTTCTTAACTAAGGCAAAGAAAGCAGTGGGTAGAATTCTTTATCCAAACTAACCTAATCCTAACCCTAGCAAGCCTTTTAAATCAATTTATTCTCATTCATAGATCTAAAACAAAACCACCAATTTTTTTGGGACTTAACTCGTAAGAACATAAAGAAAAGGAATCATTCTCCCTATGGACCGACCCGTACTCAACCGGCTAGCTACAAAGCGACACCGTCTTGATTGCGGTACTCTTAACTTTGATTTTAAAAGCGCACATACGCACAAAACCTCGCTCAATAAAATGGCGCCGTTGCCGTGGATCACGGTAATTATTTTCTTTTTGTAATTTCGGGTTAATTAAAAATTAAAAAAATCATAAAAACTGAAAAATATAAAAAAAAAAAAAAAATTATCATCTTGTTATTTTTTGAAGGGTTTTCGTGCGAATTGTGCAGGATCGGAAAGACGAACAGATTCAGATCTGGAAAAATCCAGCGAACAAAACAGAAAACAGCAGATCTGAACATACATAGGAGAACCACAACAGATAACAGAAGAATTTTGGAGGATTGAACCATCTTGTTGACCGCGAAACCGCCGCAGATTGCTGCATTGGACCGCGCATCTGCCGCGCCTTGCTGACGTCAGCAAGTGGAAACTTCTCTGTAAGCATTCATTTCCTCTCTTCTGTCCTCTGAAATCCTCTGAAAAATTTTCCTGTAGGGTTCTTTGCACAAAACTTCTCCCCCTTCTCCAATAACTTGATCTTGTGCAGGATTCTTTGTGCCGTAAATAAAAGAATTTTTTTTTGGCAAGTGTTTTGGAATTTTGTGTGTTTACTGCTTTGTATTTTTAAAATGGACTTTTAAGGGGCTTTAACACCAATCCAGATTGGGTGGGGATTTCATTACCCTTCCCAGGACCCCAAAAATCACAAAAAGCATTTGCATCAACCCTCGAGTTAATTAAAAAATATTAGAATCAGCCAATAAGGACTGTCGTTCTCAGTAGGACAAAGGAAAGGTTGCAGGCATCGGTCGTTTATCTAAAACTGACTTTGTAGTGCCAAGGCTAGACAAGTGGGAAAGATAATTTTAAAAGACCCGTCTCACGGTGATTCGTGAGCGGATCCCACCTTTCTTTATTTGTGCTTACCTGGCCACAATTGGCGGTGAAGAGACGATTTGAGGATCTCACAACTTGCCCATTGGAACAGTTAGGAACAGTCTAGTTGACTTAGGAGACCCTAGCTCTAGGCTTGATTGTGCATATTGTGATTGCTTGAATGTGTGTCTAAGCACCTTATACAAAATATTCTGCAAAAAACTCCTTAAAAAAAACCACAAAACAAAAATTTTTACAAAAACTTGCCATTTTGTCGCTAGAAATCCATTTGCACCCACTTTCTCTCATTGACGTTTTCTTACCCCCACCTTCTATTTTTACCTTTTGACTACACTACACCTCGTTAGTTTATGTCCAGTTGGACTAGGGACACTAGTGCCCGTTTAATCCGTATCTCATTAGTGCCTACTGACGACGCTTTCGACTCCGAAGTCGAAATTCCGTCCACTTCTTTACCTTCATCTTCATATTCATCATCTTCCAAGGAGATGTCAGGATTCAATCCTAACAACCCCTTACCTACGGGACTGATTCCACCTCAACTGGGTGTGAATAACCCACCACACCCTCCTGTTGAAGTGCCCCAACGAATCGCGCTCCAGGATCTTTTCTATCCCATCCGCACCGCACTTCCCACTTGTCTTTCACTTCAATCGGCTAATGGGGACAACTTCGAAATTAAACCCCACTTTATCAATATGTTGCCTAAATTTCACGGGCTGGAATCCGAAGATGCCTACATCTTCATTAATAAATTCCAGAATGTTTGCACAATGATGAAGACCACACAACTTTCTGACGATGCTATAAGGCTATGTGTCATTCCATTCACTTTATGTGACCTAGCTGAAAAATGGTTATATAGCACAGCATCGCACCCCATAAAAAATTGGGAAGAGTTTGTTAAGGCTTTTCTAAAAAAGTTTTACCCACACCACAAAACCGTGAGAATTCGCAACGAAATTATTCAATTTTCCCAGCTTCCTTCCGAACCTTTTTGGAAGTGTTTCGAAAGATTTAAGGACCTTCTTGTTCAGTGCCCTCACCACGGTATCGAGAATTGGCAACTTTTCCAAACATTATACGAAGGAATGAACCCAGCAACTAAGCAGTTGTTGGAAACCATTTGTGAAGGTCACTTTCTTACAAAATCGAGCGAGGAAGCTTGGCAATTTCTCGATGATCTTGCTAAACAAAAACTTCAATGGGAAAGCACTAAAACCACTTCATCTACTTCATCAGGTGAGTCTAGGGCAGGCATACATCAACTTGATATGTCGATTGCAATGAAGGCCGAAATGGTTGCACTCATGAAAAAACTAGAAGCAATTGAGAGCAAATTCTCATCGCCTTCTCCTGCCCCAGCTTTACCCCCACGCACTATTTATGCTTGTTGTTCGGATCCGTCCCATCTAACCGATGAGTGTCCTTACAGCCCACCTGTTCAAAGACAAGATCAAGTCAATGCTGCCTTTCAGTAAAGACAAAGAAATGATCCATACTCTTTAACTTATAATCCTGGTTGGAGGAGCCACCCAAATTTTTCTTGGAATCAAAATCAACAACAATTCCAAGGCAATAACAATTTTCAAAGGCCTCCTCCACAACAACAGGCCCCTCAACAAACTCAATATCAGCAACCTTTCCAACCCCAACCTTACCAAAAACAAATGAACAATTTTGTACCAAACAACTCTTATCCTCAAAACAATTTTGTTCAGCCAAATAACGATAAGGTTTCCTCGCTTCAACGAAGTCTGGATGCATTTTTAAAACAATCCACGCATTCTTCATCCAGCATCCAATCGTCCATTCAGTCTTTGGTGCAACACACTGCTTCACATGATCAGAGCATCAAAACAATCGAAGCCCAAATTGCACAACTGAATGCTGCGTTAAGCGAGCGAGAGAAGGGGAAACTTCCATCTCAACCACTGCCAAATCGCGGTCATACTACATATGTTGCTCATGAACAACAGAATCATAATGTGAGTGCCGTGACTACATTGAGATATGGAATGGTATTGCACAACAACGTTGGCAATAATGATAACACCCCGGCCGCCGCTTCTTCATCTTCTTCATCTTCTTCGTCTTCTTCAGAGCATGTTCTTCATTCTTCAGAAGGCTCTACTTCTTCTAATTCGAACGGACCCACATCTCACTCCACGAAAATATTAATACTAGGATCCGTTCCAACTCCGCAATCTACTCCACAAACATTAGACTCAACAAATTTACAAAATATTCCATTTCCAAACAGGTTGAGATCCAATAAACCTACTCTACAAATGGAGAAGATTGTGGAGTTATTCAAACAGGTTAGCATTAACATATCTCTCTTGGATGCAATCCAACAAGTCCCTTCTTATGCTAAAATCTTAAAGGACTTATGCACCAAGAAAAGGAAATCACAGGTACCCAAGAAAGTTTTCTTGGCTAGTGCATTAAGTGATGCTCTTACCCAACCTTTACCCCAAAAACGTAAGGACCCTGGCTGTCCTACAATTTCAATAACAATTGGGGATAAGAACATCAATCACGCACTTTTAGATCTTGGTGCCAGTTTTAATTTGCTTCCCTATTCAGTATATGAACAATTAGGCGTTGGAGAGCTGAAACCCGCACATTGTACTCTCCAAATGGCCGACCAATCCATCACCCATCCTAGGGGTGAGTTAGAGGATGTGTTAATTAAAGTAGGGGACTTTATTTTCCCCGTTGATTTCATTGTTATGGACACACAGCCTGTAGCTAACCCCCGGAGTCAAATTCCGGTGATACTCGGTTGACCATTCCTTGCAACTTCTAATGCGGTGATCAATTGTAGAAATGGTTCTATGAACCTATCTTTTGGAAACATGACAATTGAACTCAACATTTTTAAGTTGGGGAATCAGCCCTCCGAGCCTAATGCTAATATACTTGATGTTTGCTCGATCCAAGAGATCACGCAGGAGGACTGTGAGCTTGAAAAATTTCTGTTCGACCACAGCAGTTTTGACGCCACTAGTGCGTTCCTCCTTGAATCTGACACAGCTTTCACACCCGATAACGATTATGAGTGTTTCACTTTTTCGAATGATTTTGAGGAATCACCACCCGAGTTTGAGTCCTTTGAATTTTCGGATGAGTTAGCTGAACCATCCGACTCGGTTGCTTACACTCGCTTCGAGCCATTGTTGGAATCCTTCGAGTTCGAGACAGTTTTACCAATTTTACTTTCAATTGTTTCGCCTCCAAAACTCGAACTCAAGCTATTGCCGTCTCACCTTAAATACGCTTACTTAGGTGAGAATGAGACCCTTTCTGTTATCATCTCGGCCTCTCTAGCCCTCGAGCAAGAGAAAGCCCTTTTAATGGTCTTACAAAATAATCGGCAAGCTTTTGGCTTGACTATGGCGGACATTAAAGGGATTAGTCCCTTCATAGTTGAACATCATATACATATGATGGATGATGCCATGCTAGTAAGGGATCCACAGAGACGCCTCAACCCTATAATGAAGGAGGCTGTTAAAAAGGAGATTGTAAAATGTCTAGATAGTGGTATCATTTACCATATCTCTGATAGCCAGTGGGTTAGCCCCATTCGCGTTGTCCTAAAGAAATCGGGTATAACGGTCATAACTAATGAGGCGAATGAGTTAATACCCACTCGCACCCAAACTGGGTGGCGAGTTTGCATTGATTATAGAAAACTCAACGCCACGACACGGAAAGACCACTTTCCATTACCTTTCATTGACCAAATGCTAGAACGATTGGCTGGGCATGAATTTTACTGCTTTTTGGATGGCTACTCCGTCTATAATCAAGTTCCCATCGCCGAAAAGGACCAAGACAAGACCACTTTTACTTGTCCCTTCGGTATATTCGCTTACCGTCGTATGCCTTTTGGGTAATGCAATGCACCCGCTACTTTCGAGCGGTGTATGATCGACATCTTTTCAGACATGGTGGAAAAATTCTTGGAGATTTTTATGGATGATTTCTTCATTTTCGGCGACTCCTTTGATGAGTGTTTGCTACATTTAGACGCAGTTCTTACCCATTGTAGGGATAAGAACCTCACTTTAAATTAGGAGAAATGCCACTTTATGGTGCGAGCGGGTATTGTCTTAGGACATATCATCTCGCAAAATGGCATTGAGGTTGGTAAAGCTAACATTGAAGTCATTTCCAATCTTCCTCCTCCCAAGTACGTCAAAGACATCCGAGCCTTCCTTGTCCAAGCCGGTTTCTATAGACGGTTCATCAAGGATTTTAGCAAGATAGCTAGACCCTTGACTCTTTTGTTGGCAATAGACACAACTTTTGATTTTGACTCAACCTGCATGAAGTCATTCGAGTCATTGAAACAATCACTTATTTCCGCTCCCATTCTTTCATCTGCCGACTGGACGCATCCATTTGAAATTATGTGCGATGCATCTGATTTCACCATTGGTGCTGTCCTTGGACAGGACATTAATAAGATGCCGCACATAATTTATTACGCCAGCCGAACATTAAACGAGGCCCAATTAAATTACACAACAACTGAAAAAGAATTCTTAGCTTTTGTGTTTGCACTAGAAAAATTCAGGCCCTATTTAATCGGCTCTCCAGTCATCGTTCACACGGATCACTCAGCTCTTCGCCATCTTTTCGCGAAGAAGGATGCTAAATCTCGGCTAATACGTTGGATCCTCTTGCTACAAGAGTTTGACCTTGTCATAAGAGACAAGAGAGGATGCGAAAACGTAGTCGTCGACCACCTTTCACGACTCCCTTCTTCGCCTACACTTCAAATTCCAATTAGAGACGTTTTTCTAAATGAGCAGCTCTTAACCGTGTCATGCGAACCTGGGTTCGCTGATTTCGTAAATTATTTGGCCACCGGACAGATACCAAACGTTTGGTCGAAACAGGATAAACTCAGATTCCTGTCCCAAGTAAAACATTTATACTGGGATGAACCGTATCTCTTCAATTACTATTCCAACCAAATCATTCGTCGATGTGTCCCCGACAATGAGTTTAAGAGCGTGTTGTCATTCTTCCACGATCAAGCGTGTGGCAGGCATTTTGGGCCCAAAAAGACAGCAGAAAAAATCTTGCAGTGTGGCTTCTACTGGCCACGATTTTTTAAAGACGCATACGAATACTTCAAGACATGCTCCCGGTGCCAACACTTAGGCCGGATATCTCGGAGAAATGAAACGCCACTCCAACCAATTTTGGTTGTTGAAATTTTTGATGTTTGGGGGATAGACTTTATGGGACCATTTCCTAACTCTTTTGGGAACATGTATATTCTACTTGCTGTTGACTAAGTTTCGAAATGGGTCGAGGCTGTGCCCAACCGAACTAATGACAACAAGGTTGTCGTTGGATTTCTCAAAGAAAACATTTTTTCTCGGTTTGGGCATCCTCGCGCGATTATCAGTGATAATGGATCTCACTTTTGTAATAGGACTTTCGAGTCCTTAATGCGAAAATACTCCATTACTCACAAGCTATCAACGCCCTATCATCCCTAAACTTGTGGGCAAGCCGAGATCTCGAATCGGCAGATTAAACAGATATTGGAGAAAACGGTTTCCAAAAACCGTAAAGATTGGTCATCAAAACTGATTGATGCACTTTAGGCATTCCGTACTGCCTATAAGACTGATCTTGGAATGTCTCCATACAGGCTTGTTTATGGAATGGCTTGCCACCTTCCAGTTGAAATAGAGCATAAGGAATTTTGGGCAATTAAAGAGTTGAACCTATCTTTGGGAGATGCGGGCAGCAATAGAAAGCTGCAGTTCAACGAATTAGACGAGCTGCGGGATGAAGCCTATGAGAACACAGTAGTTGTTAAAAACCGAACGAAGGTGTTCCACGATAAACACCTTATGCGCAAGATTTTCAAAACAGGTCAACAGGTTTTACTTTACGATACTCGGTTACATTTCCATCCCGGCAAGCTCAGATCTCGATGGAAAAGGCCATTTTTGATACGGCACGTATATCCGCACGGTGCGGTCGATCTAGAAAACTCGGAGGACGGTTCACTGTTTAAAGTGAACAGACATCGACTTAAACCGTTCCTCACTGCGGACCCTTTGGAGGAGCTCCTGTTTTTGTAGGAGCCGATCTATATTGACTGGTTTTCCTCCATTTACCCCCAAATTTCGATTATCTAGTCAAAACAATGTTTCAAACAAGTTTGGGGGTATGTATCATTTGTAATTTTATAAAAACAAAATAAAAAAATGAAAATTTGAAAACAAAATAAAAATTTGGTATTTTTGTAAATTTCCAGTTTTAATAAAAAAACAAAAAAAAATAAACAGGGGAGTGCCGACAATTTTGACCCTCTTGGTGTAGCCTGACAGTGAGGACACTATCATGTTTAAGTTAGGGGGTATGCTGGGTAAGCTTTCTTCCTTCGCATTCATGCGTATATTTTTGCATTTGCATACTTATTTTAAAATCCATAAAAATCAAAAAAAAATTTAAAAATTGAAAAGGTCAATTTTGGCTATATTTGACTTAAGTTCAACATGACGGTTGAATAGTTAGGAAAAACTAGATCCTAAACTTAGTAAATTAAAAATCATAAAAATAACCTTTCATAAAGTTTAACTATAGAAAAAAAATGTTATTGCAGTTTATTTAGAAATAAGCAAATTTTTAGTTCAGTTCTTGGGCTAAGTCAAAATAAGGGAAGAGTATTGAAATTTTTATTGAAGTATAAGTCTGAAAAATAATTCAGAACCTGAAATCTAAATTTTGAAAATATATACCCTACAACTTTCACAAACACGCACCTTGAAACTTAGAATAGTAGAGGTTACCTTGAAATGCTCTTGTCTAAAATCCCTAGTATGAAGGAAAATAAAATAAAAGTACAAGTGTGAATAAAGAGATATAAAAAAATTAATACTGGTTTTGTAATTATTTAAGGCTGCATAAATAAAAAATATATAGCGAGGGTGCTTTATCACCTAATGCCTTAGAAAAACTGGTTTGGGAGTCACTGCTAAGCCTTAGATATTATAAGACGAGGAATTACACCTAAATACGCAAACACATTTTGTAATCGGTCGTTCAGTACCTCAAGAAGTATTAACGGTCGCATGAAGGATGTGTGAGCAATTTCATCTAAAATTCACCAACTAAAAGTACTTTGGACGATGGACAAGAATATGATAGCTTTAATTGAATTTCCAAGTGTAGCGGTGATACATACACACACGTAGGGGTATATGATTGGAGTTTGGATGAGAGATAGGAATGAAAGATAGGGCTTCTACCTTCAGTAGAAATGATAAAAATTCCTACGTTGAGATGGAACCTTAGAAGGAAAAATTCAAGATATGCTAAAAGCTTTATAAATTTTCAAAACATATACGATCTTAAGTTAAATGATAAGTGAGTGTGGAAAATACGGGTTGATGATTTCTAAGTTAAGGATAATAGAATTTCTTGCTAGAACACCGAATTGAAGAATGAAAGTCAACAGGACAAATTGATCGGATTTTATGGGTGGTATCCGCTGAAAACCCTCAGGAGACAACACTTCTCCTACTAGGGACACCTAGAAGTTAACGGCTTGTTGCACGAGCTTAGTGCAATCGCGATTCCCTGCGAAAGTGAGGTTAGGAATTTTCGAGAATAAATTGGCTTTGCTCGGGACGAGCAAAAGATAAGTTTAGGGGTATTTGTTCATATCAGAATTTTGCATTATTATATCGTCCATTCTTAATCATATTATAAATAAATAGGTGCTTTTGATCCATGTATATTAAATAGTTGCAGGTTACAGGTTCTCAGAACAATACAGTGAAATTCATGAAAAAACGCTACAAATATAAGACTACGACCAACAATAGATGAATCCGTATGATGCCGCCTACCAGTTCAAGGAACAAATGAAGATCAGTAGGCAGTTCAAAGAACAATTACGGTACAAGATACAAGACTTCAAACCGAAGCTTACGGTAAAAGTTCAAAAATTCTGCACTGTTGAAAATCTGGAAGAAACTAGAAAAGATTCTGCACAGCCAAGTGAAGAAAACAAAAGAAAAAGGCAGCATAAAGCAACCCTGAAGAAATGAGCCAGAGAACCCTCAACACGGCCGCGGAACCGTGGCCAAACATGGCTTTCTGCCACGGATCCGCGGCCGTGCAGAGAACGTGACGGTGCGTGTCGGTGCTTGTCGGTGGGAGTCGGTGCATTGACCCGGTTTTCTTAGGGTAGTCTTGTAATTTCAGATATGGATCAGATGTAAATCCTAGGGTTTCTCCTATCTGTAAATAGGAAAGCCTACAGCCTCTTTTGATGTGTGCCTCTTTTGGGTGCCTCTTTTAAGATGCCTCTCTTTAGTTCTTAATCTCTTTTCAATTTCTAGATTTAATTCTTATTTTGTAATGAATCATTGAGAAGTCATCAATAAAGGTATCTTTTTTATCTTGCATTCTTTATCTGAATTTAATTCCTGCAATTTTTTATCTGTCTTTTATTATCTGCAATTTAGATAGTCTTTTAAAATAAATTTATAAAAATGAATTGTATCGTTAATTTCCTAATGAGTGAGCAATTCCTCACTTGTTAGGGTTAGGATAGGGAAGGCTTGAGAGATGGAAATCTCTTTCATTCCTTTCATTGCTCGTATAAATGAATTAATTAGGACTCTATTTAAAACAACCACATACCGCTCACTACGGCACCCTATCCTATGAGATAGCGGTGATTCGCTAGTTAGACCGGTTGTGATTGATTTACATAGAGGTTAGGGCTAAGAGCCAAGAAAGTACGGACAAGGACCAAAAAGAAGGAACTATATTTCGTCCTAGTCGTGCTAATCCCCTTTGTTGACTATTACCCTAACACCTATGTTGTTAACTAAGGCAAAGAAAGCAGTGAGTAGAATTCTTTTTCCAAACTAACCTAATCCTAACCCTAGCAAGCCTTTTAAATCAATTTATTCTCATTCATAGATCTAAAACAAAACCACCAATTTTTTTTGGACTTAACTCGTAAGAACATAAAGAAAAGGAATCCTTCTCCCTGTGGACCGACCCGTACTTAACCGGCTAGCTACCAAGCGACACTGTCTTGATTGCTGTATTCTTAACTTTGATTTTAAAAGCGCACATACGCAAAAGCACGATCAATCAATCGTCCATGCCATTTTCAAAAATTTGTCATTAAAAGAACTCTAAACTAGTATCGTTAACTAGAATATAATACGGAAACAAAAGTAAACCATTTACTACTAAGTGAACTAGATATACAACCTTTGTAGATCGGTCCTTCACTTCATAAGCTCCTTATAGTAATCCCTTCGCTGCGTTGATGGAACTCCCGTACCCTTGCATGGCTTCACAAGGCGAATGTATCGTTCTTGCTTGAATTCTTCGAGGCCGAAGATGATCTACGTCGAGGGAACACTAGCTCAAGCTTCTACTTCACTAACTAAAGGATTAGTGAAGCAAACACCCTATACTAAAGTGTTAATCTAGTATAGGATGAGGAAATAGGATGTGGGCTCACTTTTGAATTATTTATCTCACAATACTTTCTCACTTTTTCAAACCCTAGAAAGCTTTTTGAGCTTGAGGAAGAAGATGAACAAAATTAGATGAGAATGAAAATGATCAAGTGAGAGAGTGAACCATGGTGAGTGAGTATCATATACTAACTCATGTAGAGACATAACCATAGAAAATTAAAATGGTTAGCTTAACAAATATCTAAAGTAAAATAAAGTGAGTGGACTTTGTCAAAGCATCCACAAGCTTCTACAAGCTTCATGCTTTTAACAAATATTCCACTAATTTTGTAATTACTTTAAACATTAATAACCCATCATTATAAATAGAATGGTGTATGTCTCATACACCCATACAGTGTGTATCAACAACCATGACACACAAAACACAATTTAATATATATCACACACAGATATATATATATATATATATATATATATTAAGTTGTGCTCATGTGAGAAAAACAAATGTTTAAGTGAACCACTGTTAGTTAATGTAAGTTAGTATATCAAATATACAATTATACACTAAATTATCAAGTCAACACTTGACTTAATAATCCGGCTATATCTTATATAACCGACTAACATCTAATGTATCGACTTATCGAATCAACCCTTGATTCGATAACCCGGCTATATCACATATAACCGACCGATACAAAAAGTCGCGAGAATAGAATATGGTATCACATACACGCATTATTCTCGGTCCCGCACATATCATATATGTGCTCCCATTTCATTTTCCCTGAGCCAGTAAAACCTCTATGTAGGACTCTAAAGACTCGTCAATACGCCGGCAGTAGGTGATGATCACATCAAGCACCCTCAAGCCGTTTGCGGTACTAGCTGGACGTAACGGCTACCCGAGTATTGAAGGATCAGAAGATCAGCAAGCAAGCCCGCTCCAACTCCTGCAAAAGCCTGACGGTAACACTTGCCGTACAGTCCGGTCCCTCGTCTGATATGTCGCATATCAAGTCTATGGGTGGTAAACGTCAGACCCCAATAACCGATAAGTCATGCCGATGTGAGGCTCATAACTGGTCGAGAAACTACTGGTAACACTTACCAGTAAATCTCTAAATCAGCCCTGGCCAGGGACTTCCCTGTTACGGCCAATCGAGCACAACACAACATCAACTCCCAATACCGGGAGAGACGAAACCCCTCCTATCGCTCATTGCCTCCATGTGACTCAGGACTGTACCCAAAACCACAGTTTTGCACGCCCTCTTGGATGTGGTGAGGTGGAAATCAAAGCACGGTGGGAATCACACAAGACTCTATGACGATCTCGGGTTTACAGACTAACCTGTACAAGTGTCACCAGAGAACTGCCATCTGATGTGAGGTATAATACCATCTGGGAGTTCTCGGCCAGTCCGTCCAGTGTACCCAGTCTCCACTGAGCATCCGTATACCATCTTTGATGTCAAACACCAATGGATATGGGATCATCCATCGCCCATCTCATGGGTCGAGAAGCGTATACGCTAGTCTACTCTGGTATATCGATACCCTGTTTCGATACACCCATGACTAGGACCATTAAAGGATGAACTTATGGACTACCATGGCCCCACTAGTATGATCTGCTTCATAGTCCTGGTGGCCAAGTATACATCCTAAGGGCTTTACCAACATGTAACCTAAGACAGTATCAAGAGACAAGTATACATGTTAAGATAAAGAGCAACCAGATAGCATACTATCATATCGAGCAAGAAAGTCTTCTCTATATATGTCCAAGCATCCAATATATTATACATCATCTGTACAATACTGGCCTCTAGGGCATACATACAACTAACAAAATCCACAATAGATAAGAATTCGTAATCATTAGTATTCATCATCACTATCAATTTGATCGATTCCTACAAGCTACTTTACAAATCTTGAGAATTCAATTGGTTTGGACATTTTCTTGAACTTTATTAATTCAAGATTTTAGATCTATTTCTTTATGTTCTTGAAACTAAAATCCCACGAATATTGAATCATTTTCTTTTATCTTTTCTTTTCGACTCAAAAAAAACGATTTCGAACAAATTCACACTTTCTCAGTGGACGATCCGCTCTCGCTAACGAAACTAAAATAGACACCGTTATTGATTGCGGTGTAAATTTCTTAGGTTGTGATTAAAACTTTTCCATACACACGAAGATGATCAATCATATATACAAGAAGGATGTAGAGAGTGAGGTTGTCTTCCACGAATTGTACGTAGATGACTTACTCTCGATAGGAAAGTGTTTCTTATGCTACACTTGGTCAAGCTCCTCTTATTACAAGGATTCTCGATAGAAGATCGGAATGATACCTACTATATCTTGTGGATTATGATCTATAGTGATAGATCTAAGTGGTTGTTTGGAGTGTCCCGAATCCAAGTACATTAATACTATACTAAAGGGGTTTAGTATGGAGGATTCTAAGCATGGTGGTTCACCCACATACTCATGGATCACTCGCGTGCAAGGGATACCCTATGCTTCGACAGTAGGCTCTGTCATGTATGCGATGTTATGTACCAGACCAGATGTAGATGACTCACTAGGTGTACTGATCAGGAATTAATCGGATCTTGGGAGAAGAACTGGACAGCTGTGGAGGACATTCTTAAGTACTTGAGAAGCACTAAAAAAAAGTTCTTGATTCCAGCTTGCAGAGTGATAAGTTCGACTGAAAGTCAGTCAAAGGCATTGTCTTTACCCTCGGTAGGGAGACGGTATGATTGGAAGAGTTTCAAGCTAGATACCGTGGCATACTAAACGATAAAGGCTGAATACATTGCTACCAACGATTCTACCAAAGAGGTTGTCTGGACATTACTTGTTCTTGAGATGAGCAAGGTTCCTACCATTGAGCATCCAATAACTGTTATTGTGACAACAATGGAGTTGTGTCTTTTGCCTAAGAACACCAGCCCCATCAGCGATCCAAACATATTCTGAGACTAGTATCACCTGATCAGGGAGATGGTTGATCTCCAACGGATCGAGTTAAGGAGAGTTGATTTTGAGGTTACCACGGCGGATCCACTCACCAAGGCCTGCTTTCCCAATACAATTTGAGAGATTTTGGGATGGTTGAGTATGGGATACTACAACCACTACTATATTGTTAAGTATGTGATACTGCGGAAAATGGCCTTAGTGCAAGTAGGAGATTGTTAGTTATATGTATGCCCTAGAGACCATTACTTTACATGGGATGTATATTGTATTGGATGCTTGTACATATATAGGGAGGTTTTTCTTGCTCGATATGATAGTATGCTATCTGGTTGCTCTTTGTCTTGTATACGTGATGCTGTCTTGCTCTCACATGTTGACAAAGACTTTTAGGATGTGTACTTGACACCCAGGACTATGATGGAGATCATACTAGTGGGGCCAGGGGTAGTCCACAAGTACACCCTATAATTGTTCCTAGTCGAGGGAGTATCGAAACAGGGCATCGATACTCCAGAGTAGACTAGCGTATATTCATCTTGTCCCATACGATGGGCGATGGATGATCCCACATCCATTGGTGTTTGACATCAAAGATGGTGCACGGGTGCGCAGTCGAGACTAGGTACACTAAACGGACTCCCCGAGAACTCCTAGATGGTATTATACCTATCGTCAGATAGCAGTTCTCTGGTAACACTGGTATATATTAGTCTGTCGACCCGAGATCGTCATAAAGTCTCGTGTGACTCCCACTGTTCTTTGATTTCCACTATACCACGGTCAAGAGATCGTGCAAAAATGTGGTTTTTGGGTACAGTCCCGAGTCACATGGAGGCAATGAGCGATAAGAGGAGATTTGTCTCTTCCGGTATTGGGAGTTGATATTGCGCTATGCTCGATTGGCCATAACATGAAATACCTGGCCAGGATTGCTGTGATTTACTGGTACGTGTTATCAGTACTTTCTTGAACCGTTATGGACCTTGCATCGGCATGGCTTATTAGGCTATTGGGGTCTGACGTTTTACCACCCCCAGGCTGTTGATATGAGACATATCTGACGAAGAGACCGGACTATACGGTAGTGTTACTGTCAGGCTTTTGCAGGAGTTAGAGCGGGCTTGCTTGCTGATCTTCTGATCATTCAATACCCGGGTAGCCGTTACGTCCAGCTAGTACCGCTGACGGCTTGTGGGTGCCTGATATGATCATCACCTACTGTGTAACGTCTTAGATTTCGGTTAGTGTTAGTTTAGACGGTAATGAGGGTTTACTGTAAAAAGTTTACCAATTCGGGTTCCTCACATTTTATAACATTTAATTATTATTTTAATATTATTTGTTATGGGCATGCATGCACGTGTGCACGTAAATGTGAGGGTTTGTTTGTGCTAAGCTAGTTTTTAGCAACCTTGACACTTAACCTAAATTCTAATCCTTTCTTTGCTTTAACCCTAGCCTTAATCCTCTTAATAATTGTTTGTGAGAGAGAGAGAGATTTCTTTTGGAAGAGAAAGGTTGCATGGTGACTAATGATGGTGTATGAATGCATTAATGGGGTATTAATGCAATGGTGCATTCATCTCTCACTCTCACCCTACACTCACCTCCCTCTCTCATTTCCTCACACTCTCTCATTCACTCACACTTATTACTTTCTCTATTTCTTTTCATTTCCTCAACACTCAAACTGAACACTTGATATTCCATCACAAATCCATCTTAAAATTCACAAAATCTCACTAAAATCACAACTTTTTCTTCGTTTTGCCTCTTGGATGGCTTGAAGCTAGGAAAGCTTGGATCTTTGTATTCTTGAGGATAGGTAATGATCTCTATCTGTTCTTTATGTTGTGATAGTGATGTGTAGCTTTTTAGTTTCAGTTTTGATCGCTTTAAGTTATGTTTTGTGCGAAATATCGTATTTTAGTGTCGATTTGTGATATCTGTGACCTGCTGTAACCCCGAGAAAATACTAGAAAACCAAACAATATAGTTGTGTTGTACCTGTGACCATAGGCCTTCACCTGGAGCACGAACCCAAGGAGCTCGGACTCGGCCGGCGACGGCTCGAAGGGGATTCGGTGACCCCGGCCGTGGGTTTGAGTTGGGGTTTGGGTTTTTGAGGGTAGCTCTCTGCTTTGGTTTAGGTATGTTTGCTCTTGTTTAGTTGTTGATTTTTCTCTGTATGCAAAATCTGGGATCACATAGGTAGTTTCTAGTGATACGACTATGCGCGATACGTTATCCGACACGGTCTGTGCACTTTGTGCTGATTTTGCTCTTGGGTTGGTTTCGACGTGTCGCTACGTACGTTATCCATAATACGAACACTTGGGAGTAGCTTTGGAATAGTGTAACATTTTAAAAATAATTAAATAAATAATTAGATAAATAAAATCGTTTAAGTGAATTTTATAATTTTCGGTAAAGTAAAACGTAGTTTTCATAAAACAAAACCGTAATTATTTTTCACTATAAATTTAAAAATACCTATTTTAATTATGCTATTACTAGTAAATGGTGTTTATTTGGCCACTAATAAATTTTTAGTTTAATTAAATATTTTTCTTAAATTAATTATTTTAAATATTAACATAAGCTTTATTTTTACACTAAATTAGTGTAAATTACAAATTTGAAAGGGTTTAATTAGCAAAAGTGAACCATTACATATTAGAATCAAGTGTGTTTCATGAAAAATTTATTTTCAAAATTTTACAATGGTTCTAGACCATTCTAGGTCAAATGGAGTGAAGAAAATAAAGAATTTTTAAATAAATTCATGAAAAGACTTAATTGTGTGATATTTTTATGAAACCTTCTACACTTTTCTTCACCTTTTCTCACTCTCCTCTCTTTTCCTCACCTCATGGCCGGCCTCACCACCATGGACAGCCCCAAAATTTCCCTCCCATCATTTTTGTATTAAAAATCATCAAAATTCATCAAAAATTCAATAAAAACGTACAAAATCCTAATTAATTCCTATCCTCTATTCTTTGCTCATCTTTACATGGATTTTGGAGATGGAAAGCATTCATTTTGGAGGCTTATTTTCATGTTTGGATTTCATGTTGTGGAGGTATAAATCTTCTTCTTTTGATTTATTATTATTAGATGTTTCATTTAAGCATAATTAGATTTAATAAATAATTTCTATCTATAAGTTTTAAAATTCAAGTTAGGGTTTATAAAATTAAGTTATGGTTTTTATTAATTAAGTAGGGTTATAATAACTAGTTTGACATTTTTAGAAGTGGAAAATCTTGTATGGATGGTATATTGTAAATTGTTTATCCAAAATTGTTTAAATTAAACAACTTTGTAAACTAGATTTCTATATATTGTATATATTGGTGAGATAAAATTCCAATTAATGTTTATAACACTAGATTGTGGTTTTAATGAGGATATTAAGTTGTTAGTGGAATGAAAAACTTAAATTGGTTACTAGTTTCTATTGATAATTGAAAAATACTAATAAAAATGCTATTTTTGCTAACTAGATTTTGGAAATTCTTAAATAAATGAAATTTAAAATCTAATTTATGGTTTCATTATGTTATTATTATCATGAATTTTAGTTTAGTAAGTTAATTCATGTAAAATAATGTTTATTTGTGATATTGTGAAATTTTTCTTAAAAGTATCGAAATCGGGCAAGTTTGCAAACTAGAATTTTCAAACTAATATAAATTAGGGTGTTAAAAATATAGTGATGGTTTATATAGTCTAGTTATGCTATTTAATGAGTTTTATGACCATTAGTTTCATTTAAATGTCAAGTTTTGAAGAAAACGGTAATTTGGCGTTTTCGGGTTTTTCGAAATCGGACGATTTGATTGATTTTTTTGGTTTTGATGGATTAAATCATGTTTTATATTATAAGTAACGAGTTTTTAAACTACAAGTTGTTTGTTGATGTTTATCTCGATCAATCGGCGTTTGGATGCCGATATCGAGCGATATTTGGTTCTTTTGCATGAGCGGGACATAGGTTTTAACCTATGCACGTTTCGTGTGTCGTTTTGATGTTGTCTGTGATTCAGTTTACGATATTATATGTGTTTGCATATAGGTACCCCTCACATGGACTGCGGGCGATAAAGAAGAGGATGGCGACACCGTCTTCTACAGACAAGGACCAGGTGAGTACATGTATATCTACGGGGGGAAGTCGGGTGGATGGCGTTTAGCACCCCCGCAAACGTAGAATAGGGATACTACTTATTGTCATTAGGAAGCCAGACATGACCTTAGAATTTCGGTGAGTAGGACCCTAGTAGTGACCTTAGGTTGGACTAGATTGATTTAGAAAGACCTTACCCGAGGATGAATATCTTGGAGGAGATTCGTAGGTTTCAGGTAGATACGCACATGCACACACTGAGACTCGACGTGGTGTATACGTGTAAGTGTATATATATATATATAGGACTAGGTGTAGATATATATATATATACATACACACACAATACGTATATGTGATATAAGGATGTGATATGATACACGGGGATGAAACAATATAACTAGGCTTGATGCCGTGATTCTTGGCTTTACGGTCGTGTTATGATGTTAGCGGATCATTAGGAAATGAGATAATGAATAGGTATACATAAATAATAAAGGGTGGTGATGATATTGAAGTATATGGGACTCTAAAATAGAACTCGGACCATAACCTGTGCCTAAAATTCTGATATGATATCATATAGGTGTGACTTGATTACGACATCATATATGTGTGACTTGATTTCGATATCATATATGTCTGACTTGATTACGATATCATATAGGTGTGACTTGATTACGATATGAACTAAGTGTGAATTAATCACAATATGATACATATGACATGATATTTCTGAGGATAAATTAACGATGTATATTTATGCTGACAATGATATATGATTGATGTATGCGATTACAGTATAGCACCTTGATCTTGACATGTGTTGATGATGATATTATACGAATGATGAGAAACGTAGGTGATACTTGACCCGTACCCCGATATTGGGATGCCTTACGATGGATTTTACCGTACGAGGCATAGATATGATGATTGATCCGCACTCTTGATTCGACGAAGCCGTACTACGTACGTGACGCTATTGAGACTGGATCGCCGACTATTAGAGATATGGATTCAGACCTTAGGTGGACTCTTATTTCTTATTGACTAGTTTCTTAGGTTTAGTTCCTTAGGAGGTTAGATGGACACTAGTTTAGGCTCGAGTCATATAGTTATAGTTATACTTGTATATCACAGATGAGTGGTTATTACACATCCGTCTTTACATTCATACCGTAATCATAATGGTGCATGTTCATTCATATGTTTCTATAATCAGAATAAAACTTTGCCTGTTAGGACACCAGCACCATTACCGATGATGCGCATATTCCACGCACATTTATTTACCGGCTCATACACATCATCATCGGTAATTGCTATGTCACGTACATTTTAGATCATATTATCTTTTATTGATACAATCAGCTAACAGCTAGATCGATATAATATTGTGATTACTCTCTGGTGTTAGTATAGATATGGTATTTATTACTTAGAAATTTCATGCATTCGCATTTTCATGTTATCATGCAGTATTATGGGGCATATGCCGACACTTATCATATACTTACTCATGATTTTGGATTTCGGATTTCTATGAGATTTCTGGATTTTTGGGGAAAACCGCAAGAATATATAAAAACTTCTCTCTCTCTCCTCCTCTCTTTTTAAAACATAAGATGCGGTTTTCTCGTGATGTATGTGTCGTCCACCATGAGATTTCATGTTTTCTGTTGGATTTCGAGACCCGATTCGAGGAGTGGATGAACCGTCTCGGGTACATGGTGGGCCCGGTATGGTACCCCGGGGCAAGAAGATCGAGTTGTAGACGATGAGCCTGGCAGGGGAGGACTACCTACCGGTGATGTCTGGCGCGGCGGATATCCGGAGGATACCGACCGTTGTCGTGAGATTTGATGATATGGGCCGATCCGGACTGACGGAGCCCGAGATATTGAGACTATGAAACATTGAGATTATGAGGTTTTGAGACTTGAGATTTACATGTTTTGTGTCGATGCTTGACACGAATTTCCATGGATTTCATCGTTGATATTTCAGATTTCTATACATATTTTACCATGATAAAAGTTAAAGATTTCTTATACAGATATATCCAGATTTCAGGATTGATTGTTTTACATTCATGGTGGATGCATACTCATTCACATGACATATTACTATTTGATGCACTGACACGGGCACGGAGCTTTTGCACTACTCGTAGTTATTACCCTGCCATTAGTAGATGATTAGTATTATATTAGTATATTATTATGACCTAGGACAGTGTCGTGCATTTGATATCTTTTCGCAGATATTTTCTACCCACGAGTTGGCAACTCACCCCCGTTGTGCCAAATTTTATTACAGGTTCGATGTACAGGTTTCCCTGGCAGCTTGCTGGCACATCATTTCATTCAAGGTGATTTGCATGGCAGGTTGGTTCACTTGTATCTGAACCGCCATTGTACTTTTATTATTTCATTTGTATCTAGAAAACTCAATCAACCAAACTTGTATTACTTGATAAGTTTAGTGGATCAGTTGTTTATTTCGACCTTAGAGTCGCGCTTGTATTATTATGATATCTGGTGGTTTTGTTTTCTTTTGAGTTTTGAGCCTCGCCCTTTGGCGTTGTATACTATTATGAAGTTGTGTGGTTGTTTCCGCCTTTTGGCGTAGAGCTAGCTCCCGTTTGGGGATGCTTTTTATTGTTTGTATATATTTATACTTGTTTGTACCCGTTTGGGGCCAGTTGTTACAAGGGAGACTGCCGAAATTTTTGAGAAAAATTGGATGATGCTTTTAAACTTGTTTTCTACATGTTTCCTGTCACGACCCGAAAGTACGGAACGTGACTGGCACTTAGATTACGAGACGTCTAAAGGCGTAACGTAACCTAAGTCAGCCAAAGCCCAGAAAAAATCTAAACCAAAATCAACAGAGAGTGAAGGAAAACCTTACATGAAAGCAATTTTAAATCAATTAAGTTGCATCGAACCCCTTTTAAAAAAACATCAAAAATTTCCGAAAATTTCGGCAGAGTCTCCCCTGTAAATTCTATCCCCCAAAATGGGTACAACAAGATATATATAACCTGTAATAAACAAATGGCATCCCCAAACGGGAGCTAGCTCTTCGCCCAAGGCGGATCACAACCACATGCAATATATAAGTAATATCAAGAAAAGAGCATAAAAGAAACGCAAAATATCAGAAAACACAACGCTGGCTCAAGTGAGCTCGACCCAAAAGAAACTATAAATATACAAATCTCTCAGTCTCATCACTAGGTCGCATATACAATATAAAGTGGTAGATGGAGAATACTAGATACAATGATAGAGCAAAAGGAAATAAAGTGTGCTCGCAACCCACCTACGGGCGATGTCGCGAGTCTGAGCAAAAGGGACTGATGATAAGATAGCCGCTGCTACAAGACTGATGAGTCCGACCTGTAAGACACTGTGGCACAACGGGGGTGAGTTGACAGCTCGTGAGTAAATATAACATCTAATAAGGCAATCGTAAGAATGCACGCAATGCACCACAACATGCATGTCCATATGTGATATAATATCTCTAGTATGCATGCACAGGTATGCAATGTCATTACTAAATCTTTAAGTGTTTTAAATGCTAAGGGTATTGAATTCTTAACTTTAGAAAATGAATATCTGTATAATAGCTAAGTACCATCACGAAATCATCTGAAAACTCGTGTCAAGCATCGGCACCAAATAGGAATCATATCTGTCTCAAAATCGGGCTCCGTCAATCCGGATCGTCCCATATCATAAATCTCACGACAACGGTCGGTATCCTCCGGATATCCGCCACGCCAGACATCACCGGTAGGTAGTCTTCTCCTGCCAGGCTCATCGTCTACAACTCGATCTTCTTGCCCCGGGGTACCATACCGGGCCCACCATGTACCCGAGACGGTTCATCCACTCCTCGAATCGGGTCTCGAAATCCAACAGAAAACATGAAAACTCATGGTGGACGACACAAACATCACGAGAAAACCGCAACTTTGTTTTAAAAATGATAAATATAAGCTTTTGTTAAATTCTTGCGGTTTTCCCCAAAATTCCAGAAATCGCAGCAATACTGAAATCCTCAAGAAAATCATAATGTCCACATGTTATATATGATAAATGTCTATGATATCAATGCATACGATGTGAATTTTGCTAGAAATCTATATAAATATGATGATGATGCGAGGTATACGTATGCTATGCAATTTCATATATCAAGTATGAATGCAAGTGGCGATATTATGATAAACAGGTTCTATAGTGCACGTGGCATGGCAATTACCAAAGGCGTGTGTGTCACATGAATGGTGCGCGTGCAACAGATGCCAATGGTAATGGTGTTCGTGTCCTATAAAGTGATATCGCATAAGTATAGATGAATGTCCATGCAATCTAATATATTGTTCGCTATAAGGGTATGCAGTGTACATGAATGGATAAGCTGGCTAACAATATGAATCTTGCAAAAAGTAGGGTAATCCTAACTAGGGGGGCGCCTCGCGCCATTCAGAAGATTCCCCCATAGATGAATACATCTACTCACCTGAAATCCCCGCTAATCCGATCCGACCACCGCCTTGCCTTTACGCGCCGTGTCCGATGTTTCCCCGACCGATCCTATATTTGCACAACACCAAGCATAAGATTACGTAACCTAAAACGATGCAAGTCACATTATACAAATATCGACACTCTCGAATTAAACATAACACGCACTCGGTGCGCGGAAAAACGCACGAAAATCGCTAATCGTTAACTAGAATCAGCATTTCAGGGAAATCGACAGAACTAAAACCCGACTAGACAAAACCCCACGTTCGCGCACTCTAATAGTCCTATACGAAGCTAATTATATCGCTAACATAACACAATTTGATCGCATTCTAATTTTTATAAAAATCTAGTAAGCAAAAAGCTTACCGATTCGATGCAAATATTGCAATTTTATCGATCTAGCGAGCGCGACATCGCACAATTCACCACTCTAACCAATTAGATAACCAAACCCTAACATTAATCCAACAACCATGCTACTAACCCTAATCAAAATCAAATCCCTCACTTGATTTTCATGAACAAGCAAATTCTATTAAATTGATACTTCAAAATTCTAATATAGCACATTAAAACTACACTTTAACAATTAGTTTAGAATTTTCACCTCACAAGTGTGAACCCTAGCTTGCACTTGACCTTGAAAGATGCCTCCTTTCACCTTGTTTTGAACAAATTAGGGTTTGGAAAGAGGTGGAATAAGGATTAGGTTTGAATTTGTGAAGAAATTTGTTGATTTCGGTGGATTTTTGAAGATTTTTGAAGGAATTATGAAGCAAGAAGTCAGGGGAAAAATGAGAACTGAAGCAAGGGAGCTCGGCCTGAGGTGTAGGAGGTGAGTGGTGAGGGAATGGTGTAGAAATTTCTACACAAAAGCTATCATCCAAAGTCAATTAATGAATGTTACATCATTTTTTACAAAAAAAACCCTTTTTAATGCATTTTTAAACCATAGAACCAAAATTCTTGGAATGTTTTTGTAAAATTTTTGTTACTAATATATTTTAGTTTATAATGGTTCCTAATTATGAAATTTACCTAATTAAATTTGTATTTATCACTAATTTAATGTATTTTTAAAAGCTTAAAATAATAAAAAAAATAATTAATTACGAAAAAAAAAATTTAACTAGAAAATTATAAGTGGTATTTTAGTGACCAATTTATAGTAATATCTTATCTAAATTTTGTATAATTAGGTCTACAATGAAAAATACCTATTTTGACTTTTTACGGAAAAAGCTGAAAAATTAGCCGATTACCGAAAAACTGCCTGAACGATTTTCAAAGGGTTAAAATCTTCCCCCCTTAAAGAAATTCGGTCCCCGAATTTAGAATTTGACTACGCGTACTTTCAAAAGATGGGGATATCTCTTCCTCATCTCGACCTCGGTCTCCCAGGTGACCTCTTCGCTGTTGGGCCACGCCAAAGGACCTTGACGGACGGTATAACCTTTGACCTCAATTTCTTCACCTGCCGATCCAAAATGACCACCGGCTGCTCGGTGAAAGAAAGATCACACTCTAGCTGGATCATCTGGTGTTGAATCGCATGGGAAGGATCATGAAGGTACTTGCGGAGCATCGAGACATAGAACACGGGATGAACATCGGGGAAGCTGGGCGGAAGAGCTAACCGATAAGCGACTGGACCAACACGCTCTAGGATCTCGAAAGGACCAACATATCGAGGACTCAGCTTCGCTTTCCGCCCAAATCTCATCACACCTTTCATCGGAGAGACCTTCAGGAAAACATGATCGCCAACAGCGAACTCGAGTCGGCGACGGCGCCTGTCAGCATATGATTTCTGCCTGCTCTGTGCCGCTCTCATCCTGTCCCGAATCAGCTGTATCTTTTCGGTCGTCTCCTGTACGATCTGCGGCCCTAAAATACTGCTCTCCCTGAGCTCTGTCCAACACACAGGCGATCGACATCTCCTCCCATATAAAGCCTCGAAAGGTGCCATCTGAATCGTCTCCTGGAAGCTATTATTGTAGGAAAACTCGATCAAAGGCAAATGACGATCCCAGCTACCACCGAAATCTAAAACACAAGCTCTGAGCATATCCTCAAGAGTCTGAATAGTACGCTCCGACTGACCGTCAGTCTGAGGATGAAAGGCTGTGCTAAAACTCAATCGGGTGCCCAAAGCATCCTGTAGTTTCTGCCACAATCGGCTGGTAAACTGGGTGCCCCGGTCGGACACGATGCAAGTCGGAACGCCATGCAGTCGCACTATCTCATCAATATAAACCTGGGCATACTGAGAAAATCCAAAAGTGGTCTTCACTGGCAGAAAGTGAGCCGCTTTCGTCAGTCGATCCACAATCACCCAAATAGAGTCATACCCTCGACTACTCCTAGGTAGACCCACAATGAAGTCCAAGGAGACCTGCTCCCATTTCCACTCAGGGATGGGCAAAGGCTGTAACTTGCCGGCTGGCCTCTGGTGCTCGGCCTTGACTTGCTGACAAGTCAGGCATCTCGACACAAAGTCTGTAACATCCTTCTTCATCCCGTCCCACCAGTAAACCTCTCTCAAATCACGGTACATCTTGGTGGAACCTGGGTGAACACTGTATACTGATCTATGTGCCTCCTCAAGAATATCACGCCTCAGTCCCTCTGAATCTGGCACACACAGTCGAGTCCCAAATCGAAGTATCCCCTGATCATCAATCACAAACTCAGAAACTCTGCCCTGCCGAATCTGCTCAATAATCTCTAAGATACGGGCATCGCCGGACTGTGCCTCGCGGATACGGTCAAGTAACTGTGGGCGTGCTCTGAAATGGGCCAGCTTTCCCCCTGTAGGAGTAAACTTGAACTGCACTCTGCTATCACATAAAACCTGCCAATCCGCCGTCGACTGCATCTGTACTGCGCTCAAATAAGATAAGCTACCTCCGGGCCTCCTACTCAAAGCATCTGCCACCACATTCGCCTTGCCCGGATGGTATAGAATCTCGCAGTCATAATCCTTCACCAACTCCATCCAACGGCGTTGTCTCTGGTTCAGATCTCGCTGCTGGAAGATATACTTCAAACTCTTGTGGTCAGTGAATATCTGGCACGACTCACCGTATAGGTAATGTCTCCAGATCTTAAGTGCAAATACCACTGCAGCCATCTCTAAATCATGGGTCGGATAGTTCTGTTCATGTTTCCTCAGCTGCCGAGAAGCATACGCAATAACTCTGTCGTGCTGCATCAATACGCAGCCCAGCCCCACACGAGAAGCATCACAATATACCACGAACCCGCCTGATCCTGAAGGCAATGCTAACACTGGTGCAGTAGTCAGACGAGTCTTCAATTGCTGGAAACTATCCCTACATGCCTGGGTCCAATCAAAAGGAACCCCCTTCCGGGTCAATCCGGTCAACGGTGCAGCAATGCGGGAGAAATCCTGGACAAAACGTCGATAGTAGCCGGCCAGACCTAGAAAACTGCGAACCTCTGTAACTGATACTGGTCTAGGCCAACCCTGAACTGCCTCGATCTTCTTCGGGTCTACACAAATACCATCTCTCATCACCACATGACCCAAGAAGTCGACACTGTCTAACCAGAATGCGCACTTGGAAAACTTGGCGAACAGCTGATGCTCCCTCAAAGTCTGCAATGTGATACGTAAGTGATGCTCATGCTCCTCCCGGCTCCGAGAATAAACCAAGATGTCGTCAATGAACACAATAATGAACTGATCGAGATACGGCCTGAATACACGGTTCATCAATTCCATAAATGCTGCCGGGGCATTGGTGAGCCCAAACGACATCACCAAGAACTCGTAATGACCATATCGAGTACGAAAAGCGGTCTTCGGAATATCCTCCTTCCGAACCCGCAACTGGTGATAACCTGACCGTAAATCAACCTTCGAGAAGAACCCTGCACCCTGGAGCTGATCAAATAGGTCATCAATGTGGGGTAGGGGATACCTTTTCTGCACAGTAACCCGGTTCAGCTGACTATAATCAATGCATAAACGCATACTTCCGTCCTTCTTCTTAACAAACAAGACGGGAGGACCCCAAGGTGACACACTCGGTCGGATAAGCCCTTTGTCCAGCAAGTCCTGTAACTGATCCTTTATCTCTCTCAGCTCCGCCGGGGCCATCCGATAAGGCGGTATAGAGATAGGCCCCGTGCCGGGGATCAAGTCAATACAGAACTCAATCTCGCGCTCTGGTGGCAGACCGGGCAGCTCGTCAGGGAATACATCAGGAAACTCTCTCACAACAGGGACCTGGTCCAACGGAACCTCTGTGGAGCTAGTATCACAAACATAAGCTAAGAATCCCTGACACCCTTTTCTTAAGAGCTGACCAGCGCGAAGAGAAGAAATCAAGCTGGGAAGGGTAGCACTACGATCTCCCTGAATAATAAGAACCGGCTCACCAGGAAAACTGAATCTGACTGCTTTCTCACGGCAGTCCACGGATGCATAACAGGTGGCTAGCCAGTCCATACCAAGAAGAACGTCAAAGTCAAGCATATCGAAAAGAATCAAATCAACTGAAGAATCTCTCTCCCCGATACGAACGAAACATGATCGGTACACAAAACGGGCAATAAAAGACTCGCCTACCGGGGTAATAACGACGAGCGGCTGATATAACGGAGAAGACTCTCGGCCCAGCCTCGGTGCAAAGTACGTGGATACATAGGAATGTGTGGAGCCTGGATCAAATAATACCCGTGCATCAAAAGAACATACTGGCAGAGTACCTGTCACGACGGCATTGGATGCCTGTGCATCCTGAGGAGTCAACGCGAACACTCGGGCCAGTCCACCACTAATAGCTGGCTGTCCTCTGCCTCTACCTCGGCCTCTGCCTCTGCCTCTGTCGCCTCGTCCTCTCTGAACCGGACCGCCACGCCCACGACCTCTAGAAGCATCTGACTGGCGTGGAGCATCATCAGGAGTAGGAAGTAGAGCTCTCTGAGGTGGTGGTGAGGGTGGTAAGGCCACATGCGGGACTGTCGCCGTGCCCTGGCGCCCCATGGTACAGTCTCTGACATGGTGGTACTGACTCCCGCATCGAAAACATCCTGGCGACGACTGCTGAGTCTATGGATATGAACCAAATAACTGACCTCGTCTCAATCCTCTGCCTCCACCATCTCCGGGAAAAAATCTATCGCGGTGTCTACCCATCTTCCGCTGAGCTGGCGTATCAGTATGGATCCTCTTCGGCCCAGAAATGACCGGAGTCTCAGAAATACGCTCCTCTAAAAGTAAGGCTGCATCCATCGCGGCTGCGTATGTATCAAAGTGCTGGGTGCCGATGGCAAGGAATAGCTGTGTATCAAGCCCTCGCACGAACCTCTTTATGCTCTTCTCTTCTGTGTCTACTAGGTACGGAGCATATCGAGACAACTGGGTAAACTGTATATCATACTCCGACACCGTCATCCCAGGAGTCTTGTGCAGAGACTCAAAACTACGGGCTCGAGCATCTCGGACACTCTCCGGAAGAAAACGGGCAAGAAATGCAGCTGTAAACTCGTCCCAGGTCATAGAAGGTAGACCTGCAGCTCGGCCTCTCTCTACTGAATCGTACCATGTCTGGGCAAGACCCTCCAGACGAAAACTCGCAAACTCCACCAATCTATCATAAGAACACCTCAACGAACGGCAAATCCGAGCCATCCTATCAAGAAATGCCTGTGGGTCCTCTGTCGCATCCGTACCGGTAAAAGCTGGAGGTCTCAATCTCATGAAGTCCTGTAGTGAAACAGGGATAGTCTCCGTAGTAGCAGCAGGAGTGACCATCTGTGCAGCAGGTACAATCGTAGTCTGTGCGGTGGAAGGAACGTCCTCGGATCTCTGGGCCTGACTGGACTCAACTAAAGATCCCATCATCTGTCGCAACTCCTGCATACCGGCCTCTAATCTGGCAATACGGTCAGGATAAGGCGGATCGGTATGACCCTGAGGGGTAGGCGTATCATCCCGCTCGATCCTCGCCTCAGACGAGCCCGCTCGAATCTCATCCCTGGCGGCAGCCCGCTGAGCTCTCGTAGTCTTTTGCGGCATCGAAGTTGGAATAAGAAACAGGACTGATAAGAACATTGCAATTGAATCAAGGAATGCAAGGAATCAAGAAAGGAAATACAAGCAATTATGTCCTAAGGTCACTTAGGCGGAGTACCGTATCGTAAGTATGCCGCGGATCATACCCACGCTACGCCACTCTGCTTAAGTCACCTACTCCATCTACCAAGGTCGTCCTACACTCAAAAAGGTAAAACCTACGCTCTGATACAAACTTTGTCACGACCCGAAAGTACGGAACGTGACTGGCACTTAGATTACGAGACGTCTAAAGGCGTAACGTAACCTAAGTCAGCCAAAGCCCAGAAAAAATCTAAACCAAAATCAACGGAGAGTGAAGGAAAATCTTACATGAAAGCAATTTTAAATCAATTAAGTTGCATCGAACCCCTTTTAAAAAAATCATCAAAAATTTCCGAAAATTTCGGCAGAGTCTCCCCTGTAAATTCTATCCCCCAAAATATGTACAACAAGATATATATAACCTGTAATAAACAAATGGCATCCCCAAGCGGGAGCTAGCTCTTCGCCCAAGGCGGATCACAACCACATGCAATATATAAGTAATATCAAGAAAAGAGCATAAAAGAAACGCAAAATATCAGAAAACACAACGCCGGCTCAAGTGAGCTCGACCCAAAAGAAACCATAAATATACAAATCTCTCAGTCTCATCACTAGGTCGCATATACAATATAAAGTGGTAGATGGAGAATACTAGATACAATGATAGAGCAAAAGGAAATAAAGTGTGCTCGCAACCCACCTACGGGCGATGTCGCGAGTCTGAGCAAAAGAGACTGATGATAAGATAGCCGCTGCTACAAGACTGATGAGTCCGACCTGCAAGACACTGTGGCACAACGGGGGTGAGTTGCCATCTCGTGAGTAAATATAACATCTAATAAGGCAATCGTAAGAATGCACGCAATGCACCACAACATGCATGTCCATATGTGATATAATATCTCTAGTATGCATACACAGGTATGCAATGTCATTACTAAATCTTTAAGTGTTTTAAATGCTAAGGGTATTGAATTCTTAACTTTAGAAAATGAATATCTGTATAATAGCTAAGTACCATCACGAAATCATCTGAAAACTCGTGTCAAGCATCGACACCAAATAGGAATCATATCTGTCTCAAAATCGGGCTCCGTCAATCCGGATCGGCCCATATCATAAATCTCACGACAACGGTCGATATCCTCCGGATATCCGCCGCGCCAGACATCACCGGTAGGTAGTCTTCCCCTGCCAGGCTCATCGTCTACAACTCGATCTTCTTGCCCCGGGGTACCATACCGGGCCCACCATGTACCCGAGACGGTTCATCCACTCCTCGAATCGGGTCTCGAAATCCAACAGAAAACATGAAAACTCATGGTGGACGACACAAACATCACGAGAAAACAGCAACTTTGTTTTAAAAATGATAAATATAAGCTTTTGTTAAATTCTTGCGGTTTTCCCCAAAAATCCAGAAATCGCAGCAATACTGAAATCCTCAAGAAAATCATAATGTCCACATGTTATATATGATAAATGTCTATGATATCAATGCATACGATGTGAATTTTGCTAGAAATCTATATAAATATGATGATGATGCGAGGTATACGTATGCTATGCAATTTCATATATCAAGTATGAATGCAAGTGGCGATATTATGATAAACAGGTTCTATAGTGCACGTGGCATGGCAATTACCAAAGGCGTGTGTGTCACATGAATGGTGCGCGTGCAACAGATGCCAATGGTAATGGTGTTCGTGTCCTACAAAGTGATATCGCATAAGTATAGATGAATGTCCATGCAATTTAATATACTGTTCGCTATAAGGGTATGCAGTGTACATGAATGGATAAGCTGGCTAACAATATGAATCTTGCAAAAAGTAGGGTAATCCTAACTGGGGGGCGTCTCGCGCCATTCAGACGATTCCCCCATAGATGAATACATCTACTCACCTGAAATCCCCGCTAATCCGATCCGACCACCGCCTTGCCTTTACGCGCCGTGTCCGATGTTTCCCCGACCGATCCTATATTTGCACAACACCAAGCATAAGATTACATAACCTAAAACGATGCAAGTCACATTATACAAATATCGACGCTCTCGAATTGAACATAACACGCACTCGGTGCGCGGAAAAACGCACGAAAATCGCTAATCGTTAACTAGAATCAGCATTTCGGGGAAATCGACAAAACTAAAACCCGACTAGACAAAACCCCGTGTTCGCGCACTCTAATAATCCTATACGAAGCTAATTATATCGCTAACATAACACAATTTGATCGCATTCAAATTTTTATAAAAATCAAGTAAGCAAAAAGCATACCGATTCGATGCAAATATCGCAATTTTATCGATCTAGCGAGCGCAACATCGCACAATTCACCACTCTAACCAATTAGATAACCAAACCCTGACTTTAATCCAACAACCATGCTACAAACCCTAATCAAAATCAAATCCCTCACTTGATTTTCTTGAACAAGCAAATTCTATTAAATTGATACTTCAAAATTCTAATATAGCACATTAAAACTACACTTTAACAATTAGTTTAGAATTTTCACCTCACAAGTGTGAACCCTAGCTTGCACTTGACCTTGAAAGATGCCTCCTTTCACCTTGGTTTGAACAAATTAGGGTTTGGAAAGAGGTGGAATAAGGATTAGGTTTGAATTTGTGAAGAAATTTGTTGATTTCGGTGGATTTTTGAAGATTTTTGAAGGAATTATGAAGCAAGAAGTGAGGGGAAAAATGAGAACTGAAGCAAGGGAGCTCGGCCTGAGGTGTAGGAGGTGAGTGGTGAGGGAATGGTGTAGAAATTTCTACACAAAAGCTATCTTCCAAAGTCAATTAATGAATGTTACATCATTTTTTACAAAAAAAAACCCTTTTTAATGCATTTTTAAACCATAGAACCAAAATTCTTGGAATGTTTTGGTAAAATTTTTGTTACTAATATATTTTAGTTTATAATGGTTCCTAATTATGAAATTTACCTAATTAAATTTGTATTTATCACTAATTTAATGTATTTTTAAAAGCTTAAAATAATAAAAAAATAATTAATTACGAAAAAAATTTATTTAACTAGAAAATTATAAGTGGTATTTTAGTGACCAATTTATAGTAATATCTTATCTAAATTTTGTATAATTAGGTCTACAATGAAAAATACCTATTTTGACTTTTTACGGAAAAAGCTGAAAAATTAGCCGATTACCAAAAAACCGCCTGAACGATTTTCGAAGGGTTACATTTCCTTTACTTCTTCTTCTTTTATGGTTTAGATTTCTGGGCATCGGCTTACTTAGGTTACGTTACGCCTCTAGACGCTTCGTAATCTAAGTGCCGGTCACGTTCCGTACTTTCGGGTCGTGACAGTAGGTGTGTCGGAAAAACGTAGTTTGTACGTGTTTTTGGTCGTTTACTAATATATACTTGTGTTATAGTTGTGTTGTTTTAGGTTCGCAAGCGGGAACTTTGGACGCTGAGAAGAAGGGGAACAAGTGGTTGGCTTCACTTAGCCAGGACGGTTGGTGAGTAGATTTAAAATTTACAGGAGAATCGCCCGCATGGCATTATGCGTCTGGGCTAGAGATGTTATGTTTTGTCGCATATTCTATTGCATATATAGAGTTGCGCATACACATTACTGCTTGGTTATTGTTGTGCTTGGACTAGTATCCTTAGGACACTGCACTATTATTGACGGATTATGTTGCACGAGCACTGATTGTATGCCACACACACCGTCAATAATTGCCATGACACGCACACCACCCATAGAGATATGATATTTTTTGGTTAAGGACATTGAGACATTGATTCATATTTCTTTGTGCATATGACTTATAGCATACCTATATACCTACATGCTTACATATATGCCCTGACATGCTTACAAGCTAGTTACCCATATACCTATATGGTAGTGTACTATTAGAGATAGGTATATTGATTGTCACGATCTAACCGTGTCATGTTTAAAAAGAGTTTTGAAATTACCGCAATCAAAACTGTGTCGCTTGTAGCGATCCGCGATGAATACGGGTCGTCTGCAGGGAGATGGTAACTTTTTATATCTTGTTTTAACGAGTTAATACCGGGTTTTGATTTGTTTGTTAACTAATTGTCGTAACAAAGATATGAATAAAAAGGACTTGTTAAGGGTAGTAATAAGTTAGATTGTATGAAGGTGATGTTTTCCAATTCCTTATAGCCCCAACTTGGTATTGACACTAAAACAATAGGTTACAACGCCGATTAGGGAACTTGAAATACGGTATTTGCGGCATTTCGCTAAATCCGTTTTCCTTGTCCCTTGTCCTTTCGTTGTTATCTCTTGATTTTAGCCTTCGGCAAACCACGGGCAATCCGGTCATGATTAGGAATCATCACTATCGTGGTAGGATAGGATGCCTAGTGAGTGGAGTTGCGGGTGATTTTCACGAAGTTTCAATAGGCAAGTTTTATGTTTTAAAGTTTGGACAACGAAAATCTTCAAATACGATCTAACATATTACACCCTTAACAAGTGAAAAGATTACTCACACATATTTACAAATTAACAAGAAAGAAAAGAGAAGATACAAAAAAACATGCAATGAAATAAAGAGGAAAAGAGAACCGATGAGTTCAAGCTTTTTATCTCCAAGTGTTCGATCCCCGGCAACGTGTGAAATCCGAATACCAAGCTTTAAGGTTGCAAGCTCACTTAAGAGGTTGCAAGATCAAAGCAAAGCATGAATTTCACAATTGAAATTATGTAAAGTGGAACAAGACATGTAAGAAAAATATGAACTTTTATTGAAGAACAAACTTATTACCAGAGATCTTGAAGTCAAGAACCTATGCTTTAAGCTTGCAAGTTCTAAATGAGAAGTTGCAAGGTCAAGACAAAGGGGCAAGAGCTCAAGAATGAAAAGAAAAATTACAAGAATTCTAAGATAAAAACTAAAGAAAAAAGCTACCCTTTCCTCTTGCCTCTGGTCTCTATTTATAGGCTCAGAAAGAAATATTTATATCTGTCCCATTATGGCTCATGCTGATTTGTTTGATTGCCTTTGATTTGAACACATGCTTTTTAGTCTTGAATGCATATAATATCATATGCATATAGAATCATATCCTTGATTGCATATAGAATCATATCCTTGATTGCATATATAATCATATCCACATGTGCTTAAAAGTCTTATGTACACACTTGTTGTGTTGGACCATTTAGAAAAAAAATGTGTACATAACTTGTTGCGTAAAGGAACTCCTGAAGTATCGGTCGGTTAGCGTTTCTGGTCGTAGTGTCTTCCCTCAAGTGATATATCCGTGCTGTTGGACGCATTTCTAGAATTTTGTCATGGATACATGTAATCTGTAATACTGAGCAGACACTGGTCAATAATACCGATAAATAGAACAATTAGATAATGAATGAGCGGTATTAGAATGCAATTTTCTGATGTGAACAAATACCCCCAAACTTATCTGTTGCTCGTCCCGAGCAAAACCATTTATTCACAAAAGAAAATCCTAACCGCACTTTCGCAGGGAACACGATTGCACCGAGCATGTGCAACAAGCCTTTTAACCTCTAGGTGTCGCTAGTAGGAGGAGTGTTGTCTCCTGAGAGTTTTCAGCGGATACTACCCACAAAATCCCGTCAAGCTAGTTTTGCGAATTAACTATAATTCAAACCCTAAGGTTTTGTTTTCAAAAATAGCAATTCTATTATCCTAATTCTAGACTATCGAACCTTTATTTTTCACATCTCGCTTCTCATTTAACTTAAGATTTTATATATCTTTACGTGTGGTGTAAATAGTGTCGTTAAGTTTCAGAAGGATCGATTAAAGTTGTCATGTCACAAAATAAAGCCCAGATAAAAATTTAAAGAGGATCACATAAGTTTTATAAAGAGTTAATTATTTCTCAAGTTTCGTTTTCCAGATAGGTTTCAAATTCAGAATTTCTATCTTCCTTAACAGGAAACTAAGTCTTATTTTTCACTCCACCTCTTTCTTGTTTTCATTTCATACACACTTCTGTGAACGTGCAATAGTCTTTATCATAAAATAAAACCTTCATATCTCCGCTAGAAATACTTTATTTTTTATAAAAACCTGTCTTTTGTCAAGATTATTCTCACACAAAGAACCGTTAGGAATTTTAACTCGGAGAGAACACTTGCTTGACATTGTTTTAATCTGGACTTTCTTGGCTTCTTAGCGAGCTTTGGGCCAATGCTCCCAAACCAGTTGGCTTTAGGGCATTAGGTGTAGAGACACCCCAGCGGACTTAACTACTCAAGTTACCTAGGCCCAAAAAAAAAAGACAATTTTGGCGTGAAAATCATAACGATTTAATGCGAACGGAGATATAATCGGTAGTTCAATAATTTTTTGGATAAAAGACGTGTCTAGTGGGTTAGGTGTGTAATCATTCCAATCAAGTTCCAAATGGGTTATTTTTCGGAATTAGTTCTTATCAAGGCATCAATAACATCCTTTCATATTCGCTTCACTTCATAAACTATTCTTGATATTACTTATTTCAGAACAAACCTATTTGATCCTCAGAAAATAGTTTATCAAAAAAAAAAAAAATTCAGACATAATAGACTTGTCATCTAATTTCTCAAAAACTCACGACACGTGTAGTGTGATATAAAGACATATAACAGCATTAGTTAACTTCAAAGGAGAGTTATTTTTCAGGTTTTCAAAATCTAAAAATATGATTTAGTTGTTCCTATCTTATTAAACAAAACCGTCGAAATATTGAATCTAAGTTCTTTCACTAGCTAACTTGGCGACAAAGTTTTTATGTTTTTAGAAAATTTTCTGATTTTTATGGTTTTTTTTATTTAAATAAGTATGAAAATGCAGAATATATAAATGAATGCGAAGGTTAGAAATGCATACCGAGCGTACCCCCAAACATAAACTTGACAGTGCCCTCACTGTCATTGTACATTAAAAGGGCAAAAATACTGAAGGTTAGATATAAATTTTTTTCAATTTTTAATTTTTAATTTATATATATATATATATATATTTTTTAACATATATACAATGGAAAATCGTATATACATACCCCCAAACTTATTTGAAACAGCGTCCACTGTTTTGGCTGGATAACCGAAGTTTGGTGGCAGACAGAGGAAGATTATGCAGGGTAAACCGGCTCCTGCGAGAGCAGGAGCTCCTCTGATGGTTCAGCGCTAAGGTACGGTTTCAGTCTGTGTTCATTTACTTTGAAAAGAGAACCGTCGTTTGGATTTTCCAAATCCACCGCACCGTACGGATATACAGTCCGCACAACAAATAGTCCCTTCCAGCGAGATCAGAGCTTGCCGGGATGAAAATGCAGTCGGGTGTCATAAAGAAGCACATGCTGTCCAGGTGTGAATGTTTTGGGCGTGAGGTGTTTATCATGAAACACCATCGTTCGGTTCTTTACAATAACCGCGTTGTCGTAAGCTTTATCCTGAAGCTCGTTCAATTCGTTCAGCTGCAGCTTCCGATAGCTGCCTGCATCTTTGAGAGATAGATTCAGCTCCTTAATCGCCCAAAATGCGCGATGCTCTATTTCGACTGGAAGGTGGCAAGCCTTTCCGTAAACAAGCCGATAAGGAGACATGCCAAGATCGGTCTAATAAGCAGTTCGAAATGCCCAAAGGGCATCATTGAGTTTTACCGACCAATCCTTACGGTTCTTAGAAACCGTCTTCTGCAGTATCTTCTTGACTTTCCGATTTGAAACTTCGGCCTGCCCCCAGGTTTGGGGGTGGTAGGGCGTAGATAGCTTATGATTAATGGAATATTTCCGCATCAAGGCCTCGAAAGTCTTATTGCAGAAATGAGTTCCATTGTCGCTAATGATCGCTCGGGGGTGCCCAAACCGTGAGAAAATGTTTTCCTTAAGAAATCTAACGACAACCTTGTTGTCGTTATTCCGGCTGGGCACAGCCTCGACCCACTTAGAGACATAATCAACAGCTAGAAGGATGTACAAGTTCCCAAAAGAGCTGGGAAACGGCCCCATAAAATCAATCCCCCAAACATCGAAAATCTCCACAACCAAGATTGGTTGGAGCGGCATCTCGTTTCTCCTGGATATCCGGCCCAAGTGTTGGCACCGGGAGCAATTCTTGCAGTAATCATGAGCGTCTTTGAAGAGTTGTAGCCAGTAGAAGCCACACTTCAAGATCTTCTCGGCTGTCTTTCTTGGGCCAAAATGCCCGCCACATGCTTGATCGTGGCAAAACGACAGCACACTCTTGACTTCATTGTCAGGGACACAGCGATGAATAATCTGGTCGGGACAGTATTTAAACAGATAGGGTTCGTCCAAGTAAAAGTGTCTCACTTAGGATAAGAATCGAAGTCTGTCCTGACTTGACCATTCAGTCGGTAGTAGTCCTGTGGCCAAATAGTTCACAATATCTGCGAACCAGGATTCGCAAGATACCATCATGAGTTGTTCATCTGGAAAAACATCGTTGATCGGAATTTGAAGCGACGGCGAAGAAGGAAGTCGTGAAAGATGGTCGGCGACTACGTTCTCACATTCCCTTTTGTCCTTGACGATAAGGTCAAACTCATGAGGCAAGAGGATCCAACGTATCAGCGGAGATTTTGCATCTTTCTTCGCAAAAAGATGGCGCAGAGCAGAATGGTCTGTGTAGACAATGACTGGAGAGCCGATGAGGTAGGGCCTGAACTTTTCTAAAGCAAATACAACAGCCAAGAATTCCTTCTCAGTTGTTGTATAATTAAGTTGGGCATTGTTCAGGGTTCGGCTAGCATAATAGATTACGTGCGGCATCTTGTTGATGTGTTGTCCAAGGACAACACCAATGGCAAAGTCGGATGCATCGCACATAATCTCAAATGGGTGCATCCAGTCAGGAGAAGAAAGAACGGGAGAAGAAGTGAGTGAGGTTTTTAATGACTCGAACGCAGTCACACAGCTCGAGTTGAAGTCGAATGCCGTGTCCTTGGCCAGCAAAAGAGTCAAGGGTCTAGCAATCTTGCTAAAGTCCTTGATGAACCATCTATAGAAACCGGCATGGCTAAGGAAGGCTCGGATATCTCTGACGCATCGGGGAGGAGGGAGATTGGAAATGACTTCAATCTTTGCTTTATCTACCTCAATGCCTTTTTGCGAGATGATATGTCCTAAGACAGTACCTTCGCGCACCATGAAGTGGCACTTCTCCCAGTTCAAAGTGAGATTCTTATCCTTACATCGGGTAAGGACAGCGTCGAGATGCAGCAAACACTCATCAAAGGAATCGCCGAAAATGGAGAAATCGTCCATGAAGATCTCCAAGAATTTTTCCACCATGTTTGAGAAGATTCCCATCATACACCGCTAGAATGTAGCGGGCGCATTGCATAACCCAAAGGGCATGCGACGATATGCAAACGTGCTGAAAGGACAAGTGAATGTGGTCTTGTCCTTGTCTTTTTTGGCGATGGGAATCTGATTATAGCCGGAGTAGCCATCAAGAAAGCAGTAGTACTCGTGTCCGGCCAATCGTTCAAGCATCTGGTCAATGAAAGGTAGCGGAAAGTGGTCCTTCCACGTTGCGGCGTTGAGTTTTCTGTAATCAATGCATACTCGCCACCCAGTTTTGGTGCGAGTAGGGATTAACTCGTTCGCCTCGTTGGTTATGACCGTTATGCCTGATTTCTTGGGGACAACGTGAATGGGGCTAACCCACTGGCTATCAGAGATAGGGTAAATGATACCACTATCCAGACATTTTACGATCTCCTTTTTTACAGCCTCCTTCATGACTGGGTTGAGTCGCCTTTGTGGATCCCTGGCTGGTTTAGCATCATCCATCAGATGAATGTGATATTCAACGATCAAGGGAATAATCCCCTTGATGTCCGCCATTGACCAGCCAAAAGCTTGCCTATTGCTGTGCAAGACCGCGAGAATGGCTTTCTCTTGCTCGGGAGCTAGAGAAGCCGAGATGATAACAGGGAGTGTCTCGTTTTCACCCAAGTAAGCGTACTTAAGGTGAGACGGCAAAGGCTTGAGTTCGAGCGTTGGAGGTGAAACGATTGAAGGCAAGATTGGTGAAAAGGTCTCAAACTCAAAGGATTCTACCAAAGGTTCAAAACGAGTGTAAGCGACCGAGTTGGATGGTTCAGGTAACTCATCCGGAAATTCGATGGATTCAAACTAAGGTGGTGAGTGGCTATGATCGTTCAAGAAAGTGAAACACTCGTAGTCATTGTCGGGCGCAGAAGCAGCAGCAGGTTCGAAGAAGAACGCACTAGTGGCGTTAAAGTCATCGTGATCGAACAAAAACTCCTCGAATTCACATTCTTCCGGGGTGATCTCTTGGATTGAGCAAACGTCTAGTATATGAGCATTAGGTTCGGAGGGCTGATTCCCTAACCTAAAAATGTTGAGTTCAATTGTCATATTTCCAAAAGATAGGTTCATCAAACCATTTCGACAATTGATCACAGCATTTGAGGTTGCAAGGAATGGGCGACCGAGTATCACCGGAATTTGATTCCGGGGGTTAGCTACAGGCTGTGTGTCCAAAACAATGAAGTCAACGGGGAATATGAAGTCCCCAACCTTGATTAACACATCCTCTAGCTCTCTCCTAGGATGTGTGATCGATCGGTCGGCCATTTGGAGAGTGCAGTGTGTAGGTTTCAGCTCTCCTACACCTAGTTGCTCATATACTGAGTACGGAAGCAGGTTAACACTGGCACCAAGATCTAATAGTACACGGTTGATGTTCTTATCCCCAATGGTAATAGAAATCATAGGACAGCCAGAGTCCTTCCGTTTTTGAGGTAAAGATTGGGTAAGAGCATCACTCACAGCACAAGCCAAGAAAACTTTCTTTGGTACCTGAGATTTCCTCTTTTTCGTGCACAAGTCCTTTAAGATTTTAGCATACGAAGGGGCTTGTTGGATGGCATCTAAAAGGGGAATGTTGATGTTAACCTGCTTAAACAACTCCAAAATCTTCTCCATTTGTGGATTTTGTTTATTGGACCTCAACCGGTTTGGAAATGGAACGTTTTTAAAATTGGTTGAGTCCAATGCTTGTGGAGGAGATTGTGGAGTTGGAACGCATCCCAGAGCTGGTGTTTTCATGGAGTGAGAAATGGGTCCGTTTAGATCAGAAGAAGAGGAAGAGCCTTTTGAAGAATGGAGAATAGGCTCAGAAGACGAAGACGCAGAAGAAGAAGAAGAAGAAGAAGAAGCCGGGGTGTCATCGTTGATCCGTGTGCCAATGTTGTTTTGCAGCATCCTTCCCGATCTCAATGTAGTCATGGCACTCACATTATGGTTCTGTTGTTCAAGAGCAACATGTATGTTATGTGAATGATCGGGATTTGAAAGTGGCTGGGACGGAAGCTTCCCCTTCTCTCGCTCGCTTAAGGCCGCATTCAGTTGTGCCATCTGGGCTTCGATGGTCTTGATGCTTTGCCCGTGTGCAGCAGTGTGTTGTACCAAAGACTGAATGGAAGTCTGGATGTTGGCGGTGGATTGAGTTGATTGTTTCACGAGCGCCTCCAGACTTCGTTCTAGCGAGGAAACCTTATCGTTGTTTGACGGAACAAAGTCGTTTTGAGGAAAAGAATTGTTGGGTGCAAAGTTGTTCGTCTGATTTTGAAAAGGTTGGGGTTGGAAGGGCTGCTGAAATTGTTTTTGCGCTTGTTGTTGAGGAGGCCCCCTTTGAAAGTTGTTCTGCCCTTGGAACTGATTTTGATTCTGGTTCCAAGTGAAGTTAGGGTGGTTTTTCCATCCAGGGTTATACGTGGAAGAGTATGGATCATTTCTTGGTCTCTGCTGAAATGTAGCATTGACCTGATCCTGTCCTTGGGAAGGTGGGTTGTAAGGACACTCTTCGGTTAGGTGAGATAGATCGGAACAACAAGCGCAAATGGTACGAAGGGGAAGAACGGGGGCAGGAGCGGGAGAGGAAAATTTGCTCTCTATGGCTTCAAATTTTCTCGTTATTGCAGCCATTTCAGCTTTCATTGCAATAGAGACATCGAGTTGGTGAATGCCTACCCTAGACTAACCAGTAGAAGTAGAGGAAGAAGAAGAAGAAGTACTTGGTCTGGTGCTCTCCCATTGAAGCGTTTGTTCCGCAAGGTCGTCGAAGAATTGCCACGCTTCCTCGTCAGATTTCGATAGGAATTGGCCCTGACAAATGGTTTCCAACAACTGCTTGGTTGCTGGGTTCTGGCCCTCATATAAAGTTTGGCAAAGTTTCCATTTCTCAATACCGTGGTGAGGGCACTGAAAAAGAAGGTCTTTATACCGATCAAAGCACTTCCAAAAAGGTTCATTAGGAAGCTGGGAGAATCGGTTGATTTCGTTATGGATCTTCGCGGTTTTATGATTCAGATAGAATTTCTTGAGAAACGCTTTCACAAACTCGTCCCAACTGGTTATGGAGTGGGAAGCGGTGCTATACAGCCACTTTTCAGCAAGATCGCACAAAGTGAACGGAATGACCCGTTGCCGTATAGCATCGTCAGACAGCTGGGTCGTTTTCATCATGGCACAAACATTTTGGAACTTGTTGATGAAGATATAGGCATCTTCCGATTCAAGCCTATGAAATTTCGGAAGCATGTTAATGAAGTGGGGCTTAATTTCAAAATTATCCCCATTGGCCGGTGGAAGTGAAAGACATGTTGGAAGTGCAGAGCGGGTAGGGTAGAAACGATCCTGGAGCGCGATTCGCTGTGGCACTGCAACAGGTTGCGGGTTATTTGTACCCAGATTAGGTGGAATCAGTCCCTGGGCAGGTGGAGGGATGTTAGGATTAAACCCTGACATCTCAGAAGAAGAATTAGGTGATAAAGAAGGTGAAGTTGTATGAACGGAATCTCGGTCAACGTCGGAGTTAACCGGCAAAGTTAAAGGTAATAAAGGGGTGGAGGGATTTTCGACGTTGGAGTCGATCGCGTAATCCGTAGGGACTAACGAAACGCGGACTAAACGGGAACTAGGGTCCCTAGTCCAAGCGGACATATAATAAACGAGTTTAGTGTAGTCAAAGCGTAGAATGTGAGGGTAAGAAAACGAAAGTGGAGAAAAATTGGGTGATAGGGGTAAAAATGGCGATTTTGTGTTTGTTTCAAAAGAATGGGAAAATGAAATGACTGTTCAACAAACACAATCACAAATGCACAGTCAATACCTAGACTAAGGTCCTCTAAGTCCACTAGACCTGCTCCTAACTGTTCCAAAGGTCAAGAAATAGGACCTCAAACCGCCTCTTCACCGCCAATTGCGGCCAGGTAAGTGCCAGGTAAGTGGGAAAGAACCACAGTAGTGGGCCTAATTAAAAACCACTAGCCTCGACACACTTGCCTAGCCACCGCAAAGTCAGGTTAGGATAAACGGCCGATGCCTATAACTAGTTCTCTGTCCAATTGATCGCGAAGTCCTTAGGGCTGAGTCTAATCTTTTTTATTAACTTGAGGTGACACTTATGCAATAAGTGATTTCTGGGGTCTTAGGAAGGGTGATGAAATCCCCACCCAATCTGGATTGGTGTTAGAGCCCCTTAAGTCCGTATTAAATGATGCAATGCGCAAAATTGAACCAAGTTTTGTTTTCAAGCAATCAGTTATCGTTTTTTTACTTTTAATGCGGCGCTGCAACAAATACGGTTAGTTTTTTTTTGGCTTTTTTGCGGCGATTTTTGATAAGAATCCTGCAAAGACAAGAATATTGGAGCGTCGGGTTTGAGAGGGGAAGTTTAGAAAAATACGTACCAAAAAGTATCGAGTTCCAGAAACTCGTGTTGATATTTCCTCCGAGTGGTCGAATGGTTCGCTTGCGCGGGTCTAACTACCCGGATCTTTGGCACTGAGTGTTCACCCTCCTTTGCACTTGAAAATGCCCCTTGTTCCACACGATCGCTGCTCAGAATCCGTCAAATCTGCATATGTTGGAAAAATACAGATATTTGAGCCAAAAAGCAATAATAATAACCACAATTCTGAACACAAATAATTAAGAAAATCAAATAATAAAAATGGAATTTTATCAAAACACTGGAGACAACACAGAAAAACAAAAGTGAAAAGGCCACACCAAGGACGGCGAGCTTGGTTTTTCAGGGTATGTCGCCGGTTTTTGTGTGAGGAAATTGGCTCTAATTTTGTGTGTTGTCTCAATGAAGAAATGTCATTCCAATTTTATAACTTGATTTATTTCTTTAGCATTAGAGTGTTAGCAGAATTCAAATCCAGAGAAGAAAAGAATTTTATTTGTGTTTGTGGTTGGTTTCAAAAAGAATGGTTATTTGTTTGAATGTGTTAGAAGTTAGTTTTATACAGAATATGCAAAAATTTAACCCGAGAATACAAGTATAAAAGCATTACAGTCTCCCCGGCAACGGCGCAATTTGATTGTCACGATCTAACCGTGTCATGTTTAAAAAGAGTTTTGAAATTACCGCAATCAAAACGGTGTCGCTTGTAGCGATCCACGATGAATACGGGTCGTCCGCAGGGCGATGGTAAGTTTTTATATCTTGTTTTAACGAGTTAATACCGGGTTTTGATTTGTTGGTTAACTAATTGTCGTAACAAAGATATGAATAAAAAAGACTTGTTAAGGGTAGTAATAAGTTAGATTATATGAAGGTGATGTTTGCCAATTCCTTATAGCCCCAACTTGGTATTGACACTAAAACAATAGGTAACAACGCGGATTAGGGAACTTGAAATACGGTATTTGCGGCATTTCGCTAAATCCGTTTTCCTTGTCCCTTGTCCTTCCGTTGTTATCTCTTGATTTTAGCTTCCGGCAAACCACGGGCAATCCGGTCATGATTAGGAATCATCACTATGGTTGTAGGATAGGATGCCTAGTGAGCGGAGTTGCGGGTGATTTGCACGAATTTTCAATTGGCAAGTTTTATGTTTTAATGTTTGGACAAAGAAAATCTTCGAATACGATCTAACATATTACACCCTTAACAAGTGAAAAGATTACTCACACATATTTACAAATTAACAAGAAAGAAAAGAGAAGATACATAAAAACATTCAATGAAATAAAGAGGAAAAGAGAACCGATGAGTTCAAGCTTTTTATCTCCAAGTGTTCGATCCCCGGCAACGTGTGAAATCCGAATACCAAGCTTTAAGGTTGCAAGCTCACTTAAGAGGTTGCAAGATCAAAGCAAAGCATGAATTTCACAATTGAAATTATGTAAAGTGGAACAAGACATGTAAGAAAAATATGAACTTTTATTGAAGAACAAACTTGTTACAAGAGATCTTGAAGTCAAGAACCTAAGACTTAAGCTTGCAAGTTCTAAATGAGAAGTTGCAAGGTCAAGACAAAGGGGCAAGTGCTCAAGAATGAAAAGAAAAATTACAAGAATTCTAAGATAAAAACTAAAGAAAAAAGCTACCCTTTCCTCTTGCCTCTGGTTTCTATTTATTGGCTCAGAAAGAAATATTCATATCTGCCCCATTATGGCTCATGCTGATTTGTTTGATTGCCTTTGATTTGAACACATGCTTTTTAGTCTTGAATGCATATAATATCATATGCATATAAAATCATATCCTTGATTGCATATAGAATCATATCCTTGATTGCATATAGAATTATATCCACATGTGCTTAAAAGTCTTGTGTACACACTTGTTGTGTTGGACCATTTAGAAAAAAAATGTGTGCACAACTTGTTGCGTAAAGGAACTCCTGAAGTATCGGTCGGTTAGCGTTTCTGGTCGCAGTGTCTTCCCTCAAGTGATATATCCATGCGGTTGGTTGCATTTCCAGTATTTTGTCATGGATACCTGTAATCTGTAATACTGAGCAGACACTGGTCAATAATACCGATAAATACAATAATTTGATAATGAATGAGCGGTATTAGAATGCAATTTTCTGATATGAACATATATACACACATATGAGACATAGCTACATGCACATCTTACATACATACATATACCTGGAGTGTATTACAATGTATGGATAGGTATAGACACATACCTACTTTGACATCATACATACTTACATATGGACACACATACCTTGTTATACCGACATGGTTAAGCATACCTTGTTATACCGACATGTTCACCTGTCTATGATGTTGCATCTGATTTCGGGGAAATCAGGAACCGCGTGATATATTTAGTAACTTGTTGCAGTTAAATAGTTGTTTTCCTTTATATGCTCATATTACTGTTTCATATTGCATATATTACATTCATGGATTTCATGTGATGTTCTCTGATATTTTTACTCCTATGTATATATAACAGTGGAATGGGACGCTGTTATATATGCTTATACACATATATTAGTGGAATGGGACGCTAATATCTGTGTATTGACTCATGCATTCATACGTATTCACTACTTGATATTTTCTGGATTTGAGGACCGTGGTGGTTTCATGGAATTATGCAAGTATTCTTATTCTTTACTTGATATTGGATGGATCCACTTGAGATTTGTTTTATACCGATACGGGGATCGAGAGTGTCGGTGTTTGGAACTTAAGATTCTAGGACGTATAATACCGATACGGGGATCGAGAGTGTCGGTGTTTGGCACTTAAGATTCGAGGACGTATAATACCGATATGGGGATCGAGAGTGTCGGTGTTTGGCACTTAAGATTCAAGGATGTATAAACATGTATTTATGTGTCGATGCTAGACACTTGTTTCTGTTGGGGTAAAAATTTATACCCCGGTTGACCAAGTCAAAATAAAAGTCAACCCCAAGCTAGGTGGGCCCATGCCTAGGTCAAGTGGGCCAATGCCCGGAGCTAGCCCGAACATAAAGCGGCCGGCCTCCCCCCATGCCAAAATTTTGTTGTAATTCTTTTATTTTATTTTTTGGATAAATGTAAGAAAAAATGGGCGTAAAGCCGAATTTTTGTAAAGCCCAAGGCTTATGTGCAAAAAGAAATGGCACATGAGCTATTGGATAGGCAAAATGCTATTTTGAAAAGCCCAAGGGGTTATATGTAAAGTGTATAGCCTATAAAGGCATAGATAATCAAAATATCTCAACAACTTTTTTTCTCTCTCCAAAAAAGACTCCAAATCTGAGATCTTTCTCCTTCCTCAAGGTTCTAAAACCTTCTTCTTTCTTTTGAATAAAATCAAGAGTTTAAATATCCCTTTCTCAAAGATAAATAGTTCCTCACCACAAAACCTACGAAGTGGAGCTCGGATCTCCAATCAAATCTCGAAAAGGGGGGACTTTTAAGTCTTACCCCCCTTTTTCTCTAAGATCCTGCCGATCAAGAGGAGGAAGAAGGAGACTCATCCCCAAAATCTAACTTTGGACTGACCCAAGGCTCAAAAGAAGAGTCAAAAATTCCTAGGAGTTTAACTCCTTTCTAGATTTGCGGGAGTTTAACTCCATAAATTAATTTCTTATTAGGAGTTCAACTCTTAAAATCGCCTTGGGAGTTCCAAATCCCCAGCCTGTAGGCTAACCCCCTTTCCGTGGGTGTTTTCCCATGGTCATGTGTGCGCACGTGACCCCGGGGCGCCAATGCGCCCATCGGTCACGTGTGCGCACGTGACCCCGGGGCGCCAATGCGCCCATCGGTCATGTATGCCCACATGACCCTGGGGAGCCAAGGCGCCCATCGGTCACGTGCGCTCACGTGACCCCTGGGGCGCTAAGGCGCCCATCGGTCACGTGTTCGCACGTGACCCCCGGAGCGCCAAGGCACCCATCGGTCACGTGTGCCCACGTGACCCCGGGGGCGCTAAGGCGCCCATCGGTCACGTGTGCGCACGCGACCCCCGGGCACCAAGGCGCCCATCGGTCAAGTGTGCCCACGTGACCTCGGGTTTTAAGGCGCCCATGTGCGCCCATATGCCACGCGCGCGGCCCTTGAACGCCATTGCCTTTTTTTATTATTATTTTATTTTATTTATATATACACACACATACTACACACTAAATATACCTTCCCTGTTAGAAAAAAATTTCTAACGGGGCGCTGCCCCGCACCCCGCAAGGGGCTGCTAGCCCCTTTAACCCCCAGCCCGCTATCCGGGTCGCAGGGACCCCGTAAAAACTCTGCAGGGCCCCCGATATTCCCAAAACCCCTTACAAACACAACACTGCACATTGAGTTCATACGACCAGTTTAACCCGTTAATCGGAGGTTCCCTTGCTCCAAAGGCAAGGGGTAATTAACGGCAGCTTAGTCCGTGGCTGCCGGAAATTCGGATTCCCACAATCAATAAACCCCAGCCTACCCTAGGCAGAGGGAATCTGTAATCCGCCCGACAAGCGCACGCATATTCCCATCTCAATGGCTGACGAAAAACATCCTACAAATTCTGGCACGCCCGGTGGGTCCAATCTCTCCTCCCATATCCCGGGTCAAATGTTCATGCGAACTCACTTAACATACATGTCTATATTTGTACTAAAATGATGCTCTTTCATGCAGGCTTTCAAGGAATCAACTTTCAACGACAATGTCTCCCAAGAGGAATTCAGCTTCCAACGTGACCCCGAATCCGTACGTGGTCAAGATCAACGCTCGTGTGGTTCTCCCCGCAAGCCTCAGTCCACAGTGGGAGGAACTGCCCCGCCAGTTCGGTTCCGTCGTCATCTACCTTGCCGGAAGCGCTCATCTGGCAGAAATCCCGACAAAGCAGGCGGCCAAGCCGGTCTCAAGGGGCAAGAGGCCGAATGTCGTGATCGCCAAGGCACCACAACCGAAGCTTAAGGCGGTGTCTGAACGACTCTCTGGTGCTCCAGCTGGGGGCAAGACTTTAGGTAGAAAGGGCGACATCAAATGCTGCGGACGCGCTCAGGCGATGACTCTAGCAAATGCACAATCGAGCATATCTCCAAAATCCTCCATCACCCGGTCTACGGCTTCTTCCCGAAGAGCCAAAGTCTGCCAAGTGCTTAAAGCAGAAAAGTTAAGGCATAAGCGGCTCAGGTATCGAGCCAACAAGACGGCCAGGACTCCGGCCAAATGGAATCTTGTAAGGTTCCAAGAGCATAGTCGCCCTACGACGACGGCTGAATTGGCCGTAAAAATCAGCAATTCCTTCGAACCTCTGAAGTGGGTTCAGAAAAATGCCATGACCGCCAGAGTCAAGAAGACAGCGGTCCGAACGTTGCTACAAAGAGACGTGCCCCGGCTTCAACAGAAAAATTATGACGCTATCTCTTCAAGAGTCTATCAGGCGCTCTGTGCTGCATGAAAGCAGCAGGGCGAATCCAGAAAAGAAGCGCCACTACCATTTAAGAATCGGGTCAGGCCAGCCGCCTTCAATCGACTGCCAGCTACAGAAACAGGGGAGTTAGGACATCGATCTGTGAAATCAGCCGCCGATAATAAAAAGACGGCTGGATATATTATCCATATGGTCTATATGGCGGGCGGGCGCGCCAGCGACAACCTTCGCAGCAAAAGCAAGGATGGGGCCACCACATCTTAAGCCCAATCTGGCTTGAATGTGGTGGCCGCTTCCCAAGAACAGCTGCCTCCGCTGGATGAAGAAAACCCTATCGATGAGAATGAAAGGCAGAAAGACCCCTCGGTCCATGCAGAGTAAAGCTCGGACAGTGCAGAAGAGCCGAATTTCCGCCCCAGGACCGCGGAGCAAGAGCTTCTTCAAGAGCTTCGAAAACAGCTCAGGAGCAAAGATAAGGAGATGGCCAAGCTCTATTCGAAGATTGACGACTTAACGAACGTTGTGATGCAGCTTACGGCTCAAATTGATCAAGCGCCTCCCAATCAAGCACAAGTCGCTACTCATCAGCCGGGTGATGACAATCCGAAGCAGCCAATGCCCATTCCTTTGGGTCCAAGACTGGTCGAGCCGCACGAAAGCCGGCCACATTCCGCTTCTGGGGACGCCTTGGCCCCAGATAGCACTATCCCGCTAACACAAGATCGGATAATGTATTTGGTCACCAGCAAAGTTAAAACATTAGTGGCTGAAACTGAAGCTCAGAAAGAAATTGGCAGTAGTGGGCGGCCATATCCCGCACAGTACGATCTGATCGAGTTCCCGAGCGGCTACGTCATTCCTAAGTTCGGAAGATTTGACGGAACGGGGAATGCAAATCAGCACGTCGCCCACTTCAAAGCATCGTGCGGAAATACAGGGGGCAATGACGCGCTCTTTCTTCATCAGTTTGTCAACAGCCTGACCGGTGTCGCTTTCGACTGGTACGCGAGTATACCAGATGGGTCCGTCATTACCTTTGCCCAAATGGAGTCTCTGTTTCGGCAAAGGTTCATGAATGTCAGTGATAAAATCTCCATTGCCGACCTTGTGAGGACCAAGCCGGGGAAGAATGAAAGCAACACCGACTTTATTGCCCGATGGCGTAATCTCATAGTCAAGTGCGAACCACCGCTGGAGCAGGACCAGTCCGTCAGCCTTTTCATTGGGAACCTCAGCAATTGGATGGTCCCGTTCTTGTGTACAGCAGGCCTCAAGACGTTTCAAGAGCTAACCAAGAAATTCCAAATGCTGGAACGCTCGAAGCAAGAGTCTACCCCGGACACTCAGAGAGACAAAACTTGGAAAAGCAAGCGGGACGACAACCGTAGAAGCGGGAGTTCCAGCTGTACCAATGTCTTCAATGCGTCCGACAATGAAGAAAAGCGAAGGGCGGGCAAATCTAAAACCAACCGGTCTTGAAAGCCAGTGCTAGGAGGAGAAGGGCCTTCCCTAGAGGAAAAAAAGAACAAGGTTTACTCTTCCAGGAGGGACAAGGTCCGCAAGGTATTTAAAGATGCCTTGAACAACGGTTTACAATTGCCGGAGTCGAAAAGACCTCAAGAAGCAATAATGACTGACAATCCCCTGTATTGCCCGTACCACCGAGTAGTGAGCCATGCGATCGAAGATTGCTATATCTTCAAAGACTTGGTCGAGAAGCAGTACAAGGATGGAGAGATCGAGCTATCCAAAAGTGTTTTGGTGAACAATCAAGTTGCAACCACCAACATTATACAGACAGAAGCTGAAAACTTCTGGGAGCAGACAGCCGAACCCGTTGCCCTGAGAAATGAGACCGACTCACCGCAGCCTCCTTGGAGTAAGCACATATCTAATAAGACGAAGAAGATGCTAAAACTTCTTCAGAAAGAGCCCAGGACGGAATGGGAAGGACAGAAGAAGCCTACCATTCCAGCTGCCAATTCAGCCCAATCAGGCTCAAAACCCAAAAAGCTCAAGAAGAAGAAAAGTGCAGCTCGGCGCGAAAAGGAGTCTGAAGAGAGATCGACCATTCAAAAATATATCGATTCCCTCGAAGAATATGAACAGAAGGAAAGAACTCTAATTCAATTGAAGGAGTTCATCCCTGTACGAGCGGCTGAAATTCTGGAGGGTTTAGAAGAAGACTACAATGAAGAGATCCCAGTAGTGACCTGCTACGCGATCTATCTTGGCAGCGACTCTGAGGAGGAGCTCTGTTTTCCCGAAGAGGATGAGGAGCTCGCCACAAAGGCCAACCAAATCTAGCTCAGAAGCGGTAGGGCTTTACCGCCAAATCAGGGAAACGCCACAAAAGGAAAGGAAAAACAGGTGGCTAATGAGGAAGATGACAGAGAGCCGGCTAATGAAAACTCAAGTCCTTCCTCAGTGGACTACAATGTCTTGGCTCATCTCCGAAAGCTCCCGTCTCTCCTGAGCATCTATGATGCCTTGGTCCTATCTAAAGAGCTTAGAGATGTTCTCATCCATGCTCTATAAAACCCTGAGCGGTATCAGGCTCGCTTTGCGGAAATTAATATGAAAGAAGCGCAGCACACTTGGCAAGCCGCTGCAGTCATGTTTAAGGATGAAGACTTGCTACTGGGAACGGCTGAGCATAATCGGCCGCTTTACGTGACCGGGTGCAGCGACGGAGATCGGATTAATCACATATTGATTGACCCGGGGTCCTCAGTGAACATCATGAACTTTCGAACTCTGAAGGGTTTGTCGATGGACGTCCGACACCTGTCAAGGGAAAGGATTGTCATTCAAGGCTTCAACAAAAATTGCCAGCAAGTTCTGGGGTCCATAGCTCTGCCAATCAAATTTGGGGATCTGCAGACCGAAGCTAAGATATACATGATCGATGCTGACACGTCTTATAAAATTCTCTTGGGGCGGCCGTAGATCTACGATTACGGCATCATTCCATCAACTCTACATCAATGCATGAAGTACACTAAAAATAGCGAAGAAAGACGCAATGATGGAGACATCCAAACATTCGGTGTGCATGAAGTCCGATATGAAGATTCTCGGTACTTTATAAACCACCAAAATGTTAAGCCACAACTGACTGAGGATAGAGTGGCCCTAAGACTCAAAAGCATATATGAGCCGGCTGTCACTTTCAAAAGCAAAAACGCCCAAGTGCGCCCTCATTTCGGTACCGACACCGATGAGTCCGACGCTGGAAGTCCGTCCATCCGTAAAACTCGCCCTCGTTTCGGTAGCAATACGGACGAATCTATTACTGAGGCCCCATCTAGCAGCAAAGTCCGCCCTCATCTTTGCAGTGACACTGAAGAGTCGGAGGAAGAGGAGCTGCCGTGCAACAGCTGTGCAGATTGGGCCCCTATGCAACAAACAAAACTACGAGAGACCTTCGAAATTGCAGAAAGGTCCCTAGCCGTCACAAGGGTACTGGAGCAGATGTGCAAAGAGCTCGATGCGTTGTCAGTCTCCACCGTGGACCAGCTGAAAACTTTCTATGTCCCCGGAAGAAAAAATGGACAGAAAGGCATCCTGTTTTATGGGTCAAACCCCGTTGTGCACCCTGACGATCTTTCTGCCGCGTGTCTTCCCTATGAGAGAGGCATAAGAGCCGTCCTCAATCCCAGATACTATGCGCCCGAGATGCGGGAATACTTCAAAAGGTGCGGATGCCGATTATATCAATCGGAGTCCGAAGCAAAGTTTTATGAAGGGCTATGGCATCCGCCTCAGGTCCGAACACTCATCGGTGGACGAATCCCAGATAGACGGGGCATAGGTTTCATCCAGCCTGATTCTAAGGCATGCTACATGATCCATATTGGGGAAGCCAGCGAAGAGTCAAATGATGAAGACGAGTTAGCCGAGCCAGAAGAAGCTCCCCAAGAGCTCGAAGATAGCGGACAAGCAACCCTCGATAAGCTAACTGAGATCAATTTTGGAACACTTAACAATCCAAGGCCGACCTACATCAGCTCACTCTTGTCAGAGGCAATGAAAGAATAGATAATTGCTCTGCTGCATGAGTTCATCGACTGCTTCGCGTGGACATATAATGCATGGCCTTTCCCCTGAAGTGGCCATGCATAAGCTGGCTATATCTCCTGATGCTAAGCCAGTCAAACAAGCTCCTCGAAGAATGAGAAGGGAACTATAAGAAAAGGTCATCGAGGAAACCAAGAAACTCATCAATGCCGGCTTCATCAGAGAGGAGAAATATGCGGACTGGATCGCATGCATAGTCCCAGTGAAGAAGAAAAATTGGCAGATCCGAGTTTGTGTCGATTTCAGGGACCTTAACAAGGCATGTCCTAAAGACGTCTTCCCGCTACCGGTCATGGAAATGATGGTCGATGACACCTCAAATTACAAGCTGTTCACCTTTATGGATGGCTCTTCTGGATATAATCAGATCAAGATGTCACCCGAGGATGAGAAACACACAGCATTCCGAACCCCGATCGGAATATATTGCTACAAGGTGATGTCGTTTGGACTGAAGAACGCAGGTGCTACGTATCAAAGGGCAATGACCAATATCTTTGATGACATAATTCATAAGGTCATCGAATGTTATGTTGATGATCTGGTCATCAAGACTAAAGCCATGGCCGACCACATCCAAGGTCTTAGGACTGTTCTCACCAGACTGAGGGAGTACGATCTGAAAATGAATCCTCTGAAATGCGCTTTTGGCGTGTCATCAGGAAAATTCCTGGGCTTTATAGTTGGACATCGGGGGATCGAAGTTGACCCATCCAAGATAAAGGCCATCATGGAAATGCCCCCTCCGAAGAGTCTGACGCAGCTAAGATCTTTTCAAGGCAAGCTTGCTTATATACGGAGGTTTGTCTCAAATTTATCGGGGAGATGTAGGCCCTTCTTAAAGCTCATGAAGAAAGGAGCTCCTTTTGTCTGGGATGCCGAATGTCAAGAAGCGTTCGAAAGTATCAAACAGTACTTGCTGCACCCTCCAGTGCTGGCCGCTCCCATTCCAAATAAACCGCTGATTCTCTACACTGCTGCGCTGGATGAGTCATTCGGTGCGCTCCTTGCTCAGAACTATGAGGAGGGAAAAGAGAACGCCTTCTACTACCTCAGTCGAACTTTAGTCGGGGCGGAACATAACTATTCCCCGATCGAAAAGCAATGCCTGGCTCTAATATTCCCTATGAAGAAGCTGAGGCACTATCTGCTTGCTCATCGAGTCATGTTGATCTCCAAAGTCGACCCGCTAAAACACTTAATGACCAAGGCAAGCCTAGCCGGCAGGATGGCAAGATAGGCTGTCATGCTACTTGAGTTTGATATAGTTTATACTCCTCAAAATGCGGTAAAAGGGCAAGCCCTCGCCGATTTCCTCGCTGCTCATCCTATACCAGAGGGGTCACCGCTTAATTGCGAGATACCTGACGAATAAGCGCTGCACCTCGAGGAAGATAAGCCATTGTGGGAACTCTACTTCGATGGAGCTTCATCAATAAGGACCTCCAGTAAATCAAGCGTCCTGGAGATAAATGTAGGGATAGGGTTGGTGTTCATCATGCCATCAATGGGAACCCTACGGCGTTCTTTTGCTCTCACCGAGCCTCGCACAAACAATGAGGCTGAGTATGAAGCTCTGATAGCTGGTTTGGAACTCGCCATAGAAATGGAAGTCCTTCGGCTACGGGTTTACGGTGATTCCCAGCTTGTCGTCAACTAAGTAAGCAGTGACTATAAGATATACAAACCCGAGTTAGCTCAGTACAGAGGCCGAGTGGTGGAACTCATGAAGCGGTTCACTCACATTGAACTAATGAGAGTCCCTAGAGCGTTGAATGGAAAGGTTGACATACTCTCTCGCTTAGCCAAAGAGCTGGCTGATCCTGACATGGAAGAAATTCTGATCACAGTCAGGAGCCGGCAAATTCTACCCCCAGTCTCTCTATGAGAAGACAAAAGCGAGGAACAGAAGAGCAGTCCTGCCGAAGAAGCTTCGATCATCCAAGATGAGCCCGATTGGAGAGAACCCTTCATAGAGTACCTCCGATACGACAAGCTGCCCGAAGGAAAATCTGCAAGGATTCTGCTGAAGAAGAGAGCTCTCCGATACGTGTTTGTAAATGACACGCTATAACGCAGGTCATATGACCAACTTTGGCTCAGGTGTCTGTCATTGGCCGAAGCCCAAAAGGTCATGAAAGAAGTTCACTCGGGCGTTTGTGGTGCCCACCAATCTGGCCCTAAGATGCGACTTCAAATTAAACGGCTTGGATATTACTGGCCCACCATGATAAGGGATTGCGAAGAGCATGCAAAGAAATGCCATCTCTGCCAAATTCACGGTGATTTCATTCATAAGTACCCCAATCCGTTGCATCCTACGGTGGCATCGTGGCCTTTCGAAGTTTGGGGCACCGACATTGTTGGCCCAATTGATCCTCCGTCATCCAAAGGCGACCGGTTCATATTCGCCGCAACTGACTATTTTTCCAGATGGGCTGAAGCTGTCCCGCTAAAAGAAGTCAAGACGGAAAATATTCTGACGTTCTTCTAGCAAAATATTCTATACCGCTACGGTACACCTAGAAGAATCATTTCTGACAACGGGCCTTCTTTCAAGAGCTTCAAAGTCTCAAGGTTCGCTACTCAGCACAAGATACACTGGAGATATTCCTCCATCTACAATCCAAGGGCCAATGGGCTAGCCGAAGCCTTCAATAAAACTCTATGGAAGCTCCTGAGGAAAAATGCTTCTGCCAACATGAGAGACTGGAATCTCAAACTTCACGAGGCGTTGTGGGCATATCGTACCAGGCACCGTACTTCAACTCAGTCCACTCCATACTCATTGCTCTTCGGAGTGGAGGCGGTCCTCTTTTTCGATGTCGAAGTTCCAAGCATAAGAATGGCCGTTCAGCACGAGTTGACGAAGGATGAAAACGTATATCTTCGGCTTGAAGAGCTCGACGCCGTCGAAGAAAAGAGGCTCGCGGTGCAGCAAAATCTGGAGCTATACCGAGCCCAAATGTCACGGGCCTATGACAAAATGACTCGTCTCCGCGCTTTCAAGAAAGGCGAATTGGTATTGGTCCTCAAAAGACCGATCATCCCCAATCGACTTACCACGGGAAAATTCGAGCCAAACTGGGAAGGACCATACATCATCGAGAAAGTGTTCGACGGAGGATCCTACAAACTAATAAGTGCCAAGGGAGAAAGGCCAATGCCACCCATCAATGGCCGATATCTCAAGAAATACTATGCGTGAATGCTCCAAGTCGTAGGCGAATTGAGCACCCCGGCCCTACGGTCCGGATCATACATCCTGCAAAACCGTACACAATCCATGGGCGTAAACAACCCATATCTCTCCCAAGTCCCGCCGATGAGACTACTTTTAAAGTCCCACCAGCGACCACAAAAAAAAATATAAATATAAAAAAAATAATAATAATACGGTATGTCCATAAGCAAAACGGGCATGGATGAAAACCCGAAAGGTCTCCGTGAGTAAAAACAGCAGGACTGCCGGCGAGTTTGTGAAAACCCGAAAGAGCGCAAACTCGTGAAAAAGAAAGGATAAAACACACTCGCAAACTCCTCTCGACCTTGTGAGGAGAAAATCCCTACGTAAGATCCTTACGACTCACAAAGGAGCAACACACATAGGAATCCTCACGAGTCCTAAGGAGAACATACACCTGCGAGATCCTCTCGACTCGTAGGGAGAAAATGCTTTTATGAGACCCTTACGGCTCATAAAATTGAAAAGTCTTAGGTGACAGGGACCTAAACCTGTCTCCTAAGCCATCGCTTCCCAACGGGAAATGGCAAATGATGAGTCGCTCCTGGCGTTACGCTTCAGTGTTAGCGGTGCTGATGCCGACCCAAAAACCAAATCCCAAGTCCTCCCGGGGCAAATGATGAGTTGCTCCTGGCATTATTCCAGTGCAGCAATACTGATGCCAAACAAGATCCAAATTCCAAGTCCCCAAACGGCGAATGATGAGTCGCTCCTGGTAGCATATGCCAGTGCAGTGATGCAGACGCCAACCAAAACCTAGTTTCTCAAAATTCTCCCGGCCCTACGGTTAGTCCCCAGACCGACTACCGTATACAATCCACGGGCTCAAATAATCCTCATCATTCCCATACCCCACCGCAATCACTAGTCCAGCAGCCGGTCTTCGCCCTTGGACTTATGCTCCATTTTGGAAGACCCACTCATGTGTCCTCAAGATACATGAGGAGAACAAACCTTTGTGGGATCCTTACGACTCACAAAGGAAAACCACACTTAGGGGTCCTCACGACTCCTAAGGAGAAAATGCACCTACGGGGTCCTTACGACTCGTAGGGAGAAAATGCTTTTATGGGACCCTTACGGCCCATAAAATTGAAAAGCCTTAGGTGATAGGGATCTAAACCTGTCTCCTAAGCCATCGCTCCCCAATCCCAAAGTGGCGAATGATGAGTCGCTCCTGGTACCATATTCCAGTGCAGCGATGCAGACGCCAACCAAATTCCAAACTCAAATCCCAAACGGCGAATGATGAGTCGCTCCTGGTACCATATTCCAGTGTAGCGATGCTAATGCCAAACCAAAATCCCTAAATCCTATCATGATAGATGATGATTCGCTCCTGGTACCATATTCCAGTGTAGCGATGCTGATGTCAACCCGATTCACATCAAATCAGCAAGACAAGAATCGACCGTCCAAGTCGCAAAAAGGGCAGAACCGACCGTCCAAGTCGCTAAAAGGGCAACATCGACCGTCCAAGTCGCTAAAAGGGCAGCATCGACCGTCCACGTCGCAAAAAGGGCAGCACCGACCGTCTAAGTCGCAAAAAGGGCAGAACCGACCGTCCAAGTCACAAAAATGTCAGAACCGACTGTCCAAGTCGCAAAAAGGGCAGCATCGACCGTCCAAGTCGCAAAAAGGGAAGCACCGACCGTCCAAGTCGCTAAAAGGGCAGCATCGACCGTCCAAGTCGCAAAAAGGGCAGAACCGACCGTCCAAGTCGCAAAAAGGGCAGCACCGACCGTCCAAGTCGCAAAAAGGGCAGAACCGACCGTCCAAGTCGCAAAAAGGGCAGCACCGACCGTCCATGTCGCTAAAAGTGCAGCATCGACCGTCCAAGTCACTAAAAGGGCAGAACCGACCGTGCAAGTCGCAAAAAGGGCAGCATCGACCGTCCAAGTCGCAAAAAGGGCAGCATCGACCGTCCAAGTCGAAAAAAGGGCAACACCGACCGTCCACGTCGCAGAAAGGGCAGCACCGACCGTCCAAGTCGCAAAAAGGGCAGCGCCGACCATCCAAATCGCTAAAAGGGCAGTATCGACCGTCCATGTCGCAAAATGGGCATAACCGACCGTCCACGTCGCTAAAAGGGCAGCAACGACCTCCTCGTCGGAATTATGCTCCGCCTCGGAATCAAGTCAACCAGACACTCCATCTCGGAGACACGTCAAGCATCGACCGTCCATGTCGTAAAAAGGGCAGTGCCAGCTTCCCAAATGGTGGGAGCAGAATCAAGTCGCCAACACGTGAAAGAAGATCCATCAATTTCATGCACACGGCCCACATATGCTGTGTGCATTTATTGATGGGGGCAATTTGTTGGGGTAAAATTTTATACCCCGGTTGACCAAGTCAAAATCAGAGTCAACCCCAAGCCAGGTGGGCCCAAGCCCAGGTCAAGTGGGCTAATGTCCGGAGCTAGCCCGAACATGAAGCGGCCGGCCTCCCCCCATGCCAAAATTTTGTTGTATTTCATTTATTTTATTTTTTGGATAAATTTAAGAAAAAACGGGCGTAAAGCCGAATTTTTGTAAAACCCATGGCTTATGTGCAAAAAAAATGGCACATGAGCCATGGGATAGGCAAAATGCCATTTTGGAAAGCCCAAGGGGCTATATGTAAAGTGTATAGCCTATAAAGGCATAGATAATGAAAATATCTCAACAACTTTTTTTTCTCTCTCTAAAAAAGACTCAAGATCTGAGATCTTTCTCCTTCCTTAAGGTTCTAAAACCTTCTTCTTTATTTTGAATAAAATCAAGAGTTTAACTCTCCTTTTGTCAAAGATAAATAGTTCCTCACCACAAAACCTACGAAGGGGAGCTCGGATCTCTAATCAGATCTCGAAAAGGGGGGCCTTTAAGTCTTACTCCCTTTTTCTCCAAGATCCTGCCGATCAAGAGGAGGAAGAAGGAGACTAATCCCCAAAATCTAACTTTGGACTGACCCAAGGCTCAAAAGAAGAGCCAAAGATTCCTAGGAGTTTAACTCCTTTCTATATTTGTGGGAGTTTAACTCCAAAAATTACTTTCTTGTTAGGAGTTCAACTCCTAAAATCGCCTTGGGAGTTCAACTCCCCAGCCTGGGGGCTAAGCCCCTTTCCACGGGTGTTTTCCCGTGGTCACATGTGCGCATGTGACCCCGGGGCGTCAAGACGCCCATCGGTCACGTGTGTTCCACGGGTGTTTTCCCATGGTCACATATGCGCATGTGACCCTGGGGCGTCAAGACGCCCATCGGTCACGTGTGCCTACGTCACCCCGGGGCGCCAAGGCGCCCATCGGTCACGTGTGTGCACGTGACCCTCAGGGCGCCAAGGCGCCCATCGGTCACGTGTGCGCACGTGACCCCCGGGGCGCCAAGGCGCCCATCGGTCACGTGTGCGCACGTGACCCCAAGGGTGCTGAGGCGCCCATCGGTCACGTGTGCGCACGTGACCCCAAGGGTGCTGAGGCGCCCATCGGTCATGTGTGCCCACGTGACCCCAGGGGCGCTGAGGCGCCCATCGGTCACGTGTGCGCACGTGACCCCCGGGACACCAAGACGCCCATCGGTCACGTGTGCCCACGTGATATCGGGTTTTAAGGCGCCCATGTGCGCCCATATGCCACGCGCGCGGCCCTTGAACGTCATTTCCTTTTTTTATTATTATTATTTTATTTTATTTTATTTATATATATGCACACATACTCCACACTAAATATACTTTCCCCGTTAAAAAAAAATTTCTAATGGGGCGCTGCCCCGCACCCCGCAAGGGGCTGTTAGCCCTCTTGACCCCCAGCCCGCTAGCCGGGTAGCGGGGACCCCCGTAAAAACTCTGCGGGGCCCTCGATATTCCCAAAACCCCTTATAAACACAACCATGCACGTTGAGTTCGCATGACCAGTTTAATCCGTTAATCAGAGGTTCTCTCGCTCCAAAGGCGAGGGGAAATTAATGGCAGATTAGTCCACGGCTGCCGGAGATTCGGATTCCCACAATCAATATAGCCCAGCCTACCCTAGGCAGGGGGAATCTGTAATGCGCCCGACAAGCGTGCGCATATTCCTATCTCAATGGGGTGACGAAAAACACCCTACAGTTTCATGTGGTTTTTGGGGGTCGATAATGTACATTCACCTTATATGAAACTTATTTGATACCGATATTGTACACACGGGATATGTGGGATATACCGATATTGTACACACAGAATATGTGGGATATACCGATATTGTACACACAGGATATGTAGGATTTACTGATATTGTACACCCAGGATATGTGAGAATTACTTGATGTTGTACATTAAGGATATATAAGTCTTACATGATATGAGGGCCAATTTGGGGGCTGATTTGTGGAAATTGGGAATTTGATTGTCTTGTTGGATTTTGGTCCTACCACGAGGTTAGGATTTCTGTGGGAATGATATGTTTTATTCCATACTCCACATTTATTGTTTATGCACTACTTCATGTATTAGTTGTACCTGATAGAGTACTTTCCATGACTGTTGCATTTACATACTATTATATGCACTGTTTCATGTATTATCGGTACCTGATAGAGTACCTTACAAGATTATCGCATACAGATTGTCATATTATTGCTTCATGTATTAGTAGTATCTGCTAGTGTACCTTTCATGACTGATGCATTACAAATGACCATTTACTGCTGATAGGTTGCATATGTTAGATTCGCGCTGTACGTACATACTTGCGATTACCTGCATATGTTATTTACTATTCACAAGTTGGCAACTCACCCCCGTTGTGCCACAGTGTTTTGCAGGTGTTCCTCAGGATAGTCAAAGCCAGGGCTATTTACATCCATCATATCATCTTTTGCTGCGGATACCGCTTCGCCTGACAGGGTGCAGTTTTGCTTAGGTAGCTTTTGCGGTTATCCGATATTGCTTGTTGTATATTCGTTATATCCTGTACTCTCCATCTACCATTATCTTGTATGACTTAGAGACTTGATGAGAGGACGATATTGTATTTTATTTTGTGACTTGGAGGTTTTTATGCAGTTTTATGTATATCGTCTCTTTTTTCGCTACAGCGTCGTAAATCTGTTGTGGTGGTTGTTTTCCGCCGTTGGGCTTCGATTTTGCTCCCGTCTGGGATGCTTTTACTTATATATTGTTGTACCCATTTTTGGGGGGCTTGTTTTACAAAGGTGGTGCTGCCAAAATTTTAAAGAATAAAAGTTGTACTTTAAAGAATTTAGTTTGAGATTTCAAAAGTTTTAGCAATGTTCTTATTTCTTACTACTTTTGATGGTTTAGATTGCTGGGTTTTCGGCTTACTTAAATTGCGTTACGCCTGTGGACGTTGCGTAATTTAAGGGCCATCACGTGCCATTTTCGGATCGTGACAAAGTTGGTATCTGAGCGCTAGGTTTTACCTTTCGGAGTGTAGGATGACCTTGGTGTTAGTGTATATGCCCTAGAGGCCATTACTGTATCATACTAGCTTGTATATTACTTAATGGAAGCTTGGGATATTCACAGTTGTATATACAATCTTGCTCGAAATGGTAGTATGCTACTTGGTTTGTCTCTGCTTTAATATGTGCATGTGTTTCTTTTAGCATATTGCTGGTATACATATTAGTAGAGCCCTTAGGATCTTTGCTTGATTACCAGCGTTGTGATGGCGCTCGCACTCGTGGGAGCTGGGTAATCTATAAGCACATCCTTATACAGGTCCCTGGTCGTTGGACTATCGAGACAGGGCATCGATACTCCGGAGTAGACTAGCGTATGCGCTTCTCATCCCAGTGTGGGAGACGGTCTGTCCCACAGCCGTTAGTACGTCGTACTTGGGATAGTATGCGGGTGCTCGTTAGGTTACGAGTACACTGGACAGGACTCGTCGGGAACTGTTGGTTGGTAATATACCTATCGTCAGTTATCAGTTCCCAGGTGACATGAGTACAGCTTAGTCCGCTGACTTGACACTGTCACTTCGCCTCGAGTGTGTTCCCACTGCACTTTGATTACTACCCTACCACGGCTCAAAGGAGCTGTGCAAACAGGTAGTTTTTGGGTGCAGTCCCGAAGCACTTGGAGGCAGTGACGGTTAGACAGGATTCGTCTCTCCCGGTATTGGGGGTTGACATCGCGCTGTGTCTAGGAGAGCCATTACACGAGTAGTCCCTGGCCAGGGCAAGCGAGGTATACTGGTAGGTTTCCAGTGTTATCTCAGGGTGTTCTGGGCTACACTCCGACACGACTTGTACCGCTATTAGGGGACTGACGTTCACCGCCCCCCTAGGCCCGCCATGCGATGTATCAGACGAACAGACCGGACTGTACGGAGACTGTCACATACAGGCTCAGTAGGAGTGCAGATGGGGTTCACCTCGTCAGTCTTCTTATCGACATCTACCTGGGGACCGTTACGTACAGCTAGTGCCGCTTGCGGTCTGTGGTTAAACCCACTGCCAGCGTAGTGTCGAGTCTTTAGAGTCCCACACAGAGAGCTATTCGCCTTTAGGCAAAACGAGTAGAGGTCGCATGGTTTTGCGACAGGGTTCGTTCGCATCCGCGCACTTGTGCACGTTTGCTGTCCGGACAGTTTATACTAGCGGGCTTTGGTTTAAGCCGGATCCTAGTATATGATTTGAGATTGGTTTTTCTCATTGTGTTCGTGTTCCTCGGATCACGAATGCGGGTGCGTATGCACAGTTGCTTGAGATTGGGGGAGAGGACCTTGTTTAGGGTTAATGGCCTTTGTCATTTTATTAACCCTATTGTTTTTGTGTGGATTATTGTTAATTGATAATTAGCTTAATTATTGTGCATGGTTGTTGTTGACAATTTGACTTCCTTGACTTGTTGACCATGTTGACAACTTGACCATAATCATTTCATTTGGAAGATGCTCTTTGATCTTTGCAAAAATGAAATGATAATGGTCAATTCATGATTTATCATGACAATTTTCAAGCTAATTATCTAATTAAACTTATCCTCACATATTAGTGAGAATGGCTCACTATTATTCTCATTCTCTCATTTCTTTTCTCTCTCTTGCTCATCCTCTCCCTCAAGCTCTCTCCCTCTCATGTGTTGAGAAACAAAAAGCTTGAGAAAAACCCTCTCTTGATCTTCTCTACTCACTTCTAGGGTTCAAGTCTTAGCATTTCTTGCACTCTAGTTACTCCTAGCTTGGAGTTGAAGCTAAAGGTGGTGGCTTTCGGGTGGATCCTTCTTTGACGGGAGAAGACAAGCAAGGTGATCCTTTTCTACCATACCTAGGAGCAAGGAGAGAAGGACTAAAGACCAAAGGTATAACCTTTCTACAACTTTGTTAGTTGTTAGTTTACTTTAGCTAGTTTTAGTTTAGCAAAGATCCTCACAAGCATAGTCCATGTTGCCTAAGTCATTAAAAATCCGATTTTTATTATGTTTTCCGCCTCCCGTAAGCACCGGGATGGGCAACACGGACTTACAGTGGTATCAGAGCCTAACTAAACTCAAACTAGCTAGGTAGTAAAGTGTAGCGAAGTTTCGAAACCGAAAAATCCAAAAACCGAACTTTGAAAAACCCTAGTTTCTGTTGAATTTTTTTCTGCTCAAAATAGAAAACTTTATATTTGTAAATTCATCTCAGGGTTTTTTAAAAACACCCACGAAAAACGAGACAGAGAATCATCCAAACCGCCGCGCTTCCGCCGCACGAGGTAGGCTCGTGCCGCGGAAGCGCCGCGGTTTGATGTCTTCACTGCATCGTTTTTCGTGCAGTGTTTTTCTGTATTGTTTTTGGGATTTTTAGGATATATATTATATGCCCAGATTTTCCAGAACTAAAATTTGCTTTTGCGGGCCTATAAATCCGTATTTTTCCGGAACTTCACTACGCTTTAACTACATCGGTTATATCTGTAATGCTTGCATGTATTGAACGTCGGCTAATCGCTATAAGACGATTAGTCGGGGTTATACATGATCTGTGTTTGTTGTTGGTTTGTGGATATGAATGGATTGGATTGTCGCGGGTGAATAGCCGGGTTGGATGTGAGATGAGCGTTGTTTTTCTTTCATTCATTTGTAACATGTAAATTGATGTAATAATATTCTTTGTATGGCCGCACAACCGGGTCGGGGTTGTAGCCGTCATTGTATAATTCTTTTTACTGTTTTTGCTCCTAGGATAGACCCATGGAGGGGGTGCACAAACTACCGGGTACTCGAAGTGCCGAGTGGCCTACTCACGGTGGTGAGGGAGGTTGCTTCGCTTCGGGTGCTTGGCGGGTAGTTTGCCGCACCCGTAGGGGTCTTGGGTGGGGTATTGGCTATTCACCGCGACCGTGTAATCCGCTTTGCGTTGCAGGCTCGAACGCATTGCGGATTCCTAGTATATCCAATGTATTCATCTGTGATCTGTAATGTCTATCATTGCTATATATTTATATATAATAACTATTTAGGCGTTGCTTATGTTTTACAGCCGCGCTAGCCCAGCCCCCGCTCTGTCGTTAGTTAAGTAACCTAACGGGTGATGACGGGGCCCCGTGGCGAATGCGAATGGCATAAGCGTACGTCATATTTTGGTTGTTTTCTGCAATGGTAGGATTAAATGATGGGACGCATTAAAAGAACTAATGCAAGAAATAAACCAAGTAAAAGTCGATTGGAACACTTTGAAAACCACTCGGTTCTTTTCAAAACTAAAACTTTTAAACGCGGAGCTTGAACCACTCCTTTTAAAAGCTATCTCGTTCCATCGATTATATCAAGTTCACTACGTTCACGGTTTCGCCAAAACCATCCGTAGCCCTCCATCATTTCGGTTAAATATTCGGTAGTATTCAAGCTATGTATTTTGACCTCACGCCAAGGCATAGTGATTGGTAGCTGCCGGATATTTATCCGTTGCATAGATAGAATGCGTTGATTTGAGACAGTCGTACTGCCGTTTTGGCCTACGTCAAGGGTAGGTACGGGTGGGTTCAAATTAACCAGGATAATGATGGGAAGAACTTGACATGTGACTTATGACATTTTGACCTCACGCCAAGGTCATAAGAGCATGGGGCAAAAATCCACATCGGGAGTTTCATAAGTACTGAAACTTGCTAGCGTTGCATACCATTTGGAGTGTGATAATTCTGGTAGGATTCCTTCGGTTTTATCACGCGATGATATTTGGATCCCGATCCTACTGTGAGTATATGCTACTCCTCGGGAAAACTCTCACTTAACGATCAATGCTATAAACCTAGTAGGTGCCTAGAAAGGTGTTAGCGGGGCTACGCCCACAGGGAAAAGAGGTTACTTAATTAAGGAACTTCGCGAAAGCGTTGGAAAACCTCCCTCGAAGTACCGACACTGGCCTGGCTGAACGGTTAAGCAAGTATTGTACGGTGAGAATGATCCCGGCTAATCCTTTTCTTTATGGTTTGAGAAGGGATTCGAGAGACAGTGGGAGCCATCCAGTTTAGACAAACTAAAAACCACTCTAAACTTGCAAGAGCATCATGCTAAAGTGTTTCTTTTCTCTCTCCTAATTGCAGCGACCATTCAAGATGACCGGACTTAAGTTACTATTAGATAAAAACATATTGACAGGGCCAAACTACAAAGATTGGCTCAGGAATGTCAAGATGGCTATCACTTATGACAAGCTGGGGTATATACTTACCACCAAAGCTCCCCCCGTCCCAGGTCCCACCTCCAGCGTCGCGGATGTAGAAATCCGTAAGACATGGGAGATAGATTGCGCGAGGGCCAAATGCCTCGTATTAGCCTCGATGGACAACGACCATCAGAGGAGGCACGAGAATATGGACCTAGAGTCCATATTTCTCCATACAAAAGAACTGTATGGAGAGCAGTCTCGTATCGCAAGATACGAAGTGTCGAAGAAGCTCTTTTCGGCAAGGTTGGCCGTCGGATCATCGGTAGCGGACCACGTGCTTAAGATGATCGGCTACATAGAGGAGCTCGCGGACCTTGGGACCACGTTGGAGAATGAACTCTATACTGATCTGATTCTCCAGTCCCTTCCTTCCACTTACGCCCAGTTCATTCTTAACTTCAACATGCAAGGAAAGGAGGTTGAACTTGCCGAGCTTCTGAACATGTTGAGGACTGCTGAGGGCACCCTACAGAAGGGTAGGGAGACATCCACTTTGTTTGTAGGAGGATCTTCCTCTTCTAGGTCCAGGGCGAAAGCCAAGGGCAAGAAGAAGAAAGCCCCCGCCAAACCAAGAGGCGGTGTCGGTAAAGTGGATACGAAGGGAAAGGGTAAAGCAACAAAGGTAGCGGGAAAGCTGGTGGGGAAGGAAGAATGCTTCTATTGTCACAAAAGTGGCCACTGGAAACAAGATTGCAAGGCTTGGAAAGCCAGAACACAGGATTTGAAGCGAGTTGCAGCTTCAGCTTCAGGTGTGTATGTTATTGAAAACTGTCTATCAATAAACTCTACATCCTGGGTATTGGATACCGGATCAGGATCTCATATCTGTAATTCTTTGCAGGCGTTGAGAAAGCGTAGAGTTTTGAAGGCAGGTGACATGACCCTCAGAGTTGCGAACGGTGCTAGCATGGATGCAGAGGCCGTGGGGGACTATCACCTGGGATTATCAGATGGACACTTTTTGGTTTTGCGTAGTTGTTATTATGTACCAAATGCAACCTGTAATATCATTTCTGTATCTTTATTATCTAAAGAAGGTTATGAATTTGCATTTGTAAGTAATGTAGTGAACATTCACCTTAATCAAGTTTTGATTGGGTCAGGTACATTAAACAACGGTATTTACGTTTTAAACCAACCACAGGTTTTCAATATCCAGAATACACATAAAAGAAAGTCTCCAGATATTAATAAAACTTTCTTATGGCATTGTAGACTGGGTCACATCAACGAGAGAAGATTGACTAAGTTACATACTGAAGGATATTTAGATTCGTTCGATTATCAATCGTATGCAACTTGTCAATCCTGTCTCAAAGGAAAGATGACAAAGGCTCCGTTTTCTGGACACGGAGAAAGAGCGAGCGAGCTCTTGGGACTCGTACACAGCGACGTGTGCGGTCCAATGTCTACACATGCGCGAAGCGGTTTTTCTTACTTCATAACTTTTACGGATGATTTCTCAAGATTCGGACATGTCTTCTTAATAAAGCATAAATCCGAAGCTTTTGATAAGTTCCAGGAATATAAGAATGAAGTAGAAAAACAGACCGGCAAAAGTATCAAGATCCTAAGATCGGATCGAGGAGGAGAATACTTAAGTGCCGAATTCCTGAATTACTTAAAAGAGAATGGAATTCTCTCTCAGCTTACTCCTCCATACACCCCGCAACATAACGGTGTATCGGAGAGACGGAACCGAACCCTATTGGATATGGTACGGTCCATGATGAGTAATGCTGAGTTACCGCGATCCTTCTGGGGATATGCGCTTGAAACAGCTGCATATCTTTTGAACCGTGTTCCCACTAAGACTGTGCCTACCACACCATATGAGTTATGGAGTGGGAAGAAACCCTATCTTCAATACTTGAAGATTTGGGGATGTCCAGCTTATGTCAAAAAGCAGCATACGGACAAGCTCGAGGCACGCTCAGTACTGTGCAAGTTTGTGGGATACCCAAAGAACTCCAGGGGGTATCTTTTCTATTACGCAGAGGAACAAAAAGTCCTTGTTTCTCGCAATGCCCACTTTCTGGAACATCAGTTTTTAGAAAAAGAAATAAGTGGGAGCGCAATAGAACTGGAAGAAATTCCAGAACCACAAACTATTACTGAAAGTTTAGTGGAACCAGAAGGTTCAAAAGAACAGGACATTCCTACGCCGCTCCGCAGGAGTAGTAGGCAGTCTCATCCGCCCGAGAGATACTACGGTTTTCTCATTGACGGGGATAGAGAGGACTGCATCCTAGATTGTGATGAGCCTACTAGCTTCCAGCAAGCCATTCAGAGCGTCGACTCGGTAAAATGGCTGGATGCTATGCGGACCGAGATGGAGTCCATGTACACCAACAAAGTATGGACGTTGGACATTGCTCCAGACGGGGTAAAACCCGTAGGATGCAAGTGGATCTTCAAAAGGAAGATTGGTGTAGATGGACAGGTTGAGACCTATAAAGCTAGACTGGTAGCAAAGGGTTTTCGTCAACGACCTGGTTTGGACTATGACGAAACCTTTTCTCCAGTAGCTATGCTGAAATCCATTCGGATCCTTCTTGCCATCGCTGCTTTCCACGATTATGAGATTTGGCAGATGGACGTAAAGACAGCTTTTCTAAATGGTCATTTAGAGGAGTGTGTCTATATGGACCAGCCAGAGGGTTTCGTTCAGGGTGGGAGCAGCGGAAAGGTGTGCAAGTTGCTCAAGTCCATTTATGGACTCAAGCAGGCATCGCGGAGCTGGAACATCTGTTTTGATGAGACGGTCAAAGAATTTGGCTTTATCAAAAATCCAGATGAACCATGCATCTATTGTAGATTTGTAGCGAGAACTGTAGTATTCCTCGTGTTATACGTGGATGACATTCTCTTAATAGGAAATGACATTCCTATGCTACAATCTGTCAAGGGGTTCTTGTCACACAGGTTCTCCATGAAAGACCTGGGTGATGCCTCCTACATTCTGGGTATCCGGATCTACCGTGACAGATCCAAGAGGATATTAGGACTCTCGCAGTCCAGGTACATCGACACCATACTGAAGAGATTCAGTATGGAAGATTCCAAGCGCGGTAATCTACCGGCTTGTCACGGGATCACCCTCTCCAAAGAGATGTCTCCCAAGACTGATTTGGAGAGGGATCGCATGTCTATTATACCCTATGCTTCTGCGGTAGGCTCTATAATGTATGCGATGTTATGTACCAGACCAGATGTGGCTTATGCACTGAGTGTGGTAAGCAGGTATCAGTCAAACCCAGGGGAGAAACATTGGATAGCAGTAAAGAACATTCTCAAGTACCTGAGAAGGACTAAGGAGATGTTCTTGGTGTATGGCGGAAAAGACCTGCAGGTTGAGGCCTTTGCTGACTCCAGCTTCCAGAGTGACAAGGATGATTCCAAGTCCATGTCGGGTTTTGTCTTTACCCTCAATGGAGGGGCGGTGTGTTGGAAGAGCTCCAAACAGGAAACCGTTGCTGACTCGACTATGGAAGCGGAATACATCGCTGCATCTGATGCCGCAAAAGAAGCTGTCTGGATGAGGAAGTTCTTGAAAGAACTTCAGGTGGTTCCGTCCATTGTTGACCCAATACCTCTGTATTGCGACAACAACGGGGCTATAGCTTTAGCGAAGGAACCCAGGTCCCATCAGAAATCCAGACACATCTTAAGGCGGTATCACCTGATCAGGGAGATCGTGGATCGCCAGGAGATCGAGGTCCGGAGAGTTGCATCAGAGGATAACACAGCAGATCCATTCACCAAGGCCTTGCCCCAGACTCAGTTCGAGCGGCTGATCGAGATGATAGGTCTTCGATACGCCAGTACATGGCCTTAGTGCAAGTGGGAGATTGTTAGTGTATATGCCCTAGAGGCCATTACTGTATCATACTAGCTTGTATATTACTTAATGGAAGCTTGGGATATTCACAGTTGTATATACAATCTTGCTCGAAATGGTAGTATGCTACTTGGTTTGTCTCTGCTTTAATATGTGCATGTGTTTCTTTTAGCATATTGCTGGTATACATATTAGTAGAGCCCTTAGGATCTTTGCTTGATTACCAGCGTTGTGATGGCGCTCGCACTCGTGGGAGCTGGGTAATCTATAAGCACATCCTTATACAGGTCCCTGGTCGTTGGACTATCGAGACAGGGCATCGATACTCCGGAGTAGACTAGCGTATGCGCTTCTCATCCCAGTGTGGGAGACGGTCTGTCCCACAGCCGTTAGTACGTCGTACTTGGGATAGTATGCGGGTGCTCGTTAGGTTACGAGTACACTGGACAGGACTCGTCGGGAACTGTTGGTTGGTAATATACCTATCGTCAGTTATCAGTTCCCAGGTGACATGAGTACAGCTTAGTCCGCTGACTTGACACTGTCACTTCGCCTCGAGTGTGTTCCCACTGCACTTTGATTACTACCCTACCACGGCTCAAAGGAGCTGTGCAAACAGGTAGTTTTTGGGTGCAGTCCCGAAGCACTTGGAGGCAGTGACGGTTAGACAGGATTCGTCTCTCCCGGTATTGGGGGTTGACATCGCGCTGTGTCTAGGAGAGCCATTACACGAGTAGTCCCTGGCCAGGGCAAGCGAGGTATACTGGTAGGTTTCCAGTGTTATCTCAGGGTGTTCTGGGCTACACTCCGACACGACTTGTACCGCTATTAGGGGACTGACGTTCACCGCCCCCCTAGGCCCGCCATGCGATGTATCAGACGAACAGACCGGACTGTACGGAGACTGTCACATACAGGCTCAGTAGGAGTGCAGATGGGGTTCACCTCGTCAGTCTTCTTATCGACATCTACCTGGGGACCGTTACGTACAGCTAGTGCCGCTTGCGGTCTGTGGTTAAACCCACTGCCAGCGTAGTGTCGAGTCTTTAGAGTCCCACACAGAGAGCTATTCGCCTTTAGGCAAAACGAGTAGAGGTCGCATGGTTTTGCGACAGGGTTCGTTCGCATCCGCGCACTTGTGCACGTTTGCTGTCCGGACAGTTTATACTAGCGGGCTTTGGTTTAAGCCGGATCCTAGTATATGATTTGAGATTGGTTTTTCTCATTGTGTTCGTGTTCCTCGGATCACGAATGCGGGTGCGTATGCACAGTTGCTTGAGATTGGGGGAGAGGACCTTGTTTAGGGTTAATGGCCTTTGTCATTTTATTAACCCTATTGTTTTTGTGTGGATTATTGTTAATTGATAATTAGCTTAATTATTGTGCATGGTTGTTGTTGACAATTTGACTTCCTTGACTTGTTGACCATGTTGACAACTTGACCATAATCATTTCATTTGGAAGATGCTCTTTGATCTTTGCAAAAATGAAATGATAATGGTCAATTCATGATTTATCATGACAATTTTCAAGCTAATTATCTAATTAAACTTATCCTCACATATTAGTGAGAATGGCTCACTATTATTCTCATTCTCTCATTTCTTTTCTCTCTCTTGCTCATCCTCTCCCTCAAGCTCTCTCCCTCTCATGTGTTGAGAAACAAAAAGCTTGAGAAAAACCCTCTCTTGATCTTCTCTACTCACTTCTAGGGTTCAAGTCTTAGCATTTCTTGCACTCTAGTTACTCCTAGCTTGGAGTTGAAGCTAAAGGTGGTGGCTTTCGGGTGGATCCTTCTTTGACGGGAGAAGACAAGCAAGGTGATCCTTTTCTACCATACCTAGGAGCAAGGAGAGAAGGACTAAAGACCAAAGGTATAACCTTTCTACAACTTTGTTAGTTGTTAGTTTACTTTAGCTAGTTTTAGTTTAGCAAAGATCCTCACAAGCATAGTCCATGTTGCCTAAGTCATTAAAAATCCGATTTTTATTATGTTTTCCGCCTCCCGTAAGCACCGGGATGGGCAACACGGACTTACACTTGGTATGATGAAGTAGGTAGCTTAAGCAGAGTATCGTAGAGTGTGTATGTCCACGGCATACTCACGTTGCGGTACTCTACCTAAAGTGACCTAAGTACAAATTGCTTGAAATTCTTTCCTTGATGATACATATACTTGTGATTCGATTTCCGTGTTCATATCAAATTCTTCTTCCATTTATAGCCTTTGCCGCCGATGACTATGAGGACTCAGAGTGATGCAACGAGAGCCGAGGTCAGAGTTGACTCGTGTGGGACGAGTACTGACCTGGATGGCACGCTCGTTGCATCGGATCAGATGGATCCGCTTTCGATAGATCATATTGATAGGCTTGTGGTAGAGATGCAGGACTTGCGCCAGACGATGAGTTATTTGGTTGAGGCCATTCATGCGCAGCGAAAGGAGGTTGTTACCCCTGTTACCCAGTTGTTCCTTGCAGTCAGCACTCAGCCTTGTGTTACTTATACAACACCAGTGGATGCAGCCATTTTGACGAGGAGCATTTTCCCGAGACTTTGGGAGTTCCGGAACAGAGGAGGGCTCGTACAGGTATATCAGCCCAGAGACAGAGGCTTAGGCGTCGAGACAGATTTCATGACCGTCACGGGAGTAGCAAAGGCTTGGGACGAGGACAGTCGTTCAGCTCTTATCCCTAGGATGGTCAGCAGTTTTCTTCCGGATATTTTCGTGCGAGAGTTTTCCGACGTTGTTCCAGATAAGCCGGCGGAGCTTAGGGAGCTTAAGGATCAGTTGCAGAGTTGTTTTTTGGGGGACTTGTGCGTCCGAGTGTTTCGCTTTGGGGAGCTCCTTTTCTGTTCGTCAGGGAGAAGACGGCAGTTTGAGGTTGGTGTTGATTGATCGTCAATTGAACCGAATTACGGTGCGGATGGGCATCCTTTACCTCGCATTGATGATTTGTTCAACTTGCTCCAGAGTGCGAGACTTTTTCTAAGTTTGTTTTGGATCAGGTCATCATTGTTGCGGGTTCGGAGTGATGACATTCCGAAGACTGCTTATGTGCGCTATGGGTAGCATGTGTTTTGGGCGGTGTCGTTGGACTCACCAGTGCCCTAGCAGCAATCGTAGATATGATGCACCAGATTTCTTCAGGCCGTTCCTCGGCCAGTTTATTGTTGTGTCATTGACGACATTATGGTCTATTCCAATGAGTCGTGAGGAACGTAAGCAAGACTTGAGGATTTGTTTTGCAGATACTGGGAGAGCACCATCTGTTTGCTAAATTCTCGGAGTGTTCCTTCAGACTTGATTGTGTTGACTCCTAGGTCTAGTAGTTACTGGAGACGGTTTTCGTATGGACCCGAGGAGGATCGAGGCCGTACAGCTTTGGCCCATACTTATATCCGGGACAGAGGTCCGGAGATTTTGGGCTTAGCAAGTTTTTACCGCATTTTGTGCAAGATTGATTGGGTATCGCTGCACCGTTGACTGAACTGGCCGGGAAGGAGATTCTTTTTCTGTGGAATGAGGCTTGTGTGCGGAGTTTTCAGCAGTTGGGGATTCGGTTGACAACTGCACCAGTTCTTTCTTGTTTTCTGGTTCGGGCAACTTTGTTGTTTAACTGTGATGTGTCGTGAGTGGGGATCGATTTTGGGTTGATGTGGCACTAAAGAGTTATCGTTTTTGCTTCTCGACAGTTGGAGGAAGTACGAGCAGGATATCCCACTCATGATCTGGAGATGGCCGAGGTTGTCATGCGTTGAAGAGTTAGTCACTGGTGGGCAAGATGAAAAAGTGAAGTTTCGGATTTCGTTCAAGGTGTCTGTCTAGTTGTGAGATAAGGTGAGTATTTATGACCGGCTGGAGAGTTGCAATCTTTAACCGTTCCAGAGTGGGAATGGGAGCAGATCTCCATGATTTGTAGTGTCTACCCAGGTCTAGACAGGGTGTGACTCCATTCGAGTGTTTGTTGTCCGGTTATGCTCAGTTTGCTTAGTTGTTCTTATTAGGTTTGTGCGTTGCACAGAGTTCCTTCATGTGTTGTATCCAATGGAAGCACCCTGTTCACTTGCCGTAGTTAGCAGAAGCTTCAGGAAGCCTTGGATACTGTAAGTCCATGTCACGCACCCCACGAACTTGCGAGGAGGCGGAATATATGAAAAACGATTATGAAAGCTTCGTAACACGGACTTGAGCGCATGAATCGTATCTAAACCGTTACTAACTAACAACGAGAGGTTTAACTACTCAGATTCGAAGTTATACTCACGTTACATGTCATTTGGGTCTTCATCGCTGTCCTCCACTCCTTGTAGGCTCCTTGGAACATCAGCACCTCAACGGCCTCCTCGAGTCAAAGACGATCCACCTGAGAGCTCCTACGCCAAGCTTGATCTCTAACTTGAGATAACTAGGTTGCTCAAAGTGCTAATCTAAGCTACCTAGGGGATATAGAGTGAGGTTATGGATGTATTAGTCTAGCTAACCCTTGATCACAACACATGAGAGGTTAGGGTTAGGGTTTCAAGAATGAGAGAGCTTAAGGAGAGAGAAGGTGGTGATAAGAATGAGAAGCGTTACTAACTAACAACGAGAGGTTTAACTACTCGGATTCGAAGTTATACCTCACGTTACATGTCCTTCGGGTCTTCATCGCTGTCCTCTACTCCTCGTAGGCTCCTTGGAACATCAGCACCTCAACGGCCTCCTCGAGTCAAAGACGATCCACCCGAGAGCTCCTACGCCAAGCTTGATCTCTAACTTGAGATAACTAGGTTTCTCAAAGTGCTAATCTAAACTACCTAGGGGATATAGTGTGAGGTTATGGATGTATTAGTCTAGCTAACCCTTGATCACAACACATGAGAGGTTAGGGTTAGGGTTTCAGGAATGAGAGAGCTTGAGGAGAGAGAAGGTGATGATAAGAATGAGAATGAATAATGAGCTCATTTGAATATAACAACCATAACAATTTATCAAAAAATAATATAAATGATTAATCATCATGGTTGATGCATTCACCTTGTGTGATTCATCACATGAGTCATAATCTTAATAAATGAAGCATTAACTCTAAGGATGAATCACACAAATGAGTCATTAAGTAATAAATGCTTATGCTACCTTAACCCCCAAGTAACCATGCTTCTAGAAGCTTCCCGGAAAATTACGAGAACGCCCCTCCAATCCATGAAAACACGGAAAAACTTTAGACTGTATAAATCCAACAACCCGCTACTAGAATCTGGCTTAAACCAAAGCCGGCAAGCAAAAAATGTCCGAACGTCGTACGTGCGTTTAAACACGTATGCGTCCGAACCCTTGTCGTAAAAGCATACGACCTCTATATCGTTTCGCCTGGAGCAGGGAAACTCTCTGTGTAGGACTCTAAAGACTCGACACTATGCTGGCAGTGGGTTTAACCACAGACCGCAAGCGGCACTAGCTGTACATAACGGTCCCCAAGTAGATGTCGATAAGAAGGCCGATGAGGAAACCCATCCGAACTCCTACTGAGCCTCATATGACAATCTCCGTACAGTCCGGTCTATTCGTCTAAAACTATCACATATCGAGCTTAGGGGGCGGCAAGCGTCAGTCCCCTAATAGCGGTATAAGTCGTGTCGCAGCGTAGCCCATTACACCCTGAGAAAATACTGGAACCTACCAGTAAATCTCGCTTGCCCTGGCCAGGGACTTTGCGTAATGGCTCTCTGACACAGCGCGTTATCAACTTCCAATACCGGGAGAGACGAATCCTGTCTAACCGCCACTGCCTCCAAGTGCTCGGGGCTGCACCCAACTTCTACTTGTTTGCATGACTCCTTTGAGCCGTGGTAGGGTAGCAATCTAAGAACAGTGGGACACACTCGAGGAGAAATAGCAGTGTCAAGTCTGCGGACTATGCTGTACTCATGTCACCTGGGAACTGTTAACTGACGACGGGTATAATACCAACTAACAGTTCCCCTGCGAGTCATGTCCGGTGTACCCGTAACCTAACGAGCACCTGTATACTATCTCCAGTACGACGTACTGATGGCTGTGGGACAGACCATCTCCCCAACTGGGATGAGAAGAGTACACACTTTGTCTACTCTGGAGTATCGATGCCCTGTCTCGATAATCCTATGACTAGGGACTTGTATAGGATGTTGCTTATAGACTACCCAGCCCCCACTAGTGTGACTGCCATCACAATGCTGGTAATCAAGCAAAGAACCTATAGGCTCTACTAATATGTATAAGTGATACGTTACAAGAAACATATGTACATATTAAAGTAGACACAAATCAAGTAACATACTACCATTTTTAGCAAGACAGTATATACTACTGTGAATATCCCAAGCTTCCATTAAGTAATATACAACCTAGTATGATACAATAATGGCCCCTAGGGCATATACACTAACAATCTCCCACTTGCACTAGGGCCATGAGCTGGCATATCATAGACCTATCATCTCGAATAGCCTCTCGAACTGCGTCTGAGGAATGGCCTTTGTGAATGGATCAGCAATGTTATTCTCCATCTCTACTCTTTTCACCTCGATCTCCCGGCGATCTACGATCTCCCTGATCAGGTGATACCGCCTTAAGATGTGTCTGGACTTCTGATGGGACCTGGGTTCCTTCGCTAAAGCTATAGCGCCATTGTTGTCATAATATAGAGGTAGTGGATCAACACTGGTAGGAACCACCAAGAGTTCTGTGAGGAACTTCTTCATCCAGACAGCTTCTTTTGCGGCATCGCAAGCACCTATGTACTCCGCTTCCATTGTTGAGTCAGCAACGGTCTCCTGCTTGGAACTCTTCTAACAGACCGCCCCTCCATTGAGGGTAAAGACATAACCCGACATGGATTTGGAGTCATCTTTGTCACTCTGAAAGCCGGAGTCGGCAAAGGCCTCAATCTGGAGGTATTTTCCACCATACACCAAGAACATCTCCTTAGTCCTCCTCAGGTACTTGAGAATGTTCTTTACTGCTATCCAGTGATTCTCCCCTGGGTTTGCTTGATACTGGCTTACTACGCTCAATGCGTATGCTACATCTAGTCTGGTACATAACATCACATACATTATAGAGCCTACCGCTGAAGCGTAGGGTATAATCGACATGCGATCCCTTTCCAAATCAGTCTTGGGAGACATATCTTTGGAGAGGGTGATTCCATGACAAGCTGGTAGGTTACCGCGCTTAGAATCTTCCATACTGAATCATTTCAATATGGTGTCTATGTACCTGGACTGCGAAAGTCCCAACATCCTTTTTGATCTATCACGATAGATCTGGATCCCCAGAATGTAGGTGGAATCACCCAGGTCTTTCATGGAGAATTTCTGTGACAAGAACCTTTTGACTGACTGTAACATAGGAATATCATTTCCTATTAGGAGAATGTCATCCACGTATAATACGAGGAATACTACAGCTCTCCCTACAATCTTTCTGTATATGCATGGTTCATCTGGAATTTTGATAAAGTCAAATTCTTTGACAGCATCATCAAAACAGATGTTCCAACTCCGCGATTCTTGCTTTAGTCCATAAATGGACTTAAGCAACTTCCATACTTTACCGCTACTCCCACTCTGAATGAATCCCTCTGGCTGATCCATATAGACGCTTTCTTCCAAATTTCCATTTAGAAAGGCCGTCTTTTCGTCCATCTACCAGATCTCATAATCGTGGAAGGCAGCAATAGCAAGAAGGACCCTAATGGATTTTAGTATAGCTACTGGAGAAAAGGTTTCGTCATAGTCCAAATCAGGTCTTTGACGGAAACCCTTTGCAACAAGTCTAGCCTTATAGGTTTCAACCTGTCCATCTACACCAATCTTCTTTCTGAAGATCCATTTGCATCCTACTGGTTTTACCCCATCTGGAGCAAAGTCCATACTTTGTTAGTGTATATGGATTCCATTTCGTTCTGCATTGCATCTAGCCATTTTACTGAGTCACCGCTCTGAATGGCTTGTTGGAAGCTAGTAGGCTCATCATAGCCAATAGTGCAATCCTCTCTATCCCCATCTATGAGAAAACCGTAGTATCTCTCAGGCGGATGAGACGACCTGCTACTCCTGCGGAGGGGTGCAGGAATGTCCTGTTCTTCTTGAACTTCTGGTTCTACCAAACTTTCAGTAGTAGTTTGTGGTTCTGTAATTTCTTCCAGTTCTATTTCGCTCCCAATTGTTTCCTTTTCTAAAAACTGTTATTCTAGAAAATGGGTATTACGCGAAACAAAAACCTTTTGTTCCTCTGCGTAATAGAATAGATACCCCCTGGAGTTCTTTGGATATCCCACAAACTTACATAGTACTGATCGTGCCTCGAGTTTGTCCGCATGCTGCTTTTTAACAAAAGCCGGACATCCCCAAATCATCAGATACTGAAGATAGGGTTTCTTCCCACTCCACATCTGATATGGTGTGGTAGGAGCAGTCTTGGTGGGAACCTGGTTCGAAAGATATGCAGCTGATTCTAGTGCATATCCCCAGAATGATCGCGGTAACTCAGCGTTACTCATCATGGAACGAACCATATCCAATAGGGTTCGATTCCTCCTTTCCGATACACCATTGTGTTGTGGTGTGTATGGAGGAGTAAGCTGAGAGAGAATTCCATTCTATTTTAAGTAACCCAGGAACTCCACACTTAAGTATTCACCACCTTGATCAGATCTCAGTGTCTTTATACTCTTGCCTGTTTGTTTTTCCACTTCATTCTTGTATTCTTGGAATTTCTCAAAGGCCTCGGATTTATGTTTCATTAAGAAAACATATCCATACCTAGAGAAATCATCTATAAAAGTAATGAAGTAGGAATAACCACCTCGCGCATGTGTAGACATTGGACCGCACAAGTCACTGTGTACGAGTCCCAAGAGCTCGCTTGCTCTTACTCCGTGTCCAGTGAATGGAGTCTTTGTCATCTTTCCTTTGAGGCAAGATTGACAAGTAGCATAAGATTGATATTCGAACGGATTCAAATATCCTTCTCTATGTAACTTAGTCAACCTTCTCTCATTGATGTGACCTAGTCTACAATGCCATAAGAAAGCCTGATTTATTTCTGGAGACATTCTTTTAAGTGTGTTCTGGACATTGAAAACCTGAGCTTGACTCAATACGTATATACCGTTATCTAATGTACCGGACCCAATCAGAACTTGATTTTGATGGATGTTAACTACATCTCTTACGAATGTAAAATCATATCCCTCTCTCGAAAGTGAGGACACTGATATGATATTACAAGTCATACTAGGTACATACAAACAGTTACGTAGAATCAATATATGCCCACTTGTCAAACCTAGGCGATATTCTCCCACGGATTCAGCGTTCACAGTCATTCCGTTTGCAACTGTGAGAGACCAATCACCTATCTTTATAACTCTATGGTTTCTCAAAGCATGTAATGAATTACAGATATGAGCTCCTGCTCCGGTATCTAGTACCCAGGAAGTAGAGTTAATTGATAAACAGTTCTCAATTACAAACACACTTGAGGCCGAAGCCACAACATGCTTCGTATCCTGGCTACTGGCTTCTGAAGCGTTGCAATCCTTCTGCCAATGCTCAATCCCATAACAATAGGAATGTTCCACTTTTTCTATATTCAGTCCTGAATCTTTTGCCCTTCTCTTTCCTTCTACTTCCCTGGTTTCCTTCAGGGTAGAAGGTAGAGACTGTAGAATCAAGTCAGTATCTGACCCGTTTCCTAACGTGGTCTCTAGGCCCTGGAGCTCATTAATATAGCTAGTCATTGTAAGGACGTTGTCCCCTACAGATGACTCGACGGCCAACCTCGCTTGAATTAATTCGGTCGAGGTCTCATATCTTGCGATATGAGATTGCTCTCCATATAAATCTTTGTTATGGAGAAAGATGGAAACTGAGTCCATCTTCTCGTGCTGCTTCTGGTATACACCATCAACTGAAGCTAACACGAGGAACTTGGCTTTCTTTTTATCCTTTTCCCTTTTCTGATGGATATCCATATCCGCGATGGTGGAAACTGGACCTGGGACGGCGGGATCTTGAGTAGTAATAAGGTGGTCCAGCTTGTCATAGGCAATGGACATCTGGACAGACCTTTACCAGTCATATAAGTCAGATTCAGTCAAATTTTTATCTAGATGTAACTTATGTGTGGTCACAAGGTCGCTGCAATTAAGAGAGAGAGAAGAAAATACTTTAGCATGATGCTCTTGTAAGTTTAGAGTGGTTTTTAATTTATCTAAACAGGATGGCTCCCACTGTTTCTCGAATCCCTCCTCAAACCAAAAAGGTAGAACTAGCCAGGACTATTCTCACTGTACAATACTTGCTTAACCGTTCAGCCAGGCCAGTGTCGATATTTCGAGGGAGGTTTTCCAACGCTTTCGCGAAGTTCCTTAATTAAAGAACCTCTTTTCTCTCGGGGCGTAACCCCGCTGACACCTTTCTAGGCACCTACTTGGTTTATAGTATTGATCGTTAAGTGACGAATCTCCTGATAAGTAGTATATACTCATAGTAGGATCGGGATCCAAAATATAATTGTATGATAATGTTGAAGGAATCCTACCAACATTCATCAAACTCCAAAATGGTATGCAACACTAGCAAATTTCAGTTTCTTTAGAAACTCCCGATATGGATTTTTGCCCCATGCTCTTATGACTTTGACTAAGGGCCAAAAATGTCATAAGTCACATGTCAAGTTCTACCCGTCATTATCCAGGTTAATTTGAAGCCACCCGTAAATACTCTTGACTAAGGGCCAAGAAAAGTAATACGACTGTCCCAAACCAACGCATCTATCTATACAACAAATGAATACCCCAGCAGCTACCAAACACTATGTCTTGACTAAGGGCCAAAAATACATAGCTTGAATACTACTGAATACCGAAATGAAATGACGGAGGGCTACGAATGGTTTTGGCAAAACCGTGAACGTAGTGAACTTGATATAATCGAAGGAACCTGATACTTTTTAAAAGGAGTGGTTAAAGCTCCGCAATTAAAAATTCTGCTCTTTTAAAATAACCGAGTGTTTTCTTTTAAATTTGTTCCAATGATTTAGCTTTGGTTTATTTGCTTTGCATTATAATAATGCGTCCCATCATTTATCCTATCATTGCAGAAAACAACGAAAATACTACGTCCTCTTATGCCATCAGCATTTGCCACTGGGTCCCGTCATCACCCGTTAGGTTACTTAACTAACGACAGAGCGGGGGCTGGGCTAGCGCGGGTGTAAAACATAAGTGACGTCTAATAGCTATCATATATAGATATTGTATATTCTTCAGACGCAATAATAGGCATTCCAGATCACTGATAAATTTTATTGGATATACTAGCAATCCGCGTTTGCTTTGAGCCTGCAACAAATGACGGATTACACAGTTGTGATGAATAGCCAAAACCCCACCCTAGACCCCTACGGGTACGGCAAACTACCCGCCAAGTGCCAGAAGTGAAGCGGTCTCCCTCAACAACGTGAGTAGGCCACTAAACACTTCAATGTACCCGGTAGTTTGTGCACCCCACCTTGGGTCTATCCTAGGCGCAAAAATAGTAATAAGAAATAATACAACGGTGTCTACAACCGCAACCTAGATGTGCCCCGCAAAAGAATATTACATCATATTACAATTACATTGAATGAATGAAAATAAAACACATCTCAAACCCCGGCTAATCATCACAATATCCCAATCTAGTTCATATAAACAAACAGTAAACATTACAGAAATGTGCAACCCCCTGCCAACCGACATGCTAGCAGTTAGGGGAGGTTTACGAACACATTAAACATTACAGATAAAAACCCAATTAGCAAATAACCTTGAACATCGATCGACTTCCTTTTTCCGTGTCTACCCCAAAAGCAAACCAGCATTGAAGTAACCTGGATAGAAACAGAATATACTGGAAAACAAAACACCAGAAAACATGAATATCTGTGAAAATCCGAGTCAACTCGGAGTTGACTCCGCCACGGATCCGCCGCCGAAAGCACCAACTTGCCGCTGATCCGCGGCCATCTTGCCGAGTTAAGAGATCGTATTTTCCCAGTTTTCTTATATTTCCCTGCTGTGAATTTTAAGGCATATTAAATAATTTTTTTCGACACGTTTAAAATTTACAGAAACTGTTAGGGTATCCGGGGTTTCGTTTTCGCATTTTCCGTCGATCGAACTTCTAATTAGTTGCTAACACGCTAGTAATGGTTTGGTTGGCTCTGATACCACTGTATGTCTATGTCATGCACCCCACGAACTGGCGGGGAGGCGGAATATATGAAAAACGATTATCAAAACTTCGTAACACGGACATGAGCGCATGAATCGTATCTAAACTGTTACTAACTAACAACGGGAGGTTTAACTACTCGGATTCGAAGTTATACCTCACGTTATATGTCCTTCGGATCTTCATCACTGTCCTCCACTCCTCGTTGGCTCCTTGGAACATCGGCACCACAACGGCCTCCTCGAGTCAAAGACGATCCACCCGAGAGCTCCTACGCCAAGCTTGATCTCTAACTTGAGATAACTAGGCTGCTCAAAGTGCTAATCTAAGCTACCTATGGGATATAGAGTGAGGTTATGAATGTATTAGTCTAGCTAACCCTTGATCTAAACACATGAGAGGTTAGGGTTAGGGTTTCAAGAATGAGAGAGCTTGAGGAGAGAGAAGGTGATGATAAGAATGAGAATGAATAATGAGCTCATTTGAATATAACAACCATAACAATTTATCAAAAAATAATATAAATGATTAATCATCATGGTTGATGCATTCACCTTGTGTGATTCATCACATGAGTCATAAGCTCAATAAATGAAGCATTAACACTAAGGATGAATCACACAAATAAGTCATTAAGCAATAAATGCTTATGCCACCTTAACCCCCAAGTCACCATGCTTCTAGAAGCTTCTCGGAAAATTACGAGAACGCCCCTCCAATCCATGAAAACACGGAAAAAGTTTAGACTATATAAATCTAATAACCCGCTACTAGAATCTGGCTTAAACCAAAGCCGGCAAGCAAAAAATGTTCGAACATCATACGTGCGTTTAAACACGTATGCGTCCGAACCCTTGTCGTAAAACCATACGACCTGTATATCGTTTCGCCTGGAGCAGGGAAACTCTCTGTGTGGGACTCTAAAGATTCGACACTTTGCTGGCAGTGGGTTTAACCACAGACCGCAAGCGGCACTAGCGGTACGTAACGGTCCCAAGGTAAATGTCGATAAGAAGGCCGATGAGGAAACCCATCCGAACTCCTACTGAGCCTTATATGACAATCTCCGTACAGTCCGGTCTATTCATCTAAGACTATCGCATATCGAGCTTAGGGTGCGGCAAGCGTCAGTCCCCTAATAGAGGTATAAGTCGTGTCGGAGCGTAGCCCATTACACCCTGAGAAACTACTGGAACCTACCAGTAAATCTCGCTTGCCCTGGCCAGGGACTTTGCGTAATGGCTCTCTGACACAGCGCGATATCAACTCCCAATACCGGGAGAAACGAATCCTATCTAACCGCCACTGCCTCCAAGTGCTCAGGACTGCACCCAACTGCTACCTGTTTCCACGACTCCTTTGAGCCGTGGTAGGGTAGCAATCTAAGAACAGTGGGAGACACTCGAGGCGAAGTAGCAGTGTCAAGTCTGCGGACCATGCTGTACTCAAGTCACCTGGGAACTGTTAACTAACGACGGGTATAATACCAACCAACAGTTCCCCTGCGAGTCCTGTCCGGTGTACCCGTAACCTAACGAGCACCTGTATACTATCTCCAGTACGACGTACTGATGGCTGTGGGACAGACCATCTCCCCAACTGGGATGAGAAGCGTACACACTTAGTCTATTCTGGAGTATCGATGTCCTGTCTCGATAATCCTACGACTAGGGACATGTATAGGATGTTACTTATAGACTACCCAGCCCCAACTAGTGTGACTGCCATCACAACGCTGGTAATCAAGCAAAGAACCTATGGGCTCTACTAATATGTATAAGTGATACGTTACAAGAAACATATGTACATATTAAAGTAGACACAAACCAAGTAGCATACTACCATTTTTAGCAAGACTGTATATACAACTATGAATATCCCAAGCTTCCATTAAGTAATATATAACCTAGTATGATACAATATGGCCCCTAGGGCATATACACTAATAGGTACAGGATGAGCTTTAACTCCGCTTTTCCATCTGTGGGATGATGGTCAGTTGAGCGGACTATATAGACTCTGGAGGATATGCTGGTGCATACAACTTGTTGCTTTTAGCAGTTGGGATCATCACTTGCCATTGTTAGGGTTCTCTTTCTATAGCTGTTATCAGGAGACACCCCAATTGGCAACTGTAAGTCTACGCTAGCGCCCCGGCCGTCTACAGACGCCAAATGCGGAACAAAAACTTTTAAACTGGCGCTATCGTATACTTTAACCCGGATCTGCCATTATTGCTAAACTAACAAACTGTAAAGAGTGTAGAAAGGTTATACCGAACGATCCGAGTCCTTCGTTCTTTAACCATCATCCCACGCTCCGTTGCGGCTGCTCCGATCTCGTCGAACTCCGATATCCTCGTCGAGGTGACACCACATCACCGATTCTTTAAACGGGCTCCCGCCTCTGACTCGAGGCAACTCGATCGTCAAGTTTGCTAAAAGAGACGACCAAGAATTGATGTAGAGAATGAGTAGATGACTTTGTCTCGTTCCGTCCAAAACTGTGGACGGACGGTTAATGAAGTTGCCGAGGGACTTGGGTGATGGAATGAAATAAACTGTAAAATTCCATGCACCCCAAATGCTATCATAATCTTTTCACAAATGAATCAAGTGTCAAATGAGAGAGGGGAGGGGCCTTTCTTATAAAGAGAAGGAGGAGGGTGAGTGTAGGAGCAAGAGAGTAACCTTAAGCACAAAATATCATATGTGAACACATAATAATATCTTAAGGAAAACAAGAAAGGTTGGAAATCAAAGCATGAGTCATTATTGCATTAATGACACCATTAATGCACTAATGACTCACAAGCCTCATCATCACTTCTAGAAGCTTCTAGAATGATGACTCACCCTAACAGAAGAAAAGATAAACCCGTCTTTAACCGAATGTTAAAAGACGGCTGATAGAAAACTGAAAACTGGCAACTTCCAAAAGTGATCCTGAAACAACTTTCAGGATAACCCCGAAACTGTATAAATATACCCGCATTTGTATTACGACCGAATACAAATGCAACTGAGACAAAGATATTATACCTACTCAATATAATACTCGGATCCGGCTTAAACCAAAGCCGACCAGTATTATCTGCCCGAAAAATAACACGTGCGTAAACGCACGTGCATTTTCCGAACCCTGCCATAAAACCATACGGCCTCTACAACGTTTCGCCCGAAACTTGGGAAACTGTCTGTGGGGGACTCTAATGACTCTTCAGTACCCTGGCAGTGGGTTTAACCACAAACCGTCAGCGGCACTAGCTATGCATAACGGCTGCCCATGGACTGAACTTAAGGGAGGCTGATGAGCGCACTCAAGGGTGGCCGATGAGCTAACACATCCAGAAACCCTACTGAGCCTAACAGTGACAATGTATATACAGTCCGGTCCGTTCGTCAATGAGTATCGCATATCCGCCTAGGGGGCTAGTAACGTCAGACCCCCAGAAGCAGTATAAGTCGTGTCGGAGTGTAGCCCAATAACACCCTGAGATACTACTGGAGTACCTACCAGTAAATCTCCTGCCATGGCCATGGACTTTGTGTAATGGCTCTCCTAGACACAGCACGATCTCGCCCCAATACCGGGAGAGACGAATCCCCTGCCGATCCGCTCACGTGCCTCCATATGGTTCAGGACTGTACCCAAAAGCTACCTGTTTACACGCCTCCTTTGAGCCGTGGTAGGGTAGAAATCAAAGCACAGTGGGAACTCACACGAGACAAATGACGACCTCAGGTCGATGAACTAACCTGTACACATGTCACCAGGGAACTGCTATCTGACGATAGGTATAGTACTAACTAGCAGATTCCCGGCGAGTCCTGTCCGGTGTACTCATAACCCAATGAGCACCTGTATACATCTTAGGTGATCCAACTGACACCAGTGGCTTGTAAGACCGGCCACCGCCCCTCGTCGGGGTCTCGACTGTATACACTAGTCTACTCCGGAGTATCGATGCCCTGTCTCGAAACTCCCACGACTAGGGACCACAATTAAGGATATGCATATAAACTACCCAACTCTCACGTATATGATCGCCATCATACAGTTGGTAGTAAAGCCAGATCCTAAGGGCTCTATCAAAGTGTAACATGCAATCAGTCACCTGAACATGTACACGACTGATAAAGGCAAACCAGATAGTATACTATAATTTCGAGTAAGACTGTGCTACCGGGATAGGTCCTCCGCAATCATTGCAATCACGTACCTGCGATCCAATAATTGACTATGAGGGCACTATCACCAACAATCTCCCACTTGCACTCAAGGCTAATATTGCGATGTCGACTACTCACAGCCCGTGTGAAAACGAACATCCAACTCCTCTACTAATCAGTTTCACAAAGCCCGTTTGTAAAACTATTGTGTTCGAGAAATAGCCTCAGTGAGTGGATCCGCCTAGAAGTATCTTTCAATATCTCTCTTAATCTCAAGTTCGCGGAGAAAGCCATCTCCCGAATTGAGTAGTACCTGTCTTAGAATATGTCTGGATATCTGATGGGACCTTAGTTCATAAATGAACTCCATATCCAAACTTCTTAGACTGTATGGATCACTGAAACCAATCAGTATCTGGCACCATGCCACCCACAGTATCCTCTGGAACCACCTGTCCATAATACTGTCCCTCGTCAGAGGGAAAACTAAAACTCTGACAATCACTCTGTCATCCATGTCACCTTTGAAGCCTGGAATGATAACCGTCTCCCGAAAGAGGCTGCCGTTATCAAATCCGTAGAACATGTACTAGTGTTCTAAAACTGCTTCCTTATGTTTCTCCAGGATTGGATTAATACAAACTTATTGCATCTAGTGCAAAAACAACATTTGGTGCGGTACTTGACATCTCATGATTGATTCAATTGCCTAAGCAAGTGATCTGCCAATCATGCACATCCCTCTCCCCTTTAGTCTATACGACACCTTTAGAGAGGGTGACTCCATCACCTGCAGGTATACTACCATGCTAGGAGTCAACTATTCTAAAAACCATTAGAATATCTGTCAAAGTACCCACATTGGGAAACTACCCAAATCCAGATCTAAAACCATAGATCCAGAAACCAGAATGTCAAATATTATATCCATGTCCTGTCTGGAGAAACAACTGTGTGACGACCACAGTTCAACCGATCGTAGTATAGGAATTTTACTTCCTACTCTGTGTATGTCATCCAAATACCATGACATCACACCCTACTACCTTCTTAACAGATCCATCCCCTATTCTGATGAAGTCAAACCTATGACTTTCACATCAAAATTAGATGATCTATCTCCGCTATAACTGCTCTAGTCTATAAATAGACATAAGCTACTTGCCCACTATGCTTCCGCTGCTCCCACTGAATACGACAACCCTCTGGCAGAATAATATACACGTACACTTCTAAAGCTAGTTTAGAACGATGCTATACTTATCCTCCTGCCTGGTCTCATAGTCTGGAACAACAGTAGTGTCAAGTCTGGGTAGATAAGAACCTCCCTGTCACCGTCCTTGAGGCTACCGAAGTACCTCTCGGGTGTCCGAGGTTACCCACCAAATCTGCGGAGTGGCTATTGGAATGTCAAACCTGATTGAATGTATAGGTCCTATTAAATTTTCCGTAATCGTTCGCGGTTCTGGAATCACTTCCAGTTCTACCATACTCCCACTACTGTTTTCTGAAAAAGATCCATTTTACTAAAACTGTGGCGAGTCAAGAACAATATCACTATTGATCTTCCAAATGGTAGAATATCAACCCTCGACATAGCCAGGGTCAACCCACAAACAGCCACTACAGAAACGTGCCCTGAGTTATCCAGAGTCTGGTTTTAAGCATAAGCTGGACAACTCCACGTACCTTAATTTCTTTTAAGGTACGATCCATTCTATATCCAATACAGAAACTTTGGCACTTATTTAATTGGAACCATATTCAAATCATGCAGCTGTCTCCAGTGCATATCAACTTAATGGAAAGAGGCTAATCAGCATTACTCAACTTAGGAAACCATCCAATTATGAGTAACCTGAAAGAGAAACACGTTTCTCAAAACCATCACTATCATCTGAATACCAATCACAAGAATCTACATCTTCGATCTCTTTGAAGAATCCCGATACTTGTGATACCTGGTTCTCTACTTTATTCTTATACCCACAACTTCTCAAAACTTAGACCTTGTATTTCTACGAAACACTCGTCTAAATACTAGAGAAGTTATAAGTAAACAGAACATAGTACGAGGACCTACCCCTTTATCCTGATGGACACTGGACAACATACAATACTCTGTATAAGTCCGCTGAGTTGAACAACTCATAACCTGTGCGTTGTAGGTAGAAAACTGTACCCTGGCGATTTTCTCAAATATCACCAATTACAACGAATTCCGATATAATGAGGATGATCACCTAATTCCCAATATCTTACTCCCACTCATCATCTGTAAAACCATACAGATATGAGAATGAAACCTGGTAAATACATACCCTTGGAGTAAGTGTCTAATCGGGAAAACAGTTTTTCTTTAACAATGCACTGAAACATGAAAATGTTTCGTAGGGGTATCCTGGTATTCATAGCAATGCCTCTTCCATAAACCAATTCATGACTTCAACCGTATATTTTATTGCCATCTCTCCAAAATCACTTTATTTGTCTTTAGTCGTTACCTTCTGTACACCATCGTTAGGCTAAATGGTTTTCTTCCTTCCCTACCGTTCGGCACCAGCCTATGGTTTGGAAGAAGACTATCCAGTAAGCATAATAGGTGTACCCTCCTAAACCAAGGAGTACTCGTATCTTGAGAGAAGGTGATGATAAAAGACAACTGAATAATACCTTATTCTTTTAAAGGTGAAATAGGAGTGGCGATGAAGTACGCGGTTTTGGTCGTGAATGATATCAGTCGCAATTTACTTTGCCCTCTTTCTAATCCCTTTATTTTGTCTTTACATATTACCTTCTGCACACCCTACTTAGGCTAATTGGTTTTCTTCATTCCCTACCTTTCGGCACCAGCCTATGGTTTGGAATAAGACTATCCAATAAGCGTAATAGGTGTACTCTCCTAAACCAAGGAGCTCTCGCAACCTGAGAGAAGGTGATAATAAAAGACAACTGAATAAACCAATTCTATTTCTCCTGAACCCGGATCCATCCTCGAAGAAGTCCCTTCGAGTTCGTATATAACCATACGATGGATCTATCCAATGGAAGTGGATATCCGTAGTAATACGGGTGTTCTGAGAAATTCAAAGGGTAAAAGAAGGAGTGGCAATGACTTATGCAACTCTGACAATCCAAAAGCCAGTATTTTAAGAAGGTTCGGTCAACCTGGTCACTGAGTCATAGTCTAGGGTCGGTCAAAGGTCGCTGCCAAAGAGAGAGAGAGAAAAGAAACACTCTGCGTGCACTCTAATCTAGATCAGAATGGCTATCACTTTATCTAATCCGGAAACCTCCCACTGTCCTGTCAAATTCTCCTCCAAACCTAAAGAAGAATCAATCGGGATCACCCGAAGAGTAAACCAACTCATCAGTGGGAATCGGGATCCAACTCTCATCGCATGATAACGTGATGGAATGCATCCACGTTACTCATACTCCAGAAGGTATGCGCATACTTGGCAAGTTTCAGTTTCTTTAGAAACTCCCGATATCAATTTTGCCCCATGCTCTTATAACCTTGGCGTTGGTCAAAATGTCATAAGTCACATGCCAAGTTCTACCCGTCACTATCTTGTTAATTTGAACCCACCCGCACATGCCCTTGACGTTGGCCAAAATGGCAGAACGACTGTCCCAAACAAACTCATCTATCTATGCAACAATTGAATACCCAGCAGCTACCAAACACTATGCCTTGGCGTTGGTCAAAATACATAGCTTGAATACTACTGAATACCCAAAAGAAGTGACGGAGGGCTACGGCTGGTTTTTGGCGAAAAACCTTTAGCGTAGTGAACTTGATATCGCTGAAGGAACCTGATAGCTTTCTAAAATATAGTGGCGAAAACCTTTTGCTAAAGAGGTCACTCCCGGTAAAGGGATCTCGGCTCTTTCCTCGTGGAATGAGGTGCAGGATATTCCACTGAATACCGCTATGCAAAGCAACTTGTAATCGACTATAGTAAAGTTATTACTCTGACGCAAACTTCTGTCCAAGGGGTCTTTCCCGGTGAAGGGATATCAGCCCTTGCCTCATCGAATGAGGTGCTGGATATTCACACCGAATACCGCTATGCATAATAAAAAGAAACGTCTTTGTAATAACACCTTTTTAAAATTGTTCCAACAACTAAAACAGGTTTGTATAACTTTTGCATTGATCAGAATCAATGCAGTCCCATCAATCAATCACACCAGAAAAGAACGAAAATAAAATGTACGTATATGCCATCCGCATTCGTCACTGGGTCCCGTCATCATCCGTTAGGTTACTTAACTAACGACAGAGCGGGGACTGGACTAGCGCGGGTGCAAAACATATACAACATCTAATAGTATATAAACCAATATACATAATCGCTCCAGGCGTGATAATATGCAACATTACAAAAAAGTAATAAGCATCACAGATCAATACAGATATCTGGGATCCCCGGGTTTCACAGAGCCGCTGCTGAAACCCGACGTTCCCCTGTCGTGTGGATAGCCTGTACAATGAAACCTAGACCCCTACGGGTGCGGCAAGTTACCCGCCAAAACCTGAAGCGAGGTAGTCCCCACAGCATAGTGAATGGAACACCCGGCACTTCACGGAATCCGGTAAACTTGGGCACCCCTCCTTGGGTCAACCTGTACCCCCTACGAGTGCGGCGAGTAGTCTGCCAATTCTGAAGTGGGGCCCCTCTGCCTCTCAAAGCCATGAGATGCGGACCCGTTGCTTTCCCGAACCCGGCTATCCGTGCACTCCGTCGCGGGGTAAAACCTAGTACAGTAATGAAAAATAGTACAATAGGTACATCGACCGCAACCTGGTCGTGCCACAAAAGAATATTATACAACAGGCAGTGACGGCAGTCCACAAGTTGGACGCTCGCCCCGCAATATCAAATGTACAAATAAACACAAACTGTACTACCATTGCACACTGCTATCCACCAAGACAAATCCGCAACAGCACAGCACAACACAGAACATCAACGCGAATGTCACGTTCGCAAACCCGTCTAAAAGAACTATAGCAATCAAACGCGGTTTACCGATCAAATGACATTCCCGGTCGGAGATATAATGTAAGCACTATAAACTAACGTGTTTAAATTTCGATCGACCAAAGACCAAATATCAAAAAGTGGGCCCCATGACTTACTGGTGAACAGTAACAAAACCTGGGCGCAAATGATATATACCAAAAACCCCAAAATCCAGAGAAGAACCCACTGACAAAATTTAGGAGCACGTGCTTCCCACGTGGCCGCAGATGCGCGGCCAAACCATGGATTTGGCCGCCCTTCCGCGGCAGCTTGGAGGAATCAAGTCCCCAAATTTCGTCGTGAATCTTAAAAATGCCTGCTCAGATTTTTAAGACATCCAGAAATAATTTTTGAGACCATTTAAAATCAACAGAAACTGTCGGGTTAGGATTTTGCCGTTTTTGATTTCCGGTTCGATCGATATTTTGAACGCGTTAGCACAAGTTAGTATAGCAAAATGGTTAGGCTCTGATACCACTGTAAGTCTACGCTAGCGCCCCGGCCGTCTACAGACGCCAAATGCGGAACAAAAACTTTTAAACTGGCGCTATCGTATACTTTAACCCGGATCTGCCATTATTGGTAAACTAACAAACTGTAAAGAGTGTAGAAAGGTTATACCGAACGATCCGAGTCCTTCGTTCTTTAACCATCATCCCACGCTCCGTTGCGGCTGCTCCGATCTCGTCGAACTCCGATATCCTCGTCGAGGTGATACCACATCACCGATTCTTTAAACGGGCTCCCGCCTCTGACTCGAGGCAACTCGATCGTCATGTTTGCTAAAAGAGACGACCAAGAATTGATGTAGAGAATGAGTAGATGACTTTGTCTCGTTCCGTCCAAAACTGTGGACGGACGGTTAATGAAGTTGCCGAGGGACTTGGGTGATGGAATGAAATAAACTGTAAAATTCCATGCACCCCAAATGCTATCATAATCTTTTCACAAATGAATCAAGTGTCAAATGAGAGAGGGGAGGGGCCTTTCTTATAAAGAGAAGGAGGAGGGTGAGTGTAGGAGCAAGAGAGTAACCTTAAGCACAAAATATCATATGTGAACACATAATAATATCTTAAGGAAAACAAGAAACGTTGGAAATCAAAGCATGAGTCATTATTGCATTAATGACACCATTAATGCACTAATGACTCACAAGCCTCATCATCACTTCTAGAAGCTTCTAGAATGATGACTCACCCTAACAGAAGAAAAGATAAACCCGTCTTTAACCGAATGTTAAAAGACGGCTGATAGAAAACTGAAAACTGGCAACTTCCAAAAGTGATCCTGAAACAACTTTCAGGATAACCCCGAAACTGTATAAATATACCCGCATTTGTATTACGACCGAATACAAATGCAACTGAGACAAAGATATTATACCTACTCAATATAATACTCGGATCCGGCTTAAACCAAAGCCGACCAGTATTATCTGCCCGAAAAATAACACGTGCGTAAACGCACGTGCATTTTCCGAACCCTGCCATAAAACCATACGGCCTCTACAACGTTTCGCCCGAAACTTGGGAAACTGTCTGTGGGGGACTCTAATGACTCTTCAGTACCCTGGCAGTGGGTTTAACCACAAACCGTCAGCGGCACTAGCTATGCATAACGGCTGCCCATGGACTGAACTTAAGGGAGGCTGATGAGCGCACTCAAGGGTGGCCGATGAGCTAACACATCCAGAAACCCTACTGAGCCTAACAGTGACAATGTATATACAGTCCAGTCCGTTCGTCAATGAGTATCGCATATCCGCCTAGGGGGCTAGTAACGTCAGACCCCCAGAAGCAGTATAAGTCGTGTCGGAGTGTAGCCCAATAACACCCTGAGATACTACTGGAGTACCTACCAGTAAATCTCCTGCCATGGCCATGGACTTTGTGTAATGGCTCTCCTAGACACAGCACGATCTCGCCCCAATACCGGGAGAGACGAATCCCCTGCCGATCCGCTCACGTGCCTCCATATGGCTCGGGACTGTACCCAAAAGCTACCTGTTTGCACGACTCCTTTGAGCCGTGGTAGGGTAGAAATCAAAGCACAGTGGGAACTCACACGAGACAAATGACGACCTCAGGTCGATGAACTAACCTGTACACATGTCACCAGGGAACTGCTATCTGACGATAGGTATAGTACTAACTAGCAGATTCCCGGCGAGTCCTGTCCGGTGTACTCATAACCCAATGAGCACCTGTATACATCTTAGGTGATCCAACTGACACCAGTGGCTTGTAAGACCGGCCACCGCCCCTCGTCGGGGTCTCGACTGTATACACTAGTCTACTCCGGAGTATCGATGCCCTGTCTCGAAACTCCCACGACTAGGGACCACAATTAAGGATATGCATATAAACTACCCAACTCTCACGTATATGATCGCCATCATACAGTTGGTAGTAAAGCCAGATCCTAAGGGCTCTATCAAAGTGTAACATGCAATCAGTCACCTGAACATGTACACGACTGATAAAGGCAAACCAGATAGTATACTATCATTTCGAGTAAGACTGTGCTACCGGGATAGGTCCTCCGCAATCATTGCAATCACGTACCTGCGATCCAATAATTGACTATGAGGGCACTATCACCAACAGCAACATTTAGGCTTTGTTTGGTAGGTGGAGTCGATCACCGGTCTGTTTTACTGACTCTGTGTGAGTAGGATTTTGGACCCCAGCTAGTCATGAGAGTACGGAGAAGATCCAGTTGGTTCAGGACAGGATGAGGACAGCCCAGTGCAGACAGAGGTCTTATGTCGATCGTGGTTGTCGCAGACTTGAGTTCGCAGTGGGAGATCATGTATTCCTAAGGATTTTCCGATGAATGACATGTTGAGTTTTGGGAAGCTTATCCCAGGATTGTAGGTCCTTTTAAGATCCTCAAGCGAGTTAGTTCCGTTGTCTTTGATTTGGCACTTCCCCCCAGATTATTGAGTATTCACCCTGTATTCCTTGTGTCGATACTTTGCAAATACCTTCATGACCTTTCTCACATGATTCAGCACCAGACCATTTATCTTGGACGCGATCTTTTCGTTCACCGGCAGCCTTATGTGTTAGTGGCTTGGCAGGTGGAGAAACTTCGGTCAAGGGTCTTGCCATCTGTGGAGGGTTTTATTGGACGTAGCCGTATAGTGAGGTGATCACATGGGAGGCTGCGAGCGAAATTTGGGAGTTTTGTACTCTTTTCATTGAAGGTACGCTTAGTAAGAATTTTAAATTCGAGAACGAATTTTTATAAGGGTGGAGATTGTAACGCCTTAGATTTCGGTTTGTGTTAGTTTAGACGGTAATGAGGGTTTACTGTAAAAAGTTTACCAATTTGGGTTCCTCACATTTTATAACATTTAATTATTATTTTAATATTATTTGTTATAGGCATGCACGCACGTATGCACGTAAATGTAAGGGTTTATTTGTGCTAAGCTAGTTTTTAACAACCTTAACACTTAACCTAAATTCTAATCCACTCTTCGCTTTAACCCTAGCCTTAATCCTCTTGATAATTTTCTGTGAGAGAGAGAGAGATAATTCTTTTTGAAGAGAAAGGTGGCATGGTGACTAAAGATGGTGTGTGAATGCATTAATGGGGTATTAATGCATTGGTGCATTCACCTCCCTCTCTCACCCTACACACACCTCCCTTTCTCATTTCCTCACACTCTCTCATTCTCTCACACTTATTACTTTCTCTATTTCTTTTCATTTCCTCAACACTCAAACTGAACAATTAATATTCCATCTCAAATCTGCTAGGTCCACATAACCCACCGTAGTTCTTTCGGGGAGGCGGAATAGGTAAAAATCAAAATTTTCCTCACTTGGTAACATGGACCATCCATGAAGGATCTTTGCTAAACAAAAACTAACAAGTAAACTACAAGTTTTAGCTACTATGTAGAATGGTTATACCTAGGTCTTGAACTCCTCTTCCTTTTGTGGTTCTCCTCCTTGCTTGCTCCTTGTAGTGGTTTGAACGGCTCCTCCTCGTCGTCTCCTCTTTGCCGTATATGGATCCACCCGAGGGCCTCGAACTTGAGCTCCTATCTCAACCTAGAGATAACTAAGGTGCTTGGTTTGCTAACCTAGAACCTTAGAATGAGTAGAGAAGAGTTATGGTGGTTTTGTCTCAAAAGTTTATGATTTCCAACTCATGGAACACTTAAACTTTTAGAGAGGAAGAGGGAGAGCTTTCTTTCAAGAGAGAGAAAGAATATGTTAGAATCCATTCTCTTTTTGCAACCATGCTCACATAATAAGAATAATGATAATAATAATAATAATAATTAACAAATTGTGATGCTTAGTTTATGAATGACCATTATCATTTCATCATTTAATGCATTTGCCAGAAACAAGAAGCATCTTTGAAATGAAATGATGATGGTCAACTAGTCAACAATAGTCAACCGGTCAACAAAGTCAACAGGTCAACAAAGTCAACAAGTCAACAAAAGTCAAATGTTCAACTCAACCATGGCACAATTATCTTCAATTAATATTATTAATCATATTTCTCATTCTCATTAGGGTTTGGAAAAAGTCGACGGTCAACAACACTAATTAGAATCCTCTGCCTCTGCCTCTGTCAACTTTGCATACACACCCACATCCGTGTTTCGAGGAACACGAATACAAGGAGACAAAACCAATCACAAAACAAATACTAGGATCTGGCTTAAACCAAAGCCCGCTAGTAATAACTGCCTGGACACCAAACGTGCATAAGTGCACGGATGTGAACGAACCCCGTCGCAAAACCATGCGACCTCTACTCTGTTTTGCCCAAAAGCGAATAACCCTCTGTGTGGGACTCTAAAGGCTCGACACTACGCTGGAAGTGGGTGTAACCACAAGCCGCAAGCGGTACTAGCTGTATGTAACGGTCCCCAGGTAGATACCGATAAGAAGACCGACGAGGTGAACCCATCCGAACTCCTACTGAGCCTGAACGTGACAATCTCCGTACAGTCCGGTCAGTTCGTTTGAAAGTATCGCATGTCGGGCTTAAGGGGCGGTAAACGTCAGTCCCCTAATAGCGGTACAAGTCGTGTCGGAGTGTAGCCCAGAACACCCTGAGAAACTACTGGTAACACTACCGGCAAATCTCGCTCGCCCTGGCCAGGGACGACTATGTGTAATGGCTCTCCTAGACACAGCGCGATATCAACTTCAAATACCGGGAGAGACGAATCCTGTCTAACCGTCACTGCCTCGAAGTGCTTCGGGACTGCACCCAACTACTAACTGTTTGCACGACTCAATAGAGCCATGGTAGGGTAGCAATCTAAGAACAATGGGAACACACTTGAGGCGAAGTGACAGTGTCAAGTCAACGGACTAAGCTGTACTCATGTCACCTGGGAACTGTTAACTGACGATAGGTATAATACCAACCAACAGTTCCTGATGAGTCTTGTCCAGTGTACTCGTAACCTAAAGAGCACCTGCATACTATCTCCAGTACGACGTACTGATGGCTGTGGGACAGACCATCTCCCCTGCTGGGACGAGAAGCGTATGCACCAGTCTACTCTGGAGTATCGATGCCCTGTCTCGATAATCCTACGACTAGGGACAAAAATAAGGATGTGGTTATAGACTACCCATCCCTTACTAGTGTGATCACCATCACAACGCTGGTAGTCAAGCAAAGATCCTAAGGGCTCCATCAAAATGGATTAGCGATATGTTAGAAGAAACATATACACATATTAAGATAGAAACAAACCAAGTAGCATACTACTATATTGAGAAAGACTGTCGTAAACCCGTATATATATCCTAAGCCTCCAAAATGTATTATACTGAAAGGTTCCTAGGCACCCTAATGAGGTCTCACAAGGCATCGGACATGCCAATATAAAAAATATGGGTGCCGAGAGACCCGACTACGGATCGTCGGCTAGGTATTTAGGCGAAAAAGCTAACTAGTTAACACTTAACTAAGGGAATACGGAAATACAACCTTTGTAGATCCGGTGCTCCACCTCCATAGCTCCGCAACGAAGTCCCCTCGCTGTCCAAAAGAGTTCCCGGGCTCTCGCGTCGGCTTCGTCGGAGAATGGGCAAGCTAGGTCGTCGATGTCCATGCCGAAGATGATCTACGTCGAGGCATCGCTAAATCAAGCTCCGACTTCACCAAGTCAAGAAACTTGTAAAGAAAACACACTCTACTACTTGGCAAGAGGTAGAGGATGAATAAATAGGAAGTGGGTAGACTTTAGAATTGGATTTCTCACTCATTTACATCAATCACCATTGATGGAGCTTGCTTTTCTTCCTTGAAGAAGATGAAGAAGAAGAAGAAAGTGTTATGATAAGAATAATAATAATGGAAAATAAAATCTATTCTTATCATAATCACACCATGGTTAAGTGTAGAGAGAGGACCATGGTTAGGTGTAGTGGTTAGGGTTAAGCATGAGACAAAATGGTCACTTGGTCAAAGTCTTCAAGAAGCTTCAACAAGAATACAAAGAAAGCCACCACTTTGCATTATGCTTATCATTTTTCAAAAATGAATGAATAAATGAATAAAAAGATAATAAGTTAATAAAAAAAACCCTAACCACTCTCACAACCATGGTTTAATCTTTACACAAATCCAAGTTAACATGTATCATCAAACATGACACAATCATGTGCACAAAATTATATCGAATATACAATGTGCACATCCGAGCGAGAAAATCCAATTAAAGTGAACCGATACTAGTTAATGCAAAGTAATATATCAAATATATATAATTATGCATTAAATCATTAAATCAACACTTGATTTCACGATCCGGTCATGTCGCACACAACCGACTAGTATACAATGTATCGGCTTATCGAATCAACGCTAGAATCGATAACTAGGTTATATCGCATACAACCATTCGACACATTGATCGCGAGAATGAAATACGGCATCACATACACGCATTATTCTCGGTCCTGCACATATCTCATATGCGCTCCTATTTCGTTTCGCTTGAGCCAGGAAACCTCTGTGTAGGACTCTAAAGACTCGTCAATACGCCGGCAGCAGATGATGATCATATCAAGCACCCACAAGCCGCAAGCGGTCTGCTAAACGTAACGGCCACCCGGGTATTGAGCGATCTGAAGATCGACGAGCAAGCCCGCTCACACTCTAGTGAATCCAGCCAGTAACATTACCGTACAGTCCGGTCTGATCGTCTGATATGTCGCATATCTCGCCTAGGGGTGGTTAACGTCAGACCCCAATAGCTCGATAAGTCGTGTCAATATGAGGTCTATAACAATTCGAGAAACTACTGATAACACTTACCAGTAGGTCACTGCAACCCTGGCCAGGGATTTCCTGTTATAGCCAATCGAACACAGCGCAACATCAACCCCCTATACCGGGAGAGACGAATCCCCTCCTATCGCTCATTGTCTCCATGTGACTCGGGACTGTACCCAAAAACCACCGTTTTGCACGCCCTCTTGGACGTGGTAAGATGGAAATCAAAGCACAGTGGGAACCACACAAGACTCTATGACGATCTCGGGTCAACAGACTACTCTGTACCAGTGTCACCAGAGAACTGCCATCTGACGTGAGGTATAATACCATCTGGGAGTTCTCGGCGAGTCCGTCCAGTGTACCCAGTCTCTACTGAGCACCCGTATATCATCTCTGATGTCAAACACCAATGGATATGGGATCATCCATCGCCCATCTGTATGGGTCGAGAAGGTACACGCTAGTCTACTCTGGTATATCGATGCCCCGTCTCGATACACCCACGACTAGGGACTTTGAAGGATGTACTTATGGACTACCATGTCCCCACTAGTATGATCCGCATCATAGTCCAGGTAGTCAAGCACACATCCTAAGGGCTTTACCAACATGTAACAGAGAGACAATCAGTGTACACGTTAAGGTAAAGAGCAACCAGATAGCATACTATCATGTCGAGCAAGAAAGTCCTCCCTATATATGTCCCAGAATCCACTACAATATACATCCAATGTACAGTAATGGCCTCTAGGGCATACATATAACTAACAATCTCCCACTTGCACTAGGGCCATGTGTAGCAGTGGTTGTAGTATCTCATACTCAACCATCCCATGAAAGTCTCTCTCTGGGAATAGGCCTTCGTGAGTGGATCTGCCGTGTTGTCCTCTGAGTCTACTCTCCAAACCTCGATCCCTTAGAGATTAACCATCTCCATGATCAGGTGATACTGCCTTAGAATATGTCTGGATCACTGATGGGACTTGCGTTCCTTGGCATAAGCCACAACTCCATTGTCACACAATGGGAGGAACATAGTTCATCTCATGAACCATCATACACCCAAACAGCCTCTTTGGTAGCATCTTAAGTAGCGATGTATCCTGCCTTGATCGTCTAGTATGTCACGGTATCTAGCTTGGAACTCTTCCAACATACCGTCCCTGTACAGAGGGTAAAGACAATGCCTGCGACTGACATTCAGTCGTCTTTATCACCCTGGAACACTTCCAGTGATTCTCCCCAGGATCAATTGATACTATCTCACTACAACTAGTGAGAATCCTAACATCCAATTAAATCTATCTCATAGATCAAAAACTCAGGATTTAGGAGGTACCATTCTGATCCTACACGGAGAATCTTTGCGATAAGCGGAGATTGATCGAGCGTAGCATAGGAAACTCCTTCCCTATCAAGAGTATGTCATCCACGTACTCTACGAGGATCGTCACCATACTCCCTACTACCTTTTTGTTTATACAAGGTTCATCTACCATTTTGATGATGTCAACTTCTTTGACTAATCCATCAAAACAGATGTTCCAACTCCGCGATGCCTGCTTTAATCCTATAAAGCATCTTACTCACGTTTCCGCTGCTCCCACTGTCTACGAAGCCCTCTGGCTATGTACTTATAGACGCTTTCTCCCAAAATATCATTTAGAAAAGCAGTTATGACACCCAACCACCAGATATCGTAGTCATGGTATGTAGCCGTGGCAAGTAGGATCTGGATGGACTTAAGCATAGATCCTTAGAAAAGGTTTCAGCATAATCCACATCTGGTCAATGATGCAAACCTTTAACAAGTCTAGCTTTGAAAGTCTCAACTTTTCCATGTACACCAAGTAATCTTCTCAAGGTATACTTGCTCCTGATGGGGATTTAACCCTTCAGTTATAGCAGCTAAAGTCCATACTTTGCTGGTGTATAAGGATTCCATCTCAGATCACTAAGCATCCAGCCATTCTTACAGAGTCTTACTCCTGATGGCCAGCTCGAAACTAGTTGGATCATCATCTCATGATGCAATCCTTGCTCCCACTGTCATCGAGAAACCGAAGTATCTCTCAAGTGGGTGAGGAACTCTACTAGATTGGCGGAGAGGTTGAGGTTCGTTGGAAACTATTGAATCCTTTGGCTCTATCAAATCATCAGTTGCAGTTTGTATGGCTGGAACATTTCCAGTTCTACATAACTGACCTTGCCTCGAGCTTGTCCGGTTTTTGCTTTTAGACATAGGCCGGACAACCCTAAATCTTAACTGGCTTAAGACATGGGCTCTTCCCATACCATATCACAAATGAAGCGGTAGGCAACTGATTTGATTAGAACCCTATTCAATAGGTATGCAACTTCTCAAGTGCATAACCCCTTAAGGAAAAAGGTAACTCAGTAGTACTCATCATAGAGCACACCATATCAAATAGGGTGTATCTGCTCCGCCCCGACGTACCATCGTGCAATGGTATATACGGAGGAGTTGTGCTGAGAGAGAATCTCATTCTCCTTTAGAATAGTCGAGTATTTCCGTGCTCAAGTATTCTCCTCCTTGATCTCATCATAGGACATAATATTTATACCCGTATTTTGGTTCTCTACTTCTAACTTATATTATGTGAATATCTCAAAAGGTTCGGACTTGTGTTTCAACAGGAACATAGGTCTGAATCTCGAAAGATTATCAGAGAATGTAATGAAGTAAAAAGAACCGATCTTGGTATGTGTAGACAGAGGACTTACATACATCAACATGTATCATCCCAAGAGTTCAGAAACTCTTTCTCTGTTTCCAATAAACAGAGCTTTAGTCATTTTATCTTTGTGACATGACTGGCGAGTTTCACAAGATGTAAGTTCAAACTAATTTAAATATGCATCTTTATGTAACTCTAGCTAGTCGGGTCGCATTGATATGACCTAGTCTACAATACCTCAAGAAGAATTCGTTCATTTCTGAACTCTTCCACTTTTGTGTGTTCCATATACTAAGAACTGTAGTTTGATTTAGAACGTCAATGCTTTTAGATAACGTGCCTGAACTGATCAACTTTTGATATAGGAAATGTTCAAAATATTATCCATCAATACAAAATTATATCCTTTCTTTTCTAATAAAGAGAGTGATATGATTTGGTATATCGGGTTCGGTATCTAATAACATTCGTTCAGAATCAATGTATTGGTAATACAGGGTGACAGTGACCGACAGACTTGGCTGCAACTCTTGCCCCGTTTTCTGCCTCATAAAACTTATCACCCGTTCTCAGTTCTCTACCTATCTGTAGCCCTATGTAACAGATTACATATCTGGGATCCTGATCCGGTATCATATACCCAGGACGTAAAGGATACTGAGAAACAGTTCTGTATAATGAACACACCCGAAGATGATGCATCAGCATGCACTCTCTTCGTTTGGGCGGCACGGGAAATCTAGTATTCCCCAATTTCCTGCTCGGTCTTATAACAATTATAAGTTGGAGCGGGACCAACGTTCCCCAGCTCAGTATAACAAGCGGGTTCGGTCAATAATCCGTATTATTATCTTGATTAAGGCGTGATATGGTCGCTACCAGGAGAGAGAGAGAAGAAAACACTCAGCGTGCGCTCTTGCAAGAATAGATTGGTTATTATTTTATCTAATCAGGATGGCTCCCACTGCTTTTTATCAAATCTTCCTTCAAACCCTAAAAGGAAAGACTAGCCGGGATTAATTACACACTACAAGTTCGCCAATCTTTCAGCCAGGCCAGTGTCGGTACTTTGAGGGAGGTCCCCCGTGCTTTCGCACGAACCTAATTAATGTAAACCTCGTTTTCCCAGAGGCGTAACCCCGTTGACACCTTTCTAGACACCTATTTGATCGGCTAATTGTAATGTATAAAACTCTCCCAGGAGTAACTCTTACTCGCAGCGGGTATCGGGATCCAACTATCTCAAAGAAGGTATGCAATCTCATTGCAAATTTCAACACTTGAAATTCCCGATAATGTTTTGCCCCTAGCGTCCTATGACCTTGACGGAGGTCAACAAACCATAGGCTACTAGTCAAGTTCAACCCGTCATTTCTTGATCGAATTAAACCCACCCGCACAACCCTTGACGGAGGTCAACAAGGTCGCACGACTACCTTAACTCAATCTGCATCATATGCATAAGCAGATAAATACTGGTTAGCTACCGCACACTGCGCCTTGACGGAGGCCAACAAACGCAGCACGAATACTAAACAGCACTTATCTGAAATGACGGAGGGCTACGACAGGTTTTTATGAAAACCTATTACGTAATGAACTTGATATCGTTGTTGGATCGAATGAATTTTGAAATGGAGTGCTTTTGAGGCTTTTCTTGTTTTGCTAAAGGAGTCACTCCCGGTGAAGGGGTCGTCGGTCGTTTCCTCGTCGAATGAGGTGCAGGATATATCATATATATCACTGTGCAAAGCAGAACTCTTAAAAGCAATCAAAAGACAAACCGAGTGTGTAGCATCTGCCAGTTATTGCTAAAGGAGTCACTCCCGGTGAAGGGATCTCGGTCCTTTCCTTATCGAATAAGGTGCTGGATATATCACATATACCGCTGTGCAAAGCAAGAACTGTAGCTACCTGTTTTATTTTGAAATTCGATTCTACAACATCTTAGGTTTCTTTTATTTCATTAATCACATTAATGAAGTCCCATCATTTAAATACCTAAACATCACAGATAAATACGACGTACACTTATGCCATCCGCATTCGCCTCGATGTCCCCTCGTGCACCGTTAGGTTAGGTAACTAACGACAGAGCGGGGCAGGGCTAGCGCGGGTGTAAAACATAAGTAACGTCTATATAATATATCATATATACTATATATGTATCTATTACAGAACATCACATGATCACATCACAGATATCGCAGCAGAAGAATCATATGAAATATTGGATATACTAGGACGTCCGTGTTTTCAATACGAGCCAGTATAAAACACGGATTCCACGGTCGTGATGAATAGCCAAACCCACACCCCTAGACCCCTACGAGAGCGGCAAGCAACCCTACCAATTCTGGAGTTAGGAGACCCGGACTCGACTCCTCGAGTTGGTCTCCCACTGGACTCCAGAACCCGGTTACTTGTGCTCCCCTTCTTGGGTCTATCCTAGTGCAGAAAAGTAAATAATATAAAAACGGTGACTACTTCCGCAACCTGGAAGCGCCCCAATAAAAGAATATCACATACAAGTTTTTACATGAATGAAAATGAAAAACACTCATCTCACATAAAAACCCCCGGCTATTCAAACACGACGATCCAATATAACATATCCAGCAACACATAACATCACATGTCATCAACGTAAGTAAATATGCGCATCCCAATTGTCGTTGGAATATAGCAACGAAACCGGCGATATCACATATTACACTTACGGTCATAGAAAAGAAAGTGTAAAACTACAACAGTTGGAATCCGCAACCACCTCAGACATCGTATGCCTGACCAAATGAATTACTTAGACATCGCATGCCTAACAATTATAAACCCCGCATTTCAGTCTCATTATCGAAAACACTTTTCAATATCGAGTCGGGCAATTCAACAAGATTCCCGACAATCTGATCGAATGCTCGTCGCAAACTTCAGTAGGTGGCTGCACCCCCGACGCCGTCGACGAAGTGCACCAAGGCGGAACACCGCTGCCGCGAGCACCCGAACGGATGCTTTCGGCGACGGGGTTCTCCTACAGTCACTTGGTCGGGGCTATGGAGTGAGGCTGTCTATTAAGTTTACCCGGCGAGTATCCGCATACTCTACGTGATTGCGACGGACTTTTGATCACATCAAAATTCCGTGGCAACCGATCAAGTGAGACTAAAGTGCTATGTTTATAACATTCATTCAGTTATCACATAACTTTTGTGAATTCCAATTATTGTATCACATTCCGGATAAACAGAAAATATTAAAATTTTCGATCGAACAATCGAACACCCAAGTTTTCCCGATACAGCTCAACACATGAAATAAGTCTAACAACATTCAGTTCGTGCCTCAGTACCAACGGTCCAGCCGTAGAAGGGTCAAGCCAACGCCTCACATGTGGCACGCCGTACTGCCCCAAACCCGAAGGTTCAAAGGGCAGTTCAAGACGGTCACATAATCGAGTTAAGGTTTGTTGTCTTCTAGAGGGTCCATCGAGTTACTTGCACTACTTAGAACGTCGTTAAACTACGGAAAGATCCAACACTTGGAAATTTCCCGACAGGGGAAAAATTGGGTATTTATATCCGGTCGAACTTTTTAACATATTCTAAAATTTATCCGGAAAGCCATACAGAAAAAATTTGATACTCCGATCGAAACACCGAATCCCCAAAACAACCCAGAAAATAAAACTCTGGATAAAATATTAAAAATTTCTAGAAGACTCAGCACTACAAAAACATGAATTACTGTGCAAGCCACGTGATGTAATTCAACACAGTGGCCGCGGAACCGCCGCGAATCCCATGGTGGGGGCCGCGGTTCCGCGCCTCTGTAGTCGAGTTACCATCACGTGCTTTACAGTAACTCCTGAAATTCCCTGCTGAAGTTTTTGGCAATTTTTAATCTGGAAAAATCCCAGAAATTAAAAAATGTACAGAGAGCATATTTAGGGTTGGGTTTTCGGGTCGTTCGGACTTCAAATTCCGTCTGGACTTCGCCTAAGGCTCTAGCTAGGCTCTGATACCACTGAAAGGTTCCTAGGCACCCTAATGAGGTCTCACAAGGCATCGAACATGCCAATATAAAAAATATGGGTGCCGAGAGACCCGACTACGGATCGTCGGCTAGATATTTAGGCGAAAAAGCTAACTAGTTAACATTTAACTAAGGGAATACGGAAATACAACCTTTGTAGATCCGGTGCTCCACCTCCATAGCTCCGCAACGAAGTCCCCTCGCTGTCCAAAAGAGTTCCCGGGCTCTCGCGTCGGCTTCGTCGGAGAATGGGCAAGCTAGGTCATCGATGTCCATGCCGAAGATGATCTACGTCGAGGCATCGCTAAATCAAGCTCCGACTTCACCAAGTCAAGAAACTTGTGAAGAAAACACACTCTACTACTTGGCAAGAGGTAGAGGATGAAGAAATAGGAAGTGGGTAGACTTTAGAATTGGATTTCTCACTCATTTCCATCAATCACCATTGATGGAGCTTGCTTTTCTTCCTTGAAGAAGATGAAGAAGAAGAAGAAAGTGTTATGATAAGAATAATAATAATGGAAAATAAAATCTATTCTTATCATAATCACACCATGGTTAAGTGTAGAGAGAGTACCATGGTTAGGTGTAGTGGTTAGGGTTAAGCATGAGACAAAATGGTCACTTGGTCAAAGTCTTCAAGAAGCTTCAACAAGAATACAAAGAAAGCCACCACTTTGCATTATGCTTATCATTTTTCAAAAATGAATGAATAAATGAATAAAAAGATAATAAGTGAATAAACAAAACCCTAACCACTCTCACAACCATGGTTTAATCTTTACACAAATCCAAGTTAACATGTATCATCAAACATGACACAATCATGTGCACAAAATTATATCGAATATACAATGTGCACATCCGAGCGAGAAAATCCAATTAAAGTGAACCGATACTAGTTAATGCAAAGTAATATATCAAATATATATAATTATGCATTAAATCATTAAATCAACACTTGATTTAACGATCCGGTCATGTCGCACACAACCGACTAGTATACAATGTATCGGCTTATCGAATCAACGCTTGAATCGATAACTAGGTTATATCGCATACAACCATTCGACACATTGATCGCGAGAATGAAATACGGCATCACATACACGCATTATTCTCGGTCCCGCACATATCTCATTTGCGCTCCTATTTCGTTTCGCTTGAGCCAGGAAACCTCTGTGTAGGACTCTAAAGACTCGTCAATACGCCGGCAGCAGATGATGATCATATCAAGCACCCACAAGCTGCAAGCGGTCTGCTAAACGTAACGGCCACCCGGGTATTGAGCGATCTGAAGATCGACGAGCAAGCCCGCTCACACTCCAGTGAATCCAACCAGTAACACTACCGTACAGTCCGGTCTGATCGTCTGATATGTCGCATATCTCGCCTAGGGGTGGTTAACGTCAGACCCCAATAGCTCGATAAGTCGTGTCGATATGAGGTCTATAACACTTCAAGAAACTACTGGTAACACTTACCAGTAAATCTCAGCAACCCTGGCCAGGGATTTCCTGTTATAGCCAATCGAACACAGCGCAACATCAACCCCCTATACCGGGAGAGACGAATCCCCTCCTATCGCTCATTGTCTCCATGTTACTCGGGACTGTACCCAAAAACCACCGTTTTGCACGCCCTCTTGGACGTGGTAAGATGGAAATCAAAGCACAGTGGGAACCATACAAGACTCTATGACGATCTCGGGTCAACAGACTACTCTGTACCAGTGTCACCAGAGAACTGCCATCTGACGTGAGGTATAATACCATCTTGGAGTTCTCGGCGAGTCCGTCCAGTGTACCCAGTCTCTACTGAGCACCCGTATATCATCTCTGATGTCAAACACCAATGGATATGGGATCATCCATCGCCCATCTGTATGGGTCGAGAAGGTACACGCTAGTCTACTTTGGTATATCGATGCCCCGTCTCGATACACCCACGACTAGGGACTTTGAAGGATGTACTTATGGACTACCATGTCCCCACTAATATGATCCGCATCATAGTCCAGGTAGTCAAGCACACATCCTAAGGGCTTTACCAACATGTAACAGAGAGACAATCAGTGTACACGTTAAGGTAAAGAGCAACCAGATAGCATACTATCATGTCGAGCAAGAATGTCCTCCCTATATATGTCCCAGCATCCACTACAATATACATCCAGTGTACAGTAATGGCCTCTAGGGCATACATATAACTAACAAATACAAACTAGTACTATACAATAAAGGCCTCTAGGGTATACATATCTAACAATCTCCCACTTGCACTAACGGCCAGTAATTAGTGTACTGTATACCCAACGTCTGCTCTAGGCCAGCTGTTGGCGTACCGCATACCCAATAGCTCAAAAAGTCGCTCGAACTGTGTTTGAGGGAGGGCCATTGTGAATGGATCTGCCGTATTGTCTTTTGTGTCCACTCTCCGTACCTCGATCTCCTGGCGATCAATGATCTCCCTGATCAGGTGATGCCGCCTTAAGATGTGTCTGGATTTCTGATGGGACCTTGGTTCCTTCGCTAAAGCTATAGCCCCATTGTTATCGCAATACAAAGGTATTGGGTCAACAATGGACGGAACCACCTGAAGTTCACTAATGAACTTCTTCATCCAGACTGCCGCTTTTGCGGCATCGCTTGCAGCAATGTATTCAGCCTCCATCGTCGAGTCTGTGACGGTATCCTGTTTGGAACTCCTCCAACACACCGCCCCTCCGTCGAAGGTAAACACAAACCCGAGACAGACTTGCTGTCATCTTTGTCACTCTGGAAGCTTGAATCGGTAAAGGACTCGACCCTGAGGTCTCCATTACCGTAAACCAGGAACATCTCCTTAGTCCTTCTCAGGTACTTGAGAATGTTCTTCACTGCCGTCCAGTGGTTCTCACCTGGGTCTGACTGATACCGGCTCACCACGCTCAGTGCATAAGCTACATCTCGTCTTGTACATAGCATCGCATACATTAAAGATCCTACCGCCGAAGCGTAGGGTATAGTGCTCATGCGAACCCTCTCCTCGTCAGTCTTAGGAGACATCTTCTTGGAGAGGGTGATTCCGTGCAATGCGGGTATGTTACCGCGCTTAGAATCTTCCATACTAAATCTCTTTAGTACGGTCTCTATGTACCTGGACTGCGAAAGTCCCAGTAATCTCTTAGATCTATCTCTGGAGATCTTGATACCCAGAATATACGAAGCATCACCCAGGTCCTTCATGGAGAACCGTTGTGACAAGAATAGCTTGACCGATTGTAGCATAGGAATGTCATTTCCAATCAAAAGAATGTCGTCCACGTACAAGACTAGGAACACGACAGTTCGTCCTACAATCTTCTTATAGACACAAGGTTCATCTTCGTTCTTGATGAAATCGAATTCCTTGATTGCCTCATCAAAACAGATGTTCCAGCTCCGCGATGCCTGCTTTAATCCATAAATGGATTTAAGTAACTTGCACACCTTCCCGCTGCTCCCACTGCCTACGAAACCTTCTGGCTGATCCATGTAAACGCACTCTTCCAAACAGCCGTTTAGAAAAGCCGTTTTAACGTCCATCTGCCAGATTTCATAGTCATGGAAGGCAGCAATGGCAAGTAGGATCCAAATGGATTTGAGCATAGCCACTGGAGAAAAAGTTTTGTCATAGTCCACAGCAGGTCTTTGACGAAAACCTTTTGCAACGAGTCTAGCCTTATAGGTTTCCACCTGCCCATCTACACTAAATTTCCTTTTGTAGATCCATTTGCATCCAACGGGTTTTACCCCAGGTGGAGCAATATCCAAGGTCCACACTTTATTGGTGTACATGGACTCCATCTCGGATTGCATTGCATCCAGCCACTTATCAGAGTCCCTACTGGTAATGGCCTGCCTGAAACTGGTAGGGTCATCTTCTTCCAAGATGCAATCCTCTCGATCCCCGTCTATAAGAAAACCGTAGTATCTCTCTGGTGGATGAGAAATCCTACCAGATCTGTGGAGTGGCTGGGGTTTGTTTAGGGTTATTGAATCCAGTGGTTTCTCCAAATTTTCAGTTACATTTTGTGGTTCATGGATTTCACCCAGTTCTATCGAACTCCCACTAGTTTCTTTTGCAAGAAACTCCCTTTCTAAGAAGGTAGCATGGCGAGATACAAACACCTTCTGTTCCTTAGTGTGGTAGAACAGATATAAAAGTGAATCTTTAGGATATCCCACAAATTTAAACAGAACTGACCGTGCCTCTAGCTTGTCCGGTTTTTGTGTTTTCACATAGGCCGGACAACCCCATATCTTAAATCTCTTAAGATACGGATTTCTTCCAATCCATACTTCATATGGAGTCTTAGGTACAGATTTGGATGGAATGTAGTTCAGTAGGTATGCCGCTGTCTGAAGCGCATGTCCCCAAAATGAAATAGGTAACTCGGCACTACTCATCATGGAGCGAACCATGTCCAATAGGGTACGATTCCTCCACTCCGATACACCGTTGTGCTGTGGTGTATAAAGAGGAGTAAGCTCTGAGAGAATTCCTTTCTCTTTTAAGTAATCTAGGAATTCCGTGCTTAAGTACTCCCCTCCCCTATCCGATTGGAGGATCTTGATACTTTTGCCAGTCTGGTTCTCTACTTCGTTTCTGAATTCCTTGAATTTCTCAAAAGCTTCAGATTTGTGTTTCATCAGATACACATATCCGAACCTAGAGAGATCGTCAGTGAATGTGATGAAGTACGAGAACCCATCCCTTGCATGTATATACATTGGACCACATACATCACTGTGTATGAGTCCGAAGAGCCCTGTTGCTCTTTCTTCATGTCCGGTGAACGGAGATTTGGTCATCTTTCCTTTAAGAAAAGACTGAAAAGTTTCATAAAATTAAAACTCGAACGTATTCAAGAGTCCATCTTTATGCAACTTACTTAGTCTTTTCTCTCTGATATGACCAAGTCTACAATGCCACAAGTAGGATTCATTCGTATCTGAATTCTTCCTCTTGCGTGTGTTTTGTATATTGAGAACTATATTCTGATTTAGAACGTAGATACCATTACACAGTGTACCTTCTGCAACCAGTACCTTATGAAGGTAAATGTTCATGATATTTCTATCAAGAACAAAGTTATATCCATTTTTATCGAGTAAACAAACTGATATGATGTTGCAAACCATGGAAGGTACATAGTAGCAATCATTCAAAATCATAGTATTGCCATTTGGTAACACTAGGTGATATTCACCGACGGCTGCAGCATTAACTTGTGCTCCGTTCGCTACCCTGAGCGACATATCACCATGTACAACTCTCCTACTTTTTCTCAGTCCCTGCAATAAATTACAGATATGAGATCCTGATCCGGTATCAAGTACCCAGGAGGTAGGGCTGACCGTAAAGCAGTTCTCAATTACAAGAACACCTAAAGTAGATGCAAAACTATGCTTCTTCTTCAACTGGGTATCCTTGGAATCCATACAATCCTGTTTCCCTTGCTCATACTTATGACTGTTGTCACAAGTTAGAGCCAAACCGACGTTCCCCAGCCCCAAATAAGAATTCGGATCGGTCAAGCGATACATTTTATTATCTTGATTAGGGCGTGAAATGGTTGCTACCTGGAGAGAGAGAAAAGAAGCACTCAGCGTGCGCACATGCAAGATTGGATTGGTTTATTAATTTATCTAATCAGGATGGCTCCCACCGTTTCCTCAAATTCTTCTTCAAACCTTTAAAAGAAAAACTAGTCGGGATTAATTGCACGTCACAATACTTGCTTAACCTTTCAGCCAGGCTAGTGTTGGTACTTTGAGGGTGGTTTTCCAACGCTTTCGCGAAGTTCCTTAATTAAATAACCGCTTTTCCCTGGAGGCGTAGCCCCGCTAATACCGTTCTAGACACCCACTTGGTTTATAGCATTGATTGTTAAGTGAAATATTCTCCCGAGAGTAATCCAACTCATCAGTAGGATCGGGATCCAACTATCATTGTGCGATGACCTATATGGAATCCACTCTAGTCACCACACTCCAGAAGGTATGCTAAATTTGCAAGTTTCAGTTTCTTTAGAAACTTCCGATGTGGATTTTTGCCCCTAGGACCCAAGTGACCTTGACGGATTCAACAAATCAAAAAGTCCTAGTCAAGTTCAACCCGTCATCATCTGGATTGCATTAAACCCACCCGCATAACCCTTGATGGAGTCAACAATGTTATACGACTGTCCTAACCAATCCCATATACTGCTACAAACAAGCACCACTCAGCTACCGTACACTACGCCTTGACGGAATCAACAAACGCAACACGAATACTAAGTGTTACTTGTAAGAAATGACGGAGGGCTACGGCTGGGTTTTTGGTGAAAAACCCGTTAACGTAATGAACTTGATATCGTTGAAGGAATATGATTGCCTTTTTGAAAATATAGTGGCGAAAACTTTTGCTAAAGAGGGGACTCCCTATGAAGGGATCTCGGTTCTTTCCTCGTCGAATGAGGTGCAAAATATTCCAAGCTGAATACCTAGATGCAAAGCAAGAATAATCGACTATAGTGAAGTTATTACCCTGAAGCAAAGTTTTGTCCAAGGGGTCACTCCCGATGAAGGGATCTCGGCCCTTGCCTCGTCGAATGAGGTACTGGGCATTCATAACCGAATACCTCTGTGCAAAACAAAAGAGAACGTCCTTACAATAACAGCTTTTTTAAAATTATTCCAACAACGTCTTTTAGGTTTTTTTTTCCTTTGCATTAATATAATGCGTCCCGTCAATTAATCCTACCATTGCAGAAAACAACGAAAATATGACGTACGCTTATGCCATCCGCATTCGCCACGGGCCCCGTCATCACCCTTTAGGTGACTTAACTAACGACAGAGCGGGGGCTGGACTAGCGCGGATGCAAAACATAAGCAACGCCTACTAGATATCATATATAGATATATACATTCGTCAGATGCAATGATAGCCATTCCAGATCACAGATGAACACATTGAATATGCTAGGAATCCGCGTTTCGTTCGAGCCTGCAATGAAAGAGGGATTACACGGTCGCGATGAATAGCAAAACCCCAACCTAGACCCCTACGGGTGCGGTAAACTACCCGCCAATTACCCGAAGTGAAGCAGCCTCCCTCAACAACGTGAGTAGGCCACTCAGCACTTCAACATACCCGGTAGTTTTTTCACCCCACCTTGGGTCTATTCTAGGAGCAAAAACAGTAAAAGAAATAATATACAATGGCGGCTACAACCTCATCTCGGATGTGCGGCCATAAAAATAATATTACATCAATTTACATATTACATCAAATGAAAGATAAAGAAACTCTCATCTAACAAAACCCCGGCTATTCATACGCGACAATCCAACAAGTTCATATAAACAATTCAAACAACATTACAGATCACAAATATACACAACCCCCACTAATTGACGTATAGCGATTAGTCGACGTTCAGTGCATATATCACATCACAGATATAACCATTTAGCCAAAGTTTATAGAACTCCGAACAAAATACCAATTTGCAACTACCCCAAACATAACATTGTTCTCTAGAAAATCTGGGCAGAAACAAAACATGTTAAAAATCCCAAAATACCAAACAAAGAAAACAGCAAGAAATCGGAGTCATGGCCGAGTCAACTCGGCCGCGGATCCACGGCGAAACGCATGGTTTCGCCGCGGTTCCACGGCGAGTTGGCCGAGTCGTGGGCTCAAATTTCTTGCCTGTTTCTACAAAACCCTGAACCGATTTTTAAGGCATGTGGAATAATTTTTAGAGCGGTTTTAAAAATCGGCAGAAAGTATGGTTTTTTGACATGTTTTTGGGATTTTTTCCGAATCGAAGTTCTAAACACTTTGCTAACAGTTAGTTGTTGTTTAGCTAGACTCTGATACCACTGTTAGGTCCACGTTACCCACCCCGGTTCTTTCGGGAAGGGGAATAGGTAAAAATCAAAATTTTCCTCACTTGGTAACATGGACCATCCATGAAGGATCTTTGCTAAACAAAAACTAACAAGTAAACTACAAGTTTAAGCTACTATGTAGAATGGTTATACCTAGGTCTTGAACTCCTTCTCTTCCTTTTATGGTTCTCCTCCTTGCTTGCTCCTTGTAGTGGTTTGAACGGCTCCTCCTCGACATCTCCTCTTTGCCGTAGATGGATCCACTCGAGGGCCTCGAACTTGAGCTCCTATCTCAACCTAGAGATAACTAAGGTGCTTGGTTTGCTAACCTAGAACCTTAGAATGAGTAGAGAAGAGTTATGGTGGTTTTGTCTCAAAATTTTATGATTTCCAACTCATGGAACACTTAAACTTTTAGAGAGGAAGTGGGAGAGCTTTCTTTCAAGAGAGAGAAAGAATATGATAGAATCCATTCTCTTTTTGCAACCATGCTCACAAAATAAGAATAATGATAATAATAATTATAATTAAGAAATTGTGATGGTTAGTTTATGAATGACCATTATCATTTCATCATTTAATGCATTTGCAAGAAACAATAAGCATCTTTGAAATGAAATGATGATGGTCAACTAGTCAACAATAGTCAACCGGTCAACAAAGTCAAAAAGTCAACAAAAGTCAAATGTTCAACTCAACCATGGCACAATTATCTTTAATTAATATTATTAATCATATTTCTCATTCTCATTAGGGTTTGGAAAAAGTCAATGGTCAACAACTCTAATTAGAATTCTCTGCCTCTGCCTCTGTCAACTGTGCATACACACCCGCATCCGTGTTCCGAGGAACACGAATACAATGTGACAAAACCAATCCCAAAAAAAATATTAGGATCTGGCTTAAACCAAAGCCCGCTAGTAATAACTGCCCGGACACCAAACGTGCACAAGTGCGCGGATGTGAACGAACCCCGTCGCAAAACCATGCGACCTCTACTCTGTTTTGCCCAAAGGAGAATAACCCTCTGTGTGGGACACTAAAGGCTCGACACTACGCTAGCAGTGGGTTTAACCACAGGCCGTAAGTGGTACTATCTGTACGTAACGGTCCCTAGGTAGATGCCGATAAGAAGACCGACGAGGTGAACCCATCCGAACTCCTACTGAGCCTAAACGTGACAATCTCCGTACAGACTGGTCGTTCGTCTGAGAGTATCGCATGTCGGGCCTAGGGGGGAAGTAAACGTCAGTCCCCTAATAGCGGTACAAGTCATGTTGGAGTGTAGCCTAGAACACCCTGAGAAACTACTAATAACACTACCAGCAAATCTCGCTGGCCCTGGCCAGGGACGACTATGTGTAATGGCTCTCCTAGTCACAGCGCGATATCAACTCCCAATACCGGGAGAAATGAATCCTGTCAAACCGTCACTGCCTCCAAGTGCTTCGGGACCGCACCCAACTACTACCTGTTTGCACGACTCAATAGAGCCGTGGTAGGATAGCAATCTAAGAACAATGGGAACATACTTGAGGCGAAGTGACAGTGTCAAGTCAACGAACTAAGCTATACTCATGTCACCTGGGAACTGTTAACTGACGATAGGTATAATACCAACCAACAATTCCCGATGAGTCATGTCCAGTGTACTCGTAACCTAACGAGCACCTGCATACTATCTCCAGTACGACGTACTGATGGTTATAGGACAGACCATCTCCCCTGCAGGGACGAGAAGCGTATGCACCAGTCTACTCTGTAGTATCGATGACCTGTGTCGATAATCCTACGACGAGGGACAAAAATAAGGATGTGCTTATAGACTACCCATCCCCCACTAGTGTGATCGCCATCACAACGCTGGTAGTAAAGCAAAGATCCTAAGGGCTCCATCAATATGTATTAGCTGTAGGGTTCCTTGGCACACTAATGAAGTCTCACAAGGTATCAAACATGGCTAATTCAAATTTTACAAGTGCCTACAAACCCTAATACGGATCGTTAACTAGATATATAGGCGATGCAAGCATGTAAACGAATTAAATGCTAAAGGAAAGTGACTACAACCTTTGTAGATCCGGTCCACCACTTACTAAGCTCCGCGACGATGTCCCTCCGTTGTCCAAGTCGGATCCCGAACTCTAGCATCGGCTTCATCGAAGAAATGGGCGGGCTTGATCGTCGGCTTCGATGCCGAAGATGATCTACGTCGAGGCATCACAAGATCAAACTCCGACTTCACCAAGTCATGAAACTTGTGAAGAAAACACCCTATACTACTTGGCAAGAGGTAGAGGATGAAGAAATAGGAAGTGGGTTCACTTTAGAATTGGATTTCTCACTCATTTTGGCAAGTTGCCATTAATGGTTGCAAGCTTTTTCCTTTTGTTGAAGAAGAAGAAGATGAAGAAAAAGAATATGATAAGTTATTAAAATATAAAATAAAATGATACTTATCACATCTTTTACCTTAGTTAGGTGTAGAGAATTGACTAAGGTTAGTTTGAAGGGTTAGGGTTAAGCATTAAGACAAAATGGTCACTTAGTCAAAGTTTCAAGAAACTTCAACAAGCAAACAAAAACAAGCCACCATTTTCATTTCTTTTGCCAAAAAGAAATAAATAAATCAATCAATAAATAGATAAAAGAATAAGTAAATAAAATGCAACCCTAACCATTCATATAACCATGGTCAATTCTTTACACAAACCCAAGCTTGCATGTATCATCAAACATGATACAATCTTGTGCACAAAAGTATATCTCATATACAACTTGTGCATTTTAAGTAAGTAAATCCATTTAAAGTGAACCAATACTAGTTAATGCAAAGTAATATATCAAATATATAATTATACATTAAATCATTAAATCAACACTTGATTCAATGATCCGGTCATGTCGCATGTAACCGGCTAGTATCCAATGTATCGGCTTATCGAGTCAATCCTTGATTCGATAACTAGGTTATATCGCATACAACCATTCGACACATTCATCGCGAGAATGAAATACGGTATCACATACACGCATTATTCTCGGTCCCGCACATATCTCATATGCGCTCCTATTTCGTTTCGCTTGAGCCAGAAAACCTCTGTGTAGGACTCTAAAGACTCGTCAATACGCCCGTAGCAGATGATGATCATATCAAACACCCACAAGCCGCAAGCGGTCTGCTAAACGTAACGGCCACCCGGGTATTGAGCGATCAGAAGATCGACGAGCAAGCCCGCTCACACTCCTGTGAATCCAACCAGTAACACTTACCGTACAGTCCGGTCTGTTCGTCTGATATGCCGCATATCTCGCCTAGGGGTGGTAAACGTCAGACCCCAGTAGCTCGATAAGTCATGCCGACGTGAAGTCCATGACATGTGTGAAACTACTGATAACACTTACCAGTAGGTCACTGCAACCCTGGCCAGTGATTTCCTGTTATGGCCAGTCGAGCATAGCGCAACATCAACCCCCAATACCGGGAGAGACAAATCCCCTCCTATCGCTCATTGCCTCCATGTGAATCGGGACTGTACCCAAAAACCACCTGTTTGCACGACTCAGTAGAGCCGTGGTAGGGTGGAAATCAAAGCACAGTGGGAGACACACAAGACTCTATGACGATCTCGGGTCAACAGACTAAGCTGTACCAGTGTCACCAGAGAACTGCCATCTGACGTGAGGTATAATACCATCTGGGAGTTCTCGGCGAGTCTGTTCAGTGTACCCAGTCTCTACTGAGCACCCGCATACCATCTCCGATGTCAAACACCAATGGATATGGGATCATCCATCGCCCATCGCATGGGTCGAGAAGATATACGCTAGTCTACTCTGGAATATCGATGCCCCGTCTCGATATTCCCTCGACTAGGAACATTGAAGGATGTACTCATGGACTATCCAGGCCCCACTAGTATGATCTGCATCACAGTCCTGGAAGTCGAGTACACATCCTAAGGGCTTTATCAACATGTAACAGAGAGACAGAAAGTATACATGTTAAGATAAAGATCAACCAGATAGTGTACTATCATGTCGACCAAGAAAGTCCTACCTATACATGTCCCAGCATCCACTACAATATACATCCAATGTACAGTAATGGCCTCTAGGGCATACATATAACTAACAATCTCCCACTTGCACTAGGGCCATCTGTAGCAGTGGTTGTAGTATCACATACTCAACCATTCCATATAAGTCTCTCTCTGGGAAAAAGCCTTCGTGAGTGGATCCACCGTGTTGTCCTCTTAGTCTACTCTCCTAACCTCGATCACCCCGGAGATCATCTATCTCCATGATCAGGTGATGCTGCCTCAGAATATGTCTGGGTCACTGATGGGACCAGGGTTCCAGGGCCAAAGCCTCACTTCCATTGTCACACAATGGTAGGAACCTCGTTCATTCTTATGAACCAATATACACCCAAACTACCCCTTTGGTAGTATCTTTAAATAGCGATGTTACCAGCCTTTATCGTCTAGTTTGCCACGGTATCTAGCTTGGAACTCTTCCAACATACCGTCCCTTTACTGAGGGTAAAGACAATGCCTGCGACTGACATTCAGTCGTCCTTATCACTCTGGAACTTTTCCAGCTATTCTCCCCAGGATCGAGAAGGTATCACCTTTATCTTATTTGGAGAATCCATATGATAATAGGAGATTGACCGATCGTAGTATAGGAAACTCTTTTCCTATCTAGAGTATGTTGTCTACGTACAATACGAAGATCACCACCATACTACCGACTGCCCCTTTTGTATATACAAGGTTCATCTACCATTTTGATGAAGTCAAACACTTTGACTATCACATCAAAACAGACGTTCCAACTCCGCGATGCCTGCTTCATTATCTAAAGCAACTTGCGCACGTTTCTGCTGCTCCCACTGTTTACGAAGCCCTCTGGCTGTGTTCTTATAGACGTTCTCTTCTAAATCAATATTTAGAAAAGTAGTCATGGCACCCAACCACCAGATATCGTAGTCATGGTATGTAGCAATGGCAAGTAGGATCTAGATGGGCTTAAGCATAGTCCCTAGAAAAGGGTTCATCATTATCCACACCTGGTTGATGACGAAAACCTTTAACAAGTCTAGCTTTGAAAGTCTCAACTTTTCCATCTACACCAAGTAATCTTCTCAAGATATACTTGCTCCTGATGGGGATTTAACCCTTCAGATATAGCAACCAAAGTCCATACTTTGTTGGTGTATAAGGATTCCATCTCAGATCGCTAAGCATCCAGCCATTCTTACAGAGTCCCTACTTTTGATGGCCTGCTCGAAACTAGTTGGGTCATCATCTCATGATGCATTCCTCGCTCCCACTGTCATCGAGAAACCGAGGTATCTCTCAGGCAGATGAGGAACCCTACCAGATCGGCGGAGAGGCTGAGGTTCGTCGGAAACTATTGAATCCATTGGTTCTGTTAAATCATTAGCAGATTTGTACAGCTGGAACCTTTCCAGTTCTACAGAACTGATCTTGCCTCGATCTTGTCCGGATTTTGCTTTTGACATAGGCCGGACAATCCCAAATCATAACTTACTTAAGAGATAGGCTCTTCCCATACCATATCTCATATGGAATGGTAGGCAGTGATCTGATTCGAACCTAATTCAGATTCGAACCTAATTCAATAGGTACGCAGCTTCTCAAGCGCATAACGCCAAAAGGAAATAGGTAACTCAGTAATACTCATCATAGAGCACACCATATCTAATATTATGCGATTGCTCCGCCCTGATACACCGTTGTGCTGTGGTGTATTCAGAGGAGTAATACGGAGAGAGAATCTCATTTTCTTTTAAAATAGTCCAGGAATGCCATGCACAAGTATTCTCCTCCCTGATCTTATCATAGGACATAATACTTATACCCGGTTGTTGGTTCTCTACTTCTAACTTATATTCTGTGAATATCTCAAAAGGTTCAGACTTGTGTTTCAACAGGAACATATGTCAGAATCTTGAGAGATCATCAGAGAACGTAATGAAGTATAAAGAACCAGTCCTGGCATGTGTAGACAGGAGACCTTACATACATCATAATGTATCAGTCCCAAAAGTTTACTAACTCTTTCTCTGTTTCCAACAAACAGAGCTATGGTCATCTTATCTTTGTGACATGACTGGCAAGTTTCACAAGATGTAAATTCAAACTGATTTAAATATGCATCTAAAATGTAACTTCAGCCAGTCGGGTCGCATTGATATGACCTAGTCTACAATGCCTCAATAATGATTCGTTCATTTCTGAACTCTTCCTCTTGTGTGTGTTTCGTATACTAGGAACTGTAGTTTGATTTAGAACATCAATGTTTTTAGATAACGTGCCTGAACCGATCAACTTTTGATATAGGAAATGTTCAAAACATTATCCAACAATACAAAATTTTATCATTTCTTTACTTGTAAAGAGAGTGATATGATTTTGTATATCAGGTTCGGTATCTAATAACATTCGTTCAGAATCAATGTATTGGTAATACAGGGTGACAGTGACCAACAGACTTGGCTGCAACACTTGCCCCGTTTTCTGTCTCATGAAACATATCACCCGTTCTCAGTTTTTCTACCCTTTTTGTAGCCCTATGTAACAGATTACATATCTGGGATCCAGATCCGGTATCATATACCCAGGATGCGGAGGATACTGAGAAACAGTTCTTTGTAATGAACACACCCAAAGATGATGCATCAGCATGCACTCTCTTCGTTTGGGCGGCACGGGAATTCTGGTAATCCCCAATTTCCTGCTCCGTCTTATAACAATTATAAGTTGGAGCAGGACCAACGTTCCCCAGCTCAGTATAACAAGCGGGTTCGGTCAATATTCGTATTATTATCTTGATTAAGGCGTGATATGGTCGCTACCAGGAGAGAGAGAAGAAAACACTCTGCGTGCGCTCTTGCAAGATTAGATTGGTTATATATTTTATCTAATCAGGATGGCTCCCACTGTTTTTATCAAATCTTCCTTCAAACCTTAAAAGGAAAGACTAGCCGGGATTAATTACACTCTACAAGTTCACCAATCTTTCAGCCAGGCCAGTGTCGGTACTTTGAGGGAGGTTCCCCGTGCTTTCGCACGGACCTAATTAAAGTAAACCTCATTTTCCCAGAGGCGGAACCCCGTTGACACCTTTCTAGACACCTACTTGATCGGCTAATTACAAAGTGCAAAACTCTCCCAGGAGTAACAATTACTCGCAGTGGGTATCGGGATCCAACTATCATATAGAAGGTATGCAATCTCATTGCAAATTTCAACACTTGAAACTCCCGATAAAGATTTTTACCCCAAGCACTTATGACCTTAACTATGGTCAACAAATCATAAGCACTAGTCAAGTTCTACCCGTCATTTTGTTATTAATTAGACCCACCCACATGACCCTTAACTAAGGTCAACAAAGTCACGCGACTGTCCTAACTAATCGCATCATATGCGGTGTAGGAAGACATCACTTAGCTACCGTACACTGTGCCTTAACTAAGGTCAACAAACACAGCACGAATAATAAGTACTCTACTTCCTAAAATGACGGAGGGTTGCGAATGGTTTTTATGAAAACCTTTAACGCTTTGAACTTGATCTCATTGCGGAATCAAATGTTTTTAAGTGGTTTTCGAGGCTTTTCTAGTTTTGTTAAAGGGGTCACTCCCGGTGAAGGGATCGTCGGCCCTTTCCTCGTCGAATGAGGTGCGGGATATATCATATATATCACTGTGCAAAGAAGAAACTATAGAAGCTATCAAAAGACAAACCGAGGGTTGTAGCATCTGCCAGTTATTGCTAAAGGAGTCACTCCCGGTGAAGGGATCTCGGTCCTTTCCTCATCGAATAAGGTACAGGATGTTCTATAAGGAACACTGCAATGCAAAGCAAGAACTGTAGCTGCCTGTTTTATTTTTGAAATTCGATTCCACAACATCAATTAGGTTTATTTTCTTTCATTAATCTCATTAATGAATGTCCCATCATTTAAGTCCACCTAAACTGTAACACCTTAGAATGTGTTTTGTAGCTAATTATATTTTAATATATAGTTTTTAGCAAAAAGTTTACCAAATTTAGTTTTAAATATTTTATCCTATTTATTGTGTATTTTATTAGATTTTGTTAGGATATACACACTTGTGCATGATAACTAGGGTTGTTTTTGGGGTTAAACATGATTAGCAACCATAGTTAACTAACCATTTCTCCCTAATCTAGTTTTAATATTTGTTTAAGTGTCATGGTTGTAATTAGTCATGATAGTTTTTTTAAAGTGAAAAATGAATTTAAAAAGGGTTTTATTTTGAATTTTGTTTTGGTTCATGGTTGACTTTGAGAGGGGGAGAGAGAGAGCATAGGGCATCATGGCCTTTGCCATGCCTCATTTAATGAGGTGAGAGAGGGTAAGAAGGGGGGGTTTGAATTATTGTCCCTCATTACTCTCATTTCCCTCATTGCTCTCATTCCCTCACCCTCACAACACACACACACACACACTCACCTGTAGAGCTTCAGCAGCAGCAGCAGCTTCATCATCATCAGCAACAGTAAGCAGCAGAAGCAGCAGCAAGCAACAACATCAGCAACAGCAGGCAGCAACTTTAGCAGCAGCAGCAACAGGAACCCCAGCTCTTGCAGAAGCCCTTCTCCACTTCTTCACCTGCCTTCTAGGGCTCTTTAAGGTCCAATAGGGTAAATTTTCTGAACCCATATCTCCCTTCCCTAGCTTGTATGCTTTTTGGTGTCGGTTAGTGTTAAATTAGCTAATTTAGTGCTAGTGTTGGAGATAGTACCCTCAGAGTCAATTATTAGGTCACGGGTACGTGATTGCAATGATTGATGGAGGACCTATCCCGGTAGGACAGTCTTACTCGAGATGATAGTATGCTATCTGGTTTACCTTTATCATCGTGTACTGCTTTAGGTGACCTTACAGGTCGCCATTACACGTTGGTAGAGCCCCTAGGATTCTTGCTTGACCACCAGCAGTATGCGGGCGATCATATAAGTGGGAGCTGGGGTCTATAAGCATATCCTTAAATGGTCCCTAGTCATGAGAGTTTCGAGACAGGGCATCGATACTCCAGAGTAGACTAGTGTATACAGTCGAGACCCCGACGAGGGGCGGTGGCCGGTCTCACAAGCCACTGGTGTCAGTTGGTTCACCTAAGATGTATACAGGTGCACATTGGGTTATGAGTACACCGGACAGGACTCGTCGGGAACATGCTAGTTGGTCATATACAAGACGTCAGATGGTAGTTTCCTGGTGACATGTGTACAGGTTAGTTCATCGACCTGGGGATCGTCATTTGTTTTGTGTGAGTTCCCACTGTACTTTGATTACTACCCTACCACGGCTCAAAGGAGTCGTGCAAACAGGTTTTAGTTGGGTACAGTCCCGAGCCACATGGAGGCAGTGAGCGTATCTTCAGGGGTTCATCTCTCCCGGTATTGGGGGTGAGGTCGCGCTGTGTCTAGGAGAGCCATTACACGAAGCCCTCGGCCGAGGCAAGGAGATTTACTGGTAGGTATTCAAGCAGTATCTCAGGGTGTTCTGGGCTACACTCCGACACGACTTGTACCGCTTTTGGGGGTCTGACTTTTACCAACCCCCTAGGCCAGCCATGCGATACTCATAGACGAACGGACCGGACTGTACGGATATTGTCACTTACAGGCTCAGTAGGGTTGTCGGGCTGAGTTCGCTCACAGACGTCCCTTTTTGTCAATACCTGGTAGCCTGTTACGTATTGGCTGATACCTCTGACGTGCTAGTGGTTAAATCCACAACCAAGGTGTTGATGAGTCTTTAGAGTCCCCCACATTCAGTTACTCAGCTTTCGGGCGAAAAGTTGTAGAGGCCGTAAGGAGATATGGCAAGGTCTGATCAGAAACGTGCGGTATTGCACGGATCAGGATCGGACAGTTTGTACTACAGGCCGTATGGTTATATGGCAGGGTTCGATCAGATACGTGCGGTATTGCACGGATCAGGATCGAACGGATATTACTAGCCGGCTTTGGTTTAAGCCGGATCCTAGTATAGTACAGTGTAGATTTTGTCTCATTGCATTTGTATTTCGGTCGAAATACAGATGCGGGTATGTATGCACAGTATCGGGGTTTTCCTGTAATTTATTACGGAACCAGTTTTCTGGAGTTGCCAGTTTGCTTTCCGTTTCGGCCAATTTCCTTTGTATCGTTCAGTGGCCGAAGTTTGGTGGAGGAGGGCTTATTTGCATTGTTGCAAATAAGCATTTGTGGAGGGGGTCTTTGCTTATTGTTGTATCATGATGGTTTCATAATGTTGCACCTTACCTTGACTTTCTTTAGTTGATCATGGCATAACTTTTGTGGACATGATTGTTGATGATGAGAGATGGTTGTTAGTTGAGTGTTGGTTTTGCTTTGTTATCATTGGTTTATATGATGACCTTTCCTCTCTCTCTTTTTTGGGATAGATGAGTATGGCTCCCATTTTTTGATACATGGATTCTCATTCTCTACACTCCCACTCTCTCATTCACCTCTCCACCATGGTCATGGCCGGCCAAGCATTGCAAGGGCTGTCCAAATTTTTGGAGAGTGGAATTTTGTTCATTTCATGCTCCAAAAATCCCCTAGTTCCTCCACATAATTCTTGTATCATCCCTCCACCAATATGGCACCTCCTACAACCCCAAAGTGAGACACAAGTTCTACTATGCATTCTACAGCAAATCTTGGGCACGTCGCTAGCCAGTTTCGTGCCCGAGTTGCCTCGGCATTGAGGTGGGAGCCCGTAAAAGAAGTAGGCGATGTGGTGCACTTCCGGCGACGAGGTGGAGATCGGAGCTTCCGCGAGAGATCGGGACGATGACGAGAAGACCGGAGGACTTGGATCAGTCGGTATATCTCTATTCCCTATCTTGTAGTTAGCTATGACTAATTAATGGTTCGATCCGGGTATTAGTGCGCGGCGGTTTGCCAGTTCATGAAAAATTAAAGTTCATCACCGCTTCCGCTTTTGGCCGTCGGATTGACGGCCGGGGCGCCGCCGTGCACTTACAGTGGTATCAGAGCCTCGCCATTAACTTAGTCTAGCTTTGTTTAATGTGTTTACATTTCCGATCGACCAAAATTCCAAAATCCGCATTTTTGTTCACATCAGTTTTCTGTTGAAATATTTTGGAGTCGAAAAATATTTCAGGTTGCAGAAAAGTGATGTACTAGAAGAAATAAGAGTTCTGTGAAAATTCGATGCACTAACTCCACTGTAGGAGCGCGGAACCGCGGCCAAACACCCCTTTGGGCCGCGGTTCCGCCTCACTATTTTGGGTTCCCTGCACCAAATTTCTACAGTATCTTTCTGGGGTGAAAATTGGGTTTTTGGAATAATAACATTGGGCCCAGAATTTCTTGATCTGCTACAGTAATGCTTGGGGGCCCACTTGTTAAAATTTGATCGATCGGATATTTTAAACACATTATTTCACAGTATTTACATTATATCTGCGACCGTGAATGTCACTCGATCGGTAAATCCTGTCTAACTGCTATAGCCCGGTTAGACGGATTTGCGAACGTGACTTTCACGTTGATGTTCTGTGTATTTGCTGTGATGTTGCGGATCGGTCGTGGGGATAGCCTGGTTGCAGTGGTAGTACAGTTTTTGTTGTATTATGTACATTTGATATTGCGGGACGAGCGTCCAACATGTGGACTGCCGTCACTGCCTGTTTGTATTATTATTTTGGGGCACGACAAGGTTGCGATCGATGTACCCGTTGTATGTATATTTTACTTTCTGTACTAGGATTACCCCGTGGAGGGGTGCACGGATAGCCGGGTTCTAGAGGGCAACAAGCCCGCATCTCATGGCATTGAGACGGAGGGGGCTTCACTCTAGGATAGGCGGGCTATTCGCCGCACTCGTAGGGGGTACAGGTTGACCCAGGAGGGGTGCCCAAGTTACCGGATTCCGTGAAGTGCTGGGTGGTCCATTCACGGTGCTGAAGGGGGCTGCCTCGCTTCAGGTTTTGGCGGGTAACTTGCCGCGCCCGTAGGGGTCTAGGATTTCATTGCACAGGCTATCCACACGACCAGGGGAACGTCGGGTTTCAGCGGCTCTGTGAAACCCGGGGATCCCAGATATCTGTATTGTTCTGTGATGATGTACATTTCTGTGATGTTGCATTTTATCACGCCTTGAGCGAAATATAATATATTGGTATATATATTAGTAGATGTTGTATATGTTTTGCATCCGCACTAGTCCAGTCCCCGCTCTGTCGTTAGTTAGCTAACCTAACGGGTAATGACGGGACCCAGTGGCGAATGCGGATGGCATATACGTAGGTCATATTATTTTCGTTCTTTGTGGTGTGATCAATTGATGGGACTGCGTTGATTCGGATCAATGCAAGTTAAAAACAAACCTAATCTGATGTTGTTGGAACACTTTTCAAAAAGCTGTTATTGTAAGGACGTTCACTTTTGTTTTGCATCGTGATATTCAGTTGGAATATCCTGCTCCTCAGTCGACGAGGCAAGGGCCGAGATCCCTTCACCGAGAGTGACCCCTTGGACAGAAGTTTGCGTCAGGGCAATAACTTCACTATAGCCGATTACTTTTGCTTTGCATCATGGTATTCAGTTGGAATATCCTGCACCTCATTCTACGGGAAAGAGCCGAGATCCCTTCACCGGGAGTGACCTCTTTAGCAAAAGTTTTCGTCACTATATTTTTTAAAAGCTATCAGTTCCATCAACGATATCAAGTTCATTACGTTAAAGGTTTTCACCAGAAACCATTCGTAGCCTTCCGTCGTTTCAGACGGGTAGCACGTAGTATTCATGCTATGTTTGTTGGCCTTCGTCAAGGCATAGTTTATGGTAGCTGCTTGTTGCCTTTCTGCAGCATAGATAGATGCGTTGGTTTGGGAAAGTCGTATAGCCTTGTTGGCCTTCGTCAAGGGCTTGTGCGGGTGGGTTCAAATCAACCTGGAGAATGACGGGTAGAACTTGACATGTGACTTATGATTTGTTGGCCTTCGTCAAGGTCATAAGAGCATGGGATAGAAATCACATCGGGAGTTTCAAAAGAACTGAAACTTGCCAGATATGCGCATACCTTCTGGAGTGTGATGACGTGAGCGGATTCCGTCACGTTATCATGCGATGATAGTTGGATCCCGATTCCCACTGATGAGTTAGTTTACTCCTCGGGTGACCCCGACTAATTCTTCTTTCAGGTTTGGAGGAGAATTTGACGGTACAGTGGGAGGTTTCCTGATTAGATAAATTGGTAACCATTCTGATCTAGGTTAGAGTGCACGCTGAGTGTTTCTTTTCTCTCTCTCTTTGGCAGCGACCATTGACTCGACCCTAAGACTATGACTCAGTGACCAAGTTGACCGAACCTTCTTAACACTGGCTTTTGGATTGTCAGAGTTGCAAACCTCATTGCCACTCCTACTTTTACCCTTTTCTCCAGGACACCCCGTATTGCTACGAACGTCCACTTCCATTGGACAAAACCATCGTATGGTTATATACGAACTCGAAGGAATTTATTCGAGGATGGTTTCCGGTTCTGGAGAAAACGGATAGGATTATTCAGTTGTCTTTTCCTTTTACCTTCTCTCAGGTTGCGAGTGCTCCTTGGTTTAGGAGACAGTACACTGTTACGCAAATTGGATAGTCTTCTTCCAAACCATAGGCAGGTGCCGACTGGTAGGGAATGAAGAAAACCAATTAGCATAACGATGGTGTGCAGAAGGTATTAAGTTAAGAAAAAATAAAGGGATTAGTAAGAGGGCAAAGTAAATTGCGACTACTATTCACGACCAAACCAAGTATTCCTTCGCCAATCCTAAATCACCTTTGTATTTCTCCAGGACACTCCGTATCACTACGAAGATCCACAGTTTATTGGATACTCCATCGTATGGTTATATACGAACTCGAAAGGAACTTGTTCCAGTTCGGGGATGGATTCTGGTTCAGGAGAAATAGGAATAAGATTTATTCAGGTGTCTTTTATCTTCACCTTCTCTCGCATTGCGAGTGTTCCTAGGATTAGGACAGTACACCCATTATGCTTATTGGATAGTCTTCTTCCAAACCATAGGCTGGTGCCGAACGGTAGGGAAGGAAGAAAACCATTTGGCCTAAAGGGGTGTGCAGAAGGTAAAGACTAAAGACATATGAAGGGATTTGGAGAGGTGGCAAATAACTATACGGTTACAGTCATGAATCTGGAAGAGGCATTACTAGGAATACCGGGATACCCCATCGAAACATTTCAATGTTTCAATTTCACTGTGTAATGTTAAAAGAAAACTGATTTCCCGATTAGATACTTACTCCAGGGTATGTATTTACCAGGTACGATTCTCACATCTGTATGGTTTTACAGATGATGAGCGGGAGTAAGTTATTGGGAATTGGGTGATCATCCTCATTATATCGGGATTCGTTATAATCGGTGATATTTGAGGAAATCACCTGGGCTGTTTGCCGGTCGGCAAATATTTGGTTTTTAATATCCGCTGTTATGCACCAATTTCAAATTGATATATCTGTACGTCTATTTTCATAGAGTGAGATATAACTTTTTGAAATTATGTCTGTGACATTTACCTATATCAGTGGATGGTTAGGTAAGGAGCATTAAACAGCGGTGTAATTCTTCTTAACCATAAGTACAGTTTCCAACCTACGACACACAGTGAATGAGTTATCAGACTCAAGGGACTTACACAGAGTATTGTATGTTGTCCAGGGTCCATCAAGATAGAAGGGTTGGTCCTCGTACTATATTCGGTTTACTTATGACTTCTCTAGTTTTTAGACAAGTGTTTCGTGGAAACACAGGGTCCGAATTCTGAGATGTTATAGGTATTTGAATAGAGTAGAGAACCAGGTATAGCAAGTATCGGGATTCTTCAAAGTGATCGAAGATGTAGATACTTGTGTATGGTATTCAGTTGATAGTAATGATAAAGAGAACTTGCTTCTCTTTCAGGTTACTCATAATTGGAAGTGTTCCTAAGTTGAGTAACGCTGATCGGCCTACTTCCATTTAGTTGACATGCACTGGAGACAGTTGCATGATTTGGATCTGGTTCAATTAAATCAGTGCCTCTGGTCCTATATGGGATATAGAACAGTTCGTATCTTAACGATGTTAAGGTACGGGGAGTTGTCCGGCTTATGATTAAAACCAGACTCTGGATAACTCAAGGCACGTTTCTGTAATGGCTGTTTATGGGTTGACCCAGGCTATGACGAGGGTTGACTTTCTACCATCTGGATGAACAATAGCAATATTGTTCTAGACTCGCCACAGTTTTAATAAAAATGGATTTTTTCAGAAAAAGTAGTGGGAGTATGGTAGAACTGGAAGTGATTCCAGAACCACAAACGATTACTGAAGATTTGATAAGGAACCTAAAGATTCAATCCGGATTGACATTCCATTGGCCACTCCGCAGATAAGGTGGGTAACTTCAGGCACCCGAGAGGTACTACGATAGCCTCAAGGACGGTGACAGGGAAGTTCTTGTTTACCCACACTTGCCATTGCTGTTGTTCCAGACTGTGAGACCCGGCAGGAGGATGAGTATAGCGTCATTCTGAACTTGCTTCAGAAGTGTACGTGTATATGACTCTGCCAGAGGGTTGTCGTAGTCAGTGGGAGCAGCGGAAGCATTGGTGGATAGGTAGCTTATGTCTATTTATAGACTAAAGCAGATATAGCGGAGATAGATTATCTATTTCTGACGTGACAATCATAGGTTTGACTTCATCAGAATAGGGGATGGATCTGTTGAGAAGGTAGTAGGGTGTGATATCCTGGTATTTGGATGACATACACAGAGTAGGAAAAGAAACTCCTATACTACAATCGGTTATACTTTGGTCGTCACACAGTGGTTTCTCCACAAAGGAAATGGATTTTATATCAGACATACTGGTTACTAGATCTATGGTTTTAGATCTAGATTTGGGTGGTTTCCCAATCTGGGTACTTAGACAGCATTCTTTGAGTATTTAGGATGAACGACTCCTGGCACGGTAGTGTACCTGCAGGTAATGGAGTCACCCTCTCTAAAGGTGTCTTACAGACTAAAGGGGAGAGAGATGTGCATGATTGGCAGATCACTTGCTTAGGCAATTGAGTCAATCATGAGATGTCAAGTACCACACCAGATGTTGTTCTTGCACTAGATGCATTAAGATGACATTGATCCAATCCTGGAGAAACAGTCGGAAGCAGTTTTAGAACATAAGTGGATGTTCTAGGGATATGATAACGACAGCCTCATTCGGGAGACAGTTATCATTACAGGCTTCCAAGGTGACATGGACGACAAGGAGGTTGTCAGAGTTATAGTTTTCCTTCTGACGAAGGGCAGTATTTTGGACAGGTGGTCCAAGGCAATACTGAGGGTGCCATGGCGCAGGATACTGATTAAGTTCAGTTAACGATACGGTCTAAGAAGTTTGGATTTGGAGTTCATTTATGAGCTAGGTCCCATCAGACATCCAGACATTCTAAGACAGGTATTGCTCATTTCGGGAGATGGGTTTCTCCGCGAACTTGAGATATAGAGAGACATGGAAAGAGACAACAAAGCGGATCCACTCACTAAGGCTATTCCTCGAACGCAATAGTTTCGCAAACGAGCTTTGTGAGACTGACTAGTAGAGGAGTTGGGTGTTCGGTATCACACGGGCTGTGAGTATGCGACATCGCAATAATTAGCCTTGAGTGCAAGTGAGAGATTGTTGGAGATAGTGCCCTCAGAGTCAATTATTAGGTCATGGGTACGTGATTGCAATGATTGATGGAGGACCTATCCCGGTAGGACAGTCTTACTCGAGATGATAGTATGCTATCTAGTTTACCTTTATCATCGTGTACTGCTTTAGGTGACCTTACATGTCGCCATTACACGTTGGTAGAGCCCCTAGGATTCTTGCTTGACCACCAGCAGTATGAGGGCGATCATATAAGTGGGAGCTGGGGTCTATAAGCATATCCTTAAATGGTCCCTAGTCGTGAGAGTTTCGAGACAGGGCATCGATACTCCAGAGTAGACTAGTGTATACAGTCGAGACCCCGACGAGGGGCGGTGGCCGGTCTCACAAGCCACTGGTGTCAGTTGGTTCACCGAAGATGTATACAGGTGCTCATTGGGTTATGAGTACACCGGACAGGACTCGCCGGGAACATGCTAGTTGGTCATATACCAGACGTCAGATGGCAGTTCCCTGGTGACATGTGTACAGGTTAGTTCATCGACCTGGGGATCGTCATTTGTCTTGTGTGAGTTCCCACTGTACTTTGATTACTACCCTACCACGGCTCAAAGGAGTCGTGCAAACAGGTTTTAGTTGGGTACAGTCCCGAGCCACATGGAGGCAGTGAGCGTATCTTCAGGGGTTCGTCTCTCCCGGTATTGGGGGTGAGGTCGCGCTGTGTCTAGGAGAGCCATTACACGAAGCCCTCGGCCGAGGCAAGGAGATTTACTGGTAGGTATTCCAGCAGTATCTCAGGGTGTTCTAGGCTACACTCCGACACGACTTGTACCACTTTTGGGGGTCTGACTTTTACCAACCCCCTAGGCCCGCCATGCGATACTCATAGACGAACGGACCGGACTGTACGGATATTGTCACTGACAGGCTCAGTAGGGTTGTCGGGCTGAGTTCGCTCATAGACGTCCCTTTTTGTCAATACCTAGTAGCCCGTTACGTATTGGCTCATACCTCTGACGTGCTAGTGGTTAAATCCACAACCAAGGTGTTGATGAGTCTTTAGAGTCCCCCACATTCAGTTACTCAGCTTTCGGGCGAAAAGTTGTAGAGGCCGTATGGAGATATGACAAGGTCCGATCAGAAACGTGCGGTATTGCACGGATCAGGATCGGACAGTTTGTACTACAGGCCGTATGGTTATATGGCAGAGTTCGATTAGATACGTGCGGTATTGCGCGGATCAGGATCGAACGGATATCACTAGCCGGCTTTGGTTTAAGCCGGATCCTAGTATAGTACAATGTAGATTTTGTCTCATTGCATTTGTATTTCGGTCGAAATACAGATGCGGGTGTGTATGCACAGTATCGGGGTTTTCCTGTAATTTATTACGGAACCAGTTTTCTGGAGTTGCCAGTTTGCTTTCCGTTTCGGCCAATTTCCTTTGTATCGTTCATTGGCCGAAGTTTGGTGGAGGAGGGCTTATTTGCATTGTTGCAAATAATCATTTGTGGAGGGGGTCTTTGCTTATTGTTGTATAATGATGGTTTCATAATGTTGCACCTTACCTTGACTTTCTTTAGTTGATCATGGCATGACTTTTGTGGACATGATTGTTGATGATGAGAGATGGTTGTTAGTTGAGTGTTGGTTTTGCTTTGTTATCATTGGTTCATATGATGACCTTTCCTCTCTCTCTTTTTTGGGATAGATGAGTATGGCTCCCATTTTTTGATACATGGATTCTCATTCTCTACACTCCCACTCTCTCATTCACCTCTCCACCATGGTCATGGCCGGCCAAGCATTGCAAGGGCTGTCCAAATTTTTGGAGAGTGGAATTTTGTTCATTTCATGCTCCAAAAATCCCCTAGTTCCTCCACATAATTCTTGTATCATCCCTCCACCAATATGGCACCTCCTACAACCCCAAAGTGAGACACAAGTTCTACTATACATTCTACAGCAAATCTTGGGCACGTCGCTAGCCAGCTTCGTGCCCGAGTTGCCTCGGCATTGAGGTGGGAGCCCGTAAAAGAAGTAGGCGATGTGGTGCACTTCCGGCGACGAGGTGGAGACCGGAGCTTCCGCGAGAGATCGGGACGATGACGAGAAGACCGGAGGACTCGGATCAGTCGGTATATCTCTATTCCCTATCTTGTAGTTAGCTAGGACTAGTTAATGGTTCGATCCGGGTATTAGTGCACGGCGGTTTGCCAGTTCATGAAAAATTAAAGTTTATCACCGCTTCCGCTTTTGGCCGTCGGATTGACGGCCGGGGCGCCGCCGTGCACTTACAGCTAGATTATGGGGTTTAAGTGGAATTTTGGGAAATTGTTGATTGTGTTAGCTACCTTAGTTTAATTAAGTGCTAATAGGGCCACTTCAACTGAGAAATCCCCAGATTACACTAAAATGCCATAGGGTTTGTGTTTTGTGCAAAATTGGTGTTTTAAAGCGATATTTGTGATTTCTGTGATCTGCTTGTGACCCGATGCCTTCAGGTTAAAATTGAGGAGACTGGGACATGATACCTAGGTTTAGATCACACCACCAGAGCACGAACCCACCCTTCCCTAACCTGGCCGCCAATTTATTCTTATTGGCCGCAAATTGCGGCCAAGACGGGGACTGGGGTGTTGGGGTTTTGTGTAGGGTTCTCTGCTGTGTAGTGTAGTGTTTTGGCATGTCTAGTTTTGTAATATTTGGCCTGTAGGAAAATCTGGGGTCATATATCGTTTTTGGTGTCCGTTGTGTTTGCGCGATACGCGCGATACGTGAGTGGGTTCTGTGATCCAGCGTATCGCGGCGTGTCGTGATGGTTTTAGACGCGTACACACACGTTTCAGCGTATCGTGCACACACGCGTTTAGTTCGCGACGCGAGTTTCTCGTTTCGATTCGATATCGCGTTTCGCGGAATATTTGGCTTATATGTGATTTCCATGTCTTATTTGCAAGTTTGCAGACAGAGACTACGGACACGGCTACAGGGGGAGCAGATGGTAGGATTCACCTAGCGTGGAGCGTAGGTGAGTAAATTTAACATCTACAGGGGAATCGCCCGCATGGCGTTATGCGTCTGGGCAAGGATTAAATTACCTGTCGCGCATTCTACGTCATTGTTAGAATTGCGCCTTTACTTTATTTTCTTGATATAGTGTACTGTGACTAGCAGCCGTAGGACACTGCACACATTATTGACGGTTCATGTTGCACGAGCACGGATTGTATGCTACACACATACCGTCAATAATTGCCATGTCATACACAGCCCCTTATTGATACTATATTGCCTATCACACTTGACATCTAGCTTATGGCATACCTATAGTGTATCATACCTTTAGTGATAGGTACATATACACCTAGAGATACAGCTACAGGTATACCATGCACATATTTTAGTTATACCGGGGGGAATTTCCTACATATGTTACTTATACCCAGGGGGTATGCGACATCAGTTCTTATAGGTAGATACCTATACTTGGCTATACCTTATTGATTTTGCATACATCTGGTTCAGCTATATACTTTTGTTTACCTGCTCGGATTCAGATATATCTCATATATTTATTCCTGGATTTGCGCATTGTTTATCTGGATTTTATATGATGTTTTCGGGATTTGGGAACCGCGGGGGTTCATGAAATTATGCATACATTGAACAACCCGGTTTCCTTGATATGATATTTGTGCGTCCACCATGAGTTTTATCGGTGCTGATTATATGCTCCATACGAGGTGTGGTTGCCGTATGAGAGTACATGGTGGGGCCCGGTATGGTTCCCCTCGGCAAGAAGATCGATGGGTTTGCCGATTGAGCCTGGAGGCGGGCGAGTACCTACCGGTGACTGGTTGGATCTGGCAGTTGTCCGGAGGATACTGGCCAGAGTCGAGAGATGGATGCGGGATGATCTGTACTGCCGGGGCCGAGGGCCGACACCGCAGACGGACCCCGTGGGCCGATCCGGACTGACGGAGCCCGATATACGAGGATTTCTGTGTCGATGCTTGGCACACTGTTTTCATGATATTTCTTTTAATAACTTTTGTATATATAACAGGGGATTTAGCCGTTGTTATATATAACCTTACACCAATATTAGTGGAATGGGACGCTAATATTTGTGTATTGCCCCCATCATATTTATTTCTGCATATATATATATACCTGTAGGATTTTAGGTCTTACTTGAGATTTGACTTGGGATAGTAGGCGATTCATTGAGATGGGATATTGGATAAGAAAGAGATGGATGATTTGTACATTCGAGATATAGGAGAGCTATTCGATATTGTACTTGAGGTGATGTAAGATATATGTGATATGAGAGCCCAGTTTGGGGTCCGATTTGACGATTTGGGATGTGAGTGTCATGATGGATTGTGGTCCTACCACGATGTCAGGTTTCCATGGAAAATGACATATTCCCCCTATACCTCACCCTTATCTACCTTATGCACGGATTCATATAGTGATAGTACCCGTTGTGTACCCTTATGATCGTTGCACATCTACATTTTCATATCCCTATTGCATGGTTATTGCATATTATTGTCATGTTATTACTGCTTTACATATGGATTGTACCTGTTACTGTACTTCCCTTATTTCAGCATTTGCATGACATGTTATTACTGTAATCGCATATCTTAGATTCATGCTGTACGTACATTCCTGCGATTACCTGCATATGTTATCTTCTATTCACGAGTTGGCAACTCACCCCCGTTGTGCCACAGGTGTTTCAGGTTGTTCCCTAGAGTAGTCGAGGCAGACTATTCCTCTATCCAGCTATTCAGCTTTCCAGCTATCATCTTTTGCTACAGATACCGCATCAGCTCACAGTACTATTTCGCTTAGGTGGGTTTTGGTGGTCATCTATATTTTGTGTTGTACCTTCGTTGTATTTTGTACCTCCATCTACTATTGTATTGTTGACTTAGAGACTTGGTGAGGACGTTATGTGTATTATTGTGGATTTGATGTCTTTTATATACAGCTTTTCTCTATTGTCTTTATTTCTTCGCTACGGCGTCGTATATTCTGTTGTATTCATCTTGATTAGTCTTTACAAAAAGGGGGTGTTGCTAAAATTTTAAAGAAAGAATGTAGGCCTTTTTAAAGAATTTGGGTTGCGATTTCAAATGTTTCCAAAACTTATATTATCTTTTTCCGTACTTTCATGGTTTAGATTTCTGGGTTTGGCTTTCTTTTACTACGTTGCGTCTTTAGGCATTGCGTAGTATTAGGGCCGTCACGGGCCAATTTTGGGTCGTGACAAAGTTGGTATCAGAGCGTTAGGTTTTACCTTTCGGAGTGTAGGATGACCTTAGTATGATGGAGTAGGTTGCTTAGGCAAAGTAACATAGAGTGTGTATGTCTGCAGCATACCCACGATGCGGTACTTCGCATTAAGTGACCTAAGTACAATTTGATTGAAATTCCTTCCTTGATGACTCCTATCCTTAAGATTCGATTTCCTTATTGTTATCGAATCTTATCTTAAATCTATTTATAGCCTTGCCGCCGATGACTATGGGGACTCAGAGTGATGCAGCGAGGGCCGAGGTCAGAGTTGGCTCGGGTGAGACGAGTACTGACCAGGATGGCACTCTAGTTGCATAGATGCAGACGGATCAGCCTACGATCTATACTATGGATAGACTTTTGGTAGAGATGCAGGACTTCTGCCAGACGATGAGTTCTTTGGTTGATGTCGTTCCGGAGCTACGACAGGAGGTTGTCACCCCTGTTACTCAGCTGTCCCTTACGATCAGCATGCAGCAGTCCGTCACCTACATAGCACCAGTGATCGCAGCTCCAGTTGACGAGGCACATATTCCAGGATAGTGGAGGACTCGTACCAGCGTACCAGCCCAGAGACAGAGGTTTGGTCATCGAGACAGATTTCGTGGCCACCGCGGGAGTAGCAGAGGCTTAGGACGAGGACAGTCGTTCAGCTCTTATCCCCAGGATGGTCAGCAGTCAGCGCGTGGATGTTTTCGATGCGGAAGCCTTCAGCACTTCGTCGGGGATTGTTCTTTAGCACCTCGTCAGGATCGTATTCAGAGAGGCCGTGGACATGGAAGAATTGCTCAGAGGGCTCAGTCTACCAGAGGAGTTCATCCAGCTGCGAGTAGAGGGCAGACACAGGAGTTTGCTTCTACTCATCGGGACGCGCAGGCGTCCAATGTGGAGTTTTCAGGTATCTTTATTTATATGTTCTTTTGATGTATTCATTTGTCTTCTTGCTTGTACCGTTGTTGGGTAGATTAGTAGTAGTTTGTGTTAACTTCTGTCAGCGATTCCTTTGCTACGCGACACGTATTTCAGTTGTGTGCCAATCGGATAGGAGATAGAGATTCGTCCGTCGTTTTGGTCCTTCTAGAGATGTTGGATTTGACGTTCTCCTGGGCACGGACTGGTTAACTACGTGCTAGGCGTCTGTGGACTACCGTGAGGAAACAGTCAGGTTTTGTTTTCCACGGCAAGTCAGTTCTTGTTGTGCAGATGGATAGTTGTGCCGCCTTTCACAGCTTGAATTCAGCCTTTTTCGCTAGTCGGCTACTGAGGAGATGTCGTGGATTCTTGGCGCTTATTCATGATACCGGAGCCACAGTGAGATTGTTGGACCGGGTTCCTTTCATGCGAGAGTTTTTCCGACGTTGTTCCGGATGAGCCGGCAAAGCTTGGGAGCTTAAGGATCAGCTGCAGAGTTATGGTTTGGGGAGTTTTATGTGTCTGAGTCTTTCGCTTTTGGAGGCTCCGATTTTTGTTCGTCGAGGAGGAAGACGGCAGTTTGAGGTTGTGTATCGACGGATCGTCAATTGAACTGGCTTACGGTGTGGATAGGTGTCCCTTACCTCGCATTGACGATTTCTTCGATCAGCTCTAGAGCGCGAGACATTTTCTAAGTTTGTTCGGGATCAGGTCATCATTATTGCAGGTTCGGGGTGATGGCATTCCGAAGATTGCCTTATGCGTGCTACGGGCTTTGTGTGTTTTGTGAGTCGTTGGATTCACTGTTGCCCTAGCAGCGTTCGTAGATGTGATGAACCAGATTTCTGCAGGCCGTTCCTCGACCAGTTTCTGTTGTGTTATTTACGACATTCTGGTCTCTTTAATGTGTCTTGTGGGACAGAAATAGCACTTGAGGAATTGTTATGCAGATACTGGGAGAGTACCAGCAACTTGCTAAATTCTCGGTGTGTTTCTTCAGGCTTGTTTTGTGTTGACTCCTAGGTCTTGTAGTCACGGGAGACGGTTCCGTATGGTTCCGAGGGAGATCGTGACCATACAGCTTAGGTCCAGACATGTGTGCAGGACGGAGATCCGCAGATTCTTAGACTTAGCAGGTTTTTACCGCCGTTTCGTGCAGGATTACGAGAGTAATGCTGCACTGTTGACTGAATAGATCGGAAGGGAGGTTTCTGTTCTGTGGACTGAGGCATGTGTACGGAGTTTAGGCAGTGAGAGATTCCGTTAACAGCTGCAACAGTTCTTTCTTGCTTTTGGTTCGGGCGACCTTGTTGTTTAACTGTAATGTTTCTTGAGTGGGCTCGAGTGTGTTCTGATGTGACACTACAGAGTTATCGCTTTTGCTTCCCTACATTTGGAGGATGTACGAGGAGGATATTCCACTCCTGATCTGAAGATGGCCGCGGTGGTTTTGCGTTGGAGATTTGGAGACACTACTTGCTTGAGAGTCGTGTCAGATTTTCCACGGACCATTAGAGCTTAATGAACATCTTCCTGCAGCGGATTTTGACTGTTGTGATAATCTTCTGCAGATTTACAGTTTTGTGTGATTGTTGAGTACAGTTAAGTTCATCTCTACGGAGGGGACAACTTGCTCATGTCCGCGCCCGACCACTTTCCTTAAGTCGTTTTCGCGAGACACTGCCCGCCGATGCTTGTTCGTCAGTGATGCTTGAGCATACTCGGCTGGGTAATGATTCAGAGTCCTTGATTGTGACCATGATGTGCTAAGTTAGGGACGCGTTTGTGTACCTGATCTCATCGGGTGGAGACGTGGAATCCTAAAGCATGCGCATCTGTCAATTCTCTATATGCATTCAAGTTCCGCCAACAGTGACGTGACTTGTGAGATAGTTACGGGTGGACAGGGATGTAAAGAGAAGTCAGGATTCATTTCAAGGTGTCTGTCTTGTTGTGTGCTTGGGTCGAGCATCTAAGGCCGGCTGGAGAGTTGCAATCTTTTACCGTTCCGGAGTAGGAGTGGGAGCAGATCTCCATGAATTTCGTTATGGTTTCTACCAAGTTTAGTTAGGGTGTGACTCCAATCGGATTCTTGTCGTCCGGTTATACTCAGTTTGCTCAGTTGTTTTATTAAAGTTGTGTGTTTGTGCTTTTGTTGACAGCGGTTGGAGATCGTCACTCGCCATCGTTAGGGTTCTCCTTCGATAGCCGTTATCAGGAGACACTCCAATTGGCCACCCTTAGGCTTAGGGGTTAGGTCGTGTCGATCACCAGTCTGTTGTTCTTCTGACTCCGCGTAAGTAGGACTTTGGACCCCAGCTAGTCTAGAGACTTCGGAGATAGTCCAGTTGTGTTAGGTCAGGATGGGAATTGTCCATTTCGAACTGAGGTCTTATGACGACTGTGTTGGTCATGGACTCGAGTTCGCAGGGACAGATCATGTATTCCTACGGACTTTCCGATGAATGACTGTGTTGGATTTTGGGTAGCTTGTCCCAGGATTTAGGTCCTTTTAAGATCCTATAAGCGAGTTAGTTTCGTTGCCTTTAATTTGGCACTTCAGCCCAGATTATTGGATTTTCACCCCGTATTCCTTGCGATGATACTTTACAATTACCTTCTTGACCTTTCTCACATGATTTAGCACCAGACTATTTAGCGTGACGCGATCTTTCATTCACCAGCAGCCAATTGTGTTAATGGCTCGGCAGGTGGAGGAACATCGGTCAAGGGTCTTGCCATCTGTGAAGGGTTTTCTTAGACGTAGCCGTATAGTGAGATAATCACTTGGGAGGCTGCGAGCGAGATTTGAGGATTTTAATCTTTTCTTTGGAGGTACGCGTATCGGTATATTTTTAAATTCGGGAACGAATTTCTTTTAAGGGGGGAGATTGTAACACATTAGAATGTGTTTTGTAGCTAATTATATTTTAATATATAGTTTTTAGCAAAAAGTTTACCAAGTTTAGTTTTAAATATTTTATCCTATTTATTGTGTATTTTATTAGATTTTGTTAGGCACGCACACACTTGTGCATGATAACTAGGGTTGTTTTTGGGGTTAAACATGATTAGCAACCATGGTTAACTAACCATTTCTCCCTTATCTAGTTTTAATATTTGTTTAAGTGTCATGGTTGTAATTAGTCATGATAGATTTTTTAAAGTGAAAAATGAATTTAAAAAGGGTTTTATTTTGAATTTTGTTTTGGTTCATGGTTGACTTTGAGAGGGAGAGAGAGAGAGCATGGGGCATCATGGCCTTTGCCATGCCTCATTTAATGAGGTGAGAGAGGGTAAGAAGGGGGGGTTTGAATTATTGTCCCTCATTACTCTCATTTCCCTCATTGCTCTCATTCCCTCACCCTCATAACACACACACACACACTCACCTGTAGAGAGCTTCAGCAGCAGCAGCAGCTTCATCATCATCAGCAACAGCAAGCAGCAGAAGCAGCAGCAAGCAACAGCATCAGCAACAGCAGGCAGCAACTTTAGCAGCTGCAGCAACAGGAACCCCAGCTCTTGCAGAAGCCCTTCTCCACTTCTTCACCTGCCTTCTAGGGCTCTTTAAGGTCTAATAGGGTATATTTTCTGAACCCATATCTCCCTTCCCTAGCTTGTATGCTTTTTGGTGTCGGTTAGTGTTAAATTAGCTAATTTAGTGCTAGATTATGGGGTTTAAGTGGAATTTTGGGAAATTGTTGATTGTGTTAGCTACCTTAGTTTAATTAAGTGCTAATAGGGCCACTTCAACTGAGAAATCCCCAGATTACACTAAAATGCCATAGGGTTTGTGTTTTGTGCAAAATTGGTGTTTTAAAGCGATATTTGTGATTTCTGTGATCTGCTTGTGACCAGATGCCTTCAGGTTAAAATTGAGGAGACTGGGACATGAAACTTAGGTTTAGATCACACCACCAGAGCACGAACCCACCCTTCCCTAACCTGGCCGCCAATTTATTCTTATTGGCCGCAAATTGCGGCCAAGACGGGGACTGGGGTGTTGGGGTTTTGTGCAGGGTTCTCTGCTGTGTAGTGTAGTGTTTTGGCATGTATAGTTTTGTAATATTTGGACTGTAGGAAAATCTGGGGTCATATATCGTTTTTGGTGTCCGTTGTGTTTGCGCGATACGCGCGATACGTGAGTGGGTTCTGTGATCCAGCGTATCGCGGCGTGTCGCGATGGTTTTAGACGCGTACACACACGTTTCAGCGTATCGTGCACACGCGTGTTTAGTTCGCGACGCGAGTTTCTCGTTTCGATTCGATATCGCGTTTCGCGGAATATTTGGCTTATATGTGATTTCCATGTCTTATTTGCAAGTTTGCAGACAGAGACTACGGACACGGCTACAGGGGGAGCAGATGGTAGGATTCACCTAGCGTGGAGCGTAGGTGAGTAGATTTAACATCTACAGGGGAATCGCCCGCATGGCGTTATGCGTCTGGGCTAGGATTCAATTACCTGTCGCGCATTCTACGTCATTGTTAGAATTGCGCCTTTACTTTATTTCCTTGATATAGTGTACTGTTACTAGCAGCCGTAGGACACTGCACACATTATTGACGGTTCATGTTGCACGAGCACGGATTGTATGCTACACACACACCGTCAATAATTGCCATGTCACACACAACCCCTTATTGATACTATATTGCCTATCACACTTGACATCTAGCTTATGGCATACCTATAGTGTATCATACCTTTAGTGATAGGTACATATACACCTAGAGATACAGCTACAGTTATACCATGCACATATTTTAGTTATACCGGGGGGAATTTCCTACATATGTTACTTATACCCAGGGGGGTATGCGACATCAGTTCTTATAGGTAGATACCTATACTTGGCTGTACCTTATTGATTTTGCATACATCTGGTTCAGCTATATACTTTTGTTTACCTGCTCGCATTCAGATATATCTCATATATTTATTCCTGGATTTGCGCATTGTTTATCTGGATTTTATATGATGTTTTCGGGATTTGGGAACCGCGGGGGTTCATGAAATTATGCATACATTGAACAACCCGCTTTCCTTGATATGATATTTGCGCGTCCACCATGAGTTTTATCGGTGCTGATTATATGCTCCATACGAGGTGTGGTTGCCGTATGAGAGTACATGGTGGGGCCCGGTATGGTTCCCCTCGGCAAGAAGATCGATGGGTTTGCCGATTGAGCCTGGAGGCGGGAGAGTACCTACCGGTGACTGGTTGGACCTGGCAGTTGTCCGGAGGATACTTGCCAGAGTCGAGAGATGGATGCGGGATGATCTGTACTGCCGGGGCCGAGGGCCGACACCGCAGACGGACCCCGTGGGCCGATCCGGACTGACGGAGCCCGATATACGAGGATTTCTGTATTGATGCTTAGCACACTGTTTTCATGATATTTCTTTTAATACCTTTTGTATATATAACAGGGGATTTAGCCGTTGTTATATATACCCTTACACCAATATTAGTGGAATGGGACGCTAATATATGTGTATTGCCCCCATCATATTTATTTCTGCATATATATATATATACCTGTAGGATTTTAGGTCTTACTTGAGATTTGACTTGGGATAGTAGGTGATTCTTTGAGATGGGATATTGGATATGAAAGAGATGGATGATTTGTACATTCGAGATATAGGAGAGCTATTCGTTATTGTACTTGAGGTGATGTGAGATCTATGTGATATGAGAGCCCAGTTTGGGGGCCGATTTGACGATTTGGGATGTGAGTGTCATGATGGATTGTGATCCTACCACGATGTCAGGTTTTTAAGGAAAATGACATATTCCCCCTATACCTCACCCTTATCTACCTTATGCACGGAATCATATAGTGATAGTAACCGTTGTGTACCCTTATGATCGTTGCACATCTACATTTTCATATCCCTATTGCATGGTTATTGCATATTATTGTCATGTTATTACTGCTTTACATATGGATTGTACCTGTTACTTTACTTCCCTTATTTCAGCATTTGCATGACATGTTATTACTGTAATCGCATATCTTAGATTCATGTTGTACGTACATTCCTGCGGTTACCTGCATATGTTATCTTCTATTCACGAGTTGGCAACTCACCCCCGTTGTGCCACAGGTGTTTCAGGTTGTTCTCCAGAGTAGTCGAGGCAGGCTATTCCTCTATCCAGCTATTCAGCTTTCCAGCTATCATCTTTTGCTAAAGATACCGCATCAGCTCACAGTACTATTTCGCTTAGGTGGGTTTTGGTGGTCATCTGTATTTTGTGTTGTACCTTCGTTGTATTTTGTACTCTCCATCTACTATTGTATTGTTGACTTAGAGACTTGGTGAGGACGTTATGTGTATTATTGTGGATTTGATGTCTTTTATATACTGCTTTTCTCTATTGTCTTTATTTCTTCGCTGCGGCGTCGTATATTCTGTTGTATTCATCTTGATTAGTCTTTACAAAAAGGGGGTGTGCTAAAATTTTAAAGAAAGAAAGTAGACCTTTTTAAAGAATTTGGGTTGCGATTTCAAATGTTTCCAAAACTTATATTATCTTTTTCCGTATTTTCATGGTTTAGATTTCTGGGTTTGGCTTTCTTTTACTACGTTGCGTCTTTAGGCATTGCGTAGTATTAGGGCCGTCACGGGCCAATTTTGGGTCGTGACATAAACATCACAGATAAATATAACGTACGCTTATGTCATCCGCATTCGCCTCGATGTCTCGATGTCCCGTATGCACCGTTAGGTTAGGTAACTAACGCCAGAGCGAGGCAGGGCTAGCGCGGGTGTAAAACATAAGCAACGTCTATGTAATATATCATATATACTATATACTATATATATCTGTCACAGAACATCACATGATCACATCACAGATAACGCAGCAGAAAATATCATATGAAATATTAGATATACCAGGACGTCCGTGTTTTCAATACGAGCCAGTATAAAACACGGATTCTACGGTCGTGATGAATAGCCAATCCCACACCCCTAGACCCCTACGAGAGCGGCAAGCAACCCTTCCAATTCTAGGGTTAGGAGACCCGGACTCGACTCCTCGAGTTGGTCTCCCACTGGACCCCAGAACCCGGTTACTTGTGCTCCCCTCCTTGGGTCTATCCTAGTGCGGAAAAGTAAATAATATACAAATGGTGACATCATCTGCAACCTGGAAGTGCCCCAATAAAAGAATATTACATACAAGTTTTTACATGAATGAAAATGAAAAACACTCATCTCACATAAGAACCCCCGGCTATTCAAACACGACGACCCAATATAACATATCCAGCGACACATAACATCATAAGTCATCAACGTAAGTAAATATGCGCATCCCAATTGTCGTTGACATATAGCAACGAAACCGGCGATATCATATATTACACTTACGGTCACAGAAAAGAAAGTGTAAAACTACAACCGTTGGAATCCGCAACCTACATAGACATCGCATGCCTAATCAAATGAATTCCTTAGACATCACATGCCTAACAATTATAAACCCCGTATTTTAGTCTCAAAATCGAAAACACTTTTCAATATAAAGTCGGGCAATTCAACAAGATTCCCGACATCCTGATCGAATGCTCGTCGCAAACTTCAGTAGGCGGCCGCACCCCCGACGCCGTCGACAAAGTGCACCAAGGCGGAACACCGCTGCCGCGAGCACCTGAACGGATGCTTTCGGCGACGGGGTTCTCCTACAGTCACTTGGTCGGGGCTATGGAGTGAGGCTGTCTATTAAGTTTACCCGGCGAGTATCCGCGTATGCTACGTGATTGCGACGGACTTTTGATCACATCAAAATCCCGTGGCAACCGATCAAATGAGACCAAACCGCTAGATTTATAACATTCATTCAGTTATCTCATAACTATTTGTGAATTCCAATTATTGTATCACATTCGGATAAATAGAAAATGCTAAACTTTTCGATCGAACAATCGAACACCCAAGTTTTCCCGAAACAGATCAACACATGAAATAAGTTAAAAACATTCACTTCGTGCCTCAGTACCAACAGTCCAGCAGTAGAAGGGTCAAGCCAACGCCTCACATGTGGCACGCCGTACTGCCCCAAACCCGAAAGTTCAAAGGACAGTTCAAGACGGTCACATAATCGAATTAAGGTTTGTTGTCTTCTAGAGGGACCATCGCGTTACTTGCACTACTTAGAACGTGATTAAACTACAGAAAAATCCAACAATTGGAAATTCCCTGCAGGGGAAAAAGTGGGTATTTATATCCGGTCGAACTTTTTAATATATTATAAAACTACCCGGAAAAACACACTAACAAAATTAGACAATTCGATCGATACACCGAATCCCCAATACAACCCAGAAAATTCAACTATTGAATTTAAATTAAAAATTCGCAGAAAATACAGGACCACATTATAGGAATTACTGTACAAAAAGTAAGACCTGATGTGACTATTGGCGCGGAACCGCCGCAATAGCCATGCTATTGCCGCGGTTCCGCCACAGTTTAGAGGAATTGGTCGCTCGAATTTCACAGTAATTCTTAAATTCTCCTGCTTATTTTTCTGCATATTTTTAATTCTCAAAAATCCACGAATTTCAAAATGTACAGAGAGCATTTTAGGGTTTGGGTTTCGGTTCGATCGACTTCTAATTCCGTCTACGCATCGCCTAAGGCTCTAGCTAGGCACTGATACCACTGTAGGGTTCCTAGGCACACTAATGAAGTCTCACAAGCATCAAACATGGCTAATTCAAATTTTACAAGTGCCTACAAACCCTAATACGGATCGTTAACTAGATATATAGGCGATGCAAGCATGTAAACGAATTAAATGCTAAAGGAAAGTGTCTACAACCTTTGTAAATCCGGTCCACCACTTACTAAGCTCCGCGACGATGTCCCTCCACTGTCCAAGTCGGATCCCGAACTCTAGCATCGGCTTCATCGAAGAAATGGGCGGGCTTGATCGTCGGCTTCGATGTCGAAGATGATCTACGTCGAGGCATCACAAGATCAAACTCCGACTTCACCAAGTCATGAAACTTGTGAAGAAAACACCCTATACTACTTGGCAAGAGGTAGAGTATGAAGAAATAGGAAGTGGGTTCACTTTAGAATTGGATTTCTCACTCATTTTGGCAAGTTGCCATTAATGGTTGCAAGCTTTTTCCTTTTGTTGAAGAAGAAGAAGATGAAGAAAAAGAATATGATAAGTTATTAAAATATAAAATAAAATGATACTTATCATATCTTTTACCTTATTTCGGTGTAGAGAATTGACTAAGGTTAGTTTGAAGGGTTAGGGTTAAGCATGAAGACAAAATGGTCACTTAGTCAAAGTTTCAAGAAACTTCAACAAGCAAACAAAAACAAGCCACCATTTTCATTTCTTTTGCCAAAAAGAAATAAATAAATAAATCAATAAATAGATAAAAGAATAAGTAAATAAAATGCAACCCTAACCATTCATATAACCATGGTCAATTCTTTACACAAACCCAAGCTTGCATGTATCATCAAACATGATACAATCTTGTGCACAAAAATATATCTCATATACAACTCGTGCATTTTAAGTGAGTAAATCCATTTAAAGTGAACCAATACTAGTTAATGCAAAGTAATATATCAAATATATAATTATACATTAAATCATTAAATCAACACTTGATTCAATGATCCGGTCATGTCGCATGTAACCGGCTAGTATCCAATGTATCGGCTTATCGAGTCAATCCTTGATTCGATAACTAGGTTATATCGCATACAACCATTCGACACATTCATCGCGAGAATGAAATACGGTATCACATATACGCATTATTCTCGGTCCCGCACATATCTCATATACGCTCCTATTTCGTTTCGCTTGAGCCAGGAAACCTCTGTGTAGGACTCTAAAGACTCGTCAATACGCCGGCAGCAGATGATGATCATATCAAACACCCACAAGCCGCAAGCGGTCTGCTAAACGTAACGGCCACCCGGGTATTGAGCGATCAGAAGATCGACGAGCAAGCCCGCTCACACTCCTGTGAATCCAACCAGTAACACTTACCGTACAATCCGGTCTGTTCGTCTGATATGCCGCATATCTCGCCTAGGGGTGGTAAACGTCAGACCCAGTAGCTCGATAAGTCATGCCGACGTGAAGTCCATGACATGTGTGAAACTACTGATAACACTTACCAGTAGGTCACTGCAACCCTGGCCACGGATTTCCTGTTATGGCCAGTCGAGCATAGCGCAACATCAACCCCCAATACTGGGAGAGACGAATCCCCTCCTATCGCTCATTGCCTCCATGTGAATCGGGACTGTACCCAAAAACCACCTGTTTGCACGACTCAGTAGAGCCGTGGTAGGGTGGAAATCAAAGCACAGTGGGAGACACACAAGACTCTATGACGATCTCGGGTCAACAGACTAAGCTGTACCAGTGTCACCAGAGAACTGCCATCTGACGTGAGGTATAATACCATCTGGGAGTTCTCGGCGAGTCCGTTCAGTGTACCCAGTCTCCACTGAGCACCCGCATACCATCTCCGATGTCAAACACCAATGGATATGGGATCATCCATCGCCCATCGCATAGGTCGAGAAGATATACGCTAGTCTACTCTGGAATATCGATGCCCCGTCTCGATATTCCCTCGACTAGGAACATTGAAGGATGTACTCATGGACTATCCAGGCCCCACTAGTATGATCTGCATCACAGTCCTGGAAGTCGAGTACACATCCTAAGGGCTTTATCAACATGTAACAGAGAGACAGAAAGTATACATGTTAAGATAAAGATCAACCAGATAGCGTACTATCATGTCGAGCAAGAAAGTCCTACCTATATATGTCCCAGCATCCACTACAATATACATCCAATATACAGTAATGGCCTCTAGGGCATACATATAACTAACATTAGCGATATGTTAGAAGAAACATATACACATATTAAGATAGAAACAAACCAAGTAGCATACTACTATATCGAGCAAGACTGTCGTAAATTCGTATATATATCCTAAGCCTCCAAAATGTATTATATAAACTAGTACTATACAATAGTGGCCTCTAGGGCATACATATCTAACAAAATCCATCTCAAAATTCATGAAATCTCACTAAAATCATAACTTTTTCTTGGTTTTGCCTCTTAGATGCCTTGAAGCTAGGAAAGCTTGGATCTTTGAGTTCTTGAGGATAGGTAATGATCTCTATCTGTTCTTTATGTTGTGATAGTGATGTGTAGCCTTTTAGTTTCAATTTTGATCGCTTTAAGTTAAGTTTTATGCGAAATATCGTATTTTAGTGTCGATTTGTGATATCTGTGAGCTGCTGTGACCCCGAGAAAATACTAGAAAACCAAACAATGTAGTTGTGTTATACCGTGACCATAGGCCTTCACCTGGAGCACGAACCCAAGGAGCTCGGACTCGGCCGGAGACGGCTCGAAGGGGATCCGGCGACCCCGGCCGTGGGTTTGAGTTGGGGTTTGGGTTTTTGAAGGTAGCTCTCTGCGTTGGTTTAGGTATGTTTGCTCTTGTTTAGTTGTTGATTTTTCTCTGTATGCAAAATCTGGGATCACATAGGTAGTTTCTAGTGATACGACTACGCGCGATACGTTATCCGGTACGGTCCGTGCACTTTGTGCTGGTTTTGCTCTTGTGTTGGTTTCGTCGTGTCGCTACGTATGTTAGCCACAATACAAACACTTGGGAGTAGGTTTGGAGTAGCTGTGTCGGAAAAACGTAGTTTGTACGTGTTTTTGGTCGTTTACTAATATATACTTGTGTTATTGTTGTGTTGTTTTAGGTTCGTAGGCGGGGGCTTTGGACGCTGAGAAGAAGGGGAAACAAGTGGTTGGCTTCACTTAGCCAGGGCAGTTGGCGTTATGCATCTGAGCTAGAGATATTATGTTTTGTCGCATATTCTATTGCATATATAGAGTTGCGCATACACATTACTGCTTGGTTATTGTTGTGCTTGGACTAGTATCCTTAGGACGATGCACTATTATTGACGGCTTATATTGCACGAGCACTGATTGTATGCCACACACACCGTCAATAATTGCCATGACACGCACAACACCCTTAGAGATATGATATTGTTTGGTTAGGGATATTGAGACATTGATTCAAATTTCTTTGTGCATATGACTTATAGCATACCTGTATACCTACATGCTTACACATATGCCCTGACATTCTTACAAGCTAGTTACCCATATACCTATATGGTAGTGTACCATTAGTGATAGGTATATACACATATGAGACATATCTACATGTACATCTTACATACATACATATACCTGGAGGGTATTACAATGTATGGATAGGTATAGACACATACCTTGCTACAGCTACTTTGACATCGTACATACTTACATATTGACACACATATCTTGTTATACCGACATGGTTACGCATATCTTGTTATAGCTACATGTTCACCTGTCTATGATGTTGCATCTGATTTCGGGGAAATCAGGAACCGCGTGATATATTTAGTAACTTGTTGCAGTTAAATAGCTGTTTTCCTTTATATGCTCATATTACTGTTTAATGTTGCATATATTACATTCATGGATTTCATATGACGTTCTCTGATATTTTTACTCCTATGTATATAACAGTGGAATGGGACGCTATTATATATGCCTATATACATATATTAGTGGAATGGGACGCTAATATCTGTGTATTGACTCATGCATTCATACGTATTCACTACTTGATGTTTTCTGGATTTGAGGACCATGGTGGTTTCATGGAATTATACAAGTATTCTTATTCTTTACTTGATATTGGATGGATCGACTTGAGATTTGTTTTATACCGATACGGGGATCGAGAACGTCGGTGTTTGGCACATAAGATTCGAGGATGTATAATACCGATACGGGGATCGAGATTGTCGTTGTTTGGCACTTAAGATTCGAGGACGTATAATACGGATACGGGGATCGAGAGTGTCTGTGTTTGGCACTTAAGATTCGAGGACGTATAAACATGTATTTATGTGTCGATTCTAGACACTTGTTTCATGAGGTTTTTGGGGCTCGATAATGTACATTCACCTTATATGAAACTTATTTGATACCGATATTGTACACACAGGATATGTGGGATATACCGATATTGTACACACAGGATATGGAGGATATATCGATATTGTACACACCGGATATGCAGGATATACCGATATTGTACACACATGATATATGGGATATACCGATATTGTACACACAGGATATGTGAGATATACCGATATTGTACACCCAGGATATGTGAGAATTACTTGATGTTGTACATTAAGGATACATAAGACTTACATGATATGATGGCCAATTTGGGGGCTGATTTTTTGAAATTGGGAATTTGATTGTCTTGATGATTTTGGTCCTACCACGAGATTAGGATTTCCGTGGGAATGATATGTTTTATTCCATGCTCCACATTTATTGTTTATGCACTACTTCATGTATTAGTTGTACCTAATAGAGTACTTTCCATGACTGTTGCATTTACATACTATTATATGCATTGTTTCATGTATTATGTGTACCTGATAGAGCACCTTACATGATTATCGTATACAGATTGTTATATTATTGCTTCATGTATCAGTATTACCTGCTAGTGTACCTTTCATGAGTGATGCATTACAAATGACCATTTACTGCTGATAGTTTGCATATGTTAGATTCGCGCTGTACGTGCATACATGCGATTACCTGCATATGTTATTTACTATTCACGAGTTGGCAACTCACCCCTGTTGTGCCACAGTGTTTTGCAGGTGTTCCTCGGGATAGTCAGAGGCAGGGCTATTTATATCCATCGTATCATCTTTTGCTGCGGATACCGCTTCGCCTGACAGGGTGCAGTTTTGCTTAGGTAGGTTTTGCGGTTATCCGATGTTGCTTGTTGTATATTCGTTGTATTCTGTACTCTCCATCTACCATTATCTTGTATGACTTAGAGACTTGATGAGAGGACGATATTGTATTTTATTTTGTGACTTGGAAGTTTTTATGCAGTTTTATATATATCGTCTCTTTCTTCGCTACGGCGTCGTATATCTTTTGTGGTGGTTGTTTTCCGCCGTTGGGCGTGGATTTTTCTCCCGTTTGGGATTCTTTTACGTATATATTGTTGTACCCATTTTTGGTAGGCTTGTATTACAAAGGAGGTGCTGCCAAAATTTTAAAGAATAAAAGTTGGACTTTAAAGAATTTGGTTTGAGATTTCAAAAGTTTTAGCAATGTTCTTATTTCTTACTACTTTTGATGGTTTAGATTGCTTGGTTTTCGGCTTACTTAAATTGCGTTACGCCTATAGACGGTGCGTAGTTTAAGGGCCATCACGTGCCATTTTCGGGTCGTGACATACTGCCGGCGTATTGACGACTCTTTAGAGTCCTATACAGAGCTTTCACTGGCTCAGGCAAAATGAATTAGGAGCATATATGTGATATGTGCGGGACCGAGATTAATATGAGTATGCGATACCGTATTCTATTCTCGCGATTTAAATCATCGATCGGTTATATGTGATATAGCCGGGCTATCGAATCAAATGTTGATTCGATAAGTCGATACTGTATCGGTCGGTTATATGCGATATAGCCGGATTATCGAATCAAGTATTGATTCGATATAATGATACAAATAATATTAGTCGGTCATATGAGATATAACCGGATTATTAAATCATGTATTGATTTAATGATTTAATGTATAATTATATATTTGATATATTAATTTACATTAACTAATATTAGCTCACTTAAACATTTATTTTTCTCACATGTGCACACTTAATATATATGTGATATATATTAATTGTGTTTTATTTTGTGTCATGATTGATGATACAAGCTACATGGGTGTATGAGACTTACACCATGATAAAGATAATGTAGGTTTTATTTATTTAGTTTAAATCAATTATTAGTTGGATAATAGTCACATGGCATGAAGCTTTGAGAAGCTTGGAGACCCATTGACTAGTCCACTAGTTTTGTTTTATACTAGATATTTGTTAACCCAACCATTTTCTTAACTCATGGTTAAGTCTCTACGTGAGACATATTAGATATTTTCTCACCCATGGTTGTCATTCTCTCTCACAACATTATCTCTCTTCATCTTCCTCTTCAAAACTCAAGAGCTCTCTAGCTCTTGATCAAGTGAGAAACCCTAGTGAGAAAATTAATTCCAAAGTGAGCAAAATCTTACTTCATCATCATCTACTAAATTAGCACTTTAGTATAGGGTGTTGGCTTCACTAATCCCACATTAGTGAAGAGGGTAGCTTGGGTTAGTGTCTTCTCGACGTAGATCATCTTCGACCTCGAATACTTCAAGCAAGATCGTTGCTTTCTTCTCATGGAGCCATTCAAGAGCCCGCAAGATCATTTCATCACAACGAAGGGACTACTACACGGAGCTATTGAAGTGAAGGTCCAATCTACAAAGTTTGTATTCCTCATTCACTTAGATGTTAAGTGGTTAACATTGCTTGCTTGTTTAAATTTCTAGTTAAAGATTCTTGGTTAGTGTTATCTAGAACGGAAAAAATTTAAAAACGGCATGGACGATACCTCCCGAAACCTTGTTGCCATCCTAGGTAACCCTACACTTGGAAATTTTTTTAAACAACTGCAGAAGCTTGTATGTACTGCACTGAGAACACCAGAGAAAATTGATGGAATTCTGCCACTAAAAAACCGGCCACATGGCTCAAAATTCCGGCCTGGCCGGCCCCCCTCCCCAGAACTGCCTCGTATTGCTCTGGTGCTCTGCTCTGTAAGTTTTGGGGTTTCAGGTGTTGTTTGTTTAGGCCAAATTTTCATGTGATGCTAATTTTTCTTAGGGGCTTATTCGGAGTGTTTCGTAGTCGTATGTTTTAACATTGTATTGGTAACTTGGACGGCGTTTAACTGTTCGAACGAATATTACACACCACCTTATTACTCTGACTGAAATTTTCCAACTGTTGGAATTTTCCAAGTTAAAAATATTCGAATAGTTGTGCAAGTATTCCTATGTACTCTCTAGACGAACAAAACCCTAACTCGATTTTATAACCATGGAACCGCGGCTAATCCTTAGGGTTTGCCGTAGTCCTGTGGTGCCATAAGTGAGGTAAGGGTTGACCCTTCTACGGCTGGTCCATAGACACTGTGGCATATTTTTTGGATATTTTAATTTTGCTCAAGTGTTGAGCTCTCGGGATAATTTGTGGGTGTTTGTCGATTCGATCGAAACGTTTAACATCGTCTTGATATATGATACTTAGTTCTGCGACCGTAAGTGTAGTATGTGGTGTATCGCCGGTTTCGTTGCCATATTTCAACGATAATTGGGGTACGCATACTTGCTTACGTTGATGACATGTGATGTTATGTGTTCCTGTGATATGATGTATAAGATCGTCGTGAATGAATGGCCGGGGTTTTTTTATGTGAGATGAGAGTTTTCTTTTTCATTCATGTAAAATTGAATGTATATAATATTCTTTTATTGGGGCACCGGATTGAGGATGATGTTACCTTTGATGTATATTATTTACTTTTCCGCATTAGAATAGACCTAAGATGGGGAGCACAAGTGACTGGGTTCTAGAGTCCAGTGGGAGGCCATCTCGAGGAGTCGAGACCGGGTCTCTTAACTCTAGAATTGGTACGGTCACTTACCGCTCTCGTAGGGGTCTACGGTGTGAGATTGGCTATTCATCACGACCGTGGATCCCGTATTTTCTATCGTTGGCTAAATACAAAATACGGAATTCCTAGTATATCCTATATATTTATTTATGTGCTTCTGCTGTTGATATTCTGTGATGTGATCACTTTATATGATGAGACGAATGGTATTATTATATATATGATATATAATAAGCGTTGCTTATGTTTTACATCCGCATTAGTCCTGTCCCGCTATGCCGTTAGTTAAGTAACCTAACGGTGCATAACGGGACACCGTGGCGAATGCGAATGGCATAAGTGTACGTTCTATTTTCGTTTCTTTTCTGTGATGACTTAAGGACTTAAATGATGGAACTACATTAATGTGATTAATGTAAAGGAAAATAAACATAAAAGATGTTATAGAATCGAATTTGAAACCCACTCGGCTTTTTACGAAAAAGCCACATTTCAAAATTACTGAGATTAAGCCACTCCTTTTGAAAACCATTTAATTCTACAACGATATCAATTTCAAAACGTTAAAGGTTTTCTTAAAAACCATCCGCAGCCCTCCGTCATTTTAGAAAGTAGAGTACTTAGTATTCGTGCTACGTTTGTTGACCTTAGCCAAGACGTAGTGTACGGTAGCTAAGTGATGTCTTCCTACACAGCATATGATGCGATTAATTAGGAAAGGCATGTGACTTTGTCGACCATAGCCAAGGGTCATATGAATGGGTCTAATTAATCATGAAATGATGGGTAGAACTTGACTAGTGCTTGTGATTTGTTGACCATAGCCATGGACATGAGTGTTAGGGGTAAAAACCATATCGGGAATCTAAGAGTTAAAATTTGCAATGAGATTGCATAACTTCCATATGATGGTTGGATCCCGATCCCACTGTGAGCAAGAGTTGCTTGATTGAAAGAATTAAAGTTAACCGCAATCAAGACGGTGTCGCTATGCAGCTAGCCGGTTGAGCACGGGTCGATCCACAGGGAGATGGTTGTATGTCCTTTCTTCTTTTAGACGAGTCAATAAAGAATTTGTATGAGTTTGTTCAATCTAACCTATGTGTATTATTTGCAAGTATAAAGTTGTTAAGAAAAAGATACGAAATTGTAAGCTAAAGAAATCCGCACTCAAAACCTTTGAGCCGAGACTTGACCAATTGAAGCTAGAGCAATTGGAAACAACGTGGATTAGGGGAGTTAAGCACGGTATTCGTGGAATCCGGCTTATTTACCCTTGTCCTTCCGTTCTTGTCTCTTGCTTTCGCCTCCGGCCAAACCGAACGCAACCGGTCGCGGTTAGGAATCACCGTTACCTTGTTAGGGTAGGGTGCCTAACGGAGCGCTTGCGTATCGTTTGGGCGGAGTTCAATGGAAAATAACGGGAAAAGGAAATGAGCAAGGAAGTATTAACTTACAATATCGTATTGATTCTTAACAACAACAATAATTACAACCATTCACAAAAAGAACCAAAAAGAGCAAAAGAAAAGAACAAAGAAAAGAAAAGATTACAAGTAAGTAAGTGCATGAATTTAAATTGCAAATAAGTAAAGCAAGGTAATAAAAAGCAAGTAATAAAAAAGCAAGAAAAAGAAATAAGCAAGAAAGTAATTACAAGAACATAGAACTCAAGACAGGCATGGGATCAATAGCCAACCCTTAAACTTGCAAGCTCAATCAAGAGGTTGCAAGATCAAGAGAAGGGTAAAGAACTCATGTTAAGTGAAGAACTTGTTCCATAAGAAAATACGACCCTTGAGATCAATAACAAACCCTTAACCTTTCAAGCTCAATGAAGAGGTTGAAAGATCAAGAGAAAGCAAGGATCTCAAGGGGAAGTTAAACAAAAGAGAATGATACAAAAACCCTCATCTTCATTGATCTTCCACTCAAAAAGCTCTCACTACAATTTTCATGGAGAAAGAATGAAGAAGAAGAAGAAAAAGACTAAATCCTAACAAAAAGAGGCTAAAGAAGTTAACACCAAATTGGACCCTTGGCTTAGCTCAGTTCTGGGGTATTTATAGGATAGGAATGGGAACTCTAGGGCAATAATCTGGACCTATGGGAAGTTACAAAAAAGCCCCCAGAAAACGACACTGAGAAGAGCCAGTACGGCTGCGGATCCGCGGCCTATACCCCATGTTGGCCGCGGATCCGCGGCCATGTGGAGGAGTTAGGTCGTGGCGTTTTGTCGTGTTCCCTGGTTTACTTTTTCCTCGTGTTTGAAAACTTCATACTGCACAAAATCTTCCAGAATATCTTCAGATTTCTATGTCCAAGATTGCACTCTTTTCTTTACTTTTGACTTTATCTCCCTCGAGCTCCGCGCACCCATTGATTCTTGTTCTGCCCCCCTCGTGCTCTGTGCTTGTCCCAAACACGAATGACCACTGTCATATGTCTTGTCTCTGGAACTGGTACTCGGCACTGGACGGATATGGATGACCGGAACCCGGCTTTTATCTGCTGTCAACAGATGTTCTGTATTTGGTGTAACTGTGGAGATTCTGTCTTGATTTGCAATATTTGTAGTGGAAACCTGTACTCTGTAAATATGTAACAAACACGGATTAAAAGCACCTACCTATAAACACGAGCGTAAGAATGGGTGGTATAAAATGCAATATTCTGGTATGAACAAATACCCCCAAACTTAACTTTTGCTCGTCCCGAGCAAAACCAATTTATTCATAAAAATCCTAACCGCACTTTCGCAGGGAACGCGATTGCACTGAGCACGTGCAACAAGCCGTTAAACCTCTAGGTGTCCCTAGTAGGAGGAGTGTTGTCTCCTGAGGGTTCTCAGCGGATTATACCCACAAAATCCCGTCAAGCTAGTGTCATAAGTTAACATCGATTCTACTCCTACAGTTTAGTATTTACGTTAGAAACTCTATCATCCTAAGTTAGAAATATTCAACCCTTATTTTTCACACCTCCTATCTATTTAACCTTAGATCATATACGTTCCAAAAAAGTTTAGAAAGATGTTGGTTCTCTTGAGTTTTCCTTCTAAAGTGCGGCCTCAAATCAGGGATTTTTATCAACTTTACAGAAAACACAAGTCTTATTCTTTATTTCTATCTCTTATCCAAACATCAATTGTATACCCCTACGTGTGTGTATATTTGCACCCCTACATTCAAGAATTCAATTCAAGCTATAATACCCTTGCCTTAACACCTAATACTACTTCTTTTCATTTAATGATGGACGGTGTTGCTCACACACCTTTCATGCGACTATTAATGCTTCTTGAGGCACTAACGGCCGATTACTGAATGTGTGAGCTTAAAGCGTAAATAGCAGTTTCCAGGTCTTGACTTTATTCTATTTATCTTTTTCTTTTTCTTTTTCAAGACCGGATATATTTTTCAACATGCTCTTTTGGTGTTTAGCTTTAAATACCGTTTTTTCTTTCATACTAGGCTTTCAGGCAAGAGTATTTCAAGGTATCCTCTACTATCCCAAGTTTCAAGGTGCATGTAAGTGCAGTTTGTAGGGTATATACTTTCTAAATTTGAACTCGAGAAAAGAAACTATTTTTCAGACTTATCTTTCAGTAAAGCATCAATACTTTCCCTTCATCTTGACTTAACTCAAGAACTGAACTCAAGATTACCTATTTCTCAAAAAAAACTGTAAGGACGTATACTTACCAAAGTTAGACAGAATGAGGGTTATTTTTAGGGTTTTCAATCCCTAAGCCTAGAATTTAGTTATTTCTATCATATCAACTAAACTTTCGGAATAAAGATCTAAGTTACCCTATTAGCTAACTTGACGACAAAGTTTTTTTATATTTTTTTGGAAATTTTTTTAATTTTTGTGGGTTTTTAATAAGGTATGCAAATGCAAAATATACAAATGAATGCGAAGGAAGAAAGCTTACCGAGCACACCCCCAAACTTAAACTTGACAGTGCCCTCACTGTCAGGCTACACCAAGAGGGTCAAAAAATGTCGGCGCTCCCTAGAAACAAATTATATACAGAACAAAAACAAAAAATATATACAAAAAGGAGTCCCCCCCAAACATAAGTAAAACAGTGTTTCCACTGTTAAGCGTTGAAGTTCAGGATTAGGGGGAAAGAGAATGGTATCAAGCTATACAAGGCCTTACAAAGGCCAAAAGTGAGCACCAACCATTCAAAGATCTTATCATGATAAAGCAGTGGCTGGTGAAAGAAGGCGTAGAGAAAAGAGATGGAGAATACGCGAGACCGTATGGAGATAGAAGCGGGATACGGTCTCGGTATATGAGAAGAAGAAGAATGGCGGAAGGGAAAAAGAAGTGGAATACGAACTTGATGGTGCAAATGGAGTAAATAGATTAGCACAATTTGTGATGACCGATGTGTGAAAAGCGATTGTGCCAATATATTTACCCGTCGAGAAATGCGGTCAAATCCCTCAAGATTCGTGAGAAACCATAGGTATACCGAACTCGGTAAACCAGACATATGAAATGTAAGTGAGACGGGTTCTTGCAAGGTCGGAACGATGGAAAGGATGGAGGAAAGTGATCGAGGAGGGGTATCGGTTAAGGTTTCGGGAGGGTGCACACAGTCAATGAAAGGAACAGGATGAATTGGAAAATCCGACTCATCAATTAAAACTGTTTCATCCTCAGTACTATCTTCAATATTCTCCTCAAAATTTAGCTCATCCATGCATATTTCATCAAAATCCAGACGCATATAGGGTTCGGGAAAAACATTTAATGACTCGGGATGATGATTTGAAGAGACAAACTCAGCAAAATCTATGGGTTCATCATCCAAAATATCCCCAGCGTCAATATCCTCAATCAAGTGAAAATCAATATTCTCAGACACCTCATCAAAAGCATGGATATTAATCGATTCTGGTTCTAAGATGGAGGTGTAGAGGTCAAAAGGATTGGGATTGGTTTCACTTGGAAGTGACCCTTCACAATCGGGTAAATCAAACACTACAAAGTCGCATAACTCATTAATCATTCTATCTTCAATTGATAAATCATGTGGGATACTCGATAGACTTTCAAAACAGGAGTTGTGGGATTCAATTTGGGATGGGTAGGTTTGATTTGGAAGGGGGTACATCTCACTCTCTCCACTCAAATTCTCAGCCTGTCCTGCCGCCTCATCATACATTGGAAAATTAGGAGCTAGTTGGAAACTAGCTACCGGGTCAGTAGGTTGTATGAGAGCGGCCATGGACGCATTCAAATCCATCATCTGTTGGCTTGACGCTACCCTAAAGTCTTCCAACGACTGTTCCAGACTAGACATGGGTTGTGATGGGGTTTCAGTAAAAGATACGAAGTTGTTTGGATACTGGAAACTCCCAAATGGCGGTTCTGAAGCAATGTCTAGGGAAGGTGAAAAAGTAGGGTAGGATTGGTAGGAATTGAATGGCTGGACAGGAGCAGGATCAATATTTGGATAGGAAGGTGAATGGAATTGTTGATCCCAAGAATTTGAAGTGGTGAAAGGAGTGAAAGATCGGCTACGGGATTGTTCAATACGTTCAGCGATGGACAAAGGACGACTTGCAAAAGGGGTATCAACATAAGCGGGTTGGGGAGGTTGAAAACGTTGATACAAAGTGGATTGCGAAGGGCAAGTGTTTGTCCTAAACGCGTCTATCCGATCTTTCAAAGAGATTTTGGGAATGGAGGGATCGTTTGACGTTCGGCCAAAGCAAGAACCGTAAGAAGTAATGTCTGGTTGTGGGTACCAAAGTTCGGCAAGAGTTTTGCGAGGTGGGGTACCCATGATATGAAGAGAGAAAGAAAGAAAGGCAGAGAAAAGGAGGGGGGAAAAGAATGTGATTTTTTTTTTTTTTTTTAGTTAGATATTAACAAAAGAATGAAATATACACACAAAAAAAGAATCTGGACAAAAAAAAACAATCACGACACAAAAGTACCACACACCTAATCGTTCTAGGGTTCACCTAGGTCAACTAGACCTGCTCCAGAACTTGATTGTCGAAGTAAAACTGTGTCGAGAAACGGGCTCAAGATACACTGATCACGAGGCCAGGTAAGTGCAGAGATAAGGGGAGGTTTTCCAACGCTTTCGCGAAGTTCCTTAATTAAATAACCCTTTCTCTTTTGGCGGTTTCGCCGTTAACACTTTCCTAGACACTCCGTAAACAATATACCGTTAAGCGAGGTTCTAAACACAGTTAACTTCTCCTAGTGAGCGCGAAGTCCTTAAGGCTTAAAGTCTAGTTTCTTTTAAATTTGTGTGGGTAAACGTTATGCTCAAGTTCGTGATTTGTGGGCCACGGAAAAGGTGATGAAATCCTTTACCGTATATTGTGGGGTTCGCTTGCCCTTAAGTCCGTATTAATTGATGCAATGCGCAATTCAATAAAAATTCTAAAAAGAATCAAAAAATTGTTTTTTAGTTTTAGCGCGGCACTGCAACAAATACGGGTTAGTCAATTTTTAGCGTTTTCCAGCGAACTTGCAAAGAATCCTGCAAAGAATAGTATATTGGATGTGTCGGATTTGAGAAGAAGGTGTTAGTAAAGTACGTACCGTTAAGTTTTTGGGTTAGGAAACCCCCGTTGAATCAAATCCGGTAAGCTTGAAAAGTTCGCTTGCGCGGGTCAAACTATCCGGATCTTTGGCACTGTACTTTGCAATCACCTTAGCCTTGAATGTACACTTTGCTCCCCACAATCGCAGTTTGCAAATCTGCAAAAATCTGCACTCTTGCCCACAAAAATGATCAAAAAAATGACAAAAAGATATATATTTTTTTTATAAATATATACAAAAAGAATATTAACCCGAATAACAAGAAAGAAAATACGCTACCGTCTCCCCGGCAACGGCGTCATTTGATTGAAAGAATTAAAGTTAACCGCAATCAAGACGGTGTCGCTATGCAGCTAGCCGGTTGAGCACGGGTCGATCCACAGGGAGATGGTTGTATGTCCTTTCTTCTTTTCGACGAGTCAATAAAGAATTTGTATGAGTTTGTTCAATCTAACCTATGTGTATTATTTGCAAGTATAAAGTTGTTAAGAAAAAGATACGAAATTGTAAGGTAAAGAAATCCGCACTCAAAACCTTTGAGCCGAGTCTTGACCAATTGAAGCTAGAGCAATTGGCAACAACGTGGATTAGGGGAGTTAAGCGCGGTATTTGTGGAATCCGGCTTATTTACCCTTGTCCTTCCGTTCTTGTCTCTTGCTTTCGCCTCCGGCCAAACCGAACGCAACCGGTCGCGGTTAGGAATCACCGTTACCTTGTTAGGGTAGGGTGCCTAACGGAGCGCTTGCGTATCGTTTGGGCGGAGTTCAATGGAAAATAACGGGAAAAGGAAATGAGCAAGGAAGTATTAACTTACAATATCGTATTGATTCTTAACAACAACAATAATTACAACCATTCACAAAAAGAACCAAAAAGAGCAAAAGAAAAGAACAAAGAAAAGAAAAGATTACAAGTAAGTAAGTGCATGAATTTAAATTGCAAATAAGTAAAGCAAGGTAATGAAAAGCAAGTAATAAAAAAGCAAGAAAAAGAAATAAGCAAGAAAGTAATTACAAGAACATAGAACTCAAGACAGGCATGGGATCAATAGCCAACCCTTAAACTTGCAAGCTCAATCAAGAGGTTGCAAGATCAAGAGAAGGGTAAAGAACTCATGTGAAGTGAAGAACTTGTTTCATAAGAAAATACGACCCTTGAGATCAATAACAAACCCTTAACCTTTCAAGCTCAATGAAGTGGTTGAAAGATTAAGAGAAAGCAAGGATCTCAAGGGGAAGTTAAACAAAAGAGAATGATACAAAAACCCTCATCTTCATTGATCTTCCACTCAAAAAGCTCTCACTACAATTTTCATGGAGAAAGAATGAAGAAGAAGAAGAAGAAGACTAAATCCGAACAAAAAGAGGCTAAAGAAGTTAACACCAAATTGTGTTAGTTATATGTATGCCCTAGAGGCCATTGCTATACATAGGATGTATATTGTAGTGGATGCTGGGACATATATAGGGAGGACTTTCTTGCTCGACATGATAGTATGCTATCTGGTTGCTCTTTACCTTAACGTGTACACTGTCTCTCTGTTACATGTTGGTAAAGCCCTTAGGATGTGTACTTGACTACCTGGCCTATGATGCGGATCATACTAGTGGGGACATGGTAGTCCATAAGTACATCCTTCAAGGTCCCTAGTCGTGGGTGTATCGAGACGGGGCATCGATATACCAGAGTAGACTAGCGTATACCTTCTCGACCCATACAGATGGGCGATGGATGATCCCATATCCATTGGTGTTTGACATCAGAGATGATATACGGGTGCTCAGTGGAGACTGGGTACACTGGACGGACTCGCCGAGAACTCCCAGATGGTATTATACCTTACGTCAGATGGCAGTTCTCTGGTGACACTGGTACAGAGTAGTCTGTTGACCCGAGATCGTCATAGAGTCTTGTGTGGTTCCCACTGTGCTTTGATTTCCACCTTACCACGTCCAAGAGGGCGTGAAAAACGGTGGTTTTTGGGTACAGTCCCGAGTCACATGGAGGCAATGAGCGATAGGAGGGGATTCGTCTCTCCCGGTATAGGGTTGCTGAGATTTACTGGTAAGTGTTACCAGTAGTTTCTCGAATAGTTATAGACCTCATATCTACACGACTTATCGAGCTATTAGGGTCTGACGTTTACCACCCCTAGGCAAGATATGCGACATATCAGACGATCAGACCGGACTGTACGGTAAGTGTTACTGGTTGGATTCACAGGAGTGTGAGAGGGCTTGCTCGTCGATCTTCTGATCGTTCAATACCCGGATGGCCGTTACGTTTAGCAGAACGCTTGCGGCTTGTGGGTGCTTGATATGATCATCACCTGCTGCCGGCGTATTGACGAGTCTTTAGAGTCCTACACAGAGGTTTCCTGGCTCAAGCGAAACGAAATAGGAGCGCATATGAGATATGTGCGGGACCGAGAATAATGCGTGTATGTGATACCGTATTTCATTCTCGCGATGAATGTGTCGAATGGTTGTATGCGATATAACCTAGTTATCGAATCAAGGATTGATTCGATAAATCGATATATTGGATATTAGTCGGTCATATGCGATATGACCGGATCGTTAAATCAAGTGTTGATTTGATGATTTAATGCAAAATTATATATTAGATATATTACTTTGCATTAACTAGTATTGGTTCACTTTAAAAGGATTTTCTCACTTGAAGTTCACAAATTATATATGTGATATACTTTTATGCACTTGTTTGTATGATGTTTGATGATACATGCTCACTTGGGTTTGTGTAAAGATTAAACCATGGTTGTGAGAGTGGTTAGGGTTTTGTTTATTCACTTATTATCTATTTATTTATTTATCATTCTTTTGGAAAAGATAAAGAGAAAAGAATGGTGGCTTGTTTTGTTTGTTTGTTGAAGCTTCTTGAAGCTTTGAACAAGTCCACCATTCTTGTCTCATGTCTAACCCTAACCATTCTTCTAACCTTAATTAAATCTCTACACTAAACCATGGTTGAATATATGATAAGTATCATATTGTTTTCTTTTTTAAGAAAATACTTATCATATTTTCTATTCTATTCTTTTCTTCTTCTTCTTCATCTTCAACATGAAGAAACTATGCCACCATCAATGGCAACTTGAGAATAAGAGTGAGAAATCCAATTCTAAAGTGAACTCACCTCCTATTTCTTCATCCTCTACCTCTTGCCAAGTAGTATAGGGTGTTTTCTTCACAAGTTTCATGATTTGGTGAAGTGGGAGCTTGATCTAGTGATGCCTCGACGTAGATCATCTTCGGCATCGTAGTCGATGACCTAGCCCGCCCATTTCTCCGATGAAGCCGACGCTAGAGCCCGGGATTTGATTTGGACAGCAAGGGGACTTCATCATGGAGCTATGGAGGTGGAGAACCGGATCTACAAAGGTTGTATTTCCGTTCACTTAGTTAAATTGTTAACTAGTTGCATGTTTCGCCTAAAAATCTAGTTAACGATCCGTATTAGGGTTTCTCGGCACTTGTAAAATTCGAAATTGGCATGGTTGATGCCTTGTGAGACCTCATTAGTGTGCCTAGGAGCCCTACAGTGGTATCAGAGCCTAGCTAGAGCCTTAGGCGATGCGTAGACGATGTTAGAAACCCGATCGAACCCCGAAACCCTAACTTTTAACCCTCTCTGGACTTTTTCTGAAAAAGTGGTTTTTTCCAAATTAAAAATGCTTAAAAAATTCAGCAGGAAATTCTAAGAATTACGGTGCAAAAATTACCTAATGATCTGTCTAAAGCGCGGCGGATCCGCGGCATTAGCCGCCTATTGCGGCGGTTCCGCGCCCATTTAGTCTCTTCAGTCAACCATTTTTGCACAGTAACTTCTTTATTTAAATTCTGAATTTTATGGTAATTTTTAAAATTTATTCAAGAGTTGAATTTTCTGGGGTGTATTGGGAGTTCGTAGATTCGATCGGATTATCAGATTTTGTCTATGTGGCTTTCCGGATATTTTAGAATATGTTAAAAGGTTCGACCGGATATAAATACCCAATTTTTCCCCTGTCGGGAAATTTCCAAGTGTTAGATTTTTCCGTGGTTTAAAGACGTTCTAAGTAGTGCAAGTAACGCGATGGACCCTCTAGAAGACAACAAACCTTAACTCGATTATATGACCTTCTTGAACTACCCTTTGAACCTTAGGGTTTGGGGCAGTACGGCGTGCCACATGTGAGGCGTTGGCTTGACCCTTCTACGGCTGGACCGTTGGTACTGAGGCACGAAGTGAATGTCTTTGAACTTATTTCATGAGTTGAGCTGTATCGGGAAAACTTAGGTGTTCGATTGTTCGATCGGAAAGTTTAACATTTTCTACTTATCCGGAATGTGATACAACAATTGGAATTCACAAAAAGTTATGAGATAACTGAATGAATGTTATAAATCTAGCGGTTTAGTCTCACTTGATCGGTTGCCACGGAATTTTAATGTGATCAAAACTCCGTCGCAATCACGTAGCGTACGCGGATACTCGCTGGGTAAACTTAATAGACAGCCTCGCTCCGTAGCCCCGACCAAGTGACTGTAGGAGAACCCCGTCGCCGAAAGCATCCGTTCGGGTGCTAGCGGTAGCGGTGTTCCGCCTTGGTGCACTTCGTCGACGGTATCAGGGGTGCGGCCGCCTACTAAAGTTTGCGACGAGCATTCGATCAGGATGTCAGGAATCTTGTTGAATTGCCCGACTTGATATTGAAAAGAGTTTTCGATAATGAGACTAAAATACGGGGTTTATAATTGTTAGGCATGTGATGTCTAAGGAATTCATTGGTTTAGGCATGCGATGTCTAAAGAGGTTGCGGATTCCAACTGTTGTAGTTTTACACTTTCTTTTCTGTGACCGTAAGTGTAATATGTGATATCGCCGGTTTCGTTGCTATATGTCAACGACAATTGGGATGCGCATATTTACTTACGTTGATGACATGTGATGTTATGTGTTGCTGGATATGTTATATTGGATCGTCGTGTTTGAATAGCCGGGGGGGTTTTTATGTGAGATGAGTGTTTTTCATTTTCATTCATGTAAAAACTTGTATGTAATATTCTTTTATTGTTGCACTTCCAGGTTGCGGAAGATGTCACCCTTTGTATATTATTTACTTTTCCGCACTAGGATAGACCCAAGGAGGGGAGCACAAGTAACCGGGTTCTGGAGTCCAGTGGGAGACCAACTCGAGGAGTCGAGTCCGGGTCTCCTAACTCCAGAATTGGTAGGGTTGCTTGCCGCTCTCGTAGGGGTCTAGGGGTGTGGGTTTGGCTATTCATCACGACCGTGGAATCCGTGTTTTATACTGGCTCGTATTGAAAACACGGACGTCCTAGTATATCCAATATTTCATATGATTCTTCTGCTGCGATATCTGTGATGTGATCATGTGATATGTTCTGTGATGGATACTGTATATAGTATATATGATATATTATATAGATGTTACTTATGTTTTACACCCGCGCTAGCCCTGCCCCGCTCTGCCGTTAGTTACCTAACCTAACGGTGCATGAGGGGACATCGAGGAGAATGCGGATGGCATAAGTGTACGTCGTATTTATCTGTGATGTTTAGGTAATAAATGATGGGACTTCATTAATGTGATTAATGAAATAAAAGAAACCTAAGATGTTGTAGAATCGAATTTCAAAATAAAAAGGGTAGCTACAGTTCTTGCTTTGCACAGCGGTATATGTGATATATCCTGCACCTTATTCGATGAGGAAAGGACCGAGATCCCTTTACCGGGAGTGACTCCTTTAGCAATAACTGGCAGATGCTATACACTCGGTTTGTCTTCTGATTGCTTTTAAGAGTTTTGCTTTGCACAGTGGTATATGTGATTTGTCCTGCACCTTATTCGATGAGGAAAGGACCGACGATCCCTTCACCGGGAGTGACTCCTTTAGCAAAACTAGAAAAGCCTCAAAAAAACTCCATTTTAAAATCATTTGATTCTATAACGATATCAAGTTCATTACGCAATAGGTTTTCAGAAAAAACCTGTCGTAGCCCTCCGTCATTTCAGATAAGTGCTAGTTAGTATTCGTTCTACGTTTGTTGGCCTGCGTCAAGGCGTAGTGTGCGGTAGCTAACTAGTATTTATCTGCTTATGCATATGATGCAGATTGGATTAGGGTAGTCGTGCGACTTTGTTGGCCTGCGTCAAGGGTCGTGCGGGTGGGTTTAATTCGATCAAGAAATGACGGGTTGAACTTGACTAGCGGACTATGGTTTGTTGGCCTGCGTCAAGGTCATAGGACGCTAGGGGTAAAATATTATCGGGAATTTCAAGTGTTGAAATTTGCAATGAGATTGCATACCTTCTATGAGATAGTTGGATCCCGATACCCACTGCGAGTAAGAGTTACTCCTGGGAGAGTTTTACACATTACAATTAGCCGATCAAGTAGGTGTCTAGAAAGGTGTTAACGAGGTTATGCCTCTGGGAAAACAAGGTTTACATTAATTAGGTTCGTGCGAAAGCACGGGGGACCTCCCTCAAAGTACCGACACTGGCCTGGCTGAAAGATTGGCGAACTTGTAGTGTGTAATTAATCACGGCTACTCTTTCCTTTTAGGGTTTGATGGAAGATTTGATAAAAACAGTGGGAGCCATCCTGATTAGATAAAATAATAACCAATCTATTCTTGAAAGAGCGCACGCTGAGTGTTTTCTTCTCTCTCTCTCCAGGTAGCGACCATATCACGCCTTAATCAAGATAATAATACGGATATTGACCGAACCCGCTTGTTATACTGAGCTGGGGAACGTTGGTCCCGCTCCAACTTATAATTGTTATAAGACAGAGCAGGAAATTGGGGAATGCCAGAATTCCCGTGCCGCCCAAACGAAGAGAGTGCATGCTGATGCATCATCTTCGGGCGTGTTCTTTATACAGAACTGTTTCTCTATTCTCTACGTCCTGGGTATTTGATGCCGGATCAGGATCACAGATATGTAATCTGTTACATTGGGCTACAGAAAGGTAGAGGACTGAGAACGGGTGATAAGTTTCATGAGGCAGAAAATGGGGCAAGAGTTGCAGCCAAGTCTGTTGGTCACTGTCACCCTGTATTACCAATACATTGATTCTGAACGAATGTTATTAGATACCGAACCTGATATACAAAATCATATCAGTCTCTTTACTAGTAAAGAAAGGATATAATTTTGTATTGTTGGATTACGTTTTGAACATTTCCTATATCAAAAGTTGATCGGTTCAGGCACGTTATCTAAAAGCATTGATGTTCTAAATCAAACTACAGTTCTTAGTATACGGAACACACACAAGAGGAAGAGTTCAGAAATGAACGAATCCTTCTTGAGGCATTGTAGACTAGGTCATATCAATGCGATCCGACTGGCTGAAGTTATATTTTAGATGCATATTTAAATCAGTTTGAATTTACATCTTATGAAACTTGCCAGTCATGTCACAGAGATAAAGATGACCATAGCTCCATTTACTGGAATCAGAGAAAGAGTTAGTGAACTCTTGGGATGATACATGTTGATGTATGTAGGTCCCCTGTCTACACATGCCAAGACCGGTTCCTTGTACTTCATTACATTCTCTGATAATCTCTTTAGATTCAGACATATGTTCTTGTTGAAACACAAGTCCGAACCTTTTGAGATATTCACAGAATATAAGTAAGAAGTAGAGAACCAATATGGGTAAAAGTATTATGTCCTTTGATGAGATCAAGGAGGAGAATACTTGAGCACGAAATTCCTGGACTATTCTAAAGGAGAATGAGATTCTCTCTCAGCATTACTCCTCCGTATACACCATAGCACGATGGTATATCGGGGCGGAGCAATCATACCCTATATGATAAGGTGTGCTCTATGATGAGTACTACTGAGTTACCTATTTCCTTTTTGAGAGTTATGCACTTGAGAAGCTGCATACCTATTGAATAGGGTTCAAATCAAATCAGTTGCCTACCACTTCATATTTGATATGATAAGGGAAGAGCCCATCTCTTAAGTTAGTTAAGATTTGGGATTGTCCGGCCTATGTCTAAAAGCAAAATCCGGACAAGCTCGAGGCAAGATCTGTTATGTAGAACTGGAAAGGTTCCAGCTATACAAACTACAGCTGATGATTTGATAGAACCAAAGGATTCAATAGTTACCAACGAATCTCAGCCTCTCCGCTGATCTAGTAGGGTTCCTCACCCACCTGAGAGATACTTCGGTTTCTCTATGACAGTGGGAGCGAGGATTGCATCATAAGATGATGACCCAACTAGTTTCGAGCTGGCCATCAGGAGTGGGACTCTGTAAGAATGGCTGGATGCTTAGTGATCTGAGATGGAATCCATGTACACCAACAAAGTATGGACTTTGGTTGCTATATCTGAAGGGTTAAATCCCCATCAGGAGCAAGTATATCTTGAGAAGATTACTTGGTGTAGATGGAAAAGTTGAGACTTTCAAAGCTAGACTTGTTAAAGCTTTTCGTCATCGACCAGGCGTGGAAAATGATGAAACCTTTTTAAGTGGCTATGCTTAAGTCCATCCAGATCCTACTTGCCACGGCTAACTACGATATCTGGCGGTTGGGTGCCATGACTGCTTTTCTAAATGATGTTTTAGAAGAGAACGTCTATAAGTACACAGCCAGAGGGCTTCGTAGACAGTGGGAGCAGCGGAAACGTGTACAAGATGCTTTATAGGATAAAGCAGGTATCGCGGAGTTGGAACATCTATTTTGATGAGTTAGTCAAAGAGTTTGACATCATCAAAATGGTAGATGAACCTTGTATATACAAAAAGATAGTAGAGAGTATATTGATGATCCTCGTAGAGTACGTGGATAACATACTCTTGATGGGGAAGGAGTTTCCTATGCTACGCTCGGTCAATCTCCGCTTATCACAAGCATTCTCCATATAGGATCAAAGTGATACCTCTTAAATCCTGGGTTTTGGATCTATGAGATAGATCTAATTGGATATTAGGATTCTCACTAGTTGTAGTGAGATGGTATCAACCGATCCTGGGGAGAATCACTGGAAGGGTTCCAGGGTGATAAGGACGAATGAAAGTCAGTCACAGGCATTATCTTTACCCTCAGTAAAGGGACGGTATGTTGGAAGAGTTCCAAGCTAGATACCGTGGCATACTAGACGATTAAAGGCTGAATATGTCGTTACTTAAGATGCTACCAAAGAACCTGTCTGGGTGTATATTAGTTCATGAGATGAACTTAGTTCCTCCCATTGTGTGACAATGGAGTTGTGGCATATGCCAAGGAACGTCCGTCCCATCAGTGATCCAGACATATTCTAAGGCAGTACCACCTGATCATGGAGATGGTTGATCTCCAGGGTGATCGAGGTTAGGAGAGAAGACTCAGAGGTCAACACGGCGGATCCACTCACAAAGGCCTTTTCCCAGAGAGAGACTTTTATGGGATGGTTGAGTATGAGATACTACAACCACTTCTACAGATGGCCCTAGTGCAAGTGGGAGATTGTTAGTTATATGTATGCCCTAGAGGCCATTGCTATACATAGGATGTATATTGTAGTGGATGCTGGGACATATATAGGGAGGACTTTCTTGCTCGACATGATAGTATGCTATCTGGTTGCTCTTTACCTTAACATGTACACTGTCTCTCTGTTACATATTGGTAAAGCCCTTAGGATGTGTACTTGACTACCTGGCCTATGATGCGGATCATACTAGTGGGGACATGGTAGTCCATAAGTACATCCTTCAAGGTTCCTAGTCGTGGGTGTATCGAGATGGGGCATCGATATACCAGAGTAGACTAGCGTATACCTTCTCGACCCATACAGATGGGCGATGGATGATCCCATATCCATTGGTGTTTGACATCAGAGATGATATACGGGTGCTCAGTGGAGACTGGGTACACTGGACGGACTCGCCGAGAACTCCCAGATGGTATTATACCTTACGTCAGATGGCAGTTCTCTGGTGACACTGGTACAGAGTAGTCTGTTGACCCGAGATCGTCATAGAGTCTTGTGTGGTTCCCACTGTGCTTTGATTTCCACCTTACCACGTCCAAGAGGGCGTGCAAAATGGTGGTTTTTGGGTACAGTCCCGAGTCACATGAAGGCAATGAGCGATAGGATGGGATTCGTCTCTCCCGGTATAGGGAGTTGATGTTGCGCTGTGTTCGATTGGCTATAACAGGAAATCCCAGGCCAGGGTTGCTGAGATTTACTGGTATGTGTTACCAGTAGTTTCTCGAATAGTTATAGACCTCATATCGACACGACTTATCGAGCTATTGGGGTCTGACGTTTACCACCCCTAGGCAAGATATGCGACATATCAGACGATCAGACCGGACTGTACGGTAAGTGTTACTGGTTGGATTCACAGCAGTGTGAGAGGGCTTGCTCGTCGATCTTCTGATCGTTCAATACCCGGGTGGCCGTTACGTTTAGCAAACCGCTTGCGGCTTGTGGGTGCTTGATATGATCATCACCTGCTGCCGGCGTATTGACGAGTCTTTAGAGTCCTACACAGAGGTTTCCTGGCTCAAGCGAAACGAAATAGGAGCGCATATGAGATATGTGCGGGACCGAGAATAATACGTGTATGTTATACCGTATTTCATTCTCGCGATGAATGTGTCGAATGGTTGTATGCGATATAACCTAGTTATCGAATCAAGGATTGATTCGATAAATCGATATATTGGATATTAGTCGGTCATATGCGATATGACCGGATCGTTAAATCAAGTGTTGATTTGATGATTTAATGCATAATTATATATTAGATATATTACTTTGCATTAACTAGTATTGGTTCACTTTAAATGGATTTTCTCACTTGAAGTTCACAAATTGTATATGTGATATACTTTTGTGCACTTGTTTGTATGATGTTTGATGATACATGCTCACTTGGGTTTGTGGAAAGATTAAACCATGGTTGTGAGAGTGGTTAGGGTTTTGTTTATTCACTTATTATCTATTTATTTATTTATCATTCTTTTGGAAAAGATAAAGAGAAAAGAATGGTGGCTTGTTTCGTTTGTTTGTTGAAGCTTCTTGAAGCTTTGAACAAGTCCACCATTCTTGTCTCATGTCTAACCCTAACCATTCTTCTAACCTTAATTAAATCTCTACACTAAACCATGGTTGAATATATGATAAGTATCATATTGTTTTCTTTTTTAAGAAAATACTTATCATATTTTCTATTCTATTCTTTTCTTCTTCTTCTTCATCTTCAACATGAAGAAACTATGCCACCATCAATGGCAACTTGAAAATAAGAGTGAGAAATCCAATTCTAAAGTGAACCCACCTCCTATTTCTTCATCCTCTACCTCTTGCCAAGTAGTATAGGGTGTTTTCTTCACAAGTTTCATGATTTGGTGACGTGGGAGCTTGATCTAGTGATGCCTCGACGTAGATCATCTTCGGCATCGTAGTCGATGACCTAGCCCGCCCATTTCTCCGATGAAGCCGACGCTAGAGCCCGGGATTTGATTTGGACAGCAAGGGAAGTTCATCATGGAGCTATGGAGGTGGAGAACCGGATCTAAAAAGGTTGTATTTCCGTTCACTTAGTTAAATTGTTAACTAGTTGCATGTTTCGCCTAAAAATCTAGTTAACGATCCGTATTAGGGTTTCTCGGCACTTGTAAAATTCGAAATTGGCATGGTTGATGCCTTGTGAGACCTCATTAGTGTCCCTAGGAGCCCTACAAATTGGACCCTTAGCTTAGCTCAGTTCTGGGGTATTTATAGGATAGGAATGGGAACTCTAGGGCAATAATCTGGACCTATGGGAAGTTACAAAAAAGCCCCCAGAAAACGACACTGAGAAGAGCCAGTACGGCCGCGGCTCCGTGGCCTATACCCCATGTTGGCCGCGGATCCGCGGCCATGTGGAGGAGTTAGGTCGTGGCGTTTTGTCGTGTTCCCTGGTTTACTTTTTCCTCGTGTTTGAAAACTTCATACTGCACAAAATCTTCCAGAATATCTTCAGATTTCTATGTCCAAGATTGCACTCTTTTCTTTACTTTTGACTTTATCTCCCTCGAGCTCCGCGCACCCATTGATTCATGTGCAGCCCCCCTCGTGCTCTGTGCTTGTCCCAAACACGAATGACCACTGTCATATGTCTTGTCTCTGGAACTGGTACTCGGCACTGGACGGATATGGATGACCGGAACCCGGCTTTTATCTGCTGTCAACAGATGTTCTGTATTTGGTGTAACTGTGGAGATTCTGTCTTGATTTGCAATATTTGTACTGGAAACCTGTACTCTGTAAATATGTAACAAACACGGATTAAAAGCACCTACCTATAAACACACAAGCGTAAGAATGGGTGGTTTAAAATGCAATATTCTGGTATGAACATTGCTCCCATGAGAGTTTTCCACTTTAGAATTAGCTAACTCATTAGGTGTCTAGAAAGGTGTCTATGGGGCTACGCCTCTGGGAAAATAAGGTTTATTTTAATTAGGTCAGCACGGCGAACCTCCCTCAAAGTACCGACACTGGCCTGGCTGAACGGTTAGCAAAGTTGTAGAATGTAATTAATCCTGGCTAGTTTTCTTTTTAAGGTTTGAAAGAAAATTTGATAAACGCAGTGGGAGACATCGATTAGATAAGATAATAACCAATCTGATCTTTGCAAGAGCTTTCGCTGAGTGTATTCTTTTCTCTCTCTTAATGGTAGATACCAATGACTGGACTTAAGCTTCTACTAAAGAAAAATAAACTGAATAGGACCAATTATAAAGACTCCCAGAGGAACATTAACATTGCCCTAATTTATGATAAGGTATCATATAACCTCACAGCCCCAGCCCCACCCGTCCCAGGCCCTAAATCTTCAGTTGCGGATAAAGAAATCGGCAAGACATGGGATACTAACTGTGCCACGGCCAAATGCTTCGCACTTGCATCGATGGATAACACACATCAAAAGCAGCACGAGCAGATGGATGTTCAATCCATCTTTCTCCATACAAAAAATTTGTAAGGGGAGCAATCTCGTGTCCTATGATACGAAGTATCGCGAAAGTTGTTTCAGATGCGGATGGCTCCTGGTACACCAGTAAGTGACCATGTTTTGAAGATGATAGCTCTTATAGAAGAGCTTGAGGATCTCAGATGGACAATGGAGAATGAACAATATGTTGATATTGTTCTACAGTCTCTCTCCCTGCCTTTGCTCAATTTGTAGTAAACTTCAACATGCACAACATGGAGAAGCCACTACTTGAACTTCTCAATATGTTGAGAAGTGTAGAGAGCACACTCAAAGCAGTGAAGACTCCCGTTTTGATTGCTGGGCCATCTTCCTCCTCTCGCCCAAAGGCCAAGGCCAAAGGAAAGATGAAGAAGAAACCCACCAAACCTAGAGGTGGAGTTAAAAAGGCTAAGTGGAAAGACAAGACCGCGGCTGGGGAATCGGGGAAAGGGGAATGTTATTACTTCCACAAAGCGGGACACTGGAAGCGCAACTGTGCTGAGTACCTAGATGTCAAGAAGAAGAAGCATGGTGATGCTTCCGCTTCAGGTGTATTTATGACAGAAAACTGTTTTTCTATAAACTCTATTTTCTGGGTATTAGATAACGGTTCAGGTTCTTTATCACGACCCAAAATATTAGCTCGCGACCAGCGCTTAAATCACGCGACGTCTACAGGAGTAACGTAATTCAAGTAAGCTGAAACCCTGAAATCTAAACCTTTTTAAGAAATAAAGAGGTGAAGTTTTGAATTAAAGGTATAGTAAATCATGTTTTGTCTTTTGAAAATTTGGGCAGCACCTCCCTCGTAAAAACTAACCCTGAAAACGGGTACAACACTGAATATAATAAAGCATCCCAAATGGGATAAAATCACGCCCAACGGCGGAAACAACCACCACAAGTATAAATAACAAGTATACGACGCCCAACGACGAAGATCCACATAAGGAAATAAAGTAAAGCAAGACATCAACCCCAAAGCGAATATAAAACCCATCGCTCAAGTCTCGGAGCTATAAGTCCTCTAAGTATGCAACATATGCAATCTCTAGTTTCTGAATTGATGGAGTGACTAGATACAATATGAATAATGAATACAAGAGGGACACGATCCAACATGTACCACCTACCACAAGCAAGTCACCCGAAAACAGCTGTGTGGTAGCGATGCAGCAACTGATCCATGCGGTCAACCTGCAAGAACTGTAGTACAATAGGAGTGAGTTTCCAACTTGTGAATAGTAAATAACATATGCAGGTAATCGCAAGTATGCACATACAGCACGAATCTAATACATGCAAGCAGATAGCAATAAATGGCCATATGTATGCAACAGTCATGAAAGGTACTCTATCAGGTATAACTAATATATGAAGCAATAAATGCCAATATGTATATGCAACAGTCATGAAAGGTACTATTTCAGGTACTACTAATACATGAAGGGAAGCATATAAAATAAATGAGGAGTGTGGAATAAAACATGTCATTCTCACGGAATCCTGACCTCGTGACAGGACCAAAGACCATCAAGACAATCTAAATCCCAAATTTCCTCAAATCGGCCATCAAATTGGCCCTCGTATCCTGTAAGTCTCATATACATCAATGTACAATATCAAGTAAATCTCATATATCCTGAATGTACAATATCAAGTAAACCTCATATATCCTGAATGTACAATAACAAGTAAACCTCATATATCCTGAATGTACAGTATCAAGTAAATCTCATATATCCAATATCCAGTATCGAGTAAGTTTCATATAAAGTGAGTGTCCAACATCGACACCCAAAAACATCATGAAACAAGTGTCTAGTATCGACGCATAAATACTCATATCCATACGTTCCTCGAATCGTAAGTGTCCGGTATCGACACCCGTGATCCACGTATCGGTCTTTCTTAGATTCATACGTTCCTCGAATCGTAAGTGTCCAGTATCGATACCCATGATCCACGTATCAGTTTTCTGATATCTATACGTTCTTCGAAACCCAAGTGTCTCTCACCTCGACACTTGTGTTCCACGTATCGGTATATACGTCCTCCGAATCTTAAGTGCCCCAACATCGACACTCTCAATCCCGTATCGGTTTAAAACAAATCTCTGAGTGGATGCATACAAACATCAAGTAAAGAATAAGAATACTTGCATAATTTCATGAAACCACCACGGTCCTCAAATCCAGAAAACATCAAGTAATGAATAAGTATAAATGCATGAATCAATATACATATATTAGCGTCCCATTCCACTAATATATGTATATAGGCATGTATAACAACGTCCCATTACACTGTTATATATACTTAGGAGTAAAAATATCAGAGAACATCATATGAAGTCCTTGAATGTAATATATGCAACATGAAACAATAATATGAGCATGTAAAGAAAAAACCGCTATTAACCGCAACAAGTTAATATATATATCATGTGTTTCCTAATTTCTCCATGTCTATACAACATCAAATAAAGGTGAACATGTTGCTATAGCCAGGTATACGTGACCACGTCGGCATAGCAAGATATGTGCATCTACCTATCCATAATGATGTAATACCTTCCAGCTATATGTACAAGTATGTATGCATGATGTACACGTACCTATATCTCATATGTGTATATATCTATCACTAATGGTAAAATACCATTATAGGTATATAGTTAACAAGCATGTTGGCATGTCCAGGCATATGTGTAAGCATATAGGTATACAGGTATGCTATATGTCATATGCACAATAAAAATAAGGATTTTGTCTCAAGTCCCTAGCCAATACAATATCACGTATGCATAAGTGTTGTGTGTGTCATGGCAATTATTGACGTTGTGCGTGGCATACAATCAGTGCTCGTGCAACATGAACCGTCAATAATAGTGCAGTGTCCAAGGATACAAGTCTAAGCACAACAGGTAATAATATGCAATGAAATTTTATGCACAATCTCTATATGTGCAATATAACATGCGGCTAATATCATATCATATCTAGCCCTGACGCATAACGCCATGCGAGCGATTCCCCTATAGATGTTAAATCTACTTACAGCAATTCTCTTCGCTTAGCCAAAGTCGATGTGCTTCGTCATCTCGGAATCCACGCGAAGGTACCTACAATCAATACCAAATCGCAAAGCTATCAACATCAAGTCCCGAAATCCAATACGGCACGCGGTGCGCTCATAGGTTAGAACTTATAACCTACGCATGCAAAACTACCAAACAACCCTCATCATTGACGTACAAACGTTCAACGACCAAATAGAATATCCAGTCGCCAAAACCAAGAATTCCAAATACCGGAAAATATAGCCAAAACCCTCACTATGGTCGCTATATGTGAAAACTGCCACGCCAAAAACCCAATAGTACTAATACTCATTTACAACACAAAAATTATCGTCGATAATAATATTCAAGTCATCCAAATGTGCATTAAAACTCACTTCTAAGTTTTACCGAAAACCTAGTAAGCAGATTATATCATTTTAGCTCATTTTAACACAAAACTAGAAATTTAACAATTCTAGAAATTTCCAACAACAAAAAGTAGCTTAACATAGTGATCCAAACCAATTTCAAAACATTAATCTCACCCAAAACATGTTTTAATAAAACCTAGTAAGCTAAAAACTCCATTAGACAAATTAAGAATTAACAATTATCACGTTTCTTACAAGGTTATGTTTTTCCTAATCAACAATTAACAATTAACCCTCCATCAAGTTAAACCCTAACTTGATCTTTACTAAAATTATCAAGAAACCACAAATCATGTTAATTAAGCTATATAAAACAATTAAATAGCTAATCTAATGATTTAAACATAACAATTAAAGATTTGTGTTAGAAATTATACCTCCTCAAGAACACAAAATAGAAACTAGATCCATCATTTTAGCCTCCAAAAATGATGTTTTCTTGAAGATCAAAGCAAGATTTGTGAAGAAGAATGATGGATTATTATTTGATTAGGAGTTTTGTGGAAATATTTAAGGATTTTTGATGATTTTGTGAGCTTGGAAATGATGAAATTGAGCAAAGCAAAAGAATGGGCAGAACATAGAGGGGGCTCAGCAATGAGGTAAAGTGAAGGGTGTTTTGTGAAATGAAATGGAAATATCTAGCAAAAATGCAATAAATGCTCATTAATGCATAATTATCTTCAAAGCCACCTCATTCTTTCTTTTAAAAATAATTTTCTTTTCACACAAAATATCTAGATATTTGGGTGGATGGATTTAACTTAAACCAAAATTGTAATTACCTCTAATTAAGTGCAAAATTAACAACGTAATATAATACTTTAATTAGGGAAAATATCAAAGTGAACCAAAACTTCCAAGTGACCCACAAAACCTGCAAACTAGCTTCATTCTAGCAAAACTAGCTGCAAACAAGTCTATATAGAAGTTTGATCACAATCGGGTTAAAACGGAAAATACCGACTATTTTCCCCCCAAACGGAAAAATTCATAAAACGATTTCAGAAACGTTACAGTCTTCCCCTCTTAAAGAAATTCGGTCCCCGAATTTAAATTAAACCCCCAAAACTAAAACATTTCAAAATTCAACTCAATCAACAGGGATCCGAAATCACGGAAGCAACAGAAATAACATAGCGCTTCGCATGCGCCTGAAGCCGTGAATGAAACTCAAAACTGAACTCCGTCAAGTGTCACGCAAATCATCGGACTTACAATGGAGATACAGATCTCAAAATCCACTACTAAAATCCAATATACACTAAGCAGATGCTATAATATGTATATAGTACACATCCTTTGAAAAAAAACTCCAAAAACTGAAATAACATATGCAGAATCTTCTTCTGAATCGCCATATGATGTGTAGCTCACGGCACAAATGACGGACGCTCATTTGTAAAGTAATAATATGAAAGTGTTTCTACAGCACCATTATTAGGGTTTGGTAGCAACACACATACCATATTAAAAATTATAGGGTGCTAAAGAAAACATCCTAAGGATCATACTAGAAAAGCTAGGGTAACAAGACATTTAACACCAACACAAGTAGTAAAAGGCTATGGTTTGAGAATACAACCTTTGTAGCTCCTTATGCTAGACTTCTTGACCACTTGAGAGTTGAAAGAAGCTCGCTTGAGATCCGCTAGGTCCACGACGATCCATCCGGAATCCTCTTTGTCCACGCTAGATGCTTTATTCTAAACCCTAACTTGATCACTCTTTTGTTCACTACTAAAAGCTAGAGAGCAAGAGAGTGAGGAGGAAGAAGATGGCAAGATGAAGAGCTCAAGGATAATGATAAGCTTTTTTGGATAAGAATGAGAAAAGAAAATATATATATTTTATTCTTCTTACTCTTAACTCTAGTTTGTAAATATCTAAATATTTTCTTTTGGATGCAAAATGGCCATGGAAATTAACTCAAGGTTAATGCAAAGATTAATGGGTGAATAAAATAATCAAGTATGATAGAATTTCCATTTCCATTTTCTTTTATCCAAAAAGAAATATCAACATATTTATAAGTGTGTGAGTCTTATATTGCCACCATCCATTGTATCAACAACCATGATACAAGAGTGTATGCATGTATGTGTGCATGCACATCCATATGTGCATCGATGAGAATAAATGCATACATGCATGCATACAACAAAAGACAAGAAGGGTTTAAAGTGAAAAAGCTAATGGTCAATGATAAATCAACACTTGATTTAGCAAACCGGTCATATCACATACGACCCGACCAATAGCAAACAGCCCGATTAATATACGGTATCACATACGCGCATTTAATCGGGTCCCCACGCATATCACATATGCACACCACATCGGTAACTCCATTGTGGGACTCTAAGACTCGTCAATACGCCGGCAGTGGGTGATGTGTTGGAGATAGTGCCCTCAGAGTCAATTATTAGGTCACAGGTACGTGATTGCAATGATTGATGGAGGACCTATCCCGGTAGGACAGTCTTACTCGAGATGATAGTATGCTATCTGGTTTACCTTTATCATCGTGTACTGTTTTAGATGACCTGACAAGTCGCTATTACACGTTGATAGAGCCCATAGGATTCTTGCTTGACCACCAGCAGTATGAGGGCGATCATATAAGTGGGAGCTGGGGGTCTATAAGCATATCCTCAAATGGTCCCTAGTCGTGTGAGTTTCGAGACAGGGTATCGATACTCCAGAGTAGACTAGTGTATACAGTCGAGACCCCGATGAGGGGCGGTGGCTGGTCTCACAAGCCACTGGTGTCAGTTGGATCACCTAAGATGTATACAGGTGCTCATTGGGTTATGAGTACACCGGACACACTACTACAAAGAAGGCTTGCCCCTACGGATTTATCCGTAGGGGAAACCCACTGCCCTTACGGTTATATACGTAGGGGCGAAAAAATACCCCGTAGGTGCAAAAGCCGCAGGTGCAAGTTGAGGCCCTGAACTTGCCCCTACGGTTAAATTTTTTCCCCTACGGTTATATGTGTAGGTCCAGGTTCCCCTACGGATTAAGCCGTATGGTATAAGATTTTATATTATTTACGGTTTATTTTAATAAATTACTTGGACCTACGGCTATAGCCGTAGGGGCATGTACTACCCCCTACGGATATATTCGTAGGTACTTTTCCGTAGGGGCACATATTCAGGATTCCTGATATTTGCCCCTACGGATAACGCCGTAGGGCAGTGTCAGTGGCCCCTACGGACATATCCGTAGGGGTATTCCCAAACGACTGGCACTGACATCTGGGGGAAATATTAGTTACTGCTGATATTTATCCCCTACGGATATATCCGTAGGGGTAACATGTGTGCCTACGGATTAATCCGTAGGTACATATTGTCTGTAATTTTTTTTAAAAAATGGGCTGCTTGATTTTTTCCCGCCCGGTGCACAATAATGTATACATCAATCAAATCATATATTGCAGTATTCATAATCACATCTCACGCATACAAAAGAAACACAAAAACTGAATATGATATAAATACAAACCAATATCAATATCGTTTCAAAATGGAGTACAATGTGTATGATATAAATAAATACATGTTTCAAAAAAAAGAACCAAAAATCTACCCTAGCTCGGTCCAGCTCGGTCCTGCTCCTCGGTCAATAAACTCTGCAATTCGTCGCGAGCGGGAGTCTGAGTGGGCGGTGGAGCTACAGGAGCTGTCTGAGGAACCGCAGCCGAAGGAGATGCGTGTGGAGGCTCGGCCGATCTACCCTGTCGCGTCTGGATATAACGTGTGTAAGAAGCGTGTAAGAACTGTTTATTATTTGAATTCGTTTCATTATTAAGTTATTTCGAAACCCTGTTTGGATATCTAGTTTGGAAAAGCGTTGTTTATTTCAATTACATATGTATGTATGATTAATAAAACATAAGTCTACAACCAAATAAGCTCAGGCTATGTACTGATATTGGATATGTTGATATCTATAATATGACATTATATTTTACTATTAAGTAGTATACATACCAGCATCTCATTCAACTCCTGAACGGTGGCCTTCAAGCTCTCCTGTTCCTGCTGGATACGTCGCTAACTGGAGACGGAGGAAGTAACCACCGAGGTGGAGTCCAACCTCATATGGGCCCTGCTAGAGCCCAGTCCTCGGCCTATCTCCAAACCTCCGTGGTGCCGTCCGTGTGCGGCGTCCAGGACTGGGGTCAGCAGCCTCGAATGTTGCCTTCCCCCTAGCAACTGTCAGAACATTATATTTAGCACATACTGGTCTATAAAATTGACAAGAAATACCAAAATCAACAAATTCAAAGCCTTACCTACAGAGATAGAAGATGTGCTCCTCTGGTATCTGCATGTATCAAAATTTGAATAATATTAATTAATTTCAGTACATACATACTAACAAGGTAAACTAGCATATAGCGCTGCTTACACATATGACAGGGAGTGAACAAGCTCTTGTAGATCATCAGGCGCGAATCTAATCTCATCAAGCAGCCCATGATAATGAGTTGGACGACTAAGAGCAAAAGAAATGTGTGTATATTTATGATATAGCATTCTAAATCAATATACATGCCCTATATAATATATAAACATACCTGGAGGAACGGGAGTGGCCTCTGTCCCTGATATGGACGCATCACCAACAACTAGACAATCAAACATTGTCAATATAAGTAATTTTGACATAAACAGGCATGGATATCTATAATATTACATTCAAAATGGATATTAGAGAGCGCACCTGCAGTGAGAAGTGGTAAAAGTATCACCCAACTCGGGTGTAATTTACAGAATCAGTTGAGACTCTTAAAAGTCATAGAAGAACCCGACCTGCACAAATCTGATGTATGCTTTCCATTGGACACTAAGAAGTCTCTAAAGGGAAAAGCCTATGTGAAAGCCATCATTAGTTCATATCAGAAGATTGATGCTGAAACAGAGAACGAGAAATGTCATTTTTTTCTTCTTCCGCCACATTACTGTCTTCTCCTTCTGCCACATTACTGTCTTCTCCTTCTTATGATGTTCGCGTGCAAATTCAATGACTATATTGAGAATATGGATTAATAGTGGGTAGGAAAAGTATTTCTCAAATGGCTTTTGCGTCTTAAAACCATAAACTACTAAGTAATGGCATACATAATTTTTTTAGTATAAAGGTTGTTATTTTAAGTTTTCCCTTATAGAGATATGATCTAACTGCATCTATCAACTATAAGTGTGCAGAAAATTATGATAAGAAATCATAAGAAAGGGTCGTAGCCATGCATAACCTTGAATCTACATACCAAATCATGCAAAAGCATGCACTTATTGTCACCTTGCCTTAGAATATAAAATATCTTGGAAGACTATAAGCGAGCATTTAAATCTTGATAGCTTTTGATTTCAACATATATTTTTCTCAAGTACCATGAAATATACTTGCTCCGTATAAACCGTTTTCAGGAAGATGGATTAATAATGACAAATTATCCATTGTGGCTCACTAGGTTAGCATTTTCTCTTCTATTGACCATCTTTCTAATCTGCTTGGTAAATTTATTCGGAACCGGCTGCGAATCATTAAAAGACATGCATAAGAAAGAAAACTAAAATACAGATATATAGCATACCGATACATCGAAACTTCATAGTTGCGATGGCAATCCAGAGATATTTATTTCTACACACGTGGTGCGCGTGCGAATGCGTCAGGCATCATGGACAAATATTTCAGAACATGGAAAGTATTATTCGTATAAAGTAATTAAAACTTTTAAACACCTTGGGTAGATATTTTCTTAGGTGATGCAATCATATCATGAGGATTAAATTTAAGCTATTATACATATGCATATGTATTTTTCTAACCTAAAATATCACACACACACACAGAGAGAGAGAGAGAGAACACCTGGTAGGTAAAGAAATCAGGTAGCAGGATCCTGAAGAAATAGAGTCCATAGCATTGCTCATCATCATCATCCATGATCCCTTTGATAATATTTTTTCAAAGAGATCACGGATGATGATGATGAGCAATGCTATGGACTCCATTTCTTCAGGATCCTGCTACCTGATTTCTCTATCTACCTGGTGTTCTCCCCCTCTCTCTCTCTCTCTGTGTGTGTGATATATTAAATTAAAAAAATACATAAGCATATGTATAATAGCTTAAATTTAGTCCTCATGATATGATTGCATCAACTAAGAAAATATCTACCCAAGGTGTTTAAAAGTTTTAATTACTTTATACGAATAATACTTTCCATGTTCTGAAATATTTGTCCATGATGCCTGACGCATTCGCACGCGCACCACGTGTGTAGAAATAAATATCTCTGGATTGCCATCGCAACTATGAAGTTTCGATGTATCGGTATGCTATATATCTGTATTTTAGTTTTCTTTCTTATGCATGTCTTTTAATGATTCGCAGCCGGTTCCGAATAAATTTACCAAGCAGATTAGAAAGATGGTCAATAGAAGAGAAAATGCTAACCTAGTGAGCCACAATGGATAATTTGTCATTATTAATCCATCTTCCTGAAAACGGTTTATACGGAGCAAGTATATTTCATGGTACTTGAGAAAAATATATGTTGAAGTCAAAAGCTATCAAGATTTAAATGCTCGCTTATAGTCTTCCAAGATATTTTATATTCTAAGGCAAGGTGACAATAAGTGCATGCTTTTGCATGATTTGGTATGTAGATTCAAGGTTATGCATGGCTACGACCCTTTCTTATGATTTCTTATCATAATTTTCTGCACACTTATAGTTGATAGATGCAGTTAGATCATATCTCTATAAGGGAAAACTTAAAATAACAACCTTTATACTAAAAAAATTATGTATGCCATTACTTAGTAGTTTATGGTTTTAAGACGCAAAAGCCATTTGAGAAATACTTTTCCTACCCACTATTAATCCATATTCTCAATATAGTCATTGAATTTGCACGCGAACATCATAAGAAGGAGAAGACAGTAATGTGGCAGAAGGAGAAGACAGTAATGTGGCAGAAGAAGAAAAAAATGACATTCCTCGTTCTCTGTTTCAGCATCAATCTTCTGATATGAACAAATGATGGCTTTCACATAGGCTTTTCCCTTTAGAGACTTCTTAGTGTCCAATGGAAAGCATACATCAGATTTGTGCAGGTCGGGTTCTTCTATGACTTTTAAGAGTCTCAACTGATTCTGTAAATTACACCTGAGTTGGGTGATACTTTTACCACTTCTCACTGCAGGTGCGCTCTCTAATATCCATTTTGAATATCGATAATATTACATTCAAAATGGATATTAGAGAGCTCACCTGCAGTGAGAAGTGGTAAAAGTACCACCCAACTAGAGTGTAATTTACAGAATCAGTTGAGACTCTTAAAAGTCATAGAAGAACCCGACCTGCACAAATCTAATGTATGCTTTCCATTGGACACTAAGAAGTCTCTAAAGTGAAAAGCCTATGTGAAAGCCATCATTAGTTCATATCAGAAGATTGATGCAGAAACAGAGAACGAGGAATGTCATTTTTTTCTTCTTCTGCCACATTACTGTCTTCTCCTTCTGCCACATTACTGTCTTCTCCTTCTTATGATGTTCGCGTGCAAATTCAATGACTATATTGAGAATATGGATTAATAGTGGGTAGAAAAAGTATTTCTCAAATGGCTTTTGCGTCTTAAAACCATAAACTACTAAGTAATGGCATACATAATTTTTTTAGTATAAAGGTTGTTATTTTAAGTGCGCGTGCAAATTCAATGAAAGTTAGATTTGAGGATACCCATGTATGAGTTGTATTCTATATATGTGTGTTTCGATTTATGATTTCGCTTAAGTGTAGGGTTGTTTTTACTTAAAGAAGTATCACCATCTACTATATATAAAAAAATATAGCAAACTAGGATTGGTATTCAAATCCCAGTCCAGATTGGTATTCAAAATTTATTTAATTAGTTTGTGATCCACATCATTTGATTCGTTGCTTGAGGCATCAATGTAGGCACAAATATCGGCGACGAGGAACTCGACGAGGAAGAACGAGGGCGGTGGCGGGCTGAGAACGGAGGGCGCGCGGTGGCGACGAAGAGAAAATTGGAGACGCGGGAACGAGAGAAAATTTTGGGAACGAGAGGGAAAGATATCGAGGCGTATATTGGTATCGATGGGAATATGAAGGTTTCATATTATCATCGAGTATCATATATTGGTTTTAACCTGAATATCTTGAGTCGCTCTCTAATTATGCGTTTGTTGTGCATTCGTGTTGTATGTGTAACATGATTTTAAACCATTGAGATCAAGATTGATAGAACTGATCATCCTACATTGCAATAGCATTCATCGACCAAAAACTATTATTGCAATGGTATTCATCTATAACAATCAACAATTAAAACTACAAATTTAGGATACTGATATCATAAAGCGTTATACGCAACATTGATAGAACTGATAAATAAAAAAACGAAACACAAACCGTATTAAGATTTAACAACTTTGATTATGTCATATACGCGGGCCGATATTTTCATATTAGCCAATAGGCAAAAATAGATTGCGGTCTGGATATGGCATATTGGCAGATGTTACCTATATGCATAAATCTTATGTCTAATGACCATAAGATTGTCGGAGACAGTTTTGATGTTTTGTGGGTTTGGTTTTATACTTGGGACAATCCAATGTTGACACACACACATAAATAACAAATTAAAGTAAACTAACTAAGAGGCATGTTTGAGTTTTATACTGGGATCACAAATAACATGATGGCTGCAAACAGGTTGCTTGAATACTTGCAGACAATCCAATGTTGCCTCGCCATTTCTATAAATTTTAAACTCCCTGGAAAATTATCATCACTCAGGATTACTTTAGGGCCAGTTTGGCTGCTTCTTGCTTGTGATTCAACATTCAGCTTTTTGTTGATTTGGAACTCAGAGAGTGTTGCAAAACAAATCCAAAACTAAATAAACCTCAAACTAGCTACAGAGAAGGCAAACAGCAAACCCCATGAAGTTTGGATTTCAAGGGTTTTCCCACTAAAATACACTTAGATGCAGCACTTTAAGGAAGCTTGCAGCAATATAAAAACTTTTAGGTAGTTTAGTGAAAAACTGCAGTGCTTCAAGATTGTTTAAGTTTTATGTGTGCTTAAGCTGTCATACAGAAATTATCGTTGCAAAAATGTTCGCAACCCTAGCTTTTCCAGCAACGATACTGGAATACGAGCCTCAGATATGCCAGCTTAGGAATCAAAATAAGAAAGAGATTTGGGGTTATCCTAAGTCCAAAGTCAAACGGGCTCGAGAAATATATAAACCCAAAAAAATGACTGCATAAAGATCTCATAAAGATGAAAAGGATGTTATGCAAGCTCTGAACAAATCTTGAACGGAACTTTCACAAGAATTTACAATACCCGACCAGAATCCAATCCTGAGTTTGATGAAGCTTCAGGCCTTCAGCTTCCCCACAGAAAATAGTTAGGGCAAACCCTTTGCAAAACCATAGCTTTCATGCAGAGATGACGCTCAGAACATGCCAGCTTCCAAACACATTGAATAATACATAATCTCCCATACTCTCTCTCTCTCAATCAGACAGTTTATATTTGGATTTGAATTTAGGAAAAGAAATAAGATGGCTACAAACCAGCTTGCCTCGCCAATCTCATAACTATAAAGCTCATAAAAGTGGAAGCTTGAGGGCAAGCCATCATCGCCTCCATTCAATTGAAGCCAAATCATCCACAAAAAATAGAAATAAATATAATAATTGATCGATAGGCAAAATTGCAAGAAACCTATTCAGATTTTTGCATGAAAAAATAAGAGATGTAAAATAAGTAAAAGATTACCAAATGAAATTATCCCATCACTTGAACCCCCTCTCAAGACATTTTAGCAAAAATTCCCCCAGTAATTTTCTTCGGTTTAACCGTTTTATATCATAGAAGAAAGATAAATTTCAAATGTATATACATGCATACACACACACACATCATATACACAGTTTTTGAATGTTGCCAGAATTTCAACGGTAATTCTAGATTTTTCCAAACTCTGAAGGCTTCACAAAAATTTTAACTACAGATAATAATATGATTGAAGAGATCAATCACCAATTTTTTAATGAGGATCAACTGAAACCCCAAACAGAGCAAGCAAATTACAAAGATCCCAAAACCCCGCGTGGCCCAGCCCCAGCCCCCAGCCCCAGCCCCAGCCCCCAGCCCCAGCCCAACCCTAACCCCAGCGTGGCCAGCTAAACCCCAACACCAACCCTAAGGCAAACCCTAACCCCAGCCCCACCCCAGCAGCAGCCGAACCCCAACCCTAACCCTACCCTGACCCCGACCCCGACCGCGACCGCGACCCCTGCCCAACCCCAACTCGCGCGCGCAACCCCAGACCCAGCCATGAACCCTAAGCCCAAAATAATCCAAAAATTCTTTAATTTACCTCGAGATTTACTCACCTGAACGGCTGCTGCTGGGGCTGGGGCGACGACCTGAACCGCGGTGGCGACGAGAACTGCGGTGGCGACGAAACCGGCGGTGGCGACGAGGAGAACGACGGTGGCGACGACGGCGTGGCGATTTGGGGATTTTTCTCGCGCCCGATCGAGAGAGAGAGAGAGAAAGTGAGCGTAGGCGATCGGTCTGGGGTCTTAATAAATCGATATTTACTTGCCCCTACGGATATATCCGTAGGTCCTTTGTTTACGCCACCGTAGGGGCAAACACCAAATTAAGAATTAATTTTTTTATTCTTGAACGTCAGTGCCCGTCGGGGCAACCCTTTAGCCCTACGGAGTAATCCGTAGGGCCAAGTAAAATCTGCCCCAACGGATAATTCCATCCGTAGGGGCAACCCCCTATTTTAGTAGTGACAGGACTCGCCGGGAACATGCTAGTTGGTCATATACCAGACGTCAGATGGCAGTTCCCTGGTGACATGTGTGCAGGTTAGTTCATCGACCTGGGGATCGTCATTTGTCTTGTGTGAGTTCCCACTGTACTTTGATTACTACCCTACCACGGCTCAAAGGAGTCGTGCAAACAGGTTTTAGTTGGGTACAGTCCCGAGCCACATGGAGGCAGTGAGCGTATCTTCAGGGGTTCGTCTCTCCCGGTATTGGGGGTGAGGTCGTGCTGTGTCTAGGAGAGCCATTACACGAAGCCCTCGGCCGAGGCAAGGAGATTTACTGGTAGGTATTCCAGTAGTATCTCAGGGTGTTCTGGGCTACACTCCGACACGACTTGTACCGCTTTTGGGGGTCTGACTTTTACCAACCCCCTAGGCCCGCCATGCGATACACATAGACGAACGGACCGGACTGTACGGATATTGTCACTGACAGGCTCAGTAGGGAGTCAGGCCGAGTTTGCTCACAGACGTCCCTTTTGGTCAATACCTGGTAGCCCGTTATGTATTGGCTTATACCTCTAACGTGCTAGTGGTTAAATCCACAACCAAGGTGTTGATGAGTCTTTAGAGTCCCCCACATTCAGTTACTCAGCTTTCGGGCGAAAAGTTGTAGAGGCCGTATGGAGATATGGCAAGGTCCGATCAGATACGTGCGGTATTGCACGGATCAGGATCGGACAGTTTGTACTATAGGCCGTATGGATATATGGCAGGGTTCGATCAGATACGTACGGTATTGCACGGATCAGGATCGAACGGATATTACTAGCCGGCTTTGGTTTAAGCCGGATCCTAGTATAGTACAGTGTAGATTTTGTCTCATTGCATTTGTATTTCAGTCGGAATACAAATGCGGGTGTGTATGCACATTATCGGGGTTTTCCTGTAATTTATTACGGGACCAGTTTTCTGGAGTTGCCAGTTTGCTTTCCGTTTCGGCCATTTTCATTTGTATCGTTCATTGGCCGAAGTTTGGTGGAGGAGGGCTTATTTGCATTGTTGCAAATAAGCATTTGTGGGGGGGGGTCTTTGCATATTATCATGTCATGATACTTGTCCCATCATTTGACTTCATAAACTCATGATTGCTTGACTTTCTTTATCATCATGGTTTTGATGATGGTTGTTGATGAGTGTAGTTGTGGTTGTGATGATGATGCCTCATCATCAACCTTTTTCTCTTGATTTTTGAACTACCCCCTCTTGAACTTTTTGTTCACACTCTCATTCTCTCCTCTCTTTGAGCAAGGCCGGCCACTCCTCTTTAGGGGCTGCCCATGAGTATTTGTGTGGGATTTTTGATTCATTTCATGTTGAAAAATCACACAACACCATCTCCAAAAAGCTTGTATCAATCCTCCACCACAAAGGCAACTCCACTACCCCAAAATGAGACACAAGTTCTACACAACATTCTACAGCAAATCTTGGGCACGTCAACTAGCCAGCTTCGTGCCCGAGTTGCCTCGGCATTGAGGTGGGAGCCCGTAAAAGAAGTAGGCGATGTGGTGCACTTCCCGCGACGAGGTGGAGACCGGAGCTTCCGTAGGAGATCGGGACGACGACGAGAAGACCGGAGGACTTGGATCAGTCGGTATATCTCTCTTCCCATCTTGTAGTTAGCTAGGACTAATTAATGGTTCGATCCAGGTATTAGTGCGCGGCGGTTTGCCAGTTCAAGTAAAAAATTAAAGTTTATCACCGCTTCCGCATTTGGCCGTCGGATTGACGGCCGGGGCACCGCCGTGCACTTACAGTGGTATCAGAGCCTCGCCATTAACTTAGTCTAGCTTGGTATAATGTGTTTGCATTTCCGATCGATCAAAAGTTCCAAAACCGAGTTTTTCAAAGCGACAGTTTTCTGTTGAAATTTTTTGGTCTCCAAAAATTTTTCAGGTTGTATAAAATTGATGTACTGGAGATTATAAGAGCTCTGTAAAAATTCGATGAAGTGATTCCACTGTGGGAGCGCGGAACCGCCGCAAACACCCCCTTAGCGCCGCGGTTCCACCGCGCACTGTGGAGATCCCTGCACCAAATTTCTACAGTGTCTTTGTGGGCTTAAAATATGGGTTTTGGAATATTAAAATTGGGCCCAGAATTTCTGTGAGTGCTACAGTATTGCTTGGGGGCCCACTTGTTAAAATTTGATTGATCGGATATTTTAAACACATTATTTCACAGTATTTACATTATATCTGCGACCGTGAATGTCACTTGATCGGTAAATCCGGTCTAACTGCTATAGCCCGGTTAGTCGGATTTGCGAACGTGACTTTCACGTTGATGTTCTGTTTTGCTGTGATGTTGCGGATCGGTCGTGGGGGATAGCCTGGATGCAATGCTAGTACAGTTGTGGTTGTATTATGTACATTTGATATTGCGGGGCGAGCGTCCGACATGTGGACTGCCGTCACTGCCTGTTTGTATTATTTTTTTGGGGCACGGCCAGGTTGCGGTCGATGTACCCGTTGTATGTAAATTTTACTTTCTGTACTAGGATTGCCCCGCGGAGGGGTGCACGGATAGCCGGGTTCTAGAGGGCAACAAGCCCGCATCTCATGGCATTGAGACGAAGGGGGCTTCACTCTAGGATTGACAGGCTATTCGTCGCACTCGTAGGGGGTACAGGTTGACCGAGGAGGGGTGCCCAAGTTACCGGATTCCGTGAAGTGCTGGGTGATCCATTCACGGTGCTGAAGGGGGCTGCCTCGCTTCAGGTTTTGGCGGGTGACTTGCCGCGCCCGTAGGGGTCTAGGATTTCATTGCACAGGCTATCCACACGACCAGGGGAACGTCGGGTTTCAGCGGCTCTGTGAAACCCGGGGATCCCAGATATCTGTATTGTTTCTGTGATGCTGTACATTTCTGTGATGTTGCATTTTATCACGCCTTGAGCGAATATAATATATTGGTGTATATATTAGTAGATATTGTATATGTTTTGCATCCGCGCTAGTCTAGTCCCCGCTCTGTCGTTAGTTAGCTAACCTAACGGGTAATGACGGGACCCAGTGGCGAATGAGGATGGCATATACGTACATCAGTATATTTTCGTTCTTTTTGGTGTGATCAATTGATGGGACTGCATTGATTCGGATCAATGCAAGTTAAAAACAAACCTAATCTGATGTTGTTGGAACACTTTTTCAAAAAGCTGTTATTGCAAGGACGTTCACTTTTGTTTTGCATCGTGGTATTCATTAGGAATATCCTGCTCCTCAGTCGACGAGGCAAGGGCCGAGATCCCTTCACCGGGAGTGACCCCTTGGACAAAAAGTTTGCGTCAGGGCATTAACTTCACTATAGCCGATTGCTTTTGCTTTGCACCGTGGTATTCAGTTGGAATATCCTGCACCCCATTCTACGGGAAAAGAGCCGAGATCCCTTCACCGGGAGTGACCTCTTTAGCAACGGTTTTCGTCACTATATTTTTAAAAAGCTATCCGTTCCTTCAACGATATCAAGTTCATTACGTTAAAGGTTTTCGCCAGAAACCATTCGTAGCCCTCCGTCATTTCAGTTAAATATTCGGTAGTATTCAAGCTATGTATTTTGACCTCACGCCAAGGCATAGTGATTGGTAGCTGCCGGGTATTTATCTGTTGCATAGATAGATGCATTGGTTTGGGACAGTTGTACTACTATTTTGGCCTACGTCAAGGGTATGTACGGGTGGGTTCAAATTAACCTGGATAATGACGGGCAGAACTTGACATGTGACTTATGATATTTTGACCTCACGCCAAGGTCATAAGAGCATGGGGCAGAAATCACATCGGGAGTTTCAAAAGAACTGAAACTTGCCAGATATGCGCATACCTTCTGGAATGTGATGACGTGAGAGGATTCCGTCATGTTATCATGCGATGAGAGTTGGATCCCGATTCCCACTGATGAGTTAGTTTACTCCTCGGGTGACCCCGACTAATTCTTCTTTCAGGTTTGGAGGAGAATTTGAGGTACAGTGGGAGGTTTCCAGATTAGATAAATTGGTAACCATTCTGATCTAGGTTAGAGTGCACGCTGAGTGTTTCTTTTCTCTCTCTCTTCGGCAGCGACCATTGACCCGACCCTAAGACTATGACTCAGTGACCAGGTTAACCGAACCTTCTTAAACAATGGCTTTTGGATTGTCAGAGTTGCGAACCTCATTGCCACTCCTACTTTTACCCTTTTCTCCAGGACACCCCGTATTACTACGAACGTCCACTTCCATTGGACAAAACCATCATATGGTTAGATACGAACTCGAAAGAATTTATTCGAGGATGGTTTCCGGTTCTGGAGAAAACGGATAGGACTATTCAGTTGTCTTTTCCTTTTACCTTCTCTCAAGTTGCGAGTACTCCTTGGTTTAGGAGATAGTACACCTATTACACAAATTGGATAGTCTTCTTCCAAACCTTAAGCTGGTGCCGACCGGTAGGGAATGAAGAAAACCAATTAGCCTAACGATGGTGTACAGAAGGTATTAAGTTAAGACAAATCAAGGGATTAGTAAGAGGGCAAAGTAAATTGCGACTGATATTCACGACCAAACCAAGTATTTCTTCGCCATTGATAAATTACCTTTGTATTTCTCCAGGACACTCCGTATCACTACGAAGATCCACAGTTTATTGGATACTCCATCGTATGGTTATATACGAACTCGAAAGGAACTTGTTCCAGTTCGGGGATGGATTCTGGTACAGGAGAAATAGGAATAAGGTTTATTCGGTTGTCTTTTATCTTCACCCTCTCTCATTGCGAGTGTTCCTAGGATTGGGACAGTACACCCATTATGCTTATTGGATAGTCTTCTTCCAAACCATAGGCTGGTGCCGAACGGTAGGGAAGGAAGAAAACCATTTGGCCTAAAGGGGTGTGCAGAAGGTAAAGACTAAAGACATATGAAGGGATTTGGAGAGATGGCAAAGAATTATACGGTTACAGTCGTGAATCTGGAAGAGGCATTACTAGGAATACCAGGATACCCCATCGAAACATTTCAATGTTTCAGTTTCACTGTGTAATGTTAAAAGAAAACTGATTTCCCGATTAGATACTAACTCCAGGGTATGTATTTACCAGGTATGATTCTCACATCTGTATGGTTTTACAGATGATGAGTGGGAGTAAGTTATTGGGAATTGGGTGATCATCCTCATTATATCGGGATTCGTTGTAATCGGTGATATTTGAGGAAGTCACCTGGGTAGTTTGCCGGTTGGCAAATATTTGGTTTTGAATATCCGCTGTTATGCACCAATTTCAAATTGATATATCTGTACGTCTATTTTCATAGAGTGAGATATACCTTTTTGAAATTATGTCTACGACATTTACCTATATCAGTGGATGGTTAGGTAAGGAGCATTAAACAGCGGTGTAATTCTTCTTAACCATAAGTACAGTTTTCAACCTACGACACACAGTGAATGAGTAATCAGACTCAAGGGACTTATACAGAGTATTGTATGTTGTCCAGGGTCCATCAGGACAGAGGGGTTGGTCCTCGTACTATATTCTGTTTACTTATGACTTCTCTAGTTTTTAGACAGGTGTTTCGCGGAAACACAGGGTCTGAATTTTGAGAAGGTATAGGTATTTGAATAGAGTAGAGAACCAGGTGTAGCAAATATCGGGATTCTTCAAAGCAATCGAAGATGTAGACACTTATGCATGGTATTTAGTTGATAGTAATGATAAAGAGATCTTGTTTCTCTTTCAGGTTACTCATAATTGGAAGCATTCCTAAGTTGAGTAACGCTGATCAGACTTCTTCCATTTAGTTGACATGCACTGGAGACAGCTGCATGATTTGAATCTGGTTCAATTAAATCAGTGCCTCTGGTCCTATATGGGATATAGAACAGTTCGTATCTTAACGATGTTAAGGTACGGGGAGTTGTCCTGCTTATGATTAAAACCAGACACTGGACAACTCAAGGCACGTTTCTGTAATGGCTGTTTGTGGGTTGACCCAGGCTATGACGCGGGTTGATTTTCTACCATCTAGATGAACAATAGCAATATTGTTCTAGACTCGCCACAGTTTTATTAAAAAATGGATTTTTTCAGAAAAACAGTAGTGGGAGTATGGTAGAACTGGAAGTGATTCCAGAACTACAAACGATTACTGAAGATTTGATAAGGAACCTAAAGATTCAATCCGGTTTGACATTCCATTAGCCACTCCGCAGATACGGTGGGTAACTTCAGGCACCCGAGGGGTACTCCGGTAGCCTCAAGGACGGTGACAGGGAAGTTCTTGTTTACCCACACTTACCATTGCTGTTGTTCCAGGCTGCGAGACCCGGCGGGAGGATGAGTATAGCGTCGTTCTAAACTAGTTTTAGAAGTGTACGTCTATATGACTCTGCCAGAGGGTTGTCGTAGTCAGTGGGAGCAGCGGAAGCATTGGTGGATAGGTAGCTTATGTCTATTTATAGACTGAAGCACCAGTAGCGGAGATAGATCATCTATTTCTGACGTGACAGTCATAGGTTTGACTTCATCAGAATAGGGGATGGATCTGTTGAGAAGGTAGTAGGGTGTGATATCCTGGTATTTGGATGACATACACAGAGTAGGAAAAGAAACTCCTATACTACAATCGGTTATACTTTGGTCGTCATACAGTGGTTTCTCCACAAAGGAAATGGATTTTATATCAGACATACTGGTTACTAGATCTATGGTTTTAGATCTAGATTTGGGTAGTCTCCCAATCTGGGTACTTAGACAGCATTCTAAGAGTATTTAGAATGGACGACTCCTGGCACGGTAGTATACCTGCAGAAGATGGAGTCACCCTCTCCAAAGGTGTCTTACAGACTAAAGGGGAGAGGGATGTGCATGATTGGCAGATCACTTGCTCAGGCAATTGAGTCAATCATGAGATGTCAAGTACCACACCAGACATTGTTCTTGCACTAGATGCAATAAGCTGACATTAATCCAATCCTGGAGAAACGGTCGGAAGCAATTTTAGAACATAAGTGGATGTTCTAGGGATATGATAACGATATCCTCATGCGGGAGACAGTTATCATTCCAGGCTTCCAAAGTGACCTGGACGACAAGGAGGTTGTCAGAGTTATGGTTTTCCTTCTGATGAGGGGCAGTATTTTGGACAGGTGGTCTAAGGCAATACTGAGGGTGGCATGGCGCAGGATACTGATTAAGTTCAGTTGACGATACAGTCTAAGAAGTTTGGATTTGGAGTTCATTTATGAGCTAGGTCCCATCAGACATCCAGAAACATTCTAAGACAGGTATTGCTCATTTCGGGAGATGGCTTTCTCCGCGAACTTGAGATATAGAGAGACATAGAAAGAGACAACAAAGCGGATCCACTCACTGAGGCTATTCCTCGAACGCAATAGTTTCGCAAACGAGCTTTGTGAGACTGACTAGTAGAGGAGTTGGGTGTTCGGTATCACACGGGCTGTGAGTATGCGACATCGCAATAATTAGCCTTGAGTGCAAGTGGGAGATTGTTGGAGATAGTGCCCTCAGAGTCAATTATTAGGTCACAGGTACGTGATTGCAATGATTGATGGAGGACCTATCCCGGTAGGACAGTCTTACTCGAGATGATAGTATGCTATCTGGTTTACCTTTATCATCGGGTACTGTTTTAGGTGACCTGACAAGTCGCTATTACACGTTGATAGAGCCCCTAGGATTCTTGCTTGACCACCAGCAGTATGAGGGCGATCATATAAGTGGGAGCTGGGGGTCTATAAGCATATCCTCAAATGGTCCCTAGTCGTGTGAGTTTCGAGACAGGGTATCGATACTCCAGAGTAGACTAGTGTATACAGTCGAGACCCCGACGAGGGGCGGTGGCTGGTCTCACAAGCCACTGGTGTCAGTTGGATCACCTAAGATGTATACAGGTGCTCATTGGGTTATGAGTACACCGGACAGGACTCGCCGGGAATATGGTAGTTGGTCATATACCAGACGTCAGATGGCAGTTCCCTGGTGACATGTGTGCAGGTTAGTTCATCGACCTGGGGATCGTCATTTGTCTTGTGTGAGTTCCCACTGTACTTTGATTACTACCCTACCACGGCTCAAAGGAGTCGTGCAAACAGGTTTTAGTTGGGTACAGTCCCGAGCCACATGGAGGCAGTGAGCGTATCTTTAGGGGTTCGTCTCTCCCGGTATTGGGGGTGAGGTCGTGCTGTGTCTAGGAGAGCCATTACACGAAGCCCTCGGCCGAGGCAAGGAGATTTACTGGTAGGTATTCCAGTAGTATCTCAGGGTGTTCTGGGCTACACTCCGACACGACTTGTACCGCTTTTGGGGGTCTGACTTTTACCAACCCCCTAGACCCGCCATGCGATACTCATAGACGAACGGACCGGACTGTACGGATATTGTCACTGACAGGCTCAGTAGGGAGTCAGGCCGAGTTCGCTCACAGACGTCCCTTTTGGTCAATACCTGGTAACCCGTTATGTATTGGCTTATACCTCTAACGTGCTAGTGGTTAAATCCATAACCAAGGTGTTGATGAGTCTTTAGAGTCCCCCACATTCAGTTACTCAGCTTTCGGGCGAAAAGTTGTAGAGGCCGTATGGAGATATGGCAAGGTCCGATCAGATACGTGCGGTATTGCACGGATCAGGATCGGACAGTTTGTACTATATGCCGTATGGATATATGGCAGGGTTCGATCAGATACGTGCGGTATTGCACGGATCAGGATCGAACGGATATTACTAGCCGGCTTTGGTTTAAGCCGGATCCTAGTATAGTACAGTGTAGATTTTGTCTCATTGCATTTGTATTTCAGTCGGAATACAAATGCGGGTGTGTATGCACAGTATCGGGGTTTTCCTGTAATTTATTACGGGACCAGTTTTCTGGAGTTGCTAGTTTGCTTTCCGTTTCGGCCATTTTCATTTGTATCGTTCAATGGCCGAAGTTTGGTAGAGGAGGGCTTATTTGCGTTGTTGCAAATAAGCATTTGTGGAGGGGGTCTTTGCATATTATCATGTCATGATACTTGTCCCATCATTTGACTTCATAAACTCATGATTGCTTGACTTTCTTTATCATCATGGTTTTGATGATGGTTGTTGATGAGTGTAGTTGTGGTTGTGATGATGATGCCTCATCATCAACCTTTTTCTCTTGATTTTTGAACTACCCCCTCTTGGACTTTTTGTTCACACTCTCATTCTCTCCTCTCTTTGAGCAAGGCCGGCCACTCCTCTTTAGGGGCTGCCCATGAGTATTTGTGTGGGATTTTTGATTCATTTCATGTTGAAAAATCACACAACACCATCTCCAAAAAGCTTGTATCAATCCTCCACCACGAAGGCAACTCCACTACCCTAAAATGAGACACAAGTTCTACACAACATTCAACAGCAAATCTTGGGCACGTCGACTAGCCAGCTTCGTGCCCGAGTTGCCTCGGCATTGAGGTGGGAGCCCGTAAAAAAAGTAGGCGATGTGGTGCACTTCCGGCGACGAGGTGGAGACCGGAGCTTCCGCAGGAGATCGGGACGACGACGAGAAGACCGGAGGACTTGGATCATTCGGTATATCTCTCTTCCCATCTTGTAGTTAGATAGGACTAATTAATGGTTCGATCCAGGTATTAGTGCGCGGCGGTTTGCCAGTTCAAGTAAAAAATTAAAGTTTATCACCGCTTCCGCATTTGGCCGTCGGATTGACGGCCGGGGCGCCGCCGTGCACTTACATGATGAACATATAAAGCACCCCCAAGCCGCAAAAGGTCAGCTAAACTTAACGGCCACCCCGGTATTGAGCGATCAGAAGGAAACAAGCGAACCTGTCATAACTCCCGTCGAGCTAACCGGTAACACTGCCGTACATTCCGGTCTCTTCGTCAGATATGCTGCATATCGAGTTTAGGGATGGTTGTAAGTCCACGTTGCGACCCCCGGTTCTTACGGGGAGGCGGAAACGGTATAAAAATCAAATTTTTAGCGCATGGGGCAACATGGACTAAAAAAGTCGGGATCTTTTCCTAAACTAAAACTAGCAAACTTGCTAAAGAGAGTTAGCTACTCGGAAAGATGGTTATAACTAAACTTGAACTCCTTCTTCTTCAAACATTGTAGAGGTTGATGGTTCTTTCCTCGTCGCCTTCTTCCGTCGAAGATGGATCCACCTGAGGGTTCAACCTTCGGGCTCTTACTCGAACTTTGAGTGAACTAGGATCTCCGGCTTGCTAAACCTTGAACCCTAGAGAGAGTAGAGAGTATCTATAGGGTGCTTTCTTTTTCAAGGTGAGGGATTCTCAACACATGAGAAGGAATCACCTTGAGCTTGAGGAAGAAGAAGAAGAAATGAGGAGAGAGAATGATTATGATAGAATGAGCTCTTTTCTTTTGCAACCATAACTAAAAGAAAAGGAATTATCAAATTAATAATAATAAATCAAAAATGAAATAGTTGATGGTTGTATTTGGAATGACCACTATCATAACTTTCAATAAATGAGTGTAAGCATGAATCAAGGAGAATCGTTTCAAAGCATGATGGTGGTCAACATTCAACCATGGTCAACAAGTCAACCATGGTCAACAAGTCCACAAAATCAACCATAACAATATTTCATTTAATTACTATTATTAATTGATATTTCATAAATCTATTAGGGTTTGGAAAATGACGACTGTTAACTGTGCATACGCACCCGTTCCGACACCCTAATGAAAAACCTCATCCTCCGCCTCAAGCAACTGTGCATACACACCTGCATTCTCGTTCCGAGGAACAAGAATACCAAGATATAAAAGCAACCCCAAAACTTATACCAGTATCTGGCTCAAACCAGAGCCTGCCAGTATAATCCGTCCGGACTCCAAACGTGCACAAGTGCGCGGATGAGAACGAACCCTGCCGCAAAACCATGCGACCTCTACTCTGTTTTGCCCAGAGGCGAATACCCTCTGTGTGGGACTCTAAAGACTCGACACTACGCTGGCAGTGGGTTTAACCACAGACCGCAAGCGGCACTAGCTGTGCATAACAGTCCCCAGGTAGATGCCGACAAGAAGGCTGACGAGGTGAACCCCATCTGAACTCCTACTGAGTCTGAATGTGACATTCTCCGTACAGTCCGGTCTGTTCGTCTGATACATCGCATGTCGGGCTGAGGGGGCGGTAAAACGTCAGTCCCCCAATAGCGGTGTAAGTCCATATTGCGACCCCCGGTGCTTACGGGGAGGCGGAAACGGTATAAAAAACAAATTTTTATCGCTAGAGGCAACATGGACTAAACAAGGTCGGGATCGTGTCTAAACTAAACTAGCAAATACGCTAAAGGGAGTTAGCTACTCGGATGAAGGTTATACCTAAACTTGAACTCCTTCTTCTTGAAATCTTGTAGAGGTTGATGGTTCTCTTTTCGTCGCCTTCTTCCGTCGAAGATGGATCCACCTCGAAGGTTCGACCTTTGGGCTCTTCCTCGATCTTTGAGTGAACTAGGGTTTCCGGCTTGCTAAACCTTTAACCTAGAATGAGTAGAGAGTGACTAGGGTTTGCTTTTCTTTTTAAAGAGAAGGATTCTCAACACATGAGAAGGTTTCTCTTTGCTAGAGGAAGAAGAAGATGAAGTGAGGAGAGAGAAGCTAAATGAGATAATGAGCTATGTTTTTCTTTCTTGCAACCATAATGCCAAAAGAAAAACAATTATCTAAATAATAATAATTCAAAATGAGAATAGTTGATGGCAATTTGGAATGACCACTACCATGCTTCATTTAATGAAATGTAAGCATGAATCAAGGAGGACTTTTTAAAGCATGATGGTGGTCAACATTCAACCATGGTCAACAAGTCAACCATGGTCAACAAGTCAACAAAATCAACCATAACATAATTCTCATTTAATTACTATTATTAATAGATAATTCATAAATCCATTAGGGTTTGGAAAATGATAACTGTCAACTGTGCATACGCACCCGTTCCGAAACCCTAACGAAAAACCTCATCCTCCGCCTCAAGCAACTGTGCATACACACCTGCATTCTCGTTCCGAGAAACAAGAATACCAAGATATAAAAGCAACCCCAAATATATATACCAGTATCTGGCTCAAACCAGAGCCTGCCAGTATAATCCGTCCGGACTCCAAAAGTGCACAAGTGCGCGGATGAGAACGAACCCTGTCGCAAAACCATGCGACCTCTACTCTGTTTTGCCCAGAGGCGAATACCCTCTGTGTGGGACTCTAAAAACTCGACACTACGCTGGCAGTGGGTTTAACCACAGACCGCAAGCGGCACTAGCTGTGCGTAACGGTCCCCAGGTAGATGCCGACAAGAAGGCTGACGAGGTGAAACCCCATCTGAACTCCTACTGAGTCTGAATGTGACATTCTCCGTACAGTCCGGTCTGTTCGTCTGATACATCGCATGTCGGGCCTAGGGGGCGGTAAAACGTCAGTCCCCCAATAGCGGTACAAGTCGTGTCGGAGTGAAGCCCAAAACACCCTGAGATAACACTGGAAACCTACCAGTATATCTCGCTTGCCCTGGCCAGGGACTACTCGTGTAATGGCTCTCCTAGACACAGCGCGATGTCAACCCCCAATACCGGGAGAGACGAATCCTGTCTAACCGTCACTGCCTCCAAGTGCTTCGGGACTGCACCCAACCACCACCTGTTTGCACGACTCCTTTGAGCCGTGGTAGGGTAGTGATCAAAGTGCAGTGGGAACACACTCGAGGCGAAGTGCCAGTGTCAAGTCAGCGGACTAAGCTGTACTCATGTCACCTGGGAACTGATAACTGACGATAGGTATAATACCAACCTGTCAGTTCCCGACGAGTCCTGTCCAGTGTACTCGTAACCCAACGAGCACCCGTATACTATCTCCAGTACGACGTACTGATGGCTGTGGGACAGACCATCTCCCACACTGGGATGAGAAGCGCATACGCTAGTCTACTCCGGAGTATCGATGCCCTGTCTCGATAGTCCTACGACTAGGGACCTGTATAAGGATGTGCCTATAGATTACCCAGCCCCCACTAGTGTGACTGCCATCACAACGCTGGTAATCAAGCAAAGATCCTAAGGGCTCCACTAATGCGTATAAGTGATATACTGAAATAAACACAAGTACACATTGAAGTAGAAACAAACCAAGTAGCATACTACTATATTGAGCAAGATTGTTTATACAAGGTGAATATCCCAAGCTTCCATCAAGTAATATACAAACTAGTATGATACAGTAATGGCCTCTAGGGCATATACACTAACAATCTCCCACTTGCACTAAGGCCATGAACTGGCGTACCGAAGACCTATCATCTCGATCAGCCGCTCGAACTGAGTCTGGGGTAAGGCCTTGGTGAAAGGATCTGCAGTGTTCTCTTCTGAAGCAACCCTCCGAACCTCGATCTCCTTGCGATCCACGATCTCCCTGATCAGGTGATACCGCCTCAAGATGTGTCTGGATCTCTGATGGGACCTGGGTTCCTTTGCTAAAGCTATAGCCCCGTTGTTGTCGCAATACAGAGGTACTGGGTCAACAATGGACGGAACCACCTGAAGTTCTTTTAAGAACTTCCTTATCCAGACAGCTTCTTTTGCGGCATCAGATGCAGCGATGTATTCCGCTTCCATAGTCGAGTCTGCAACGGTTTCCTGTTTGGAACTCTTCCAACACACCGCCCCTCCATTGAGGGTAAAGACAAAACCCGACATGGACTTGGAATCATCCTTGTCACTCTGGAAGCTGGAGTCAGCAAAGGCCTCAATCTGGAGGTCTTTTCCTCCATACACCAAGAACATCTCCTTAGTCCTTCTCAGGTACTTGAGAATGTTCTTTACTGCTATCCAATGTTTCTCCCCAGGGTTTGACTGATACCGGCTTACTACACTCAGTGCATAAGCTACATCCGGTCTGGTACACAACATCGCATACATTATAGAGCCTACCGCAGAAGCGTAGGGTATAATAGACATGCGATCCCTCTCCAAATCAGTCTTGGGAGACATCTCTTTAGAGAGGGTGATCCCGTGACAAGCCGGTAGGTTACCGCGCTTGGAATCTTCCATACTGAATCTTTTCAGTACGGTGTCGATGTACCTGGACTATGAAAGTCCTAATATCCTCTTGGATCTATCACGATGGATCCGGATCCCCAGGATGTATGAGGCATCACCCAGGTCTTTCATGGAGAACCTGTGTGACAAGAAACCCTTGACAGATTGTAGCATAGGAATGTCATTTCCTATTAAGAGAATGTCATCCACGTATAAAACAAGGAATACTACAGTTCTCGCTACAAATCTACTATAGATGCATGGTTCATCTGGATTTTTGATAAAGTCAAATTCCTTGACCGTCTCATCAAAACAGATGTTCCAACTCCGCGACGCCTGCTTTAGTCCATAAATGGACTTAAGCAACTTGCACACCTTTCCGCTGCTCCCACTCTGAATGAAACCCTCTGGCTGATCCATATAGACACACTCCTCTAAATTTCCATTTAGAAAAGCGGTTTTTACGTCCATCTGCCAAATCTCATAATCGTGGAAGGCAGCAATGGCAAGAAGGATCCGAATGGATTTCAGCATAGCCACTGGAGAAAAGGTTTCGTCATAGTCCAAGCCAGGTCTTTGACGGAAACCCTTTGCTACAAGTCTAGCTTTATAGGTCTCAACCTGTCCATCTACACCAATCTTCCTTTTGAAGATCCACTTGCATCCTACGGGTTTTACCCCGTCTGGAGCAATGTCCAACGTCCATACTTTGTTGGTGTACATGGACTCCATTTTGGTCCGCATTGCATCTAGCCATTTTACAGAGTCAACGCTCTGAACGGCCTGCTGGAAGCTAGTAGGCTCATCATAGTCTATGATGCAATCCTCTCTATCCCCGTCTATGAGAAAACCGTAGTATCTCTCGGGCGGATGAGACTGCCTACTACTCCTGCGGAGCGGCATAGGAATGTCCTGTTCTTTTGAACTCACTGGCTCTTCCAAGTCTTCAGTAATAGCTTGTGGTTCTGGAATCTCTTCCAGTTCTATTGCGTTCCCACTTATCTGGGTTTCCAAAAACTCAGTTTCCAAGAAGCGGGCATGTTGAGAAACAAAAACTTTTTGTTCCTCAGCGGAATAGAACAGATACCCCCTGGAGTTCTTTGGGTATCCCACAAACTTACATTGTACTGAACGTGCCTCGAGCTTGTCCGCATGCTGCTTTTTTTACAAAAGCTGGACATCCCCATATCTTAAGGTACTTAAGACAGGGTTTCTTCCCACTCCACATCTGATATGGAGTGGTAGGCACAGTCTTGGTAGGAGCCTTGTTCAAGAGATATGCAGCTGCTTCTAGTGCATAGCCCCAGAAAGATCGCGGTAACTCAGCCTTACTCATCATGGAACGAACCATATCCAATAGGGTTCGATTCCTCCTTTCCGATACACCGTTATGTTGCGGAGTGTATGGAGGAGTACGCTGAGAGAGAATCCCATTCTCTTTTAAGTAATTCAGGAACTCGGCACTTAAGTATTCTCCACCTCGATCCGATCTTAGAATCTTGATACTTTTGCCGGTTTGTTTTTCAACTTCATTCTTGTAGTCCCGAAATTTCTCAAAGGCCTCGGATTTGTGCTTCATTAAGAAGACATGTCCATACCTAGAGAAATCGTCTATGAAAGTAATGAAGTATGAATAACCGCTTCGCGCATGTGTAGACATTGGACCACACACGTCACTGTGTATGAGTCCCAAGAGCTCGCTCGCTCTTTCTCCGTGTCCAGTGAACGGAGTCTTTGTCATCTTTCCCATGAGACAAGATTCACAAGTGGCATAAGACTGATACTCGAACGGATCCAAGTATCCTTCTTTATGTAACTTAGTCAACCGTGTCTCATTGATGTGACCCAGTCTACAATGCCATAAGAAAGCCTGATTGATATCTGGAGACTTTCTTTTGTGTGTATTCTGGACATTGAAAATCTGTGGTTGGTTTAATACGTATATACCATTGCTCAGTGTACCTGACCCAATCAGAACTTGATTAAGGTGAATGTTTACAACATTACTTACAAACGCAAATTCATAACCTTCTTTAGAAACCAAAGATACAGAAATGATATTACAAGTTGCGTTGGGTACAAAAAAGCAATTACGCAAAACCAAAACATGCCCATCTGTCATTCCCACGTGATAGTCCCCCACGGCTTTAGCATCCATGCTAGCTCCGTTCGCAACTCTGAGGGTCATGTCACCTGCCTTCAAAAACCTACGGTTTCTCAACGCCTGCAAAGAATTACAGATATGAGATCCTGATCCGGTATCCAATACCCAGGAAGTAGAGTTTATAGAAAGACAGTTTTCAATAACATACACACCTGAAGCTGAAGCCGCAACCTGCTTCAGTTCCTGTGTCCTGGCTTTCCAAGCCCTGCAATCTTTCTTCCAGTGTCCACTCTTATGACAATAGAAGCATTCTTCCTTTCCAACAAGCTTCCCCGCAATCTTTGTTGCCTTTTCCTTTCCCTTCGTACCCACTTTACTAATACCGCCTCTTGGTTTGGCGGGGGCTTTCTTCCTCTTTCCCTTGGCTTTCGCCTTGGACCTAGAGGAAGAAGATCCTCCTACAAACAAAGCGGGTGTATCCCTACCCTTCTGTAGGGTGCCCTCTGCACTCCTCAGCATGTTGAGGAGTTCTGAAAGTTCAACTTCTTTTTCTTGCAAGTTGAAATTCAGTATGAACTGGGCGTAAGTGGATGGAAGGGACTGGAGAATTATATCCGTATAGAGTTCACTGTCCAACGTGGTCCCAAGTTCCGCGAGCTCCTCAGTGTAGCCAATCATCTTAAGCACGTGGTCCGCTACCGATGATCCGACGGCCAATTTTGTCGAAAATAACTTCTTCGACACTTCGTATCTTGCGATACGAGACTGCTCTCCATACAGTTCTTTTGTATGAAGAAATATGGATTCCAAATCCATATTCTCGTGCCTCCTCTGATGGTCGTTGTCCATCGAGGCAAGTACGAGGCACCTGGTCTTCGCGCTGTCAATCTCCCAAGTCGTACGGATTTCCTTATCCGCGACGCTGGAGGTGGGACCTGGGACGGGGGGAGCTTTGGTGGTAAGAAGATACCCCAGCTTGTCGTAAGCGATTGCCAATTTGACATTCCTGAGCCAATCTTTGTAGTTTGGCCCTGTCAGTATGTTTTTATCTAGAAGTAACTTAAGTCCAGTCATTTCGATTTGGTCGCTGCAGGGGGAGAGAAGAAACACTTAGCACGATGCTCTTGCAAGTTTAGAATGGTTTTTAATTTGTCTAAACAGGATGGCTCCCACTGTCTCTCGAATCCCTCCTCAAACCACAAAGGAAGAATTAGCCGGGATCAATCCCACCGTACAATACTTGCTTAACCGTTCAGCCAGGCCAGTGTCGGTACTTCGAGGGAGGTTTTCCAACGATTTCGCGAAGTTCCTTAATTAAATAACCACTTTTCCCTGGGGGCGTAGCCCCGCTAACACCTTTCTAGGCACCTACTAGGTTTATAGCATTGATCGTTTAGTGAGAAATTTCCCGAGGAGTAGCATATACTCACAGTAGGATCGGGATCCAAATATCATCGCGTGACGAAAATGAAGGAATCCTACCATAATCATCACACTCCAAATGGTATGCAAATCTAGCAAGTTTCAGTACTTATGAAACTCCGATGTGGATTTTTGCCCCATGCTCTTATGACCTTGACGAAGGTCAACAAATCATAAGTCACATGTCAAGTTCTGCCCGTCATTATCCAGGTTAATTTGAACCCACCCGTATATACCCTTGACGAAGGTCAACAAGGCAATACGACTGTCCCAAACCAACGCATCTATCTATGCTACATATGAACACCCAATAGCTACCAATCTCTATGTCTTGACGAAGGTCAACAAACATAGCTTGAATACTATTGAATTTTCATACGAAACGACGGAGGGCTACGAATGGTTTTGGCGAAACCGTGAACGTAGTGAACTTGATATAATCGATGGAACGAGATAGCTTTTAGAAGGAGTGGCTCAAGCTCCGCATTTAAAAGTTAGTTTTGAAAAGAACCGAGTGGTTTTTCGAAAGTGTTCCAACGACTTTAACTTGGTTTAATATCTTGCATTAGTTCTTTTAATGCGTGATATTCTTGCATTAGTTCTTTTAATGCGTCCCATCATTTAATTCCTACCATTGCAGAAAACAACCAAAATATGACGTACGCTTATGCCATTCGCATTCGCCACGGGGTCCCGTCATCACTCGTTAGGTTACTTAACTAACGACAGAGCGGGGGCTGGGCTAGCGCGGCTGTAAAACATAAGCAACGCCTAAATAGAAAGCAATGATAGACATTACAGATCACAGATGAATACATTGGATATACTAGCAATCCGCAATCCTTTCGAGCCTGGAACGAAAAGCGGATAACACGGTCGCGGTGAATAGCCAAATACCCCACCCAAGACCCCTACGGGTGCGGCAAACTACCCGCCAAGTACTCGGCAGTTTGTGCACCCCTCCATGGGTCTATCCTAGGAGCAAAAACAGTAAAAAGAATTATACAATGACGGCTACAACCCCGACCCGGTTGTGCGGCCAAACAAATAATATTATTACATCAATTTACATTTACAATGAATGAAAGAAAAACAAAAAGCTCATCTCACATCCACCCCGGCTATTCACCCGCGACAGTCCAACACATTCATATACACAATCCAACATCAAACACAGATCATGTATAACCCCGACTAATCGACTTATAGCGATTAGCCGACGTTCAATACATGCAAACATCACAGATATAACCAACATAGCCAAAATGCAGTGAAGTTCGAAAAAAATACGGAATTATAGGACCCCAAAAGTGAATTTCTGTTCTGGAAAATCTGGGAACATATAATACATCTGAAAAATCCCAAAATCCCACCAGAAGAACACTGCACGAAAAACGATGCAGAGAGGAAACTAAACTGCGGCGCTTCCGCGGCACATGCCTACCTCGTGCCGCGGAAGCGCGGCGGTTTCAGTGAATTAGTGCATCGTTTTTCTTGGCTGTTCAAACAAAACCCTGAGCCGAATTTACAAGTATAAAGTTTTTCATTTAGAGCAGAAAAAAAATTCAACAGAAACTTAGGGTTTTGGTTTTTCCGGTTTTGCGATTTTTCGGTTTCGAACTTCCATACACTTCGCTACCGAGCTAGTTTAAGTTTAGTTAGGCTCTGATACCACTGTAAGTCCATATTTCGACCCCCGGTGCTTACGAGGAGGCGGAAACGGTATAAAAAACAAATTTTTATCGCAAGAGGCAACATGGACTAAACAAGGTCGGGATCGTGTCTAAACTAAACTAGCAAATACGCTAAAGGGAGTTAGCTACTCGGATGAAGGTTATACCTAAACTTGAACTCCTTCTTCTTGAAATCTTGTAGAGGTTGATGGTTCTCTTTTCGTCGCCTTCTTCCGTCGAAGATGGATCCACCTCGAAGGTTCGACCTTTGGGCTCTTCCTCGATCTTTGAGTGAACTAGGGTTTCCGGCTTGCTAAACCTTTAACCTAGAATGAGTAGAGAGTGACTAGGGTTTGCTTTTCTTTTTAAAGAGAAGGATTCTCAACACATGAGAAGGTTTCTCTTTGCTAGAGGAAGAAGAAGATGAAGAGAGGAGAGAGAAGCTAAATGAGATAATGAGCTATGTTTTTCTTTCTTGCAACCATAATGCCAAAAGAAAAACAATTATCTAAATAATAATAATTCAAAATGAGAATAGTTGATGGCAATTTGGAATGACCACTACCATGCTTCATTTAATGAAATGTAAGCATGAATCAAGGAGGACTTTTTAAAGCATGATGGTGGTCAACATTCAACCATGGTCAACAAGTCAACCATGGTCAAAAAGTCAACAAAATCAACCATAACATAATTCTCATTTAATTACTATTATTAATAGATAATTCATAAATCCATTAGGGTTTGGAAAATGATAACTGTCAACTGTGCATACGCACCCGTTCCGAAACCCTAACGAAAAACCTCATCCTCCGCCTCAAGCAACTGTGCATACACACCTGCATTCTCGTTCCGAGGAACAAGAATACCAAGATATAAAAGCAACCCCAAATATATATACCGGTATCTGGCTCAAACCAGAGCCTGCCAGTATAATCCGTCCGGACTCCAAAAGTGCACAAGTGCGCGGATGAGAACGAACCCTGTCGCAAAACCATGCGACCTCTACTCTGTTTTGCCCAGAGGCGAATACCCTCTGTGTGGGACTCTAAAGACTCGACACTACGCTGGCAGTGGGTTTAACCACAGACCGCAAGCGGCACTAGCTGTGCGTAACGGTCCCCAGGTAGATGCCGACAAGAAGGCTGACGAGGTGAAACCCCATCTGAACTCCTACTGAGTCTGAATGTGACATTCTCCGTACAGTCCGGTCTGTTCGTCTGATACATCGCATGTCGGGCCTAGGGGGCGGTAAAACGTCAGTGCCCCAATAGCGGTACAAGTCGTGTCGGAGTGAAGCCCAAAACACCCTGAGATAACACTGGAAACCTACCAGTATATCTCGCTTGCCCTGGCCAGGGACTACTCATGTAATGGCTCTCCTAGACACAGCGCGATGTCAACCCCCAATACCGGGAGAGACGAATCCTGTCTAACCGTCACTGCCTCCAAGTGCTTCGGGACTGCACCCAACCACCACCTGTTTGCACGACTCCTTTGAGCCGTGGTAGGGTAGTGATCAAAGTGCATTGGGAACACACTCGAGGCGAAGTGCCAGTGTCAAGTCAGCGGACTAAGCTGTACTCATGTCACCTGGGAACTGATAACTGACGATAGGTATAATACCAACCTGTCAGTTCCCGACGAGTCCTGTCCAGTGTACTCGTAACCCAACGAGCACCCGTATACTATCTCCAGTACGACATACTGATGGCTGTAGGACAGACCATCTCCCACACTGGGATGAGAAGCGCATACGCTAGTCTACTCCGGAGTATCGATGCCCTGTCTCGATAGTCCTACGACTAGGGACCTGTATAAGGATGTGCCTATAGATTACCCAGCCCCCACTAGTGTGACTGCCATCACAACGCTGGTAATCAAGCAAAGATCCTAAGGGCTCCACTAATGCGTATAAGTGATATACTGAAATAAACACAAGTACACATTGAAGTAGAAACAAACCAAGTAGCATACTACTATATTGAGCAAGATTGTTTATACAAGGTGAATATCCCAAGCTTCCATCAAGTAATATACAAACTAGTATGATACAGTAATGGCCTCTAGGGCATATACACTAACAATCTCCCACTTGCACTAAGGCCATGAACTGGCGTACCGAAGACCTATCATCTCGATCAGCCGCTCGAACTGAGTCTGGGGTAAGGCCTTGGTGAATGGATCTGCAGTGTTCTCTTCTGAAGCAACCCTCCGAACCTCGATCTCCTTGCGATCCACGATCTCCCTGATCAGGTGATACCGCCTCAAGATGTGTCTGGATCTCTGATGGGACCTGGGTTCCTTTGCTAAAGCTATAGCCCCGTTGTTGTCGCAATACAGAGGTACTGGGTCAACAATGGACGGAACCACCTGAAGTTCTTTTAAGAACTTCCTTATCCAGACAGCTTCTTTTGCGGCATCAGATGCAGCGATGTATTCCGCTTCCATAGTCGAGTCTGCAACGGTTTCCTGTTTGGAACTCTTCCAACACACCGCCCCTCCATTGAGGGTAAAGACAAAACCCGACATGGACTTGGAATCATCCTTGTCACTCTGGAAGCTGGAGTCAGCAAAGGCCTCAATCTGGAGGTCTTTTCCGCCATACACCAAGAACATCTCCTTAGTCCTTCTCAGGTACTTGAGAATGTTCTTTACTGCTATCCAATGTTTCTCCCCAGGGTTTGACTGATACCGGCTTACTACACTCAGTGCATAAGCTACATCCGGTCTGGTACACAACATCGCATACATTATAGAGCCTACCGCAGAAGCGTAGGGTATAATAGACATGCGATCCCTCTCCAAATCAGTCTTGGGAGACATCTCTTTAGAGAGGGTGATCCCGTGACAAGCCGGTAGGTTACCGCGCTTGGAATCATCCATACTGAATCTTTTCAGTACGGTGTCGATGTACCTGGACTGTGAAAGTCCTAATATCCTCTTGGATCTATCACGATGGATCCGGATCCCCAGGATGTAAGAGGCATCACCCAGGTCTTTCATGGAGAACCTGTGTGACAAGAAACCCTTGACAGATTGTAGCATAGGAATGTCATTTCCTATTAAGAGAATGTCATCCACGTATAAAACAAGGAATACTACAGTTCTCGCTACAAATCTACTATAGATGCATGGTTCATCTGGATTTTTGATAAAGTCAAATTCCTTGACCGTCTCATCAAAACAGATGTTCCAACTCCGCGATGCCTGCTTTAGTCCATAGATGGACTTAAGCAACTTGCACACCTTTCCGCTGCTCCCACTCTGAATGAAACCCTCTGGCTGATCCATATAGACACACTCCTCTAAATTTCCATTTAGAAAAGCGGTTTTTACGTCCATCTGCCAAATCTCATAATCGTGGAAGGCAGCAATGGCAAGAAGGATCCGAATGGATTTTAGCATAGCCACTGGAGAAAAGGTTTCGTCATAGTCCAAGCCAGGTCTTTGACGGAAACCCTTTGCTACAAGTCTAGCTTTATAGGTCTCAACCTGTCCATCTACACCAATCTTCCTTTTGAAGATCCACTTGCATCCTACGGGTTTTACCCCGTCTGGAGCAATGTCCAACGTCCATACTTTGTTGGTGTACATGGACTCCATTTCGGTCCGCATTGCATCCAGCCATTTTACCGAGTCAACGCTCTGAACGGCCTGCTGGAAGCTAGTAGGCTCATCATAGTCTATGATGCAATTCTCTCTATCCCCGTCTATGAGAAAACCGTAGTATCTCTCGGGCGGATGAGACTGCCTACTACTCCTGCGGAGCGGCGTAGGAATGTCCTGTTCTTTTGAACTTACTGGCTCTTCCAAGCTTTCAGTAATAGCTTGTGGTTCTGGAATTTCTTCAAGTTCTATTGCGTTCCCACTTATCTGGGTTTCCAAAAACTCAGTTTCCAAGAAGCGGGCATGTTGAGAAACAAAAACCTTTTGTTCCTCAGCGGAATAGAACAGATACCCCCTGGAGTTCTTTGGGTATCCCACAAACTTACATTGTACAGAACGTGCCTCGAGCTTGTCCGCATGCTGTTTTTTTACAAAAGATGGACATCCCCATATCTTAAGGTACTTAAGACAGGGTTTCTTCCCACTCCACATCTGATATGGAGTGGTAGGCACAGTCTTGGTGGGAGCCTTGTTCAAGAGATACGCAGCTACTTCTTGTGCATAGCCCCAGAAAGATCGCGGTAACTCAGCCTTACTCATCATAGAACGAACCATATCCAATAGGGTTCGATTCCTCCTTTCCGATACACCGTTATGTTGCGGAGTGTATGGAGGAGTACGCTGAGAGAGAATTCCATTCTCTTTTAAATAGTCCAGGAACTCGGCACTCAAGTATTCACCACCTCGATCCGATCTTAGAATCTTAATACTTTTGCCGGTTTGTTTTTCAACTTCATTCTTGTAATCCCGAAATTTCTCAAAGGCCTCGGATTTGTGCTTCATTAAGAAGACATGTCCATACCTAGAGAAATCGTCTATGAAAGTAATGAAGTATGAATAACCGCTTCGCGCATGTGTAGACATTGGACCACACACGTCACTGTGTATGAGTCCCAAGAGCTCGCTCGCTCTTTCTCCGTGTCCAGTGAACGGAGTCTTTGTCATCTTTCCCATAAGACAAGATTCACAAGTGGTATAAGACTGATACTCGAACGGATCCAAGTATCCTTCTTTATGTAACTTAGTCAACCGTGTCTCATTGATGTGACCCAGTCTACAATGCCATAAGAAAGCCTGATTGATATCTGGAGACTTTCTTTTGTGTGTATTCTGGACATTGAAAATCTGTGGTTGGTTTAATACGTATATACCATTGCTCAGTGTACCTGACCCAATCAGAACTTGATTAAGGTGAATGTTTACAACATTACTTACAAACGCAAATTCATAACCTTCTTTAGAAACCAAAGATACAGAAATGATATTACAAGTTGCGTTGGGTACAAAAAAGCAATTACGCAAAACCAAAACATGCCCATCTGACATTCCCAGGTGATAGTCCCCCACGGCTTTAGCATCCATGCTAGCTCCGTTCGCAAATCTGAGGGTCATGTCACCTGCCTTCAAAAACCTAAGGTTTCTCAACGCCTGCAAAGAATTACAGATATGAGATCCTGATCCGGTATCCAATACCCAGGAAGTAGAGTTTTTAGAAAGACAGTTTTCAATAACATACACACCTGAAGCTGAAGCCGCAACCTGCTTCAGTTCCTGTGTCCCGGCTTTCCAAGCCGTGCAATCTTTCTTCCAGTGTCCACTCTTGTGACAATAGAAGCATTCCTCTTTACCAACAAGCTTCCCCGCAATCTTTGTTGCCTTTTCCTTTCCTTTCGTACCCACTTTACTAACACCGCCTCTTGGTTTGGCGGGGGCTTTCTTCCTCTTTCCCTTGGCTTTTGCCTTGGACCTAGAGGAAGAAGATCCTCCTACAAACAAAGCGGGTGTTTCCCTACCCTTCTGTAGGGTGCCCTCTGCGCTCCTCAGCATGTTGAGGAGTTCTGAAAGTTCAACTTCCTTTTCTTGCAAGTTGAAATTCAGTATGAACTGGGCATAAGTGGATGGAAGGGACTGGAGAATTAAATCCGTATAAAGTTCACTGTCCAACGTGGTCCCAAGTTCCGCGAGCTCCTCAGTGTAGCCAATCATCTTAAGCACGTGGTCCGCTAACGATGATCCGACGGCCAACTTTGTCGAAAATAACTTCTTCGACACTTCGTATCTTGCGATACGAGACTGCTTTCCATACAGTTCTTTTGTATGGAGAAATATGGACTCGAGGTCCATATTCTCATGCCTCCTCTGATGTTCGTTGTCCATAGAGGCAAGCACGAGGCACCTGGCCTTCGCGCAATCAATCTCCCAAGTCTTACGGATTTCCTTATCCGCGACGCTGGAGGTGGGACCTGGGACGGGGGGAGCTTTGGTGGTAAGAAGATACCCCAGCTTGTCGTAAGTGATTGCCAATTTTACATTCCTGAGCCAATCTTTGTAGTTTGGCCCTGTCAGTATGTTTTTATCTAGAAGTAACTTAAGTCCAGTCAATTCGATTTGGTCGCTGCAGGGGGAGAGAAGAAACACTTAGCACGATGCTCTTGCAAGTTTAGAATGGTTTTTAATTTGTCTAAACATGATGGCTCCCACTGTCTCTCGAATCCCTCCTCAAACCACAAAGGAAGAATTAGTCGGGATCAATCCCACCGTACAATACTTGCTTAACCGTTCAGCCAGGCCAGTGTCGGTACTTCGAGGGAGGTTTTCCAACGCTTTCGCGAAGTTCCTTAATTTAAGAACCTCTTTTCCCTGGGGGCGTAGCCCCGCTAACACCTTTCTAGGCACCTACTAGGTTTATAGCATTGATCGTTTAGTGAGAAATTTCCCGAGGAGTAGCATATACTCACAGTATGATCGGGATCCAAATATCATCGCATGACGAAAATGAAGGAATCCTACCATAATCATCACACTCCAAATGGTATGCAAATCTAGCAAGTTTCAGTACTTATGAAACTCCCGATGTGGATTTTTTGCCCCATGCTCTTATGACCTTGACGAAGGTCAACAAATCATAAGTCACATGTCAAGTTCTGCCCGTCATTATCCAGGTTAATTTGAACCCACCCGTATATACCCTTGACGAAGGTCAACAAGGCAATACGACTGTCCCAAACCAACGCATCTATCTATGCTACATATGAACACCCAACAGCTACCAATCTCTATGTCTTGACGAAGGTCAACAAACATAGCTTGAATACTATTGAATATTCATACGAAACGACGGAGGGCTAAGAATGGTTTTGGCGAAACCGTGAACGTAGTGAACTTGATATAATCGATGGAACGAGATAGCTTTTAGAAGGAGTGGCTCAAGCTCCGCATTTAAAAGTTAGTTTTGAAAAGAACCGAGTGGTTTTTCGAAAGTGTTCCAACGACTTTAGCTTGGTTTATTATCTTGCATTAGTTCTTTTAATGCGTGATATTCTTGCATTAGTTCTTTTAATGCGTCCCATCATTTAATCCTACCATTGCAGAAAACAACCAAAATATGACGTACGCTTATGCCATTCGCATTCACCACGGGGTCCCGTCATCACTCGTTAGGTTACTTAACTAACGACAGAGCGGGGGCTGGGCTAGCGCGGCTGTAAAACATAAGCAACGCCTAAATATAAAGCAATGATAGACATTACAGATCACAGATGAATACATTGGATATACTAGCAATCCGCAATCCGTTCGAGCCTGCAACGAAAAGCGGATTACACGGTCGCGGTGAATAGCAAATACCCCACCCAAGACCCCTATGGGTGCGGCAAACTACCCGCCAAGTACTCGGCAGTTTGTGCACCCCTCCATGGGTCAATCCTAGGAGCAAAAACAGTAAAAAGAATTATACAATGACGGCTACAACCCCGACCCGGTTGTGCGGCCATACAAATAATAATATTACATCAATTTACATTTACAAATGAATGAAAGAAAAACAAAAGCTCATCTCACATCCACCCCGGCTATTCACCCGCGACAGTCCAACAGATTCATATACACATTCCAATATCAAACACAGATCACAGAGATGTATAACCCCGACTAATCGACTTATAGCGATTAGCCGACGTTCAATACATGCAAACATCACAGATATAACCATCATAGTCAAAGTGCAGTGAAGTTCGGAAAAAAAATACGGAATTATAGGACCCCAAAAGTAAATTTCAGTTCTGGAAAATCTGGGCACATATAATATATCTTAAAAATCCCAAAATCCTACCAGAAGAACACTGCACTAAAAACGATCACAAGAGGAAACAAAACGGCGGCGGTTCCGCGGCCTAAGCCACCTATTGCCGCGGAACCGCGGCGCTTTAAGGGAATCATGCGATCGTTTTTCTTGGGTGTTCTCACAAAACCCTGAGCCGATTTTAGGTGTATAACAAATCTTGTTTTGACCAGAAAAAATTTTAACAGAAACTAGGGTTTTGTAAAAGTTTGGTTTTTGGATTTTTACGGTTCCGAACTTCGTTACACTTCACTACCAAGCTAGTTTAAGTTTAGTTAGGCTCTGATACCACTATAAGTCCACGTTGCGACCCCCGGTTCTTACGGGGAGGCGGAAACGGTATAAAAATCAAATTTTTAGCGCATGGGGCAACATGGACTAACAAAGTCAGGATCTTTTCCTAAACTAAAACTAGCAAATTTGCTAAAGAGAGTTAGCTACTCGGAAAGATGGTTATACCTAAACTTGAACTCCTTCTTCTTCAAACTTTGTAGAGGTTGATGGTTCTTTCCTCGTCGCCTTTTCCGTCGAAGATGGATCCACTTGAGAGGTCAACCTTCGGGCTCTTACTCGAACTTTGAGTGAACTAGGATCTCCGGCTTGCTAAACCTTGAACCCTAGAGAGAGTAGAGAGTATCTATGGGGTGCTTTCTTTTTCAAGATGAGGGATTCTCAACACATGAGAAGGAATCACCTTGAGCTTGAGGAAGAAGAAGAAGAAATGAGGAGAGAGAATGATTATGATAGAATGAGCTCTTTTCTTTTGCAACCATAACTAAAAGAAAAGGAATTATCAAATTAATAATAATAAATCAAAAATGAAATAGTTGATGGTTGTATTTGGAATGACCACTATCATAACTTTCAATAAATGAGTGTAAGCATGAATCAAGGAGAATCGTTTTAAAGCATGATGGTGGTCAACATTCCACCATGGTCAACAAGTCAACCATGGTCAACAAGTCCACAAAATCAACCATAACAATATTTCATTTAATTACTATTATTAATTGATATTTCATAAATCTATTAGGGTTTGGAAAATGACGACTGTCAACTGTGCATACGCACCCGTTCCGAAACCCTAATGAAAAACCTCATCCTCCGCCTCAAGCAACTGTGCATACACACCTGCATTCTCGTTCCGAGGAACAAGAATACCAAGATATAAAAGCAACCCCAAAACTTATACCAGTATCTGGCTCAAACCAGAGCCTGCCAGTATAATCCGTCCGGACTCCAAACGTGCACAAGTGCGCGGATGAGAACGAACCCTGCCGCAAAACCATATGACCTCTACTCTATTTTACCCAGAGGCGAATACCCTCTGTGTGGGACTCTAAAGACTCGACACTACGCTGGCAATGGGTTTAACCACAGACCGCAAGCGGCACTAGCTGTGCATAACGGTCCCCAGGTAGATGCCGACAAGAAGGCTGACGAGGTGAACCCCATCTGAACTCCTACTGAGTCTGAATGTGACATTCTCCGTACAGTCCGGTCTGTTCGTCTGATACATCGCATGTCGGGCCTAGGGGGCCGTAAAACGTCAGTCCCCCAATAGCGGTACAAGTCGTGTCGGAGTGAAGCCCAAAACACCCTGAGATAACACTGGAAGCCTACCAGTATATCTCGCTTGCCCTGGCCAGGGACTACTTGTGTAATGGCTCTCCTAGACACAGCGCGATGTCAACCCCCAATACCGGGAGAGACGAATCCTGTCTAACCGTCACTGCCTCCAAGTGCTTCGGGACTGCACCCAACCACTACCTGTTTGCACGACTCCTTTGAGCCGTGGTAGGGTAGTGATCAAAGTGCAGTGGGAACACACTCGTGGCGAAGTGCCAGTGTCAAGTCAGCGGACTAAGCTGTACTCATGTCACCTGGGAACTGATAACTGACGATAGGTATAATACCAACCTGTCAGTTCCCGACGAGTCCTGTCCAGTGTACTCGTAACCTAACGAGCACCCGTATACTATCTCCAGTACGACGTACTGATGGCTGTGGGACAGACCATCTCCCACACTGGGATGAGAAGCGCATTCGCTAGTCTACTCCGGAGTATCGATGCCCTGTCTCGATAGTCCTGCGACTAGGGACCTGTATAAGGATGTGCTTATAGATTACCCAGCCCCTACTAGTGTGACTGCCATCACAACGCTGGTAATCAAGCAAAGATCCTAAGGGCTCCACTAATGCGTATAGGTGATATCGCAAAATAAACACATGTACACATTGAAGTAGAAACAAACCAAGTAGCATACTACTATATTGAGCAAGATTGTTTATACAAGGTGAATATCCCAAGCTTCCATTAAGTAATATACAAACTAGTATGATACAGTAATGGCCTCTAGGGCATATACACTAACAATGGTAACGTCGACACCAATAACTCAATAAGTCATGCCGATGAATGGTCTATTGTAAGTCGACGTTAGACACCCCACATGATGCGGGGAGGCGGAATAGGTAAAACAATCATTTTGTTTAAGTTAACATCGACTAATTTTACGGATCTTTGCTAAACCCTAACTAACAACTATCTAGAAGTGATTAAATACTATGATAGATGATTATACCTCAAGATTCTAGTCCTTCTTGTTCTTGTTGATCACCTTCTCATCGGCCACCTCGATGTGATAGAAGATCCACCCGAGAGCTCCTTCTCCAAGCTTTTACCTCTCACTTAAGATAACTAGGTGTCTATGATTGCTAATCAAAGTAACCTAGAGGATATAGAGATGGATTAAGGATTAATTAGTCTTTCTAACCCTTGGGATCTCAACACATGAGAGGTTTAGGGTTAGGGTTTAAGAGAGAGAGAGCTTGAATAGAGAGAATGTGAAAGTGAGAATGATATGAATTATAACTCATTTGTGAATATATGAAGCATGATAATTATATAAATGAATAACATATAATAATATCAACCATGCATCATTAATTCACTTTGGATGAATCATCTCATGAGTCATTAAGCAATAAATGCTTCATTAACTCATTTGGATGAATCAATCCATGAGTCACTAATCCATTTAATGCAAATTCCACCGAAGCTCTCCACCTCATCTTTCTTCTAGAAGCTTCTCCACTAATTACGAGAATGCCCCTGCCATCCGTGAAAACACGGAAATACTGAGACTGTATAAATCCAATAATCCAATATTAGAATCTGGCTTAAACTAAAGCCCGCTAGTAAAAACTGTCCGAACATCGTACGTGCATAAATACACGTATGTGTCCGAACCCTGTCGTAAAACCATACGACCTCTATATCATTTCTCCTGAAGCAGGGAAACTCTCTGTGGGGGATTCTAAAGACTCGACACTACGCTGGCAGTGGGTTTAACCACAGGCCGCAAGTGGTACTAGTTGAACGTAACGGTCCCCAGGTAGATGTCGATAAGAAGGCCGATGAGGAAACCCATCCGAACTCCTACTGAGCCTGATGTGACAATCTCCGTACAGTCTGGTCTATTCGTCTAGGACTATCGCATATCGGGCCTAGGGGCGGTAGGCGTCAGTCCCCTAAAAGCGGTATAAGTCGTGTCGAAGTGAAGCCCATTACACCTTGAGAAGCTACTGAAAATCCTACCAGTAAATCTCGTTTGCCCGGGCCAGGGACTTTGCGTAATGGCTCTCCAAACACAGCGCGATATCAACTCCCAATACCGGGAGAGACGAATCCTATCTAACCGCCACTGCCTTCAAGTGCTTCGGGACTGCACCCAACTGCTACCTGTTTGCACGACTCCTTTGAGCCGTGGTAGGGTAGCAATCTAAGAACAGTGGGAACACACTCGAGACGAAGCAGCAGTGTCAAGTCTGTGGACTATGCTGTACTCATGTCACCTGGGAACTGTTAACTGACGACGGGTATAAAACCAACCAACAGTTCCCTGCGAGTCCTGTCCGGTGTACCCGTAACCCAACGAGCACCTGTATATTATCTCCAGTACAACGTACTGATGGCTGTAGGACAGACCATCTCCCCAATTGGGATGAGAAGCGTACACACTAGTCTACTCTGGAGTATCGATGCCCTATCTCGATAATCCTACGACTAGGGACCTGAAAAAGGATGTTCTTGTAGACTACGCAGCCCTCCACTAGTGTGACTTCCATCACAACGCTGGTAGTCAAGCAAGATCCTAAAGGCTCTATCAATATGTATTCGCGATATGCTAAAATATACACATATTATGATAGACATAAACCATGTAGTATACTACTATGTTGAGCGAGACAGTTAATATAACTGTGAATATCCCAAGCTTCCATTAAGTAATATATAAACTAGTATGATACAATAATGGCCCCTTGGGCATATACACAAACAATCTCCCACTTGCACTAGGTCCATGTACTGGCATATCGAAAACCTATCATCTCGAGTAGCCTCTCCAACTGTATCTGAGGTAAGGCCTTTGTGAATGGATCTGCAGTGTTCTCCTCTGTAGCAACTCTCCGGACCTCGATCTCTCGGCGATCTATGATCTACCTGATCAGGTGATACCGCCTTATGATGTGTCTGGACTTCTGATGGGACCTGGGTTCCTTCGCTAAAGCTATAGCCCCGTTGTTTTCACAATACAGAGGTATTGGATCAACAATGGATGGAACCCTGAAGTTCTGTAAGGAACTTCTTCACCCAGACTGCTTCTTTTGCGGCATCGCAAGCAGCTATATACTCCGCTTCCATCGTCGAGTCAGCAACGGTGTCCTGCTTGGAACTCTTCCAGCACACCGCCCCTCCATTGAGGGTAAAGACATAACCTGACATGGACTTGGAGTCATCCTTGTCACTCTAGAAGCTGGAGTCGGCAAAAGCCTCGATCTTGAGGTCTTTTCCGCCGTAAACCAAGAACATATCATTAGTCCTTCTCAGGTACTTGAGAATGTTCTTTACTGCTATCTAGTTCTTCTCCCCTGGGTCTAACTGATATCGGCTTACCACGCTCAGTGCATAAGCTGCATCTGGTCTGGTGCACAACATCGCATACATTATAGAGCCTACCGTAGAAGCGTAGGGTATAATCGACATGCGATCCCTTTCCAAATCAGTCTTGGAAGACATCTCTTTGGAGAGGCTGGTTCCGTGATAAGCTGGTAAATTACCGCGCTTAGAATCATCCATACTGAATCTTTTCAGTATAGTGTTGATATACCTGGACTGCGAAAGTCCCAACATCCTCTTAGATCTATCACGATAGATCTGAATCCCCAGTATGTAAGAGGCATCACCCAGGTCTTTCATGGAGAACCTGTGTGACAAGAATCCTTTGACAGATTGTAGCATAGGAATGTCATTTCCTATCAAGAGAATGTTATCCACGTACAAGACGAGGAATACGATAGTTCGTGCTACAATTTTACTATATACACATGGTTCATCTGGATTTTTGATAAAGTCATATTCTTTGACTGTTTCATCAAAACAGATGTTCCAACTTCGCGATACCTGCTTTAGTCCATAAATGGACTTAAGCAATTTGCACACTTTCCCTCTGCTCCCATTCTGATTGAAACCTTCTGACTGATCCATATAGACGTACACTTCTAAATTACCATTTAGAAAAGCCGTCTTTACGTCCATCTGCCAGATCTCATAATCATGGAAGGTGGCAAAAGAAAGAAGGATCCGAATGGATTTGAGCATAGCCACTGGAGAAAAAGTTTCGTCATAGTCCAAACCAGGTCTTTGACAAAAACCCTTTGCAACAAGTCTAGCCATATAGGTTTCCACCTGTCAATATACACCAATCTTTTTCTTGAAGATCCACTTGCATCCTATGGGTTTTACCCCATTTGGAGCAAAGTCCAAAGTCCATACTTTGTTGGTGTACATGGACTCCATTTCGTTCCGCATTGCATCCAGCCATCTTACTGAGTCGCCGCTCTGGATGGCCTGCTGAAACCTAGTAGGTTCATCATTATTAATGACGCAATCTTCTCTATCTCCGTCTATAAGAAAACCGTAGTATCTCTCAGGAGGATGAGACGGCCTACTACTCCTGCGGAGGGGTGCGGGAATGTCCTGTTCTTCTTGAACTTCTGGTTCTACCAAACTTTCAGTAGTAGTTTGTGGTTCTGGAATTTCTTCCAGTTCTATTGCGCTCCCACTTATTTCCTTTCTAAAAACTGTTGTTCTAGAAAATGGGCATTAAGAGAAATAAAAACCTTTTGTTCCTCTGTGTAATAGAAGAAATATCCCTTAGAGTTCTTTGGATATCCGACAAACTTACACTGTACTGATCGTGCCTCGAGTTTGTCCGCATGCTGCTTTTTAAAAAAAGCTGGACATCCCCATATCTTCAGATACTGAAGATAGGGTTTCTTCCCACTCCACATCTGATATGGCGTGGTAGGCACAGTCTTGGTAGGAGCCCTGTTCAAAAGATATTCAGCTGATTCTAGTGCATAACCCCAGAAAGATCGCGGTAACTCAGCATTACTCATCATGGAACGTACCATATCCAATAGGGTTCTGTTCCGTCTTTCCGATATACTGTTATGCTGTGGAGTGTATGGAGGAGTAAGCTGAGAGAGAATTCCATTCTCTTTTAGGTAACCCGGAAACTCGGCACTTAAGTATTCACCACCTCGATCAGATCTCAGTGTCTTGATACTTTTGCCGGTTTGGTTTTCTACTTCATTTTTATATTCTTGGAATTTCTCAAAGGCCTCGGATTTATGTTTCATCAAGAAAATGAATCCATACCTAGAGTAATCATCCGTAAAAGTAATGAAATATGAAAAACCACCTCTTGCATGTGTAGACATTGGACCACATATATCGCTGTGTATGAGTCATAAGAGCTTGCTCGCTCTTACTCCATGTCCAGTGAATGGAATCTTTGTCATCTTTCCTTTGAGACATGATTGACAAGTGGCATAAGATTGATATTCGAACGGATCCAAATAGCCTTCTCTATGTAACTTAGTTAACCTTGTTTCATTGATGTGACCTAGTCTACAATGCCATAAGAAAGCCTGATTTATATCTGGAGACTTTCTTTTTAGTGTGTTCAGGACATTGAAAATCTGTAATTGGTTTAACACGTATATACCGTTATCTAGTATACCGGACCCAATCAAACCATGATTAAGTTGGATGTTAATAACGTCGCTTACAAACGTGAAATCATAACCTTCTTTTGATAACACAGATACTGATATGATATTACATGTTAAACTGGGTACATAAAAATAGTTGCGCAAAACCAAAATATGTCCACTCGTCAATCCAAGGTGATAATCCCCTACGGACACAGCATTCACGCTAGCTCCATTAGCAACCTGGAGGGTCATATCACCAACCTTCAGCACTCTACGGTTTCTCAGTGCCTGCAATGAATTGCATATATGAGATCCTGATCCGGTATCCAATACCCAGGAAGTAGAGTTGATTGACAGACAATTTTCAATTACTAACACACCTGAAATCGAAGCCACAGCTTGCTTCGGGTCCTGGTTCTTCGCAATCCAAGCTTTGCAATCTTTCTTCCAATGGCCTTTCCTACGACAGTGGAAGCACTCGTCCTTTGCCACTACTGGCACTGCAACCTTTGCCTTTCCCTTAATTCCAACTTTACCAACACCACCTCTTGGTTTGGTAGCGGCCTTCTTCTTCCTTCCTTTGGCCCTTGCCTTGGACCTGGAAGAGGAAGCATTGCGAACAAAATAGTGGGTGTTTCCCTTGCTTTCTTCAAGGTGCCCTCAATAAGTTAAGGAGTTCTGGAAGTTCAACTTCTTTACCTTGAATGTTGAAATTCAAGATAAACTGGGCGTAGGTGGAAGGAAGGGACTGGAGAATCAAGTCTGTATACAGCTCGTTCTCTAATGTTGTCCCGAGGTCTGCGAGCTCTTCAATATAGCCAATCATCTTAAGGACATGTTCCCCTACAGATGATCCGACGGCCATCCTCGACCGAAACAAGTTCTTCGAGGTCTCGTATCTAGCTATAAGAGATTGCTCTCCATACAAATCCTTGTTGTGGAGAAATATGGATTTAAGATCCATATTCTCGTGCCTCCTCTGATGTTCATTATTCATAGAGGCAAGCACGATGCATTTGGCCTTCGCGCAGTCAATCTCCCAGGTCTTGCGGATTTCATTATCCGCGACACTGGATTCTGGACTTGGGACGGCAGGGGCCTTTGTAGTAAGGACATACCCCAATTTGTCATAAGTAATAACCATCTTAACATTCCGGAACCAATCTTTATAGTTTGGCCCTGTCAAAATATTTTTATTTAATAGTAACTTAAGGCCTGTCATGTTCTGGGTTGCTGCAATGAGAGAGAGAGAGAGGGAACACTTTAGCATGATGCTCTTGAAAGTTTAGAGTGGTTTTTAGTTTATCTAAACTGGATGGCTCCCACTGTTTCTCGAATCCCTCATCAAACCAAAAAGGAAGAACTAGTCAGGACTATTCTCACCGTACAACACTTGCTTAACCGTTTAGCCGGCCGGTGTCGGTACTTTGAGGGAGGTTTTACGACGCTTTTGCGAAGTTCCTTAATTAAATAACCTCTTTTCTCTGGGGGCTTAGCCACGCTGACACCTTTATCGATACCTACTTGGTTTATAGCATTGATCGTTAAGTAACGAATCTCCTGATGAGTAGCGGATACTCACAGCAGGATCGGGATTCAAATATCATCATGTGATAAAGCTGAAGGAATCCTACTAAAATTATCACACTCCAAATGGTATGCAACTCTTAGCAAATTTCAGTTTCTTTAGAAATTCCCGATATAAATTTCTGCCCCATGCTCTTATGACCTTGGCGTTGGTCAAAATGTCATAAGTCACATGTCAAGTTCTACCCATCATTATCTTGTTAATTTGAACCCATCCGTACATACCCCTGACGTTGGCCAAATGATAGTACGACTGTCCCAAACCAACTCATCTATCTATGCAACAAATGAATACCCAGCAGCTACCAAACACTATGCCTTGGCGTTGGTCAAAATACATAGTTTGAATACTACTGAATACCCAAATGAAATGACGGAGGGCTACGAATGGTTTGGGCGAAACCGTGAACGTAGTGAACTTGATATGCTCGAAGGAACCTGATAGCTTTTAAAAGGAGTGGCTTAAGCACCGCAATTAAAAATATCTTCTGTTTTAAAATAACCGAGTGGTTTCTTTTAAACTGTTCCAACGATTTAACTTTGGTTCATTTTCTTTGCATTAATATAATGCATCCCATCATTTAACCTATCATTGCAGAAAACAACGAAAATACAACGTCCTCTTATGCCATCCGCATTCGCCACAGGGCCCCGTCATTCACCCGTTAGGTTACTTAAGTAACGACAAAGCGGGGGCTGGGCTAGCGCGGGTGTAAAACATAAGTGACGCCTAATAGATATTGTACATTCGTCGGACACAATAATAGGCATTCTAGATCACAGATGAACATATTGGATTTTCTACGAATCCGCATTCCTTTTGAGCCTGCAAAGAAAGACGGATTACACAGTCGCGATGAATAGCCAAAACCCCACCCTAGACCCCTACGGGTACGGAAAACTACCCGCCAAGTACCCGAAGTGAAGCGGTCTCCCTCAACAACGTGAGTAGGCCACTAAACACTTCAAAGTACCCGGTAGTTTGTGCACGCCACCTTGGGTCTATCCTAGGAGCAGAAAACAGTAAATGAAATAATACAACGGTGGCTACAAGCTCAACCCGGATGTGCCTCGCAAAAGATTATTACAACAAATTACAATTTACATTTGAATGAAAGAAACACTCGTCTCACATCCCCGGTTATCCATTCACGACAATCCAACAAGTCCACATTCACAAACCAGTAAAAACCAATACAGAAATGTGCAACCGCCAGCTAACCGACATAGTAGCAGTTAGGGGAGGTTTACGAACACATTAAACACAATACAGATATAATCAAGTTAGCCAAACGTCTTAGAATTTCGATCAAGCAACATAAATGAATCTACTCCAAACATTTCGTTGTGCACATCAAACCTGAGCAGAAACAAATCATCCCAGAAAACACAACATCAACACAGAAGAATAACAGAGCAAATTTGGGTTGACTCGGTGTCAACTCGGCCGCGCATCCGCGGTGGATCTCTTGGATCGGCGGCGGTTCCACGGCGGTTTAGACGATTCATGATCCCAAATTTCTTCACAATTCTTAAAAAACCCTGCTTGTATTTTTAAGGGTCCCTGAAAAATTTTTAGACCCCGTTTTAAAATTGGCAGAAACTATGTGAAAATGATGTTTTTTTCGGGTTCGTTTTGCGATCGAATTTCTAACGACTTTGCTAACATTTTAGTTATGGTTTAGCTTGGCTCTGATACCACTGTAAGTCGACGTTAGACACCCTACATGATGCGGGGAGGCGGAATAGGTAAAACAATAATTTTGTTTAAGTTAACATCGACTAACTGTACGGATCTTTGCTAAACCCTAACTAACAACTATCTAGAAGTGATTAACTACTATGACAGATGATTATAACTCAAGATTCTAGTCCTTCTTGTTCTTGTTGATCACCTCCTCGTCGGCCTCCTCGACATGAAAGAAGATCTACCCGAGAGCTCATTCTCCAAGCTATTACCTCTCACTTGAGGTAACTAGGTGGCTATGATTGCTAATCAAAGTAACCTAGAGGATATAGAGGTGGATTAAGGATTAATTAGTCTTTCTAACCCTTGGGATCTCAACACATGAGAGGATTAGGGTTAGGGTTGAAGAGAGAGAGCTTGAGGAGAGAGAATGTGAAAGTGAGAATGATATGAATTATAACTCATTTGTGAATATATGAAGCATGATAATTATCTAAATGAATAACATATAATAATATCAACCATGCTTTATTAATTCACTTTGGATGAATCATCTTATGAGTCATTAAGCAATAAATGCTTCATTAACTCATTTGGATGAATCACTCCATGAGTCACTAATCCATTTAATGCAAATTCCACCTAAGCTCTCCACCTCATCTTTCTTTTAGAAGCTTCTCGACTAATTACGAGAATACCCCTGCCATCCGTGAAAACATGGAAATACTGAGACTGTATAAATCCAATAATCCAATACTAGAATCTGGCTTAAACTAAAGCCCGATAGTAAAAACGGTCCGAACATCGTACGTGCATAAATACGCGTATATGTCCGAACCCTGTCGTAAAACCATACGACCTTTATATCGTTTTGCCTGAAGCAGGGAAACACTCTGTGTGGGACTCTAAAGACTCGACACTACGCTTGCAGTGGGTTTAACCACAGGCCGCAAGCGGTACTAGCTGTACGTAACGGTCCCCAGGTAGATGTCGATAAGAAGGCCGATGAGGAAACCCATCCGAACTCCTACTGAGCCGGATGCGACAATCTCCGTACAGTCCGGTTTATTCGTCTAGGACTATCACATATCGGGCCTAGGGGCGGCAAGTGTCAGTCCCCTAAAAGCCGTATAAGTCATGTGGGAGTGATGCCCATTACACCTTGAGAAGCTATTGGAAATCCTAACAGTAAATCTCGTTTGCCCTGGCCAGGGACTTTGCGTAATGGCTCTCCAAACACAGCGCGATATCAACTCCCAATACCAGGAAAGACGAATCCTATCTAACTGCCACTGCCACCAAGTGCTTCGGGACTTCACCCAACTGCTACCTGTTTGCATGACTCCTTTGAGCCGTGGTAGGGTAGCAATCTAAGAACAGTGGGAACACACTCGAGACAAAGCAGCAGTGTCAATTCTGTGGACTATGCTATACTCATGTCACCTGGGAACTGTTAACTGACGACGGGTATAAAACCAACCAATTGTTCTCAACGAGTCCTTTCCGGTATACCCGTAACCTAAAGAGCACCTGTATACTATCTCCAATAAAACGTACTGATGGCTGTGGGACAGACTATCTCCCCAATTGGGATAAGAAGCGTACACACTAGTATACTCCGGAGTATCGATGCCCTGTCTCGATAATCCTACGACTAGGGACCTAAAAAAGGATGTGCTTGTAGACTACCCAGCCCCCACTAGTGTGATTGCCATCACAACGCTGGTAGTCAAGCAAGATCCTAAGGGCTCTGTTAGTTATATGTATGCCCTAGAGGCCATTACTGTACATAGGATGTATATTGTAGTGGATGCTGGGACATATATAGGGAGGACGTTCTTGCTCGACATGATAGTATGCTATCTGGTTGCTCTTTACCTTAACGTGTACACTGATTGTCTCTCTGTTACATGTTGGTAAAGCCCTTAGGATGTGTACTTGACTACCTGGACTATGATGCAGATCATACTAGTGGGGACATGGTAGTCCATAAGTACATCCTTCAACGTACCTAGTCATGGGTGTATTGAGACGGGGCATCAATATACCAGAGTAGACTAGCGTATACCTTCTCGACCCATACAGATGGGCGATGGATGATCCCATATCCATTGGTGTTTGACATCAGAGATGATATACGGGTGTTCAGTGGAGACTGGGTACACTGGACGAACTCGCCGAGAACTCCCAGATGGTATTATACCTTACGTCAGATGGAAGTTCTCTGGTGACACTGGTACAGGTTAGTCAGTAGACCCGAGATCGTCATAGAGTCTTGTGTGATTCCCACTGTGCTTTGATTTCCACCTTACCGCGTGCAAAACGGTGGTTTTTGGGTACAGTCCCGAATCACATGGAGGCAATGAGCGATAGGAGGGGATTCGTCTCTCCCGGTATAGGGAGTTGATGTTGCGCTGTGTTCGATTGGCTATAACCGGAAATCCCTGGCCAGGGTTGCTGAGATTTACTGGTAAGTGTTACCCGTAGTTTCTCGAACTGTTATAGACCTCATATCGACATGACTTATCGAGCTATTGGGGTCTGACGTTTACCAACCCTAGGCGAGATATGCGACATATCAGACGACGAGACCGGCTGTACGGTAAGTGTTACTTGTTGGATTCACAGGAGTGTGAGCGGGCTTGCTCGTTGATCTTCTGATCCTTCAATACCCGGGTGGCCGTTACGTTTAGCAGACCGCTTGCGGCTTATGGGTGTTTGATATGATCATCACCTGCTGCCGGCGTATTGACGAGTCTTTAGAGTCCTACACAGAGGTTTCCTGGATCAAGCGAAACGAAATAGGAGCGCATATGAGATATGTGCGTGACCGAGAATAATACCAGTATGTAATACTGAATTCTATTCTCGCGATTAGTGACATTGATCGGTTATATGCGATATAGCCGGATTATCGGATCAAGTGTTGATTCGATAAGTTGTTACTATTGATATTAGTCGGTTATATGCAATATGACCGGATCATTAAATCAAGTGTTGATTTAATGATTTAATGTATAATTATATATATTTGATATATTACTTTACATTAACTAGTATTTGTTCACTTAAGATTGATTTTCTCACTAGATTGTGCACATTGTATATTTGTATATTTTTGTGCACTTGTTTGTATCATGTTTGATGATACATGCAAACTTGGGTGTGTGTATGCTTTAAACTATGATTAGGTTAATGGTTAGGGTTTGATTTACTTAATTATTTATTCATTTATTTTTGGAAAAAATGAAATGGTGGCTTTCTTTTCTTTCTTTTCTTAAAGCTTCTTGAAGCTTCAAAGCATCTTTGAACAAGTCTTCCATTTTGTTTTATCCTTAACCTAACCATTTAACTAAACCCTAGTTTATTCTCTACAAGAGTTAGCCTCACCCATGGTTGCTAAATGATAAGCATCACTTGAATTTTCTAATTAGACAATTCATTCTTTTTCTTTCTTCTTCTTCAAGAAGAAAGAAAACCCTAGCTAGAAAATTCCAAGTGATGAATCCAAGTGAGAAATCCAAATCCAAAGTGAACCCACTTCCTATTTCTTCATTCTCTACCAGTTGCCATGTAGTAGAGTGTGTTATCTTCACAAGTTTCATGACCAAGTGAAGATGGAGCTTGAGTTTGAGTCGTCTCGACGTAGATCATCTTCGGCATCGAAGTCAACGACCTAGCCCGACCATTTCTCTGATGAAACCGTCGCTAGAGTCTGGGATCCGATGATCGCAGAGGAGGGACATCAACACGGAGCTTTAGAAGTGGAGGACCGGATCTACAAAGGTTGTATTTCCATTCACTTTGTAGCAAAGTTGTTTGCTTGTTTGCTTTTCGCCTAATCTCTAGTTAACGATCGCATTAGGGTTTCTTAGGCACCGGAAAAATTTGAATTTGGCATGGTCGTGTTGGAGATAGTGCCCTCAGAGTCAATTATTAGGTCACAGGTACGTGATTGTAATGATTGAGGGAGGACCTATCCCGGTAGGACAGTCTTACTCGAGATGATAGTATGCTATCTGGTTTACCTTTATCATCGTGTACTGTTTTAGGTGACCTGACACGTCGCTATTACACGTTGATAGAGCCCCTAGGATTCTTGCTTGACCACCAGCAGTATGAGGGCGATCATATAAGTGGGAGCTGGGGGTCTACAAGCATATCCTTAAAAGGTCCCTAGTCGTGTGAGTTTCGAGACCGGGCATCGATACTCCATTAGTAGACTAGTGTATACAGTCGAGACCCCGACGAGGGGCGGTGGCCGGTCTCACAAGCCACTGGTGTCAGTTGGATCACCTAAGATGTATACAGGTGCTCATTGGGTTATGAGTACACCGGACAGGACTCGCCGGGAACATGCTAGTTGGTCATATACCAGACGTCAGATGGCAGTTCCCTGGTGACATGTGTGCAGGTTAGTTCATCGACGTGAGGATCGTCATTTGTCTCGTGTGAGTTCCCACTGTACTTTGATTACTACCCTACCACGGCTCAAAGGAGTCGTGCAAACAGGTTTTAGTTGGGTACAGTCCCGAGCCACATGGAGGCAGTGAGCGTATCTTCAGGGGTTCGTCTCTCCCGGTATTGGGGGTGAGGTCGTGCTGTGTCTAGGAGAGCCATTACACAAAGTCCTTGGCCAAGGCAAGGAGATTTACTGGTAGGTATTCCAGTAGTATCTCAGGGTGTTCTGGGCTACACTCCGACACGACTTGTACCGCTTTTGGGGGTCTGACTTTTACCAACCCCCTAGGCCCGCCATGCGATACTCATAGACGAACGGACCGGACTGCACGGATATTGTCACTGACAGGCTCAGTTGGGTGTCGGGGTGAGCTTCCTCATCGACGTCCCATTTGGTCAGTACCTGGTAGCCCGTCACGTATTGGCTTATACCTCTGACGTGCTAGTGGTTAAATCCATAACCAAGGCGTTGACGAGTCTTTAGAGTCCCCCACATTCAGTTACTCAGCTTTCGGGCGAAACGCTGTAGAGGCCGTATGGAGATATGGCAGGGTCCGATCAGATACGTGCGGTATTGCACGGATCAGGATCGGACGGTTTGTACTAGTAGCCGTATAGGTTTATGGCAGGGTTCGATCAGATACGTGCGGTATTGCACGGATCAGGATCGAACGGATATTACTAGCCGGCTTTGGTTTAAGCCGGTCCTAGTTTAGTACAGTGTAGATTTTGTCTCATTGCATTTGTATCCGGACGGAATACAGATGCGGGTGTGTATGCACAGTATCGGGGTTTTCCTGTAATTTATTACGGGACCAGTTTTCTGGAGTTACCAGTTTGCATTCCGTTCCGGCCGGTTTTCCTTTGTTCTTTCCCGGCCGGACTTTTCCGATGGAGGGGGTAATTTGAAGTTTTGCAAATTACATTTGTGGAGGGGTTTTATTGCAAAAGGGTTTGATATGATAAGAATCTTTTCTTTTGCACCATGCTTTTGCTTTAATGGGATTTGATTGAATGAGGATGGGTTAAAGTGTAAGGTATGGTTGATGTTGTGGTCACCCTCTCTTCTTCTCCTACACTCACCTCCCTCATATGATATAGTTTGTTTTCCTCCACCATTTTCAAGAGAGCATTTTGGCCGGCCACACATTAGGAGGAGAGGAAAAATGAGAGGTTCATTTTTGTGCTTCATTTGTTCATCTCTTTTCCTTGCAAAATTGATAGCATCATTTGCCTCCAAAGTTTCATTCTTCCCTCCATCTAAAGGCAACTCCAAGACCCCAAAAAGAGACTACGATTCTACACTACACTTCCTACAGCAAATCTTGGACGCGTCGATTCGCCAGCTTCGCACCCGAGTTGCCTCGGTATTGAGGTGGGAGCCCGTAAAAGTACCCGGCTTCGTTGTGCCCTTTCCGACGAGGAGGAGACGGACGGAGATCCCGCGAGGAGATCGGAGTGGAGATGAAGACCGGAGGACTCGGATCAGTCGGTACATCTCTAACCCGTATTCTAGTTAGCTTAGACTTGTTAATGGTTACGATCCGGATGGTTAGTGCGCGGTGGTGCCGATTTGCTAAGTCCGCAAAATTTAAGTTATTCACCGCTTCCGCATTCCGGCGTCGGATTGACGGTCGGGGCGCCGCCGTGCACTTACAGTGGTATCAGAGACTCGCCATTAACTTCGTCTAGCTTTGTTTAATGTGTTTTACGTTTCCGATCGAACAAAGTCCAAAAACCCGTATTTTTTTTGCACATCAGTTTCTGTCGAATTTTTTTTTTAGTCCAAAAATTTTTCAGGTTGTCTCAGAGTGATGTGCAGGGAATTCTAAGTTCACTGTAAAAATTTGGTACAACAACCTCTCCATACCGCCGCGGAAGGGCGGCCAAACCCCTGCTTTGGCCGCTCTTCCGCCGCGTATTTAACTGTTCACCCCCCCAACTTTTTGTAGTGTGTTTCTGAGTGATAAATGTGGTTTTTGGAATATTAAAATTGGGCCCAGGTTTTCTGTGGTTGCTACAGTTTTCTTTGGGGCCCACTTGTTAATTGTTTGATCAATCGGAAATTTTTTAAACACATTTTTCACAGTATTTACATTATATCTGCGACCGTGAATGTCACTCGATCGGTAAATCCGGTCTAACTGCTATAGCCCGGTTAGACGGATTTGCGAACGTGACTTTCACGTTGATGTTCTATGTATTTGCTGTGATGTTGCGGATCGGTCGTGGGGGATAGCCTGGATGCAATGCTAGTTCAGTTTTGTTGTATTATGTACATTTGATATTGCGGGGCGAGCGTCCGACTTGTGGACTGCCGTCACTGCCTGTTTGAATTATTCTTTTGGGGCACGACCTGGTTGCGGTCGATGTACCCGTTGTATGTATATTTTACTTTCTGTACTAGGATTGCCCCGCGGAGGGGTGCACGGATAGCCGGGTTCTAGAAGGCAACAAGCCCGCATCTCATGGCATTGGGACGGAGGGGGCTTCACTCCAGGATTGGCTGGCTATTCGCCGCACTCGTAGGGGGTATAGGATTTCATTGCACAGGCTATCCACACGACCAGGGGAACGTCGGGTTTCAGCAGCTCTGTGAAACCCGGGGATCCCAGATATCTGTATTGTTTCTGTGATGCTGTACTTTTCTGTGATGTTGCATTTTATTCACGCCTTGAGCGAATATAATATATTGGTATATATATTAGTAGATGTTGTATATGTTTTGCATCCGCGCTAGTCCAGTCCCCGCTCTGTCGTTAGTAAGCTAACCTAACGGGTAATGACGGGACCCAGTGGCGAATGCGGATGGCATATACGTACATCAGTATATTTTCGTTCTTTTTGGTGTGATCAATTGATGGGACTGCGTTGATTCGGATCAATGCAAGTTAAAAACAAACCTAATCTGATGTTGTTGGAACACTTTTCAAAAAGCTGTTATTGCAAGGACGTTCACTTTTGTTTTGCATCGTGGTATTCATTTGGAATATCCTGCTCCTCAGTCGACGAGGCAAGGGCCGAGATCCCTTCACCGGGAGTGACCCCTTGGACAGAAGTTTGCGTCAGGGCATTAACTTCACTATAGCCGATTACTTTTGCTTTGCATCGCGGTATTCATATGGAATATCCTGCACCCCATTCTACGGGGAAAGAGCCGAGATCCCCTCACAGGGAGTGACCTCTTTAGCAACGGTTTTCGTCACTATATTTTTAAAAGCTATCCGTTCCTTCAACGATATCAAGTTCACTACGTTAAAGGTTTTCGCCAGAAATCATTCGTAGCCCTCCGTCGTTTCATATGGGTAGTCAATAGTATTCAAGCTGTGTTTGTTGGCCTTAGTCAAGGCACAGTGTTTGGTAGCTATTGGGTATTCATATGCTGCATAGATAGATGCGTTGGTTTGGGACAGTCGTATAGCCTTGTTGGCCTTAGTCAAGGGCTTGTACGGGTGGGTTCAAATCAACCTGGACAATGACGGGTAGAACTTGACATGTGACTTATGATTTGTTGGCCTTAGTCAAGGTCATAAGAGCATGGGGCAGAAATCACATCGGGAGTTTCAAAAGAACTGAAACTTGCCAGATATGCGCATACCTTCTGGAGTGTGATACCGTGAGCGGATTCCGTCACGTTATCATGCGATGAGAGTTGGATCCCGATTCCCACTGATGAGTTAGTTTACTCCTCGGGTAACCCCGACTAATTCTTCTTTCAGGTTTGGAGGAGAATTTGAGGTACAGTGGGAGGTTTCCAGATTAGATAAATTGGTAACCATTCTGATCTAGGATAGAGTGCACGCTGAGTGTTTCTTCTCTCTCTCTCTCTCTGGCAGCGACCATTGACCCGACCCTAAGACTATGACTCAGTGACCAAGTTAACCGAACCTTCTTAACACTGGCTTTTGGATTGTCAGAGTTGCAGACCTCATTGCCACTCCTACTTTTACCCTTTTCTCCAGGACACCCCGTATTACTACGAACGTCCACTTCCATTGGACAAAACCATCGTATGGTTAGATACGAACTCGAAGGAATTCGAGGATGGTTTCCGGTTCTGGAGAAAACGGATAGGATTATTCAGTTGTCTTTTCCTTTTTACCTTCTCTCAAGTTGTGAGTACTCCTTGGTTTAGGAGATAGTACACCTATTATGCAAATTGGATAGTCTTCTTCCAAACCTTAGGCTGGTGCCGACCGGTAGGGAATGAAGAAAACCAATTAGCCTAAACGATGTGCAGAAGGTATTAAGATTAAGACAAAGTAAGGGATTAGTAAGAGGGCAAAGTAAATTGCAACAGATATTCACGACCAAACCAAATATTTCGTTACCACTCCTACATCACCTTTGTATTTCTCCAGGACACTCCGTATCACTACGAAGATCCACAGTTTATTTGGATACTCCATCGTATGGTTATATACGAACTCGAATGGAACTTGTTCCAGTTCGGGGATGGATTCTGGTTCAGGAGAAATAGGAATAAAGTTTATTCGGTTGTCTTTTATCTTCACTCTCTCTCATTGCGAGTGTTCCTAGGATTGGGACAGTACACCCATTATGCTTATTGGATAGTCTTCTTCCAAACCATAGGCTGGTGCCGAACGGTAGGGAAGGAAGAAAACCATTTGGCATAAAGGGGTGTGCAGAAGGTAATGACTAAAGACATATGAAGGGATGTGGAGAGATGGCAATGAATTATATGGTTGTAGTTGTGAATCTGGATAATGGAAGAGGCATTACTATGAATACCGGGATACCCCACGAAACATTTCAATGTTTCAGTTTCACTGTGTAATGTTAAAGGAAAACTGATTTTCCGATTAGATACTTACTCCAGGGTATGTATTTACCAGGTACGATTCTCACATCTGTATGGTTTTACAGATGATGAGTGGGAGTAAGTTATTGGAAATTGGGTGATTATCCTCATTATATCGGGATTCGTTGTAATCGGTGATATTTGAGGAAATCACCTGGGCTGTTTGCCGGTCGGCAAATATTTGGTTTTGAATATCCGCTGTTATGCACCAATTTCAAATTGATATATCTGTACGTCTATTTTCATAGAGTGAGATATACCTTTCTGAAATTATGTCTACGACATTTACCTATATCAGTGGATGGTTAGGTAAGGAGCATTAAACAGCGGTGTAATTCTTCTTAACCATAAGTACAGTTTTCAACCTACAACACACAGGGAATGAGTTGTCAGACTCAAGGGACTTATACAGTGTATTGTATGTTGTCCAGTGTCCATTAGGACAGAGGGGTTGGTCCTCGCACTATATTCGGTTTACTTATGACTTCTCTAGTTTTTAGACAGGTGTTTCGTGGAAACACATTGTCTGAATGTTGAGAAGTTATAGGTATTTGAATAGAGTAGAGAACCAGGTGTAGCAAGTATCGGAATTCTTCAAGTGATCGAAGATGTAGATACTTGTGTATGGTATTCAGTTGATAGTAATGACAAAGAGAAATTGCTTCTCTTTCAGGTTACTCATAATTGGAAGCATTCCTAAGTTGAGTAACGCTGATCGGCCTCTCTCCATGTAGTTGACATGCACTGGAGACAGTTGCATGATTTGAATCTGGTTCAATCAAATCAGTGCCTCTGGTTCTATATTCGATATAGAACAGTTCATATCTTAACGATGTTAAGGTACGGGGAGTTGTCCGGTTTATGATTAAAACCAGACACTGGAAAACTCAAGGCACGTTTCTGTAATGGCTGTTTGTGGGTTGACCCAGGCTATGACGAGGGTTGACTTTCTACCATCTGGATGAACAATAGCAATATTGTTCTAGACTCGCCACAGTTTTATTAAAAATGGATTTTTTCAGAAAACAGTACTGGGAGTATGGTAGAACTGGAAGTGATTCCAGAACCACAAACGATTACTGAAGATTTGATAAGGAACCTAAAGATTCAATCTGGATTGACATTCCATTGGCCACTCCGCAGATAAGGTGGGTAACTTCAGGCACCCGAGAGGCACTACGGTGGCCTCAAGGACGGTGACAGGGAAGTTCTTGTTTACCCACAATTGCCATTGCTGTTGTTCCAGGTTACGAGACCCGGAGGGAGGATGAGTATAGCGTCGTTCTAAAACTAGTTTTAGAAGTGTACGTGTATATGACTCTGCCAGAGGGTTGTCGTAGTCAGTGGGAGCAGCGGAAGCATTGGTGGACAGGTAGCTTATGTCTATTTATAGACTAAAGCAGATGTAGCGGAGATAGATCATCTATTTCTGACGTGACAGTCATAGGTTTGACTTCATCAGAATAGGAGATGGATCTGTTGAGAAGGTAGTAGGATGTGATGTCATGGTATTTGGATGACATACACAAAGCAGGAAAAGAAACTCCTATACTACGATCGGTTATACTTTGGTCGTCACACAGTGGTTTCTCCACACAGGACTTGGACATTATATCAGACATACTGGTTACTGGATCTATGGTATTAGATCTAGATTTGGGTGGTTTCCCAATCAGGGTACTTGACAGCATTCTAAGAGTATTTAGGATGGACGACTCCTGGCACGGTAGTGTACCTGCAGGTAATGGAGTCACCCTCTCCAAAGGTGTCTTACAGACTAAAGGGGAGAGGGACGTGCATGATTGGCAGATCACTTGCTCAGGCAATTGAGTCAATCATGAGATGTCAAGTACCACACCAGATGTTGTTCTTGCACAAGATGCAATAAGTTGACATTAATCCAATCCTGGAGAAACAATCGGAAGCAGTTTTAGAACATAAGTGGATGTTCTAGCGATATGATAACGACAGCCTCATTCAGGAGACAGTTATCATTCCAGGCTTCCAAGGTGACATGGACGACAAGGAAGTTGTCAGAGTTATAGTTTTCCTTCTGATGAGGGGCAGTATTTTGGACAGGTGGTCCAAGGCAATACTGAGGGAGGCATGGCGCGCAGGTTACTGATTAAGTTCAGTTGACGATACAGTCTAAGAAGTTTGGATTTGGAGTTCATTTATGAGCTATGTCCCATCAGACATCCAGACACTCTAAGACAGGTATTGCTCATTTCGGGAGATGGCTTTCTCCGCGAACTTGAGATATAGAGAGACATAGAAAGAAACAACAAAGCGGATCCACTCACTGAGGCTATTCCTCGAACGCAATAGTTCCGCAAACGAGCTTTGTGAGACTGACTAGTAGAGGAGTTGGATGTTCGGTATCACACGGGCTGTGAGTATGCGACATCGCAATAATTAGCTTTGAGTGCAAGTGGGAGATTGTTGGAGATAGTGCCCTCAGAGTCAATTATTAGGTCACAGGTACGTGATTGTAATGATTGAGGGAGGACCTATCCCGGTAGGACAGTCTTACTCGAGATGATAGTATGCTATCTGGTTTACCTTTATCATCGTGTACTGTTTTAGGTGACCTGACACGTTGCTATTACACGTTGATAGAGCCCCTAGGATTCTTGCTTGACCACCAGCAGTATGAGGGCGATCATATAAGTGGGAGCTGGGGGTCTACAAGCATATCCTTAAAAGGTCCCTAGTCGTGTGAGTTTCGAGACCGGGCATCGATACTCCATTAGTAGACTAGTGTATACAGTCGAGACCCCGACGAGGGGCGGTGGCCGGTCTCACAAGCCACTGGTGTCAGTTGGATCACCTAAGATGTATACAGGTGCTCATTGGGTTAAGAGTACACCGGACAGGACTCGCCGGGAACATGCTAGTTGGTCATATACCAGACGTCAGATGGCAGTTCCCTGGTGACATGTGTGCAGGTTAGTTCATCGACCTGAGGATCGTCATTTGTCTCGTGTGAGTTCCCACTGTACTTTGATTACTACCCTACCACGGCTCAAAGGAGTCGTGCAAACAGGTTTTAGTTGGGTACAGTCCCGAGCCACATGGAGGCAGTGAGCGTATCTTCAGGGGTTCGTCTCTCCCGGTATTGGGGGTGAGGTCGTGCTGTGTCTAGGAGAGCCATTACACAAAGTCCTTGGCCAAGGCAAGGAGATTTACTGGTAGGTATTCCAGTAGTATCTCAGGGTGTTCTGGGCTACACTCCGACACGACTTGTACCGCTTTTGGGGGTCTGACTTTTACCAACCCCCTAGGCCCGCCATGCGATACTCATAGACGAACGGACCGGACTGCACGGATATTGTCACTGACAGGCTCAGTTGGGTGTCGGGGTGAGCTTCCTCATCGACGTCCCATTTGGTCAGTACCTGGTAGCCCGTCACGTATTGGCTTATACCTCTGACGTGCTAGTGGTTAAATCCACAACCAAGGCGTTGACGAGTCTTTAGAGTCCCCCACATTCAGTTACTCAGCTTTCGGGCGAAACGCTGTAGAGGCCGTATGGAGATATGGCAGGGTCCGATCAGATACGTGCGGTATTGCACGGATCAGGATCGGACGGTTTGTACTAGTAGCCGTATAGGTTTATGGCAGGGTTCGATCAGATACGTGCGGTATTGCACGGATCAGGATCGAACGGATATTACTAGCCGGCTTTGGTTTAAGCCGGTCCTAGTTTAGTACAGTGTAGATTTTGTCTCATTGCATTTGTATCCGGACGGAATACAGATGCGGGTGTGTATGCACAGTATCGGGGTTTTCCTGTAATTTATTACGGGACCAGTTTTCTGGAGTTGCCAGCTTGCATTCCGTTCCGGCCGGTTTTCCTTTATTCTTTCCCGGCCGGACTTTTCCGATGGAGGGGGTAATTTGCAGTTTTGCAAATTACATTTGTGGAGGGGTTTTATTGCAAAAGGGTTTGATATGATAAGAATCTTTTCTTTTGCACCATGCTTTTGCTTTAATGGGATTTGATTGAATGAGGATGGGTTAAAGTGTAAGGTATGGTTGATGTTGTGGTCACCCTCTCTTCTTCTCCTACACTCACCTCCCTCATATGATATAGTTTGTTTTCCTCCACCATTTTCAAGAGAGCATTTTGGCCGGCCACACATTAGGAGGAGAGGAAAAATGAGAGGTTCATTTTTGTGCTTCATTTGTTCATCTCTTTTCCTTGCAAAATTGATAGCATCATTTGCCTCCAAAGTTTCATTCTTCCCTCCATCTAAAGGCAACTCCAAGACCCCAAAAAGAGACTACGATTCTACACTACACTTCCTACAGCAAATCTTGGACGCGTCGATTCGCCAGCTTCGCGCCCGAGTTGCCTCGGTATTGAGGTGGGAGCCCGTAAAAGTACCCGGCTTCGTGGTGCCCTTTCCGACGAGGAGGAGACGGACGGAGATCCCGCGAGGAGATCGGAGTGGAGATGAAGACCGGAGGACTCGGATCAGTCGGTACATCTCTAACCCGTATTCTAGTTAGCTTAGACTTGTTAATGGTTACGATCCGGATGGTTAGTGCGCGGTGGTGCCGATTTGCTAAGTCCGCAAAATTTAAGTTATTCACCGCTTCCGCATTCCGGCGTCGGATTGACGGCCGGGGCGCCGCCGTGCACTTACAGGTCGATGCCTTATGGAACCTCTTGAGCCTGCCTAGGAACTCTACAGTGGTATCAGAGCCTAGCTAGAGCTTTAGGCGAAGTGTAGACGAAGCTAGAAGTCCGATCGACCCCGATATCCCCCGATTTCAACCCTCTCTGTACAATTTTTCAAACTGTGGATTTTTGTGAATTAAAAATACTCAGAAAATAGTGCAGGTAAATATAAGGTTTACTCTAGAAAACGAGACTCTAACTCATTCAAACGGCCGCAGAACCGCGGCAATGACATGCCATTGGCGGCGGTTCCGCGGCAAATTAAAGAGTTAGGGTTTCAGTTTTGTACAGTTTCCCCCGTATGTGATTCCTGATGTTTCTGGGTGCTTTTAAATATACTAAACAGTTGAGTTTTCTGGGTTGTATTGGGGATTCGATGATTCGATCGGAATCTTTAACTACGTCTATGGGTTTTTCCGAGGAATTTAGAATATGTTAAAAAGTTTGACCGGATATAAATACCCAATTTTTCCCCTGCCGGGAAATTTCCAATTGTTGGATTTTTCCGTAGTTAAATAACGTTCTAAGTAGTGCAAGTAACGCGATGGACCCTCTAGAAGACAACAAACCTTAACTCGATTATGTGACCGTCTTGAATTACCCTTTGAACCTTAGGGTTTAGGGCAGTACGGCGTGCCACATGTGAGGCGTTGGCTTGACCCTTCTACGGCTGGACCGTTGGTACTGAGGCATGAAGTGAATTTTTTAAAACTTATTTCTTGTGTTGATCTGTTTCGGGAAAACTTGGGTGTTTGATTGTTCGATCGAAAAGTTTAACATTTTCTATTTATCTGGAATGTGATATAATATTTAGAATCCACATGTAGTTATGAGATAACTGATTTGAATGTTATAAACATAGCAGTTTAGTCTCACTTGATCGGTTGCCACGGAATTTTGATGTGATCAAAAGTCCGTCGCAATCACGTAGCGTACGCGGATATTCGCCGGGTAAACTTAATAGACAGCTACACCCATTAGCCCCGACCAAGTGACTGAAGGAGAACCCCGTCGCCGAAAGCATCCGTTTGGGTGCTCGCGGTAACGGTGTTCCGCCTTGGTGCATTTCATCGACAGTATCGGGGGTGCGGCCGTCTACTAAAGTTTGCGACGAGCATTCATTCTAGATGTCGGAAATCTTGTTGAATTTCCCGACTTGATATTGAAAAGTGTTTTCGATATTGAGACTAAAATGCGGGGTTTATAATTGTTAAGCATGCGATGTCTAAGGAATTCATTTGTTTAGGCATGGGATGTCTAAAGAGTTTGCGGATTCCAACTGTTGTAGTTTTACACATTCTTTTCTGCGACCGTAAGTGTAATATGTGATATCGCCGGTTTCATTGCTATATGTCAACGACAATTGGGATGCGCATATTTACTTACGTTGATGACATGTGATGTTATGTGTTGCTGGATATGTTATATTGGATCGTCGTGTTTGAATAGCCAGGGGTTTTTATGTGAGATGAGTCTTTTTCATTTTCATTCATATAAAAACTTGTATGTAATATTCTTTTATTGGGGGACTTCCAGGTTGCGGAAGATGTCACCATTGTATATTATTTACTTTTCCGCACTAGGATAGACCCAAGGAGGAGGGCACAAGTAACCGGGTTCTGGAGTACAGTGGGAGACCAACTCGAGGAGTCGAGTCCGGGTCTCCTAACTCTAGAATTGGTAGGGTTGCTTGCCGCTCTCGTAGGGGTCTAGGGGTATGGGTTTGGCTATTCATCGCGACCGTGGAATCCGTGTTTTATACTGGCTCGTATTGAAAACACGGACGTCCTATTATATCCAATGTTTCATATGTTTCTTCTGCTGCGATATCTGTGATGTGATCATTTGATATTCTGTGATAGATACTATATATAGTATATATGATATATTATATAGACGTTACTTATGTTTTAAACCCGCGCTAGCCCTGCCCCGCTCTGCCGTTAGTTACCTAACCTAATGCGGATGGCATAAGTGTACGTCGTGTTTATCTATGATGTTTGGGTAACTTAAATTATGGGACTTCATTAATATGATTAATGAAAGAAAAAGAAACCTAAAAGATGTTGTGGAATAGAATTTTCAAAAACTGGTAGCTACAGTTCTTGCTTTGCAAACCGGTGTTCCTTGTAGAACATCCTGCACCTTATTCGATGAGGAAAGGGCCGAGATCCTTTCACCGGGAGTGACCCCTTTAGCAATAACGGGCAGATGCTACACACTCGGTTTGTCTTTTGATTGCTTCTATATTTTCTGCTTTGCACAGTGATATATATGATATATCCCGCACCTCATTCGACGAGAAAAGGGCCGACGATCCCTTCACCGGGAGTGACCCCTTTAGCAAAACTAGAAAAGCCTAAAAAATACTCCATTTTAAAATCATTTGATTCTACAACGATATCAAGTTCATTACGCAATAGGTTTTCAGAAAAACCTGTCGTAGCTCTCCGTCATTTCAGATAAGTTGTATATAGTATTCGTGCTACATTTGTTGGCTTTCGTCAAGGTGTAGTGTGCGGTAGCTATATGCTGCGTATCTGCTACATTCGATGCGATTGGATTAGGGTAGTCGTGCGGCTTTGTTGGCTTTCGTCAAGGGTCGTGCGGGTGGGTTTAATTCAATCAAGAAATGTACGGGTTGAACTTGACTTGCGGGCTATGGTTTGTTGGCTTTCGTCAAGGTCATAGCACGTTAGGGGCAAAATTATCGGGAATTTCAAGTGTTGAAATTTGCAATGAGATTGCATACCTTCTATGAGATAGTTGGATCCCGATACCCGCTGCGAGTAAGAGTTACTCTTGGGAGAGTTTTACACATTACAATTAGCCGATCAAGAAGGTGTCTAGAAAGGTGTCAATGGGGTTACGCCTCTGGGAAAACGAGGTTTACTTTAATTTGGTCCGTGCGAAAGCACGGGGAACCTCCCTCAAAGTACCGACACTGGCCTGGCTGAAAGATTGGCGAACTTGTAGCGTGTAATTAATCCCGGCTAGTCTTTCCTTTTAGGGTTTGAAGGAAGATTTCATAAAAACAGTAGGAGCCATCCTGATTAGATAAAATAATAACCAATCTGATCTTGCAAGAGCGCACGAAGAGTGTTTTCTTCTCTCTCTCTCTCCAAGTAGCGACCATATCACGCCTTAATCAAGATAATAAAACGGATATATTGACCGAACCCGCTTGTTATTCTGAGCTGGGGAACGTTGGTCCCGCTCCAACTTATAATTGTTATAAGACAGAGCAGGAAATTGGGAAATACCAGATTTCCCGTGCCGTCCAAACGAAGAAAGTGCATGTTGATGCATCATCTTCGGGTGTGTTCATTACAAATAACTGTTTCTCTGTATCCTCTATGTCCTGGGTATTTGATACCGGATCAGGATCCCAGATATGTAATCTGTTACGTAGGGCTACAGAAAGGTAGAGAACTGAGAACGGGTGATAAGTTTCATGAGACAGAAAACGGTGCAAGTGTTGCAGCCAAGTCCGTTGGTCACTGTCACCCTGTATTTTCAAATACATTGATTCTGAACGAATGTTATTAGATACCGAACCTGATATACAAAATCATATCAATCTCTTTATTTAGTAAAGAAATGATAAAATTTTGTATTGTTGGATAATGTTTTGAACATTTCCTATATCAAAAGTTGATCGGTTCAGGCACGTTATCTAAAATCATTGATATTCTAAATCAAACTACAGTTCTTAGTATACGGAACACACACAAGGGGAAGAGTTCAGAAATGAATGGATCCTTCTTGAGGTATTGTAGACTAGGTCATATCAATGCGACCCGACTAGCTGAAGTTACATTTAGATGCATATTTAAATCAGTTTGAATTTACATCTTATGAAACTTTCCACAAAGATTAGATGACCATAGCTCCATTTATTGGAAACAGAGAAAGAGTTAGTGAACTCTTGGGATTGATACATACTGATGTATGAAGGTCCCCTGTCTATACATACCAAGACCGGTCCTTTGTACTTCATTACATTCTTTGATAATCTCTCAAGATTCAGACATATGTTCCTGTTGAAACACAAGTCCGAACCTTTTGAGATATTCACAGAATATAAGTTAGAAGTAGAAAACCAAAAACGGGTATAAGTATTATGTCCTTTGATGAGATCAAGGAGGAGAATACTTGAGCACGGAATTCCTGGACTATTCTAAAGGAGAATGAGACTCTCTCTCAGCATTACTCCTCCGTAAACACCATAGCACGATGGTATATCGGGGCGGAGCAATAGCACCCTATTTGATAAGGTGTGCTCTATGATGAGTACTACTGAGTTACCTATTTCCTTTTGGGAGTTTTGCACTTATAAAGTTGCATATCTATTGAATAGGGTTCAAATCAAATCTGTTGCCTACCACTTCATATGTGATATGGAAAGGGAAGAGCCCATCTCTTAAGTAAGTTAAGATTTGGGGTTGTCCGGCCTATGTCTAAAAGCAAAATCCGGACAAGATCGAGGCAATGCCAGTTTTGTAGAACTGGAAAAGTTCCAGCCATACAAACTACAGCTAATGATTTGGTAAAACCAAAGGATTCAATAGTTACCAATGAACCTCAGCCTCTCCGCCGATCTAGTAGGGTTCCTCACCCAACTGAGAGATAATTTGGTTTCTCTATGACAGTGGGAGCGAGGATTACATCATGACATGATGACCCAACTAGTTTCGAGCTGGCCATCAGGAGTAAGACTCTATAAGAATGGCTGGATGCTTAGCGATCTGAGATGGAATCCTTATACACCAACAAAGTATAGACTTTGGTTGCTTTATCTGAAGGGTTAAATCCCCATCAGGAGCAAGTATATCTTGAGAAGATTACTTGGTGTAGATGGAAAAGTTGAGACTTTCAAAGCTAGACATGTTAAAGGTTTTCATCATCGACCAGGCGTGGATAATGATGAAACCTTTTTCAGTGGCTATGCTTAAGTCCATCCAGATCCTACTTGCCATGGCTACATACCATGACTACGATATCTGGCGGTTGGGTGTCATGACTGCTTTTCTAAAATAATGTTTTAGAAGAGAGCGTCTGTAAGTACACAGCCAGACGGCTTCGTAGACAGTGGGAGCAGCAGAAACGTGTACAAGATACTTTATAAGATTAAAGCAGGCATCGCGGAGTTAGAACATCTGTTTCGATGAGATAGTCAAAGAGTTTGACATCATCAAAATGGTAAATGAACCTTGTATATACAAAAAGATAGTAGGGAGTATGGTGGTGATCCTCGTTGAGTACATGGATGACATACTCTTGATAGGGAAGGAGTTTCCTATGCTACGCTCGGTCAATCTCCGCTTATCACAAGGATTCTCCATATAGGATCAAATTGATACCTCCTAAATCCTAGGTTTTTGATCTATGAGATAGTTCTAAAGGGATGTTAGGGTTCTCACTAGGTTTAGTGAGATGGTATCAATCGATCCTGGGGAGAATCACTGGAAGGGTTCCAGGGTGATAAGGACGACTGAAAGTCAGTCACAGGCATTGTCTTTACCCTCAGTGGAGGGACGGTGTGTTGGAAGAGTTCCAAGCTATATACCGTGGCATACTAGACGATAAAGGATAGATACATCGCTACCAAAGATGCTACCAAAGAGGAAGTCTGGGTGTATATAAGTTCATGAGATGAACTTCGTTCCTACCATTGTGTGACAATGGAGTTGTGGCTTATGCCTAGGAACACCCGTCCCATCAGTGATCCAGACATATTCTGAGGCAGTGTCACCTGATCATGGAGATGGTTGATCTCCAAGGGATCGAGGTCAGGAGAGTAGACTCAGAGGACAACACGGCGGATCCACTCACAAAGGCCTTTTCCCAGAAAGAGACTTTTAAAGGATGGTTGAGTATGAGATACTACAACCACTGCTACAGATGGCCCTAGTGCAAGTGGGAGATTGTTAGTTATATGTATGCCCTAGAGGCCATTACTGTACATAGGATGTATATTGTAGTGGATGCTGGGACATATATAGGGAGGACTTTCTTGCTCGACATGAAAGTATGCTATCTGGTTGCTCTTTACCTTAACGTGTACACTGATTGTCTCTCTGTTACATGTTGGTAAAGCCCTTAGGATATGTACTTGACTACCTGGACTATGATGCAGATCAAACTAGTGGGGACATGGTAGTCCATAAGTACATCCTTTAAGGTCCCTAGTCGTGGGTGTATTGAGACGGGGCATCAATATACCAGAGTAGACAAGCGTATACCTTCTCGACCCATACAGATGGGCGATGGATGATCCCATATCCATTGGTGTTTGACATCTGAGATGCTATACGGGTGCTCAGTGGAGACTGGGTACACTGGACGGACTCGCCGAGAACTCCCAGATGGTATTATACCTTACGTCAGATGGCAGTTCTCTGGTGACACTGGTACAGGTTAGTCTGTAGACCCGAGATCGTCATAGAGTCTTGTGTGATTCCCACTGTTCTTTTATTTCCACCTTACCACGTCCAAGAGGGCGTGCAAAACGGTGGTTTTTGGGTACAGTCCCGAATCACATGGAGGCAATGAGCGATAGGAGGGGATTCGTCTCTCCCGGTATAGGGAGTTGATGTTGCGCTGTGTTCGATTGGCTATAACCGGAAATCCCTGGCCAGGGTTGCTGAGATTTACTGGTAAGTATTACCAGTAGTATCTCGAACTGTTATAGACCTCATATCGACACGACTTATCGAGCTATTGGGGTCTGACGTTTGCCACCCCTAGGCGAGATATGCGACATATCAGACGACGAGACCGGATTGTACGGTAAGTGTTACTGGTTGGATTCACAGAAGTGTGAGCGGGCTTGCTCGTTGATCTTCTGATCGCTCAATACTCGGGTGGCCGTTACGTTTAGTAGACCGCTTGCGGCTTGTGGGTGTTTGATATGATCATCACCTGCTGCCGGCGTATTGCCGCGTCTTTAGAGTCCTACACAGAAGTTTCCTGGCTCAAGCGAAACGAAATAGGAGCGCATATGAGATATGTGCGGGACCGAGAATAATACCAGTATGTGATACTGAATTCTATTCTCGCGATTAGTGACATTGATCGGTTATATGCGATATAGCCGGGTTATCGGATCAAGTGTTGATTCGATAAGTTGTTACTATTGATATTAGTCGGTTATATGCAATATGACCGGATCATTAAATCAAGTGTTGATTTTATGATTTAATGTATAATTATATATATTTGATATATTACTTTACATTAACTAGTATTTGTTCACTTAAGATTGATTTTCTCACTAGATTGTGCACATTGTATATTTGATATATTTTTGTGCACTTGTTTGTATCATGTTTGATGATACATGCAAACTTGGGTGTGTGTATGCTTTAAACTATGATTAGGTTAATGGTTAGGGTTTGATTTACTTAATTATTTATTCATTTATTTTTGGAAAAAATGAAATGGTGGCTTTCTTTTCTTTCTTTGCTTAAAGCTTCTTGAAGCTTCAAAGCATTTTTGAACAAGTCTTCCATTTTGTTTTATCCTTAACCTAACCATTTAACTAAACCCTAGTTTATTCTCTACAAGAGTTAGCCTCACCCATGGTTGCTAAATGATAAGCATCACTTGAATTTTCTAATTAGATAATTCATTCTTTTTCTTTCTTCTTCTTCTTCTTCATGAAGAAAGAAAACCCTAGCTAGAAAATTCCAAGTGATGAATCCAAGTGAGAAATCCAAATCCAAAGTGAACCCACTTCCTATTTCTTCATTCTCTACCAGTTGCCATGTAGTAGAGTGTGTTATCTTCACAAGTTTCATGACCAAGTGAAGATGGAGCTTGAGTTTGAGTCGCCTCGACGTAGATCATCTTCGGCATCGAAGTCAACGACCTAGCCCGATCATTTCTCCGATGAAACCGTCGCTAGAGTCCGGGATACGATGATCGCAGCGGAAGGACGTCAACACGGAGCTTTAGAAGTGGAGGACCGGATCTACAAAGGTTGTATTTCCATTCACTTTGTAGCAAAGTTGTTTGCTTGTTTGCTTTTCGCCTAATCTCTAGTTAACGATGGCATTAGGGTTTCTTAGGCACCGGAAAAATTTGAATTTGGCATGGTCGATGCCTTGTGGAACCTCTTGAGCCTGCCCAGGAACCCTACAGGCTCTATCAATATGTATTCGTGATATGCTAACATATACACATATTAAGATAGACATAAACCAAGTAGCATACTACTATGTTGAGCGAGACAGTTAATATAACTGTGAATATCCCAAGCTTCCATTAAGTAATATACAAACTAGTATGATACAATAATGGCCCCTAGGGCATATACACTAACATCTGTAACAGATCGAGAAACTACTGATAACACTTATCAGTAAAGCTCAACAACCCTGGCCAGGGTCGTACTGATATAGCCAATCGAGCACAGCACAGTATCAACTCCCAATACCGGGATAGACAAAACCCCTCCTATCGCTCACTGTCTTCGTTTGTCTCGAGACTGTACCCAAAAGCCACATGTTTGCTCGACTCAGCAGAGCCGTGGTAGGGTGGTAATCAAAGTACAGTTGGAGAACACATAAGGCTCTATGACGATCTTGGGTCTATGGACTAACCTGTACCAGTGTCACCTGAGAACTGCTATCCGACGATAGATATAATACCATATAGGAGTTCTCGGCAAGACCGTCCAGTGTACCCAGTCTCTACTGAGCACCCGTATATGATCTCGATGTCAAACATCAATGGATGTGGGAATATCCATCGCCCATCATATGCGTCTAGTATCATATACGCTTGTCTACTCTGGTATGTCGATGCCCCATCTCGATACACCTACGTCTAGGGACATTTCAGGATATGCTTATAAGCTACAGACGTCCCACTAGTTTGATCACCATCATAATCACAGTAGTCAAGCTAATATCCTCAAGGCTTTATCAACATGTGTAAAGGAATAAAAGCATGATCAAGTCAACATGTAAGATAAATAAGAAACAGATAGCATACTATCATGTCGAGCAAGAATGTACACTGAATACACACACACACACACACATACACATGTATAAATACATCCACTATCATATAATAGCCTATAGGGCATACATATATCCAACAATCTCCCACTTGCACTAAGGCCAGTTATTGGCTTATCTCATACCCAACATCTCAAAAATTCGCTCATGCTGCGGCTGAGGGAGGGCCTTGGTGAGTGTATCCGCAGTGTTATTCTTTGTGTCTACTCTACTAATCTCGATCTCGTGGAGATTTACAATCTCCCGGAGCAAATGAAAATGCCTTAGGATGTGTCTGGACCGCTGATGGGACCTGGGCTCCTTGGCTAACGCCATAGCTCTATTATTATCACAATACAATGGTATTGGATCAATAATAGTTAGAACTACTCCTAGCTCCGAGATGAACTTCTTCATCCAGACGGCTTCCTTGGCGGCATCATTTGCAGCAATGTACTCAGCTTCCATCGTAGAGTCTGCAACGGTATCCTGTTTGGAACTCTTCCAACTTACCGCCCCTCCATTGAGGGTAAATACAAACCCAAAGATAGATTTGCTATCGTCCTTATCACTCTGGAAGCTCGAATCGGTAAAAGGCCTCCATTTGGAGATCTCCATTACCATATACTAAGAACAATTCTTTAGTCCTTCGTAAGTACTTAAGAATGTTCTTCACAGCTATCCAGTGATTCTCCCCTGGGTTGGATTGATACCTTCTTACTACACTAAGTGCATAAGCTACATCTGGGCGTGTACATAACATCACATACATTATAGATCCTACTGCCGAAGCATAGGGTATAATGCTCATGCGAGCTCTCTCTCTTCATCGGTCTTTGGGCAAAAGTCCTTAGAGAGAGTGACTCTATGGCAAGCGGGTAAGGCACCCCGCTTGGAGTCTTCCATACTAAACCTTTTCTAGGATGGTGTTGATGTACCTGGTTTGGGACAATCCCAATAAGCTCTTGGATCTATCCCTATAGATCCTAATGCCTAAATGTATGTAGCATCACCTAGGTCCTTCATGGAGAACCTTAGTGATAAGAAAGATTTGACCGACTGTAGCATAGGAATATCATTTCCTATCAGAAGAATGTCATCCACGTACAATACAAGGAATGTGATAGCTCTCCTTACAGCCTTCTTATAAACACAAGGTTCGTCTAGATTTTTGATGAAATCAAACACTTTGATAACATCATCGAAATAGATGTTCCAACTCCGTGATGCCTGCTTTAATCCATAAATGGATTTAAGCAATCTACATGCTTTCCCGTTGCTCCCACTGTTAATGAAGCCCTCTGGCTGATCCATATAAATGCATTCTTCTAAATCTCCATTTAGAAATGCTGTTTTAACGTTCATCTGCCAGATTTCATAGTCGTAGTGAGCAGCAATAGCAAGTAGGATCCGAATGGATTTAAGCATGGCTACGGGAGAAAAAGTTTCGTCATAGTCCAGACCTGGTCTTTGATGAAAACCCTTCACCACAAGTCTTGCCTTATAGGTCTCTACCTGCCCATCTACACCAATCTTTCTTTTAAAGATCCATTTGCACCCTACTGGTTTTACCCCAGGGGGTACAACATCCAAAGTCCATACTTTGTTGGTGTACATAGGCTCCATTTCAGATCTCATGGCATCCAGCCACATCACAGAGTCTCTACTCGTGATAGCTTGCTGAAAGCTGGTAGATCATTATCTTTCATGATGCAGTCTTCTTTATCACCATCAATGAGGAAACCGTAGTACCTCTCCGGTGGGTGAGAAGTCCTACCAGACCTATGGAGTGGCCGAGGTTCTTCAGTTTCTGTTGCAACAGCCGGTTCAACCAAGTCGTCATTTATAATTTGTGTTCTAGAACTTCTTCTAGGTCTACCACACTGCCATCAGTATCATTTGTAAAAAATTCTTTTTCTAAAAATGTGGCATGCTGAGAAACAAACACCTTTTGTTCCTCCTTGTGGTAGAAAAGATATCCATAAGAATTCTTTCGATATCATACAAAGTTACACATGACCGACCGTGTCTCGAGTTTGTACGGATTCTGCTTTTTAACATAGGCCGGACAACCCTAAATCTTAATTTTTTTAAGAGATGGTCTCTTCCCATGCCATATCTCATATGGCGTGGAAGACATGGTTTTGGTTGGGACCCTGTTCAATAGAAACGCTGCAGTCTCCAATGCATGCCCCCAAAATGAGACGAGTAACTCAGCATCACTCATCATAGAACAAACCATATCTAATAGGGCCCGATTCCGTCATTCTGACACACCGTTGTGCAGTGGTGTGTAAGGAGGAGTGAGCTGAGAGAGAGTCTCATTCTCTTTTAGGAAATCTGCAAACTCTGTACTGAGGTACTCCCCACCTCGATCTGATCGAAGCATTTTGATGCTCAAGCCGGTTTTTTTTCTACTTCGTGTTTATATTCAGTGAATTTCTCAAAAGCTTCGGACTTGTGCATTAATAAAAATACATGACCGGATCTTGAGAAATCATCAGTGAAAGTAATGAAGTATGAAAAACCGCCTCTAGCCTGTATAGACATTGGTCCACATACATCACTATGTATGATGCCTAAGAGCTCAGTAGCTCTTTCTCCATGTCCTGTAAATAGAGTTTTGGTCATTTTACCCTTGATACAAGACTGGCAGGTTGCATAAGATTTATATTCAAAAAGGTTTAAATATCAATCTTTATGTAGCTTGTTTAGTCTTGTTTCGTTAATATGACCAAATCTACAGTGCCAAAGAAAAGCTTTATTTATTTCTGAAAGTTTTCTTCTATTAGTGTGTTGTATGATGAAAACTGTGTGTTGATTTTGGACGTATATCCCGTTATTTAGTGTACCATACCCAACCAACATTTGATTCAGGTGAATATTCATAACATTGTTCTGCAATACAAAATTATATCTTTAATTGTCTAACAAAGAAACGGATATTATATTACAAAGCATACTAGGTACATAATAACATGGGTTCAAAACCAATATACATCCTGACGGAAACCCCAATTGATACTCTCCCACTGCAACTGTATGTAAATTGGAACCATTTCCAACGCAGAGAGTATTGTCTCCTGTCTTCAAAACCTTGCTATTTCTCAGCCCTTGCACAGAATTGCAAATGTGAGAACCTGAACCGGTATCTAATACCCAGGAAGCAGAGTTTATTGAAAAACAGTTTTCTGTCACAAACACACCTGAAGCGGAAGCATCCCCATGCTTCTTCTTGAGATCCAAGTACTCCGTGCAGTTGCGCTTCTAGTGTCCTGTTTTGTGGCAGAGATAACATTCCCCTTTCCCCTATTCCCCGGCCTTGGACTTGTCTTTCCCCTTAGCTTTTTTGACTCCACCCTTAGCTTTGGTGGGTTTCTTCTTCATCTTTCCCTTGGCCTTAGCCTTCGGGCGAGAGGAGGAAGATGGCCCAACACTCAAAACGGGAGTCTTCACTAACTTCAGCGTTCTCTCTGCACTCCTTAATATATTAAGGAGTTCAGGTAGTTCCTTCTCCATATTGTGCATGTTGAAGTTAACTATAAATTGAGCAAAGATGGAGGGGAGAGTGTAACGTTTTGAAAATTGTTTAGGTGAAATTTCGGATAATCGGTAAAATAACGGATATTTTCCGTAAAAATGAAGATATAAAAATCTTTTAATATAAAATTAAATATACATATTCTAGCTAGGTATTTGCTAGTATTTGGTGTTTATTGAGCCCCTTGTAAAATTTCTAGTTTACTGAAAAATTTTCCAAAATTAATTATTTTAATATTATTTTAAGTCGTCACTAATACAATTAATTAGGGATAATTACAAATTGGAATTGGTTGATACAAATTTTTGTGCATCATGACACATTTAATGTAGAATGTAACATGTGGTTTTTATATAAAAAAATGGTTGTCAAACGGTTTTAGAAAATATGATAGAAAAAGGCTTATTTTGCGAAAATTAAGTTAAATAGATGTGAGATGGGCTTGTGACTTGAATTGGGCTTTCATTACTTAGAAAATTTTCCACAAACACACAAACACCCATCCCCCACTTCCTTGGCCAACCCATACTCAGCAGCCCCCCTCCTCCCTCTCTCTCTCCAATCACTTTCACTTCTCATTTCTTTTGAAATAAAATAATTAAAAAATGAGAAGAAGCAAGAGTTTAGTTGAGTGTTGACTTGGACTTTTTCCTTCACCCACACCCCACACCACACTCCCTCTCTCCTCCCTCACCTAAATCTAGCCGAAACCATTCCCATGAGCAGCCCCATTTTTCCCACACCTTATCACCTCCAAAAATCATCATAAAATGCATCAAAAATCCCATAAAATCAAAATCCAAGCCCTACCCATTTTTCTTTAGCCAATTTAGCATGGATCTTGGGGGATGGAAGCTAATTTGGGATGCTAGTGGCAAGTGGGATCTACAAAAATTGTGGAGGTTTAAACTTAACCATATAGTTAAATTGTTGATTTATTGTATGATTTTTGTTGTGTTTATCAAATGATCCCCGGCAACGGCGCCATTTGATTGATGATTTTTGTTGTGTAGTATTTGGAAAATTGTAAAGAAATCACAACCAAAAATACTTGACCGCAATCAATAACGGTGTCGAATGTAGCGCGTTAGTAAGTGCGGATCTCCACAGGGAAAGTGTAATCGTTCGTGTTTAGAATTAGATGAGTCGAAACTTTAATGAAAAGAAAACAAACAATTCATGATTTATATTTGAAGTTCAAGAATTAGAAAATCTAGATCTAATAACAAGAAAAAGATAGAATCAAGATTTGATGATTTGATGATTTTTCCAACCAAATATCAAGAATCGAAATGAGGCTCGTAGGAATCGATCGGATATATAGATGTAACGTAATCTTACAATTACGTATTCTTATCCTTCGATGAATTGATACTAGATCGATGATGATCGATCGAGAATTAGGGATTTCTTATGAAACTAGGATTTCATCTTATCTCTTGTTCTTTCGTCGATATCATTCACATTCTAGCCTCCAGTAAATTCAAGAAACGATCGTAGATCCCTAATTTCGAGCGATCACAATCAAGAAAGCATCGCAACGAAACTAGGTCATCGATTCTTGAACTTTCTAGAGTTTACAAAGCTCGTAGGACTCAAGAATCGTATTAAGATTTGTTACATCATCATTCTAGTGATCGTCTCGACTCTTTTACGAGCGGAGTTTTACTCGAACATCACAACAAGAACAACAATCACAAATTGAGATATAATCATGATGCAAGAATTAAAAGAAAGAAAGATTAAAGAATTTCACCTTTTATTTATATGAACAATTTCGTTACATTCGCTCAAGAACTACAAGAGGAAGAACTCGATCGTCGATTTGGCTTCGCTCGACTCCATGAGTCGCGGATCGGCATGGATCACTTGCTCGATTGAAGATCGGCTCGGCTCATAAAAGGTTGAAGGCTTCTCACTTGATTTAGTACTCGGGATCTTGAATTTGTATTGGAATTAGGGTTAGGGTTTCGCACAAGTCTTGTCACTAGACTTGTGGAAGAAGAGGAAGAAAGAGGTAAAGATTAAGGAACTAATGAAGATTGAACCAACTAAAATTGATTTAACCCTAGATCTAGGCTTCTATTTATAGACATCCCTAAACCCTAGATCTAGGATTAGAATTTGAATTTCCCTCCAAAAGTTAGTTAGAGGAGATTTGAATTTCCCTCCAAAAGTTTGTTGAGGAGAAGCTTATAGATGTGATTAGTTAGGAGCTTAATCAAGATTAGCATGCTTAATGATCTTTGCTGATCTGGCAGAAGACTCTGGAGAATTCTGGAATTTGACGTGTCAAAATGAGGTGTAGCCACTGAGAGAAGAATTATGCACCAAAATTAAAGTGATGACGTGGCAAAAGCGCCGTGGACCCGCGGCGCAAGCCGGCTCCCGCCGCTGTTCCGCGGCTCTTTTGAGGAGTTGGGGCTTGGGCTCTCTGGTACTTGTTGGATTGTATATGTGGGCCTTTTTCTGATATGTTGATTTGTATTATTCCCTTTGGATTGCTACCAGATCTGAAATCATTGAGTTGGCGTATTTTTGATCATCTCTTTTGGCTTTGCTCCTGCAATTTCCTGCACAAATCTCGACACAAGTGTTGCGCAATACAGGGATGATGCGATGCCATAAAATGCAGTCAATTTCCTTTATAGTGCCGGTTTTAGAGTCTAACACATGCAATATGATATTTAACGACTGATTTGCTAATATGTGCGATATGAATGCCGAACACTTCTAGATGAGTGCAAATGATAGGGAAATTGCATTGTTAAAAATACATTATTTTCGACTGATCAAATTCCCCCTAAACTTATTTTCGATCGTCTCGAGCGAACTTTTTATTAAAAAGAGAAGGAGAAAATAAAGAAAGAGAAAAACTAACTAGCACACTTTCGTAGGCAACACGATTGCACTGAGCACGTGCAACAAGCCTTTAAACCTCTAGGTGTCCCTAGTAGGAGGTGTGTTGTCTCCTTAGAGTTTTCAGCGGATTGCACCCACAAAATCCAATAATAAAAGGAAGACCGTGAATATTACATTTAAAGACAAGAATTGTAAAAGAAAGATTTTGAAAATTAGGGTTTCCGACTAAGCTAGCTTTTCGGTTGTCATGAGACCTATCTTATTGGTCATGAAAAGATGTTAGAAATCACGTCCTCCCTCAATAAAATATCGTCTTATTCTTCATTCCTATCTTTCTTCCAAACATCGATCATATAACCCTGCGTGTGTGTAAAGACATCCCTACACCCGGAGAATTCAATTCAAGCTATCATACTCTTGCCCATCAGTCTCAGTACTTTTTAATTAATGAATATTTAGATGAGATTTGCTCACACACTTTAATGCGACCGTTAATACTTTTTGAGGTACTAACCGACCGATTACTCATGTGCTTGCTTATTTGGTGTATTTTCCTCATCTTGCACCACCTCAGGCATAGCAATGACTTCCAGACCAGTTGGCTTTAGGGCACTAGGTGAAAAGGCACCCTCGCTATATATTTTTTATTTCCCTCGCTGATAACAAAACTAGTACCCATTTTTCTCACCAATTATATTTTTTTATTCACTTTTTCTTTTTATTTCCTTCATACATCGGCTTTAAGACAAGAGCATTTCAAGGTATCCTCTACTATCCCGGGCTTTAAGACGTGTGTAAATGCGAATAGCAGGGTATCAACGTTCAAAATGTTTGGCCTCCAGAATAGAAACTATTTTTCAGACTTATTTTTATCCTCAGATTAGTGACGTCCTTCATCTTACTAACCCTTGGGACAACGGCTCATAACTACTTATTACTAGTTCGTATAAGAAAACTTCTAATTTTCTTAGTTTTCTTAAATTTTTCAAATCTCATGGATGTAATTTTTCACTATCTAAACTTTTATTATCTTATTTATGTACAAAAATATTTTTATAGTTTTGAAATTTTTTAAATTTTTATAGGTTTTCAAAAAATGTTTTGTGCTTATGCAAATTATATGCAAATGATGCAAAAATAAGCACAAACCTCCCCCAAACTTGTTTTCAACAGTGTCATCACCATTGCCTTCTGCTAAATCTCAAAAAACCTGTAAGCTTGGGAGGAATTTATTAGTGGGGGCAAAATATTTAAGTGAAGATCCTCTCCCAAACTTATTTTTGGCTCATTATTTTGTAAATTTTTTTTTTTCAAGAGCCAGATGAATTGTCCCCCCCCCCAAACTTGAGTTAAGTCATGTTAATCTTTGAAAATCACATGAGGGGGTCAAAAATCAATGATCGATGCCAAGCTTTGCAAAGACCGAATGTCAACAACAACCATTCAAAAATTTTGTCAATGCAATGCTCTGGTTGGTGGAAGAAGAAGTGGGGAAAGGTTAAATGGTGGAATAGAAAGTGTGTGCGTCTCATTTTGGAGAGACGATACAGTGATTGTGATGGATTACTCGCATTCTTTTTACAGTTCAGAGGAAGGGGTGGAGGTTCAATTTCATTGATTGGGACATGATTTATCTCAACACCCGTGTCATTTAAAAATACGAGTTCATCAGCGAAGATCTCCTCAAAAGTTCCATCAATACCCCGATGAATAATATCATCACGAAGCGCGAGGTGATCTTCAGACTCTAAGAACGGTTCATAATCAGTGTTAGTTGTTGATCCGGACATCTCGGTGGAAGAGTCCGTATGTGTATGATACATAGTTGGGTCAAACAACAACATATGAAAAGAGTCAAGATCAGTATCAGGAGGATCATCAAATTCGCTGCTGTCGACATCCATTAAGTCGACAGAACATACCTGAGCAGTAGGTTCGGACGGTACACTTCCCAACTTGTAAATGTTCAGCTCTATTGACCTATTCCCGAAAGATAGGGTCATAGAGCCATTATGACAGTTGATTATAGCATTGGAAGTGGCCAAAAAGGGGCGACCTAAAATCACCGGAATTTGATTCCGTGGGTTCGCTACAGGCTGTGTATCAATTACAATAAAGTCCACAGGGAATACAAATTCCCCGATTTTTATTAACACATCCTCCAGTTCACCCCTAGGTTTAGTGATTGATCGGTCAGCCATCTGAAGAGTTATGTTCGAAGGCTTTAACTCTCCGATACCTAGTTGCTCATAAACTGAATATGGAAGCAAGTTAACACTAGCGCCAAGGTCTAGTAAAGCACGGTTGATGTGTTTTTCCCCAATAGAAATGGAAATAGTAGGATATCCAGGATCCTTACGTTTTCTCGGTAATTGTTTGGGGAAAGCCGTGTCTACTGTCTTTTCCATGAAAATCTTCTTGGGCACTTGAGTCTTCCTCTTCCTAGTGCACAGGTTCTTAAGAGTTTTCGCATAGGACGGAACTTGTTGGATGGCATCTAGGAGAGGGATGTTGATGTTAACTTGCTTAAAAATGTTCATAATCTTCTCCATATGTGGACTCGGTGTGTTAGCCCTTAACCGATTAGGATAAGGTGCTTTAGCAATAAGCGCTGGATCTATCATAGGAGAAGGAAGTGTGTATGGAACCGATCCCAGAATAGAAGTGGGGATCGTCCGTGGAGGAGTAGAAGAGGTGGGTTGAAGTGGCGAGCCTTTTGGGAAATGAAGAATAGGCTCGCAAGAAGGTGGTGGGGTAGAAGAACTGGGTTTAGAATTAGAAGTAGAAGCGTGTGTGTGAGGAAAGGTCTCAGCCGGGGTATCATCGATAGATTTTTCAGTGTCATCAAACTCTTCCCCAACGTGATTGTCAAGCACTCTTCCAGATCTCAATGTGATTGCATCCACATGATGTGAATAGCCAGGATTGGGTAAAGGTTGAGCTGGAAGTTTCCCTTTCTCTCTTGCACTCATTTCGGCTTTTAATCGTGCAATTTCTTCTTCCATCGATTTAATACTCTCGCTTTGGGACGCCGAGTTTTTCTTTATATAATCGACAGAAGTCTTTATTTCAGCCGATACTTCATGAGATTTGTTAGAAGCAAGTTTATGAATGAAGAGGATTCATCAGTCCCGGTCAACTGTAAAGGACTAGATGGTGCGGGTGTGTTGACCGGATTTTAGAAATTTTGTGCTTGAAAAGGGTGCTGACTCAATTGAAGTTGTGGTTGCTGTTGTGGTGGAGGGACCCTTTGGAAATTGTGTTGGGTTGGAACTGTATTTTGAGATTGGGATTGGTTCCAAGCAAAGTTATGGTGATTCCTTCAACCCTGATTATATGTGGAGGAAGATGGATCGTTTCTAGGTCGTTGAAATGCGGCATTGGTATGCTCATGACCTTGAAACGGACATTCTTCCGTCAAGTGAGACGGATCAGAACAACAGCCACATACAGTTTTGGAGAGTGACATTTGACTTAGGGCGGCGGCTAAAAATTTGTTTTCCATGGTCTCGAGTTTCTTGTGTATAGCTGCAATGTCAGCTCTAATTCCTATGGAAATATCATTGCCATCCATAGACGATTGACTCACACCCTTCCACAGTAAAGATTTTTCAGCGAAATCTTCTTGAAATTTCCAGGCTTCCCCATCATCTTTGGTCATGAAGTTGCCTTGACACATGGATTCAAGGGTCTGTCTTGTGTTAGGAGTAATGCCCTCATAAATGATTCGTCACAGATCCCATCTCCGGATGCCGTGATGTGGACATTGGACTAACAAATCCTTGAAACGTTCAAGACATTTTGAAAATGTTTCATTTGGAAGCTGGGTGAATTGATAGATTTCGCTACGGACTCGAGCTGTCTTTTGATGTGGGTAGAATTTCTTAAGGAATGCTTTGACGAATTCGTCCGAATTTGAAATGGAATGTGCGGTAGTGTTATATAGCCACTTCTCGGCTAAATCGCAAAAAGTGAATGGAAGAAGACGTAGACGGAAAGCATCGACAGAAAGCTGTGAAGTACCCATCATTGAGAATACATTTTCAAATTTGGTGATAAATGCATATGCGTCTTCAGACTCGAGATCATGAAATTTTGGTAGAAGGTTGATGTATTGGGGTTTTATTTAAAAATTTTCCCCGTTGGCTGGTGGAATGGAAAGACAGGTGGAAAGGGGAACAAGTGAAGGATAGCACCTCTCTTGGAGAGAGATGCGAGGTGGATTCTGTGCACCAACGGACGGCGGCAGGGTAGTGGAAAAGAATTTCGATGGAGACGGATCCATCGATGTGGGTGTGGTGGTGGGTAAAGAAAAGGTAAATGTAGAAATACCGACTTTAGGGTCGATCGGCGGACGCGGACTGAACAGGCACTAGAATCCTGTTGTCTAGCCTATCTTGCACTAAAAAGGGTTAGTACAAGTGGCAGCGCAGATTTATAATTAGGGGAAATGATGTATGCGGTGTTTGTTTTGAAAAGTGGACGGATTTTTGAAAATATGATGCAACACAACAAATGCAACACACAAAACCCTAATTCTAGGGGTCACCTAGGTCCGGCTCTAGACCGCTCCTAACTGCCAAAAGACAAGTCGCAGGATAGAATACTCCACTGCCTCTTTGTCCCCCTGTGGACAGGTAAGTGCCAGGTAAGTGGGAAGGTACTCCACTATGTAAGTAGTGGGCCTAATTAATAACCACTAGCCTTCGAGACACTTGCCTTAGACACCACAAGAAAACGCGGATAAGCAATGAATTACCCACGACCTTCTCTTGTCCTAAGTGAGCGCGACGGTCCTTAGAGTCATCTCTAGATATTTTTTAATTAATGAGTGTAAATGCGGATGCAAGTTTGTGATTTTTGGGGCCTAGGAAGGGTAATGAACTCCCCACCTATCTGGACTTGGTCTTTACCCCTTAATGTCCGTATTAATTATGCAAATAACCAAGAATCAAAACAAGCACAAATTTTATTTTGCTTTTGCGGCGCAGAGATTATTTGCAAAGAAACCTGCACAAAATATTAATTGGAGCAGATGAGGGAGAAGACAAGAAAGTGTGGAAGTATACCTGAAAGTTTGGAACAGTGAAGAAGTTAACTTGCGGCGGAATCACCGCGAGAGACGCTTATTGCCGCGGAATCGCGGTCTTTTCAAGGGATCACTGCACTGAAATTTATGGTAATGTTCCTGTTCACCTACGGAGCTCTCTGGAATATTCACAAAAATTTTATCCATGCTCCAATGATTCCAGATATCCTCGCAATCAAATCACAACACACGTATTAGGGTTTGTGCGAGTTTAGATCTAAAAATTATAATGGAATAAATTTTTCAACTCAAATTTCAAAATACGAACAATTAGCGTACTATCCCCGGCAACGGTGCCATTTGATTGTATGATTTTTGTTGTGTTTATCAAATGATCCCCGGCAACGGCGCCGTTTGATTGAAATAAAATTCTTGATGTGTAGTATTTGGAAAATTGTAAAGAAATCACAACCAAAAATATTTGACCGCAATCAATAACGGTGTCGAATGTAGCGCGTTAGTAAGTACGGATCGTCCACAGGGAAAGTGTAATCGTTCGTGTTTAGAATTAGATGAGTCGAAACTTTAATGAAAAGAAAACAAACAATTCATGATTTATATTTGAAGTTCAAGAATTAGAAAATCTAGATCTAATAACAAGAAAAAGATAGAATCAAGAATTGATAATTTAATGATTTTTCCAATCAAATATCAAGAATCGAAATGAGGCTCGTAGGAATCGATCGGACCATAGATGTGATGTAATCTTACAATTACGTATTCTTATCCTTCGATGAATTGATACTAGATCGATGATGATCGATCGAGAATTAGGGATTTCTTATGAAACTAGGGTTTCATCTTATCCCTTATTCTTTCGTCGATATCATTCACATTCTAGCCTCTAGTAAATTCAAGAAACGATCGTAGATCCCTAATTTCGAGTGATCACAATCAAGAAAGCATCGCAACGAAACTAGGTCATCGATTCTTGAACTTGCTAGGGTTTACAAAGCTCGTAGGACTCAAAAATCGTATTAAGATTTGTTACATCATCATTCTATTGATCGTCTCGACTCCTTTACGAACGGAGTTTTACTCGAACATCACAACAAGAACTACAATCACAAATTGAGATCTAATCATGATGCAAGAATTAAAAGAAAGCAAGATTAAAGAATTTCACCTTTTATTTATATCAACAATTTCGTTACATTCGCTCAAGAACTACAACAGGAAGAACTCGATAGTCGATTTGGCTTCGCTCGTCTCCGTGAGTCGCGGATCGGCTTGGATCACTTGCTCGATTGAAGATCGGCTCGGCTCATAAAAGGTTGAAGGCTTCTCACTTGATTTGGTACTCGGGATCTTGAATTTGGATTGGAATTAGGGTTAGGGTTTCGCACAAGTCTTGTCACTAGACTTGTGGAAGAAGATGAAGAAAGAGGTAAAGATTAAGGAACTAATGAAGATTGAACCAACTAAAATTGATTTAACCCTAGATCTAGGCTTCTATTTATAGACTTCCCTAAACACTAGATCTAGGATAAGAATTTGAATTTCCCTCCAAAAGTTAGTTAGAGGAGATTTGAATTTCCCTCCAAAAGTTTGTTGAGGAGAATCTTCTAGATGTGATTAGTTAGGAGCTTAATCAAGATTAGCATGCTTAATGATCTTTGCTGATCTGGCAGAAGACACTGTAGAATTCTGGAATCTGACGTGTCAAAATGAGGTGTAGCCACTGAGAGAAGAATTATGCACCAAAATTAAAGTGATGACGTGGCAAAAGCGCCGCGGAACCGCGGCGCAAACCGGCTCCCGCCGCTGTTCCGTGGTACTTTTGAGGAGTTGGGGCTTGGGCTCTCTGGTACTTGTTGGATTTGATATGTGGGCCTTTTTCTGATATGTTGATTTGTATTATTCCCTTCGGATTGCTACCAGATCTGAAATCATTGAGTTGGCGTATTTTTGATCAGCTCTTTTGGCTTTGCTCCTGCAATTTCCTGCACAAATCTCGACACAAGTGTTGCGCAATACAGGGATGATGCGATGCCATGAAATGCAGTCAATTTCCTTTATAGTGCCGGTTTTAGAGTCTAACACATGCAATCGGATATTTAACGACTGATTTGCTAATATGTGCGATATGAATGCCGAAAACTTCTAGATGAGTGCAAATGATAGGGAAATTGCATTGTTAAAAATACATTATTTTCGACTGATCATTGATTATTGCTTTAATCTGAGCTAATTAGGTGTTTAAATTGTGGGTTTAAATTGAAAGTTTAAATTTAAAGAGAAGGGTTTGAACTAAGTTAGGGTTTAGTCAATTGATCATTGTCCAATTGTGTAGCTTTACATCTTGAGCATGCTAAAACCTAACCAATTTGCTAAATTTCTAATGGTTACAACTAAATTGCCCAAATTGCTTAATTTTGCTTACTAGGTTTTTAGATATTATGAAATATTTGAGATTTAAAATCTAGTTATTGTTTTCATCACGTCATTAAAATTATAAATTATAGTTTAACACATCAAAGCATGTAAAACCTAATCTAGTTGCTAGTTTGCAAATTGTTAATTTAAATGTATACGAATTAAGCTATTTTGCAAACTAGGTTTTAGAATTTAATGAAATCGATGAGATTAAATTATAGTATTGATTTGTATGATCTAGTTATGATATATAGTGAATATTGTGACCACTAGTTTTGCTAAAACATCAAGTTTTGTACTTAAACGGTTTATTTTGCTTACTAGGTTTCGGAAAAATAGCTTTTAAAGAGAATTTGAAGTTTGATGATTTAAAAACCTATTTTATATATATATTTAGTGGGTTGTGAAACCACGAATGGTGCGTTTGAGTTTTTCTCGATCACTCGGCATTTGTAAGCCGATGTCGAGGGTTTTGGGATGATTTGAGAGTGCAAACCATAGGTTTTGACCGATGTGAGATTCGTGTGTCAATTTGGTCATGAGTCGGACTTTAATGAGATACGGTGCGTTATGATATATAGGTACCCTCACGACGACTTCGAGACGACAAGCAAGCGCATGGCGACATTGGCATCGGCAAGCGATGATCAGGTGAGTAGATTATATCTATGGGGGAAGTTGGGTGGATGGCGTATAGCACCCCCGCAATCTGTAGTATAGTTTATGATATATATGTTTATATAGGTGTTTTATGATACGAGGATGATTATAAAGATATGATTTTGTGTTTATGGTTTAGTTTAGGATAGTTATAAGTAGCTTAGTTTAGCTTCTTAGTCGCGAACCCTAGACTAGGTTTTTAACCACACGTACACACACACATGCATACATTTATTTTACTTGTACGTATATAGGGATATGTACACACACACACACACACACAAGGATTTTGAGGATAAGTACTTTAGATTGGAGATGAGTCGATGAGATTGGGCTTGGGGCCATGAGATCGGTGATATGATATGGTTCGTATTTGAGATACGACATGATATTTTAGCGGATTCTTTAGGCGTGGTGTTTTCATACACACGCATGCATTACATAGATGGTATCAGTATTGTACTAGACTTAGATCAGTACCCCAGATCATGATATATGATGGAAAGGATACCAGACGAATAATGAGGTAAATGTGATATTGACCCGTACCCAGTTTGGGATGCCGTACGATTGATTTACCATACGAGCTATTGATGTTAGATCCTCACTCTTGACTCGAGAATGTCATATTAGATGGTATATCGTATGGGATACTATTGAGGCAGGATCACCGACTATATATATATATATATATCGACTCAGATTTAGGTGGTTTCCATACCCTTTAGATTGGTTGTTAGTTAGACCTGTAGTTTACCAAGTAGATGTTAGACTGGACCTGAGTCATACCTATTTCCAAAACTAACGAATCGTGAGAATTTTAAAGACATACCAAGGGATGCTACGGATATTTCAAAAGACGTACCTTTCCTTAAAAACACCGTAGTCATTATTTTCAATCACCACGATTCATACTATTTCAAACGGAAAAACAGTATAACACATGTATAGTAAGGTAGATTTCTTATTGTTACGTTATTATTCATGTTCCGCATATTATTGTTGCATTTACTATTCATTTTTCTTATTATGTTGTTATCGCCTCATTGCATGTTATTGGGTACTTGTAATTATGAAACCATGCTGTTAGGACACCAGCACCATTAGCGATAATGCATATATTCTATATACACTTACTTGCCGGCTCACACATATCATCACCAGTATTTGCCATGTCACGTACACTTTAGAGAATATTATTTGATTGAAATCGCCTGTTAGCTGATAGTCTTGACTTATCATTACTGTGCTAGTTTAGACATTTCATTCACTATTGCATTCATTGCATGATATCAGATGCATTCATATATTCATTGGTTGTGTAGTATTATGAAGATTTATACCGGTATTCACTGTTTAATGGTATTATGATTATTTGATGATTTTTGATTTCCACGAGATTTCTGGATTTGAGAGAAAACCGCAAGAATATATATAAATTTCTCTCTCTCTCACTCTTTTTAAAATGCATGTTGCGGTTTTCTCATGATGTATGAGTCGTCCACCATGAGTTTTCATGATAGCTGTTGGATTTCGAGACCCAATTCGAGGAGGAGTAGGAATCGTTTCGGGTACATGGTTGACCCGGTATGGTACTCCGGGGCGAGAGTGATTTCATGGTGGATGATGAGCCTGGCAAAGGCAGACTGCCTACCGGTGATTTTACCTGGCGCGGCGGATATCCGGAGGATACCGTACGTAGTCGTGTGATTGATGATATGGGCCGATTCGGACTGACGGAACCCCGAGGTAATGAGATATTGAGATCGAGATTTGAGATTTGAGATACAGAGATATTGAGATTTGATATTGAGATACTGAGACTTATGTTTTGTGTCGATGCTTGACACTAATTTCTCTGTTGCTTTCATTGATGATACTTGATTGATACACATATAGAAATCTCATTGATTAAAGAAAACAGTTGTTTCACTCATGATATATTCTATTTCCATTCGTAATGCATTCATACATCATATATCTGATATGTTGCTATCTGAGGCACAGGCACGAGCACGTGGTATTGCACGTATATATAGATGGATCAGAATATTATTTGAAGATGTTACCTGATATGACCTATGATAGCGTCATGCATGAGATTTCTGCTGATAGATGTTTTCTACTCACGAGTTGGCAACTCACCCCTGTTGTGCCACAGTTCCTTATAGGTTTTGCCGTACAGGTTCCGTTGCGGCTTTGCTGGCACACTGTTCCTTCCGGGTGATTGCTTTGGCAGGTGGGTTCTTTGCATCAGGTCTACTATTGTATATTTGGTATTTCATTTGTATCTAGTAAAACTCTATCAACCAGATTGTATATTTGATAGAGATAGAAAACAAGACTTGTTATTATTTCGACCTTAGAGTAGCGCGTTGTATTATTTTGGTTTTCATGTTGATTTTGGGTTTCTTTTGAGTTTTGATCCTCGCCCTTCGGTGTTGTATATTATATTGCTTGCGTGGTTGTGACCGTCGATTGACGAAGAGCTAGCTCCCGCTTGAGGATACATTTTTTTTCATTTCGTATATTATTCATGTTGTATCCCGTTTGGGGCCAGTATTTACATAGGAGACTCTGCCGAAATTTTCAGAAAAGACTTGAGATTTTAAAATTCATATTTCGGCTTATGTTGCTAAACTACTTGATTTAAATTGGGTTTCTTTCGCTCTACTGCTTCTTTGGTTATGATTTCTGGGTTTTGGTTTACTTAGATTACGTATGCCACGAGACGTTTCATAATTTAAGTGCCGGTCATGTTCCGTACTTTTCGGGTCGTGACAAAGTTGGTATCAGAGCGTTAGGTTTTACCATCGGAGTGTAGGATGACCCTTGGTTGATGGAGTAGGTGACTCAAGTAGAGTGACGTACCGTGTGTATGTTCCGCGGCATACTTACGATATGATACTCCGCTTAAGAAGCCTTAGGATGTAAATTTTTTTGCTCAGTATTATATTCATTCATATGATCTAGCCTCATCAGTACTAGATATGGTTTTGTTATCATGGTTGCACGGGCGTGGAGAGCTACGGCTAGAGTTGCGGTAAGCATGAGCTCGTCATGGACAAGGACTGACCAGAGCGTGATTCCAGGGACATACGAATGCATAGAGGCATCGTTTTATTGTGTTTTCGCGCCACGAGCGTTTGATGGATCGCTTTTATGAGATTTCTCGGATGTGCAGATCAGCACCAGAGGATTGGGCTACTGCAAAAGGCCAGCCAGATTGTGATGACCGTCAAAGCACAGATTATTTTGATGATTGATGCACTGTTCAGCATGCGGACGAATGAGCCAGTGATTTCGGCGAATGAAAAGATATCGCCCCAGATGTTTGAAGCTAATGCCGCATGAGTTATACATCGAGATATGACAGAAGATCGCTAGTCACCAAAGATGAAAGACTAGGGCATGTGATTCATTGCCTACCTCAATGCGAGGTCATCAGGTTGATTGATTCCAGCTAGAGACGACTTCATGCTGACACGTTGAGAGTCGATATAGACCATCGAATGTCAGGAACCCATTTTCCCAGTTTAAAGTATTCCGAAAACAATACAAGTAATTTTACGGACCCTCTAGAAGAATGAAACCCTAACTCGACTTAATGACCATGGAACGCCGGTGAACCTTAGGGTTTGCGGCAGTTCAGCGGTGCCATTAATTAGGCTTGGGTTTTCCCTTCTATGGTTGGTCCATAAGTGCTGTGGCATATATTCGATACTATTAAACTGTACCCAAGATGTTGAGCTCTTGGGAGATTATGGAATATCGACGAATTAGTCGAAAAGTTAGACATCATTCGGATATCATATGATGGGATACATTGCATGGGAGACTCCAGATACGAGTATAGCCGTTGGAGCGCAGTCCATGCAGCCACGAGGAGACGAGTCCGAAGCAGTCGACATTAGAGAAAAGTGGAGTAAGTGGTTCGTACGAGATCTTGATGAGATGACGTTCTACTCCGCCGACATCAGAGATGAGATACGCATTTAGAGGCATTGTATAGGAATATATCTTCCAGGAGGAGTCGTGATGAGTATGCAGCCATTCCGGAACAAGAAATAGATTTATTAATAATGATGACTTCCGGGCAGTTCGGCAGAAATGAGATTTGGGGAAAGACCTTGACGGGACCTTTCTGGGATACCATACGAGAAGACTTGGAGCCAGGATCGGTCATATTGCACACGCCCAGCAGGCCAAAGTTCAACATCGTCGACGAGACATGTTATGAGTGACCAGAAGAGTTGGCCAGAGATCTTTAGAGGATGTGCCAGAGCGGACTACTTCTATTATCGTTCCATATTAGACTGTAGAGCCGGGGAGCTATGTACTTAGCAATTCGCAGTGAGAGACGAGAGCCTAAGGGCACCAGGCGACAGGCCATGATCAGGAAGCAGGTAGATATCTTGCTCTGCTAGCATTGGATGCACCGACACCTTCTCGACTTTGAAGAAATGACATATCGACGACAGTATTTACGATTTGTGATTTCGTGAGTTGACTATCACGTATCCGTCACTTTGGATTTCGGTATTTTAGGTGAATTATTGCATGATTGAGTTTTGATGACCGAGTTTCATGATATTTGCTTTCATGCACAATGGTTGCACCTACTGAATATTTATATTTTGTGCATAGTTATTACACTTGAGATGTGCTTTATACACCGTTATGGTGATTTATGAGTTGTTCATAGTTATTGCGCTTGATTTCGTTTTTGTGCCATGGATGCATATGATTTAGATTTTATTCGTTCATGATGGATGCACCTGATTTGGATTTTCACGCATGTTGGGCGCATGATATGAGATGCGATTTTGGTGCACACCAGATGCGCTAAATCGGGATTTTTGTGCATATCAGATCCACCTGGTATTGCTGTCAGGCACACCGTTGCCTCTGACAGGTGTTTCGTGCACATCCGTTACACTTAAATGTTGTTTCAATGCACATGTATGGCACATTCGTGGATTTTGATTTCCGTGCGCACCAGACGCACGTAGCATCCATATGCACATTTTGGGATTGATTTCTTTTGGAGTAGTATATTTTTGATACTTACTTTTTGGTATAGTAGCTGAGCAGGACTAGTCTGTAGGGTTGCTAGGCACGCGCACAAGGGTCTACGAGGCATCAACCATGCCCGATTAAAAATTTAGCCGTGCCGAACAACCCGAATATGGAACTTTAAACTAGAGATTAGGCGAAAACTAACATGCTAAACATTTTAACACTAAGTGAGAGGGATTACAACCTTTGTAGATCCGGTCCTTCACTTCATATGCTCCGTGTTGTGGTCCCTTCGCTGCGATCATCGGGATCCGGACTCTCGAGAGGTTCCACGAAGAGAAAGACGCAACCTTTGCTTCCGATCTTCGATACTAAGATGATCTACCTTGAAGCTTCTTTAACACAAGCTAACACTCATGAAATGATGTGAACACCCTCATCTAAATGGAAAGGGAAGATGAGGATGATGAAGTAGGTTTTTTGCTCTCTTTATTTATCTTTTTCTCATATTTATCCATCACAAAAATCAAAGCAAGAAACCATTTCAAGCAAAGAAGAAGAAGGAAGAAGATGATGAACAATATTAGAATTCTTTTGTGATGAATAGAAAATGAAATGATAGGAAGAATAATGCAACCATGGTTGACTTAACCATTGTAGAGAATTGACTAGTGTTAGGGTTTGGGTTGGGTTAAAGCATGAGTCACTTACAAATATCTTTATCATGACAAAAAGAAAAGCTTCTAGAAACATCTAGAAAGCTTAACCCTAATCCAAACCCTAATCATGTTAAAACTCCACTAAACAAGTTGCATTAGTTGTCATATCTTGTTACAATATTATATATCACATATATAATATTTATCGTAACAAAATAAAATAATACATTTAACATATATCGCATATATATCAATGTATTACCCGAGTGAGAAAAAGAATCATTTAGTGAGCAAATATTAGTTAATGTAATTTAATATATCATATATATATTATTATTCATTAAATTATCGAATCAACACTTGATCCGACAATCCGGCTATATCGTATATAACCGACTAATATTTATCCGTACCGATTCATCGAATCAACACTTGATCCGATGACCCGGCTGATATCAAATATCGCGAGAATATAATACGGTATCAAATATCGCATTATCCTCGGTCCCGCACATATCACATATATGCTCCTACTCCGTTTTGCCTGAGTCAAGAAACCTCTGTGTAGGACTTTAAAGAATCGTCAATACGCCGGCAGTATGTGATGATCATATCAAACACCCATAAGCTGCAAGCGGTCAGCTAAACGTAACAGCTACCCAGGTATTGAGCACTCAGAAGATCAACAAGCAAGCCTGTACATTCTCCTGTGAATCCATACAGTAACACACCCGTACAGTCCGGTCTCGTCGTCTGATATGTTGCATATCTCGCCTAGGGGTGGAAAACGTCAGACCCCAGTAGCTTGATAAGTCGTGTCGATTTGAGGTCTATAACATTTCGAGAAACTACTGATAACACTTACCAGTAAATCTCAGCAACCCTGGCCAGGGATTTCCGGTTATAGCCAATCGAACACAGCACAACATCAACTCCTTATACCGGGAGAGACGAATCCCCTCCTATCGCTCATTGCCTCCATGTGATTCGGGACTGTACCCAAAAGCCACCTTTTTGCACGCCCTCTTGGACGTGGTATGATGTAAATCAAAGCACAGTGGGGATCACACAAGACTCTATGACGATCTCGGGTCAACAGACTACTCTGTACCAGTGTCACCGGAGAACTGCCATCTGACGTATGGTATAATACCATCTGGGAGTTCTCGGCGAGTCCGTCCAGTGTACCCAGTCTCTACTGAGCACCCGTACACCATCCTTGATGTCAAACACCGATGGATATGGGATCATCCATCGCCCATCATATGGGTCAAGATGCGTATACGCTAGTCTACTCTGGTGTATCGATGCCCTGCCTCGATACACCCTCGACTAGGAACAGTTATAGGATGCACTCGTCGACTACCGTGGCCCCACTAGTATGATCTCATCATAGTCCCAGTAGTCGAGTACATATCCTAAGGGCTTTATCAACATGTAATATAGTGACAATCAGAGTACATGTTAAGATAAAGTACAACCAGATAACATACTATCATGTCGAGCAAGAAAGTCCTCCCTATATATGTCCTAGCATCCACTACAATATACATCGTATGTACAGTAATGGCTTCTAGGGCATACATATAACTAACAATCTCCCACTTGCACTAGGGCCATCTGTTATGGTATCGCATACCCAACAATTAGCTGCGGTTGAAGTATCTCATACTCAACCATCCCATAAAAGTCTCTACTGGGAAAAAGGCCTTTGTGAGTGGATCCGCGCTGTTGTTCTCTGTGTCTACTCTCCTAACCTCGATCTCCCTGGAGATCAACCATCTCCATGATCAGGTGATACTGCCTAAGAATTATATCTGGATTTCTGATGGGACGGTAGTTCCTTGGCTGAAGCCACAACTCCATTGTCACACAATGGTAGGAACGAAGTTCATCTTATGAACTTATATATATCCAGACTGCCTCTTTGGTAGCATCCCTGGTAACGATGTATCTTGCCTTTAATCGTCTAGAATGTCACGGTATCTAGCTTGGAACTCTTCCAACATACCGTCCCTCCACTGAGGGTATAGACAATGCCTGCGACTGACATTCAGTCATCCTTATCACCCTGGAACCTTTCCAGTGATTCTCCCCAGGATCAATTGATACCATCTCACTACAATTAGTGAGTATCCTAACATCCAATTAGATCTATCTCATAGATCCAAAATCCAGGATTTAGGAGGTATCACTTTGATCCTATATGGAGAATCCTTGTGATAAGCGGAGATTGACCGAGCGTAGCATAGGAAACTCCTTCCCTATCAAGAGTATGTCATCCACGTACTCTACGAGGATCACCACCATACTCCCTACTACCTTTTTGTATATACAAGGTTCATCTACCATTTTGATCAAGTCAAACTCTTTGACTACCACATCAAAACAGATGTTCCAACTCCGCGATGCCTATTTTATCATATAAAACATCTTGCACACGTTTCCGCTGCTCCCACTGTCTACGAAGCCCTCTGGCTGTGTACTTATAGACGCTATCTTCTAAATCAGCATTTAGAAAATAGTCATGACACCCATCCACCAGATATCGTAGTCATGGTATGTAGCCGTGGCAAGTAGGATCTGGATGGACTTAAGCATAGATCCTTAGAAAAGGTTTCAACACAATCCTTACCTGGTCTATGATGCAAACCTTTAACAAGTCTAGCTTTGAAAGTCTCAACTTTTCCATGTACACCAAGTAATCTTCTCAAGATATACTTGCTCCTGATGGGGATTTAACCCTTCAGATAAAGCAACCAAAGTCCATACTTTGTTGGTGTATAAGGATTCCATCTCAGATCGATAAGCATCCAGCCATTCTTACAGAGTCCCACTCCTGATGGCCAGCTCAAAACTAGTTGGGTCATCATCTCATGATGCAATCCTCGCTCCCACTATCATAGAGAAACCGAAGTGTCTCTCAGGTGGGTGAGGAACCGTACTAGATCGGCGGAGAGGCTGAGGTTCGTTGGAAACTATTGAATCCTTTGGTTCTACCAAATCATCAGCTGCAGTTTATATAGCTAGAACATTTCCAGTTCTACGTAACAGACCTTGCCTCGAGCTTGTCCGGATTTTGCTTTTCAGACATAGGCCGGACAACCCAAATCTTAACAAACTAAAGATATGGGCTCTTCCCTTTCCATATCACATATGAAGTGGTAGGCAACTGATTTGATTTGAACCCTATTCAATAGGTATGCAGATTCTCAAGCGCATAACACCCAAAAGGAAATAGGAAACTCAGTAGTACTCATCATAGAGCACACCATATCACATAGGGTGCTATTGCTCCGCCCCGATACACCGACGTGCTGTGGTGTATACGGAGGAGTAATGCTGAGAGAGAATCTCATTCTCCTTTAGAATAGTCCAGGAATTCCGTGCTCAAGTATTCTCCTCCTTGATCACATCAAAGGACATAATACTTTTACCCGTTTTTGGTTCTCTACTTCTAACTTACATTCTTTGAATATCTCAAAAGGTTCGGACTTGTGTTTCAACAGGAACATATGTCTGAATCTTGAGAGATCATCAGAGAACGTAATGAAGTACAAAGAACCGGTCTTGGCATGTGTAGACAGGGGACCTTCATACATCAGCATGTATCAATCCCAAGAGTTCATTAACTCTTTCTCTGTTTCCAATAAACAGAGCTGTGGTCATCTTATCTTTATGACATGACCGGCAAGTTTCACAAGATATAAATTCAAACTAATTTAAATATGCATCTAAATGTAACTTCGGCCAGTCGGGTCGCATTGACATGACCTAGTCTACAATGCCTCAAGAAGGATTCATTCATTTCTGAACTCTTCCTCTTGTGTGTGTTCTGTATACTAAGAACTATAGTTTGATTTAGAACGTCAATGCTTTTAGATAACGTGCCTGAACCGATCAACTCTTGATATAGGAAATGTTCAAAACATTATCCAATAATACAAAATTATATCCTTTCTTTACTAATAAAGAGACTGATATGATTTTGTATATCAGGTTCGGTATCTAATAACATTCGTTCAGAATCAATGTATTCTGGTAATACAGGGTGATAGTGACCAACAGACTTGGCTGCAACACTTGCACCGTTTTCTGTCTCATAAAACTTATCACCCGTTCTCAGTTCTCTACCTATCTGTAGCCCATGTAACAGATTACATATGCGGGATCCTGATCCGGTATCACATACCCAGGACGTAAAGGATACTGAGAAACAGTTCTGTGTAATTAACACACCCGAAGATGATGCATCAGCATGCACTTTCTTCGTTTGGGCGGCACGGGAAATCTGGTATTCCCCAATTTCCTGCTCTGTCTTATAACAATTATAAGTTGGAGCGGGACCAACGTTCCCCAGCTCAGTATAATAAGCGGGATCGGTCAATATATCCGTATTATTATCTTGATTAAGGCGTGATATGGTCGCTACCTGGAGAGAGAGAGAAGAAAACACTCAGCGTATGCTCTTGCAAGATTAGATTGGTTATCTAATATATCTAATCAGGATGTCTCCCACTGTTTTAATCAAATCTTCCTTCAAACCCTAAAAGGAAAGACTAGCCGGGATTAATTACACGCAACAAGTTCGCCAATCTTTTAGCCAGGCCAGTGTCGGTACTTTGAGGGAGGTCCCCCGTGCTTTCGCACGAACCTAATTAAAGTAAACCTCGTTTTCCCAGAGGCGTAACCCCGTTGACACCTTTCTAGACACCTACTTGATCGACTAATTGTAATGTATAAAACTCTTCCAGGAGTAACTCTTACTCGCAGCGGGTATCGGGATCCAACTATCTAATAGAAGGTATGCAATCTCATTGCAAATTTCAACTCTTGAAATTCCCAATAATATTTTGCCCCAAGCCTCCTATGACCTTGACAAAGGCCAATAAACCATAGGCTGCTAGTCAAGTTCAACCCGTCATTTCTTGATTGAAGTAAACCCACCCGCACGGCCCTTGACAAAGGCCAACAAGGTCGCACGACTACCCTAATCCAATCTGCATCATACGCATAAGCAGATAAGTACTATTCAGCTACCGCACACTACGCCTTGACAAAGGCCAACAAACGCAGCACGAATACTAAATAGTCCTTATCTGAAATGACGGAGGGCTACGACAGGTTTTTAAGAAAACCCTTTGCGTAATGAACTTGATATCGTTGTAGAATCGAGTGATTTTAAATGGAGAGTTTTTGAGGCTTTTCTAGTTTTGCTAAAGGGGTCACTCCCGGTGAAGGGATCGTCGGCCCTTTCCTCATCGAATAAGGTGCAGGATATTTCACAAATATCATTATGCAAAGCAGAAACTATAGAAGCAATCAAAAGACAAACCGAGTTTGTAGCATCTGCCAGTTATTGCTAAAGGAGTCACTCCCAGTGAAGGGATCTTGGTCCTTTCCTTATCGAATAAGGTGCTGGATATTCTACAAGGAACACCGCTATGCAAACCAAGAACTAGAGCTACCAGTTTTTAAAACAAGTTTCTACAACATCTTAGGTTTCTTTTATTTCATTAATCTCATTAATGAAGTCCCATTTTAATATGCTTCACAAGCATCTCTTTTGAAACGAAATCTGCAATATAACATATATCTCATATATATAAAATATAAACATTCGTCTCAGGCAGTAATATGATCTCATCACAGAACATTGCAGCAGAAGAACATATATGAAATATTGGATATACTAGGACGTCCGTGTTTTCAATACGAGCCTGTATAAAACACGGATTCCACGGTCGCGATGAATAGCCAAACCCACATCCCTAGACCCCTACGAGAGCGGCAAGTAACACTGCCAATTCTAGGGTTAGGTGACCCGGTCTCGACTCCTCGAGATGGTCTCCCACTGGACCCTAGAACCCGGTTACTTGTGCTCTACGCCTTGGGTCTACCTAACGCGGAAAAGTAAATAATATACAACGGTGACAGCTTCCGCTACCTGGAAGTGCCCCAATAAAAGAATATTACATACAAATGAATTTTACATGAATGAAAAAGAAAAACTCTCATCTCACATAAAACCCCCCGGCTATTCAAACGCGACGATCCAATATAACATATCATAGCAACACATAATATCTCATATCATCAACGTAAACAAGTATGCGTATCCCGATTGTCGTTGATGTATAGCAACGAAGCCGGTGATACACCACATACTACGCTTACGGTCACAGAAAAGAAAGTGTAAAACTACAACAGTTGGAATCCGCAACTTCCCTAGACATCGCATGCCTAATCACATGAATTCCTTAGACATCGCATGCCTAACAATTATAAACCCCGCATTTTAGTCTCATTATCGAAAACTCTTTTCAATATCAAGTCGGGCAATTCAACAAGATTCCCGACATCCTGATCGAATGCTCGTCGCAAACTTTAGTAGACGGTCGCACCCCCGATACCGTCGACGAAGTGCACCAAGGTGGAACACCGCAACCGCGAGCACCCGAACGGATGCTTTCGGCGACGGGGTTCTCCTACAGTCACTTGGTCGGGGCTATGGGGCGTGGCTGTCTATTAAGTTTACCCGGCGAGTATCCGCGTACGCTACGTGATTGCGACGGACTTTTGATCACATCAAGATTCCGTGGCAACCGATCATCTGAGACTAAACTGCTATGTTTATAATATTCAAATCAGTTATCTCATAACTACCTGTGGATTCCAAATATTGTATCACATTCCAGATAAATAGAAAAAGTTAAACTTTCCGATCGAATCATCAAGCACCCAAGATTTCCCCAATATATATCTCAACACTTGAAATCAGTTTAAAACAAACATCCATTACATGCCACAGTACCAATGGTCCAGCCGTAGAAGGGTCAAGCTAACGCCTCACATGTGGCACGCCGTACTGCCCCAAACCCTAAGGTTAAAAGGGCAGTTCAAGACGGTCACATAATCGAGTTAAGGTTTGTTGTCTTCTAGAGGGTCCACCGCGTTACTTGCACGACTTAGAACGTTCTTAAACACGAGAAAAATTCCAACTTTTGAAAAAATTTCCGACAGGGGAAAAAGTGAGTTATTGATATCCGTTCGAACTTTTTAACAGTTTCTAAAATTTATCCGGAAAGCCACAAAGACAAAATCTAATACTCCGATCGAAACATCGAATCCCCAAAACAACCCCAGAAAACTCAACTGTGGAATAAAAATTAAAAATTCCCAGAGAACTCAGCACTGTGTAATAGGAATTACTGTGCAAAATAGGAGGGGTGACGTCATCAAATGGCCGTGGAACCGCCGCAGAAGCCAGGCTTCTGCCGCGGTTCCGCCGCACTTTTGACGAATTAGCCCCTCGAATTTCACAGTAATTCTAATAAGACCCTGCTGAATTTTTTAGAAATTTTTAATTGACAAAAATCCAAATTTTCAGAAAATTTCCAGAGAGCATTTTGGAGTCGGGGTTTCGGGTTCGACCGGACTTTAAACTTCGTCTAGACTTCGCCTAAAGCTCTAGCTTGGCTCTGATACCACTGTAGGGTTGCTAGGCACGCGCACAAGGGCCTACAAGGCATCAACCATGCCCGAATAAAAATTTAGCCGTGCCGAACAACCCGAATACGGAACTTTAAACTAGAGATTAGGCGAAAACTAACATGCTAAACATTTTAACACTAAGTGAGAGGGATTACAACCTTTGTAGATCCGGTCCTTCACTTCGTATGCTCCGTGTTGTGGTCCCTTCGCTGCGATCATCGGGATCCGGACTCTCGAGAGGTTCCACGAAGAGAAAGACGCAACCTTTGCTTCCGATCTTCGATACTAAGATGATCTACCTTGAAGTTTCTTTAACACAAGCTAACACTCATGAAATGATGTGAACACCCTCATCTAAATGGCAAGGGAAGATGAGGATGATGAAGTAGGTTTTTTGCTCTCTTTATTTATCTTTTTCTCATATTTATCCATCACAAAAATCAAAGCAAGAAACCATTTCAAGCAAAGAAAAAGAAGGAAGAAGATGATGAACAATATTAGAATTCTTTTGTGATGAATAGAAAATGAAATGATATGAAGAATAATGCAACCATGGTTGACTTAACCATTGTAGTGAATTGACTAGGGTTAGGGTTTGGGTTGGGTTAAAACATGAGTCACTTACAAATATCTTTATCATGACAAAAAGAAAAGCTTCTAGAAACATCTAGAAAGCTTAACCCTAATCCAAACCCTAATCATGTTAAAACTCTACTAAACAAGTTGTATTAGTTGTCATATCATGTTACAATATTATATATCACATATATAATATTTATCGTAACAAAATAAAATAATACATTTAACATATATCGCATATATATCAATGTATTACCCGAGTGAGAAAAAGAATCTTTTAGTGAGCAAATATTAGTTAATGTAATTTAATATATCATATATATATTATTATACATTAAATTATCGAATCAACACTTGATCCGACAATCCGGCTATATCGCATATAACCGACTAATATTTATCCGTACCGATTCATCGAATCAACACTTTATCCGATGACCCGGCTGATATCAAATATCGCGAGAATATAATACGGTATCACATATCGCATTATCCTCGGTCCCGCACATATCACATATGTGCTCCTACTCCGTTTTGCCTGAGTCAAGAAACCTCTGTGTAAGACTCTAAAGAATCGTCAATACGCCGGCAGTAGGTGATGATCATATCAAACACCCACAAGCTGCAAGCGGTCAGCTAAACGTAACAGCTACCCAGGTATTGAGCACTCAGAAGATCAACAAGCAAGCCTGTACATTCTCCTGTGAATCCAAACAGTAACACTCCCATACAGTCCGGTCTCGTCGTCTGATATGTTGCATATCTCGCCTAGGGGTGGTAAACGTCAGACCCCAATAGCTTGATAAGTCGTGTCGATTTGAGGTCTATAACATTTCGAGAAACTACTGATAACACTTACCAGTAAATCTCAGCAACCCTGGCCAGGGATTTCCGGTTATAGCCAATCTAACACAGCACAACATCAACTCCCTATACCGGGAGAGACGAATCCCCTCCTATCGCTCATTGCCTCCATGTGATTCGGGACTGTACCCAAAAGCCACCTTTTTGCACGCCCTCTTGGATGTGGTATGTTGGAAATCAAAGCACAGTGGGAATCACACAAGACTCTATGACGATCTCGGGTCAACAGACTACTCTGTACCAGTGTCACCGGAGAACTGCCATCTGACGTATGGTATAATACCATCTGGGAGTTCTCGGCGAGTCCGTCCAGTGTACCCAGTCTCCACTGAGCACCCGTACACCATCCTTGATGTCAAACACCGATGGATATGGGATCATCCATCGCCCATCATATGGGTCAAGATGCGTATACGCTAGTCTACTCTGGTGTATCGATGCCCTGTCTCGATACACCCTCGACTAGGAACTGTTATAGGATGTACTCGTCGACTACCGTGGCCCCACTAGTATGATCTCATCATAGTCCCAGTAGTCGAGTACATATCCTAAGGGCTTTATCAACATGTAATATAGAGACAATCAGAGTACATGTTAAGATAAAGTACAACCAGATAGCATACTATCATGTCGAGCAAGAAAGTCCTCCCTATATATGTCCTAGCATCCACTACAATATGTAGGGTTCCTAGGCACACTAGTGAGGTCTCACAAGGCATCAACCATGCCAATTTCAAAAATACGGTGCCGAGAAACCCTAGACTACGGATCGTTGGCTAGATATCTTGGCGAAAACAAAAACTAGTTAACAACTTAACTACAAGGAATCGGAAATACAACATTTGTAGATCCGGTGCTCCACCTCCATTGCTCCGCGACGAAGTCCCTTCGCTGTCCAAGTGAACTCCCGGGCTCTAGCGTCGGCTTCGTCAAAGAATAAGCGAGCTAGGTCGTCGATGTCCATGCCGAAGATGATCTACGTCGAGGCATCGCTAGATCAAGCTCCACCTTCACCAAGCCTTGAAAACTTGTGAAGGAAACACACTCTACTACTTGGCAAGAGGTAGAGGATGAAGAAATAGGAAGTGGGTAGACTTTAGAATTGGATTTCTCACTCATTTCCAACAATCACCATTGATGGAGCTTAGTTTCTCTTCTTGAAGAAGAAGAAGAAGAAGAAATGTTATTATGATAAGAATAATAAAAATAAGAAAAGAAATTCATTCTTATCATAATTGAATCATAGTTAGGTGTAGAGAATCAATCATGGTTTAGTGGAATGGTTAGGTTAAGCATGAGACAAAAATGGTTACAAGGTTAAAGACTTCATGAAGCTTCATGAAGCATTTAAAGAAAGCCACCATTTTCTCATGCTCTTTTTCTTTTCCAAAAAGAATAAATGTATATATAAATTAATAAGAAAAACAAAACCCTAATTATCCACTTAACCATGGTTTAATTCTTAACACTTAACCAAAATATATGTATCATCAAACATGATACAATCTAGTGCACAAAAGCATATCGCATATGTAATGCACACATCCGAGTGAGAAAATCCATCTTAAAGTGAACCGATACTAGTTAATGCAAAGTAATATATCAAATATATAATTATGCATTAAATCATTAAATCAACACTTGATTCAATGATCCGGTCATGTCGCACAAAACCGACAGGTATCATTAGTAACAACTTATCGAATCAACACTTGATCCGATAACCCGGCTATATCGCATATAACCGATTAATGTCACATCGCGAGAATCGAATACAGTATCAGATACTGGTATTATTCTCGGTCCCGCACATATCTCATATGCGCTCCTATTTCGTTTCGCTTGAGCCAGGAAACCTCTGTGTAGGACTCTAAAGACTCTTCAATACGCCGGCAGCAGATGATGATCATATCAAACACCCACAAGCCGCAAGCGGTCTGCTAAACGTAACGGCCACCCGGGTATTGAGCGATCTGAAGATCGACGAGAAAGCCCACTCACACTCCAGTGAATCCAACCAGTAACACTACCGTACAGTCCGGTCTGATCGTCTGATATGTCGCATATCTTGCCTAGGGGTGGTAAACGTCAGACCCCAATAGCTCGATAAGTCGTGTCGATATGAGGTCTATAACTGTTCGAGAAACTACTGGTAACACTTACCAGTAAATCTCAGCAACCTTGGCCAGGGATTTCCTGTTATAGCCAATCGAACACAGCGCAACATCAACTCCCTATACCGGGAGAGACGAATCCCATCCTATCGCTCATTGCCTCCATGTGACTCGGGACTGTACCCAAAAACCACCGTTTTGCACGCCCTCTTGGACGTGGTAAGATGGAAATCAAAGCACAGTGGGAACCACACAAGACTCTATGACGATCTCGGGTCAACAGACTACTCTGTACCAGTGTCACCAGAGAACTGCCATCTGACGTAAGGTATAATACCATCTGGGAGTTCTCGGCGAGTCCGTCCAGTGTACCCAGTCTCTACTGAGCACCCGTATATCATCTCTGATGTCAAACACCGATGGATATGGGATCATCCATCGCCCATCTGTATGGGTCGAGAAGGTATACGCTAGTCTACTCTGGTATATCGATGCCCCGTCTCGATACACCCACGACTAGGGACTTTGAAGGATGTACTTATGGACTACCATGTCCCCACTAGTATGATCCGCATCATAGTCCAGGTAGTCAAGTACAGATCCTAAGGGCTTTACCAACATGTAACAGAGAGACAATCAATATACACGTTAAGGTAAAGTTCAACCAGATAGCATACTATCATGTCGAGCAAGAAAGTCCTCCCTATATACGTCCCAGCATCCACTACAATATACATCCTATGTACAGTAATGGCCTCTAGGGCATACATATAAATAACACAATATACATCGTATGTACAGTAATGGCCTCTAGGGCATACATATAACTAACATAGTCCGAGGACAGTGCCTGATTTGTGTTTTGTATACATCGATAGTTATCGAAAGGATTTCCAAAAGAGTGCTATAGTCTCAGTTTTACCCACGTGTCTGAGATGACACGAAACTTTTTACAGGGGAAACCCTTCTAAATTATTTTTCTAAACGGCGGGGCGTGTTTATTAGAAAAAAGATATATATATATATATATATATATATATATATATATATTTGTATGTATATATATATATAGTTATTTTCTCACAATGGACGTTCGCCACTGTGTAAAGATATACACATCGCACATCGATTTGAAAAAGGTTTGGCATGCATTGCTTCCTGATATTTTAATGATGTTTACCTGTATAGTTTTGACGTTTACAAGTATAGTTTTGATGTATATCATATTGATTTTCGTTTTGGATCTTGACATTGGTGTCTTCACCATAACTCCGATGATTGCGGGATGCTTGACGGAGTTTTGATTTTGGTTTATATGTCTGTTTTTTCATGCGCATGCATTGCGCTATGATGTGTTTTATGTATTTATGATTTCGGAGCGCCGAACACTTGATGGTTTTGCTGAAATGTTTTAGTATTTGGGAGAGTTTTAATTTAAATTCGGGGGCCGAATTTCTTTAAGGGGGGAAGATTGTAACGTTTTGAAAATCGTTTAGGTGAAATTTCTGAAAACCGGTAAAATAACGGGTGTTTTCCGTAAAAATCAAGATATAAATATCTTTTAATATAAAATTAAATATACATATTCTAGCTATATAATTGTAGTATTTGGTGTTTATTGAGCCCCTTGTAAAATTTCTAGTTTACTGAAAATTTTTCCGAAATTACTTATTTTAAGCCATCACTAATACATTTAATTAGGGATAATTACAAATTGTAATGGGTTGATACAAATTTTTTTGCATCATGACACATTTAATCTAAAATGTAACATGTGGTTTTTATAAAAAAAAATTGTTGTCAAACGGTTTTAGAAAATATGATAGATAAAGGCTTATTTTGCGAAAATTAAGTTAAATAGATGTGAGATGGGCTTGTGACTTGAATTGGGCTTTCATTACTTGGAAAAATTTTCACAAACACACACACACCCATCCCCCACTTCCTTGGCCGAGCCATGCTCAGCAGCCATCCCCCCTCCCTCTCTCTCCAATCACTTTCACTTCTCATTTCTTTTGAAATAAAATAATTAAAAAATGAGAAGAAGAAAGAGTTTAGTTGAGTGTTGACTTGGATTTTTTCCCTCATCCACCCCCCACACCACACTTCCTCTCTCCCCCTTCACCTCAATCTGGGCGAAACCATCCCCATGAGCAGCCCCATTTTTCCCACACCTCATCACCTCCAAAAATCATCATAAAATGCATCAAAAATCCCATAAAATCAAAATCCAAGCCCTACCCATTCTTCTTTAGCCAATTTAGGATGGATCTTGGGGGATGGAATCTAAGTTGGGAAGCTAGTGGTAAGTGGGATCTACAAAAATTGTAGAGGTATAATCTTAACCATACAGTTAAATGTTTGATTATTGCTTTAATCTAAGCTAATTAGATGTTTAAATTGTGGGTTTAAATTGAAAGTTGAAATTTAAAGAGAAGGGTTTGAACTAAGTTAGGGTTTAGTCAATTGATCATTGTCCAATTGTGTAGCTTTATATCTTGAGCATGCTAAAACCTAACCAATTTGCTAAATTTCTAATTGTTACAACTAAATTGCCCAAATTGCTTAATTTTGCTTACTAGGTTTTTAGATATTATGAAATATTTGAGATTTAAAATCTAGCTATGGTTTTCATCACATAATTAAAATTATAAATTGAAGTTTAACACATCAAACCATGTAAAACCTAATTTAGTTGCTAGTTTGCTAATCGTTAATTTAAATGTAAACGAATTAAGCTATTTTGCAAACTAGGTTTTAGAATTTAATGAAATCGATGAGATTAAATTATAGTATTGTCTTGTATGATCTAGTTATGATATATACTGAATATTGTGACCACTAGTTTTGCTAAAAAATCAAGTTTTGTACTAAAACGGTTAATTTTTCTTACTCTGTTTCGGAAAAATAGCTTTTAAAGTGAATTGGAAGTTCGATGATTTAAAATCCTATTATATATATATATTTAGTGGGTTGTGAAACCACGAATTGTGTGTTTGAATTTTTCTCGATCACTCAGCGTTTGTACGTCGAAGTCGAGGGTTTTGGAATGATTTGAGAGAGCAAACCATAGGTTTTGACCGATGTGAGATTCGTGTGTCAATTTGGTCATGAGTCGGACTTTAATGTGATACGGTGCGTTATGATATGTAGGTACCCTCACGAGAACTTCGAGACGACAAACAAGCATGTGGCGACATTGGCATCAGCAAGCAATGATCAGGTGAGTAGATTATATCTACAGGGGAAGTCGGGTGGATGGCATATAGCACCCCCGCAGTCCGTAGTATAGTTTATAATATATATGTTTATATAGGTGTTTTATGATACGAGGATGATTATCAAGATATGATTTTGTTTTTATGGTTTAGTTTAGGATAGTTAGAAGTAGCTTAGTTTAGCTTCTTAGTCGCGAACCCTAGAATAGGTTTTTACCCACACGTACACATACATGCATACATTTATTTTACTTGTGCGTATATGAGAATATGTATATATATATGTGTGTGTGTGTGTGTGTGTGTGTGTGTACATATACAAGGATTTTGAGGATAAGTACTTAGGATTGGAGATGAGTCGATGAGATTGGGCTTGGGGCCATGAGATCGGTGATATGATATGGTTCGTATTTGAGATACGACCTGATATTTTAGCGGGTTCTTTAGGCGTGGTGTTTTCATACACACGCATGCATTACATAGATAGTATCAGTATTGTACTAGACTTAGATCAGTACCCCAGATCATGATATATGATGGAAAGGATACCAAACTAATAATGAGGTAAATGTGATATTGACCCGTGCCCAGTTTGGGATGCCGTACGATGGATTTACCACACGAGCTATTGATGTTAGATCCTCACTCTTGACTCGAGAATGTCATATTAGATGGTATATCGTATGGGATACTATTGAGGCGGGATCACCGACTAGTATGTATGTATGTGTGTGTGTGTGTATATCGACTCAGATTTAGATGGTTTCCATACCCTTTCGATTGGTTGTTATTTAGACCTGCAGTTTATTTAGTAGATGTTAGACAGGACCCGAGTCATACCTATTTCCAAAACTAACGAAGCGTGAGAATTTTAAAGACATACCAAGGGATGCTACGGATATTTCAAAAGACGTACCTTTCCTTAAAAACACCGTAGTCCTTATTTTCAAACACCACGATTCGTACTATTTCAAACGGCAAAACAGTATAACACATGTATAGTAAGGTAGATTCCTTATTGTTACGTTATTATTCATGTTGCGTATATTATTGTTGCATTTACTATTCATCTGCCTTTATTATGTTGTTATCGCTTCATTGCATGTTATTGGGTACTTGTAATGATGAAACCATGCTGTTAGGACACCAGCACCATTACCGATGATGCATATGTTCCACATACACTTACTTGCCGGCTCACACATATCATCACCGGTAATTGCCATGTCACGTACACTTTAGAGAATATAATTTGATTGATATCGCCTGTTAGTTGATAGTATTTCATTATTGTGCTAGTTTAGACATTTTATTCACTATTGCATTCATTGCATGATTTCAGATGCATTCATATATTCATTGGTTATGTAGTATTATGGAGTTTTATGCCGGTATTCACTATTTAATGGTATTATGATTACTTGATGATTTTGGATTTCCACGAGATTTCTGGATTTGGGAGAAAACCGCAAGAATATATATAAACTTCTCTCTCTCTCCCTCTTTTTAAAATGATAGTTGTGGTTTTCTCATGATGTATGAGTCGTCCACCGCGAGTTTTCATGATAGCTGTTGGATTTCGAGACCCGATTCGAGGAGGAGTAGGAACCGTTTCGGGTATATGGTGGACCCGGTATGGTACCCCGGGGCGAGATTGATTTCATGGTGGATGATGAGCCTGGCAGGGGCAGACTGCCTACCGGTGATTTTAGCTGGCACGGCGGATATCCGGAGGATACCGTACGTGGTCGTGTGATTGATGATATCGGCCGATCCATACTGACGGAGCCCCGAGGTAATGAGATATTGAGATTGAGATTTGAGATACAGAGATATTGAGATTTGATATTGAGATACTGAGACTTATGTTTTGTGTCGATACTTGATACTGATTTCTCTGTTCCTTTCATTGGTGATACTTGATTGATACACATATAGAAATCTCATTGATTAAAGAAAACAGTTGTCTCACTCATGATATATTTTGTTTCCATTCGTAATGCATTCATACATCATATATCTGTTATGTTGCTATCTGAGGCACTGACACGAGCACATGGTATTGCACGTATATGTAGATGGATCAGGATATTATTTGAGGATGTTATCTGATATGACCTGGGATAATGTCATGCATGCGATTTCTTCTAATAGATGTTTTCTACTCACGAGTTGGCAACTCACCCCTGTTGTGCCACAGTTCCTTGCCAGTTTTGCCGTACAGGTTCCGTTGCGGCTTTGCTGGCACACTATTCCTTCCGGATGATTGCTTTGGCAGATGGGTTCTATGCATCAGGACCACCATTGTATATTTGTTATTTCAGTTGTATCTAGTAAAACTCTATCAGCCAGATTGTATATTTGATAGAGATAAAAGACCAGACTTGTTATTATTTCGACCTTAGAGTCGCGCGTTGTATTTTGGTTCTCATGTTGATTTTGGGTTTCTTTTGAGTTTTGATCCTCGCCCTTCGGCGTTGTATATTATATTGCTTGTATAGTTGTGACCGTCAATTGACGAAGAGCTAGCTCCCTCTTGCGGATGCGTTTTTTTTCATTTCGTATACTATTCATGTTGTATCCCGTTTAGGGCCAGTATTTACAAAGGAGACTCTGCCGAAATTTTCAGAAAAGACTTGAGATTTTAAAATGCATATTTCGGCTTATGTTGCTAAACTACTTGATTTAAATTGGTTTTCCTTCACTCTACTGCTTCTTTGGTTTTGATTTCTGGGTTTTGGCTTACTTATATTACGTACGCCTCAAGACGTTTCGTAATTTAAGTGTCGGTCATGTTCCGTACTTTTCGCGTCGTGACTGAGAGACTGCAGAATAATATCTGTATATTTCTCATTGTCCATTGTCCATCCAAGGTCATCAAGCTCTTCTATGAGAGCTATCATCTTCAGAACATGATCACCTACTGGTGTGGCAGGGGCCATTCGCATCTGAAACAGCTTTATGAATGCTTTGTATCGTAATACGCGAGAATGCTCTCAATACAACTCCTTTGTATGGAGAAATATAGCTTGTACATCCATATTCTCATGCTACTTTTGATGTGTGTTATCCATCGATGCAAGCGCGAGGCACTTGGTCGTGGCACAGTCAGCGTCCCATGTCTTGCAGACTTCAATATCCGCAACTGAAGATTTAGGACCTGGGACGGGCGGGGCTGGAGCCATGAGGACATATGATACCTTATCATAAGTCAAGGCAATGTTAAGATTCCTCAGCCAGTCTTTATAATTGGTCCCATTCAGTTTATTTTTATCTAGTAGAAACTTGAGTCCTATCATTGGTATCTGCCATTAAGAGAGAGAAAAGAATATACTCAGCGAAAGCTCTTGCAAAGATCAGATTGGTTATTATCTTATCTAATCGATGTCTCCCATTGCTTTAATCAAGTTTTTCTTTCAAACCTTAAAAATAAAAACTAGCCACGATTAATTATAGTCTACAACTTCGCTAACCATTCAGCCAGACCAGTGTCGGTACTTGAGGGAGGTTTCCCGTGCTTTTCCACGGACCTAATTAATATAAACCTCGTCTTCCCAGTGCCGTAGCCCCGTTAACACCTTTCTAGACACCTAATGGGTTAGCTAATTGTAAACTGCAAAACTCGCCTGGGAGAAACTATTACCCACAGTGGGATCGGGATCCAACCATCGTATGGAAGGTATGCAATCTCATTGCAAATTTCAACTCTTGAAACTCCCGATGTGGTTTTTACCCCTAGCACTCATGACCTTGGCTATGGTCAACAAATTACAGGCACTAGTCAAGTTCAACCCGTCATTTCTTGATTAATTAGACCTACTCACATGACCCTTGGCTAAGGTCAAAAAATTTACATGCCCGTCCCAATTAATCTGCATCATATGCATTGTAGGAAGACATCACTTAGCTACCGTAAACTACGCCTTGGCTAAGGTCAACAAACGTAGCACGAATACTAAGTACTCTACTTAAGGTCAACAAACGTAGCACGAATACTAAGTACTCTACTTCCTAAAATGACGGAAGGTTGCGGATGATTTTTAAGAAAATCTTTAACGCTTTGAACTTGATATCGTCGTAGAATCAGATGGTTTTCAAAAGGAGTGGCTTAAGCTCCGCAGTTTTGAAATGTAGCTTTTTCGTAAAAAGCCGAGTGGTTTTCAAATCTGATTCTACAATATCTTTTTAGGTTTATTTTTCTTCACATTAATCATATTAATGTTGTCCCATCATTTAAGTCCTTAAGCCATCACAGAAAAGAAACGAAAATACAACATACGCTTATGCCATCCGCATTCGCCGCAATGTTCCGTTATGCACCGTTAGGTTACTTAACTAACGGCATACCAGGACGGGACTAGCGCGGGTGTAAAACATAAGCAACGTCTATTATATATCTCATATATAATATAGCATTCGTCTCTGATATATTAAGCGATCACATCACAAAATATAGGCAGCAGAAACACAGATATGATAATATAGGATATACTAAGACGTCCGTATTTAGTATTTTGCCAACGATAGAGAATACGGATTCCACAGTCATGATGAATAGCCAATCCCACACCCTAGACCCCTATGAGAACGGCAAGCGACCCTACCAATTCTATAGTTAGGAGACCCGGTCTTGACTCCTCGAGATTGTCTCCCACAGGACTCTACAACCCGGTCAATTGTGCTCTCCACCTTGGGTCTATCCTAATGCGGAAAAGTAAATAATATACATCAATGGTAAAATCATCCTCAACCCGGAAGTTCCTCAAATAAAAGAATATTACTTTACAAATGAATTTTACATGAATGAAAAGTAAAACTCTCATCTCACATAAAAAAAACCCCGGCTATTCGATCACGACAATCCTATACACAACACATAACATCACATGTCATCAACGTAAGCAAGTATGCGTACCCCAATTGCCTTTGACTTATAGCAACGAAACCGGCGATACGCATACTACGCTTACGGTCGCAGAAACAAGTATCACTTACTACTAGGCGATGTTAAACCCTCCGATCGAATTAACAAACACCCATATTCCCCAGCAAGCTCAATACTTGAGCACCGTGAAACAATACCTAAAATCTATGCCACAGTATTTAATGGACCAACCGTAGAAGGGCGGACCCAAGCCTCATTTGTGGCGCCACTAACTACGGTAAACCCTAAGGTTTAGTTGCAGTTTGGTGGTCACATCTCGAGTTAGGGTTACATTCTTCTAGAGGGTCCATATGAATACCTGCATTATATATCGAGTACGTTCAACCTAGAAAATACCTGTGTTTGATAATTCGTTCGACCCGTTTAACGTCGCCAAAGTTACAAAATACAATGCTATAAAATACGAAATACTCCACAAAGAGTCCATTTCCAAACTAACATCACATGCAAATTTGGATTTCAAAACAATACCAGAAACCCCAGAATATGAGTAAAAGATCACAGGTGCAATACGAGGGGGAGGGGAGCATAAGGGGTCGACGATACCGGAATTATTGGCCTTCTCGCCGGCCTGGAACCGAGCACCCCCTCGTGTTTCACCTATGTTCTTATATTCTCTTAAATGTCACTCTGCAGTTGCTAAAATAATTTTTTGAACACCTTTTAAAAAATTTACGGAGAGCATTTTCATGGGTTTTCTAAAATCGTATTTTGCGGGGTTTTCGTTTTCGTATTGTCGTAACATTGTCTAGGCTTCTAGTTTGGCTCTGATACCATGAAGGTGTTTCCACAGCACCACTATTCGGGTTTGGTAGTAACACACCTACCATATTAAAAATTATAGGGTGCTAAAGAAAACATCCTAAGGATCATACTAGAAAAGCTAGGGTAACAAGACATTAACACCAACACAAGTAGTAAAAGGCAAGGGTTTGAGAATACAACCTTTGTAGCTCCCTACGCTAGACTCCTTGACCACTTGAGAGTTGAAAGAAGCTCGCTTGAGATCCTCTAAGTCCACGACGATCTACCAGGAGTCCTCTTTGTCCAAGCTAGATTCTTCATTCAAAACCCTAACTTGATCCCTCTTTTGTTCACTACTAAAAGCTAGAGAGCAAGAGAGTGAGGAGGAAGAAGATGGCAAGATGAAGAGCTCAAGGATAATGATAAGATTTTTTGGATAAGAATGAGAAAAGAAAATATATATATTTTCTTCTTCTCACTCTTAACTCTTGTTTATAAATATCTAGATATTTTCTTTTGGATGCAAAATGGCCATGGAAATTAACTCAAGGTTAATGCAAAGGTTAATGGGTGAATAAAATAATCGATAGAATTTCCATTTCCATTTTCTTTTATCCAAAAAGAAATATCAATATATTGATAAGTGTGTGAGTCTTATACTGCCACCATCTATTGTATCAACAACCATGATACAAGAGTGTATCCATGTATGTGTGCATGCACATCCATATGTGCATCAATGAGAATAAATGCATACATCCATGCATACAACAAAAGACAAGAAGGGTTTAAAGTAAGATAACTAATGGTCAATGATAAATCAACACTTGATTTAGCAAACTGGTCAAATCACATACGACCCGACCAATAGCAAACCGCCCGATTAATATACGGTATCATATACGCGCATTTAATCGGGTCCCCACGCATATCACATATGCACACCACACCGTTTCACCTGGGCTAGGTAACTCCATTGTAGGACTCTAAGACTCATCAATACGCCGGCAGTGGGTGATGATCATATCAAGCACCCCAAGCCCCAAGAGGTCAGCTAAACGTAATGGCCACCCGGGTATTGAGCGATCAGAAGGAAACAAGCGAACCCGTCACAACTCCCATCGAGCAACCCGGCAACACTATCGTACATTCCGATCTCTTCGTCAAATATGCTGCATATCGAATCTAGGGATGGTAACGTCGACCCCAACAACTCAATAAGTCATGCCGATGAATGGTCTATAAACGATCGAGAAACTACTGATAACACTTATCAGTAAATCTCAACAGCCCTGGCCAGGGACTTACTGATATAACCAATCGAGCACAGCACAACATCAACTCCCAATACCAGGAGAGACGAAACCCCTCCTATCGCTCACTTTCTTCGTGTTTCTCAGGACTGTACCCAAAAGCCACATGTTTGCACGACTCAGTAGAGCCGTGGTAGGGTGGTAATCAAAGTACAGTAGGAGAACACATAAGACTCTATGACGATCTCGGGTCTACAGACTAACCTGTATCAGTGTCACCTGAGAACTGCTTTCCGTCGATAGATATAATACCATATAGGAGTTCTCGGCGAGTCCGTCCAATGTACCCAGTCTCCACTGAGCACCCGTATATGATCACGATGTCAAACATCAATGGATGTGGGAACATCCATAGCCCATCATATGGGTCTAGTTTCATATACGCTAGTCTACTCTAATATATCGATGCCCCATCTCGATATACCTACGACTAAGGACATTTCAGGATATGCTTATAAACTACAGACGTCCCACTAGTATGATCTCCATCATAATCACAGTAGTAAAGCTAATATCATCATGTGTAAATGAATAAAAGTATGATCGTCAACATGTCAGATAAAGAAGTACCAGATAGCATACTATCATGTCGAGCAAGAATGTACACTGAATATATATATATATATATATATTTATATATATATACATGTATAAATACATCCACTATCATATAATAGCCTTTAGGGCATACATATATCCAACATAATATACTTTGGTATATGTTTTGCTCAAAATATGCGTTCCGCCCTTTCTAAAATATCCCAAAAGATTTTTCTTTGTAAACGTTCGTGTCACTCGTAGACACGTAGGAAATCGCGAGACTATAGCTCCTTTTTGAAAACCTTTTTGGTAAACTTTTTATGCATGCTAAATACTCAGGCACTGTCCTCGGATCAGTCCTGCCAGGGTACTAAATAGTATAAGGCCTCTTCATGAAAACAAAGTGCTCAAAAGCAATATCAGCCTCAAAAGGCGTATCCAACAATCACGTACGTCTAGTGCGCACGGAAATCAAATCCAAGTACAGGTTCCACAATATGCACAAAAGTAAGACTAAAGGCAACGGGTGTGCATGAAAACATCTGGCAAATGCAACTGGTGTGCACGACAACAACAACTAGTGCATCTATAGTGCACAAAAATCTCGATCCAGTGCAACTAACATGTACGAACGAAAAACCAAAATCGAGTGCATCCGGTGTGCACAAATCACATCTCATATCATGCGCCCAACATGCGTGAAAAATCCAAATCAAGTGCATCCGTCATGCACAAATAAAAGCTAAATCAAGTGGATCCCATATGCACGAATAAAAATCTAAGTCAGGTGCATCCCACATGCACGAATAAAATCTCAATAAAGCGCATCTAAAACCAAGCGCCTAACATGCGCATAAATCCGACCCAAGCATGTCCGGTCCGTAATAATCATCAAGTGCAATAGCATGCACGAAAATGAACATCAAGTGCGCCCGTGCACGAAAACATAAATCCGGTAAAACGAATGCTCAAAGGCATAAATCGGGTGCAACCAATACACGAAGTACGAATCCGGTGCATTCAGTCCACGAAATATCAAATCCTGTGCATCCACTGCACGAAATATCAAATCCTGTGCATCTAGTGCACGAAATATCATAACCACTGTAGGAAATCCAGGAAATCATAAACATGTGCAGCTAAGGCACAAAATCGACATCGACACAACGGTGTATAAAATATATATCTCAAGTGTAATAACTATGCAAAAAAATGTAAATACCCAGTAGGTGCAGCCATGGTGCACGAAAACCATGTCCTAAAACTCAATCATCAAAACTAAATCCAAGCGATATAAGCATGATACTCGGATTACAAACGCAAATCGCAACAAATGACATTGCGGTACACTTCCTACAATGTCGAAAAAAGTCGGTGCGCCAAAACTGGCAGAGCAAGAACATCTGCTTGCCTTCTGCTCACGGTCTGGCGTCTTCTGCCTCTGGATCCTCATTTCTCTGTGTATTACCAATCTCGCACTCTTTCGGCTCATCTTCTTGGTCAGGTGTGCTAACGGAAACAATTCCGCTCTAGCACTCCTCAGGTCATCTATCGGCCAAAAAGTATGATCACTCATAAAGCAGAACGCCACTGGCATCGGCCTCTGGCCTTCTGAATACACGTGACCCAACTGATCCTTGGTGCAAACTCATCGCAGCAATGTCCTGAAAGGAACTGGCTCAAGGTCTCTTCCGATCTCGTCTATACCGAACTGTACGGAGGCTGGTACACTTACAAATCTTTTCGTGCTTTTGGACATCTGCGTTCTCAACACAGCATTTTCTCGGGAACTGGCCATATCCCAACGCCTCTGCATACATATCAGATCTCTAATCTCGATGGGGAATAACAACAGCTCGTCAGCACCACGCATGAACCTCTTGTTCCGCTTGTCTTTATTATCGTCCACTTGACATCATGTCATGCTATCTGCGTACTGCAATGTTCTTGGCAACAATCAATCCGGAATCTCTAGCACGGACTCGAAATCACAAACTCGGTATCTTCATCACTTTGTAGAAGATCATTAGCCGAACACGTCCTCGGGAACTCGTCCCAACCATCGGAGGAATACTCAAAACTCATCCGTTTCTCGATCAACTCCCAACAAATCTGGGTGAGGTCCTCTATCTGAAACTAGTCAGCTTACCGATCTCACATTGGAACATCCGACAAACAACGTCATCTCTGGATCGATCTACTCTAGATCTGAGTAAGAATCTCCACATTGGAAATCTTCAACTTAACAGGGTCTACGTCGACGCAACAATTCTGACGAATCACTTTCGTCTCTCAACTCAAGATAGACTAGCTATCACCTGTCGCATCTCTGCCTGGAAGCTCCAGCGATCTCAACTCGTAATCTCTGGAAGCGACATCACATCAATCTCAGCAATAGCTGGGTCATCAGTCTGCACGGTCGATGACATCACAATCTCTGAGGTATGCTGCACATCAACAGTCCTCTCACAGCAGGCAGCCACTAACAATGGCTCGATCATCCGGTACAAAACCGCACACTCGTCTCAACGAGAGGTCACAACACCACACTACATCGATACGTTCCCATGTCACCAGAAAACATGATGGTCAGTCCTCATCTACGACGAGCTCGCACTGACCACAACACTAGCAGCATCTCAATCTGCGCTCAAATCATGGTGACAGCAACCTCAATCAAGTAGCGACGAAAAAAGATCAAGTGATGAAATGAATCAACAGATCCAGAATGAATATATGATTATATGGAGGAACGGAATCAGTGAGAGTATGATCATGTAAATGAATAGAATCAAGGATCTCAAATGGATGTATAACCAATGAAAACAAAGAGAATCACCAGTCTCAAGATATGTACATCCTAAGGTTTCTTAAGTGGTGTATCTTATCGTAAATATGCCGCAGAACATACGTATGGTACGTCACTCTAATCAGGCTACCTACTCCATCAATCAAGGTCAGCCTATGAAACAAAAGTTTGGGTCTAACACCCCCTTGTTCAAGTCTAAGTTCTGTAAGGTCAAGCCAAGGTTCCAAAATATATATGCCCTCGACCCCACATAGTCAAACCTAAACTCGAACTAAGGTTAAACCTAGCGCTTTGATACCAACTTTGTCACGACCCAAAATATTAGCTCGCGACCAGCACTAAAATCACACGATGTGTACAGGCGTCATGTAATTCAAGTAAGCTGAAACTCAGAAATCTAAACTTTTTTAAGAAACAAAGAGGTGAAGCTTTGAAATAAAGGTATAGTAAATCAAGTTTTGTCTTTTGAAAATTTGGGCAGCACCTCCCTCGTAAAAACTTACCCCGAAAACGGGTACAACACAGAATATAATAAAGCATCCCAAACGGGAGCAAATCACGTCCAACGGCGGAAACAACCACAACAAGTATAAATAACAAGTATACGACGCCCAACGGCGAAGATACACGTAAGGAAATAAAGTAAAGCAAGACATCAACCCCAAAGCGAACATAAAACCCATCGCTCAAGTCTCGCAACTACAAGTCCTCTAAGTCTGCAACATATACAATCTCTAGTTTCTGAATTGATGGAATGACTAGATACAATATGAATAATGACTACAAGAGGGGCACGATCCAACATGTACCACCTACCACAAGCAAGTCACCCGAAAACAGCTGTGTGCCAGCGATGCCGTAACTGATCCATGCGGTCAACCTGCAAGAACTATGGCACAACGGGGGTGAGTTGCCAACTCGTGAATAGTAAATAACATATGCAAGTAATCGCAAGTATGCACGTACAGCGCAAATCTAATACATGCAAGCTGATAGCAATAAATGGCCATATGTATGCAGCAGTCATGAAAGGTACTCTATCAGGTACAACTAATACATGAAGTAATAAATGGCAATATGTATATGCAGCAGTCATGAAAGGTACTCCATCAGGTACTACTAATAAATGAAGCAAAGCATATAAAATAAATGAGGAGTATGGAATAAAACATGTCATTCTCACGGAATCCTGACCTCGTGACTGGACCAAAGTCCATCAAGACAATCTAAATCCCAAATTTCCTCAAATCAGCCCTCAAATTAGCCCTCTTATCCTGTAAGTCTCATATATCCTCAATGTACAATATCAAGTAAATCTCATATATCCTGAATGCACAATATCAAGTAAACCTCATATATCTGAATGTACAATATCAAGTAAACCTCATATATCCTGAATGTAAAGTATCAAGTAAGTCTCATATATTCAATATCCAGTATCGAGTAAGTTTCATATAAAGTGAGTGTCCAACATCGACACCCAAAAACATCATGAAACGAATGTTTAGCAACGACACATAAATACTCATATCCATACGTTCCTCGAATCGTAAGTGTCCGGTATCGACACCCATGATCCACGCATCGGTCTTTCTCAGATTCATACGTTCCTTGAATTGTAAGTGTCCAGTATCGACACCCATGATCCACATATTGGTTTTCTGATATCTATACGTTCCTCGAAACCCAAGTGTCTTACCTCGACACTTGTGTTCCACGTATCGGTATATATGTCCTCCGAATCTTAATTGCCCTAACATCGACACTCTCGATCCCGTATCGGTTTAAAACAAATCTCTGAGTGGATGCATACAAACATCAAGTGAAGAATAAGAATACTTGCATAATTTCATGAAACCACTACGGTCCTCAAATCCAGAAAACATCAAGTAATGAATAAGTATAAATGCATAAATCAATACACATATATTAGCGTCCCATTCCACTAATATATGTATATAGGCATATATAACAGCGTCCCATTCCACTGTTATATATACTTAGGAGTGAAAATATCAAAGAACATCATATGAAGTCCATGAATGTAATGTATGCAATATGAAACAATAATATGAGCATGTAAAGGAAAAACCGCTATTTAACTACAACAAGTTAATATATATATCAAGCGGTTCCTAATTTCTCTAAGTCCATACAACATCAAATAAAGGTGAACATGTAGCTATAGCCAGGTATACGTAACTACGTCAGCATAGCAAGATATGTGTATCTTCCTATCCATAATGATGTAATACCCTGCAGGTATATGAACAAGTATGTATGCATGATGTACACGTAGCTATGTCTCATATGTGTATATACTTATCACTAATGGTGCAATACAAATATAGGTATATAGTTAACTAGCATGTAGGCATATCCAGGCATATGTGTAAGCATGTAGGTGTAGGGTTCCTAGGCACTCATACAAGGGTTAATAAGGCATCGACTATGCCCGAATAAAAATTTAGACGTGCCGAACAACCCAAAACCGGGATCTTTGCTAGATAATTAGGGTTTAACATGCAAGCAAATATCTTTACAACTAAGAGTGAGGGATTACAACCTTTGTAGTCCGCTCCTTCGCTTCATAAGCTCCGAGTAGAAGTCCCTTCGCCGCGATCCACGATCTCCTGGACTCAAGAGAGGCTCCACAACTCGAACGATCCATGCTAGGCTTGTAGTCTTCCTTTTCTCCGATGATCTACCTCAGAAGTTTCTATAACTCAAGCTCTCTCTCTCTCTAATGAGGTGAACAACCTAATCTAATTGGCTAGATTAGATGAGGATGATGGAGTAGTATTTATGCTTTCTTTTTATATCAAATTCTCACACAAAATCATCACATGAAGAAAACCTAGAAAGCTTTCACAAAGCTCAAGGTTGAAGAAGAAGAAGAAGAATGAATTAATTCCTTTGGTGATGAATAATGAAATGATATATGATTAATAATGCAACCATGGTTAACTATGACTAGGCTAACTCATGTAGAGAACTAACTAAGGCTAAGGGTTTGGGTTGTGTTAAGAATGACTCACTAGAAAATATCAACCATAATATCTTAGCTCAAAACAAAAAGAAACCTTCTAGAAGGTTCATGAAAGAACTAACCCAATTCAAACCCTAACCTTGTTTAATCTCCACTAAACATCTTGCATTAGTAATCATATTATGTTACAATAATATATATTATTTATTTGAACCAAAAGAAAATAATACAATTAACATATATCGCATATATATCAATGTATTACCCGGTGAGAAAATGAAATAATAAAGCGAGCCAATATTAGCTAATGTAATGCAATATATCATATATATTATTATACATTAAATTATCGAATCAACACTTGATCCGACAATCCGGCTATATCGAATATAACCGACTAATATATCATGTACCGATTCATCGAATCAACACTTGATCCGATGACCCGGCTCATATCTAAATATAGCGAGAATATAATACGGTATCTCATATCGCATTATCCTCGATCGTGCACAAATCACATATGTGCCCCTACTCCATTTTGCCTGAGTCAAGAAACCTATGAGTAGGACTCTAAAGAATCGTCAATACGCCGGTAGCAGGTGATGATCATATCAAACACCCACAAGCTGCAAGCGGTCAGCTAAACGTAACAGCCACCCAGCTATTGAGCGATCAGAAGATCAACAAGCTAGCCTGTACATTTTCCTGTGAATCCAATCAGTAACACTCCCGTACAGTCCCGTCTCTTCGTCTGATATGTTGCATATCTAGTCTAGGCGTTGCATACGTCAGACCCCAGTAACCGATAAGTCATGTAGATGTGAGGCTCATAACGGGTCATGAAACTACTGGTAACACTTACAAGTAAATCTCTATATCAGCCCTGGCCAGGGACTTCCAGTTATAGCCAATCGAACACAGCACAACATCAACTCCCTATACCGGGAGAGAGGAATCCCCTCCTATCGCTCATTGCCTCCATGTGATTCGGGACTGCACCCAAAAGCCACCGTTTTGTATGCCCTCTTGGATGTGGTAAGGTGGAAATCAAAGCACAGTGGGAATCACACAAGACTCTATGGCGATCTTGGGTCTACAGACTACCCTGTACCAGTGTCACCGGAGAACTGCCATTTGACGTGTGGTATATCACCATCTGGGAGTTCTCGGCGAGTCCGTCCTGTGTACCCAGTCTCCACTGAGCACTCGTACACCATCTCTGATGTAAAAACACCGATGGATATGGGATCATCCATCGCCCATCATATGGGTCAAGAAGCGTATACGCTAGTATACTCTGGTGTATCGATGCCCTGTCTCGACACACCCTCGACTAGGAACAGTTATAGGATGTACTCATCGACTACCGTGGCCCCACTAGTATGATCTCATCATAGTCCGAGTAGTCGAGTACAGATCCTAAGGGCTTTATCGACATGTGTGAGTAAGACAGTAAAATAATATAAATCAACATGTTAAGATAAAGCGAAACCAAATAGCATACTATCATGACGAGCAAGAAAGTCCTCTCTATATATATATCTAAGCATCCATTATAATATACATCATATATACAACAATAGCCTCTAGGGCATATACATAACTAACAATCTCCCATTTGCACTAAGGCCAGCTGCTGTAGTATCTCATACCTAGCATCCCGAATAATCTCTCAAACTGTATCTGGGGAATGGCCTTTGTGAGTGGATCCGCAGTGTTTTCTTTCGTATCTACTCTCCTGACCTCGATCTCCTGGCGATCAACTATCTCCTTTATCAGGTGATACCGTCTCAGAATATGTCTGGATTTTTTATGGGACCTGGGTTCCTTGGCTAAAGCCACAGCTCCATTGTTATCGCAATACAGAGGTATTGGATGTTCAATGGATGGAACCACACCAAGTTCACTAATGAACTTCTTTATCCAGACAGCCTCTTTGGCGGCATCGTTGGCAGCGATGTATTCGGCCTCCATCGTCGAGTCTGCAACGATATCTTGTTTGGAACTCTTCCAACATACCGCCCCTCCATTGAGGGTAAAGACAAATCCCGAGTGCGACTTAGATTCGTCCTTATCACTTTGGAAGCTCGAATCGGTAAAGGACTCCACCTGGAGTTCTCCATTACCATACACCAAGAACATCTCTTTAGTCCTTCGCAAGTACTTGAGAATGTTCTTCACAGCTATCCAGTGACTCTCTCCAGGATCTGCTTGATACCGAGTCACTACACTTAGTGAGTATGCTACATCGGGTCTGGTACATAGCATCGCATACATGATAGAGCCTACTGCTAAAGCATAGGGTATCCCTTGCATGCGAGCTCTCTCAAAATCAGTCTTGGGAGACATCTCTTTGGAGAGAGTGAGTCCAGAGATCGTGGGATGGTTCCCACGCTTGGATTCTTCCATACTAATCCTCTTTAGTATGGTGTCAATGTACCTGGATTGGGACAATCCCAGTATCCGTTTAGATCTATCTCTATAGATTATGATTCCCAATATGCAGGAGGCATCACCTAGATCTTTTATTGAGAATTTTTGTGATAAGAAGAGCTTGACTGATTGCAGCATAGGAACATCATTTCCTATCAAGAGTATGTCATCCACATACAATACGAGGAATACAACCTTACTCTCTACAACCTTCTTATAAATAAAAGGTCCATCTACATTTTTGATGAAGTCAAACTCTTTGACTACAACATCAAAACAGATGTTCCAACTCCACGATACTTGCATTAACCCTTAAATGGATTTAAGCAGCTTGCACACATTTCCGCTGCTCCCACTATCTACGAAACCCTCTGGCTGAGTCATGTACACGCACTCTTCTAAATTACCGTTTAGAATGGCGGTCTTAACATCCATTTGCCAGATTTCGTAGTCATAGTATGCACCAATGGAAAGTAAGATCCGGATGGACTTAAGCATAGCCACTGGAGAAATGGTTTCGTCATAATCCACACCTGGTCGTTGACGAAAACCCTTTGCAACAAGTCTAGCATTGAAAGTCTCAACTTTTCCATCTACACCAATTTTCTTGTTATAGATCCATTTGCTCCCAATGGGTTTTACCCCTTCAGGAGCTTTTTCCAAAGTCCATACTTTGTTGGTGTACATGGATTCCATCTCAGATCGCATTGCATCCAGCCATTTCACAGAGTTACTACTCGTGATGGCCTGTTCGAAACTAGTCGGGTCATTATTTTCCATGATGCAATCCTCGCTCGCACCATCCATGAGAAAACCGTAATATCTCTCAGGTGGATGAGAAACCCTAATAGATCGGAGAGGCTGGGGTTCATCGGGTACTACTGAATCCTCTGGTTCCACTAAATCTTCAGTTGCAGTTTGTGTCGCTGGAACTTCTTCCAGTTCTACCTCATTGCCACTATCCTGTTTCATAAGAAAACCCTTTTCTAAGAAGGTGGCATGTCGAGAAACAAACACTTTTTGTTCCTCGGAGTGGTAAAAGATATACCCTTGCAAATGCTTGGGATATCTAATAAACTTGCACAGAACTGATCTTGCCTCGAGCTTGTCCGGATTTTGTTTTTTCACATATGCCGGACAACCCCATATCTTAATATAATTAAGATATGGTCCCTTTCCTTTCCATATCTCATATGGAGTGGTTGGCACAGATTTGGTGGGAACCCTATTCAATAGGTCTATGGCTGTCTCAAGCGCATATCCCCAGAAGGAAATAGGCAACTCGGCAGTGCTCATCATAGAGCACACCATATCTATTAGGGTGCGATTCCTCCGTTCCGATACATCGTTGTGTTGTGGTGTATAAGGAGGAGTAACCTGAGAGAGATCCCATTCTCTTTTAGATAATCCAGAAAATCATTGCTCAAGTATTCTCCTCCTCGATCAGATCGAAGGATCTTAATACTTTTGCCCGTTTGGTTCTCTACTTCGTGCTTATATTCTCTGAATTTCTCAAAAGCTTCAGACTTGTGTTTCATCAGGAACACATGTCCATATCTAGAGAGATCGTCAATGAATGTAATGAAGTAGGATGAACCGTTCCAGGCATGCGTAGACATAGGACCGTATACATCACTATGTACCAGTCTTAAGAGTTCCGTAACTCTTTCTCCGTGTCCACTAAACGGAGTTTTGGTCATTTTACCTTTAAGACATGAATGGCATGTATCATATGATAATTCGAACGGATTCAAATATCCATCCTTATGTAACTTAGCTAGTCGTGTCGCATTGATTTGACCAAGTCTACAATGCCATAAAAAGGATTCGTTCATTTCTGAACTCTTCCTCTTATGTGTGTTTTGTATATTAAGGACTGTATTTTGATTGAGAATGAATATGCCATTGTGTAACGATCCTGATGCAATCAACTTTTGATCTAGGAATATGTTCATAACATTATCCTTTACTACAAAATTATATCCTTCTTTACTTAATAAAGAAACTGATATAATGTTGCACATCATGTTCGGTATATAATAGCACTCATTCAGAATCAGTGTATTACCACTTGGTAATACAAGGTGATATTCGCCAACTGTTTTGGCGGCAATACTTGCACCATTCCCTACTTGAACGGAATGATCACCTTTTCCCAGTTCTCTACCTTTACGTAGCCCATGTAACAATTTATATATGTGGGATCCCGATCCGGTATCTAATACCCAGGACGTAGGGTGAACTGAGAAACAGTTCTCAATAACTAACACACCCGAAGAAGATGCATCAGCATGCATGTTCTTTGTTTGGGCGGCATGAGAATCCAGATATTCTCCTGTTTCCTGTTCAGTCTTATAACTCTTATAAGAAAGAACGGGACCAACGATCCCCTGCTCAGTATAATAAGCGGGTTCAGTCAATACATCCATATTATTATCTTGATTATGGCCTGACATGGTCGCTACCTAGAGAGAGAGAAGAAAAACACTTTAGTGTATGCTCTTGCAAGATTAGATTGGTTATTATCTTATCTAATCAGGATGTCTCCCACTGTTTTTATCAAATCTTCCTTCAAACCCTAAAAGGTAAGATTAGCCGGGATTAATTACACCATACAATTTTGTCAATCTTTCAGCCAGATCAGTGTCGGTACTTGAGAGAGGTTCCCCGTGCTTTCGCACGGACCTAATTAAAATAAACCTCATTTTCCCTGAGGCTTAACCCCGTTTACACCTTTCTAGACACCTACATGATCGGCTAATTGTCCTGTGTAAAATTCTCCCAACAGTAACTCTTACTCGCAGTGGGTATTTGGATCCAACTATCTCATAGGAGGTATGCAATCTCATTGCAAATTTGAACACTTGAAATTCCCAATAATACTTTTACCCCTAGCGTGCTGTGACCTTGACGCATGCCAAACAACCCATAGTCCGCTAGTCAAGTTCAACCCGTACATTTCGTGATTGAATTAAACCTACCCGTACGACCCTTGACGCATGCCAAACAATGCCGTACGAATACCCTAATCCAATCGCATCTCATGCTACAGATAAGTAGTAATCAGCTACCGTACACTACGCCTTGACGCATGCCAAACTACCGCAGCATGAATACTAAATATTACTTATCTGAAATGACAGAGGGATACCCAGGTTTTTCAGAAAACCCTGAGCGTAATGAACTTTGATATCGTCGTACAATCAAGTGATTTTGAAAAAAGGAGTGTTTTTGAGGCTTTTCTAATTTCGCTAAAGAGGTCACTCCCGGTGAAGGGATCTCGGCTCTTTTCCCATCGAATAAGGTGCATGGTATATCATATATACCGCTGTGCAAAGAAAGAACTATATAAGCTGTCAAAAACTAAACCGTGAGTTTGTAGCATCTGCCAGTTTCTCTTAAGAGGTCACTGTCGGTGAAGAGATCTCGGCTCTTTCCTCATCGAATAAGGTGCAGGGTATATCATATATATACCGCTATGCAAAGCAAAACTGTAGCTACCCTTTTTATAAAGTTTTGATTCTACAACATCATTTAGGTTTCTTTTCTTTTATTAATCTCATTATTAAATCCCATCAGCTTATACTTCCTAAGCATCACAGAAGAAACGAAAGCAGTAATATTTATATATCAGCATATATATAGTATAACCATTCGTCTTAGGCAGTAATATGATCTCATCACAGAACATTGCAGCAGAAGAACAAATATGAAACATTGGATATACTAAGATGTCCGTGTTTTAAATACGAGCCTATATAAAACACGGATTCCACGGTCGCGATGAATAGCTAAACCGACATCCCTAGACCCCTACGAGAGCTGCAAGTAACTCTGCCAATTCTAGGGTTAGGAGACCCGGTCTCGACTCCTCGAGATGGCTTCCCATTGGACCCTAGAACCCGGTTACTTATGCTCCCTTCCTTAGGTCTACCTAATGCGGAAAAGTAAATAATATACACTGGTGACATCAACCTCATCCCGGAAGTGCCCCAATAAAAGAATATTACATACAAATGAATTTTACATGAATGAAAATAAAAACCCTCATCTCACATAAAACCCCCGGCTCTTCAGAACACGACGATCCAATATAACATATCACAGCAACACATAATATCTCATATCATCAACGAAAGTAAGTATGCATACACCGATCGTCGTTGATGTATAGCAACGAAAACCGGCAATACAACTACATACTACACTTACGGTCACAGAAAAGAAATTGTTAAACTACAACATTTGGAATCCACAATCTCTTTAGACATCATAAATCCGAAATATCACATACTTCGCATTTCATGCCTAACTATATGAATATCACATATTGTATCACTGTCACGACCCGAAAGAGCACGTGACTGGCCCTCGAACCATATGAAGTCTATAGGACTCCATCTGATCCAAGTAAGCCAAAAGCCCAGAAATCTAAAACCATTTAAGGAGTAAATAGGGAAAATTAGTTTTAAGAGGTAAAGAAAACATGTTTGAAAATCAAGTTTTTAAATAACTAAGCCGAATATGAATTTTTTTAAAATGTGTAATTTTTCCTGAAAATTTCGGCAGAGTTTCCTTTGTAAAAACTGGCCCCGAACGGGGTACAACAAGAATAATATATATGACATGATAAAAGGCATCCCCAAGCGGGAGCTAGCTCTTCGTCCATCGACGGTCACAACCACGCAAGCAATAATAATATACAACGCCAAGGGGCGAGGATCAAAACTGAAAAGAAACTCAAAAACAGCCAGAAAACCGCAATACTACAAGCGCGACTCTAAGGTCGAAACAATAGAACACTGATTTCTAAGTCTGAAACAAACTACAAGTTTTGGTTGATGGACAATTCTAGATACAATAAAAATACATGAACAATGGCGGTTTTGATACAAAGAACCCACCTAACCAAGCAAGTCACCCATAGGAAGCAGTGTGCCAGAAATGCCGCTATGGAATCTGTACGGCAAAAACCTGACGGGGGTGAGTTGCCAACTCGTGAATAGAAAATATCTACAAGCAGAGATCGAATGCATGACCTATCCTAGGTCAATACGATCAGATAATAAATAAACCTCAATATGAATAAAGCTGAAGCATGCTAAACTGGCAATGTAATCTCTATACAAGAGTGTAGTGCCAAGTGCTCGTGCTAGTGCCTCAGGTAATAGCATGTCATGAATATGAGGTATAACCAATGTAATCAAATCTGCACACTCGTGGATCCCGTCCACTCGTCACCCACTGACAATAACCACCATGCATGTAAATATCATGAATCATGTGCATGGGAAATAATATGAGGATATAACCACCCGTGTCCCTCGCGACACATCAAAATCATGGAACCAGGATGCCCAGCATCGACACCCGAAAACATCATGAAAACTGTGCCCAGCATCGGCACGTAAATCCTCATATATCGGGCTCCGTCAGTCCAGATCGGCCCGCGGGCTCTGTCTGCGGTATCGGCCCTCGGCCCCGGCAGTATGCCCAAAACATCTATCGACTCTGGTCGGTATCCTCCGGATAACCGCCAGGTCCAACCAATCACCGGTAGGTACTCGCCCGCCTCCAGGCTCAATCGGCAAAGCTCATCGATCATCTTGCCGAGGGGAACCATACCGGGTCCACCATGTACCCGCAATCGGCTCATCCACGCCTCGATTCAGGTTACACATATCGCTCTCAGCACCGAGAAAACACATGGTGGACGCACTGAAATATCATATCAAGGGTAACCGGGTTTTTAAAGAAATGACATATTCTCTTTTGAAATACCCTCGGTTCCCAAATCCAGAAATATCATAGAAACAACATATCTCAATGCGTACAGTCAAAGCATGATGTATGCGGCATGTAACAGTAATGCAAGCATATCAGTAAGTCATGCAACATGGAATAATAATGTGCACATGTCGAGGGAGACCGCTCTTTTAAAAGGAATCTGTTTTCAAAGAGTATCTTGCGGTTCCCAAATCCCCAATCAAGCTAGAATCATCTATATATGTGTACAGGTATAAGTGTACAATATGCCATGCCAGAATCATATCATGAATGCAATAGTACTATAGTGTAGTGACATCGCAATTATCGATGATGAGTGTGTGAGCCGGCAACAAGTGTACGTGGAACATATACATCATCGATAATGGTGCTGGTGTCCTAGCAGCATGACTGAATATCACAACAATACAAGCGATGCAATGCAAATAGCAGGAATATGCGGAAACGAATGATCAATGCAAAAGTACAGAACCTGCCCCAATAGATATGTCATGCAACCTTGCCTTTTGAAATAAGACGAATCAGGGCTTTTGGTAAAGTAAGGGCTACGGTGTTTTAAGAAAAGATGCATCATTTGAAAATATCCGTATAACCCTTCTGCTTATCTTTAAAATATCCCCGATTCGTTAGTTTTGAAATAGGTATGACTCGGTCTAGTCTAATGTCTACTAAATAATCTAGACAGGAGGGGTATGAAACCACCTAATCTGAGTCAATATATAAATATAGATATGATAGTCGGTGATCTCGCCTCAATAACATATCGTATGATATCCTCGAGTCATGAGTGCGGATCTATCATCAATATCGGCTCGTACGGTAAATCGTCGTACGGCATCCCAATAGCTGGGTAGGGGTCAATATCACACTATCTCATCACATATCAGGTATCACTTATCATTAGATCACACAATCTGGGGTACTACTGTAAGTCTAGTACAAATCGACACCATCTATAAAATATGAATGCGGGTAAAGCACATGTCCAAAGGCCCGCTAAAACTATCATATCGCACCTCAAAGGCAAACTATGTCACATCGCCGATCTCACGGCCTCACATCAAGTATCATCTCAAACCACGTATCATCCTCCAATCCCGTATATAAACACATAGTCCCATACCCATGTGTAGATATACGCACCATCATATGCACTCTAATAAATGAAAGAATGAATGCAAGTATGTGTGTAAATGTATGTGTGAGTGCAACCACTACTCTAGGGTTCGCACTATACTAAACCAATATATTCTTATCATCAAAATATCATTATTACCATCAATAACCCTAAACAACACATAATAAATATTCGTGTGTATACGTATTCGTATACATCACCACGGACTGTGGGGGTGCTATACGCCATCCACCCGACTTCTCCCCGTAGATATAAATCTACTCACCTTGCTTCTCGTGTGCCAAAGCCGATGTCGCTATCTTCACCTCCTTTGCCTCAACATCACGCGGGGTACCTACAAGTATATCACAATGCTAAAGCACATGAAAATCACATTGGAAACCAAAATGGCACACGCTACCCGCATAGGTAAAAACCCATCGACTCGCATGTAAACACAATCAAAATCCACTTGTCGTTGACGTCCAAACGCCACCCGACAGGAATGAATCACCAAATACCAAAATCCATGCTAAAACAAGTCCCAAATTATACACCAACATAGGAAAATAAACCCAGATTTCACCCTAGATGGAATCAGTCAAAACTAGACATACTCAGGGTCAAAACTAGAGGAAATGGGGGCATGCACAGAAAACGAGGCAATTCCTTAAAATACCTTATTTTAGAATTTTCCATAATTTTTCCCCATTTATCTGTATTTAATTATACCAGAATATTAAAATATTCATTAAAATAATATTAAATTATAAAATTTCCCAAAAATCATATTTTATTATTTTGAAGACGTTACAATCTACCCCCCTTAAAGAAATTCGGTCCCCGAATTTAAATTTAAAACCCCAAATTCTAAAACATTTCGATACGAATTCCAAGTCGTCGGGGCTCCGAAATCATCAACACATAAAACGTCACAGCGCAATGCATGCGCATGAGTACTGAGCAGATAACTCAAAAACAACGCTCCATCAAGCATCCCGCAATCATCGGAGTCAAGGTAAGGACACAATGTCAAATCCAATACAAAACCGATATGATATGTATCAGAACTACACATGCAGACATCCAATCTATACATGTGAATAGCTGATGTAAAAGAATGCCAAATCCTTTTTAAGTCGCTGTGCGATGCGCATAACACTGCACAGTGGCGGACGTTTTTCATAAGAAAGTAACTATATATGTATATATATATCCTTTGTTTAATAAGCACGTTCCGCCGTTTTGAAAACAATCAGAAGGGTTTCCTTGTTTTTTTTAAAACGTTTCGTGTCATATCGGACACGTAGGTATATACTGAGACTATAGCTCGCTCTTTGGAAATCCCTTCGATAACTATCGATGCATGCAAAAAAATAAAAATATCCAGGTACTGTCCTCTGACTAGTCCTGCTCAGTAAGAAAATAATATCCAATATCATAAAAATGTACTGTTCCAAAAGGAATAAATCTCAAAAATATACATAACCCACCCTGTGCATCTGGTCCGCACGGGAATCAAAATCCATATATGTGCTAAACAGATGCACATAACAGCATCTAGGTGCAACGGGTGTTCACGAAGCATCTGTCATAGGCAACTTGTGTGCCTGACAGCCAAAAACCCGGTGCATCTGACATGCACGAAGAAATCTCGATTTAGTGCATCGGGTGTGCACCAAAATCGTATCTCAAAACATGCGCCCAACATGCGCGGAAATCCAAATCGGTGCATCCATCGTGCACGAATGAAAATCTAAACCCTGCGCACTCAATATGCACGGAATCACAAAATCCAATAGCAACGTCGAATATGCGTAAGTCCAGTCAAAAGCACGGAGTGCAAGAATCCACATCAATATCACAATCAAAATTGACATACCGAAAAGCATCAAATCGAAGTCAGGTGCAATCGTAATGCACAAAATATAAATCCGGTGCAACAAAGGCACGAAATATAAATCTGATGCGATAAACGCAAGAAACATAAAACTAGTGCGACAAATGCACGAAGTATAGAACTGGTGCATCCCATGTACAAATACCAAGCAATAACTCAAATACGTAAACAGCAACACCAAGTGTATCCAGATATGAAGAAAATCATAAACGTGTGCAGCTGCGGGCACAAAATACATATCGATGCACTACAAGCACATATAAGCTATACCGAGTGCAAAATCAAAACACTAAAATTACATGAAACTCTGCTGGATGCGTAAATCAAATCACCAGCATAAAATAGGCATGAAATCGCAATCAACAGCTCAAGAGTAATAACTATGTACAAGGTATAAATACCCAGTAGGTGCAACCATGGTGCACAAAATCAAATATCATGAAACTCAGTCATCAAGACTAAATCATGCGAATAGATCGCCCAAAATACCGAAATCCAAAGCAACGGATACGTGATAATCAAATCACAAAATCACAAATCATAATTACCGTCGTCGGTATATCCTTCTTCAGGGTCGAGAAGGTACCGGTACATCCGATGCTAGCGGCGCAAGATATCTACTTGCCTCTTACTCGCGGCTGGCGTCCTCTGCCTCTGGTTCCTGATCTTTCCTGTAGATTACCAACTCGCAATCCATCGGCTCATCGGCCCGGTCAGGTGTGCTGACAGGAACGATTCCGTTCTTGCACTTCCCTGGTCATCTCTCGGTCAATCCTCACGACCGCTCGTAAAGCAGCACATCTCTGGCGCCGACCTCGGGTCTTCTGAATGCATATCACACATCCGATCCTGGGTGCAACTCTTATTGCAGCAGTGTACTGGAAGGAATCCTACTCAAGGTCTCTTCTGATCTTGCCTAAGCCAAACTGTAAGGAGGCTGGTACTCTGGCGTAATCTTTTCTCGCTCTCTGGACCTCTGCGTCCTTAGTACAACATCTCCTCGGAAGCTGGTCGCATCTCTGCGCCTCTGTATGCATGTCCGGCCTTTAATCTTAACGGGGTGTAGTAACAGCTCGTCTGCCTCTCGCACGAACTTCTTGTCCCGCTTGTCTGTATCATCGACCATTCGACGTCGCGTCTTTATCTGCACACTGCAATGTCTTCGGCTACGGTCCACCCGAAGTCTCTAACACGGACTCGAAATCACGAACTCAGTATCTTCATCACTCAGTAGAAGATATCTAGCCGAACACGTCCTCAGCGTGCATATCGCATCTCTGATGTCAGCGGAGTGGAACGTCATCTCGTCGAAATCTCGTGCAAACTCTTTACTCCACCTTGCTCCACTATCGACTGATTCGGACTCATCTCATCATGGCTACACAGACTGCGCTCCGACGGCTATGCTCGTATCTGGAGTCTCCCAAGCAGTGTCCCATCACATGATATCCGAATGATGTCGAATCATCCGATCGACTCGTCAGAACCTCACAATCCCCCAAGAGCTCAACATCTCGGGTACAGTTTAATAGTATCGAGTACATGCCACAGCGTCGGTGGTCCAGCCGTAGAAGGGCAAACCCAAGCCTCACTAATGGCGCCGAGGAACTGCCGCAAACCGTAAGGTTCAAAGGCTTTCACACGGTCATTAAGTCGAGTTAGGGTTTCATTCTTCTAGAGGGTCCATAGAATCACCTGCATGTCTTTCCGTATACTTTAAACTTGGAAAATGGGTTCCTGACCTTCGATCGTCTCAATCGACTCTCAACGAATCTGCGTGAAGTCGTCTCTAGCTGGAATCAATCTATCTGATGACCTCGCATCGGGGTAAGCGAACGAACCACATGTCCTAGTCATTCATCCTCGGTGACTAGCGACTCACTACCATATCTCTAAGAATATGCTCATGCTGCAGTAGCTCCAATCATCTGGGCGATATCTCATCACTCGCAGCAACAACTGGCTCATTCGTCGGTACGCTAAGCAGCGCCTCAACCATCATGAATAAGCGATATATCAGCAGTCATCACATCCTGGCTGGCCTCTATCAGTGGCTCAATCCTCTGGTACCGTCCGGTACATCCGAGAAATCTCGCAACAGCGATCTGTCAAACGCTCAAAGTGCGGAAACACAAAATACGAAGCCTCAATGCAACCGTATGTCTCTGGAATCACGCCCCGGTCAGCCCTCGTCTGCGACGAGCTCATGCTGACAACTCGAGCCGTAGCTCACTCTGCCCATGCAATCGCGGCAGCAAAACCACAACCAATATCGATGAAGATAGATCATAGGAAGGAATATGACACAATGCAAGGAAATGTACAACCTAAGGTTTCTTAAGCGGAGTGGCGTGTCGTAAGTATGCCGCGGAACATACCAACGGTACGTCACTCTACTTTAGTCACCTATTCCATCAACCAAGGGTCATCCTACGCGAAGAAAGTTCGGGTCTAATACCCCCTCGACCAAGTCTAAGTTCCGTAAGGTCAAGCCTAAGTTCCGTATATAAGTAACGCCCTAGGCTCCACATAGTCAAACTTAGACTCGAACCAAGGTCAACCTAGCGCTCTGATACCAACTTTGTCACGACCCGAAAGAGCACGTGACTGGCCCTCGAACCATATGAAGTCTATAGGACTCCATCTGATCCAAGTAAGCCAAAAGCCCAGAAATCTAAAACCATTTAAGGAGTAAATAGGGAAAATTAGTTTTAAGAGGTAAAGAAAACATGTTTGAAAATCAAGTTTTTAAATAACTAAGCCGAATATGAATTTTTTTAAAATGTGTAATTTTTCCTGAAAATTTCGGCAGAGTTTCCTTTGTAAAAACTGGCCCCGAACGGAGTACAACAAGAATAATATATATGACTTGATAAAAGGCATCCCCAAGCGGGAGCTAGCTCTTCGTCCATCGACGGTCACAACCACGCAAGCAATAATAATATACAACGCCAAGGGGCGAGGATCAAAACTGAAAAGAAACTCAAAAACAGCCAGAAAACCGCAATACTACAAGCGCAACTCTAAGGTCGAAACAATACAACACTGATTTCTAAGTCTGAAACAAACTACAAGTTTTGGTTGATGGACAATTCTAGATACAATAAAAATACATGAACAATGGCGGTTCTGATACAAAGAACCCACCTAACCAAGCAAGTCACCCATAGGAAGCAGTGTGCCAGAAATGCCGCTATGGAATCTGTACGGCAAAAACCTGCAAGAACTGGGGCACAACGGGGGTGAGTTGCCAACTCGTGAATAGAAAATATCTACAAGCAGAGATCGAATGCATGACCTATCCTAGGTCAATACGATCAGATAATAAATAAACCTCAATATGAATAAAGCTGAAGCATGCTAAACTGGCAATGTAATCTCTATACATGAGTGTAGTGCCAAGTGCTCATGCTAGTGCCTCAGGTAATAGCATGTCATGAATATGAGGTATAACCAATGTAATCAAATCTGCACACTCGTGGATCCCGTCCACTCGTCACCCACTGACAATAACCACCATGCATGTAAATATCATGAATCATGTGCATGGGAAATAATATGAGGATATAACCACCCGTGTCCCTCGCGACACATCAAAATCATGGAACCAGGGTGCCCAGCATCGACACCCGAAAACATCATGAAAACTGTGCCCAGCATCGGCACGTAAATCCTCATATATCGGGCTCCGTCAGTCCGGATCGGCCCGCGGGCTCTGTCTGCGGTATCGGCCCTCGGCCCCGGCAGTATGCCCAAAACATCTATCGACTCTGGTCGGTATCCTCCGGATAACCGCCAGGTCCAACCAATCACCGGTAGGTACTCGCCCGCCTCCAGGCTCAATCGGCAAAGCTCATCGATCATCTTGCCGAGGGGAACCATACCGGGTCCACCATGTACCCGCAATCGGCTCATCCACGCCTCGATTCGGGTTACACATATCGCTCTCAGCACCGAGAAAGCACATGGTGGACGCACTGAAATATCATATCAAGGGTAACCGGGTTTTTAAAGAAATGACATATTCTCTTTTGAAATACCCTCGGTTCCCAAATCGAGAAATATCATAGAAACAACATATCTCAATGCGTACAGTCAAAGCATGATGTATGCGGCATGTAACAGTAATGCAAGCATATCAGTAAGTCATGCAACATGGAATAATAATGTGCACATGTCGAGGGAGACCGCTCTTTTAAAAGGAATCTGTTTTCAAAGAGTATCTTGCGGTTCCCAAATCCCCAATCAAGCTTGAATCATCTATATATGTGTACAGGTATAAGTGTGCAATATGCCATGCCAGAATCATATCATGAATGCAATAGTACTATAGTGTAGTGACATAGCAATTATCGATGATGAGTGTGTGAGCCGGCAACAAGTGTACGTGGAACATATACATCATCGATAATGGTGCTGGTGTCCTAGCAGCATGACTGAATGTCACAACAATACAAGCGATGCAATGCAAATAGCAGGAATATGCGGAAACGAATGATCAATGCAAAAGTACAGAACCTGCCCCAATAGATATGTCATGCAACCTTGCCTTTTGAAATAAGACGAATCAGGGCTTTTGGTAAAGTAAGGGCTACGGTGTTTTAAGAAAAGATGCATCATTTGAAAATATCCGTATAACCCTTCTGCTTATCTTTAAAATATCCCCGATTCGTTAGTTTTGAAATAGGTATGACTCGGTCTAGTCTAATGTCTACTAAATAATCTAAGACAGGAGGGGTATGAAACCACCTAATCTGAGTCAATATATAAATATAGATATGATAGTCGGTGATCTCGCCTCAATAACATATCGTATGATATCCTCGAGTCATGAGTGCGGATCTATCATCAATATCGGCTCGTACGGTAAATCGTCGTACGGCATCCCAATAGCTGGGTAGGGGTCAATATCACACTATCTCATCACATATCAGGTATCACTTATCATCAGATCACACAATCTGGGGTACTACTGTAAGTCTAGTACAAATCGACACCATCTATAAAATATGAATGCGGGTAAAGCACATGTCCAAAGGCCCGCTAAAACTATCATATCGCACCTCAAAGGCAAACTATGTCATATCGCCGATCTCACGGCCTCACATCAAGTATCATCTCAAACCACGTATCATCCTCCAATCCCGTATATAAACACATAGTCCCATACCCATGTGTAGATATACGCACCATCATATGCACTCTAATAAATGAAAGAATGAATGCAAGTATGTGTGTAAATGTATGTGTGAGTGCAACCACTACTCTAGGGTTCGCACTATACTAAACCAATATATTCTTATCATCAAAATATCATTATTACCATTAATAACCCTAAACAACACATAATAAATATTCGTGTGTATACGTATTCGTATACATCACCACGGACTGCGGGGGTGCTATACGCCATCCACCCGACTTCTCCCCGTAGATATAAATCTACTCACCTTGCTTCTCGTGTGCCAAAGCCGATGTCGCTATCTTCACCTCCTTTGCCTCAACATCACGCGGGGTACCTACAAGTATATCACAATGCTAAAGCACATGAAAATCACATTGGAAACCAAAATGGCACACGCTACCCGCATAGGTAAAAACCCATCGACTCGCATGTAAACACAATCAAAATCCACTTGTCGTTGACGTCCAAACGCCACCCGACAGGAATGAATCACCAAATACCAAAATCCATGCTAAAACAAGTCCCAAATTATACACCAACATAGGAAAATCAACCCAGATTTCACCCTAGATGGAATCAGTCAAAACTAGACATACTCAGGGTCAAAACTAGAGGAAATGGGGGCATGCACAGAAAACGAGGCAATTCCTTAAAATACCTTATTTTAGAATTTTCCATAATTTTTCCCCATTTATCTGTATTTAATTATACCAGAATATTAAAATATTCATTAAAATAATATTAAATTATAAAATTTCCCAAAAATCATATTTTATTATTTTGAAGACGTTACAATCTACCCCCCTTAAAGAAATTCGGTCCCCGAATTTAAATTTAAAACCCCAAATTCTAAAACATTTCGATACGAATTCCAAGTCGTCGGGGCTCCGAAATCATCAACACATAAAACGTCACAGCGCAATGCATGCGCATGAGTACTGAGCAGATAACTCAAAAACAACGCTCCATCAAGCATCCCGCAATCATCGGAGTCAAGGTAAGGACACAATGTCAAATCCAATACAAAACCGATATGATATGTATCAGAACTACACATGCAGACATCCAATCTATACATGTGAATAGCTGATGTAAAAGCATGCCAAATCCTTTTTAAGTCGCTGTGCGATGCGCATAACACTGCACAGTGGCGGACGTTTTTCATAAGAAAGTAACTATATATGTATATATATATCCTTTGTTTAATAAGCACGTTCCGCCGTTTTGAAAACAATCAGAAGGGTTTCCTTGTTTTTTTTAAAACGTTTCGTGTCATATCGGACACGTAGGTATATACTGAGACTATAGCTCGCTCTTTGGAAATCCCTTCGATAACTATCGATGCATGCAAAAAAAAAAAATATCCAGTTACTGTCCTCTGACTAGTCCTGCTCAGTAAGAAAATAATATCCAATATCATAAAAATGTACTGTTCCAAAAGGAATAAATCTCAAAAATATACATAACCCACCCTGTGCATCTGGTGCGCACGGGAATCAAAATCCATATATGTGCTAAACAGATGCACATAACAGCATCTAGGTGCAACGGGTGTTCACGAAGCATCTGTCATAGGCAACTTGTGTGCCTGACAGCCAAAAACCCGGTGCATCTGACATGCACGAAGAAATCTCGATTTACTGCATCGGGTGTGCACCAAAATCGTATCTCAAAACATGCGCCCAACATGCGCGGAAATCCAAATCGGTGCATCCATCGTGCACGAATGAAAATCTAAACCCTGCGCACTCAATATGCACGGAATCACAAAATCCAATAGCAACGTCGAATATGCGTAAGTCTAGTCAAAAGCACGGAGTGCAAGAATCCACATCAATATCACAATCAAAATCGACATACCGAAAGGCATCAAATCGAAGTCAGGTGCAATCGTAATGCACAAAATATAAATTCGGTGCAACAAAGGCACGAAATATAAATCTGATGCGATAAACGCAAGAAACATAAAACTAGTGCGACAAATGCACGAAGTATAGAACTGGTGCATCCCATGCACAAATACCAAGCAATAACTCAAATACGTAAACAGCAACACCAAGTGTATCCAGATATGAAGAAAATCATAAACGTGTGCAGCTGCGGGCACAAAACACATATCGATGCACTACAAGCACATATAAGCTATACCGAGTGCAAAATCAAAACACTAAAATTACATGAAACTCTGCTGGAAGCGTAAATCAAATCACCAGCATAAAATAGGCATGAAATCGCAATCAACAGCTCAAGAGTAATAACTATGTACAAGGTATAAATACCCAGTAGGTGCAACCATGGTGCACAAAATCAAATATCATGAAACTCAGTCATCAAGACTAAATCATGCGAATAGATCTCCCAAAATACCGAAATCCAAAGTAACGGATACGTGATAATCAAATCACAAAATCACAAATCATAATTACCGTCGTCGGTATATCCTTCTTCAGGGTCGAGAAGGTACCGGTACATCCGATGCTAGCGGCGCAAGATATCTACTTGCCTCTTACTCGCGGCTGGCGTCCTCTGCCTCTGGTTCCTGATCTTTCCTGTAGATTACCAACTCGCAATCCATCGGCTCATCGGCCCGGTCAGGTGTGCTGACAGGAACGATTCCGTTCTTGCACTTCCCTGGTCATCTCTCGGTCAATCCTCACGACCGCTCGTAAAGCAGCACATCTCTGGCGCCGACCTCGGGTCCTCTGAATGCATATCACACATCCGATCCTGGGTGCAACTCTTATTGCAGCAGTGTACTGGAAGGAATCCTACTCAAGGTCTCTTCTGATCTTGCCTAAGCCAAACTGTAAGGAGGCTGGTACTCTGGCGTAATCTTTTCTCGCTCTCTGGACCTCTGCGTCCTTAGTACAACATCTCCTCGGAAGCTGGTCGCATCTCTGCGCCTCTGTATGCATGTCCGGCCTTTAATCTTAACGGGGTGTAGTAACAGCTCGTCTGCCTCTCGCACGAACTTCTTGTCCCGCTTGTCTGTATCATCGACCATTCGACGTCGCGTTTTTATCTGCACACTGCAATGTCTTCGGCTACGGTCCACCCGAAGTCTCTAACACGGACTCGAAATCACGAACTCAGTATCTTCATCACTCAGTAGAAGATATCTAGCCGAACACGTCCTCAGCGTGCATATCGCATCTCTGATGTCAGCGGAGTGGAACGTCATCTCATCGAAATCTCGTGCAAACTCTTTACTCCACCTTTGTAGGTGGAGTAAAGATTGATGGAGGACCTATCCCGATAGTTTAACATGCAAGTAAACATCTTTACAACTAAGAGTGAGGGATTACAATCTTTGTAGTCCTCTCCTTCGCTTCATAAGCTCCGAATAGAAGTCCCTTCGCCGTGATCCACGATCTCCTAGACTCAAGAGAGGCTCCACTGTTGGAGATAGTGCCCTCAGAGTCAATTATTGGATCACATGCACGTGATTGCAATGATTGATGGAGGACCTATCCCGATAGGACAGTCTTACTCAAGATGATAGTATGCTATCTGGTTTATCTTTATCATCGTGTATTGCTTTAGGTGACATGACAGGTCGCTATTACACGTTGATAGAGCCCCTACGATTCTTGCTTGACTGCCAGTAGTATGAGGATGACCATATACGTGGGAGCTGGGGTCTATAAGCACATTCTTAAAAGGTCCCGAGTCATAGGAGTTTCTAGATAGGGCATCGATACTCCAGAGTAGACTAGTGTATACAGTCGAGACCCCGACGAGGGGCGGTGGCCGGTCTCACAAGCCACTGGTGTTAGTTGGATCAACTAAGATGTATGAAGGTGCTCATTGGGTTATGAGTATACCGGACAGAACTTGCCGGGAACATGCTAGTTGGTCTTACACCTGACGTCAGATAGCAGTTCCTAGGTGACATGTGTACAGGTTAGCTCATCGACCTGAGATCGTCATTTGTCTCATGTGAGTTCCCACTGTACTTTGATTACTACCCTACCACGCTCAAAGGAAACGTGCAAACAGGTTTTTGTAACATTTTCAAAATAATTAAATAATTAATTAAATAAATAAAATCATTTAAATGAATTTTATATTTTTCGGTAAATTAAAATGTAGTTTTCATAAAACTAAACCGTAATTAATTTTTACTATAAATTTAAAAATACCTATTTTAATTTTGTTATTACTAGTAAATGGTGTTTATTTAGCCACTTATAAATTTTTAGTTTAATTAAATATTTTTCTTAAATTAATTATTTTAAATATTAACATAAACTTTATTTTTACACTAAATTAGTGTAAATTACAAATTTGAAAGGGTTAAATTTGCAAAAATGAACCATTGCATCTTAGAATCAAGTGTGTTTCATGCAAAATTTATTTTCAAAATGTTACAATGGTTCTAGACCATTCTAGGTCAAATGGAGTGAAGAAAATAAAGAATTTTTAAATAAATTCATGAAAAGACTTAATTGTGTGAAACTTTCTACACTTTTCTTCACCTTTTCTCACTCGCCGCTCTTTTCCTCACCTCACGGCCGGCCTCACCTCCATGGGCAGCCCCAAAATTTTTCCTCCATCATTTTTGCATTAAAAATCATCAAAATTCATCAAAAAATTCAATAAAAAAACCCACAAAATCCTAATAAATTCCTACCCTCTATTCTTTGCTCATCTTTACATGGATTTTGGAGATGGAAAGCAATCATTTTGGAGGCTTATTTTCATGTTTGGATTTCATGTTGTGGAGGTATAAATCAACTTCTTTTGATTTATTGTTATTAGATTTTTCATTTAAGCATAATTAGATTTAATAAATAATTTCTATCTACAAGTTTTAAAATTCAGTTAGGGTTTATAAAATTAAGTTATGGTTTTTATTAATTAAGTAGGGTTATAATAACTAGTTTAACATTTTTAGAAGTGGAAAATCTTGTATGGATGATATATTGTAAATTGTTTATCCAAAATTGTTTAAATTAATCCATTTTGCTAATTAGATTTTGGAAATTCTTAAATAAATGAAATTTAAATTATAATTTATGGTTTCATTATATCATTATCATCATGAATTGTAGTTTAATGGATTAATTCATGCAAAATCCAGTTTAGATGTGATATTGTGAAATTTTCCTTAAAAATATCGAAATCAGGCAAGTTTGCAAACTAGAATTATGCTGACAATGATATATGATTGATGTATGCGATTACAGTATAGCACCTTGATCTTGACATGTGTTGATGATGATATTATACGAATAATGAGACACGTAGGTGATACTTGACCCGTACCCCGATATTGGGATGCCGTACGATGGATTTTACCGTACGAGGCATAGATATGATGATTGATACGCACTCTTGATTCGAGGAAGCCGTACTACATACGTGACGCTATTGAGGCTGGATCGCCGACTATTAGAGATATGGATTCAGACCTTAGGTGGACTCTTATTACTTATTGAATAGTTTCTTAGGTTTAGTTCCTTAGGAGGTTAGATGGACACTAGTTTAGGCTCGAGTCATATAGTTGTAGTTATACTTGTATATCACAGATGAGTGGTTATTACACATCCGTCCTTACATTCATACCGTAATCATAATTGTGCATGTTCATTCATATGTTTCTATGATCAGAATAAAACTTTGCCTGTTAGGACACCAGCACCATTACCGATGATGCGCATATTCCACGCACACTTATTTGCCGGCTCACACACATCATCATCAGTAATTGCTATGTCACGTACACTTTAGATCATATTATCTTTTATTGATACAATCAGTTAACAGCTAGATCGATATAATATTGTGATTACACTCTGGTGTTAGTATAGATATGGTATTTATTACTTAGACATTTCATGCATTCGCATTTTCATGTTATCATGCAGTATTATGGGGCATATGCTGACACTTATCATATACTTACTCATGATTTTGGGATTTTGGATTTATATGAGATTTCTGGATTTTTGGGGAAAACCGTAAGAATATATAAAAACTTCTCTCTCTCTCCTCCTCTCTTTTTAAAATAAAAGATGCGGTTTTCTCGTGATGTATGTGTCGTCCACCATGAGATTTCAAGTTTTCTGTTGGATTTCGAGACCCGATTCGAGGAGTGGATGAACCGTCTCGGGTACATGGTGGGCCCGGTATGGTACCCAAAGGCAAGAAGATAAAGTTGTAGACGAAGAGCCTGGCAGGGGAGGACTACCTACCGGTAATGTCTGGCGCGGCGGATATCCGGAGGATACCGACCATTGTCGTGAGATTTGATGATATGGGCCAATCCGGACTGATGGAGCCCGAGATATTGAGACTATGAGACATTGAGATTATGAGGTATTGAGACTTGAGATTTACATGTTTTGTGTCTATGATTGACACGGATTTCCATGGTTTTCTTCGTTGATATTTCAGATTTCTATACACATTATACCATGATAAAAGCTAAAGATTTCTTATACAGATATATCTAGATTTCAGGATTGGTTATTTCACATTCATGGTGCATGCATACTCATTCACATGACATAGTTCTATATGAGGCACTGATACGAGCACGGAGCATTTGCACTTATACGTAGCTTATTATCCTATCTTTACTTGATGACTAGTAGTATATTAGTATATTATTATGACCTAGGACAGCGTTGTGCATTCGATTTCTTTTCACAGATATCTTCTACTCACGAGTTGGCAACTCACCCCCGTTGTGCCAAATTTTATTACAGGTTTGATGTAGAGGTTTTCCTGGCAGCTTGCTGGCACATCTTTTTATTCAGGGTGATTTGCACGTTAGGTTGGTTCACTTGTATCTGGACCGCCATTGTACTTCTATTATTTCATTTGTATCTAGAAAACTCCATCAACCAAACTTGTATTACTTGATAGTTTACTGGATCAGCTGTTTATTTCGACCTTAGAGTTGCACTTGTATTATTATGATATCTGATGGTTTTGTTTTCTTTTGAGTTTTGAGCCTCGCCCTTTGGCGTTGTATACTATTGTGCATTGATGTGGTTGTTTCCGCCTTTTGGCGTAGAGCTAGCTCCCGTTTGAGGATGCTATTTATTGTTTGTATATATATTATTCTTGTTTGTACCCGTTTGGGGCCAGTTTTTACGAAGGAGACTCTGCCGAAATTCTTGAGAAAATTGGATGTTGCTTTTAAACTTGTTTTCTACATATTTTCCTTTACTTCTTCTTCTTTTTATGGTTTAGATTTCTGGGCTTCGGCTTATTTAGGTTACGTTGCGCCTCTAGACGCTTCGTAATCTAAGTGCCAGTCACGTTCCGTACTTTCGGGTCGTGACAAAGTTGGTATCAGAACGCTAGGTTTAACCTTGTATATGTCTTGGGTGACCCTTGGTTGATGGAGTAGGCGACTTAGGTAGAGTGACGTACCGTGGGTATGATCCGCGGCATACCTACGATACGCATCTCTTCTTAAGTAGCCTTAGGATGTACATTTCTTTGCACCGTATTTCATTCGTTCCTTGATCTATCTTCGTCGATATCGGATGGTGGTTTCTGTCACCACGGTCGCATGGGCAGAGGGAGCTGCGGCTCGAATGCGATAACCATTAGGGTTTCGGTTATTCTTGAGGACTGAATCATTGTTTAGCATGCGGGAGAAGGGTATTCACATGCCGTCCAGACGAAGTTGAAGAATTCGAACGATTGTCAGAAACCCATTTTCCTAAGTTTAAAGTATTCGGAAGAACATACAGGTATTTCGATGGACCCTCTAGAAGAATGAAATCCTAACTCGACATAATGACCTCGAGAACGCCCTTGAACCTTAGGGTTTACGGCAGTTCCGCGGTGCCATTAGTGAGGCTTGTATTTGCCCTTCTACGGCTGGACCACCGATGCTGGGGTATGTACCGGATATTTTTAAACTGTACTTGAGTGTTGAGCTCTCGGGGAATTATGGGATTTTGATGGATCGATCGAAAAGTTTAATGTAGTCCGGATATTAGGTGAAGGGATCGACTACATGGGAGACTTTAGATACGAGTATAGCCGTTGGTAGCGCAGTCAGCACACCTATGAAGAGACGAGTTCGAAGCAGTTGACACCAGAGGAAAGAGGAAAGGGGCGCACATTGACGATAGTGTTTACGATTGTGATTTGGTGATTTGAATTTCATATTTTCGTTGATTGGATTTTGGTATTTTGAGGACTTTGTTCTACGATTGGTATTTCTTATGTCCACCTTCATTACATTCTATTTGTGTTCCATATATCAGTTATATTGATATTGTTTTGTACATATCCAGTGCACTTGATTTGGTTGTAATACATTTTGAGATTTTGATTTGATTTCATGCATATGGTTACACAAGATTTTGACATATGCTTCGACCTAGTTTTCATGCATTTTCGTACTGTGATTTCGATTTTGATATTCGGTGTATGTTTTCATGCACCATGTGCACCTGATTAAGATTCTTGCGCACACTTGGCCCACTTGATGCAATTTTGTGCACACCAGATGCACTAAATCGGGGTTTTGTGCAGATTAGATGCACCTGATATTGAGTCGTGCACGCCCGTTGCACTTGACAGATGTTTTTGGTGCACACCTGTTACACTCAGTTTTATTTTTGTGTGAATTCGTGGCATCTGTATTTGGTTTCGATTTCAGTGCGCACCGGACGCACATGATATTTTTATGCTGTGATTGGGATTGATTTCAGTTTGATCAGTATGTTTTTATAATCATTACTATTGATTTGGTAACCAGGCGGGACGTGTATGTTAAATAAAAGATATATATATATATATATATATAGCTATTTTTTTAAAAGAGGTTTTTGCATGTTTCTTTATCCAGAAGTTTGGACGATTTTACTATGATGCGCACAATATATAAGTTGTAGTTTTGATGTATATTATGTTGGTTTTCGTATTGGGTTTTGGTATTTTATTTTCGACATAACTCCGATGATTGTGTTATGCTTGACGGAGTTGATTTTAGTTATGTATTGATGATTTCGGAACCCCAACGATTTGAGTGTTTTGGCTGAATGTTTTAGTAATTGGGGGGAGTTTTAATTTAAATTCGGGGACCGAATTTCTTAAAGGGGGGAAGATTGTAACATTTTCAAAATAATTAAATAATTAATTAAATAAATAAAATCATTTAAGTGAATTTTATAATTTTTGGTAAAGTAAAACGTAGTTTTCATAAAACTAAACCGTAATTATTTTTCACTATAAATTTAAAAATACCTATTTTAATTATGTTATTACTAGTAAATGGTGTTTATTTAGCCACTTATAAATTTTTAGTTTAATTAAAAAAATTTCTTAAATTAATTATTTTAAATATTAACATAAACCTTATTTTTACACTAAATTAGTGTATATTACAAATTTGAATGGGTTAAATTTACAAAAATGAACCATTGCATCTGAGAATCAAGTGTGTTTCATGAAAAATTTATTTTCAAAATGTTACAATGGTTCTAGACTATTCTAGGTCAAATGGAGTGAAGAAAATAAAGAATTTTTAAATAAATTCAAGTAAAGACTTAATTGTCTGAAACCTTCTACACTTTTCTCCACCTTTTCTCACTCTCCTCTCTTTTCCTCACCTCATGGCCCGCCTCACCTCCATGGGCAGCCCCAAATTTTTTCCCCCATCATTTTTGCATTAAAAATCATCAAAATTCATCAAAAAATTCTATAAAAAAACCCACAAAATCCAAATAAATTCCTACCCTCTATTCTTTCCTCATCTTTACACGGATTTTGGAGATGGAAAGCATTCATTTTGGACGCTTATTTTCATGTTTGGATTTCATGTTGTGGAGGTATAAATATTCTTCTTTTGATTTGTTGTTATTAGATTTTTCATTTAAGCATAATTAGATTTAATAAATAATTTCTATGTACAAGTTTTAAAATTCAAGTCAGGGTTTATAAAATTAAGTTATGGTTTTTATTAATTAAGTAGGGTTATAATAACTAGTTTAACATTTTTAGAAGTGGAAAATCTTGTATGGATGATATATTGTAAATTGTTTATCCAAAATTGTTTAAATTAATCCATTTTGCTAACTAGATTTTGGAAATTCTTAAATAAATGAAACTTAAAATATAATTTATGGTTTCATTATCATTATGAATATTAGTTTAATGCATTAATTCATGCAAAATCCAGTTTAGATGTGATATTGTGAAATTTTCCTTAAAAGTATCGAAATCGGGCAAGTTTGCAAACTAGAATTTTCAAACTAATATAAATTAGGATGTTAAAAATATAGTGATGGTTTATATAGTCTAGTTATGCTAATTAATGAATATTATGATCATTAGTTTCTTTTAAACATCAAGTTTTGAAGTAAAACGGTAAACTGGCGTTTTAGGGTTTTACGAAATCGGACCGTTTGATCGATTTTAGGGTTTCGATGGATTAAATCTTGTTTTATATTATAAGTAATGAGTTTTTAAACTACAAGTTGTTTGTTGATGTTTATCTCGATCAATCGGCGTTTGTACGCCGACATCTAGCGATATTTGGTTCTTTTGCTTGAGCGGGACATAGGTTTTAACCTATGCGCGTTCCGTGCGTCGTTTTGACTTTTGTCCGTGATTCAGTTTACGATACTATATATATGTTTGCGTATAGGTACCCCTCACGTGGACTTCGGGAGATGAAGAAGAGGATGGCGACATCATTTTCGGCAGACAAGGACCAGGTGAGTAGATGTATATCTACGGGGGGAAGTCGGGTGGATGGCGTTTAGCACCCCCGCAAACGTAGAATAGGGATAGTACTTATTGTCATTAGGAAGCCAGACGTGACCTTAGATTCTTGATGAGTAGGACCCTAGTAATGACCCTAGGTTGGACTAGACTGATTTAGAAAGACCATACCAGAGGATGAATACCTTGGAAGAGATTCGTAGGTTTCAGGTTGATATACACACACACACACACTGAGACTCGACATGGTGTATACGTGTATGTATATATATATATATATATATATATATATATATATATATATATATATATATAGGACTAGGTGTAGGTATATATATATATACACAATACGTATATGTGATACAAGGATATGATATGATACACGGGGATCAAACAATATAACTGGGCTGATGCCGTGATTCTTGGTTATACAGTCGTGTTATGATGTTAGCGGATCATTAGAAAATGAGATAATTTATTTGTATACTTGAACAATAATAAAGGGTGGTGATGATATTGAAGCATATGGGACTCTAAAATAGAACCCGGACCGTAACCTGTGCCTGAAATTCTGATATGATATCATACTGGTGTGACTTGATTACGACATCATATAGGTGTGACTTGATTTCGATATCATATATGTGTGACTTGATTATGATATCATATAGGTGTGACTTGATTACGATATGATCTAAGTGTGACTTAATCATAATTTGATATATATGACATGATATTTCTGAGGATAAATTAACGATGTATATTTATGATATATGATTGATGTATGCGATTACAGTATAGCACCTTGATCTTGACATGTGTTGATGATGATATTATACGAATAATGAGACACGTAGGTGATACTTGACCCGTACCCCGATATTGGGATGCTGTACGATGGATTTCACCGTACGAGGCATAGATATGATGATTGATCCGCACTCTTGATTCGAGGAAGCCATACTACGTACGTGACGCTATTGAGGCTGGATCGCTGACTATTAGAGATATGGATTCAGACCTTAGGAGGACTCTTATTTCTTATTGACTAGTTTCTTAGGTTTAGTTCCTTAGGAGGTTAGATGGACACTAGTTTAGGCTCGAGTCATATAGTTGTAGTTATACTTGTATATCACAGATGAGTGGTTATTACACATCCGTCCTTACATTCATATCGTAATCATAATGGTGCATGTTCATTCATATGTTTCTATAATCAGAATAAAACTTTGCCTGTTAGGTCACCAGCTCAATTACCGATGATGCGCATATTCCACGCACACTTATTTGCCGGCTCACACACATCATCATCGGTAATTGCTATGTCACGTACACTTTAGATCATATTATCTTTTATTGATACAATCAGCTAACAGCTAGATCGATATAATATTGTGATTACTCTCTGGTGTTAGTATAGATATGGTATTTATTACTTAGACATTTCATGCATTCACATTTTCTTGTTATCATGCAGTATTATGGGGCATATGCTGACACTTATCATATACTTACTCATGATTTTGGGATTTCTGATTTCTATGAGATTTCTAGATTTTTGGTGAAAACCGCAAGAATATATAAAAACTTCTCTCTCTCTCTTCCTCTCTTTTTAAAACATAAGATGCAGTTTTCTCGTGATGTATGTGTCGTCGACCATCAGATTTCAGGTTTTCTGTTGGATTTCGAGACCCGATTCAAGGAGTGGATGAACCGTCTCGGGTACATGGTGGGCCCGGTATGGTATCCCGGGGCAAGAAGATCGAGTTGTACACGATGAGCCTGACAGGGGAGGACTACCTACCGGTGATGTCTGGCGTGGCGGATATCCAGAGGATACCGACCATTGTCGTGAGATTTGATGATATGGGCCGATCCGGACTGACGGAGCCCGAGATATTGAGACTATGAGATATTGAGATTATGAGGTATTGAGACTTGAGATTTACATGTTTTGTGTCTATGCATGACACGGATTTCCATGGTTTTCATCGTTGATATTTCAGATTTCTATACACATTTTACCATGATAAAAGCTAAAGATTTCTTATACAGATATATCTAGATTTCAGGATTGGTTATTTCACATTCATGGTGCATGCATACTCATTCACATGACATAGTTCTATATGAGGCACTGATACGAGCACGGAGCATTTGCACTTACACGTAGCTTATTATCCTATCGTTACTTGATGACTAGTAGTATATTAGTATATTATTATGACCTAGGACAGCGTCGTGCATTCGATTTCTTTTCGTAGATATCTTCTACTCACGAGTTGGCAACTCACCCCCGTTGTGCCAAATTTTATTACAGGTTCGATGTACAGGTTTTCCTGGCAGCTTGCTGGCACATCTTTTCATTCAGGGTGATTTGCATGGTAGGTTGGTTCACTTGTATCTGGACCGCCATTGTACTTTTATTTTTTCATTTGTATCTAGAAAACTCCATCAACCAAACTTATATTACTTGATAGTTTACTGGATCAGCTGTTTATTTCGACCTTAGAGTCGCACTTGTATTATTATGATATCTGATGGTTTTGTTTTCTTTTGAGTTTTGAGCCTCGCACTTTGGCGTTGTATACTATTGTGCATTGATGTGGTTGTTTCCGCCTTTTGGCGTAGAGCTAGCTCCCGTTTGGGGATGCTATTTATTGTTTGTATATATATTATTATTGTTTGTACCCGTTTGGGGCCAGTTTTTACGAAGGAGACTCTGCCGAAATTTTTGAGAAAATTGGATGTTGCTTTTAAACTTGTTTTCTACATGTTTTCCTTTACTTCTTCTTTTTATGGTTTAGATTTCTGGGCTTCGGCTTACTTAGGTTACGTTGCGCCTCTAGACGCTTCGTAATCTAAGTGCCGGTCACGTTCCGTACTTTCGGGTCATGACAAAGTTGGTATCTGAGCGCTAGGTTTAATCTTGTATATGTCTAGGGTAACCCTTGGTTGTTGGAGTAGGCGACTTAGGTAGAGTGACGTACCGTGGGTATGATCCCCGGCATACTTACGATACGCTTCTCTTCTTAAGTAGCCTTAGGATGTACATTTCTTTTCACCGTATTTCATTCGTTCCTTGATCTATCTTCGTCGATATCGGATGGTGGTTTCTGCCACCACGGTCGCACGGGCAGAGGGAGCTGTGGCTCGATTGCGATAACCATTGGGTTTCGGTTATTCTTGAGGATTGAATCATTGTTTAGTATGCGGGAGAAGGGTATTCACATGCCGTCCAGACGAAGTTAAAGGATTCGAACGATTGTCAGAAAACCATTTTCCCAAGTTTAAAGTGTTCGGAAGAACATGCAGGTATTTCGATGGACCCTCTAGAAGAATGAAACCCTAACTCGACATAATGACCATGAGAACGCCCTTGAACCTTAGGGTTTACGGCAGTTCCGTGGTGCCATTAATGAGGCTTGTATTTGCCCTTCTATGGCTGGACCACCGATGCTGGGGTATCTACCGGATATTTTTAAACTGTACTTGAGTGTTGAGCTCTCGGGGAATTATGGGATTTTGATGGATCGATCGAAAAGTTTAATGTAGTCCGGATATTTGGTGAAGCGATTGACTACATGGGAGACATTAGATATGAGTATAGCCATTGGTAGCGCAGTCAGCACACCTTTGAAGAGACGAGTTCGAAGCAGTTGACACCAGAGGAAAGAGGAAAGGGGCGCACATTGACGATAGTGTTTACGATTGTGATTTGGTGATTTGAATTTCATATTTTCGTTGATTGGATTTTTGTATTTTGAGGACTTTGTTCTGCGATTGGTATTTCTTATGTCCACCTTCATTACATTCTATTTGTGTTCCATATATCAGTTGTATTGATGTTGTTTTGTATATACCCAGTGCACTTGATTTGGTTGTAATACATTTTGAGATTTTGATTTGATTTCATGCATATGGTTACACAAGATTTTGACATATGCTTCGACCTAGTTTTCATGCATTTTCGTACTGTGATTTCGATTTTGATATTCGGTGTATGTTTTCATGCACCATGTGCACCTGATTGAGATTCTTGCGCACACTTGGCGCACTTGATGCAATTTTGTGCACACCAGATGCACTAAATCGGGGTTTTGTGCAGATTAGATGCACCTAATATTGAGTTGTGCACGCCCGTTGCACTTGACAGATGTTTTTGGTGCACACCTGTTGCACTCAGTTTTGTTTTTGTGTGAATTCGTGGCATATGTATTTGGTTTCGATTTCAGTGCGCACCGGACGCACATGATATTTTTATGATGTGATTTGGATTGATTTCAGTTTGATCAGTATGTTTTTATAATCATTACTATTGATTTGGAAACCAGGCTGGACGTGTATGTTAAATAAAAGATATATATATATATATATATATAGCTATTTTTTTAAAAGAGGTTCTTGCATGCTTCTTTATCCAGAAGTTTGGACGATTTTACTATGATGCGCACAATATATAAGTTGTAGTTTTGATGTATATTATGTTGTTTTTCGTATTGGGTTTTGGTATTTTATTTTTGACATAACTCCGATGATTGTGTTATGCTTGACGGAGTTGATTTTAGTTATGTATTGATGATTTCGGAACCCCGACGATTTGAGTGTTTTGACCGAATGTTTTAGTAATTGGGGGGAGTTTTAATTTAAATCCGGGGACCGAATTTCTTAAAGGGGGGAAGATTGTAACATTTTCAAAATAATTAAATAATTAATTAAATAAATAAAATCGTTTAAGTGAATTTTATAATTTTTGGTAAAGTAAAACGTAGTTTTCATAAAACTAAACCGTAATTATTTTTCACTATAAATTTAAAAATAGCTATTTTAATTATATTATTACAAGTAAATGGTGTTTATTTAGCCACTTATAAATTTTTAGTTTAATTAAATATTTTTCTTAAATTAATTATTTTAAATATTAACATAAACTTTATTTTTACACTAAATTAGTGTAAATTACAAAATTTGAATGGGTTAAATTTGCAAAAATGAACCATTGCATCTTAGAATCAAGTGTGTTACATGCAAAATTTATTTTCAAAATGTTACAATGGTTCTAGAGCATTCTAGGTCAAATGGAGTGAAGAAAATAAAGAATTTTTAAATAAATTCATGTAAAGACTTAATTGTCTGAAACCTTCTACACTTTTCTTCACTTTTTCTCACTCTCCTCTCTTTTCCTCACCTCATGGCCGGCCTCACCTCCATGGGCAGCCCCAAATTTTTTCCCCCACCATTTTTGCATTAAAAATCATCAAAATTCATCAAAAAATTCAATAAAAAAACCCACAAAATCCTAATAAATTCCTACCCTCTATTCTTTGCTCATCTTTACATGGATTTTGGAGATGGAAAGTATTCATTTTGGACGCTTATTTTCATGTTTGGATTTCATGTTGTGGAGGTATAAATATTCTTCTTTTGATTTGTTATTATTAGATGTTTCATTTAAGCATAATTAGATTTAATAAATAATTTCTATCTACAAGTTTTAAAATTCAAGTCAGGGTTTATAAAATTAAGTTATACTTTTTATTAATTAAGTAGGGTTATAATAACTAGTTTAACATTTTTAGAAGTGGAAAATCTTGTATGGATGATATATTGTAAATTGTTTATCCAAAATTGTTTAAATTAATCCATTTTGCTAACTAGATTTTGGAAATTCTTAAATAAATGAAATTTAAAATATAATTTATGGTTTCATTATATCATTATCATCATGAATTGTAGTTTAATGCTTTAATTCATACAAAATCCAGTTTATATGTGATATTGTGAAATTTTCCTTAAAAGTATCGAAATCGGGCAAGTTTGCAAACTAGAATTTTCAAGCAAATATAAATTAGGGTGTTAAAAAAATAGTGATGGTTTATATAGTCTAGTTATGCTAATTAATGAATATTATGATCATTAGTTTCTTTTAAACATCAAGTTTTGAAGTAAAACGGTAAACTGGCGTTTTAGGGTTTTACGAAATCGGACCGTTTGATCGATTTTAGGGTTTCGATAGATTAAATCATGTTTTATATTATAAGTAATGAGTTTTTAAACTACAAGTTGTTTGTTGATATTTATCTCGATCAATCGGCGTTTGTACGCCGACATCGAGCGATATTTGGCTCTTTTGGTTGAGCGGGACATAGGTTTTAACCTATGCGCGTTCTGTACGTCGTTTTGACTTTTGCCCGTGATTCAGTTTACGATACTATATATATGTTTGCGTATAGGTACCCTTACGTGGACTTCGGGAGATGAAGAAGAGGATGGAGAAATCATTTTCGGCAGACAAAGACCAGGTGAGTAGATGTATATCTACGGGAGGAAGTCGGGTGGATGGCGTTTAGGACCCCCGCAAACGTAGAATAGGGATAGTACTTATTGTCATTAGAAAGCCAGACGTGACCTTATATTCTTGATGAGTAGGACCCTAGTAATGACCCTAGGTTGGACTAGACTGATTTAGAAAGACCATACCAGAGGATGAATACCTTGGAAGAGATTCGTAGGTTTCAGGTAGATACACACACACACACTGAGACTCGACATGGTGTATACGTGTATGTATATATATATTGGACTAGGTGTAGGTATATATATATATACACAATACGTATATGTGATACAAGGATGTGATATGATACACGGGGATCAAACAATATAACTGGGCTGATGCCGTGATTCTTGGCTATACAGTCGTGTTATGATGTTAGCGGATCATTAGAAAATGAGATAATTGATTTGTATACTTGAACAATAATAAAGGGTGGTGATGATATTGAAGTATATGGGACTCTAAAATAGAACCCGGACCGTAACCTGTGCCTGAAATTCTGATATGATATCATATAGGTGTGACTTGATTACGACATCATATAGGTGTGACTTGATTTTGATATCATATATGTGTGACTTGATTACGATATCATATAGGTGTGACTTGATTACGATATGATTTAAGTGTGACTTAATCACAATATGATACATATGACATGATATTTCTGAGGATAAATTAACGATGTATCTTTATGCTGACAATGATATATGATTGATGTATGCGATTACAGTATAGAACCTTGATCTTGACATGTGTTGATGATGATATTATACGAATAATGAGACACATAGGTGATACTTGACCCGTACCCCGATATTGGGATGCCGTACGATGGATTTTACCGTACGAGGCATAGATATGATGATTGATCTGCACTCTTGATTCGAGGAAGCCGTACTACGTACGTGACGCTATTGAGGCTGGATCGCCGACTATTAGAGATATGGATTCAGACCTTAGGTGGATTCTTATTTCTTATTGACTAGTTTCTTAGGTTTAGTTCCTTAGGAGGTTAGATGGACACTAGTTTAGGCTCGAGTCATATAGTTGTAGTTATACTTGTATATCACAGATGAGTGGTTATTACACATCCGTCCTTACATTCATATCGTAATCATAATGATACATGTTCATTCATATGTTTCTATAATCAGAATAAAACTTTGCCTGTTAGGACACCAGCACAATTACCGATGATGCGCATATTCCACGCACACTTATTTGCCGGCTCACACACATCATCATCGGTAATTGCTATGTCACGTACACTTTAGATCATATTATCTTTTATTGATACAATCAGCTAACAGCTAGATCGATATAATATTGTGATTACTCTCTGGTGTTAGTATTGATATGGTATTTATTACTTAGACATTTCATGCATTCGCATTTTCATGTTATCATGCAGTATTATGGTGCATATGCCGACACTTATCATATACTTACTCTTGATTTTGGGATTTTGGATTTCTATGAGATTTCTGGATTTTTGGGGAAAACCGCAAGAATATATAAAAACTTCTCTCTCTCTCCTCCTCTCTTTTTAAAACATAAGATGCGGTTTTCTCGTGATGTATGTGTCGTCTACCATGAGATTTCAGGTTTTCTGTTGGATTTCGAGACCCGATTCGAGGAGTGGATGAACCGTCTCGTGTATATGGTGGGCCCGGAATGGTACCCCGGGGCAAGAAGATCGAGTTGTGGACGCTGAGCCTGGCAGGGGAGGACTACTTACCGGTGATGTCTGGCGCGGCGGATATCCGGAGGATACCGACCGTTGTCGTGAGATTTGATGATATGGGCCGATCCGGACTGATGGAGCCCGAGATATTGAGACTATGAGACATTGAGATTATGAGGTATTGAGACTTGAGATTTACATGTTTTGTGTCTATGCTTGACACGGATTTCCATGGTTTTCATCGTTGATATTTCAGATTTCTATATACATTTTACCATGATAAAAGCTAAAGATTTCTTATACAGATATATCTAGATTACAGGATTGGTTATTTCACATTCATGGTGCATGCATACTCATTCACCTGACATAGTTCTATATGAGGCACTGATACGAGCACGGAGCATTTGCACTTACACGTAGCTTATTATCCTATCTTTACTTGATGACTAGTAGTATATTAGTATATTATTATGACCTAGGAAAGCGTCGTGCATTCGATTTCTTCTCGCAGATATCTTCTACTCACGGGTTGGCAACTCACCCCCGTTGTGCCAAATTTTATTAAAGGTTCGGTGTACAGGTTTTCCTGGCAGCTTGCAGGCACATCTTTTCATTCAGGGTGATTTGCATGGTAGGTTGGTTCACTTGTATCTGGACCGCCATTGTACTTTTATTATTTCATTTGTATCTAGAAAACTCCATCAACCAAAGTTGTATTACTTGATAGTTTACTGGATCAGTTTTTTATTTCGACCTTAGAGTCGCACTTGTATTATTATGATATCTGGTGGTTTTGTTTTCTTTTGAGTTTTGAGCCTCGCCCTTTGGCGTTGTATACTATTGTGCATTGATGTGGTTGTTTCCGCCTTTTGGCATAGAGCTAGCTCCCGTTTGGGAATGCTATTTATTATTTGTATATATATTATTCTTGTTTGTACCCGTTTGGTGCCAGTTTTTACAAAGGAGACTCTGCTGAAATTTTTGAGAAAATTGGATGTTACTTTTAATCTTGTTTTCTACATGTTTTCCTTTACTTCTTCTTCTTTTTATGGTTTAGATTTATGGGCCTCGGCTTACTTAGATTACGTTGCGCCTCTAGACGCTTCGTAATCTAAGTGCCGGTCACGTTCCGTACTTTCGGGTCATGACAGTTTTAGTTGGGTACAGTCCCGAGCCACATGGAGGCAGTGAGCAGATCTTCAGGGGTTTGTCTCTCCCGGTATTGGGGGTGAGGTCGCGCTCTGTCTAGGAGAGCCATTACACGAAGTCCTTGGCCAAGGCAGGAGATTTACTGGTAGGTATTCCAGTAGTATCTCAGGGTGTTCTGGGCTACACTCCGGCACGACTTGTACCGCCTTTGGGGGTCTGACTTTTACCAACCCCCTAGGCCCGCCATACGATTCTCATAGACGAACGGACCGGACTGTACAGATATTGTCACTGACAGGCTCAGTAGGGTGTCAGGATGAGTTCGCTCATCGACGACCCTTTTGGTCAATACCTGGTAGCCCGTTACGTATGGCTAATACCTCTGACATGCTAGTGGTTAAATCCACAGCCAAAGTGCTAACGAGTCTTTAGAGTCCCCCACAGACCGTTTACTCAAGTTTCGGGCGAAACGTTGTAGAGGCCGTATGGAGATATGGCAGGGTTCGATCAGATACGTGTGGTATTGCACGGATCATGATCGGACGGATAATACTAGCGGGCTTTGGTTTAAGCCGGATCCTAGTATTGTAAAGTGTAGATTTTGTCTCATTGTATTTGTATTCAGTCGCAATACAAAATCCAGGTATTTATATACAGTCGCGGGGTTTTCCTGTAATTTATTATGGGATCAGTTTTTTGAAGTTGCCAGTTTGCTTTCCGTTTTGGCCATTTTCCTTTGTTTCCTTTCATTGGCTGAAATTTGGTGGAGTGGGTTATTTGCAATTGTGCAATTAACAATTGAGAAGACTTTTGCAAGCATGCAAATTTGATTTGTGGAGGGTGTTATTTGCATGTTGTAGTGTCATGATGGTTCCACCATGCATTGACTTCTTGCTTCATGATTGGGCATTATCATTGCTTGACTTTTGGGTTATGATTAGTTTGTGGAGTGTTGGACTTTGTTGATGATCATTTCTTCTTATGATCACACATCATTCTCTCTTGCATTATTGATACACACCCCCATTGGACTTTTTCCCTCTCCCTACACAAAACTTGGCCGGCCAAGCAAGTTAGGGTCTGTCCCAATTTTTTTGGTAGGAAAAATTGATCTTTTGGCTTTGCAAAAATCCCCAAGTTCATCACAAAATCCCATAGTTCATTTCCTCCACCAAAAGGGTAACTTCATACAACCTCATGAGACAAAGAGTTCTATATTATTCTACAGCAATTCTTGGACATGTCGACTCGCCAACTTCGTGCCCGAGTTGCCTCGGTCTAGAGGTGGGAGCCCGTAAAAGAACCCGGCGATGTGGTGCCCTTCCGACGAGGAGATGAAGACCGGAGATTCGGCCGGGAGATCGGGACGATGACGAGAAGACCGAAGGACACGGATCGCTCTGTATATCTCTCTACCCCTTCTTTAGTTTACTAGGATTAGATTAATGGCCCGATCCGGGATTTTTATGCGCGGTGGTGCAGGTTCAAAAGTTAAAGTAAAGTATCGTTTCTGCATTTTGGCCTTGTTCTGACGGCCGGGGCGCCGCCGTGCACTTACACTGGTATCAGAGCCAGGACATTAACCTAGTCTAGCTTGCTCTAGTGTGTTTAAAACTTCGATCGAACAAATATCCCAAAACTGCATTTTCAAAGTATCGGTTTTCTGTCAAAATTTTTTTGGCTCGAAATTTTTTGCAGTGTGTTTCAGAAATACTGGCAGGGTGTTATTTTAGTTTCCTGAACTCACTGTGTAGCCGCGGAACAGCGGCCTTACCCCCCTTTTGGCCGCGGTTCCGCCGCAAAACAGTGAAGTCACTGCACCAAATTTCTTGCAGTGATTCCTGAGTTGAAAATGGGGTTTTTGGAATGTTCTGTTTGGGCCCAGATTTTCTTTGAGTGCTACAGTTGTGCTTGGGGCCCACTTCGGTAAATTTGATCGATCGAAAATTTTAAACATGTTAGTTCACAGTATTTACATTATATCTGCGACCGTGAATGTCATTTGATCTGTAAATCCTGTCTAACTGCTATAGCCCTTTTAGACGGATTTGCGAACATGATATTCACGTTGATGTTCTGTGTTGTGCTGTGATGTTGCAGATTGGTCGTGGGGGATAGCCTGGATGCAATGGTAGTACAGTTTCGTTTTATATGTACATTTGATATTGCGGGTTGAGCGTCCGACATGTGGACTGCCGTCACTGCCTGTTTGTATATTATTCTTTTGGGGCACGACCGGGGTGAGGTCGATGTACCCCTTGTATGTATATTTTACTTTCTGTACTAGGATTACCCCGCGGAGGGGTGCACGGATAGCCTGGTTCTAGAGGGCAACGGGCCCGCATCTCATGGCGTTGAGACGGAGGGGGCTTCACTCTAGAATTGGCGGGCTATTCGCCGCACTCGTAGGGGGTACAGGTTGACCCAGGAGGGGTGCCCAAGTTACCGGATTCCGTGAAGCGCTGGGTGGTCCATTCATAATGCTGAAGGGGGCTGCCTCGCTTCAGGTTTTGGCGGGTAACTTGCCGCGCCCGTAGGCGTCTAGGATTTCATTGCACCGGCTATCCATACTGTAGGGTTCCTAGGCACACTAGTGAGGTCTCACAAGGCATCGAACATGCCATATTAAAATTTTACGGTGCCTACATACCCTAAACTACGGATCGTCGGCTAGATGTCTAGGCGAAAAACTAACTAGTTAACAGTTAACTAAAAGTTTAACGGAAATACAACCTTTGTAGATCCGGTGCTCCACCTCCATAGCTCCGCAACGAGGTCCTCTCCGCTGTCCAAATCAAATCCGGGCTCTAGAGTCGGCTTCGTCGGAGAAAAAGGGAGCTAGGTCGTCGATGTCCATGCCGAAGATGATCTACGTCGAGGCATCGGTAAATCAAGCTCTCACTTCACCAAGTCATGAAACTTGTGAAGAAAACACACTCTACTACTTGGCAAGAGGTAGAGGATGAAGAAATAGGAAGTGGGTAGACTTTAGTTTTGGATTTCTCACTCTTTTCCAACAATCACCATTGATGGAGCTTGGTTTTCTTCACTTGAAGAATGAAGAAGATGAAGAAGAATATTATGATAAGTTAAAAGAATAAGAAAAGAAAATGAATTCTTATCATCAACTAACCATGGTGAAGTGTAGAGATTGAACTAGGGTTAAATCAAATGGTTAGGTTAAGCATGAGATAAGAATGGTGGACAAAGTCAAAGGTTCATGAATCTTCAACTACAATCCAAAGAAAGCCACCATTCTTCTCATTTCTTTTTTCCAAAAAGAAAATAAATAAATAAATAAATAAATAGATATGAAAAACAAAACCCTAACCATTTGAATAACCATGGTTTAATCTTTACACAAACTCAAGTTAGCATGCATCATCAAACATGATACATACAAGTGCACAAAAACATATCGCATATGCAATGCGCACGAACCAAGTGAGAAAATCCGTCTAAAGTGAACCGATACTAGTTAATGCAAAGTAATATATCAAATATATAATTATACATTAAATCATTAAATCAACACTTGATTCAATGATCCGGTCATGTCGCACATAACCGACTGGTATCTATAGTAACAACTTATCGAATCAACACTTGATCCGATAACCCGGCTATATCGCATATAACCGATCAATGTCACATCGCGAGAATCGAATCCAGTATCACATACTGGTATTATTCTCGGTCCCGTACATATCTCATATGCGCTCCTATTTCGTTTCGCTTGAGCCAGGAAACCTCTGTGTAGGACTCTAAAGACTCGTCAATACGCCGGCAGCAGATGATGATCATATCAAACACCCACAAGCCGCAAGCGGTCTGCTAAACGTAACGGCCACCCGGGTATTGAGCGATCTGAAGATCGACGAGCAAGCTCGCTCACACTCCAGTGAATCCGACCAGTAACACTACCGTACAGTCCGGTCTGATCGTCTGATATGTCGCATATCTCGCCTAGGGGTGGTAAACGTCAGACCCCAATAGCTCAATAAGTCGTGTCGATATGAGGTCTATAACTATTCGAGAAACTACTGGTAACACTTACCAGTAAATCTCAGCAACCCTGGCCAGGGATTTCCTGTTATAGCCAATCGAACACAGCGCAACATCAACTCCCTATACCGGGAGAGACGAATCCCCTCCTATCGCTCATTGCCTCCATGTGACTCGGGACTGTACCCAAAAACCACCGTTTTGCACGCCCTCTTGGACGTGGTAAGATGGAAATCAAAGCACAGTGGGAACCACACAAGACTCTATGACGATCTCGGGTCAACAGACTACTCTGTACCAGTGTCACCAGAGAACTGCCATCTGACGTGAGGTATAATACCATCTGGGAGTTTTCGGCGAGTCCGTCCAGTGTACCCAGTCTCCACTGAGCACCCGTATATCATCTCTGATGTCAAACACCGATGGATATGGGATCATCCATCGCCCATCTATATAGGTCGAGAAGGTATACGCTAGTCTACTCTGGTATATCGATGCCCCGTCTCGATACACCCACGACTAGGGACTTTGAAGGATGTACTTATGGACTACCATGTCCCCACTAGTATGATCCGCATCATAGTCCAGGTAGTCAAGCACACATCCTAAGGGCTTTACCAACATGTAACAGAGAGACAATCAGTATACACGTTAAGGTAAAGAGCAACCAGATAGCATACTATCATGTCGAGCAAGAAAGTCCTCCCTATATATGTCCCAGCATCCACTACAATATACATCCTATGTACAGTAATGGCCTCTAGGGCATACATATAACTAACAATCTCCCACTTGCACTAGGGCCATCTGTAGCAGTGGTTGTAGTATCTCATACTCAACCATCCCATAAAAGTCTCTCTCTGGGAACAGGCCTTTGTGAGTGGATCCGCTGTGTTGTCCCCTGAGTCTACTCTCCTAACCTCGATCTTCCTGGAGATCAACCATCTCCATGATCAAGTGATACTGCCATAGAATATGTCTGGATCACTGATGGGACGGACGTTCCTTGGCAAAAGCCACAACTCCATTGTGACACAATGGGAGGAACATAGTTCATCTCATGAACCATTATACATCCAAACAGCCTCTTTGGTAGCATCTTAAGTAGCGACGTATCCTGCCTTTATCGTCTAGTATGTCACGGTATCTAGCTTGGAACTCTTCCAACATACCGTCCCTTTACTGAGGGTAAAGACAATGCCTGCGACTGACATTCAGTCGTCTTTATCACCCTGGAACCCTTCCAGTGATTCTCCCCAGGATCGATTGATACCATCTTACTACAACTAGTGAGAATCCTAACATCCAATTAAATCTATCTCATAGATCCAAAACTCAGGATTTAGAAGGTATCATTTCGATCCTATATGGAGAATCATAGTGATAAGCGGAGATTGATCGAGCGTAGCATAGGAAACTCCTTCCCTATCAAGAGTATGTCATCCACGTACTCTACGAGGATCGTCACCATACTCCCTACTACCTTTTTGTATATACAAGGTTCATCTACCATTTTGATGATGTCAAACTCTTTGACCGCTTCATCAAAACAGATGTTCCAACTCCGCGATGCCTGCTTTATCCTATAAAGCATCTTGCACACGTTTTCGCTGCTCCCACTGTCTACGAAGCCCTCTGGCTGTGTACTTATAGACGCTCTCTTCTAAATCATCATTTAGAAAAGCAGTCAAGACACCCAACCACCAGATATCGCAGTCATGGTATGTAGCCGTGGCAAGTAGGATCTGGATGGACTTAAGCATAGTCACTTGAAAAGGTTTCATCATGATCCACGCCTGGTCGATGACGAAAAGCTTTAACAAGTCTAGCTTTGAAAGTCTCAACTTTTCCATGTACACCAAGTAATCTTCTCAAGATATACTTGCTCCTGATGGGGATTTAACCCTTCAGATATAGCAACCAAAGTCCATACTTTGTTGGTGGATAAGGATTCCATCTCAGATCGCTAAACATCCAGCCATTCTTACAGAGTCCCACTCCTGATGGCCAGCTCGAAACTAGTTGGGTCATCATCTCATGATGCAATCCTCGCTCCCACTGTCATAGAGAAACCGAAGTATCTCTCAGGTGGGTGAGGAACCCTACTAGATCGGCGGAGAGGCTGAGGTTCGTTGGTATCTACTGAATCCTTTGGTTCTGTCAAATCATCTTCTGTAGTTTGCATAGCTGGAACCTTTCCAGTTCTACATTACAGACTTTGCCTCGAGCTTGTCCGGATTATGCTTTTAGACAAAGCCCGGACAACCCCAAATCTTAACTAGCTTAAGACATGGGCTCTTCCCTTTCCATATCACATATGAAGTGGTAGGTAACTGATTTGATTCGAACCGTATTCAATAGGTATGCATCTTCTCAAGCGCATAACTCCCAAAAAGGAAATAGGTAACTCAGTAGTACTCATCATAGAGCACACCATATCACATAGGGTGCTATTGCTCTGCCCCGATATACCATCGTACTATGGTGTATACAGAGGAGTAATGCTGAGAGAGAATCTCATTCTCCTTTAGAATAGTCCAGGATTTCCGTGCTCAAGTATTCTCCTCCTTGATCTCATCACAGGACATAATACTTATACCCGTATTGGTTCTCTACTTCCAACTTATATTCTGTGAATATCTCAAAAGGTTCAGACTTGTGTTTCAACATCAACATATGTCTGAATCTCGAGAGATTATCAGAGAATGTAATGAAGTACAAAGAACCAGTCCTGGCAAGTGTAGACAGGGGACCTACATACATCAACATGTATCATCCCAAGAGTTCACTAACTCTTTCTCTGTTTCCAGTAAACAGAGCTATGGTCATCTTATCTTTGTGACATGACTGGCGAGTTTCACAAGATGTAAATTCAAACTGATTTAAATATGCATCTATATGTAACTCTAGCTAGTCGGGTCACATTGATCTGACCTAGTCTACAATACCTCAAGAAGGAATCGTTCAGTTCTGAACTTTTCCTCTTGTGTGTGTTTAGTATACTTTGAACTGTAGTTTGATTTAGAACAGCAATGCTTTTAGATAACGTGCCTGATACGATCAACTTTTGATATAGGAAATGTTCAAAACATTATCCAACTATACAAAATTTTATCATTTCTTTATTAATAAAGAGATAGATATGATTTTGTATATCAGGTTCGGTATCTAATAACATTCGTTCAGAATCAATGTATTGTAATGCAGGGTGACAGTGACCGACAGACTTGGCTGCAACTCTTGCCCCGTTTTCTGCCTCATGAAACTTATCACCCGTTCTCAGTTCTCTACCTTTCTGTAGCCCTATGTAACAGATTACATATCTGGGATCCTGATCTGGTATCACATACCCAGGACGTAGAGGATACTGAGAAACAGTTCTGTATAATGAACACACCCGAAGATGATGCATCAGCATGCACTCTCTTCGTTTGGGCGGCACGGGAATTCTGGTAATCCCCAATTTCCTGCTCTGTCTTATAACAATTATAAGTTGGAGCGGGACCAACGTTCCCCAGCTCTGTATAACAAGCGGGTTCGGTCAATATTCCGTATTATTATCTTGATTAAGGCATGATATGGTCGCTACCTGGAGAGAGAGAGAAGAAAACACTCAGCGTGCGCTCTTTCAAGAATAGATTGGTTATTATTTTATCTAATCAGGATGGCTCCCACTGCTTTTTATCAAATCTTCCTTCAAACCCTAAAAGGAAAGACTAGCCGGGATTAATTACACACTACAAGTTCGCCAATCTTTCAGCCAGGCCAGTGTCGGTACTTTGAGGGAGGTCCCCCGTGCTTTCGCACGAACCTAATTAATGTAAACCTCGTTTTCCCAGAGGCATAACCTCCTTAACACCTTTCTAGACACCTACTTGATCGGCTAATTGTAATATGTAAAACTCTCCCAGGAGTAACTCTTACTCGCAGCGGGTATCGGGATCCAACTATCTCATAGAAGGTATGCAATCTCATTGCAAATTTCAACACTTGAAATTCCCGATAATATTTTGCCCCTAACCTCCTATGACCTTGACAAAGGCCAACAAACCATAGGATGCTAGTCAAGTTCAACCCGTCATTTCCTGATTGAATTAAACCCACCCGCACGGCCCTTGACAAAGGCCAACAAGGTCGCACGACTACCCTAACTCAATCTGCATCATATGCATAAGCAGATAAGCACCAGTTAGCTACCGCACACTGCGCCTTGACAAAGGCCAACAAACGCAGCACGAATACTAATACTACTTATCTGAAACGACGGAGGGCTACGACAGGTTTTTCTGAAAACCTATTGCGTAATGAACTTGATATCGTTGTAGGATCGAATGAATTTTGAAATGGAGTGCTTTTGAGGCTTTTCTAGTTTTGCTAAAGGAGTCACTCCCGGTGAAGGGATCGTCGGTCCTTTCCTCGTCGAATGAGGTGCGGGATATATCGTATATATCACTGTGCAAAGCAAAAACACTTAAAAGCAATCAAAAGACAAACCGAGTGTGTAGCATCTGCCAGTTATTGCTAAAGGAGTCACTCCCGGTGAAGGGATCTCGGTCCTTTCCTTATCGAATAAGGTGCAGGATATATCACATATACCACTATGCAAAGCAAGAACTGTAGCTACCTGTTTTATTTTGAAATTCGATTCTACAACATCTTAGGTTTCTTTTAATTCATTAATCACATTAATGAAGTCCCATCATTTAAGTACCTAAACATCACAGATAAATACGACGTACACTTATGCCATCCGCATTCGTCTCGATGTCCCCTCGTGCACCGTTAGGTTAGGTAACTAACGACAGAGCAGGGCAGGGCTAGCGCGGGTGTAAAACATAAGTAAAGTCTATATAATATATCATATATACTGTATCTATCACAGAACATCACATGATCACATCACAGATATCGCAGCAGAAGAATCATATGAAATATTGGATATACTAGGACGTCCGTGTTTTCAATACGAGCCAGTATAAAACACGGATTCCACGGTCGTGATGAATAGCCAAACCCACACCCCTAGACCCCTACGAGAGCGGCAAGCAACCCTACCAATTCTGGAGTTAGGAGGCCCGGACTCGACTCCTCGAGTTGGTCTCCCACTGGACTCCAGAACCCGGTCACTTGTGCCCTCCTCCTTGGGTCTATCCTAGTGCGGAAAAGTAAATAATATACAAACGGTGACAACTTCCGCAACCTGGAAGCGCCCCAATAAAAGAATATTACATACAAGTTTTTACATGAATGAAAATGAAAAACACTCATCTCACATAAAAACCCCCGGCTATTCAAACACGACGATCCAATATAACATATCCAGCAACACATAACATCACATGTCATCAACGTAAGTAAATATGCGCATCCCAATTGTCGTTGACATATAGCAACGAAACCGGCGATATCACATATTACACTTACGGTCACAGAAAAGAAAGTGTAAAACTACAATAGTTGGAATCCGCAACCACCTCAGACATCGCATGCCTGACCAAATGAATTACTTAGACATCGCATGCCTAACAATTATAAACCCCGCATTTTAGTCTCAAAATCGAAAACTCTTTTCAATATCAAGTCGGGTAATTCAACAAGATTCCCGACATCCTGATCGAATGCTCGTCGCAAACTTTAGTAGACGGCCGCACCCCCGAAACCGTCGACGAAGTGCACCAAGGCGGAACACCACTACCGCGAGCACCCGAACGGATGCTTTCGGCGACGGGGTTCTCCTACAGTAACTTTGTCGGGGCTATGGAGCGAGGCTGTCTATTAAGTTTACCCGGCGAGTATCCGCGTACGCTACGTGATCGCGACGGACTTTTGATCACATCAAAATTCCGTGGCAACCGATCAAGTGAGACTAAATTGCTACGTTTATAACATTCATTCAGTTATCACATAACTTATTGTGAATTCCAATTATTGTATCCCATTCCGGATAAATAGAAAATGTCAAACTTTCCGATCGAACAACCGAACACCCAAGTTTTGCCGATACAGATCAACATATGAAATAAGTCTAACAACATTCAGTTCGTACCTCAGTAGCAACGGTCCAGCCGTAGAAGGGTCAAGCCAACGCCTCACATGTGGCATGCCGTACTGCCCCAAACCCGAAGGTTCAAAGGGCAGTTCAAGACGGTCACATAATCGAGTTAAGGTTTGTTGTCTTCTAGAGGGACCATCGCGTTACTTGCACTACTTAGAACGTCGTTAAACTACGGAAAGATCCAACACTTGGAAATTTCCCGACAGGGGAAAAGTTGGGTATTTATATCCGGTCGAACTTTTTAACATATTCTAAAATTTATCCGGAAAGCCACACAGACAAAATTTGATAAACCCGATCGAATCATCAAAGCTCCAAAACATCCCAGATTATTCAACACTTGAATAAATATTAAAAATAACCAGAGAAGTCAGCACAGAAAAAAATGAATTACTGTGCAAAAATTGTTTGATGACGTCATATTTTTGCCGCTGATCAGCCGCATTATCCTAGATTATGCCGCGGATCCGCGCATATTTTTACTGTTCATCAAAAAATTTTTGTGCCGAAATTCTTATATTTCTCTGCTGGTTTTTCTACATATTTTTAATACTGAAAAATCACTGTTTTTAGAAAAAGTACAGAGAGCACATTTTGGAGTTGGTTTCGGGTTCGTTCCGGTTTCAAATTCCGTCTGGACTTCGCCTAAGGCTCTAGTTAGGCTCTGATACCACTGTAGGGTTCCTAGGCACACTAGTGAGGTCTCACAAGGCATCGAACATGCCATATTAAAATTTTACGGTGCCTACAAACCCTAAACTACGGATCGTCGGCTAGATGTCTAGGCGAAAAACTAACTAGTTAACACTTAACTAAAAATTTAACGGAAATACAACCTTTGTAGATCTGGTGCTCCACCTCCATAGCTCCGCAACGAGGTCCTCTCCGCTGTCCAAATCAAATCCGGGCTCTAGAGTCGGCTTCGTCGGAGAAAAAGGGAGCTAGGTCGTCGATGTCCATGCCGAAGATGATCTACGTCGAGGCATCGCTAAATCAAGCTCTCACTTCACCAAGTCATGAAACTTGTGAAGAAAACACACTCTACTACTTGGCAAGAGGTAGAGGATGAAGAAATAGGAAGTGGGTAGACTTTAGTTTTGGATTTCTCACTCTTTTCCAACAATCACCATTGATGGAGCTTGGTTTTCTTCACTTGAAGAATGAAGAAGATGAAGAAGAATATTATGATAAGTTAAAAGAATAAGAAAAGAAAATGAATTCTTATCATCAACTAACCATGGTGAAGTGTAGAGATTGAACTAGGGTTAAATCAAATGGTTAGGTTAAGCATGAGATAAGAATGGTGGACAAAGTCAAAGGTTCATGAATCTTCAACTACAATCCAAAGAAAGCCACCATTCTTCTCATTTCTTTTTTCCAAAAAGAAAATAAATAAATAAATAGATATGAAAAACAAAACCCTAACCATTTGAATAACCATGGTTTAATCTTTACACAAACTCAAGTTAGCATGCATCATCAAACATGATACATACAAGTGCACAAAAACATATCGCATATGCAATGCGCACGAACCAAGTGAGAAAATCCGTCTAAAGTGAACCGATACTAGTTAATGCAAAGTAATATATCAAATATATAATTATACATTAAATCATTAAATCAACACTTGATTCAATGATCCGGTCATGTCGCACATAACCGACTGGTATCTATAGTAACAACTTATCGAATCAACACTTGATCCGATAACCCGGCTATATCGCATATAACCGATCAATGTCACATCGCGAGAATCGAATCCAGTATCACATACTGGTATTATTCTCGGTCCCGCACATATCTCATATGCTCTCCTATTTCGTTTCGCTTGAGCCAGGAAACCTCTGTGTAGGACTCTAAAGACTCGTCAATACGCCGGCAGCAGATGATGATCATATCAAACACCCACAAGCCGCAAGCGGTCTGCTAAACGTAACGGCCACCCGGGTATTGAGTGATCTGAAGATCGACGAGCAAGCCCGCTCACACTCCAGTGAATCCGACCAGTAACACTACCGTACAGTCCGGTCTGATCGTCTGATATGTCGCATATCTCGCCTAGGGGTGGTAAACGTCAGACCCCAATAGCTCAATAAGTCGTGTCGATATGAGGTCTATAACTATTCGAGAAACTACTGGTAACACTTACCAGTAAATCTCAGCAACCCTGGCTAGGGATTTCCTGTTATAGCCAATCGAACACAGCGCAACATCAACTCCCTATACCGGGAGAGACGAATCCCCTCCTATCGCTCATTGCCTCCATGTGACTCGGGACTGTACCCAAAAACCACCGTTTTGCACGCCCTCTTGGACGTGGTAAGATGGAAATCAAAGCACAGTGGGAACCACACAAGACTCTATGACGATCTCGGGTCAACAGACTACTCTGTACCAGTGTCACCAGAGAACTGCCATCTGACGTGAGGTATAATACCATCTGGGAGTTCTCGGCGAGTCCGTCCAGTGTACCCAGTCTCCACTGAGCACCCGTATATCATCTCTGATGTCAAACACCGATGGATATGGGATCATCCATCGCCCATCTGTATAGGTCGAGAAGGTATACGCTAGTCTACTCTGGTATATCGATGCCCCGTCTCGATACACCCACGACTAGGGACTTTGAAGGATGTACTTATGGACTACCATGTCCCCACTAGTATGATCCGCATCATAGTCCAGGTAGTCAAGCACACATCCTAAGGGCTTTACCAACATGTAACAGATAGACAATCAGTATACACGTTAAGGTAAAGAGCAACCAGATAGCATACTATCATGTCGAGCAAGAAAGTCCTCCCTATATATGTCCCAGCATCCACTACAATATACATCCTATGTACAGTAATGGCCTCTAGGGCATACATATAACTAACACATACAACCAGGGGAATGTCGGGTTTCAGTAGCGGCTCTATGAAACCCGGGGATCCCAGATATCTCTATTGTTCTGTGATGCTTATTACATTTATGTGATGTTGCATTTTATCACGCCTTGAGCGAATATTATATATTGATATATATACTAGTAGATATTGTATATGTTTTGCATCCGCGCTAGTCCAGTCCCCGTTCTTTCGTTAGTTAAGTAACCTAACGGGTAATGACGTGACCCAGTGGCGAATGCGGATGGCATATACGTACATCATTATTTTCGTTCTTTATTGGTGTGATCAATTGATGGGACTGCATTGATTCGGATCAATGCAAGCTAAACAAACCTATTCTGATGTTGTTGGAACAACTTTCAAAAATCTCTTATTATAAGGATGTTCACTTTTGTTTTGCACAGGGGTATTCGGTTATGAATATCCAGCACCTCAGTCGACGAGGCAAGGGCCGAGATCCCTTCACCGGGAGTGACCCCTTGGACAGAAGTTTGCGTCAGGGCAATAACTTCACTATAGTCGTTTACTTTTGCTTTGCATCATGGTATTCCGTTGGAATATCCTGCACCTCATTCTACGGGGAAAGAGCCTAGATCCCTTCACCGGGAGTGACCTCTTTAGCAAAGGTTTTCGCCACTATATTTTTATAAAGCTATCCAGTTCCTTCAACGATATCAAGTTCATTACATTAAAGGTTTTCGCCAGAAACCATTCGTAGCCCTCCGTCGTTTCATATGGACAGTCAATAGTATTCAAGCTGTGTTTGTTGGCCAAAGTCAAGGCACAGTGTTTGGTAGCTATTGGGTATTCATATACAGCATAGATAGATGTGTTGGTTTGGGACAGTCCTACTGCCTTGTTGGCCAAAGTCAAGGGTAGGTACGGGTGGGTTCAAATCAACCAGGAGAATGACGGGTAGAACTTGACATGTGACTTATGATTTGTTGGCCAAAGTCAAGGTCATAAGAGCATGGGGCAAAAATCACATCGGGAGTTTCTAAAGAAACTGAAACTTGCCAGATATGCACATACCTTCTGGAGTGTGATAACGTGAGAGGATTCCGTCACGTTATCATGCGATGATAGTTGAATCCCGATTCCCACTGATGAGTTGGTTTACTCCTCAGGTGATCCCGACTAATTCTTCTTTCCGGTTTGGAGGAGAATTTGACGGTACAGTGCGAGGTTTCCTGATTAGATAAATTGGTAACCATTTTGATCTAGGTTAGAGTGCATGTTGAGTGTTTCTTTTCTCTCTCTCTTTGGCAGCGACCATGACCCGACCTAGACTATGACTCAGTGACCAAGTTGACCGAACCTTCTTAAACACTGGCTTTTGGATTGTCAGAGTTGCAAACCTCATTACCACTCCTACTTTTACCCTTTTCTCCAGAACACCCCGTATTACTACGAACATCCACTTCCATTGGATAAAACCATCGTATGGTTATATACGAACTCGAAGGAATTTATTCGAGAATGGTTTCCGGTTCTGGAGAAAACGAATAGGACTATTCAGTTGTCTTTTCCTTTTACCTTCTCTCAGGTTGCGAGTGCCCCTTAGATTAGGGGATAGTACACCTATTACGCAAATTGGATAGTCTTCTTCCAAACCATAGGCAGGTGCCGACCGGTAGGGAATGAAGAAAACCAATTAGCCTAACGATGGTGTATAGAAGGTATTAAGTTAAGACAAGTAAAGGGACTAGAAGGAGGGCAAAGTAAACTGCGACTACTATTCACGACCAAACCAAGTATTTCATCACTCCCACTTCACCTTTGTATTTCTCCAGGACACTCTGTATCACTACGAAGATCCACAGTTTATTGGATATTCCATCGTATGGTTATATACGAACTCGAAAGGAACTTGTTCCAGTTCGGGGATGGATTCTGGTTCAGGAGAAATAGTAATAAGGTTTATTCGGTTGTCTTTTATCTTCACCTTCTCTCGCATTGCGAGTGCTCCTAGGATTAGGACAGTACACCCTTTATTCTTATTGGATAGTCTTCTTCCAAACCATAGGCTGGTGCCGAACGGTAGGGAAAGAAGAAAACCATTTGGGCTAAAGGGGTGTGAAGAAGGTAATGACTAAAGACATATGAAGGGATGTGGAGAGATGGCATTGAAATATACGGTTACAGTTGTGAATCTGGATAATGGAAGAGGCATTACTAAGAATACCAGGATACCCCTACGAAACATTTCAATGTTTCAGTTTCACTGTGTACTGTTAAAGGAAAACTGATTTCCAAATTAGCCCTTGCTCCAGGGTATGTATTTACCAGGTATGATTCTCTCATCTGTATTGTTTTATAGATGATGAGTGGGAGTAAGTTATTAGGAATTAGGTGATTATCCTCATTATATCGGAATTCGTTGTAATTGGTGATATTTGAGGAAATTGCCTGGGCTGTTTGCCGGTCGGCAAATATTTGGTTTTGAATATCCGTTGCTTTGCACCAATTTTAAATTGATATATCTGTACGTCTATTTTTATAGAGTGAGATATAACTTTTTGAAATTATGTCTATGACATTTACCTATATCAGTGGATGGTTAGGTAAGGAGCATTGAACAGCGGTGTAATTCTTCTTAACCATAAGTACAGTTTTCAACCTACGACACACAGCGAATGAGTTATTAGACTCAAGGGACTTATATAGAGTATTGTATGTTGTCCAACGTCCATGAGGACAGAGGGGTTGGTTCTCGTACTATATTCGGTTTACTTATGACTTCTCTAGTTTTTTGACAGGTGTTTCGTAGAAACACAAGGTCTGAGTTTTGAGAAGTTATAGGTATATGAATAAAGTAGAGAACCAGGTATTGCAAGTATCACGATTCTTCAAGGTGATTGAAGATGTGGATACTTGTGTATGGTATTCAGTTGATAGTAATGGTTAAGAGAACTTTCTTCTCTTTCAGGTTACTCATATCTTGATGCATTCCTGAGTTGAGCAACGCTGATTGGCCTCGTTCCATTTAGTTAACATGCAATGGCGACAGCTGCATGATTTGAATCTGGTTCAATTAAATCAGTGCTTCTGGTTCTATATTGGATATAGAACAGTTCATATCTTAACGATGTTAAGGTACGGGGAGCTGTCCGGCTTATGCTTAAAACCAGACTCTGGATAACTCAATGCACGTTTCTGTAATGGCTGTTTGTGGGTTGACCCAGGCTATGACGAGGGTTGACTTTCTACCATCTGGAAGATCAATAGTGATATTGTTCTTGACTCGCCACAGTTTTAACAAAAATGGATTTTTTCATAAAACAGTAGTGGGAGTATGGTAGAACTGGATGTGATTCCAGAACCGCAAACGATTACTGAAGGTTTGATAAGAACCTAAAGATTCAATCTGGTTTGACATTCCATTGGCCACTCCGCAGACATGATGGGTAACCTCAGGCACCCGAGAGGTACTCCGGTAGCTTCAAGGACGGTGGCAGGGAGGTTCTTGTTTACCCAGACTTGCCATTGCTGTTGTTCCAGATTATGAGACCAGGCAGGAGGATGAATATAGCGTCGTTCTGAACTGGCTTTAGAAGTGCACGTGTATATGACTCTGCCAGAGGGTTGTCGTAGTCAGTGGTAGCAGCGGAAGCATTGGTGGACAACAGGCTTGTGTCTATTTATGGACTAAAGCAAAGATAGCAGAGATAGATCATCTATTTCTGATGTGACAGTTATAGGTTTGACTTCATCAAAATAGGGGATGGATCTGTTAAGATGGTAGTAGGGTGTAATGTCCTGGTATTTGGATGACATACACAGAGTAGGAAGTGATATTCCTATACTACGATCGGTTATACTTTGGTTGTCACACAGTGGTTTCTCCATATAGGAATTGGGTATTATATCAGGCATTCTGGTTATTGGATCTATGGTTTTAGATCTAGATTTGGGTAGTTTCCCAATCTGGATACTTAGACAGCATTCTAAAGGTTTTTAGAATGGACGACTCCTGGCACGGTACTGTACCTGCAGGTGATGGAGTCACCATCTCTGAAGGTGTCTTACAGACTAAAGGGGAGAGGGATGTGCATGATTGGCAGATCACTTGCTTAGGCAATTGAGTCAATCATGAAATGTCAAGTACCACACCAGATGTTGTTTTTGCACTAGGTGCAATAAGTTGATATTAATCCAATCCTGGAGAAACATTTGGAAGCAATTTTAGAACATAAGTGAATGTTCTAGGGATATGATAACGACATCCTCATTCGGGAGACAGTTATCATTCCAGGCTTCCAAGGTGACCTGGATGACAGAGTGACTGTCAGAGTTATAGTTTTCCCTCTGACGAAGGGCAGTATTTTGGACAGGTGATCCAAGCAGGGAGGCATGGCGCAGGATACTGATTAAGTTCAGTTGACAATACAGTCTAAGAAGTTTGGATTTGGAGTTCATTTATGAGCTAGGTCCCATCAGACATCCAGACATATTCTAAGACAGGTATTGCTCATTTCGGGAGATGGCTTTTTCCGCGAACTTGAGATATAGAGAAACAGAGAAAGAAACATTAGAGAGGATCCACTCACTGAGGCTATTCCTCGAACGCAATAGTTTCGCAAACGGGTTTTGTGAAACTGATTAGTAGAGGAGTTGAGTGTTCGGTATCACACGGGCTGTGAGTATGTGACATCGCAATAATTAGCCTTGAGTGCAAGTGGGAGATTGTTGGAGATAGTGCCCTCAGAGTCAATTATTGGATCACAGGCACGTGATTGCAATGATTGATGGAGGACCTATCCCGATAGGACAGTCTTACTCAAGATGATAGTATGCTATCTGGTTTATCTTTATCATCGTGTACTGCTTTAGGTGACCTGACAGGTCGCTCTTACACGTTGATAGAGCCCCTAGGATTCTTGCTTGACTGCCAGCAGTATGAGGGCGATCATATACGTGGGAGCTGGGGTCTATAAGCACATCCTTAAAAGGTCCCTAGTCGTAGGAGTTTCGAAACAGGGCATCGATACTCCAGAGTAGACTAGTGTATACAGTCGAGACCCCGACAAGGGGCTGTGGCCGGTCTCACTAGCCCCTGGTGTCAGTTGGATCACCTAAGATGTATACAGGTGCTCATTGGGTTATGAGTACACCGGACAGGACTCGCCGGGAACATGCTAGTTAGTCTTATACCTGACGTCAGATAGCAGTTCCCTGGTGACATGTGTAAAGATTAGTTCATTGACCTGAGATCGTTATTTGTCTCATGTGAGTTCCCACTGTACTTTGATTACTACCCTACCACGCTAAAAGGAGACGTGCAAACAGGTTTTAGTTGGGTACAGTCCCGAGCCATAAAGAGGCAGTGAGCGGATCTTCAGGGGTTCTTCTCTCCCGGTATTGGGGGTGAGGTCGCGCTGTGTCTAGGAGAGCCATTACACGAAGTCCTTGGCCAACGCAGGAGATTCACTTGTAGGTATTCCAGTAGTATCTCAGGGTGTTCTGGGCTATACTCCGGCACGACTTGTACCGCTTTTGGGGGTCTGACTTTTGCCAACCACCTAGGCCGGCCATGCGATTCTCCTAGAGGAACGGACCAGACTATACGGATATTGTCACTGACAGGCTCAGTAGGGTGTTAGGATGAGTTCGCTCATCGACGTCCCTTTTGGTCAATACCTGGTAGCCCGTTACGTATGGCTAATACCTCTGACGTGTTGGTGGTTAAATCCACAACCAAAGTGTTGACGAGTCTTTAGAGTCCTCCACAGACCGTTTACTCATGTTTCGGGTGAAACGCTGTAGAGGCCGTAAGGAGATATGGCAGGGTTCGATCAGATACGTGCGGTATTGCACGGATTATGATCGGACGGATAATACTAGCGGGCTTTGGTTTAAGCCGGATCCTAGTATTGTAAAGTGTAGATTTTGTGTCATTGCATTTGTATTCAGTCGCAATACAAAATGCGGGTATGTATATACAGTCGCAGGGTTTTCCTGTAATTTATTATGGGATCAGTTTTCTAAAGTTGCCAGTTTGCTTTCCGTTTCGGCCATTTTCCTTTGTTTCCTTTCATTGGCTGAAATTTGGTGGAGGGGGTTATTTGCAATTGTGCAATTAACAATTGAGAAAACTTTTGCAAGCATGCAAATTTGATTTGTGGAGGGTGTTATTTGCATGTCGTAGTGTCATGATGGTTCCTCCATGCATTGACTTCTTGCTTCATGATTGGGCATCATCATTGCTTGACTTTTGGGTTATGATTAGTTTGTGGAGTGTTGGACTTTGTTGATGATCATTTCTTCTCATGATCACACATCATTCTCTCTGGCATTATTGATACACACCCCTCTTGGACTTTTTCCCTCCCCCTACACAAAACTTGGCCGGCCAAGCAAGTTGGGGGCTGTCCCAATTTTTTTGGTAGGAAAAATTGATCTTTTGGCTTTGCAAAAACTCCCAAGTTCATCACAAAATCCCATAGTTCATTTCCTCCAACAAAAGGGCAACTTCATACAACCTCAAGAGACAAAGAGTTCTATATTATTCTATAGCAATTCTTGGACACGTCGACTCGCCAACTTCGTGCCCGAGTTGCCTCGGTCCAGAGGTGGGAGCCCGTAAAAGAACCCGGCGATGTGGTGCCCTTCCGACGAGGAGATAAAGACTGGAGATTCGGCCGGGAGATCGGGACGACGATGAGAAGACTGAAGGACACGGATCGCTCTGTATATCTCTCTACCCCTTCTCTAGTTTGCTAGGATTAGATTAATGGCCCGATCCGGGATTTTTGTGCGCGGTGGTGCCGGTTCAAAAGTTAAAGTAAAGTATCGTTTCCGCATTTTGGCCTCGTTCCGACGGCCGGGGCGCCGCCGTGCACTTACATCCACAACTCGAACGATCCATGCTAGCTTGTAGTCATCTTTTTCTCCGATGATCTACCTCGAACTTTCTATAACTCAAGCTCTCTCTCTCTAATGAGGTGAACACCCTAATCTAATTGGCAAGATTAGATGAGAATGATGGAGTAGTATTTATGCATTCTTTTTATATCAAATTCTCACACAAAATCATCACATGAAGAAAACTTAGAAAGCTTTCTCAAAGCTCAAGGTTGAATAAGAAGAAGAAGAATGAATTAATTCCTTCTATGATGAATAATGAAATGATATATGATTAATAATACAACCATGGTTAACTGTGACTAGGCTAACTCATGTAGAGAACTAACTAAGGCTAAGGGTTTGGGTTGGGTTAAGAATGACTCACTAGAAAATATCAACCATAATATCTTAGCTCAAAACAAAAAGAAACCTTCTAGAAGGTTCATGAAAGAACTAACCCAATTAAAACACTAACCTTGTTTAATCTCCACTAAACATGTTGCATTAGTAATCATATCATGTTACAATAATATATATCACATATATATTATTTATTTGTAACAAAAGAAAATAATACAGTTAACATATATCACATATATATCAATGTATTACCCGGTGAGAAAATGAAATAATAAAGCGAGCCAATATTAGATAATATAATGCAATATATCATATATATTATTATATATTAAATTATCGAATCAACAATTGATCCGACAATCCGACTATATCGAATATAACCGACTAATATATCATGTACCGATTCATCGAATCAACACTTGATCCGATGACCCGGCTCATATCTAAATATCGCGAGAATATAATATGGTATCTCATATCGCATTATCCTCGGTCGTGCACATATCACATATGTGCCCCTACTCCGTTTTGCCTGGGTCAAGAAAGCTCTGTGTAGGACTCTAAAGAATCGTCAATACGCCGGTAGCAGGTGATGATCATATCAAACACCCAGAAGCTGCAAGCGGTCAGCTAAAGTAATAGCCACCCAGGTATTGAGCGATCAGAAGATCAATAAGCTAGCCGGTACATTCTCTTTTGAATCCAATCAGTAACACTCCCGTATTGTCCGGTCTTTTCGTCTGATATGTTACATATCTAGTCTAGGGTTGGTATACGTCAGACCCCAGTAACCGATAAATCATGTTGATGTGAGGCTTATAACGGGTCGAGAAACTACTGGTAATACTTACCAGTAAATCTCTATATCAGCCATGGCCAGGGACTTCCAGTTATAGCTAATCGAACACAGCACAACATCAACTCCCTATACCGGGAGAGACGAATCCCCTCCTATCGCTCATTGCCTCCATATGATTCGGGACTGCACCTAAAAGCCACCGTTTTGCACACCCTCTTGGATGTGGTAAGGTGGAAATCAAAGCTCAGTGGGAATCACAAAAGACTCTATGACGATCTCGGGTCTACAGACTACCCTGTACCAGTGTCACCGGAGAACTTCCATTTGACGTGTGGTATATCACCATGTGGGAGTTCTCGGCGAGTCCATCCAGTGTACCCAGTCTCCACTGAGTACCCGTACACCATGTCTGATGTCAAAACACCGATGGATATGGGATCATCCATCGCCCATCATATGGGTCAAGATGCGCATACGCTAGTCTACTCTGGTGTATCGATGCCCTGTCTCGACACACCCTCGACTAGGAACAGTTATAGGATGTACTCATCGACTACAATGGCCTCACTAGTATGATCTCATCATAGTCTCAGTAATCGAGTACAGATCCTAAGGGCTTTATCAACATATGAGAGTAAGACAGTAAACTAATATAAGTCAATATGTTAAGATAAAGCGAAACCAAATAGCATACTATCATGACGAGTAAGAAAGTCCTCTCTATATATATCCAAGCATCCATTATAATATACATCATATGTACAACAATGGCCTCTAGGGCATATACAAAACTAACAGTAGGTATACAGGTATGCTATTTGTTATATGCACAATGAAAATAAGGATTTTGTCTCACGTCCCTAGCCAATACAATATCACGTATGCATAAGTGTTGTGTGTGTCATTGCAATTATTGAAGGTATGCATGGCAAACAATCAGTACTTGTGTAACATGAACCGTCAATAATAGTGCAGTTTCCAAGGGTACAAGTCTAAGCACAACAGGTAATAATATGCAATGAAGTTTTATGCACAATCTCTATATGTGCAATATAACATGCGGCTAATATCATATCATATCTAGCCCTGACGCATAATGCCATGCGGGCGATTCCCCTGTAGATGTTAAATCTACTCACAGCAATTCTCGTCGCTTAGCCAAAGTTGATGTGCTTCGTCATCTCGGAATCCACGCGAAGGTACCGACAATCAATACCAAATCGCAAAGCTATCAACATCAAGTTCCGAAATCCAATACGGCACGCGGTGCGCTCATAGGTTAGAACCTATAGCCTACGTATGCAAAACCACTAAATAACCCTCGTCGTTGACGTACAAACGTTCAAGGACCAAATACAATATCCAGTCGGCAAAACCAAGAAATCTAAATACCGGAAAACATAGCCAAAACGCTCACTAGGGTCGCTATATGTGAAAACTGCCACGCCAAAAACCCAATAGTACCAATACTCATTCACAACACAAAAATTATCGTCGATAATAATATTCACGTCATCCAAATGTCCATTAAAACTCACGTCTATGTTTTACCGAAAACCTAGTAAGCAGATTATATCATTTTACCTCATTTTAACACAAAGCTCGAAATTTAACAATTCTAGCAATTTCCAACAACACAAAGTAGCTTAATATAGTGATCCAAACCATTTTCAAAACTTTAATCTCACCCAAAACATGTTTCAATAAGACCTAGTAAGCTAAAAACTCCATTAGACAAATTAGGAATTAACAATTATCATGTTTCTTACTAGGTTAAGTTTTTCCTAATCAACAATTAACAATTAACCCTTCATCAAGTTAAACCCTAACTTGATCTTTACTAAAATTATCAAGAAACCACAAATCATGTTAATTAAGCTATATAAAACAATTAAATAGATAATCTAATGATTTAAACATAAAAATTAAAGATTTGTGTTAGAAATTACACCTCCTCAAGAACACAAAATAGAAACTAGATCCATCATTTTAGCCTCCAAAAATGATGTTTTCTTGAAGATCAAAGAAAGATTTGTGAAGAAGAATGATGGGTTATTATTTGATTAGGAGTTTTGTGGAATTATTTAAGGACTTTTGATGATTTTGTGAGTTTGGAAATGATGAAATTGAGCAAAGCAAAAGAATGGGCAGAACATAGAGAGGGCTCGGCCATGAGGAAAAGTGAAGGGTGTTTTGTGAAATGAAATGGAAATATCTAGCAAAAATGCAATAAATTCTCATTAATGCATAATTATCTTCAAAGCCACCTCATTCTTTCCTTTAAAAATAATTTTCTTTTCACATAAAATATCTAGATATTTGGATGGATGGATTTAACTTAAACCTATGATTAGGTTAGCATAGATTCATATTAGAAGTAATTAACAAAAGCCAAAATTGTAATTACCTCTAATTAAGTGCATAATTAACAACTTAAAATAATACTTTAATTAGGGAAAATATCAAAGTGAACCAAAACTTCCAAGTGACTCACAAAACCCGCAAACTAGCATCATTCTAGCAAAACTAGTTGCAAACAAGTCTATATAGAAGTTTGATCACAATCGGGTTAAAAGGGAAATTACCGACTATTTTCCCCTAAAACGAAAAAATTCATATAACGATTTCAGAAACGTTACATTCTTACATCTGCAATTCTGTGCAGGGGCTGAGAAATAGCAGATTTTTGAAGACAGGTGACCATACTCTCCGGGTTGGAAATGGTTCCAATGTACATGAGGTTTCGGTGCGAGAGTATCACCTGGGGTTGCCATCAGGGTGTATATTGGTTTTGAATCCATGTTATTATGTACCTAATATGTTTTATAATATAATATCTCTTTCTTTGTTAGACAAAGAAGGATATAATTTTGTATTGCAGAATAATGTTATGAACATTAACCTGAATCAAATGTTGGTTGGGTATGGTACACTAAATAACGGGATATACGACCTAAATCAACACACAATTTTCAGTATACAACACACTAATAAAAGAAAATTTTCAGAAATAAATGAAGCTTTTCTTTGGCACTGTAGACTTGGTCATATTAACAAAACAAGACTAAACATGCTACATAAAGATGGAAATTTGAATCCTTTTGAATATAAATCTTTTGCGACTTGTCAGTCTTGTATCAAGGGTAAAAAGACCAAAACTCTGTTTATAGGACACGGAGAAAGAGCTACTGAGCTCTTAGGCCTCATACATAGTGATGTATTCGGGCCAATGTCTACACAGGCTACAGGCGGTTTTTCTTACTTCATAACTTTTACTGATAATTTCTCAAGATTCGGTCATGTGTCTTTATTAAAGAATAAGTCTGAAACTTTCGAGAAATTCACTGAGTATAAACTTGAAGTAGAAAAAAAAACCGGATTGAGCATCAGGATACTTCGATCGGATCGTGGTGGTGAGTATCTCAGTACAGAGTTTTCGGATTTTCTAAAAGAGAATGGGATTCTCTCTCAGCTCACTCCTCCTTACACACCACAGCACAACGGTGTGTCAGAACGACGGAATTGGACCCTATTAGATATGGTACGTTCCATGATGAGTGATGTTGAATTACCTGTCTCATTCTGGGGGCATGCATTGGAGACTGCAGCGTTTCTATTGAACAGGGTTCCAACCAAAACCGTGTCCACCATACCATATGAGATATGGCATGGGAAGAGACCATCTCTTAAACGAGTTAAGATTTGGGGTTGTCCGGCCTATGTCATAAAGCAAAATCCGGACAAACTCAAGACACGGCCAGTCATGTGTAAGTTTGTGGGATATCCAAAGAATTCATATGGATATCTATTCTACCACAAGGAGGAACAAAAGTTGTTTGTCTCTCAGCATGCCACATTTTTAGGAAAAGAATTTTTTAAAAATGATATAGATAGCAATGTGGTAGACCTAGAAGAGGTTCTAGAAACACAAGTTACAAATGTCGACTTAGTTGAGCCTGATGTTGCAACAGAGAAAAATGAACCTCAGTCACTCCGTAGATCTAGTAGGACTTCTTGCCCACCGGAGAGGTACTACGGTTTCCTCATTGATGGTGATAGAGAAGATTGCATCATGTAGGATGATGATCCTACTAGTTTTCAGTAAGCTATCACGAGTGGTGACTCTGTGAAGTGGCTGGATGCCATGAGATACGAAATGGAGTCTATGTACACCAACAAAGTATGGAATTTGGACATTGTATGCCCTGGGTTAAAACCCGTGGGGTGCAAATGGATCATTAAAAGAAAGATTGGTGTAGATGGGCAGATGGAGACTTATAAGGCAAGACTTGTGGCGAAAGAATTTCGTCAAAGACCAGGTCTGGACTATGACGAAACTTTTTCTTCCGTAGCCAGCTTAAATCCATTCGGATCATACTTGCTATTGCTTCTCACTACGACTATGAAATCTGGTAGATGGACGTTAAAACAACATTTCTAAATGGTGATTTAGAAGAATGCATTTATATGGATCAGCCATAGGGCTTCATTGACAGTGGGAGCAATAGGAAAGCATGTGGATTGCTTAAATCCATTTATGGATTAAAGCAGGCATCTCGGAGTTGGAACACATGTTTTGATGATGTTATCAAAGAGTTTGATTTCATCAAAAATCTAGATGAACCATGTGTTTATAAGAAGATTGTAGGGAGTACTGTCACATTCCTCGTATTGTACGTGGATGGCATTCTTCTGATAGGAAACGATTTTCCTATGCTACAATCGGTCAAATCATTCTTATCACAAAGGTTCTCCATAAAGGACCTGGGTGATGCCACGTACATATTGGGCATTCGGATCTATATGGATAGATCCAAAAGGTTATTGGGATTGTCCTAAACCAGGTACATCAACACCATCCTAAAGAGGCTTAGTATGAAAGACTCCAAGCGGGGTGTCTTTCCCGCTTGCCATGGAGTCACTCTCTCCGAGGACTTTAATCCAAAGACTAATGAAGAGAGAGCTCACGTGAGCATTATTCCCTACGCTTCAGCCGTAGGATCTATAATGTATGTGATGTTGTGTGCACGCCCTGATGTAGCTTATGCACTAGGTGTAGTAAGCAGGTATCAGTCCAAACCAGAGGAGAATCACTGGACAGCTATGAAGAACATTCTTAAGTACTTGCGAAGGATTAAAGAATTGTACTTGGTGTATGGTAATGGAGATCTCCAAATGGAGGCCTTTACCGATTCAAGCTTCTATAGTGATAAGGACGATGACAAATCTATCTCTGGTTTTGTATATACCCTCAATGGAGCGGCGGTGTATTGGAAAAGTTCCAAACAGGATACCGTTGCAGACTCTACGATGGAAGCTGAGTACATTGTTGCAAATGATGCCGCCAAGGAAGCCGTCTGGTTGAGGATGTTCGTCACGGAGCTAGAATTAGTTCCAACCATTATTGATCCAATACTATTGTATTGTGACAATAATGGGGCTATGGCATTGTTAGTGTATATGCCCTAGAGGCCATTACTGTATCATACTAGTTTGTATATTACTTAATGGAAGCTTGGGATATTCACAGTTGTATAGACAATCTTGCTCGAAATAGTAGTATGCTACTTGGTTTGTTTCTACTTTAATGTGTGCATGTGTTTCTTTTAGCATATCTCCTATACACATTAGTGGAGCCCTTAGGATCTTTGCTTGATTACCAGCATTGTGATGGCAGTCACACTAGTGGGGGCTAGGTAATCTACAAGCACATCCTTATACAGCTCCTTAGTCGTAGGATTATCGATACAGGGCATCGATACTCCAGAGTAGACTAGTGTATACGCTTCTCATCCCAGGAGGGGAGATGGTATGTCCCACAGCCAACAGTACGTCGTATGGAGATAGTATGCCGGTGCTCGTTAGGTTACGAGTACACTGGACAGGACTCACTGGGAACTATTGGTTTGGTAGTATACCTATCATCAGTTATCTGTTCCCAGGTGACATGAGTACATCATAGTCCGTTGAATTGAAACTGTCACTTCGCCTCGAGTGTGTTTCCACCGTTCTTAGATTACTACCCTACCACGGCTCAAATGAGTCGTGCAAACAGGTAATAGTTAGGTGCAGTCCCGAAGCACTTGGAGGCAGTGACGGTTAGACAGGATTCGTCTCTCATGGTATTGGGGGTTGATATCGCACTATGTCTAGGAAAGCCATTACACAAAGTTCCTAGCCAAAGCTAGCGAGATATACTGGTAGCGTTTTCCAGTGTTATCTCAGGGTGTTCTGGGCTACACTCCGACATGATTTGTACCGCTATTTGTGGACTGACGTTTACTGCCCTCCTAGGCCCGACATGCGATACTCTCAGACGAACAGACCGGACTGTACGGAGATTGTCACATTCAGGCTCAGTAGGAGTTCGGATGGGTTCACCTCATCAGTCTTCTTATCGGCATCTACCTAGGGACCGTTACGTACAGCTAGTACCGCTTGCGGCCTGTGGTTAAACCCACTGCCAGCGTAGTGTCGAGTCTTTAGAGTCCCACACAGAGAGCTATTCGCTTTTTGGTAAAACAGAGTAGAGGTCGCATGGTTTTGCGACAGGGTTCGTTCACATCCGCGCACTTGTGCACGTTTGGTGTCCGGACAGTTATTACTAGCGGGCTTTGGTTTAAGCCAGATCCTAGTATATATTTTGGGATTGGTTTTATCTCATTGTATTCGCGTTCCTTGGAACACGGATGCGGGTGTGTATGCACAGTTGACAGAGGCAGAGGCAGAGGATTCTCGTTAGGGTTGTCGTCCGTTGACTTTTTTCTAAACCCTAATGAGAATAAGAAATATGATTAATAATATTAATTAAGTATTACTGTGCCATTGTCTTTGTTGACCGGTTGACCATTGTGGACTTGTTGGCCATCATCATTTCATTTCTATGACTTTTGTTGACTTGTTGTTCTTTACAAAATGCATTAAATGCATGAAATGATAATGGTCATTGAAAATAACCATCATAATTCTTAATCATTATTATTATCATCATTATTCTCTCTTTTAGGGGCATGGTTGTAAAAAGTCAAGCTCATTCTCACTTTCTCGCTCTCTCTCATCCAAAGCTCATCATTTTCCTCTCTCTCAAAGCTCTCATCTCTCATGTGTTGAGAACCATGAGCTCTTGAGGTAAAACCACCATAACTCCTTTCTACTCATTCTAGAGTTCTAGGTTTAGCAAGCTAAGCACTTTAGTCACCTCTAGGTTGAGGTTGGAGCTCAAGGTAGAAGCTTTCGGGTGGATCATTCTTCGACAAAGAGAAGACTACGAGGTGGAGTGGTTCAAACCACTACAAGGAGCAAGTAGAGAAGGAGTTCAAGACCTAGGTATAACCCTCTAACATAGTAGTTAAATTTCTAGTTAGTTTGCTAGTTTTTGTTTAGCAAAGATCCTCATTTCTAGTCCATGTTGCCTTGAGTTTAAAAATCATTTTTTACCGTTTCCACCTCCCCGTAAGAACCGGGGTGGGCAACGTGGAGTTACAGTGGTATCAGAGCCAGGCTAAACCACAACTAGCATGTTAGCAAAGTATTTAGAATTTTGATCGGAGAAAAAATTGCAAAACACGTCCGAAAACTCATGTTTCTGCCGATTTTTAAAACTGTTCAAAAAATAATTCCACACATCTTAAAAATCGGCTTAGGGTTTTGTAGGAACACACAGCAAAAACGAGCCACTGACACGGTCAACGCGCCGCGGAACCGCGGCGAGAACATGCTTATTGCCGCGGATCCGCGGTCGAGTTGACTCGGCCGTGACTCGTCTTTGCTGCAGTTGTCTCAGTGTTCTGTTTTGGGATTTTTAAAGTTTGTTGTTTCTGCCCAGATATTTCAAGAGAACAAAGTTGTGTTTGGGGTAGTTACAAATCCGTATTTTTGATCGAAGTTCTGTAGACTTTAGCTAATGGGTTATATCTGTGATGTGGTATATGCACTGAACGTCAACTAATCACTATACGTCGATTAGTGGGGGTTGTGCATATCTGTGTTCTGTAATGTTGTTGGATTGTGTATATGAACTCGTTGGATTGTCGCGGATGAATAGCCGTGGGTTGTGAGATGAGAGTTTTCTTTATCTTTCATTTGATGTAATATGTAAATTGATGTAATATTATTTTATGGTTGCACATCCGGGATGAGGTTGTAGCCGCCATTGTATATTATTTCTTTTACTGTTTTTGCTCCTAGGATAGACCCAAGGTGGGGTGCACAAGCTACAGGGTACCTCGAAGTGCCGAGTGGCTTACTCACGTTGTTGAGGAAGGTTGCTTCACTTCGGGTACTTGGCGGGTAGTTTGCCGCACCCGTAGGGGTCTAGGGTGGGGTTTGGCTATTCATCGCGACCGTGTAATCCGTCTTTCGTTGCAGGCTCGAACGAAACGCGGATTTCTAGTATATCCAATGTGTTCATCTGTGATCTGGAATGGCTATCATTGCATCTGACGAATGTATATATTTATATATGATATCTAGTAGGCGTTGCTTATATTTTGCATCCGCGCTAGTCCAGCCCCCGCTCTGTCGTTAGTTAAGTAACCTAACGGGTAATGACGGGGCCCCGTGGCGAATGCGGATGGAATAAGCGTACGTCATATTTTCATTGTTTTCTGCAATGGTTGGATTAAATGATGGGACGCATTAAATTAATGCAAGAAAATAAACCAAAGTTAAAATTGTTGGAACAATTTCAAAACCACTCGGTTTCTTTTCAGAACAACTTTTAAGCGCGGATCTTAAACCACTCCTTTTAAAAGCTATAAGGTTCCTTCGATTATATCAAGTTCACTATGTTCACGGTTTTGCCAAAACCATTCGTAGCCCTCCATCATTTCAGTTAAATATTCGGTAGTATTCAAGCTATGTATTTTGACTTACGCCAAGGCATAGTGATTGGTAGCTGCCGGATATTTATCTGTTGCATAGATAGATGCATTGGTTTGAGACAGTCATACTGTCATTTTGACCTACGTCAAGGGTATGTACGGGTGGGTTCAAATTAACCTGGTAAATGATGGGTAGAACTTGACATGTAACTTATGAAATTATGGCCTCCATCAAGGTCATAAGAGCATGGGGGCAAAAATCCACATCGGGAGTTTCTAAAGAAACCGAAACTTGCTAGTGCTGCATACCATTTGGAGTGATGATTCTGGTAGGATTCCTTCAGCTTTATCACACGATGGTATTTGGATCCCGATCCTACTGTAAGTATATGCTACTCCTTGGGAACTTTCTTACTTAACGATCAATGCTATAAACTAAGTAGGTGTCTAGAAAGGTGTTACCGGGGTTATGCCCACAGGGAAAAGAGGGTATTTAATTAAGGAACTTCGCGAAAGCGTTGGAGAACCTCCCTTGAAGTACCAACACTGGCCTGGCTGAACGGTTAAGCAAGTACTGTACGGTGAAATTGATCCCGACTAATTTTTCTTTTTTGGTTTGAGGAAGGATTCGAGAAATAGTGGGAGCCATCCTGTTTAGACAAACTAAAAACCACTCTAAACTTGCAAGAACATCATGCTAAAGTGTTTCTTCTCTCTCTCCTAATTGCAGCGACCAAACATCATGACCGGACTTAAGTTACTACTAGAAAAAAATACATTGACAGGGCCAAACTACAAAGATTGTCTCAGGAATGTCAAAATGGCAATCACTTATGACAAGTTGGGGTATCTTCTTGTAAGTCCACGGTAGCGCCCCGGCCGTCTAACAGACGCCAAATGCGGAAAAAAACTTTTTACAACTGGCGCTATCGCGTACTATAACCCAAATCTGCCATTAAAGCTAAACTAACAAATTACAAAGTGGGTAGAAATGTTATACCGAACGATCCGAGTCCTTCGGTCTTCAACCATCATCCCACGCTTTGTTGCGGTTGCTCCGATCTCCTCGATCTCCAGTCTTGTCGTCCAGGTGGCACCACGTCGACGGATCTTTAAACGGGCTCCCGCCTCTGAACCGAGGCAACTCGATCGTCAAGTTTGGTAAAAGAGACGACCAAGATTGATGTAGAGAATGAGTAGAACACTTTGTCTCGTTACGTCCAAGACTATGGACGAACGGTTAATGAAGTTGCCTTTTATGGAATCGAGTAAATGGAAATGAGTAGATTAATTTCCTTGAACCATAATCTTTTTTGCTCAAATGAACAACCATGCCTCCACAGTGAAGGGCCGGCCACATATTTGTAGGAGGGAGGTGAGTGTAGGAGAGAAGGGGGTGAGTGAAAGCAAAGCTTATGAAGAAAATATCTAAGCACAAACAAAAATGCATTAATGCAAATGGTGACTCATAAACCTTAGTCACCATTTCATTAAATGCTACCAATGAACAAAGAACACCTCACAAACCCTAGAAGCTTCCACACACATCACTCACATGACTCACCCAAGAGAAGAAAAGATAAATCCGCATTTAACCGAATGTCAAAATACGGCTGATAGAAAACTGGAAATTGGCAACATCCAAAAGTGATCCTGAAACGAATTTCAGGATAACTCCGTAATGGTATAAACATACCCGCATTTGTATTACGACCGAATACAAATGCATCTGAGACAAAGATATTATATCTACACGGTATAATACTGGTTTCCAGCTTAAACCAAAGCCTACCAGTATTATCTGCCCGAAAAATGACATGTGCGAAAACGCACGTGCATTTTCGGAACCCTGCCATAAAACCATACGGCCTCTACAACGTTTCGCTTGAACTTGGGAAAGTGTCTGTGGGGGACTCTAATGACTCATCAACACACTGGCACTGGGTATAACCTCTAGCACGTTAGAGATATGAGCTGTACGTGACGGTTGCCTATGTATTGATTGGAAGGGAAGCTGACGAGCGAACTCATCTCTTAAACCCTACTGAGCCTAACAGTGACAATATACATACAGTCCGGTCCGTTCGTCTATGAGTATCGCATATCTGCCTAGGGGCTGGTAACGTCAGACCCCCATTAGCGGTATAACTCGTGTCAGAGAGTTGCCCAGAACACACTGAGATACTACTGGAGTACCTACCAGTAAATCTTCTGCCTCGACCGAGGGCTTTGTGTAATGGCTCTCCCAGACACAGCGTGATCTCATCCCCAATACCGGGAGAGACGAATCCCCTGTCGATCCGCTCACTTGCCTTCATGTGGCTCAGGACTGTACCCAAAAAAGACCTGTTTGCACGATTCTTTTGAGCCGTGGTAGGGTAGAAATCAAAGCACAGTGGGAACTCACACGAGACAAATGACGACTGATTGAAACAATTTCCGGATTGTGTAGTGTAAAAGTATCGATTCAAATAGTCCCCGATTTCGGCACTATTTGATTGATCGTAGAATGCGAGACTGAGTAAGTAAATCAAATTGATAAGAGTCTCTTTGTGTCGGTAATTAGAAAATTGAATAAAGTTCACAATAAAAAAATTATATTTGACCGCAATCAACTACGGTGTCTGTTGTAGATCGTAAGCGAGTGCGGATCGTCCACAGGGATTGTGCGATTCGTTTTTATATTTGATTTGTTTGAATCGAAAAGTTAATCGAAAAGAAAAGAAAACATGATTCAAGAATTTATCGATTGATTCAGGTGTCACGATGTTTAATCAAGAATCAAGAAACTGATAAACAAATCAAGAATCGGGTTTCGATAATATTTCCAACCAAATTGTCAAGAATCTAAATGAGGCTCGTAGAAATCGATCGGATCTATAGATATGATGTAATTTCAAGATTTCGTGTTCTTGTCCTTCGAAGGATTGATACTAGATCGATGATGATCGACGAGAGTTAGGGCTTTCTTGATGAAACTAGGGTTTCATCGTTTAACCCTTGTTTTTTCGTCGATATCATTCGCATTCTAGCCTCTAACAATTTCAAGAAACGATCGTAACTCCCCAATCTCGAGCGATATCAATCAAGAAAGCATCGCAACGAATTGGGTCATCGATTCTTGAACTTGCTAGGGTTTACAAAACTCGTAGGACTCAAGAATCGATTTAAGATATTACATCATCATTCTATTGATCGTCTCGACTCCTCGACGAGCGGAGTATTACTCAAACATCATCACACAGAAAGCATTCAAGAATTGAAAAGATATCATGATGCAAGAATTTAAAGAAAACAAGATAAAAGAATATCACCTTTTATTTATATCAACAATTTGATTACAGTCGCTCAAGAACTACAAGAGGAAGAACTAAATTGTTGAATTGGCGTCGCTCGGCTCCGTGAGTCGCGGATCGGCTTGGACCACTTGCTCTGTTGAAGATCGGCTCGGCTTATAAAAGGTTGCAAGGCTTCTTGCTTGATGGGTACTCGGGATCTTGGCTTTTGATTGGAATTAGGGTTAGGGTTTCACACAAGTCCTCTCACTAGACTTGTGGAAAGAGAGTGAATGGCTAAAGATGAACTAATGGAGGGATTTTTCCAAGATTTTTTAGATCCTTTTTACAAGTTAGCCTAGGGTCTTATTTATAGACTTCTCAAACCCTAGGTCTAAGTTTGAAATTACAATTCCCTCCAAAAGTTTGTTGAGGAGTTTCTAGAAAGAGTTTGTTAGGAGCTAGCTTAGGTTTTAAGCTAGGATTAATTAAGCTTAGAAAACCCTAGTTTGCTGATCTGGCAGAAGCTTCTGGAACATTCTGGAATTTGTCATGTGTTGATGTAGTGTTGACCCTGAGAGAGAGATAACGCACTGAATTTGAGGAGGTAACTCCTTGGACCCACCGCGGAACCGCGGCGCAAGCAGGCTCCTGCCGCGGATCCGCGGCACTTTGTGGGGCTTGGGCCTTGGGCTTTTTGCAGTGGTCTTGTGCTAACATATTGGGCTTCATCTGATGTGTTGATTTGTATTTGTCCCTTTGGATTGATACAAAAATTGAAATCATTGAGTTGACGTAATGTTTGATCGGTACCGTATAAATTTTGGGCCTTTCTTCTAGATTTTCCTGCATAGATCTCAAAACAAGTGTTGCGCAAAATAGGGATGATGCGATGCCATGAAATGCGGTCAATTTCCTCTATAGTGTCGGTTTCAGAGTCTAATACATGCAATCTGATATTTTGCGACAGTTTTGCTAATATGTAAAATATGAATGCCAAACACTTCTATATGGATGCAAATGATGAGGAAATTGCCGGCTAAAATATGCAATATTTTCGACTAATCAAATTCCGCCAAACTTAATTTTGATCGTCTCGAGCGAATTGTTTTATTAAAAAGAAAAGGAGAAAATAAAGAAGGAGAAAAACTATCTAGCACACTTTCCTAGGCAACACGATTGCACTGAGCACGTGCAACAAGCCTTTAAACCTCTAGGTGTCCCTAGTAGGAGGAGTGTTGTCTCCTGAGGGTTTTCAGCGGATTGCACCCACAAAATCCAATAATAAAAAAAGATCATGAATATTACATTTAAAGACAAGAATTGTAACAGAAAAGCTTTGAAAATTAGGGTTTCCAACTAAGCAAGTTTTTCGGTTGTCATGAGCCCTATCTTAATAGTCATGAAAAGATGTTAGAAATCACGTCCTCCCTCAATAAAACATCGTCTTATTCTTCATTCCTATCTTTCTTGCAAACATCGATCATATCACCCTGCGTGTGTGTAAAGACATCCCTACACCCGGAGAATTCAATTCAAGCTATCATACTCTTGCCCATCAGCCTCAGTACTTTTTAATTAATAAATATTTAGATGAGATTGCTCACACACTTTCATGCGACCGTTAATACTTCTTGAGGTACTAACCGACCGATTACTCCTGTGCTTGCTTACTTGGTGTATTTTCCTCGTCTTGTACCACTTCAGACATAGCAGTGACTCCCAGACCAGTTGGCCTTAGGGCACTAGGTGAAGAAGCACCCTCGCTATACATTTTTTATTGCCCTTGGTGATAACAAAACCAGTGTTCATTTTTCTCACCACTTTATATTTTTATTCACTTTTTTTTTAATTTCCTTCATATATCGGCTTTAAGACAAGAGCATTTCAAGGTATCCTCTACTATCCCAGGCTTTAAGACGTGTGTAAGTGCGAATAGCAGGGTAGCCACGTTCAAAATGTTTGGCTTCCAGAATAGAAACTATTTTTCAGACTTATTTTTATCCTCAGATTAGTGACGTCCTTCATCTTATAAACCCTTGGGACAACGGCTCATAACTACTTATTACTAGTTCGTATAAGAAAACTTCTAATTTTCTTAGTTTTCTTAAATTTTTCTAATCTCATGGATGTAATTGTTCACTATCTAAACTTTCATTATCTTATTTATGTACAAAAAAGTGTAAATATTAAAATTATTTTTATACTTGAAAATTTTTAAATTTTTATCGGTTTTGAAAATTTTTCAATTTTTATAGATTTTTAAAGAAATGTTTTGTGCTTATGCAGATGATATGCAAATGATGCAAAAATAAGCACAAACCTCCCCCAAACTTGTTTTCAACAGTGTCCCCACTGTTGCCAATCGCTATACCTACAAAAACTGTAAGCCTGGGGGGAATTATTAGTGGGGGCAAAATATATAAGTGAAGAACTTCCCCCAAACTTACTCTTTTCACTCACCTCCATTCAAAAATGATGCAATGATATACTGGACATGAAGGTGAGACGGAGGAATTTTAATCAAAATAAACTGGCTCTTGTAAGAACAAGAGCTCCTCCGTGGGGTCAGTAGAAAAATACGGCTTAAGTCTATGTCCATTTACTTTGAAAAAGGTGCCGTTTTTAACATTTTCTACTTCTACTGCCCCATGCGGGTATACAGACCGCACAACAAAAGGTCCCTTCCATCGAGATCGGAGCTTACCCGCGTGAAAGTGTAATCGTGAATCATAAAGAAGGACTTGTTGACCAGGTGAAAATGTTTTCCTCAAAATGTTTTTATCGTGAAAAACCTTAGTCCTATTCTTTGTGATTACAGCGTTATCATAAGCTTCATCGCGGAGTTCGCTTAGCTCATTAAGTTGCAGCTTCCGAAAGTTGCAAGCAAGGTTCAGATCAAAATTTATTTCTTTTACAGCCCACAATGCTTTATGCTCTATCTCGACGGGTAAATGACATGCTTTCCCAAACACTATCCTATATGGAGACATTCCTAGGTCGGTCTTAAATGCAGTTCTGAATGCCCAAAGAGCATCCGTCAGTTTGGTCGACCAATCTTTTCTATTTTTAGCAACAGTTTTCTCCAGGATAAGTTTGATTTGTCTGTTTGAGATTTCAGCCTGCCCGCTTGTTTGGGGATGATAGGGTGTAGAAAGTCGGTGGTTGATTGAGTATTTTCGCATCAGAGTCTCGAAAGACCTGTTGCAGAAATGTGTCCCATTATCGCTAATGATAGCGCGTGGGTGTCCAAATCGTGAAAAGATATTTTCTTTTAAGAACTTAATGACAACCTTCTTGTCATTAGTGCGACATGGAATGGCTTCTACCCACTTTGAGACATAATCAACCGCCAGCAGTATGTACAAATTCCCAAAGGAGTTAGGAAAGGGACCCATAAAATCAATGCCCCAAACATCGAATATTTCAACAACCAAGATGGGTTGCTGAGGCATTTCATTCCTCTGGGATATTCTACCCGTGTACTGACATTGTGTACAGGTTTTGCAATGCTCAAATGCATCCTTGAATAAGGTAGGCCAATAAAATCCACATTACAAAACCTTCTCCGCTGTCTTTCTAGGACCAAAGTGACCCCCACAGGCCTGATCATGACAAAATGAAAGAACACTCTTGAACTCTTCATTCGGGACACACCGGCGAATGATCTGATCAGGACAATATTTAAACAAATAGGGCTCGTCCCAGTAAAAGTGTTTTACTTGGGATAGAAAATGATATTTGTCCTGTTTTGACCAATCGCTCGGTATAAGTCCCGTGGCATGATAGTTCACAATATCCCTGAACCATGGTTCACTGGATATGCTCAAGAGTTGTTCGTTAGGGAACGAGTCATTAATCGGCAGGGTCACAGGGGAGGAAATGATGCGTGAAAGATGGTCAGCCACTACGTTTTCACATCCTTTCTTATCTTTGATAACAAGATCGAATTCTTGTAACAGAAGGATCCAACGTATTAGTCGACCTTTTGCATCTTTCTTCGCCAGAAGATGTTTTAAACCGGAATGGTCAGTGTACACAACTATAGGAGAGCCAATTAAGTAAGGCCTGAATTTTTCTAATGCAAATACAACTGCTGAGATTTCTTTTTCTGTCGTTGTATAATTGATATGCGCATCATTCAGGGTCTTACTTGCATAGTATATCACGTGTGGCATCTTTTCGATGTGCTGTCCTAAGACTGCACCTACTGCAAAATCAGATGCGTCACACATCAGCTCAAAGGGGTAGTCCCAGTTTGGTGATGATAACACGGGGGCTGAAGTGAGTGAGTGTTTAAGTGAGTCGAAAGCTGTCTCGCAGTCCGAGTCAAAATGGAAGGTCGTATCCTTGGCCAGGAGAAGAGTTAAAGGTCTAGCTATTTTGCTAAAGTCCTTAATGAATCTCCTATAAAAGCCCGCATGGCCAAGGAATGATCGAATATCTTTGACGCTTTTGGGATGAGGGAGGTTTTGAATGGCATCTATCTTAGCTCTGTCAACCTCAATGCCTTTCTGTGAAATAATATGTCCAAGTACAATTCCTTCTTGGACCATAAAATGGCATTTTTCCCAGTTCAATGTCAAGTTCTTCTCTTTGCAACGAGTAAGAAAAGCGTCAAGATTCACTAGGCAATCAGAAAAAGAGTCTCCAAAAATCGAGAAATCGTCCATAAAGATCTCCAGAAAATTCTCTACCATATCAGAGAATATCCCCATCATACACCGCTGAAAGGTAGTGGGAGCATTGCATAACCCAAAGGGCATGCGACTGTAAGCAAAGGTACCAAAAGGACAAGTAAAAGTGGTTTTATCTTGAGCCTTTTTGGAGATGGGGACCTGATTATAGCCTGAGTATCCGTCCATAAAACAATAATACTCTCGTCCCGCTAAGCGTTCCAGCATCTGATCAATGAATGGTAGAGGAAAGTGGTCTTTCCTCGTGGCAGCATTGAGTTTTCTATAATCAATACATACACGCCACCCAGTTTGGGCGTGTGTCTGAATCAACTCATTTGCCTCATTGGTTATAACAGTGATGCCGGATTTCTTAGGAACGACATGTATAGGACTCACCCACTGGCTATCGGAGATGGGGTATATAATACCATTATCTAAGCATTTGACGATCTCTTTCATGACCGCTTCCTTCATGACGGGATTCAACCGTCTCTGTGGTTCTCGGGTCGGTCTGGCATCATCCATCACATGTATATGATGTTCAACTATCAAGGGACTAATCCCTTTGATGTCCGCCATACTCCAACCAAATGCCTCTTTGTTAGATCTTAATACCGATAAAAGTGCATTCTCTTGCTCTGATGCAAGAGAAGCGGATATGATAACCGGTACAGACTCATTCTCACCTAGATATGCATATTTAAGGTGAGAAGGTAAAATTTTTAGATCTAACTCAGGCGGAGAAATGATAGAAGGAGGAATCATTGAATTATTTTTGGATTTATACAGAAGCTCAAAGCCTGTGAAAGATACAGACTCGGGTGGAGAAAAGTCAGGAGTGCAGGACTCAAATGTAGAGAAAGTGTCCTCACTAAGATCATGTGTGAAATCAAACAGAGATGTGGTAATGTCATCGAGATCAGTAAAGCAAAGTTCCTCAGCCCCACAACTATCGGGAGCGATCCCATGGACAGAGCACACATCTAAAATATGAGCAGAGGGTTCTGATGGCTGACTTCCAACTTTGTAGATATTTAGTTCAATGGTCATATTTCCAAATGATAAATTCATTGAACCATTTCTACAGTTTATAACAGCGTTGGAAGTGGCAAGGAAAGGACGACCCAGAATCACCGGAATTTGGCTCCGGGGGTTTGCTACAGGCTGTGTGTCAAGTACAATGAAGTCTACAGGGAAAACAAATTCCCCGACCTTTATTAACACATCCTCTAATTCACCCTTTGGTTTGGTGATTGAACGGTCTGCCATTTGGAGAGTGCAGTGAGCAGGTTTCAACTCTCCAATTCCTAATTGCTCATAGACAGAATATGGAAGGAGGTTAACACTTGCCAATGTCTAAAAGAGCACGATTTATGTTTTTACCCCCAATAGAAATCGATATTGTAGGACATCCTGGGTCCTTTAGTTTCTTTGGTAGCTGGGGAATAAAAGCAGTGCTAATATTATTAGACATAAAAACCTTCTTGGGCACTTGAGTCTTCCTCTTCCTAGTGCACAAGTCCTTAAGAATTTTCGCATAAGCGGGGACTTGCTGAATCGCATCTAGGAGAGGGATATTGATGTTAACCTGTTTGAACATTTCTATTATTTTCTCCATATGAGGACTCGTTCTATTACCCCTTAACCGGTTCGGGTAAGGAGCTTTCGCAATAAGCGCAGGGTCCATCACAGGAGAAGGAAGAGGGGGTAGACACGGTCCCAAAAGAGGTGTGGGGACCGTCTGTGGAGAACTAGAAGGGCTATACTGAGGTGTCAAGCCTAATGGGAAATGGAGAATAGGCTCGCGAGAAAGTGGTATGGTAGAAGAAGAAGGATCAGAAGGAGAGGTGTGTGTGTGTGGAAAGGTCTCAGCCGGGGTGTTGATATGATTTTCAGTATCATCAATACCTTCCTCGACATGATTGTTCAACACTCTTCCCGATCTTAACGTTGTGATGGCATTTACATTGTAATGCCTAGGATTCTATAGGGGTTGAGAGGGAAGTTTCCCTTTTTCTCTCGCACTCATTTCGGCTTTAAGGCGTGCGATTTCAGCTTCCATCGTTTTGATACTCTCAGCTTGGGAAGCTGAGTTTTTCTTTATCTCACTGACGGGAGATCTAACCTCAGTCGTAACCTCTATGAAATTTGACAAAAGTGATTTCATGGTTTGAGTGAATTGAGAGAATTCGTCAGAACAGGTCATAGGATTAGACTGTGTAGGAGTGTTGACCTGATTTTGGAAATTTTGTGACTGATAGGGGTGCTGAGTGAGTTGAAGGGTTGCTGTTGTGGTGGAGGAAGAGCCCTTTGAAAATTATTCGTGTTTGGAACCGTGTTTTGAGATTGGTTTTGGTTCCAAGCGAAATTCGGGTGATTCCTCCAACCCTCATTGTACGTGGAAGAATATGGATCGTTTCGAGGTCGTTGGAATGCGGCATTAGAATGCTCGTGACCTTGAAACGCAGAGTTTAATGGACATTCTTCCGTTAAATGAGACGGATCAGAACAACACCCACAAACAGTTTTGGGGAGCGACACTGGGTTTAGGGAGGCTGCTGCAAATTTGTGTTCCATAGCGTCGAGCTTCTTTTGCATTGCTGCCATTTCTACTCGAACACCTATGGACACATCTATTTGGTGTACGCCACCCCTATTCAATGGTTGGGTTCCACTCTCCCACTGTAGTGATTTTTCAGCGAACTCTTCTAAATACTTCCAAGCTTCCCCATCATCTTTGGTCATAAAAGTACCTTGACACATGTTTTCAAGGCTCTGTTTAGTGTTTGGATTAATGCCCTCATAAATGATTCGGCAATGTTCCCATCTCGGGATGCCATGATGAGGACACTGAACCAATAGATCCTTGAAACGTTCAAAGCATTTTGAAAATGGTTCAGTAGGGAGCTGGGCAAATTGATTCAGTTCGCTACGGATTCGAGCTGTCTTTTGTATTGCGTAAAATTTCTTAAGGAATGCAGCGACGAATTCTTCCCAATTTGTGATAGAGTGTGCGGTAGTGTTATATAGCCACTTCTCGACTATATCGCACAATGTAAATGGAAGAAGTCATAGACGCATAGCATCCACTAAAAGTTGTGACGTACCCATCATTGCGCATACGTTTTCAAATTTGGTAATGAAAACGTAAGCGTCCTCAGTCTCAAGTCCGTGGAATTTGGGTAAAAGATTGATGTACTGGGGTTTAATCTCAAAGTTATCCCCATTGGCTGGTGGTGTGGATAAGCAGGTCGAAAGAGGACCTCGAATCGGGTAGCACCTCTCCCGGAGAGAGATGCGGGGTGGATTCTGCGCACCAACGGACGGTGGCAGATTAGGGTTAAAGAAGTTTGATGGATTCGGATCCATCGGTGTGGGTGTGATAGTGGGTAAAGAAAAAGTAAATGGAGAAATATCGACTTCGGAGTCGATAAAGGGTACGCGGACTAAACGGGCACTAGAATCCCGTGTCCAGCCTACCTTGCACTAAAAAGGGTTAGTACAAGTGGCAGCGTTGACTTATAATTAGGGGTATGATGAATGAATGCGGTGTTTGTTTTGAAAAAGGGACGGATTTTTTTGAAAAAAAATGATGCGACAAAACAAATGCAGCACACAAACCCTAGAATCTAGTGGTCACCTAGGTCCGGCTCTAGACTGCTCCTAACTGCCAAAAGACAAGTCGCAGGATAGAATCCTCCACTGCCTCTTTGTCCCCCAGTGGCCGAATAAGTGCCAGGTAATTGGGAAGGTACTCCACTACGTAAGTAGTGGGCCTAATTAAAAACCACTAGCCTTAGACACACTCGTCTTAAGCACCATAAGAAAACGCGGATAAGCAATGAATTACTCACGGCCTTCTCTTATCCTAATTGAGCGCGACAGTCCTTAGAGTCTTCTCTAGATTTCTTTTAGTTAATGTGGGCCAATGTGGATGCAAGTTTTGCGATTTTCGGGGCCTAGGAAGGGTAATGAAATCTCCACCTAATTTGGATTTGGCCGTGCCCCTTAATTTCCGTATTTAGAATGCAAACAACAAAGAAACAAAATCACGCACAAATTTACTTTTGCAATTTGCGAGCTGCGATTATTTGCAAAGAAACCTGCAGAACATTGTTAGTTGGAGCTAAGAAGAGGAGAGAGGAGAAGGTAAGAAATCACCTGAAGCAAAAATTGCACAGAGACCCCCCAATATTGCCGCGGTTCCGCCGTATATGGGCACTTAGGCCGCGCTTCCGCGGTAGGGTAGTGAGAACACTGCACCAAACTTTTTCAGGGAGCTTCTGTAGACTTCCTCAGCTCTCTGGTATATTCCAAAAAAAATTCCCAATTTCCAGCAAGCTCCAGATCTCCTTGCAATGAAACACAACAAATTGTTTAGGGTTTGCACGAATTTTGATCTCAAAAATCACAATGAAATAAATCTTTCAATTCAAACTTTGATATAAAACGAATTAGCGCGCGATCCCCGGCAACGGCGCCATTTTGATTGAAACAATTTCCGGATTGTGTAGTGTAAAAGTATCGATTCAAATAGTCCCCGATTTCGGCACTATTTGATTGATCGTAGAATGCGAGACTGAGTAAGTAAATCAAATTGATAAGAGTCTCTTTGTGTCGGTAATTAGAAAATTGAATAAAGTTCACAATCAAAAAATTATATTTGACCGCAATCAACTACGGTGTCGGTTGTAGATCGTAAGCGAGTGCGGATCGTCCACAGGGATTGTGCGATTCGTTTTTATATTTGATTTGTTTGAATCGAAAAGTTAATCGAAAAGAAAAGAAAACATGATTCAAGAATTTATCGATTGATTCAGGTGTCACGATGTTTAATCAAGAATCAAGAAACTGATAAACAAATCAAGAATCGGGTTTCGATAATATTTCCAACCAAATTGTCAAGAATCTAAATGAGGCTCGTAGGAATCGATCGGATCTATAGATGTGATGTAATTTCAAGATTTCGTGTTCTTGTCCTTCGAAGGATTAATACTAGATCGATGATGATCGACGAGAGTTAGGGCTTTCTTGATGAAACTAGGGTTTCATCGTTTAACCCTTGTTCTTTCGTCGATATCATTCGCATTCTAGCCTCTAACAATTTCAAGAAACGATCGTAACTCCCCAATCTCGAGCGATATCAATCAAGAAAGCATCGCAACGAATTGGGTCGTCGATTCTTGAACTTGCTAGGGTTTACAAAACTCGTAGGACTCAAGAATCGATTTAAGATATTACATCATCATTCTATTGATCGTCTCGACTCCTCGACGAGCGGAGTATTACTCAAACATCATCACACAGAAAGCATTCAAGAATTGAAAAGATATCATGATGCAAGAATTTAAAGAAAATAAGATAAAAGAATATCACCTTTTATTTATATCAACAATTTGATTACAGTCGCTCAAGAACTACAAGAGGAAGAACTAAATTGTTGAATTGGCGTCGCTCGGTTCCGTGAGTCGCGGATCGGCTTGGACCACTTGCTCTGTTGAAGATCGGCTCGGCTCATAAAAGGTTGCAAGGCTTCTTGCTTGATGGGTACTCGGGATCGTGGCTTTTGATTGGAATTAGGGTTAGGGTTTCACACAAGTCCTCTCACTAGACTTGTGGAAAGAGAGTGAATGGCTAAAGATGAACTAATGGAGGGATTTTTCCAAGATATTTTAGATCCTTTTTACAAGTGAGCCTAGGGTCTTATTTATAGACTTCACAAACCCTAGGTCTAAGTTTGAAATTACAATTCCCTCCAAAAGTTTGTTAAGGAGTTTCCAGAAAGAGATTGTTAGGAGCTAGCTTAGGTTTTAAGCTAGGATTAATTAAGCTTAGAAAACCCTAGTTTGCTGATCTGGCAGAAGCTTCTGGAACATTCTGGAATTTGTCATGTCTTGATGTAGTGTTGACCCTGAGAGAGAGATAATGCACTGAATTTGAGGAGGTTACTCCTTGGACCCACCGCGGATCCGCGGCGCAAGCAGGCTCCTGCCGCGGATCCGCGGCACTTTGTGAGGCTTGGGCCTTGGGCTTTTTGCAGTGGCCTTGTGCTAACATATTGGGCTTCATCTGATGTGTTTGTTAGTTATATGTATGCCCTAGAGGCCATTACTATACATAGGATGTATATTGTAGTGGATGCTGGGACATATATAGGGAGGACTTTCTTGCTCGACATGATAGTATGCTATCTGGTTGAACTTTACCTTAACGTGTATACTGATTGTCTCTCTGTTACATGTTGGTAAAGCCCTTAGGATCTGTACTTGACTACCTGGACTATGATGCGGATCATACTAGTGGGGACATGGTAGTCCATAAGTACATCCTTCAAAGTCCCTAGTCGTGGGTGTATCGAGACGGGGCATCGATATACCAGAGTAGACTAGCGTGTACCTTCTCGACCCATGTAGATGGGCGATGGATGATCCCATATCCATCGGTGTTTGACATCAGAGATGATATACGGGTGCTCAGTAGAGACTGGGTACACTGGACGGACTCGCCGAGAACTCCCAGATGGTATTATACCTCACGTCAGATGGCAGTTCTCTGGTGACACTGGTACAGAGTAGTCTGTTGACCCGAGATCGTCATAGAGTCTTGTGTGGTTCCCACTGTGCTTTGATTTCCATCTTACCACGTCCAAGAGGGCGTGCAAAACGGTGGTTTTTGGGTACAGTCCCGAGTCACATGGAGGCAATGAGCGATAGGAGGGGATTCGTCTCTCCCGGTATAGGGAGTTGATGTTGCGCTGTGTTCGATTGGCTATAACAGGAAATCCCTGGCCAGGGTTGCTGAGATTTACCGGTAAGTGTTACCAGTAGTTTCTCGAACAGTTATAGACCTCATATCGACACGACTTATTGAGCTATTGGGGTCTGACGTATACCACCCCTAGGCGAGATATGCGACATATCAGACGATCAGACCGGACTGTACGGTAGTGTTACTGGCCGGATTCACTGGAATGTGAGAGGGCTTGCTCGTCGATCTTCAGATCGCTCAATACCCGGGTGGCCGTTACGTTTAGCAGACCGCTTGCGGCTTGTGGATGTTTGATATGATCATCATCCGCTGCCGGCGTATTGACGAGTCTTTAGAGTCCTACACAGAGGTTTCCTGGCTCAAGCGAAACGAAATAGGAGCGCATATGAGATATGTGCGGGACCGAGAATAATGCGTGTATGTGATACCGTATTCTATTCTCGCGATAAATATATCGAATGGTTGTATGCGATATAACCTAGTTATCGATTCAAGCGTTGATTCGATAAGCCGATATATTAGATACCAGTCGGTTATGTGCGCATGACCGGATCATTGAATCAAGTGTTGATTTAATGATTTAATGTATAATTATATATTTGATATATTACTTTGCGTTAACTAGTATCGGTTCACTTTAGACGGATTTTCTCACTCGGATGTGCGCATTGTATATGCGATATACTTTTGTGCACTTGATTGTATCATGTTTGATGATACTTGTCATGCTAGGGTTTAAGTGTAAAGATTAAACCTTGGTTAATGAAATGGTTAGGGTTTATTATTAGTTATTCATTTATCTTATTTAGTTATCCATTTATTTTTGATAAATGAATATAAGAAATGAGAAAAGAATGGTGGCTAAATTTGTTCTTTAGTTGAAGCTTCATGAAGCTTTGTTCAAGTCAACCATACTTATCTCATCCTTAACCCTAACCATTCCCACTAACCATGATTCATTCTTTACACTTAACTCTAGTTAATATTATGATAAGAATTCATTTTCTTTTCATTTTTCTTTTAACTTATCATAACCTTTTCCTTCTTCTTCTTCATTCTTCAAGTGAAGAAAAGCAAGGTCCATCAATGGTGATTGTTGGATAAGAGTGAGAAATCCAAAACTAAAGTCTACCCACTTCCTATTTCTTCATCCTCTACCTCTTGCCAAGTAGTAGAGTGTGTTTCGTTCACAAGTTTCATGACTTGTTGAAGGTGGTGCTTGATTCATCGATGCTTCGACGTAGATCATCTTCGGCATGGACATCGACGACCTAGCTTGCCCATTCTCCGACGAAGCCGACTCTAGAGCCCGGATTTGATTTGGACAGCGGAGACGACCTCGTTGCGGAGCCGTGGAGGTGGAGGACCGGATCTACAAAGGCTGTATTTCCGTATTCTCATTAGTTAACTGTTAACTAGTTCTTGTTCGCCTAGACATCTAGCAAACGATCCGTACTTTAGGGTTTGTAGGCACTATATTTTTGAAATTGCCATGGTTGATGGCTAGGGAGACCTCACTAGTGTGCCTAGGAACCCTGCAGTGGTATCAGAGCCTAGCTAGAGCCTTAGGCGAAGCGTAGACGGAATTTGAAGTCCGAACGACACAAAACCGAAACCCAAAACATGCTCTCTGTACATTTTTCAAAATCTGGGATTTTTCAACATTAAAAATATTCAGAAAAACATGCAGGAAAATATAAGAGTAACTGTACAACCCGTAGCCCTAATTCCCTTAGAGCGCCGCGCTTCCGCGGCACGAGCCTGCCTCATGCGGCGGAAGGGCGGCCGTTTTGTCGTTTTATGTGGGGTTGTTTGCACAGTAACTCCTATTTAACTGTGCTGAGTTCTCTGGATATTTTTAAAATTTTATTCAAGTGTTGAATAATCTGAGTTGATTTGGGGATTCGGTATTTCGATCGGGGTATCAAATTTTGTCTGTGTGTCTTTCCGGATAAATTTAAGAATATGTTAAAAAGTTCGACCGGATATAAATACCCAATTTTTCCCCTGTCGGGAAATTTCCAAGTGTTGGATTTTTCCGTAGTTTAACGACGTTCTAAGTAGTGCAAGTAACGCGATGGTCCCTCTAGAAGACACAAACCTTAACTCGATTATGTGACCGTCTTGAACTGCCCTTTGAACCTTCGGGTTTGGGGGAGTACGGCGTGCCACATGTGAGGCGTTGGCTTGACCCTTCTACGGCTGGACCGTCGGTACTGAGGTACGAAGTGAATGTTGTTAGGCTTGTTTCATGTGTTGATCTGTTTCGGGAAAACTTGGGTGTTCGATTGTTCGATCGAAAAGTTTAACATTTTCTGTTTATCTGGAATGGGATACAATAATTGGAATTCACAATAAGTTATATGATAACTAAATGAATGTTATAAACATAGCACTTTAGTCTCACTTGATCGGTTGCCACGGAATTTTGATGTGATCAAAAGTTCATCGCAATCACGTAGCGTACGCGGATACTCGTCGGGTAAACTTAATAGACAGCCTCACTCCATAGCCCCGACCAAGTGACTGTAGGAGAACCCCGTCGCCGAAAGCATCCGTCCGGGTGCTCGCGGTAGCGGTGTTCCGCCTTGGTGCACTTCGTCGACGGTATCGGGGGTGCAGCCGTCTACTGAAGTTTGCGACGAGCATTCGATCAGAGTGTCGGGAATCTTGTTGAATTACCCGACTTGGTATTGAAAAATGTTTTCAATTTTGAGACTAAAATGCGGGGTTTATAATTGTTAGGCATGTGATGTCTAAGGTATTCATTTGATTAGGCATGCGATGTCTATACAGGTTGCGGATTCCAACTGTTGTAGTTTTACACTTTCTTTTCTGTGACCGTAAGTGTAATATGTGTTATCGCCGGTTTCGTTGCTATATGTCAACGACAATTGGGATGGACATATTTACTTACATTGATGACATGAGATGTTATGTGTTGCTGGATATGTTATATTGGATCGTCGTGTTTGAATAGCCGGGGGTTTTTATGTGAGATGAGTGCTTTTCATTTTCATTCATGTAAAAACTTGTATGTAATATTCTTTTATTGGGGCGCTTTCAGGTTGCGGAAGTTGTCACCGTTTGTATATTATTTACTTTTCCGCACTAGGATAGACCCAAGGAGGGGAGCACAAGTAACCGGGTTCTGGAGTCCAGTGGGAGACCAACTCGAGGAGTCGGGTCCGGGCCTCCTAACTCCAGAATTGGTAGGGTTGCTTGCCGCTCTCGTAGGGGTCTAGGGGTGTGGGTTTGGCTATTCATCACGACCGTGGAATCCGTGTTTTATACTGGCTCGTATTGAAAACACGGACGTCCTAGTATATCCAATATTTCATATGATTCTTCTGCTGCGATATCTGTGATGTGATCATGTGATGTTTCTGTGATGGATATAGTATATAGTATAAATGATATATTATATAGATGTTACTTATGTTTTACACCCGCGCTAGCCCTGCCCTGCTCTGCCGTTAGTTACCTAACCTAACGGTGCACGAGGGGACATCGAGGCGAATGCGGATGGCATAAGTGTACGTCATATCTATCTGTGATGTTTAGGTACTTAAATGATGGGACTTCATTAATGTGATTAATGAAATAAAAGAAACCTAAGATGTTGTAGAATCGAATTTCAAAATAAAACAGGTAGCTACAGTTCTTGCTTTGCATAGCGGTATATGTGATATATCCTGCACCTTATTCGATGAGGAAAGGACCGAGATCCCTTCACCGGGAGTGACTCCTTTAGCAATAACTAGCAGATGCTACACACTCGGTTTGTCTTTTGATTGCTTTTAGAGTTTTTTCTTTGTACAGTGATATATATGATATATCCCGCACCTCATTCGACGAGGAAAGGACCGACGATCCCTTCACCGGGAGTGACTCCTTTAGCAAAACTAGAAAAGCTTCAAAAACACTCCATTTTTAAAATCATTCGATCCTACAACGATATAAAGTTCATTACGCAAAAGGTTTTCTTAAAAACCTGTCGTAGCCCTCCGTCATTTCAGATAGGTACTAGTTAGTATTCGTGCTGCGTTTGTTGACTCAGTCAAGGCGTAGTGTGCGGTAGCTGATTATTGCTTATCTGCAAAGCATATGATGCGATTGGATTAGGGTAGTCGTGCGGCCTTGTTGACTCAGTCAAGGGTCGTGCGGGTGGGTTTAATTCAATCGAGAAATGACGGGTTGAACTTTACTTGCGGTCTATGGTTTGTTGACTCAGTCAAGGTCATAGATCGCATGGGGCAAAATATTATCGGGAATTTCAAGTGTTGAAATTTGCAATGAGATTGCATACCTTCTATGAGATAGTTGGATCCCGATACCCGCTGCGAGTAAGAGTTACTCCTGGGAGAGTTTTATACATTACAATTAGCCGATCAAGTAGGTGTCTAGAAAGGTGTCAACGGGGTTATGCCTCTGGGAAAACGAGGTTTACATTAATTAGGTTCGTGCGAAAGCACGGGGGACCTCCCTCAAAGTACCGACACTGGCCTGGCTGAAAGATTGGCGAACTTGTAGTGTGTAATTAATCCCGGCTAGTCTTTCCTTTTAGGGTTTGAAGGAAGATTTGATAAAAAGCAGTGGGAGCCATCCTGATTAGATAAAATAATAACCAATCTATTCTTGACAGAGCGCACGCTGAGTGTTTTCTTCTCTCTCTCTCCTGGTAGCGACCATATCACGCCTTAATCAAGATAATAATACGGATTATTGACCGAACCCGCTTGTTATACTGAGCTGGGGAACGTTGGTCCCGCTCCAACTCATAAGTGTTATAAGACAGAGCAGGAAATTGGGGAATACCAGATTTCCCGTGCCGCCCGAACGAAGAGAGTGCATGTTGATGCATCATCTTCGGGTGTGTTCATTATACAGAACTGTTTCTCAGTATCCTTTACGTCCTGGGTATGTGATACCAGACCAGGATCCCAGATATGTAATCTGTTACATAGGGCTACAGAAAGGTAGAGAACTGAGAACGGGTGATAAGTTTCATGAGGCAGAAAACGGGGCAAGTGTTGCAACCAAGTCTGTCGGTCACTGTCACCCTGTATTACCAATACATTGATTCTGAACGAATGTTGTTAGATACCGAACCTGATATACGAAATCATATCAATCTTTTTATTAGAAAAGAAAGGATATAATTTTGTATTGTTGGATAATGTTTTGAACATTTCCTATATCAATAGTTGATCGTATCAGGCACGTTATCTAAAAGCATTGATGTTCTAAATCAAACTACAGTTCTTAGTATACGGAACACACACAAGAGGAAGAGTTCAGAAATGAACGAATTCTTCTTGAGGCTTTGTAGACTAGGTCAGATCAATGCGACCCGACTGGCTAGAGTTACATATAGATGCATATTTAAATTAGTTTGAATTTACATCTTGTGAAACTCGCCAGTCATGTCACAAAGATAAGATGACCACAGCTCTGTTTATTGGAAACAGAGAAAGAGTTGGTGAACTCTTGGGATGATACATGTTGATGTATGAAAGGTCCCCTGTCTACACATGCCAGGACTGGTTCTTTATACTTCATTACGTTCTCTGATAATCTCTTTAGATTCAGACATATGTTCTTGTTGAAACACAAGTCCGAACCTTTTGAGATATTCACAGAATATAAGGTAGAAGTAGAGAACCAAAATAAGGGTATAAGTATTATGTCCTTTAATGTGATCAAGGAGAAGAATACTTGAGCACGGAATTCCTGGACTATTCTAAAGGAGAATGAGATTCTCTCTCGGCATTACTCCTCCGTATACACCATAGCACGATGGTATATCGGGGCGGAGCAATCACACCCTATGTGATAAGGTGTGCTCTATGATGAGTAATACTGAGTTACCTTTTTCCTTTTAGGGAGTTGTGCGCTTGAGAAGCTGCATACCTATTGAATAGGATTCGAATCAAATCAGTTGCCTACCACTTCATATGTGATATGGAAAGGGAAGAGCCCATGTCTTAAGCTAGTTAAGATTTGGGGTTGTCCGGCCTATGTCTAAAAGCAAAATCTGGACAAGCTCGAGGCAAAATCTGTTATGTAGAACTGGAAAGGTTCCAGCTATACAAAATACAAAAGAAAATTTGGTAGAACCAAAGGATTCGATAGTTACCAACGAACCTCAGCCTCTCCGCCGATCTAGTAGGGTTCCTCACCCACCTGAGAGATACTTCGGTTTCTCTATGACAGTGGGAGCGAGGATTGCATCATGAGATGATGACCCAACTAGTTTCGAGCTGGCCATCGAGAGTAAGACTCTGTAAGAATGGCTGGATGCTTAGCGATCTGAGATGGAATCCTTATACACCGACAAAGTATGGACTTTGATTGCTATATCTGAAGGGTTAAATCCCCATCAGGAGCAAGTATATCTTGAGAAGATTACTTGGTGTACATGGAAAGGTTGAGACTTTCAAAGCTAGACTTGTTAAGGGTTTTCATCATTGACCAGGTGTGGATCATGATGAAACCTTTTCAAGTAGCTATGCTTAAGTCCATCCAGATCCTACTTGCCACGGCTACATACCATGACTACGATATCTGGTGGTTGGGTGTCTTGACTGCTTTTCTAAATGATGATTTAGAAGAGAGCGTCTATAAGTACACAGCCAGAGGGCCTCGTAGACAGTGGGAGCAGCGGAAACGTGTGCAAGATGTTTTATATGATAAAGCAGGCATCGCGGAGTTGGAACATCTGTTTTGATGAATTAGTCAAACAGTTTGACATCATCAAAATGGTAGATGAACCTTGTATAAACAAAAAGGTAGTAGGGAGTATGGTGGTGATCCTCGTAGAGTACGTGGATGACATACTCTTGATAAGAAAGGAGTTTCTTATGCTATGCTCGATCAATCTCCGCTTATCACTAGGATTCTCCATATAGGAACAATGAGATACCTACTAAATCCTGGATTTTGGATCTATGAGATAGATTTAAATGGATGTTAGGATTCTCACTAGTTGTAGTGAGATGGTATCAATCGATCCTGGGGAGAATCACTGGAAGGGTTCCAGGGTGATAAAGACGACTGAATGTCAGTCGCAGGCATTGTCTTTACCCTCAGTAAAGGGACGGTATGTTGGAAGAGTTCCAAGCTAGATACCGTGACATACTAGACGATAAAGACAGGATACATCGCTACTTAAGATGCTACCAAAGAGGCTGTTTGGGTGTATATTGGTTCATGAGATGAACTATGTTCCTCCCATTGTGTGACAATGGAGTTGTGGCTTATGCCAAGGAATGCCGATCCCATCAGTGATCCAGACATATTCTAAGGCAGCATCGCCTGATCATGGAGATGATTGATCTCCAGGGTGATCGAGGTTTGGAGAGTAGACTCAGAGGACAACACAGCGGATCCACTCACAAAGGCCTGTTCCCAGAGAGAGACACTTTTATGGGATGGTTGAGTATGGGATACTGCAACCACTGCTACAGATGGCCCTAGTGCAAGTGGGAGATTGTTAGTTATATGTATGCCCTAGAGGCCATTACTATACATAGGATGTATATTGTAGTGGATGCTGGGACATATATAGGGAGGACTTTCTTGCTCGACATGATAGTATGCTATCTGGTTGAACTTTACCTTAACGTGTATACTGATTGTCTCTCTGTTACATGTTGGTAAAGCCCTTAGGATCTGTACTTGACTACCTGGACTATGATGCGGATCATACTAGTGGGGACATGGTAGTCCATAAGTACATCCTTCAAAGTCCCTAGTCGTGGGTGTATCGAGACGGGGCATCGATATACCAGAGTAGACTAGCGTGTACCTTCTCGACCCATGTAGATGGGCGATGGATGATCCCATATCCATCGGTGTCTGACATCAGAGATGATATACGGGTGCTCAGTAGAGACTGGGTACACTGGACGGACTCGCCGAGAACTCCCAGATGGTATTATACCTCACGTCAGATGGCAGTTCTCTGGTGACACTGGTACAGAGTAGTCTGTTGACCCGAGATCGTCATAGAGTCTTGTGTGGTTCCCACTGTGCTTTGATTTCCATCTTACCACGTCCAAGAGGGCGTGCAAAACGGTGGTTTTTGGGTACAGTCCCGAGTCACATGGAGGCAATGAGCGATAGGAGGGGATTCGTCTCTCCCGGTATAGGGAGTTGATGTTGCGCTGTGTTCGATTGGCTATAACAGGAAATCCCTTGCCAGGGTTGCTGAGATTTACCGGTAAGTGTTACCAGTAGTTTCTCGAACAGTTATAGACCTCATATCGACACGACTTATTGAGCTATTGGGGTCTGACGTATACCACCCCTAGGCGAGATATGCTACATATCAGACGATCAGACCGGACTGTACGGTAGTGTTACTGGTCGGATTCACTGGAATGTGAGCGGGCTTGCTCGTCGATCTTCAGATCGCTCAATACCCGGGTGGCCGTTACGTTTAGCAGACCGCTTGCGGCTTGTGGATGTTTGATATGATCATCATCCGCTGCCGGCGTATTGACGAGTCTTTAGAGTCCTACACAGAGGTTTCCTGGCTCAAGCGAAACGAAATAGGAGCGCATATGAGATATGTGCGGGACCGAGAATAATGCGTGTATGTGATACCGTATTCTATTCTCGCGATAAATATATCGAATGGTTGTATGCGATATAACCTAGTTATCGATTCAAGCGTTGATTCGATAAGCCGATATATTAGATACCAGTCGGTTATGTGCGCATGACCGGATCATTGAATCAAGTGTTGATTTAATGATTTAATGTATAATTATATATTTGATATATTACTTTGCGTTAACTAGTATCGGTTCACTTTAGACGGATTTTCTCACTCGGATGTGCGCATTGCATATGCGATATACTTTTGTGCACTTGATTGTATCATGTTTGATGATACTTGTCATGCTAGGGTTTAAGTGTAAAGATTAAACCTTGGTTAATGAAATGGTTAGGGTTTATTTTTAGTTATTCATTTATCTTATTTAGTTATCCATTTATTTTTGATAAATGAATATAAGAAATGAGAAAAGAATGGTGGCTAAATTTGTTCTTTAGTTGAAGCTTCATGAAGCTTTGTTCAAGTCAACCATACTTATCTCATCCTTAACCCTAACCATTCCCACTAACCATGATTCATTCTCTACACTTAACTCTAGTTAATATTATGATAAGAATTCATTTTCTTTTCATTTTTCTTTTAACTTATCATAACCTTTTCCTTCTTCTTCTTCATTCTTCAAGTGAAGAAAAGCAAGGTCCATCAATGGTGATTGTTGGATAAGAGTGAGAAATCCAAAACTAAAGTCTACCCACTTCCTATTTCTTCATCCTCTACCTCTTGCCAAGTAGTAGAGTGTGTTTCCTTCACAAGTTTCATGACTTGTTGAAGGTGGAGCTTGATTCATCGATGCTTCGACGTAGATCATCTTCGGCATGGACATCGACGACCTAGCTTGCCCATTCTCCGACGAAGCCGACTCTAGAGCCCGGATTTGATTTGGACAGCGGAGACGACCTCGTTGCGGAGCCGTGGAGGTGGAGGACCGGATCTACAAAGGTTGTATTTCCGTATTCTCATTAGTTAACTGTTAACTAGTTCTTGTTCGCCTAGACATCTAGCAAACGATCCGTACTTTAGGGTTTGTAGGCACTATATTTTTGAAATTGCCATGGTTGATGGCTAGGGAGACCTCACTAGTGTGCCTAGGAACCCTGCAGTGTTGATTTGTATTTGTCCCTTTGGATTGATACCAGAATTGAAATCATTGAGTTGACGTAATGTTTGATCGGTACCGTATAAATTTTGGGCCTTTCTTCTGGATTTTCCTGCATAGATCTCAAAACAAGTGTTACGCAAAATAGGGATGATGCGATGCCATGAAATGCGGTCAATTTCCTTTATAGTGTCGGTTTCAGAGTCTAATACATGCAATCTGATATTTTGCGATAGTTTTGCTAATATGTAAAATATGAATGCCGAACACTTCTATATGTATGCAAATGATGAGGAAATTGCCGGCTAAAATATGCAATATTTTCGACTAATCAACGACCTCAGGTCGATGAACTAACCTGTACACATGTCACCAGGAAATTGCTATCTGACGCTAGGTATAATACCAACTAGCAGATTCCCGGCGAGTCCTGTCCGGTGTACTCATAACCCAATGAGCACCTGTATACATCTTAGGTGAACCAACTAACACCAATGGCTTGTGAGACCGGCCATCGCCCCTCGTCGGGGTCTCGACTGTATACACTAGTCTACTCTGGAGTATCGATTCCCTGTCTCGAAACTCCTACGACTAGGGACACTTTAAGGATGTGCTTACAGACCCCAGCTCCCACGTATATGATCGCCATCATACTGCTGGTAGTCAAGCAAGAATCCTATGGGCTCTATAATCATGCAATAGTGAACTAAAGCATGTATATGATGATAAAGACAAACCAGATAGCATACTATCATCTCGAGCAAGACTGTTATATCGGTATAGGTCCTGTCTCAATCATTGCAATCACGTACCTGCGATCCAATAATTGATTTTGAGGGCACTATCTCCAAAAATCTCCAACTTGCACTTAAGGCTAATTATTGCGATGTCGTATACTCACAGCCCGTGTGATATCGAACATCCAACTCCTTTACTAATCAGTTTCACAAAGCTAGTTTGTAAAACTCTTGTGTTCGAGAAATAGCCTCAGTGAGTGGATCCGCCCTGATGTTTCTTTCCATGTCTCTCTAAATCTCAAGTTCGCGGAGAAAACCATCTCCCGAATCGAGTAATACCTGTCTTAGAATATGTCTGGATATCTGATGGGACCTAGTTCATAAATGAACTCAAAATCCAAAATTCTTAGACTGTATTGATAACTGAACCTAATCAGTATCCAGCACCATGCTTCCCACAGTATCCTCTTAGACCACCTGTCCATAATACTGTCCCTCGTCAGAGGAAAAACTATAACTGTGACAACCACTCTGTCATCCATGTCACCTTGGAAGCCTGGAATGATAACCGTCTCCCGAAGGAGGCTGCCGTTATCAAATCCGTAGAACAAGCACTTATGTTCTAAAACTGCTTTCTTATGTTTCTCCAGGATTGGATTAATATAAACTTATCGCAGCCACTGCAAAAACAACATTTGGTGCGGTACTTGACATCTCATGATTGACTCAATTGCCTACGAAAGTGATCTGCCAATCATGCACATCCCTCTCTCCTTTAGTCTCTAAGACACCTTTAGAGAGGGTGACTCCATCACCTGTAGGTACACCACCATGCCAAGAGTCATCTATTCTAAAATACTATTAGAATACTGTCAAAGTACCCACATTGGGAAACTATCCAAATCTTGATCTAAAACCATAGATCTAGAAACCAGAATGTCTGATATTATATCCATATCTTTTGTGGAGAAACAACTGTATGACGACCAAAGTACAACCGATCGTAGTATAGGAATTTTACTTCCTACTTTGTGTATGTCATCCAAATACCAGGACATCACACCCTACTACCTTTTTAATAGATCCATCCCCTATTCTGATGAAGTTAAAGCCATGACTGTTACATCCAAAATTAGGTCATCTTTCTCCGTTATATTTTCTTTAGTCTATAAATAGACATAAGCTACTTGCCCACTATGCTTCCGCTGCTCCCACTGACCACAACAACCCTCTGGCAGAATAATATATATACGTGCACTTCTAAAGCTAGTTTGGAACGATGCTATACTTATCCTCTTGTCGGGTCTCATAGTCTGGAACAACAGTAGCGTCAAGTCTGGGTAATCAAGAACCTCCCTGTCACCGTCCTTGAGCCTACCGGAGTACCTCTCGGGTGTCTGAGGTTATCCACCATATCTGCGGAGTGGCTATTGGAATGTCAAACCTGATTGAATATATAGGTCCTATTAAATTTTCCGTAATCGTTTGCGGTTCTGGAATCACTTCCAGTTCTCCCATACTCCCACCACTGTTTTTTGAAAAAATCCATTTTACTAAAACTGTGGCGAGTTAAGAACAATATCACTATTGATCTTCCAAATGGTAAAAAAATCAACCCTCGACATAGTCCTGGTCAACCCACAAACTGCCATTACAGAAATGTGCCTTGAGTTATCCAGTGTCTGGTTTTAAGCATAAGCTGGACAACTCCCCTTACCTTAACATCGTTAAGATATGAACCATTCTATATCCAATATAGAAACAGAGGCACTAATTTAATTGGAACCAGATTCAAAACATGCAGCTGTCTCCAGTGCATATCTACTTAATGGAGAGAGTTTAATCAGCATTACTCAACTTAGGAATCCATCCAATTATGAGTAACCCGAAAGAGAAACAAGTTTCTCAAAACCATTACTATCATCTGAATACCAATCATAAGAATCTACATCTACGATCTCTTTAAAGAATCCCGATACTTGCGATACCTGGTTCTCTACTTTATTCTTATACTCACAACTTCTCAAAACTTAGACATTGTATTTCTATGAAACACTTGTCTAAAACCTAGAGAAGTTACAAGTAAACAGAACAAATTACGAGGACCCGCCCCTTTGTCCTGACGGACACTGGACAACATACAATACTCTGTATAAGTCCGCTGAGTTGAATAACTCAAAACCTGTGTATCGTAGGTTGAAAACTGTACCCAGACGATTTCCTCAAATATCACCAATTACAACTAATTCCGATATAATGAGGATGATAACCTAATTCCCAATAACTTACTCCCACTCATCATCTGAAAAAACCATACAGATATGAGAATGAAACCTGGTAAATACAAACCCTGGAGTAAGTATCTAATCAGGAAAATAGTTTTCTTTTAACAATGTGCAGCGAAACTGAAACATTAAAATGTCTCGTAGGGGTATCCTGGTATTCCTAGTAATGCATCTTCCATAAACCAATTCATGACTATAACCGTATATTTCTTTGCCATCTGTCCAAATCCCTTTATTTGTCTTTAGTCGTTACCTTCTGTACACCTTCGTTAGGCTAAATGGTTTTCTTCCTTCCCTACCGTTCGGCACCAACCTATGGTTTGGAAGAAGACTATCCAGTAAGCATAATAGGTGTACCCTCGTAATCCTAGGAGTACTCGTAACTTGAGAGAAGGTGATGATAAAAGACAACTGAATAATACCTTATTCTATTAAAGGTGAGATAGGAGTGGTGATGAAGTACGCGGTTTGGTCATGAATGATAACAGTCGCAATTTACTTTGCCCTCTTTCTAATCCCTTTATCTTGTCTTTACATATTACCTTCTGCACACCCTACTTAGGCTAATTGGTTTTCTTCATTCCCTAACTGTCGGCACCTGCCTATGGTTTGGAATAAGACTATCCAATAAACGTAATTGGTGTACTCTCCTAAACTAAGGAGCCTTCGCAACCTGAGAGAAGGTGATAATAAAAGACAACTGAATAGCCCAATTCTATTTCTCCTGAACCTGGATCCATCTTTGAAGTAGTACCTTCGAGTTTGTATATAACGATACGATGGTTCTATCCAATGGAAGTGGATGTCCGTAGTAATACGAGGTGTTCTGAGAAATACAAAGGGTAAAAGAAGGAGCGGCAATGACTTTTGCAATTCGGACAATCCAAAAGTCAGTATTTTAAGAAGGTTCGGTCAACTTGGTCACTGAGTCATAGCCAAAGAGAGAGAGAAAAGAAACACTCTGCGAGCACTCTAACCTAGATCAGAATGGTTATCACTTTATCTAATGAGGAAACCTCCCACTGTAATCTCAAATTCTCCTCGAAACCTGAAAGAAGAATTGGTCGGGATCACCCGAAGAGTAAAATAACTCATCAGTGAGAATCGGGATCCAACTATCATCGCATGATAACTTGATGGAAGTCACTCAAGTTATCACACTCCAGAAGGTATGCGCATATCTGGCAAGTTTCCTGTATGTTTGAAACTCCCGATGTTATTTTTTTCCCCATGCTCTTATGACCTTGACTAAGGGCCAACGAATCATAAGTCACATGTCAAGTTCTTCCCGTCATTGTCCTGGTTGATTTGAACCCACCCGTACATACTCTTGACTAAGGGCCAACTAAGTAATACGACTGTCCCAAACCAACGCATTCATCTATGCTACAAATGAATACCCAGCAGCTACCAAACACTATGCCTTGACTAAGGGCCAACAAACATAGCTTGAATACTACTGACTATCCATAAGAAATTACGGAGGGCTACGGCTGGTTTTTGGCGAAAAACCTTTAACGTAATGAACTTGATCTCGTTGAAGGAACCTGATAGCTTTTTATAAAAATATAGTGGCGAAAACCTTTTGCTAAAGTGGTCACTCCCGGTGAAGGGATCTCGGCTCTTTCCTCGTGGAATGAGGTGCAGGATATTCCAACTGAATACCACGATGCAAAGCAACTTGTAATCGACTATATTGAAGTTATTAACCTGACATAAACTTCTTCCCGAGGGGTCACTCCCGGTGAAGGGATCTCGGCCCTTGCCTCGTCGAATGAAGTGCAGGATATTCCAACTGAATATCACTATGCAAAACAAAAAGAAACGTCTTTGTAATAACACTTTTAAAATTTGTTCCAACAACATCAAATATAGGTTTGTTTTATCCTTGTACTGATAAGAATCAATGCAGTCCCATCAATCAATCACACAAGAAAAGAACGAAAATAAAATGTACGTATATGCCATCCGTGTCACGACCCGAAAGTACGGAACATGACCGGCACTTAAACTACGAATGTCTCGAGGCGTACGTAATCTAAGTAAGCCGAAAACCCAGAAATCCAAACCAAGAAAAGTAGTAGAGTGAAGGAAAACCAATTTAAAATCAAGTAGTTTTAATAGCATAAGCCGAGTTATGCGGTTTTAAAAACATCAAGTATTTCCTGAAAATTTCGGCAGAGTCTCCTTTGTAAATACTGGCTCCCAAACGGGATACAACATGAATAGTATACGAAATCAATAAAAAGGCATCCCCAAGCGAGAGCTAGCTCTTCGTCAATCGACGGTCACAACCACACAAGCAATATAATATACAACGCCAAGGGCGAGGATCAAAACTCAAAAGGAAACTCAAAACAGCAAGAAATCCGTTGAAATACAACGCGCGACTCTAAGGTCGAAAGAATAAACATCACTGGTCTCTATCTGAGATAAATACAAGTTTGGTTGATGGAATTTCTAGATACAACTGAATAATAATATACAATATATAATGATGGGTACGATACAAATAAACCCAACTACTAGCAAGTCACCCGAACGAAACTGTACCCGCAAAGCCGTAAAGAAACCTGTACGGCGAAACCTGCAAGAAACTGGAGCACAACGGGGGTGAGTTGCCAACTCGTGAATAGAAAAACATCTACGAATAGAAATCGCATGTATGACGCAATCCTAGGTCATACGATCAATATATAAAATCCTCAAATAAAACCAGCAGTCTATAACAAAGACTAGGATAAATATCGAACCCAAGTATAATCTCATGTGCCCGTGTCAGTGCCTCAGGTAGCAATATATCATGAATGAGGTATGAATGCATGAAAACAGATTACATGTAAATGAAGAAACTGTTTTCATAATTTAGTGAGATTTCCTTTGTATTTTTAAAATGAGGTATCATAAATGAAATCAGTATCAACAGTGTCTAGCATCGACACAAAACATAAATCTCAAAGTCTCGAAACATCAGGCTCCGGCTATCCGGACTGGCCTGTATCATCAAATCTCAGTACCTCAATATCTCGAAATCTCAATGTCTCAATCTCAATATCTAGGGCGCCGTGAGTCCAGACCGGCCCCTACCATCCATCTCAAGACCACGACGGTACCCTCCGTATATCCGACGCGTCAGGTAATATCACCGGTCGGTAGTGCTCCTCTGCCAGGCTCAACGTCAACAACACGGCCTTCTCGCCCCGGGGTACCGCACCGGGCCCACCATGTACCCGAAACGGTTCATCCAACTCCTCGAATCGGGTCTCGAAATCCATCAGCAAACTCATGGTGGACGACTCATACATCATGGAAAACCGCATTTTTATTTAAAAAGAGAGAGAGCAGTTTATATATGTTTTGCGGTTTTCCTCCAAATCCAGAAAATATCATGGAAATCCGAATCATCAATAGCATGTAAAACCATGAATATAAGCATGAGAATGAATAACAGTATGCATGAAGCGACAAGTAATAACTACAATATCTAAGCTGGCATATAAGGTATGTACACTAATATTATGTCAAACTACTGGCTATCAAGCTAAGTTAAGCAATAATATTTTCTAAGGTGTACGTGACATGGCAATTACCGATGAAGATGTGTGAGCCGGTAAGTAGGTGTATGTGGTACATACGCATCATCGGTAATGGTGCTGGTGTCCTAACAGCATAGTGTCAACAATGCAATATGAAATAACAATGTAAATATGCGATGCGGAGCGAGCAACCAAAATGAGCGGGAGCTAAATATTAAACAATGGTGCCATTTGAAATAACACGAATCGCGGGGTTTTGAAAATAGGGGCTACGATGGTTTTTAAGAAAGGATACGTCTTTTGAAATATCCGTAGATCCCTTGACCTATCTTTTAAAATATCCACGATCCGCTAGTTTTGAAATAGGTAGGAGTCTAATCTAATCTAATAACTACACTAAACTATACGGCTGAACTAACAAGCTGAACTACAGGTAAGGAAGCCGCCTATCATCTGAGTCGATACATATACATACCTATATATATACAGTCGGTGATCCCGCCTCAATAATATCATATCCGATACCATATCTATAAGCAGGCATCCCAAGTCAAGAGTGCGGATCAATCATCAATATAGCTCGTACGTAAATCCGTCGTACGGCATCCCAAATCTGGGTACGGGTCAATATCACATTCATCATACTATTCACCTGGTATCCTCTTTATCAAATATCATGATCGGGGTACTGATCTACGCCTAGTACAATACTGATACCGCCTAAGTATGCATGCACGTGTGTGAAACACTACGTCAAGGACCCGCTACAACGTTATGTTGTATCTCAAATACGAACCCTGCTATATCACCGATCTCACGGCCTCAAATCAAATCTCATCAACTCATCTTAAATCCCAAGTACTATCCTCATTATCCATGCATGTGTATATGAATGTACATATGCATAGTCCCATACCCACGCATATATACATATATACACATCCCAATCGGCGCACAAGAAAGTAATGTATGCAAGTCTGTGTGTTCGTATATGGGTATAACAACTCGCAACTAACCCAAAGCTAATCCATGAACACCTAATCATAACATGAATAAACATTCTCATATCATAAAACACCTATATAAACATATATATATATATATAAGCTACACTACGGACTGCGGGGGTGCTATACGCCATCCACCCGACTTCTCCCCGTAGATATAAATCTACTCACCTGGTCCTCGCTAGCCGGTGCCGACGTCACCACGCACTTGTTGTCGTCTCGAAGTCCACATGGGGGTACCTATATGTCACAACGTATCGTTCTGCATAAAAATCCAATTTAAAACCAAAACGATACCCGAATCTCACGTAGGTCAAAGCCTACGGTTATTCTCACAAATCAACCCAAAAACCCTCGACGTCAGCGTACAAATGCCAAACCATCGAGAAAACTCCAAACGCACCAATCGTGGTTTCAAAACTCACTAATTATATAAGAAATAGGTTTTAATTCATCAAAACCATAAAAGTAAACAATTCGTTTTATTTCCCAAAAAACTAGTTAGCACAATTTCCCATTTCGGTTCAAAACTTGATGTTTTACCCAAACTAAATATTTTAACGATTCTACTGGCCAAAATGCTCACTTAAAAACATAATTAGTTCATACAAATCACCTCCATATTTTTATTTCAAAAATTTATATTTAAACAAAATTTCTAGTTTGCAAGGATAACAATTCTATTAACATTTTTAAAACCAAATTCTCAATTCAACAACTAGCTAGGTTTTGCATTGCTCTAAAGTGTTAAACTACACACTATGTTGCTAATGAGAATTAATTACCAAAAACCTAGTTTACAAATATGTGTGATTTGGACAATTTACATATAAAAAGTGCAATTTAATCAACCAAACTAGGTTTTTCATATATTAAGATGTTAAACTAAACATTGCATTTCTAATGATATAATAAAAACCTTAATTGAAAACACAAACCCTTACTATATTATTCAAAACATTCAATTAAACCCTAATTATTAACTAATTATGCTAGATTTAAAGTATTCAAACAACAATTTAACAAAAGGTTAAGATTTATACCTCACAAGATTTGAGATCTAGCATGAAAATCTTGACCTCCAATTTGCTCTCTTTTCATCACAATCCAAGCATGTTCGGCTAAGGAAAAATGGGTAGGAGTTGGATTTTGATTTTGTGAGCTTTTTGTGTTGAATTTTGGGCATTTTGTGGAATTTTTTGAGGTGAAATGAGAAGGAGAAGAGGGGGGAGGGGCTGTTGCAGCAGGGAGATGGGAGGGTCTCGGCTGAAAGGAGAGGGGCAGAGGTGAGTGAGAGGATGTGGGTGTGGGTGCAAGTCAAACAAAGCCCATCCTCCAAGTATCCAATCACCAAAATACATTTCTTTATTGTTTTCTTTACTTTTCTTTGTTTGCTTTGACTTTTTTTGTGGGGAAATGAGGGGGGACAGCTTGGGGCTGCTGATTTGGGGAGAGGAGAGAGGGTGTGGGTGAGTGTGGGTGAGGAAAAAAGATAAATGTATTACCCCAAACATCCATTTACACTAAATTCACTAAAAAAGCCTTTTTTCTTCAATAATTTCTAAACCGTTTTGGCAAACGATTTCGTTTCAAAAACCACATGATAAAATTTTGTTTAATGTTTTATGATGCACAAAATTTGTTTCAACTCATTCCAATTTGTAATTTTCCCTAATTAAATATATTAGTGACGGCTTAAAATAATATTAAAATAATTAATTTCGGAAAAATTTTCAGAAAATTTGAAATTTCACCAGTGGGTCAATAAACACCAAATACTAGCAATTACATAGCTAGAATATGTATATTTAATTTTATAATAAAAATATTTGTATTTTGACTTTTTACAGAAAACCCCCTTATTTTACCGTTTTTTCGAAATTTCACCGAAACGATTTTTTCAAAACGTTACAATCCGCATTCGTCACTGGGTCCCGTCATCACCCGTTAGGTAACTTAACTAACGTCAGAGCGGGGGCTGGACTAGCGCGGGTGTAAAACATATACAACATCTAATAGTATATATACCAATATACAATAATCGCTTCAGGCGTGATAATATGCAACATTACAGAAAAATAATAAGCATCACAGAACAATACGGATAATCTGGGATCCCCGGGTTTTACAGAGCCGCTACTGAAACCCGACGTTCCCCTGGTCGTGTGGCTAGCCTGTACAATGAAACCTAGACCCCTACGGGTGCGGCAAGTTACCCGCCAAAACCTGAAGCGAGGTAGTCCCCACAGCATAGTGAATGGAACACCCGGCAGTTCACGGAATTTGGTAAATTGAGCACCCTTCCTTGGGCCAACCTGTACCCCCTACGAGTGCAGCGAACAGTCTGCCAATTCTAGAGTGAGGTCCCTCTGCCTCTCAAAGCCATGAGATACGGACCTGTTACCCTCCATAACCCGGCTATCCGTGCACTCCTTCGCGGGATAAACCTAGTACAGAAATAAAAATATGTACAACGGGTACATCGACCTCAACCCGGTCGTGCCCCAAAAACAATATTATACAAACAGGCAGTGACGACAGTCCATATGTTTGACGCTCGCCCCGCAATATCAAATGTGCAAATAAATCCAAACTGCACTATCATTGCACCCTGCTATCCACCACGACACATCCGCAACATCACAGCACAACACAGAACATCAACGCGAATATCACGTTCGCAAACCCGTCTAAAAGAACTATAGCAATTAGATGCGGTTTACCGATCAAATGACATTCCCGGTCGGAGATATAATGTAAATACTGCATACTAACAAATTTAAAATTTCGATCGACTAAATTTCCCGAAGTGGGCCCCACGTACATCTGCTGTACAGTAACAAAATCTGGGCCTAAAAGAACTATACCAAAAAACACAAATTCCACATTAAAGCCTACTGAAGAATTTTGAAGCACTGTTACCACAGTACTGCCGCGGCTCCACGGTCAAATCCTAGGTTTGACCGCGGATCCGCGGCGGTCACGTGGGATCAGGTGCACAAAATTTACCAGTATTCTTAGAAAACCCTGCTTATATTTCTGTGATATGTAAAATTATTTTTAGGCCCTTTAAAAAATCGACAGAAACTCAGGTGCTGAAAAAATATGATTTTCGAAATTCGGTTCGATCGATATTTTAAACGTGTTAGCACAAGTTAATATAGCTTAATGGTGAGTCTCTGATACCACTATAAGTCCACGGTAGCGCCCCGGCCGTCTAATAGACGCCAAATGCAGAACAAAAACCTTTTACAACTGGAGCTATCACGTACTATAACCCGGATCTGCCATTAAAGCTAAACTAACAAATTACAAAGTGGGTAGAAATGTTATACCGAACGATCCGAGTCCTTCGGTCTTCAACCATCATCCCACGCTTTGTTGTGGCTGCTCCTATCTCCTCGATCTCGAGTCTTGTCGTCCAGGTGGCACCACGTCGACGGATCTTTAAACGGGCTCCCGCCTCTGAACCGAGGCAACTCGATCGTCAAGTTTGCTAAAAGAGACGACCAAGATTGATGTAGGGAATGAGTAGAACACTTTGTCTCGTTACGTCCAAGGCTATGGACGAACGGTTAATGAAGTTGCCTTTTATGGAATCGGGTAAATGGAAATGAGTAGATTAATTTTCATGAACCATAATCTTTTTTTCTCAAATGAACAGCCATGCCTCCACAATGAAGGACCGGCCACATATTTGTAGGAGGGAGGTGAGTGTAGGAGAGAGGGGGGGTGAGTGTAAGCAAAGCTTATGAAGAAAATATCTAAGCACAAACAAAAATGCATTAATGTAAATGGTGACTCATAAACCATAGTCACCATTTCATTAATTGCTACCAATGAACAAAGAACACCTCACAAACCCTAGAAGCTTCCACACACATCACCCACATGACTCACCCAAGAGAAGAAAAGATAAATCCGCATTTAACCGAATGTCAAAATACAGCAGATAGAAAACTGGAAACTGGCAACTTCCAAAAGTGATCCTGAAACGAATTTCAGGATAACCCCGTAATGGTATAAACATACCCGCATTTGTATTACGACCGAATACAAATGCATCTGAGACAAAGATATTATATTTACACAGTATAATACTGGGTTCCGTCTTAAACCAACGCCTGCCAGTATTATCTGCCCGAAAAATAACACGTGCGAAAACGCACGTGTATTTTCCGAACCCTGCCATAAAACCATACGGCCTCTACAACGTTTCGCCCGAACTTGGGAAAGTGTCTGTGGGGGACTCTAATGATTCATCAACACACTGGCACTGGGTATAACCTCTAGCACGTCAGAGGTATGAGCTGTACGTGACGGTTGCCTATGTATTGATTGGAAGGGAAGCTGACGAGCAAACTCATCTCATAAACCCTACTGAGCCTAACAGTGACAATATACATACATTCCAGTCCGTTCGTCTATGAGTATTGCATATCTGCCTAGGGGGCTGGTAACGTCAGACCCCCATTAGCGGTATAAGTCGTGTCAGAGAGTGGCCCAGAACACACTGAGATACTACTGGAGTACCTACCAGTAAATCTCCTGCTTCGGCCAAGGGCTTTGTGTAATGGCTCTCCCAGACACAGCGCGATCTCACCCCGAATACCGGGAGAGACGAATCCCCTGCCGATCCGCTCACTTGCCTCCATGTGGCTCGGGACTGTACCCAAAAAAGACCTGTTTGCACGACTCCTTTGAGCCGTGGTAGGGTAGAAATCAAAACACAGTGGGAACTCACACGAGACAAATGACGACCTCAGGTCGATGAACTAACATATACACATGTCACCAGGGAATTGCTATCTGACACTAGGTATAATACCAACTAGCAGATTCCCGGCGAGTCCTGTCCGGTGTACTCATAACCCAATGAGCACCTGTATACATCTTAGGTGAACCAACTAACACCAATGGCTTGTGAGACCGGCCATCGCCCTTCGTCGGGGTCTCGACTGTATACACTAGTCTACTCTGGAGTATCGATGCCCTGTGTCAAAACTCCCACGACTAGGGACACTTTAAAGATGTGCTTACAGACCCCAGCTCCCACGTATATGATCGCCATCATACTGCTGGTAGTCAAGCAAGAATCCTATGGTCTCTATCATCATGCAATAGTGAACTAAAGCATGTATACGATGATAAAGACAAACCAGATAGCATACTATCATCTCGAGCAAGACTGTTATATCGGTATAGGTCCTGTCTCAATCATTGCAATCACGTACCTGCGATCCAATAATTGACTTTGAGGGTACTATCTCCAACACTTCTTACCACCAAAGCTCCCCCTGTCTCAGGACCTCAATCCAGCGTCGCGGATAAGGAAATCCGTAAGACCTAGGAGATTGATTGCGCGAGGGCCAAGTGCATCGTGCTTGCCTCTATGGACACTGAACATCGGAGGAGGCAGGAGGATATGGACCTAGAATCCATATTTCTCCATACAAAAGATCTGTATGGAGAGCAATCCCGTATCGCCAGATACGATGTCTCGAAAAAGTTGTTTTCGGTGGAATTGGCCGTCGGATCATCTGTAGCAGAACACGTGCTTCAGATGATTAGATACATTGAAGAGCTCGCGGACCTTGGGACCACGTTTGAGAACGAGCTCTACACTGACTTGATTCTCCAGTCCCTTCCTTCCACTTACGCCCAGTTTATCCTGAACTTCAACATGCAAGGAAAGGAAGTTGAACTTCCGGAACTCGTTAACATGTTAAGGAATGCAGAGGGCACACTGAAGAAAGTAAGGGAAACACCCGCTTTGGCTGTTGGAGGACCTTCTTCTTCTAGGTCCAGGTCAAAAGCCAAAGGAAAGAAGAAGAAATTCCCCACCAAACCAAGGGGCGGTGTTAGTAAAGTGGAAGCCAAGGGAAAGGCAAAAATGGCAAAGATAGCGGGACAGCTTGTGGGGAAAGAAGAGTGCTTTTATTGTCATAAGAAAGGACACTGGAAGAAAGATTGCAGGTCTTGGAAGGCCAAGAACCAGGACCCGAAGCAAGTTGTGGCCTCGGCTTTAGGTGTGTATGTTATTGAAAACTGTCTATCAGTAAACTCTACTTTCTGGGTATTGGATACCGGATCAGGATCTCATATCTGTAATTCTTTACAGGCACTGAGAAAGCGTAGGGTTTTGAAGGCAGGTGATATGACCGTCAGAGTTGCAAACGAAGCTGGCATGGATGCTGAGTCCATAGGGGACTATCACTTGGGATTGTCAGATGGACATGTTTTGGTTTTGCGTGATTGTTATTTTGTACCCAGTGCGACTTGTAATATCATATCTGTATCTTTAATTTCTAAAGAAGGTTATGATTTTTCATTTGTAAGCAATGTTGTAAACATTCACCTTAATCATGTTCTGATTGGGTCGGCTACATTAAGCATTAGTATATACTTATTGAACCAACCATAGATTTTCAATGTCCAGAATACACACAAAAGAATGTCTCCAGAAATAAATCATGCTTTCTTATGGCATTGTAGACTGGGTCACATCAATGAGAGAAGGTTGACGAAGTTACGTAAAGAAGGATATTTGGATCCATTCGAATATCAATCATATGCAACTTGTTAATCCTGTCTCAAAGGAAAGATGACAAAGACTCCGTTTACTGGACATGGAGTAAGGGCGAGCGAGCTCTTGGGACTCTTACACAGCGATGTATGCGGTCCAATGTCTACACATACACAAAGTGGTTATTCTTACTTCATTACTTTTACAGATGATTTTTCAAGGTTCGGGCATGTCTTCTTAATGAAGCAAAAATCTGAAGCCTTTGAAAAATTCCAGGAATACAAGAATGAAGTAGAAAAACAAATAGGCAAAAGTATCAAGGCACTAAGATCCGATCGAGGTGGTGAATACTTGGGTGCCGAGTTCCTGGGTTACCTAAAAGAGAATGGAATTCTCTCTCAACTTACTCCTCCATACACCCCACAACATAATGGTGTATCGGAGAGATGGAACCGAACCCTATTGGATATAGTACGTTCCATGATGAGTAACGCTGAGTTGCCGCGATCTTTCTGGGGAAATGCACTAGAATCAGCTGCATATCTTTTGAACCGAGTTCCAACTAAGACAGTGACTACAACACCATATCAGATGTGGAGTGGGAAGAAACCCTATCTTCAATATCTGAAGATTTGGGGATGTCCAGCTTTTGTCAAAAAGCAGCATGCAGACAAACTCGAGGCACGCTCAGTATAGTGTAAGTTTGTGGGATACCCAAAGAACTCCAGGGGGTATCTTTTCTATTACGCAGAAGAACAAAAGGTTTTTTTCTCTCGTCATGCCCACTTTCTGGAACATCAGTTCTTAGAAAACGAAACAAGTAAGAGCGCAATAGAACTGGAAGAAATTCCAGAACCACAAGCTATTACTGAAAGCTTAGTGGAACCAGAGGGTTCGAAAAAACAGGACATTCCTGCGCCGCTCCGCAGAAGTAGTAGGCAGTCTCATCCGCCCGAGAGATACTATGATTTTCTCATAGACGGGGATAGAGAGGATTGCATCATTGATAATGATGAGCCGACTAGCTTCCAGCAGGCCATTCAGAGCGTTGACTCGGTAAAATGGCTGGATGCAATGCGGACCGAAATGGAGTCCTTGTACACCAACAAAGTATGGACTTTGGACGTTGCTCCAGAAGGGGTAAAACCCGTTGGCTGCAAATGGATCTTCAAAAGAAAGATTGGTGTAGATGGACAGGTTGAGACCTATAAGGCTAGACTTGTTGCAAAGGGTTTTCGTCAAAGACCTGGTTTGGACTATGACAAAACCTTTTCTCCAGTGGCTATGCTCAAATCCATTCGGATCGTTCTTGCCATTGCTGTCTTCCACGATTATGAGATTTAGCAGATGGACGTAAAGACCGCTTTTCTAAATGGAAATTTAGAGGAGTGTGTCTATATGGACCAGCCAGAGGGTTTCATTCAGAGTGGGAGCAACGGGAAAGTGTGCAAGTTGCATAAGTCCATTTATGGACTGAAGAAGGCATCGCGGAGTTGGAACATCTGTTTTGATGAGACGGTCAAAGAATTTGGATTTATCAAAAATCCAGATGAACCATGCATCTATAGTAAAATTGTAGCACGAACTGTCGTATTCCTCGTTTTATACATGGATGACATTCTCTTGATAGGAAATGACATTCCTATGGTACAATCTGTCAAAGGGTTCTTGTCACACAGGTTCTCCATAAAAGATCTGGGTGATGCCTCTTACATTCAGGGGATCCGGATCCATCGTGATAGGTCCAAGAGGATATTAGGACTTTCACAGTCCAGGTACATCAACACCATACTGAAGAGGTTCAGTATGGAAGATTCCAAGCACGGTAATCTACCGGCTTGTCACGGGATCACCCTCTCCAAAGAGATGTCTCCCAAGACTGATTTGGAAAGGGATCACATGTCTATTATACACTACGCTTCTGCGATAGGCTCTATAATGTATGCGTTGTTGTGTACCAGACCAGATGTAGCTTATCCACTAAGTGTGGTAAGCCGGTATCAGTCAAACCCTGGGGATAAGCACTGGATAGCGGTAAAGAACATTCTGAAGTACCTGAGAAGGACTAAGGACATGTTTTTGGTTTACGACGGAAAAGACCTACAGATGGAGGCCTTTGCTGACTCCAGCTTTCAGAGTGACAAAGATGACTCCAAATCCATGTCGGGTTATGTCTTTACCCTCAATGGAGGGGCGGTGTGTTGGAAGAGTTCCAAACAGGAAACCATTGTTGACTCAACGATGGAAGCGGAATATATCGCTGCATCTGATGCCGCAAAGGAAGCCGTCTGGATGAGGAAGTTCTTGACAAAACTTCAGGTGGTTCCATCCATTGTTGCTCCAATACCTTTGTATTGTGACAACAACGGGGCTATAGCTTTAACGAAGGAACCCAGGTTCCATCAGAAGTCCAGACACATCTTGAGGCGGTATCGCCTGATCAGGGAGATCGTAGATCGCCGGGAGATCGAGGTTCGAAGGGTTGCTACAAAAGATAACTCTGCAGATCTATTCACAAAGGCCATACCCAAGACTCAGTTCGAGCGGCTGATCGAGATGATAGGTCTTCGATACGCCAGTACACGGCCTTAGTGCAAGTGGGAGATTGTTAGTGTATATGCCCTAGAGGCCATTACTTTATCATACTAGTTTGTAAATTACTTAATGGAAACATGGGATATGTAAGTGCACGGCGGCGCCCCGGCCGTCAATCCGACGCCGGAATGCGGAAGCGGTGAATAACTTAAATTTTTGCGGACATTGCAAACCGGCACCACCGCGCACTAATACCCGGATCGAACCATTAACTAGTCTAAGCTAACTACTAGAATGGGAATAGAGATATACCGACGATCCAAGTCCTCCGGTCTTCTCGTCATCGTCCCGATCACCTGCGGAATGTCCCGTCTCCTCCTCGTCGCCGGAAGTGCACCACATCGCCTACTATGTTTACGGGCTCCCACCTCAATGCCGAGGCAACTCGGGCACGAAGCCGGCTACTCGACGTGCCCAAGATTCGCTGTAGAATGCGTAGTCCTCAAGTCTCACTTTGGGGTTCATGGAGATGCCATTTTAGGTGGAGGGATGATACAAGAACAATGTGGAGGAACTTGGGGATTTTTCTAACATCAAGAGAGCAAAAAATCCCCACTACAAAAATGGGCAACCCACCCTCATGGTGGCCGGCCATGACAAGAGGAGAAGGAGAGTGAAAATGGAGAGAGAGAGCTCAAAAAAATGGGAGCCATTCTCATATCAAAAAAAAGAGAGAGAGAGGAATGGTTATCATATGAACCAAATGATAACAAAGCAAAACCAACACTCAACTAACAACCATCTCTCATCATCAACAACCATCATCAAAACCATGATGATAAAGAAAGTCAAGCTATCATGAAGCTAGAAGTCAAGGTCAATGAGAGGCTATCATGATACAACAATAAGCAAAGAACCCCTCCACAAACACTTATTTGCAACAATGCAAATAAGCCCTCCTCCACCAATCTTCGGCCAATGAACGGAACAATGGAAAATTGGCCGAAACGGAAAACAAACTGGCAACTCCAAAAACTGTTCCCGTAATAAATTACAGGAAAACCCCGATACTGTGCATACACACCCGCATCTGTATTTCGACCGAAATACAAATGCAATGAGACAAAATCTACACTGTACTATACTAGGATCCGGCTTATACCAAAGCCGGCTAGTAATATCTGTTCGATCCTGATCCGTGCAATACCGCACGTATCTGATCGAACCCTGCCATATAACCATACGGCCTATAGTACAAACTGTCCGATCCTGATCCGTGCAATACCGCACGTATCTGATCGGACCTTGCCATATCTCCATACGGCCTCTACAACCTTTCGCCCGAAAGCTTGAGTAACTGTAAATGTGGTGGACTCTAAAGACTCGTCAACACCTTGGTTGTGGATTTAACCACTAGCACGTCAGAGGTATAAGCCAATACGTGACGGGCTACCAGGTACTGACCAAATGGGACGTCGATGAGGAAGCTCACCCCGACACCCAACTGAGCCTGTCAGTGACAATATCCGTGCAGTCCGGTCCGTTCGTCTATGAGCATCGCATGGCGGGCCTAGGGGGTTGGTAAAAGTCAGACCCCCAAAAGCGGTACAAGTCGTGTCGGAGTGTAGCCCAGAACACCCTGAGATACTACTGGAATACCTACCAGTAAATCTCCTTGCCTTGGCCAAGGACTTTGTGTAATGGCTCTCCTAGACACAGCACGACCTCACCCCCAATACCGGGAGAGACGAACCCCTGAGGATACGCTCACTGCCTCCATGTGGCTCGGGACTATACCCAACTAAAACCTGTTTGCACGACTCCTTTGAGCCGTGGTAGGGTAGTAATCAAAGTACAGTGGGAACTAACACGAGACAAATGACGATCCCCAGGTCGATGAACTAACCTGCACACATGTCACCAGGGAACTGCCATCTGACGTCTGGTATATGACCAACTAGCATGTTCCCGGCGAGTCCTGTCCGGTGTACTCATAACCCAATGAGCACCTGTATACATCTTAGGTGATCCAACTGACACCAGTGGCTTGTGAGACCGGCCACCGCCCCTCGTCGGGGTCTCAACTGTATACACTAGTCTACTAATGGAGTATCGATGCCCAGTCTCGAAACTCCCACGACTAGGGACCTTTTAAGGATAAGCTTATAGACCCCCAGCTCCCACTTATATGATCGCCCTCATACTGCTGGTGGTCAAGCAAGAATCCTAGGGGCTCTATCAACGTGTAATAGCGACGTGTCATGTCACCTAAAGCAGTACACGATGATAAAGGTAAACCAGATAGCATACTATCATCTCGAGCAAGACTGTCCTACTGGGATAGGTCCTCCCTCAATCATTACAATCACGTACCTGTGACCTAATAATTGACTCTGAGGGCACTATCTCCAACAATCTCCCACTTGCACTCAAGGCTAATTATTGCGATGTCGCATACTCACAGCCCGTGTGATACCGAACACCCAACTCCTCTACTAGTCAGTCTCACAATGCTCGTTTGCGAAACTATTGCGTTCGAGGAATAGCCTCAGTGAGTGGATCCGCATAGTTGTTTCTTCCTTTGTCTCTCTATATCTCAAGTTCGCGGAGAAAGCCATCTCCCGAAATGAGCAATACCTGTCTTAGAATGTGTCTGGATGTCTGATGGGACATAGCTCATAAATGAACTCCAAATCCAAACTTCTTAGACTGTATCGTCAACTGAACTTAATCAGTATCCTGCGCGCCATGCCTCCCTCAGTATTGCCTTGGATCACCTGTCCAAAATACTTCCTCTCGTCAGAAGGAAAACTATAACTCTGACAACCTCCTTGTCGTCCATGTCACCTTGGAAGCCTGGAATGATAACTGTTTCCCGAATGAGGCTGTCGTTATCATATCCCTAGAACATCCACTTATGTTCTAAAACTGCTTCCGACTGTTTCTCCAGGATTGGATTAATGTCAACTTATTGCATCTAGTGCAAGAACAACATCTGGTGTGGTACTTGACATCTCACGATTGACTCAATTGCCTGAGCAAGTGATCTGCCAATCATGCCCGTCCCTCTCCCCTTTAGTCTGTAAGACACCTTTGGAGAGGGTGACTCCATTACCTGCAGGTACACTACCGTGCCAGGAGTCGTCCATCCTAAATACTCTTAGAATGCTGTCAAGTACCCTGATTGGGAAACCACCCAAATCTAGATCTAAAACCATAGATCTAGTAACCAGTATGTCTGATATAAAATCCATTTCTTTTGTGGAGAAACAACTGTGTGACGACCAAAGTATAACCGATCGTAGTGTAGGAGTTTCTTTTCCTACTCTGTGTATATCATCCAAATACCAGGATATCACACCCTACTACCTTCTCAACAGATCCATCCCCTATTCTGATGAAGTCAAACCCATGACTGTCACGTCAGAAATAGATGATCTATCTCCGCTACATCTGCTCTAGTCTATAAATAGACATAAGCTACCTGTCCACCAATGCTTCCGCTGCTCCCACTGACTACGACAACCCTCTGGCAGAGTCATATACACGTACACTTCTAAAACTAGTTTAGAACGACGCTATACTCATCCTTCCGCCGGGTCTCGCAGCCTGGAACAACAGCAATGGTAATTGTGAGTAAACAAGAACTTTCCTGTCACCGTCCTTGAGGCTACCGTAGTACCTCTCGGGTGCCTGAAGTTACCCACCTTATCTGCGGAGTGGCCAATGGAATGTCAATCCAGATTGAATCTTTAGGTTCCTCATCAAATCTTCAGTAATCGTTTGTGGTTCTGGAATCACTTCCAGTTCTACCATACTCCCACTACTGTTTTCTGAAAAAATCCATTTTTATTAAAACTGTGGCGAGTCTAGAACAATATCGCTATTGTTCATCCAGATGGTAGAAAGTCAACCCGCGTCATAGCCTGGGTCAACCCACAAACAGCCATTACAGAAGCGTGCCTTGAGTTATCCAGTGTCTGGTTTTAATCATAAACCGGACAACTCCCCGTACCTTAACATCGTTAAGATATGAACTGTTCTATATCCAATATAGAAACAGAGGCACTGATTTAATTGAACCAGATTCAAATCATGCAGCTGTCCCCAGCGCATGTCAACTAAATGGAAGGAGGCCGATCAGCGTTACTCAACTTAGGAAGCATTTCCAATTATGAGTAACCTGAAAGAGAAGCAAGTTCTCTTAATCATTACTATCAACTGAACACCATACACAAGTTTCTACATCTTCGATCTCTTTGAAGAATCCCGATACTTGCTACACCTGGTTCTCTACTCTATTCAAATACCTATAACTTCTCAAAATTCGGACCCTGTGTTTCCACGAAACACTTGTCTAAAAACTAGAGAAGTCATAAGTAAACCGAATATAGTACGAGGACCAACCCCTCTGTCCTAATGGACACTGGACAACATACAATACTCTGTATAAGTCCCTTGAGTCTGATAACTCATTCACTGTGTGTCGTAGGTTGAAAACTGTACTTGTGGTTAAGAAGAATTACACCGCTGTTTAATGCTCCTTACCTAACCATCCACTGATATAGGTAAATGTCATCGACATAATATCAAAAGGTATATCTCACTCTATGGAAATAGACGTACAGATATATCAATTTGAAATTGGTGCATAACAGCGGATATTCAAAACCAAATATTTGCCGACCGGCAAACAGCCCAGATGATCTCCTCAAATATCACCGATTACAACGAATCCCGATATAATGAGGATAATCACCCAATTCCCAATAACTTACTCCCCCTCATCATCTGTAAAACCATATAGATGTGAGAATCGTACCTGGTAAATACATACCCTGGAGTAAGTATCTAATCGGGAAATCAGTTTTCCTTTAACATTACACAGTGAAACTGAAACATTGAAATGTTCCGTGGGGTATTCTGGTATTCCTAGTAATGCCTCTTCCAGATTCACGACTGTAACCGTATAGTTCTTTGCCACCTCTCCAAATCCCTTTATATGTCTTTAGTCTTTACCTTCTGCACACCCTTTTAGGCCAAATGGTTTTCTTCCTTCCCTACCGTTCGGCACCAGCCTATGGTTTGGAAGAAGACTATCCAATAAGCATAATGGGTGTACTGTCCGCATCCTAGGAACACTCGCAATGAGAGAGAGGGTGAAGATAAAAGACAACCGAATAAACCTTATTCCTATTTCTCCTGAACCAGAATCCATCCCCGAACTGGAACAAGTTCCATTCGAGTTCGTATATAACCATACGATGGAGTATCCAAATAAACTGTGGATCTTCGTAGTGATACGGAGTGTCCTGGAGAAATACAAAGGTGATGTGGGAGTGGTAATGAAATATTTGGTTTGGTCGTGAATATCTGTTGCAATTTACTTTGCCCTCTTACTAATCCCTTGCTTTGTCTGAACTTAATACCTTCTGCACACCATCGTTATGCTAATTGGTTTTCTTCATTCCCTACCGGTCGGCACCAGCCTAAGGTTTGGAAGAAGACAATCCAATTTGCGTAATAGGTGTACTACCCCTAAACCAAGGAGTACTCGTAACCTGAGAGAGGGTAAAAGGAAAAGACAACTGAATAATCCTATCCGTTTTCTCCAGAACCGGAAACCATCCTCGAATAAATTCTTTCGAGTTCGTATCTAACCATACGATGGTTTTTGTCCAATGGAAGTGGACGTTCGTAGTAATACGGGGTGTCCTGGAGAAAAAAGGGTAAAAGTAGGAGTGGCAATGAGGTCTGCAACTCTGACAATCCAAAAGCCGGTGTTTAAGAAGGTTCGGTCAACTTGGTCACTGAGTCAAAGTCTTAGGGTCGGGTCAATGGTCGCTGCCAAAGAGAGAGAGAAAAGAAACACTCAGCGTGCACTCTAACCTAGATCAGAATGGTTACCAATTTATCTAATCTGGAATCCTCCCACTGTACCTCAAATTCTCCTCCAAACCTGAAAGAAGAATTAGTCGGGGTTACCCGAGGAGTATACCAACTCATCAGTGGGAATCGGGATCCAACTATCATTGCATGATAACGTGACGGAATCCGCTCACGCTATCACACTCCAGAAGGTATGCGCATATCTGGCAAGTTTCAGTTCTTTTGAAACTCCCGATGTGATTTCTGCCCCATGCTCTTATGACCTTGACTTTGGCCAACAAATCATAAGTCACATGTCAAGTTCTACCCGTCATTCTCCAGGTTGATTCGAATCCACCCGCACAAGCCCTTGACTTTGGCCAACAAGGCTATACGACTGTTCCAAACCAACGCATCTATCTATGCTGCATATGAATAACCAACAGCTACCAAACACTGTGCCTTGACTTTGGCCAACAAACACAGCTTGAATACTATTGACTACCCATATGAAACGACGGAGGGCTACGAATGGTTTCTGGCGAAAACCTTTAACGTAAAGAACTTGATATCGTCGAAGGAACGGATAGCTTTTAAAAATATAGTGACGAAAACCGTTGCTAAAGAGGTCACTCCCGGTGAAGGGATCTCGGCTCTTTCCCCGTAGAATGGGGTGCAGGATATTCCAAATGAATACCACGGTGCAAAGCAAAAGCAATCGGCTATAGTGAAGTCATTGCCCTGACGCAAACTTTTTGTCCAAGGGGTCACTCCCGGTGAAGGGATCTCGGCCCTTACCTCGTCGACTGAGGAGCAGGATATTCCAATGAATACCACGATGCAAAACAAAAGTAAACGTCCTTGCAATAACAGCTTTTTGAAAAAGTGTTCCAACAACATCAGATTAGGTTTGTTTTTTAACTTTGCATTGATCCGAATCAATGCAGTCCCATCAATTGATCACACCAAAAAAGAACGAAAATATACTGATGTACGTATATGCCATCCGCATTCGCCACTGGGTCCCGTCATTACCCGTTAGGTTAGCTTACTAACGACAGAGCGGGGACTGGACTAGCGCGGATGCAAAACATATACAACATCTACTAATATATATACCAATATATTATATTCGCTCAAGGCGTGAAAGAAATGCAACATCACAGAGAATGAACAGCATCACAGAAACAATACAGATATCTGGGATCCCCGGGTTTCACAGAGCCGCTGAAACCCGACGTTCCCCTGGTCGTGTGGATAGCCTGTGCAATGAAATCCTAGACCCCTACGGGCGCGACAAGTCACCCGCCAAAACCTGAAGCGAGGCAGCCCCCTTCAGCGCCGTGAATGGACCACCCAGCACTTCACGGAATCCGGCAACTTGGGCACCCCTCCTGGGTCAACCTGTACCCCCTACGAGTGCGGCGAATAGCCCGCCAATCCTAGAGTGAAGCCCCCTCCGTCTCAATGCCATGAGATGCGGGCTTGTTGCCCTCCAGAACCCGGCTATCCGTGCACCCCTCCGCGGGGCAATCCTAGTACAGAAAGTAAAATATACATACACCGGGTACATCGACCGCAACCAGGTCGTGCCCCAAAATAATAATACAATCAGGCAGTGACGGCAGTCCACATGTCGGACGCTCGCCCCGCAATATCAAATGTACATAATACAACAGCACAGTACTAGCATTGCATCCAGGCTATCCCCCACGACCGATCCGCAACAACACAGCAAATACATAGAACATCAACGTGAAAGTCACGTTCGCAAATCCGTCTAACCGGGCTATAGCAGTTAGACAGGATTTACCGATCGAGTGACATTCACGGTCGCAGATATAATGTAAATACTGTGAAAAATGTGTTTAAAATTTTCCGATTGACCAAAAATTAACAAGTGGGCCCCCAAGCAATACTGTAGCACTCACAGAAATAATTGGCCCAATTTTAATATTCCAAAACCCCTAATTACTACCCTGAAGCCCACTGGAAAAAGATGGCCCACTGACCTCTCCACACTGCGGCGGATCCGCGGCCCAATATAGAGGTGAGGCCGCGGTTCCGCGCTCATGAGGAGAGATCACAGTGTCGAATTTTTCCAGTATGCTTAGAATTTCCTGCACATCATTCTGAGACCACCTGAAAAATTTTTGGACACCAAAAAATCTTAACAGAAAACTGATGTGCACAAAAACATAGATTTTGGAATTTTGGTCGATCGGAAAAGCAAAACACATCAAACGAAAGCTAGACGAAGTTAATGGCGAGGCTCTGATACCACTGTAAGTGCACGGCGGCGCCCCGGCCGTCAATCCGACGCCGGAATGCGGAAGCGGTGAATAACTTAAATTTTTGCGGACTTTGCAAACCGGCACCACCGCGCACTAATACCCGGATCGAACCATTAACTAGTCTAAGCTAACTACTAGAATGGGAATAGAGATATACCGACGATCCAAGTCCTCCGGTCTTCTCGTCATCGTCCCGATCACCTGCGGAATGTCCCGTCTCCTCCTCGTCGCCGGAAGTGCACCACATCGCCTACTATGTTTACGGGCTCCCACCTCAATGCCGAGGCAACTCGGGCACGAAGCCGGCTACTCGACGTGCCCAAGATTCGCTGTAGAATGCGTAGTCCTCAAGTCTCACTTTGGGGTTCATGGAGATGCCATTTTAGGTGGAGGGATGATACAAGAACAATGTGGAGGAACTTGGGGATTTTTCTAACATCAAGAGAGCAAAAAATCCCCACTACAAAAATGGGCAACCCACCCTCATGGTGGCCGGCCATGACAAGAGGAGAAGGAGAGTGAAAATGGAGAGAGAGAGCTCAAAAAAATGGGAGCCATTCTCATATCAAAAAAAAGAGAGAGAGAGGAATGGTTATCATATGAACCAAATGATAACAAAGCAAAACCAACACTCAACTAACAACCATCTCTCATCATCAACAACCATCATCAAAACCATGATGATAAAGAAAGTCAAGCTATCATGAAGCTAGAAGTCAAGGTCAATGAGAGGCTATCATGATACAACAATAAGCAAAGAACCCCTCCACAAACACTTATTTGCAACAATGCAAATAAGCCCTCCTCCACCAATCTTCGGCCAATGAACGGAACAATGGAAAATTGGCCGAAACGGAAAACAAACTGGCAACTCCAAAAACTGTTCCCGTAATAAATTACAGGAAAACCCCGATACTGTGCATACACACCCGCATCTGTATTTCGACCGAAATACAAATGCAATGAGACAAAATCTACACTGTACTATACTAGGATCCGGCTTATACCAAAGCCGGCTAGTAATATCTGTTCGATCCTGATCCGTGCAATACCGCACGTATCTGATCGAACCCTGCCATATAACCATACGGCCTATAGTACAAACTGTCCGATCCTGATCCGTGCAATACCGCACGTATCTGATCGGACCTTGCCATATCTCCATACGGCCTCTACAACCTTTCGCCCGAAAGCTTGAGTAACTGTAAATGTGGTGGACTCTAAAGACTCGTCAACACCTTGGTTGTGGATTTAACCACTAGCACGTCAGAGGTATAAGCCAATACGTGACGGGCTACCAGGTACTGACCAAATGGGACGTCGATGAGGAAGCTCACCCCGACACCCAACTGAGCCTGTCAGTGACAATATCCGTGCAGTCCGGTCCGTTCGTATATGAGCATCGCATGGCGGGCCTAGGGGGTTGGTAAAAGTCAGACCCCCAAAAGCGGTACAAGTCGTGTCGGAGTGTAGCCCAGAACACCCTGAGATACTACTGGAATACCTACCAGTAAATCTCCTTGCCTTGGCCAAGGACTTTGTGTAATGGCTCTCCTAGACACAGCACGATCTCACCCCCAATACCGGGAGAGACGAACCCCTGAGGATACGCTCACTGCCTCCATGTGGCTCGGGACTGTACCCAACTAAAACCTGTTTGCACGACTCCTTTGAGCCGTGGTAGGGTAGTAATCAAAGTACAGTGGGAACTCACACGAGACAAATGACGATCCCCAGGTCGATGAACTAACCTGCACACATGTCACCAGGGAACTGCCATCTGACGTCTGGTATATGACCAACTAGCATGTTCCCGGCGAGTCCTGTCCGGTGTACTCATAACCCAATGAGCACCTGTATACATCTTAGGTGATCCAACTGACACCAGTGGCTTGTGAGACCGGCCACCGCCCCTCGTCGGGGTCTCGACTGTATACACTAGTCTACTAATGGAGTATCGATGCCCAGTCTCGAAACTCCCACGACTAGGGACCTTTTAAGGATAAGCTTATAGACCCCCAGCTCCCACTTATATGATCGCCCTCATACTGCTGGTGGTCAAGCAAGAATCCTAGGGGCTCTATCAACGTGTAATAGCGACGTGTCATGTCACCTAAAGCAGTACACGATGATAAAGGTAAACCAGATAGCATACTATCATCTCGAGCAAGACTGTCCTACTGGGATAGGTCCTCCCTCAATCATTACAATCACGTACCTGTGACCTAATAATTGACTTTTAGGGCACTATCTCCAACAGGATATTCACAGTTGTATAGACAATCTTGCTCGAAATAGTACTATGCTACTTGGTTTGTTTCTACTTTAATGTGTGCATATGTTTCTTTTAGCATATCGCCTATACACATTAGTGGAGCACTTAGGATCTTTGCTTTATTACAAGAGTTGTGATGGCAGTCACACTAGTGGGGGCTGGGTAATCTACAAGCACATCCTTATACAGGTCCCTAGTCGTAGGATTATCGATACAGGGCAAAGATACTCCAGAGTAGACTAGTGTATACGCTTCTCATCCCAGGAGGGGAGATGGTCTGTCCCACAGCCATCAGTACATCGTACTGGAGATAGTATGCAGGTGCTCGTTAGGTTACGAGTACACTGGACATGACTCACTGGGAACTATTGGTTTGGTAGTATACCTATCGTCAGTTATCAGTTCCTAAGTGACATGAGTACATCATAGTTCGTTGACTTGACACTGTCACTTCGCCTCGAGTATGTTCCCACTGTTCTTAGATTACTATCCTACCATGGCTCAAATGACTCGTGCAAACAGGTAGTAGTTGGGTGCAGTCCCGAAGCACTTGGAGGCAGTGACGGTTAGACAGGATTCGTCTCTCCCGGTATTGGGGGTTGATATCGCACTGTGTCTAGGAGAAACATTACACAAAGTCCCTGGCCAGGGCTAGCGAGATACACTGGTAGCATTTTCCAGTGTTATCTCAAAGTGTTTTGGGCTACACTCCGACATGACTTGTACCGCTATTAGGGGACTGACGTTTACCGGCCCCCTAGATGGAGGCCTTTGCTGACTCCGGCTTTCAGAGTGACAAGGATGACTCACCTCCAGATGGAGGCCTTTGCTGACTCCGGCTTTCAGAGTGACAAGGATGACTCCAAATCCATGTCGGGTTATGTCTTTAACCTTAATGGAGGGGTGGTGTGTTGGAAGAGTTCCAAACAGGAAACCGTTGTTGACTCAACGATGGAAGCGGAATATATCGCTGCATCTGATGCCGCAAAGGAAGCCGTCTGGATGAGGAAATTCTTGACAAAACATCTGGTGGTTCCGTCCATTGTTGCTCCAATACCTCTGTATTGTGACAACAACGGGGCTATAGCTTTAGCGAAGGAACCCAGGTCCCATCAGAAGACCAGACACATCTTGAGGCGGTATCGCCTGATCAGGGAGATCGTGGATCGCCGGGAGATCGAGGTTCGAAGGGTTGCTACAAAAGATAACACAGCAGATCCATTCACAAAGGCCATACCCAAGACTCAGTTCGAGCAGTTGATCGAGATGATAGGTCTTCGATACGCCAGTACATGGCCTTAGTGCAAGTGGGAGATTGTTAGTGTATATGCCCTAGAGGCCATTACTGTATCATACTAGTTTGTAAATTACTTAATGGAAACTTGGGATATTCACAGTTGTATAGACAATCTTGCTCGAAATAGTAGTATGCTACTTGGTTTTTTTCTACTTTAATGTGTGCATATGTTTCTTTAAGCATATCGCCTATACACATTAGTGGAGCCCTTATGATCTTTGCTTTATTACAAGCGTTGTGATGGCAGTCACACTAGTGGGGGCTGGGAAAACTACAAGCACATCCTTATACAGGTCCCTAGTCGTAGGATTATCGATACAGGGCAAAGATACTCCAGAGTAGACTAGTGTATACGCTTCTCATCCCAGGAGGGGAGATGGTCTGTCCCACAGCCATCAGTACGTCGTACTGGAGATAGTATGCAGGTGCTCGTTAGGTTACGAGTACACGGGACATGACTCACTGGGAACTATTGGTTTGGTAGTATACCTATCGTCAGTTATCAGTTCCTAGGTGACATGAGTACATTATAGTCCGTTGACTTGACACTGTCACTTCGCCTCGAGTGTGTTCCCACTGTTCTTAGATTACTACCCTACCATGGCTCAAATGAGTCGTGCAAACAGGTAGTAGTTGGGTGCAGTCCCAAAGCACTTGGAGGCAGTGACGGTTAGACAGGATTCATCTCTCCCGGTATTGGGGGTTGATATCGCACTGTGTCTAGGAGAAACATTACATAAAGTCCCTGGCCAGGGCTAGCGAGATATACTGGTAGCGTTTTCCAGTGTTATCTCAAAGTGTTCTGGGCTACACTCCGACATGACTTGTACCGCTATTAGGAGACTGACGTTTACCGCCCCCCTAGGCCCTACATGCGATACTCTCAGACGAACAGACCAGACTGTACGGAGATTGTCACATTCAGGCTCAATAGGAGTTCGGATGTGTTCACCTCATCAGTCTTCTTATCGGCATCTACCTAGAGACCGTTACGTACAGCTAGTACCACTTGCGGCCTATGGTTAAACCCACTGCCAGCGTAGTGTCGAGTCTTTAGAGTCCCACACAGAGAGCTATTCGCCTTTGGGCAAAACAGAGTAGAGGTCGCATGGTTTTGCGACAGGGTTAGTTCACATCCGCGCACTTGTGCACGTTTGGTGTCCGGGCAGTTATTACTAGCGGGCTTTGGTTTAAGCCAGATCCTAGTATATGTTTTGGGATTGGTTTTATCTCATTGTATTCGCGTTCCTCGGAACACTGATGCGGGTGTGTATGCACAGTTGACAGAGGCAGAGGCAGAGGATTCTCGTTAGGGTTGTCGACCGTTGACTTTTTTCTAAACCCTAATGAGAATAAGAAATATGATTAATAATATTAATTACGTATTATTATGCCATGGTTGAGTTGAACATTTGACTTTTGTTGACTGGTGGACTTTGTTGACCGGTTGACCATTGTGGACTTGTTGACCATCATCATTTCATTTCTATGACTTTTGTTGACTTGTTGTTCTTTACAAAATGAATTAAATGCATGAAATGATAATGGTCATTGAAACTAACCATCACAATTCTTAATTATTATTATTATCATCATTTTTCTCTCTTTTGGGAGTATGGTTGTAAAAAGTCAAGCTCATTCTCACTTGCTCACTCTCTCTCATCCAAAGCTCATCCTCTTCCTCTCTCTCAAAGCTCTCATCTCTCATGTGTTGAGAACCATGAGCTCTTGAGGTAAAACCACCATAACTCCTCTCTACTCATTCTAGAGTTCTAGGTTTAGCAAGCCAAGCACTTTAGTCACTTCTAGGTTGAGGTTGGAGCTCAAGGTAGAAGCTTTCGGGTGGATCCTTCTTCGACAAAGAGAAGACTACGAGGTGGAGCGGTTCAAACCACTACAAGGAGCAAGAAGAGAAGGAGTTCAAGACCTAGGTATAACCCTCTAACATTGTAGTTAAACTTCTAGTTAGTTTGCTAGGTTTTTGTTTAGCAAAGATCATCATTTCTAGTCCATGTTGCCTTGAGTTTAAAAATCATTTTTTACCGTTTTCGCCTCCCCATAAGAACCGGGGTGGGCAACGTGGACTTACAGGCATTAGCCAAGAAGCCCAGGTCCCATCAGCGATCCAGACACATCCTGAGGCGATTTCATCTGATCTGGGAGATAGTTAATCGCCGCAAGATCAAGATTCGGAGTGTAGATACAAAGAATAACACCGCGGATCCATTCACTAAGGCCCTCCCTCAGCCGCAACATGAGCGACTTTTTGAGATGTTGGGTATGAGATACGCCAACAATTGGCCTTAGTGCAAGTGGGAGATTGTTGGATATGTGTATGCCCTAGAGGCCATTATTTGATATTGGATGTATTTATACATATATATATATTCAGAGGACAATCTTGCTCGACATGATCGTATGCTATCTGGTTACTCTTTAATTTGACATGTTCACTTGATCATGCTTTTATTCATTTGGTACATGTTGATAAAGCCCTGGGGATATTTGCTTGACTACTTTGATTATGATGCATATCATACTAGCGGGACATTTGCAGTTTATAAGCATATCCTGAAATTTCCCTAGTCGTAGGTGTATCGAGAAGGGGCATCGATATTCCAGAGTAGACTAGCGTATGTGATTCTTGACCCATGTGATGGGCGATGGATGATCCCATATCCATTGGTGTTTGACACCGAGATTGTATACGGGTGCTCAGTGGAGACTGGGTACACTGGACAGACTTACCGAGAACTCCTATATGGTATTATATCTATCGTTGGATAGCAGTTCTCAGGTGACACTGGTATAACTTAGTCTGTAGACCCGAGATCGTCATAGAGTCGTGTGTGTTCTCCCACTGTGCTTTGATTTCCACCCTACCACGGCTCTACTGAGTCGTGCAAACAGGTGGCTTTGGGTACAGTCCCGAGACATATTGAGGCAATGAGCGATAGGAGGGGTTTCTTCTCTCCAGGCATAGGGGATTGATGTTGCGCTGTGCTCAATAGGTTATATCAGCCAGTCTCTGGCCAGGGCTGATGAGATTTACTAATAAGTGTTATCAGCAGTTTCTCGATCTGTTATAGGCCATACATCGGCATAACTTATTGAGTTATTGGGGTCGACGATGCCATCCCAAGACTTTATATGCAGCATATCTGATGAAGAGACCAGACTGTACGGTAATTGTTACCGGTTGGCTCGACAGGAGTTTTGACAGGTTCACTTGTTTTTTTTCTGCTCACTCAATACCCGGGAGGCCGTTACGTTTAGCTGACCGCTTGCAGCTTGTGGATGTTTGATATGATCATCGCCTACTGCCGACGTATTGATGAGTCTTAGAGTCCTACAAAGGGATTACCTAGCTCAGGCGAAAAGATGTGGGTTGCATATAGTGTATGCCCAGATGCTTGATTAAATGCGTGTATGTGATACCGCATTGTAATCTGGCGTTTTCTATTGGTCGGGTCGTATGTGATATGACCGGTTTATTAAATCAATTGTTGATTTGATATTATGACCATTAGATTTCACTTGAAACCTTTTCTATTTGGATGCATGCATGATTGGGTGTGTGTGCACATAGTGGTGTGTATGCACACATACATGCATAAATACTTATCATGGTTGTCGATACATTGGAGATAGGAATGCAAGACTCACATGGTATAAAATATCGATATATTTTTATTATTTGAGAAAAGATAATGGTTTAATTCATGGTTGATATTTATCTACACTTGACCACACTTCACCTAATTATTAACCATGGATTAATTTTCATTTGTCTTTTTAACTCAATGATAAAATATCTAGATATTTGTTTACCATGGTTGGGTGAGAATATAACTCTCATATAAATTTTCATTTCTCATTTATTTTTGGAGATAATCAGAAAAGAGCTCAAGCATTTCCATTTCCTTCTTCTTCCTTGCTCTCTTGACTTTTCTATAGAGTGAGGAACACTAAAAGAAAGGGTTTTTAAGTGAGCTTACAAACCACATCACCATTATACTTTAGTTTAGCCCGCTAGATTAGAGTGTTTGCTTCATCTTCATCCTTGATCAAGTGAAGCTAGGAGCTTGAGAAACGACGTCCCGGGTGGATCGTCGTGGACAACGAAGCATTCTAGCGAACCGGTTCAAACTCAAGTTGTGCCTAGGAGTCTAGCAAGGAGGTCTACAAAGGTTGTATCTTTCTCTCCTTTGTGTTAGAAACTTGTAATAGTATGAAATACTATGGTGTTACCCTAAACTTCTAGTTAGATTCATGCTTAGTTTGCTTAGCACCTCCCTAAAATTTTAAAGTTGCATGTGTGATGCTTCAAAACCCTAGGCATGGTGCTAAGGAAACCCAACAGTCGAGACCGGGTTTCCTAACTCTAGAATTGGTAGGGTTGCTTGCCGGTCTCATAGGAGTCTAGGGATGTGGGTTTGGCTATTCATCGCGACCATGGAATCCGTGTTTTATACTCGCTTAATTTAAAACACGGAATTCCTAGTATATCTATTATTTCATATGTGTTCTTTTGCTGCTGATATTTTGTAGTGTGATCTCTTGATATGTTCTGAGACGAATGCCTATATTATATATATGGTATATAATAACTATTGCTGCTTTTGTTTCTTATGTGATACTTGGGAAGCATATTTGATGGGACTTCATTAATGAGATTAATGAAATAAAAAAACCTATAGATGTTGTAGAAACTTTTTTTAAAAACCGGTAGCTCTAGTTCTTGCTTTGCATAGCAGTATTCCTTGTAGAATATCCAGCACCTTATTCGATAAGGAAAGAGCCGAGATCTCTTCACCAGGAGTGACCACTTTAGCGAAACTGTAAGTCCATGCTACCTCTCCCGGTACTTTCGGGAATGCGGAATTTGGTAAAAAACGATTTTCTTAAAGATGGTAACATGGACCTATAACCCGGATCTTGGTTAAACATCTATCTAACATCCTAACTAAGAGATTCTAGCTACTCGGTTAGGGGGTTATACCTAGCTTGTCTTGAACTCCTTCTCTTCAAGCTCCGATGGTGGTCCGATGGCTCCTTCTCGTCGTCTCCGTACGCCGAAGATAGATCCACTTGAAAACTCCAACCTTTAGCTCCTTCTTCGTTCTTTGAAGAAACTAGTTCACTTGGTTTGCTAAACCTAGTGAACTAGAATGAGTAGAGAGGAAATAGAATGGGATTTTATCTATGGTTCTTGATTCTCAACTCATGAGACAAGAGAACCATAGATCAAGAGAGGAAGCAAGAGGTTGAGGGTGAGAGCAAGAGGAGAGCTCAAGAACAAGAGAGAGAATGAGCAAGAAAGAATGAGGCTCTCTTTTGTCTTTCACCCTCTCATAATCCAAAGTGATCATAACTCATCATATCAAAAAAAAGTCTTATGTGATGGTTAGAAGCAACCACAACCATATCATTTCATGCACTCATTTTACACAAATGAACAAGTAAACAAAAGTCTTTGCCATGAAATGATGGCTATGGTTATCATGATGGTCAACTAGTCAAGCCTAGTCAACCGGTCAACAAGTCAACAAAAGTCAACAAGTCAACAAAATCAACAAGTCAACAAAAGTCAACAAGTCAACAACCATATCACCATAATACTTAATTAATATAATAGTTAATCACATATCATATTCTCATTAGGGTTGAGCATAAAGTCAAATAGTCAACGGTCCACTGTCAACAACCTTAATGAGAATCCGCTGCCTCTGCCTTCCTGTCAACTGTACATACACACCCGCATCCGCGTTCCGAGGAACACGAATGCAAACTGGATAAATCCAATCCCATAAGGTACACTAGGATCTGGCTTAAACCAAAGCCCGCTAGTGTAAACTATCCGGACACTGTACGTGCACAAGTGCACGGATGTGACCGAACCCTGTCGCAAAACCATGCGACCTGTCGCAATACCATGCGACCTCTACTCTTTTGCCTAAAGGCGAAAAGCTTTCTGTGTGGGACTCTAAAGACTCGACACTACGCTGGCAGTGGGTTTAACCACAGACCTTAAGCGGCACTAGCTGTGCGTAACGGTCCCCAGGTAATGCCGACAAGAAGACCGACGAGGCGAAACCCATCTGAACTCCTACTGAGCCTGAGTGTGACATTCTCCGTACAGTCCGGTCTGTTCGTCTGATACATCGCATGGCGGGCCTAGGGGGCGGTAAACGTCAGTCCCCCAATAGCGGTACAAGTCGTGCCGGAGCGAAGCCCAAAACACCCTGAGATAACACTGGAAACCTACCAGTATATCTCGTTTGCCCTGGCCAGGGACTACTCGTGTAATGGCTCTCCTAGACACAGCGCGATGTCAACCCCCAATACCGGGAGAGACGAATCCTGTCTAACCGTCACTGCCTCCAAGTGCTTCGGGACTGCACCCAACCACTACCTGTTTGCACGACTCCTTTGAGCCGTGGTAGGGTAGTGATCAAAGTACAGTGGGAACACACTTGAGGCGAAGTGACAGTGTCAAGTCAGCGGACTAAGCTGTACTCATGTCACCTGGGAACTGATAACTGACGATAGGTATAATACCAACTAGTCAGTTCCCGACGAGTCCTGTCCAGTGTACCCGTAACCTAACGAGCACCCGCATACTATCTTAAGTACGACGTACTGACGGCTGTGGGACAGACCGTCTCCCACACTGGGATGAGATGCGCATGCGCTGGTCTACTCCGGAGTATCGATGCCCTGTCTCGATAGTCCTGCGACCAGGGACCTGCATAAGGATGCGCTTATGGATTACCCAGCCCCACTAGTGTGACGGCCATCACATCGCTGGTAATCAAGCAAAGATCCTAAGGGCTCTACTAATGTGTATAGGCGATATACAAAAATAAACACATGTACACATTGAAGTAGAAACAAACCAAGTAGCATACTACTATTTTGAGCAAGATTATATATACAAGGTGAATATCCCAAGCATCCATTAAGTAATATACAAACCAGTATGATACAGTAATGGCCTCTAGGGCATATACACTAACAATCTCCCACTTGCACTAAGGCCATGTACTGGCGTATCGAAGACCTATCATCTCGATCAGCCGCTCGAACTGAGTCTGGGGCAGGGCCTTGGTGAACGGATCTGCAGTGTTATCTTCTGAAGCGACTCTCCGAACCTCGATCTCCTGGCGATCTACGATCTCCCTGATCAGGTGATACCGCCTTAAGATGTGCCTGGATCTCTGATGGGACCTGGGTTCCTTCGCTAAAGCTATAGCCCTGTTGTTGTCGCAATACAGAGGTATTGGATCAACAATGGACGGAACCACCTGAAGTTCTTTCAAGAACTTCCTCATCCAGACAGCTTCTTTTGCGGCATCAGATGCAGCGATGTATTCCGCTTCCATCGTCGAGTCTGCAACGGTTTCCTGTTTGGAACTCTTCCAACACACCGCCCCTCCATTGAGGGTAAAGACAAAACCCGACATGGACTTGGAATCATCCTTGTCACTCTGGAAGCTGGAGTCAGCAAAGGCCTCGATCTGGAGGTCTTTTCCGCCATACACCAAGAACATCTCCTTAGTCCTTCTCAGGTACTTGAGAATGTTCTTTACCGCTATCCAGTGTTTCTCCCCAGGGTTTGACTGATACCGGCTTACCACACTCAGTGCATAAGCTACATCCGGTCTGGTACACAACATCGCATACATTATAGAGCCTACCGCAGAAGCGTAGGGTATAATAGACATGCGATCCCTCTCCAAATCAGTCTTGGGAGACATCTCTTTAGAGAGGGTGATCCCGTGACAAGCCGGTAGGTTACCGCGCTTGGAATCTTCCATACTGAATCTCTTCAGTATAGTGTCGATATACCTGGACTGTGAAAGTCCTAATATCCTCTTGGATCTGTCACGGTAGATCCGGATACCCAGAATGTATGAGGCATCACCCAGGTCTTTCATGGAGAACCTGTGTGACAAGAACCCCTTGACAGATTGTAGCATAGGAATGTCATTTCCTATTAAGAGAATGTCATCCACGTATAAAACGAGGAATACTACAGTTCTCGCTACAAATCTACTATAGATGCATGGTTCATCTGGATTTTTGATAAAGCCAAATTCTTTGACCGTCTCATCAAAGCAGATGTTCCAACTCCGCGACGCCTGCTTTTGTCCATAGATGGACTTAAGCAACTTGCACACCTTTCCGCTGCTCCCACTCTGAATGAAACCCTCCGGCTGGTCCATATAGACACACTCCTCTAAATTTCCATTTAGAAAAGCTGTCTTTACGTCCATTTGCCAGATCTCAAAATCGTGGAAGGCAGCAATGGCAAGAAGGATCCGAATGGATTTCAGCATGGCTACTGGAGAAAAGGTTTCGTCATAGTCCAAACCAGGTCTTTGACGAAAACCCTTTGCTACCAGCTTAGCTTTATAGGTCTCAACCTGTCCATCTACACCAATCTTCCTTTTGAAGATCCACTTGCATCCTACGGGTTTTACCCCGTCTGGAGCAATGTCCAACGTCCATACCTTGTTGGTGTACATGGACTCCATTTCGGTCCGCATTGCATCCAGCCATTTCACTGAGTCAACGCTCTGAACGGCCTGCTGGAAGCTAGTAGGCTCATCATATTCTATGATGCAATCCTCTCTATCCCCGTCTATGAGAAAACCGCAGTATCTCTCGGGCGGATGAGACTGCCTACTACTCCTGCGGAGCGGCGTAGGAATGTCCTATTCTGTTGAACCCTCTGGTTCCACTAACCTTTCAGTAATAGTCTGTGGTTCTGGAATTTCTTCCAGTTCTACTGCGCTCCCACTAATTTCCTTTTCCAAGAACTGGTGTTCTAGAAAGTGGGCTTTACGAGAAACAAGGACTTTTTGTTCCTCTGCGTAGTAGAAAAGATACCCCCTGGTGTTCTTTGGGTATCCCACAAACTTGCACAGTACTGAGCGTGCCTCGAGTTTGTCCGCATGCTGCTTTTTGACAAAAGCCGGACATCCCCAGATTTTCAGATATTGAAGATAGGGTTTCTTCCCACTCCACATTTCATATGGCGTGGTAGGCACAGTCTTAGTTGGAACTCGGTTCAAAAGATATGCGGTTGATTCTAGCGCATATCCCCAGAATGATCGCGGCAACTCAGCATTACTCATCATGGACCGCACCATATCCAATAGGGTGCGGTTCCGTCTCTCCGATACACCGTTATGTTGCGGGGTGTATGGAGGAGTAAGCTGAGAGAGAATTCCGTTCTCTTTTAAATAGTCCAGGAACTCGGCACTTAAGTATTCTCCACCTCGATCCGATCTTAGAATCTTAATACTTTTGCCGGTCTGTTTCTCTACTTCATTCTTATACTCCTGGAATTTTCCAAAGGCCTCGGACTTATGTTTCATCAAGAAGACATAACCGTACCTTGAGAAGTCATCCGTAAAAGTAATGAAGTAAGAATGTCCGCTTCGGGCATGTGTAGACATTGGACCGCACACGTCACTGTGTACGAGTCCCAAGAGCTCGCTCGCTCTTACTCCTTGTCCAGTAAACGGAGTCTTTGTCATCTTTCCTTTGAGACAAGATTGACAAGTGGCATACGATTGATATTCGAACGCATTCAAATATCCTTCTGTATGTAACTTAGTCAACCTTCTCTCATTGATGTGACCCAATCTACAATGCCATAAGAAAGTCTGATTTATTTCTGGAGACTTTCTTTTGTGTGTATTCTGGACGTTGAAAATCTGTGGTTGGTTTAACACGTATATACCATTACTCAATGTACCTGAACCAATCAAAACTTGATTAAGGTGAATGTTTACAACATTACTTACAAACGCAAATTCATAACCTTCTTTAGAAACTAAAGATACAGAAATGATATTACAAGTTGCGTTGGGTACAAAAAAGCAATTACGCAAAACCAAAACATGTCCATCTGACATTCCCAGGTGATAGTCCCCCACGGCTTTAGCATCCATGCTAGCTCCGTTCGCAACTTTGAGGGTCATGTCACCTGCCTTCAAAACCCTACGGTTTCTCAACGCCTGCAAAGAATTACAGATATGAGATCCTGATCCGGTATCCAATACCCAGGAAGTAGAGTTTATTGAAAGACAGTTTTCAATAACATACACACCTGAAGCTGAAGCTGCAACCTGCTTCAATTCCTGTGTTCTGGCCTTCCAGGCCCTGCAATCATTCTTCCAGTGTCCTTTCTTATGACAATAGAAGCATTCTTCCTTATCCACAAGCTTCCCCGCTATCTTTGTTGCTTTTGCTTTTCCCTTCGTATCCACTTTACTAACACCGCCCCTTGGTTTGGCGGGGGCTTTCTTCTTCTTTCCCTTGGCTTTCGCCTTGGACCTAGAAGAAGATGATCCTCCTACAAACAAAGTGGATGTATCCCTACCTTTCTGTAGGGTGCCCTCTGCGCTCCTCTGCATGTTGAGGAGCTCTGAAAGTTCAACCTCTTTTTCTTGTAAGTTGAAGTTCAGTATAAACTGGGCGTAAGTGGAAGGAAGGGACTGGAGAACTATATCCGTATACAGCTCACTCTCCAATGTGATCCCTAGGTCAGCGAGCTCCTCAATGAAGCCGATCATCTTTAGCACGTGCTCGGCTACTGATGATCCGACGGCCATTCTTGTCGAAAATAACTTTTTCGACGCTTCGTATCTTGCGATACGAGATTGCTCTCCATACAGTTCTTTTGTATGAAGCAATATGGATTCCATGTCCATATTCTCATGCCTCCTCTGATGTTCGTTGTCCATCGAGGCAAGCAGGAGGCATTTGGCCTTCGCGCTATCAATCTCCCAAGTCTTGCGGATTTCCTTATCCGCGACGCTGGAAGTTGGACCAGGGACAGGGGGAGCTTTGGTGGTAAGAAGATACCCCAGCTTGTCATAAGTGATTGCTATCTTGACATTCCTGAACCAATCTTTGTAGTTTGGCCCTGTCAGTTTGTTTTTATCTAGGAGTAACTTAAGTCCAGTCATGTTGATTGGTCGCTGCAATTAGGAGAGAGAAGAAGAAACACTCAGCATGATGCTCTTGCAAGTTTAGAGTGGTTTTTAGTTTGTCTAAACAGGATGGCTCCCACTGTTTCTCGAATCCCTCCTCAAACCATAAAGGAAGAATTAGTCAGGATCAATCCCACCGTACAATACTTGCTTAACCGTTCAGCCAGGCCGGTGTCGGTACTTCGAGGGAGGTTTTCCAACGCTTTCGCGAAGTTCCTTAATTAAAGAACCTCTTTTCCCTGGGGGCGTAGCCCCGCTAACACCTTTCTAGGCACCTACTAGGTTTATAGCATTGATCGTTAAGTGAGAAATTTCCCGAGGAGTAGCATATACTCACAGTAGGATCGGGATCCAAATATCATTGCGTGACGAAACTGAAGGAATCCTACCAGAATCATCACACTCCAAATGGTATGCAAATCTAGCAAGTTTCAGTACTTATGAAACTCCCGATGTGGATTTTTGCCCCATGCTCTTATGACCTTGGCGTGAGGTCAAAATGTCATAAGTCACATGTCAAGTTCGTCCCATCATTATCCAGGTTAATTTGAACCCACCCGTACATACCCTTGACGTAGGCCAAAATGGCAGTACGACTGTCTCAAACCAACGCATTCTATCTATGCAACAGATAAATATCCGGCAGCTACCAATCACTATGCCTTGGCGTGAGGTCAAAATACATAGCTTGAATACTACCGAATATTTAACTGAAATGATGGAGGGCTACGGATGGTTTTGGCAAAACCGTGAACGTAGTGAACTTGATTTGGTCGATGGAACGAGATAGCTTTTAAATGGAGTGGCTCAAACTCCGTATTTTAAAAGTTTGTTTTGAAAAGAACCGAGTGGTTTTTCGAAAGTGTTCCAACGACTTTAACTTGGTTTATTATCTTGCATTAGTTCTTTTAATGCGTGATATTCTTGCATTAGTTCTTTTAATGCGTCCCATCATTTAATCCTACCATTGCAGAAAACAACCAAAATATGACGTACGCTTATGCCATTCGCATTCGCCACGGGGCCCCGTCATTACCCGTTAGGTTACTTAACTAACGACAGAGCGGGGGCTGGGCTAGCGCGTCTGTAAAACATAAGCAACGCCTAAATAATATCATATATAGATATACTGCAATGATAAACATTTCAGATCACAGATAAATACATTGGATATACAAGGAATCTGTAATTTGCACGAGCCTGTAACAAAAACAGATTACACGGTCGCGGTGAATAGCCAATACCCCACCCAAGACCCCTACGGGTGCGGCAAACTACCCGCCAAGTACCCGAAGCGTAGCAACCTCCCTCATCTCCATGAGTAGGCCACTCGACACTTCGGCATACCCGGTAGTTTGTGCACCCCTCCATGGGTCTATCCTAGGAGCAAAAACAGTAAAAAGAAATTATACAATGACGGCTACAACCCCGACCCGGTTGTGCGGCCATACAAATAATTATTACATCAATTTACAAATTTACAAGAATTGAAAGAAAAGAAAACTCTCGTCTCACAACCCCCGGCTATTCACCCGCGACAATCCAACATATTTATATACACATTCCAGCACATTACAGATCACAGATTTGTATAACCCCCACTAATCGACATATAGCGATTAGTAGACGATCAATACAAATATCACATTACAGAAAACCCGTTAGCTCAAGTCTTTTAGAAGTTCGATCAAAAATACGGATTTTCGGGACCCCAAAATAAAATTTTCGTTCTGGAAAATCTGGGTTGAAAATATATATTCTAAAAATCCCAAAATACCCCAATGACCAAACTTCAGAAAAGAAAACCGTTGAACGAGTCAACTCGGCCGCGTTTCCGCGGCGGGAGCGTGCTCCCGCCGCGGAAGCTCGGCGCTTTGATCGTTTCAGCGGCCCAAATTTTTGCAGTATCTTTAAAAAAGCCTGAGTCGATTTTTGGTGTTTTTCAAAAAAGTTTTCCAGCACTTTTAAAATCGACAGAAAGTTTAAAATTCCGGGGTTCGTTTCGGGACTTTTTCGTTGATCGATCTTCTAGTTACTTGCTAACATGTTAGATAGAGTTTAATTAGGCTCTGATACCACTGTAAGTCCATGCTACCTCTCCCGGTACTTTCGGGAATGCGGAATATGGTAAAAAACGATTTTCTTAAAGATGGTAACATGGACCTATAACCCGGATCTTGGTTAAACATCTATCTAACATCCTAACTAAGAGATTCTAGCTACTCGGTTAGGGGGTTATACCTAGCTTGTCTTGAACTCCTTCTCTTCAAGCTCCGATGGTGGTCCGATGGCTCCTTCTCGTCGTCTCCGTACGCCGAAGATAGATCCACTTGAAAACTCCAACCTTTAGCTCCTTCTTCGTTCTTTGAAGAAACTAGTTCACTTGGTTTGCTAAACCTAGTGAACTAGAATGAGTAGAGAGGAAATAGAATGGGATTTTATCTATGGTTCTTGATTCTCAACTCATGAGACAAGAGAACCATAGATCAAGAGAGGGAGCAAGAGGTTGAGGGTGAGAGCAAGAGGAGAGCTCAAGAACAAGAGAGAGAATGAGCAAGAAAGAATGAGGCTCTCTTTTGTCTTTCACCCTCTCATAATCCAAAGTGATCATAACTCATCATATCAAAAAAAAGTCTTATGTGATGGTTAGAAGCAACCACAACCATATCATTTCATGCACTCATTTTACACAAATGAGGAAGTAAACAAAAGTCTTTGCCATGAAATGATGGCTATGGTTATCATGATGGTCAACTAGTCAAGCCTAGTCAACCGGTCAACAAGTCAACAAAAGTCAACAAGTCAACAAAATCAACAAGTCAACAAAAGTCAACAAGTCAACAACCATATCACCATAATACTTAATTAATATAATAGTTAATCACATATCATATTCTCATTAGGGTTGAGCATAAAGTCAAATAGTCAACGGTCAACTGTCAACAACCCTAATGAGAATCCGCTGCCTCTGCCTCCCTGTCAACTGTGCATACACACCCGCATCCGCGTTCCGAGGAACACGAATGCAAACTGGATAAATCCAATCCCATAAGGTACACTAGGATCGGGCTTAAACCAAAGCCCGCTAGTGTAAACTGTCCGGACACTGTACGTGCACAAGTGCACGGATGTGACCGAACCCTGTCGCAAAACCATGCGACCTGTCGCAATACCATGCGACCTCTACTCTTTTGCCTAAAGGCGAAAAGCTTTCTGTGTGGGACTCTAAAGACTCGACACTACGCTGGCAGTGGGTTTAACCACAGACCGCAAGCGGCACTAGCTGTGCGTAACGGTCCCCAGGTAATGCCGACAAGAAGACCGACGAGGCGAAACCCATCTGAACTCCTACTGAGCCTGAGTGTGACATTCTCCGTACAGTCCGGTCTGTTCGTCTGATACATCGCATGGCGGGCCTAGGGGGCGGTAAACGTCAGTCCCCCAATAGCGGTACAAGTCGTGCCGGAGCGAAGCCCAAAACACCCTGAGATAACACTGGAAACCTACCAGTATATCTCGTTTGCCCTGGCCAGGGACTACTCGTGTAATGGCTCTCCTAGACACAGCGCGATGTCAACCCCCAATACCGGGAGAGACGAATCCTGTCTAACCGTCACTGCCTCCAAGTGCTTCGGGACTGCACCCAACCACTACCTGTTTGCACGACTCCTTTGAGCCGTGGTAGGGTAGTGATCAAAGTACAGTGGGAACACACTTGAGGCGAAGTGACAGTGTCAAGTCAGCGGACTAAGCTGTACTCATGTAACCTGGGAACTGATAACTGACGATAGGTATAATACCAACTAGTCAGTTCCCGACGAGTCCTGTCCAGTGTACCCGTAACCTAACGAGCACCCGCATACTATCTCAAGTACGACGTACTGACGGCTGTGGGACAGACCGTCTCCCACACTGGGATGAGAAGCGCATGCGCTGGTCTACTCCGGAGTATCGATGCCCTGTCTCGATAGTCTTGTGACCAGGGACCTGCATAAGGATGTGCTTATGGATTACCCAGCCCCACTAGTGTGACGGCCATCACATCGCTGGTAATCAAGCAAAGATCCTAAGGGCTCTACTAATGTGTATAGGCGATATACAAAAATAAACACATGTACACATTGAAGTAGAAACAAACCAAGTAGCATACTACTATTTTGAGCAAGATTGTATATACAAGGTGAATATCCCAAGCATCCATTAAGTAATATACAAACCAGTATGATACAGTAATGGCCTCTAGGGCATATACACTAACAGAAACTGGCAGATGCTACAACCCACCCGGTTTGTCTTTTGATTGCTTTTATAGTTTTTGCTTTGCATAGTGGTATTTTTGAAACATCCTGCACTTTATTCGATAAGGAAAGAGCCGAGATCCCTTCACCGGGATTGACCTCTTTAGCAAAACTAGTAAAAGTCTAAAAAATACTCCTTTTCAAAATCACTCAATTCTACGGTGATATCGAGTTCACTACGCAAAAGGTTTTTTTAAAAACCTGTCGTAGCCCTCCGTCATTTCAGATAAGTACTACTTAGTATTCGTGCTACGTTTGTTGACCATGTTAAGGCGTAGTGTGCGGTAGCAGATTAGTGCTTATCTGCATAAGCATATGATGCGATTGGATTAGGGTAGTCGTACGACTTTGTTGACCATGTTAAGGGTCGTGCCGGTGGGTTTAATTCAATCAGGAAATGACAGGTTGAACATGGTTGGTGCTTATGATTTGATGACCATGTTAAGGTCAGAAGTTGCTAGGGGCAAAAATTTTATTGGGAATTTCTGGTGTTGAAATTTGCAATGAGATTGCATGCCTTCTATGAGATAGTTGGATCCCGATACCTACTGCAAGTAAGAGTTACTCCTGCGAGAGTTTTACACATTACAATTAGCCGATCAATTAGGTTTCTAGAAAGGTATTAACGGGGTTATGCCTTTGGAAAAATGAGGTTTATTTTAATTAGGTCCGTGCGAAAGCACGGGGAACCTCCCTCAAAGTACCGACACTTGCTTGGCCGAAAGATTGGCGAACTTTTAGGGTGTAATTAATCCCGGCTAGTCTTACCTTTTAGGGTTTGAAGGACGATTTGATAAAAACAGTGGGAGCCATCCTGATTAGATAAAATAATAACCAATCTAATCTTGCATGAGCGCACGCAGAGTGTTTTCTTCTGTCTCTCTCCTGGTAGCGACCATGTCATGCCTTAATTAAGATAATAATATGGATGCATTGACCGAACCTCCTTATTATATTGTGCAGGGGAACGTTGGTTCCGCTTTATCTTGTAACTGTTATAAGTCCGAGCAGGAAATAGGGAAATATCCGGATTCCCATTCCACCCAATCGAAGAAAGTGCATGTTGATGCATCTTCTTCGGGTGTGTTCATTACCGAAAACTGTTTCTCAGTATCCTCTACGTCCTGGGTATCTGATACCGGATCAGGATCCCGCATATATAATATGTTGCATAGGCTACAGAAAGGTAGAGAACTGAGATAGGGTGATATGTATTTAAGTGTTAAAGAATGATGCAAGTATTGCAGCCAAACCAGTTGGTAGATATCATATTGTATTAGATACATTGATTCTAAACAAATGTTATTAGATACCAAACCTGATATACAACATTACATCATGTTCTTTACTGAGTTAAAGAAGGATTTAATTTTGTATTGGAGGATAATGTTGTGAACATTTTCCTGAATCAAAAGTTGATTTGATCAGGCACGTTATATAATAGCATATACGTTCTAAATCAAACCACAGTTCAAAGTATACCGAGCACACACAAGAGGAGTAGTTCAGAAATGAACGAATCCTTCTTATGGTATTGTAGACTAGGTCATATCAATGCGACACGACCAGCTATGTTACATAAGGATGAATGTGAGAATCTGTTTGAATTTTCATCTTATGCTACTTGTAAGTCTTGTCTCAAAGGTAAAATGACCAATACTCCGTTTACTGGAAATAGAGAAAGAGTAATTGAACTCTTAGGACGGATACATGATGATGTATACGGTACTATGTCTACAAATGCCAAGGTTGCTTCTTCGTTCTTCATTATATTCACTGATCTTCTCTCAGGATTCAGACATATGTTCCTGTTGAAGCACAAGTCTAAAACTTTTGAGAAATTCAAGAAATATAAACTTGAAGTTAAGAACCAGACGAGTTGAAGTATAAATTCCTTCGATGTGATCGAGGAGGCAAATACTTGCGCATGGTGTTCCTGGAGTTTCTAAAAGGAGAATGTGATTCTCTCTCAGCTTACTCCTTCGAGTACACCATAGCACAACGGTGTATCAGGGCGGAGGTATCGCACCCTATAAGATAAGGCGCGCTCAATGATGAGTATTACCGAGTTACCTGTTTCCTTTTGGGTCTTATGCACTTGAGAAGCTGCATACCTATTGAATGGGGTTCCATCCAAATCAGTGCCTACCACTCCATATGAGATATGGTATGGATGAGACCATGTCTTAAACAATTTAAGATATGGGGTTGTCCGGCGTATGTTGAAAGGAAAAATCCGGACAAGCTCGAGGCAAGGCCAGTTCTGTAAAAGTTTGTCGGAATATCCTAAACATTTGTGAGGGAATATCTTCTACCACTCTGAAGAGCAAAAGGTGTTTTGTTTCTCAGCATGCAACCTTTTTAGAAAAGGAATTTCTTATGAAGAAATTTGTGGTCATGAGGTAGAACTGGAAGGAATTCAAGCTAGACAAACTAACAGCTGATGATTTGGTAAAACCAAAGGATTCAGTAATCTCCAACGAACCTCAGCCTCTCCGTGAATCTGGTAGGGTTCCACATCCACTGGAGAGATACTATGGTCTTCTCGGTGACAGTGGGAGCGAGGATTGCATCATGAGATGATGGCCCAACTAGGTTCATACAGGTCATCATGAGTGGTGACTCTGTGAAATGGCTAGATGCTATGCGATCAAAGATGGAATCCATGTACACCAACAAAGTATGACTTTCCATGTTGCACCTAAAAGGGTAAACCTATTGGGAGCAAATGGATCTTGAGAAGATTCTTGGTGTAGATGGAAAATTTGAGACTTTCAAAGCTATGCTTAAGTCCATCAGGATCAATGCAAGTATCGCGGAGTTGGAACATCTATTTTGATGTGATAATCAAAGAGTTTGACTTCATCAAAAAGGTAGATGAACCTTGTATATAAGAAGGTTGTAGAGAGTGAGGTTGTCTTATACGTATTGTACGTAGATGGCATACTCTTGATAGGAAATGGTTTCTTATGCAACACCCGGTCAAGCTCCTCTTATCATGAAGATTCTCAATATAAGATCTGGATGATACCTACTACATCCTGTAGATTATGATCTATGGTGATAGATCTAAGTGGATGTTGGGAGTGTCCCAAATCCAGGTACATTAACACCATAGTAAAGGGGTTTAGTATGGAGGATTCTAAGCGTGCTGGTTTTTCCGCTACCTCAGGGATCACTCTCTCGAAAAAGATGTCTTCCGAGACTGATTTGGAGAGAGCTCACGTGCAAGGGATACCCTATGCTTCGGCAGTAGGCTCTATCAGAGTATAAGATGTTATGTACCAGACAAGATGTAGATGACTCACTAGGTGTAGTGATCAGGAATCAATCAGATCTTGGAAGAATCACTGGACAGCTGTGGAGGACAATCTTAAGTATTTGAGAAGCACTAAAAGAATGTTCTTGGTTCGAGCTTCCAGAGTGATAAGGTCGACAGAAAGTCAGTCACAGGCATTGTCTTTACCCTCAGTGGAGGGACGATATGATTGGAAGAGTTCCAAGCTAGATACCGTGGCATACTAGACGATAAAGACTGTTAGTTATATGTATGCCCTAGAGGCCATTACTATACATAGGATGTATATTGTAGTGGATGCTTGGACATATATAGGGAGGACTTTCTTGCTCGACATGATAGTATGCTGTCTGGTTACTCTTTACCTTAACGTGTATACTGATTATCTCTCTGTTACATGTTGGTAAAGCCCTTAGGATGTGTACTTGACTACCTGGACTATGATGCAGATTATACTAGTGGGGACATGGCAGTCCATAAGTACATCCTTCAAGGTCCCTAGTCGTAGGTGTATCGAGACGGGGCATCGATATACCAGAGTAGAGTAGCGTATACTTTCTCGACCCATATAGATGGGCGATGGATGATCCCATATCCATTGGTGTTTGACATCAGAGATGATATATGGGTGCTCAGTGGAGACTGGGTACACTGGACGGACTCGCCGAGTACGTCAGATGGCATTATACCTTACGTCAAATGGCAGTTCTCTGGTGACACTGGTACAGAGTAGTCTGTTGACCCGAGATCATCATAGAGTCTTGTGTGATTCCCACTGTGCTTTGATTTCCACCTTACCACGTCCAAGAGGGCGTGCAAAACGGTGGTTTTTGGGTACAGTCCTGAATCACATGGAGGCAATGAGCGATAGGAGGGGATTCGTCTATCCCGGTATAGGGAGTTGATGTTGCGCTGTGTTCGATTGGCTATAACCGGAAATCCCTGGCCAGGGTTGCTGAGATTTACTGGTAAGTGTTACCAGTAGTTTCTCGAACTGTTATAGACCTCATATCGACACGACTTATCAAGCTATTGGGGTCTGACGTTTACCACCCCTAGGCGAGATATGCGACATATCAGACGAACTGACCGGACTGTACGGTAAGTGTTACTGGTTGGATTCACAGGAGTATGAGCTGGCTTGCTCGTCGATCTTCTGATCGCTCAATACCCGGGTGGCCATTACGTTTAGCAGACCGCTTGCGGCTTGTGGGTGTTTGATATGATCATCACCTGCTGCCGGCGTATTGACGAGTCTTTAGAGTCCTACACAGAGGTTTCCTGGCTCAAGCGAAACGAAATAGGAGCGCATATGAGATATGTGCGGGACCGAGAATAATGCGTGTATGTGATACCGTATTCCATTCTCACGATAGATTTGTCGAATGGTTGTATGCGATATAACCTAGTTATCGAATCGAGGATTGATTCGCTAAGCCGATACATTGGATACTAGTCGGTTATATGTGAGATGACCGGATCATTGAATCAAGTGTTGATAATGATTTAATGTATAATTATATATTTGATATATTACTTTGCATTAACTAGTATTGGTTCACTTTAAATGGATTTTCTCACTTGAAATGCACATTGTACATGTGATATACTTTTGTGCACTTGTTTGTATCATATTTGATGATACAAGCTCACTTGGGTTAGTGTAAAGAATTAAACCATGGTTATATGAATGGTTAGGGTTTTATTTACTTACTTATTTATTTATTTATTTATTTTGGAAAAGAATATGATATGGTGGCTTTCTTTGTTTGCTTGTTGAAGCTTCATGAAGCTTTGAACAAGTCCACCATATTTGTCTCATGCTTAACCCTAACCATTCCCACTAACCATAGTCTATTCTCTACACCTCATCATGGTTGCCATATGATAAGTATTGATATTATTTTCCATTTTGAAAATAACTTATCATATTCTTTTCTTCTTCTTCTCCTTCTTCAACATGAAGAAAGCTTGCCTCCATCAATAGCAACTTGAGAAAAAGAGTGAGAAATCCAATTCTAAAGTGAACCCACTTCCTATTTCTTCATCCTCTACCACTTGCCAAGTAGTATAGGGTGTTTTCTTCACAAGTTTCATGGCTTGGTGAAGTTGGAGCTTGATCTTGTGTTGCCTCGACGTAGATCATCTTCGGCATCGAAGTAGACGACCTAGCCCTCCTATTTCTCCGATGAAGCCGACGCTAGAGTCCGAGATCCGATGATCGCAGCGAGGGTACACCATCACGGAGCTATGGAGGTAAAGAATCGGATCTACAAAGGTTGTATTTCCGTTCACATATTAGTAAAGCAGTTTACTAGTTCTAGTTTTCGCCTAAACTCTGTCAACGATCCGTATTAGGGTTTCTCGGCACTTGTAAAATTTGAATTTGGCATGGTTGATGCCATGTGAGACCTCAAGTGTGTGCCTAGGAACCCTACAGTGGTATCAGAGCCTAGCTAGAGCCTTAGGCGATGCGTAGACGGAGTTAGAAGTCCGATCGAACCGAAACCCTAACTCTAAAATTGCTCTCTGTACATTTTTTAAATTCGTGGAATTTTGTAAATTAAAAACGCTTAAAAAATTCAGCAGGAAATTCTAAGAATTACGGTGCAAAAATTACCTAATGATGTGTCTAATGTGCGGCGGAACCGCGGCAGAAGCATGGCTTCTGCGGCGGTTCCGCGGCCAAATAATGAGTTTAGTCAACCATTTTTGCACAGTAACTCCTTTCTATTAGTGCTGAATTTTCTGGGAATTTTTAATATTTACTCCAGACTTGAGTTTTCTGGGTTGTATTGGGGACTCGGTGTTTCGATCGGATCGTCTAATTTTGTCTGTGTGCCTTTCCGGATAATTTTAGAATATGTTAAAAAGTTCGACCGGATATAAATACCCACTTTTTCCCCTGCCGAGAAATTTCCAATTGTTGGACTTTTCCATAGTTTAATGGCGTTCTAAGTAGTGCAAGTAACGTGATGGTTCCTCTAGAAGACAAGAAACCTTAACTCGATTATGTGACCGTCTTGAACTGCCCTTTAAACCTTAGGGTTTGGGGCAGTACGGCGTGCCACATGTGAGGCGTTGGCTTGACCCTTCTATGGCTGGACCGTTGGTACTGAGGCATGAACTGGATGTTTTTAAAGTTGTTTCATGTGTTGATCTGTTTCGGGAAAACTTGGGTGTTTGACTGTTCGATCGGAAAGTTTAACATTTTCTATTTATCTGGAATGCGATACAATAATTGGAATTCACAAGTAGTTATGAGATAACTGATTTGAATGTTATAAACATAGAACTTTAGTCTCACTTGATCGGTTGCCACGGAATTTTGATGTGATCAAAAGTCCGTCGCAATCACGTAGCGTACGCGGATGCTCGCCGGATAAACTTAATAGACAGCTACACCCCTTAGCCCCGACCAAGTGACTATAGGAGAACCCCGTCGCCGAAAGCATCCGTCCGGGTGCTCGCGGTAGCGGTGTTCCGCCTTGGTGCACTTCGTCGACGGTATCGGGGGTGCGGCCGTCTACTGAAGTTTACGACGAGCATTCGATCAGGATGTCGGGAATCTTGTTGAATTGCCCGACTTGATATTGAAAAGTGTTTTCGATAATGAGACTAAAATGCGGGGTTTATAATTGTTAGGCTTGCGATGTCTAAGGAATTCATTTGATTAGGCATGCGATTGTAAGTCCATATTGCGACCCCCGGTGCTTACGGGGAGGCGGAAACGGTATAAAAAACGAATTTTTATCGCAAGAGGCAACATGGACTAAACTAGGTCGGGATCGTTGTCTAAACTAAAACTAGTATACTTGCTAAAGAGAGTTAGCTACTATGGAAGATGGTTATACCTAAACTTGAACTCCTTCTTCTTCAAACCTTGTAGAGGTTGATGGTTCTCTTTTCGTCGCCTTCTTCCGTCGAAGATGGATCCACCTCGAAGGTTCGACCTTTGGGATCTTCCTCGATCTTTGAGTGAACTAGGGTTTCCGGCTTGCTAAACCTTCATCCTAGAATGAGTAGAGAGTGATTAGGGTTTGCTTTTCCTTTTAAAGAGAAGGATTCTCAACACATGAGAGGGTTTCTCTTTGCTAGAGGAAGAAGAAGATGAAAATGAGGAGAGAGAGAGGTTATGATAGAATGAGATATCTTTTCTCTTTCTTGCAACCATAATGCAAAAGAAAAGTATTATCTAAATGATAATAATTGAAATAAGAATAGTTGATGGTAGTATTTGGAATGACCACAACCATGCTTCATTTAATAAAAAGTAAGCATGAATCAAGGAAGACTTTTTAAAGCATGATGGTAGTCAATGGTCAACAAGTCAACCATGGTCAACAAGTCAACAAAAAAATCAACCATAACATAATTCTCATTTAATTACTATTATTAATAGATAATATATAAATCCATTAGGGTTTGGAAAATGAAGACTGTCAACTGTGCATACGCACCCGTTCCGAAACCCTAATGAAAAACCTCATCCTCCGCCTCAAGCAACTGTGCATACACACCTGTATTCTCGTTCCGAGGAACAAGAATACCAAGAGATAAAAGCAACCCTAAAACATATACCAGTATCTGGCTCAAACCAGAGCCTGCCAGTATAATCCGTCCGGACTCCAAACGTGCACAAGTGCGCGGATGAGAACGAACCCTGTCACAAAACCATGCGACCTCTACTCTGTTTTGCCCAGAGGCGAATACCCTCTGTGTGGGACTCTAAAGACTCGACACTACGCTGGCAGTGGGTTTAACCACAGACCGCAAGTGGCACTAGCTGTGCATAACGGTCCCCAGGTAGATGCCGACAAGAAGGCTGACGAGGTGAAACCCCATCTGAACTCCTACTGAGTCTGAATGTGACATTCTCCGTACAGTCCGGTCTGTTCGTCTGATACATCGCATGGCGGGCCTAGGGGGCAGTAAAACGTCAGTCCCCCAATAGCGGTACAAGTCGTGTCGGAGTGAAGCCCAAAACACCCTGAGATAACACTGGAAACCTACCAGTATATCTCGCTTGCCCTGGCCAGGGACTACTCGTGTAATGGCTCTCCTAGACACAGCGCGATGTCAACCCCCAATACCGGGAGAGACGAATCCTGTCTAACCGTCACTGCCTCCAAGTGCTTCGGGACTGCACCCAACCACCACCTGTTTGCACGACTCCTTTGAGCCGTGGTAGGGTAGTGATCAAAGTGCAGTGGGAACACACTCGAGGCGAAGTGTCAGTGTCAAGTCAGCGGACTAAGCTGTACTCATGTCACCTGGGAACTGATAACTGACGATAGGTATAATACCAACCTGTCAGTTCCCGACGAGTCCTGTCCAGTGTACTCGTAACCCAACGAGCACCCGTATACTATCTCCAGTACGACGTACTGATGGCTGTGGGACAGACCATCTCCCACACTGGGATGAGAAGCGCATACGCTAGTCTACTCCGGAGTATCGATGCCCTGTCTCGATAGTCCTACGACTAGGGACCTGTATAAGGATGTGCCTATAGATTACCCAGCCCCCACTAGTGTGACTGCCATCACAACGCTGGTAATCAAGCAAAGATCCTAAGGGCTCCACTAATGCGTATAAGTGATATACTGAAATAAACACAAGTACACATTGAAGTAGAAACAAACCAAGTAGCATACTACTATATTGAGCAAGATTGTTTATACAAGGTGAATATCCCAAGCTTCCATTAAGTAATATAAAAACTAGTATGATACAGTAATGGCCTCTAGGGCATATACACTAACAATCTCCCACTTGCACTAAGGCCATGTACTGGCGTATCGAAGACCTATCATCTCGATCAGCCGCTCGAACTGAGTCTGGGGTAGGGCCTTGGTGAATGGATCTGCAGTGTTCTCTTCTGAAGCAACCCTCCGAACCTCGATCTCCTTGCGATCCACGATCTCCCTGATCAGGTGATACCGCCTCAAGATGTGCCTGGATCTCTGATGGGACCTGGGTTCCTTTGCTAAAGCTATAGCCCCGTTGTTGTCGCAATACAGAGGTACTGGGTCAACAATGGACGGAACCACCTGAAGTTCTTTTAAAAACTTCCTTATCCAGACAGCTTCTTTTGCGGCATCAGATGCAGCGATGTATTCCGCTTCCATAGTCGAGTCTGCAACGGTTTCCTGTTTGGAACTCTTCCAACACACCGCCCCTCCATTGAGGGTAAAGACAAAACCCGACATGGACTTGGAATCATCCTTGTCACTCTGGAAGCTGGAGTCAGCAAAGGCCTCAATCTGGAGGTCTTTTCCGCCATACACCAAGAACATCTCCTTAGTCCTCCTCAGGTACTTGAGAATGTTCTTTACCGCTATCCAATGTTTCTCCCCAGGGTTTGACTGATACCGGCTTACTACACTCAGTGCATAAGCTACATCCGGTCTGGTACACAACATCGCATACATTATAGAGCCTACCGCAGAAGCGTAGGGTATAATAGACATGCGATCCCTCTCCAAATCAGTCTTGGGAGACATCTCTTTAGAGAGGGTGATCCCGTGACAAGCCGGTAGGTTACCGCGCTTGGAATCTTCCATACTGAATCTTTTCAGTACGGTGTCGATGTACCTGGACTGTGAAAGTCCTAATATCCTCTTGGATCTATCACGATGGATCCGGATCCCCAGGATGTAAGAGGCATCACCCAGGTCTTTCATGGAGAACCTGTGTGACAAGAAACCCTTGACAGATTGTAGCATAGGAATGTCATTTCCTATTAAGAGAATGTCATCCACGTATAAAACAAGGAATACTACAGTTCTCGCTACAAATCTACTATAGATGCATGGTTCATCTGGATTTTTGATAAAGTCAAATTCCTTGACCGTCTCATCAAAACAGATGTTCCAACTCCGCGATGCCTGCTTTAGTCCATAGATGGACTTAAGCAACTTGCACACCTTTCCGCTGCTCCCACTCTGAATGAAACCCTCTGGCTGATCCATATAGACACACTCCTCTAAATTTCCATTTAGAAAAGCGGTTTTTACGTCCATCTGCCAAATCTCATAATCGTGGAAGGCAGCAATGGCAAGAAGGATCCGAATGGATTTCAGCATAGCCACTGGAGAAAAGGTTTCGTCATAGTCCAAGCCAGGTCTTTGACGGAAACCCTTTGCTACAAGTCTAGCTTTATAGGTCTCAACCTGTCCATCTACACCAATCTTCCTTTTGAAGATCCACTTGCATCCTACGGGTTTTACCCTGTCTGGAGCAATGTCCAACGTCCATACTTTGTTGGTGTACATGGACTCCATTTCGGTCCGCATTGCATCCAGCCATTTTACCGAGTCAACGCTCTGAACGGCCTGCTGGAAGCTAGTAGGCTCATCATAGTCTATGATGCAATCCTCTCTATCCCCGTCTATGAGAAAACCGTAGTATCTCTCGGGCGGATGAGACTGCCTACTACTTCTGCGGAGCGGCGTAGGAATGTCCTGTTCATTTGAACCCTCTGGTCCCACTAAGCTTTCAGTAATAGTCTGAGGTTCTGGAATTTCATCCAGTTCTACTGCGCTCCCACTTATCTGATTTTCCAAAAACTCAGTTTCCAAGAAGTGGGCATGACGAGAAACAAGGACTTTTTGCTCCTCTGCGTAATAGAATAGATACCCCTTGGAGTTCTTTGGGTATCCCACAAACTTGCACTGTACTGAGCGTGCCTCGAGCTTGTCCGCATGCTGCTTTTTAACAAAAGCCGGACATCCCCATGTCTTAAAGGCTTTAAGACAGGGTTTCTTCCCACTCCACATCTGATATGGTGTGGTAGGCACAGTCTTAGTAGGAACTTGGTTCAAGAGATGTGCAGCTGTTTCTAGTGCATATCCCCAGAAAGATCGCGGTAACTCAGCCTTACTCATCATGGAACGAACCATATCTAATAGGGTTCGATTCCTCCTTTCTGATACACCGTTATGTTGCGGAGTGTATGGAGGAGTATGCTGAGAGAGAATTCCATTCTCTTTTAAATAGTCCAGGAACTCGGCACTCAAGTATTCACCACCTCGATCCGATCTTAGGATCTTGATACTTTTGCCTGTTTGTTTTTCAACTTCATTCTTGTAATCCCGAAATTTCTCAAAGGCCTCGGATTTGTGCTTCATTAAGAAGACATGTCCATACCTAGAGAAATCGTCTGTGAAAGTAATGAAGTATGAATAACCGCTTCGGGCATGTGTAGACATTGGACCACACACGTCACTGTGTATGAGTCCCAAGAGTTCGCTCGCTCTTTCTCCGTGTCCAGTGAATGGAGTCTTTGTCATCTTTCCCATGAGACAAGATTCACAAGTGGCATAAGACTGATACTCGAACGGATCCAAGTATCCTTCTTTATGTAACTTAGTCAACCGTGTCTCATTGATGTGACCCAGTCTACAATGCCATAAGAAAGCCTGATTGATATCTGGAGACTTTCTTTTGTGTGTATTCTGGACATTGAAAATCTGTGGTTGGTTTAATACGTATATACCATTGCTCAGTGTACCTGACCCAATCAGAACTTGATTAAGGTGAATGTTTACAACATTACTTACAAACGCAAATTCATAACCTTCTTTAGAAACCAAAGATACAGAAATGATATTACAAGTTGCGTTGGGTACAAAAAAGCAATTACGCAAAACCAAAACATGTCCATCTGACATTCCCAGGTGATAGTCCCCCACGGCTTTAGCATCCATGCTAGCTCCGTTCGCAACTCTTAGGGTCATGTCACCTGCCTTCAAAAACCTACGGTTTCTCAACGCCTGCAAAGAATTACAGATATGAGATCCTGATCCGGTATCCAATACCCAGGAAGTAGAGTTTATAGAAAGACAGTTTTCAATAACATACACACCTGAAGCTGAAGCCGCAACCTGCTTCAGTTCCTGTGTCCTGGCTTTCCAAGCCCTGCAATCTTTCTTCCAGTGTCCACTCTTGTGACAATAGAAGCATTCTTCTTTTCCAACAAGCTTCCCCGCTATCTTTGTTGCCTTTTCCTTTCCCTTCGTACCCACTTTACTAACACCGCCTCTTGGTTTGGCGGGGGCTTTCTTCCTCTTTCCCTTGGCTTTCGCCTTGGACCTAGAGGAAGAAGATCCTCCTACAAACAAAGCGGGTGTATCCCTACCCTTCTGTAGGGTGCCCTCTGCGCTCCTCAGCATGTTGAGGAGTTCTGAAAGTTCAACTTCCTTTTCTTGCAAGTTGAAATTCAGTATGAACTGGGCGTAAGTGGATGGAAGGGACTGGAGAATTATATCCGTATATAGTTCACTGTCCAACGTGGTCCCAAGTTCCGCGAGCTCCTCAGTGTAGCCAATCATCTTAAGCACGTGGTCCGCTACCGATGATCCGACGGCCAACTTTGTCGACAATAACTTCTTCGACACTTCGTATCTTGCGATACGAGACTGCTCTCCATACAGTTCTTTTGTATGAAGAAATATGGATTCCAAATCCATATTCTCGTGCCTCCTCTGATGGTCGTTGTCCATCGAGGCAAGTACGAGGCACCTGGCCTTCGCGCTGTCAATCTCCCAAGTCTTACGGATTTCCTTATCCGCGACGCTGGAGGTGGGACCTGGGACGGGGGGAGCTTTGGTGGTAAGAAGATACCCCAGCTTGTCGTAAGTGATTGCCAATTTGACATTCCTGAGCCAATCTTTGTAGTTTGGCCCTGTCAGTATGTTTTTATCTAGAAGTTGTTAGTCCATATTGCGACCCCCGGTGCTTACGGGGAGGCGGAAACGGTATAAAAAACGAATTTTTATCGCAAGAGGCAACATGGACTAAGCTAGGGTCGGGATCGTTACCTAAACTAAAACTAGCAAACTTAGCTAAAGAGAGTTAGCTACTCGGATGAACATGGTTATACCTAGACTTGAACTCCTTCGTCTTCAAACTTTGTAGAGGTTGATGGTTCTCCTTTGTCGCCTTCTTCCGTCGAAGATGGATCCACCTCGAAGGCTCGACCTTTGGGCTCTTTCTCGTACTTGGAGTGAACTAGAATCGCCGGCTTGCTAGACCCTTGATCCTAGAGTGAGTAGAGAGTGTCTAAGGGTTGCTTTTGTTTTTCAAGAGAAGGATTCTCAACTCATGAGAAGGTTTCTCTTGACTAGAGGAAGAAGAAGATGAAGTGAAGAGAGAGAGTGAGAATGATAGAATGAGCCTCTCTTTTCCTTTTGCAACCATAACAAAAGAAAAAAGAATAATCAAATAATAATAATAATCAAAATGAAAAAGGTTTGATGGAAAGTTTAGGAATGACTAATATCATTACAAACATTAAATGAAAAAGCAAGAATGAAAAAGCATCTTGCATTTGTAATGATGGTAGTCAAATGTTCAACCATGGTCAACAAGTCAACCATGGTCAACAAGTCAACAAAAACTAACCATGACACAATTTCATTTTATTATATATTATTAAATGATATAATACAAATCCATTAGGGTTTGGAAAAAGACGACTGTCAACTGTGCATACGCACCCGTTCCGAAACCCTAATGAAAGTCATCTTCCTCCTCCTCAAATAACTGTGCATACACACCTGCATTCTTGTTCCAAGGAACATGAATACTAAGAGATAAAAGCAACCCCAAATACTATACCAGCATCCGGCTCAAAACAGAGCCCACTGGTAATATCCGTCCGGACTCCAAACGTGCACAAGTGCGCGGATGAGAACGAACCCTGTCGCAAAACCATGCGACCTCTACTCTGTTTTGCCCAGAGGCGAATACCCTCTGTATGGGACTCTAAAGACTCGACACTACGCTGGCAGTGGGTTTAACCACAGACCGCAAGCGGCACTAGCTGTGCGTAACGGTCCCCAGGTAGATGTCGACAAGAAGGCTGACGAGGTGAAACCCCATCTGTACTCCTACTGAGTCTGAATATGACAGTCTCCGTACAGTCCGGTCTGTTCGTCTGATACATCGCATGGCGGGCCTAGGGGGCGGTAAACGTCAGTCCCCCAATAGCGGTACAAGTCGTGCCGGAGCGAAGCCCAAAACACCCTGAGATAATACTGGAAACCTACCAGTATATCTCGTTTGCCCTGGCCAGGGACGACTCGTGTAATGGCTCTCCTAGACACAGCGCGATGTCAACCCCCAATACCGGGAGAGACGAATCCTGTCTAACCGTCACTGCCTCCAAGTGCTTCGGGACTGCACCCAACCACCACCTGTTTGCACGACTCCTTTGAGCCGTGGTAGGGTAGTGATCAAAGTGCAGTGGGAACACACTTGAGGCGAAGTGCCAGTGTCAAGTCAGCGGACTAAGCTGTACTCATGTCACCTGGGAACTGATAACTGACGATAGGTATAATACCAACTAGTCAGTTCCCGACGAGTCCTGTCCAGTGTACTCGTAACCCAACGAGCACCCGTATACTATCTCCAGTACGACGTACTGATGGCTGTGGGACAGACCATCTCCCACACTGGGATGAGAAGCGCATACGCTAGTCTACTCCGGAGTATCGATGCCCTGTCTCGATAGTCCTGCGACTAGGGACCTGTATAAGGATGTGCTTATAGATTACCCAGCCCCCACTAGTGTGACTGCCATCACAACGCTGGTAATCAAGCAAAGATCCTAAGGGCTCTACTAATGCGTATAAGTGATATACTGAAATAAACAAAAGTACACATTGAAGTAGAAACAAACCATGTAGCATACTACTATTTTGAGCAAGATTGTATATACAAGGTGAATATCCCAAGCATCCATTAAGTAATATACAAACTAGTATGATACAGTAATGGCCTCTAGGGCATATACACTAACAATCTCCCACTTGCACTAAGGCCATGTACTGGCGTATCGAAGACCTATCATCTCGATCAGCCGCTCGAACTGAGTCTGGGGCAGGGCCTTGGTGAATGGATCTGCAGTGTTGTCTTCTGAAGCAACTCTCCGAACCTCGATCTCCTTGCGATCCACGATCTCCCTGATCAGGTGATACCGCCTCAAGATGTGCCTGGATCTCTGATGGGACCTGGGTTCCTTCGCTAAAGCTATAGCCCCGTTGTTGTCGCAATACAGAGGTATTGGATCAACAATGGACGGAACCACCTGAAGTTCTTTCAAGAACTTCCTCATCCAGACAGCTTCTTTTGCGGCATCAGATGCAGCGATGTATTCCGCTTCCATCGTCGAGTCTGCAACGGTTTCCTGTTTGGAACTCTTCCAACACACCGCCCCTCCATTGAGGGTGAAGACAAAACCCGACATGGACTTGGAATCATCCTTGTCACTCTGGAAGCTGGAGTCAGCAAAGGCCTCGATCTGGAGGTCTTTTCCGCCGTACACCAAGAAAATCTCCTTAGTCCTTCTCAGGTACTTGAGAATGTTCTTTACTGCTATCCAGTGTTTCTCCCCAGGGTTAGACTGATACCGGCTTACCACGCTCAGTGCATAAGCTACATCCGGTCTGGTACACAACATCGCATACATTATAGAGCCTACCGCAGAAGCGTAGGGTATAACAGACATGCGATCCCTCTCCAAATCAGTCTTGGGAGACATCTCTTTAGAGAGGGTGATCCCATGACAAGCCGGTAGGTTACCGCGCTTGGAATCTTCCATAGCGAATCTTTTCACTATGGTGTCGATGTACCTGGACTGAGAAAGTCCCAATATCCTCTTGGATCTATCACGATGGATCCGGATCCCCAGGATGTATGAGGCATCACCCAGGTCTTTCATGGAGAACCTTTGTGACAAGAACCCCTTGACAGATTGTAGCATAGGAATGTCATTTCCTATTAAGAGAATGTCATCCACGTATAAAACGAGGAACACTACAGTTCTCGCTACAAATCTACTATAGATGCATGGTTCATCTGGATTTTTGATAAAGCCAAATTCCTTGACCGTCTCATCAAAACAGATGTTCCAACTCCGCGATGCCTGCTTTAGTCCATAGATGGACTTAAGCAACTTGCACACCTTTCCGCTGCTCCCACTCTGAATGAAACCCTCTGGCTGGTCCATATAGACACACTCCTCTAAATTTCCATTTAGAAAAGCTGTCTTTACGTCCATTTGCCAGATCTCATAATCGTGGAAGGCAGCAATGGCAAGAAGGATCCGAATGGATTTCAGCATGGCTACTGGAGAAAAGGTTTCGTCGTAGTCCAAGCCAGGTCTTTGACGAAAACCCTTTGCTACTAGCCTAGCTTTATAGGTCTCAACCTGTCCATCTACACCAATCTTCCTTTTGAAGATCCACTTGCACCCTACGGGTTTTACCCCGTCTGGAGCAATGTCCAACGTCCATACCTTGTTGGTGTACATGGACTCCATTTCGGTCCGCATTGCATCCAGCCATTTCACTGAGTCAACGCTCTGAACGGCCTGCTGGAAGCTAGTAGGCTCATCATAATCTATGATGCAATCCTCTCTATCCCCGTCTATGAGAAAACCGTAGTATCTCTCGGGCGGATGAGACTGCCTACTACTCCTGCGGAGCGGCGTAGGAATGTCCTGTTCTTCCGAACCCTCTGGTTCCACTAAACTTTCAGTAATAGTCCGTGGTTCTGGAATTTCTTCCAGTTCTACTGCGCTCCTACTTATTTCTTTTTCCAAGAACTGGTGTTCTAGAAAGTGGGCATTACGAGAAACAAGGACTTTTTGTTCCTCTGCGTAGTAGAAAAGATACCCCCTGGTGTTCTTTGGGTATCCCACAAACTAGCACAGTACTGAGCGTGCCTCGAGCTTGTCCGCATGCTGCTTTTTGACAAAAGCCGGACATCCCCAGATCTTCAGATATTGAAGATAGGGTTTCTTCCCACTCCACATCTCATATGGAGTAGTAGGCACAGTCTTAGTAGGAACTCGGTTCAAAAGGTACGCAGCTGATACTAGCGCATACCCCCAGAATGATCGCGGCAACTCAGCGTTACTCATCATGGACCGCACCATATCCAATAGGGTGCGGTTCCGTCTCTCCGATACACCGTTCTGAGAGAGAATTCCGTTCTCTTTTAAATAGTCCAGGAACTCGGCACTTAAGTATTCTCCACCTCGATCCGATCTTAGAATCTTAATACTTTTGCCGGTCTGTTTCTCTACTTCATTCTTATACTCCTGGAATTTTCCAAAGGCCTCGGACTTATGTTTCATTAAGAAGACATAACCGTACCTTGAGAAGTCATCCGTAAAAGTAATGAAGTAAGAATGTCCGCTTCGGGCATGTGTAGACATTGGACCGCACACGTCACTGTGTACGAGTCCCAAGAGCTCGCTCGCTCTTACTCCATGTCCAGTAAACGGAGTCTTTGTCATCTTTCCCTTGAGACAGGATTGACAAGTGGCATACGACTGATATTCGAACGCATTCAAATACCCTTCTGTATGTAACTTCGTCAACCTTCTCTCATTGATGTGACCCAATCTACAATGCCATAAGAAAGTCTGATTTATTTATGGAGACTTTCTTTTGTGTGTATTCTGGACATTAAAAATCTGTGGTTGGTTTAACACGTATATACCATTACTCAGAGTACCTGACCCAATCAATACTTGATTAAGGTGAATGTTTACAACATTACTTACAAACGCAAATTCATAACCTTCTTTAGAAACTAAAGATACAGAAATGATATTACAAGTTGCGTTGGGTACAAAAAAGCAATTACGCAAAACCAAAACATGTCCATCTGACATTCCCAGGTGATAGTCCCCCACGGCTTTAGCATCCATGCTAGCTCCGTTTGCAACTCTGAGGGTCATGTCACCCGCCTTCAAAACCCTACGGTTTCTCAACGCCTGCAAAGAATTACAGATATGAGATCCTGATCCGGTATCCAATACCCAGGAAGTAGAGTTTATTGAAAGACAGTTTTCAATAACATACACACCTGAAGCTGAAGCTGCAACCTGCTTCAATTCCTGTGTTCTGGCCTTCCAGGCCCTGCAATCATTCTTCCAGTGTCCTTTCTTATGACAAAAGAAGCATTCTTCCTTATCCACAAGCTTCCCCGTTATCTTTGTTGCTTTACCTTTTTCCCTTCGTATCCACTTTACTAACACCGCCCCTTGGTTTGGCGGGGGCTTTCTTCTTCTTTCCCTTGGCTTTCGCCTTGGACCTAGAAGAAGATGATCCTCCTACAAACAAAGTGGATGTTTCTCTACCTTTCTGTAGGGTGCCCTCTGCGTTCCTCAGCAGGTTGAGGAGCTCTGAAAGTTCAACCTCCTTTTCTTGTAGGTTGAAGTTCATTATAAACTGGGCGTAAGTGGAAGGAAGGGACTGGAGAACTATATCCGTATATAGCTCACTCTCCAATGTAATCCCTAGGTCAGCGAGCTCCTCAATGTAGCCGATCATCTTTAGCACATGCTCGGCTACTGATGATCCGACGGCCATTCTTGTCGAAAATAACTTTTTCGACGCTTCGTATCTTGCGATACGTGATTGCTCTCCATACAGTTCTTTTGTATGGAGCAATATGGACTCCATGTCCATATTCTCATGCCTCCTCTGATGTTCGTTATCCATCGAGGCAAGCAGGAGGCATTTGGCCTTCGCGCTATCAATCTCCCAAGTCTTGCGGATTTCCTTATCCGCGACACTGGAAGTTGGACCAGGGACAGGGGGAGCTTTGGTGGTAAGAAGATACCCCAGCTTGTCATAAGTGATTGCTATCTTGACTTTCCTGAGCCAATCTTTGTAGTTTGGCCCTGTCAGCTTGTTTTTATCTAGGAGTAACTTAAGTCCAGTCATGTTGATTGGTCGCTGCAATTAGGAGAGAGAAGAAGAAACACTCAGCATGATGCTCTTGCAAGTTTAGAGTGGTTTTTAGTTTGTCTAAACAGGATGGCTCCCACTGTTTCTCGAATCCCTCCTCAAACCATAAAGGAAGAATTAGCCGGGATCAATCCCACCGCACAATACTTGCTTAACCGTTCAGCCAGGCCGGTGTCGGTACTTCGAGGGAGGTTTTCCAACGCTTTCGCGAAGTTCCTTAATTAAATAACCTCTTTTTCCTGGGGGCGTAACCCCGCTAACACCTTTCTAGGCACCTACTAGGTTTATAGCATTGATCGTTTAGTGAGAAATTTCCCGAGGAGTAGCATATACTCACAGTAGGATCGGGATCCAAATATCATCACGTGATGAAACTGAAGGAATCCTACCAGAATCACCACACTCCAAATGGTATGCAAATCTAGCAAGTTTCAGTACTTATGAAACTCCCGATGTGGATTTTTGCCCCATGCTCTTATGACCTTGGCGTGAGGTCAAAATGTCATAAGTCACATGTCAAGTTCGTCCCATCATTATCCAGGTTAATTTGAATCCACCCGTACATACCCTTGACGTAGGCCAAAATGGCAGTACGACTGTCTCAAACCAACGCATTCTATCTATGCAACAGATAAATATCCGGCAGCTACCAATCACTATGCCTTGGCGTGAGGTCAAAATACATAGCTTGAATACTACCGTACATTTAACTGAAATGATGGAGGGCTACGAATGGTTTTGGCGAAACCGTGAACGTAGTGAACTTGATATAGTCGATGGAACGAGATAGCTTTTAGAAGGAGTGGCTCAAGCTCCGCATTTAAAAGTTATTTTTGAAAAGAACCGAGTGGTTTTTCGAAAGTGTTCCAACGACTTTAAACTTGGTTTATTATCTTGCATTAGTTCTTTTAATGCGTGATATTCTTGCATTAGTACTTTTAATGCGTCCCATCATTTAACCCTACCATTGCAGAAAACAACCAAAATATGACGTACGCTTATGCCATTCGCATTCGCCACTGGGCCCCGTCATTACCCGTTAGGTTACTTAACTAACGACAGAGCGGGGGCTGGGCTAGCGCGTCTGTAAAACATAAGCAACGCCTAAATAATAAGCAATGATAGACATTACAGATCACAGATGAATGCATTGGATATACTAGCAATCCGCAATCCTTTCGAGCCTGAAACGAAAAGCGGATAACACGGTCACGGTGAATAGCCAAATACCCCACCCAAGACCCCTACGGGTGCGGCAAACTACCCGCCAAGTACTCGGTAGTTTGTGCACCCCTCCATGGGTCTATCCTAGGAGCAAAAACAGTAAAAAGAATTATACAATGACGGCTACAACCCCGACCCGGTTGTGCGGCCAAACAAATAATAATTATTACATCAATTTACATTTACAATGAATGAAAGAAAAACAAAAGCTCATCTCACATCCACCCCGGCTATTCACCCGCGACAGTCCAACACATTCATATACACATTCCAGCACATTACAGATCATGTATAACCCCGACTAATCGACTTATAGCGATTAGCCGACGTTCAATACATGCAAGCATCACAGATATAACCATCATAGTCAAAGCGCAGTGAAGTTCGGAAAAAATACGGAATTATAGGACCCCAAAAGGAAATTTCTATTCTGGAAAATCTGGGCACATATAATATATTTTAAAAATCCCAAAACCAACACACAAACACACTGCACGAAAAACGATGCAGAGAAGACACCAAGTCGCGGCGGTTCCGCGGCGGCTAAGAAGGATCACGCGGCGGAAGCGCGGCACTTTAGGTGAATCACTGTATCGTTTTTCTTGGGTGTTCACACAAAACCCTGAGCCGAATTTACAAGTATAAAGTTTTTCATTTTGAGCAGAAAAAATTTCAACAGAAACTCAGTTTTTGTGATTATCCGGTTTTGTGATTTTTTTGGTTCCGAACTTCGTTACACTTCACTACTAAGCTAGTTTAAGTTTAGTTAGGCTCTGATACCACTGTTAGTCCATATTGCGACCCCCGGTGCTTACGGGGAGGCGGAAACGGTATAAAAAACGAATTTTTATCGCAAGAGGCAACATGGACTAAGCTAGGGTCGGGATCGTTACCTAAACTAAAACTAGCAAACTTAGCTAAAGAGAGTTAGCTACTCGGATGAACATGGTTATACCTAGACTTGAACTCCTTCGTCTTCAAACTTTGTAGAGGTTGATGGTTCTCCTTTGTCGCCTTCTTCCGTCGAAGATGGATCCACCTCGAAGGCTCGACCTTTGGGCTCTTTCTCGTACTTGGAGTGAACTAGAATCGCCGGCTTGCTAGACCCTTGATCCTAGAGTGAGTAGAGAGTGTCTAAGGGTTGCTTTTGTTTTTCAAGAGAAGGATTCTCAACTCATGAGAAGGTTTCTCTTGACTAGAGGAAGAAGAAGATGAAGTGAAGAGAGAGAGTGAGAATGATAGAATGAGCCTCTCTTTTCCTTTTACAACCATAACAAAAGAAAAAAGAATAATCAAATAATAATAATAATCAAAATGAAAAAGGTTTGATGGAAAGTTTAGGAATGACTAATATCATTACAAACAATAAATGAAAAAGCAAGAATGAAAAAGCATCTTGCATTTGTAATGATGGTAGTCAAATGTTCAACCATGGTCAACAAGTCAACCATGGTCAACAAGTCAACAAAAACTAACCATGACACAATTTCATTTTATTATATATTATTAAATGATATAATACAAATCCATTAGGGTTTGGAAAAAGACGACTGTCAACTGTGCATACGCACCCGTTCCGAAACCCTAATGAAAGTCATCTTCCTCCTCCTCAAATAACTGTGCATACACACCTGCATTCTTGTTCCGAGGAACATGAATACTAAGAGATAAAAGCAACCCCAAATACTATACCAGCATCCGGCTCAAAACAGAGCCCACTGGTAATATCCGTCCGGACTCCAAACGTGCACAAGTGCGCGGATGAGAACGAACCCTGTCGCAAAACCATGCGACCTCTACTCTGTTTTGCCCAGAGGCGAATACCCTCTGTGTGGGACTCTAAAGACTCGACACTACGCTGGCAGTGGGTTTAACCACAGACCGCAAGCGGCACTAGCTGTGCGTAACGGTCCCCAGGTAGATGTCGACAAGAAGGCTGACGAGGTGAAACCCCATCTGTACTCCTACTGAGTCTGAATGTGACAGTCTCCGTACAGTCCGGTCTGTTCGTCTGATACATCGCATGGCGGGCCTAGGGGGCGGTAAACGTCAGTCCCCCAATAGCGGTACAAGTCGTGCCGGAGCGAAGCCCAAAACACCCTGAGATAATACTGGAAACCTACCAGTATATCTCGTTTGCCCTGGCCAGGGACGACTCGTGTAATGGCTCTCCTAGACACAGCGCGATGTCAACCCCCAATACCGGGAGAGACGAATCCTGTCTAACCGTCACTGCCTCCAAGTGCTTCGGGACTGCACCCAACCACCACCTGTTTGCACGACTCCTTTGAGCCGTGGTAGGGTAGTGATCAAAGTGCAGTGGGAACACACTTGAGGCGAAGTGCCAGTGTCAAGTCAGCGGACTAAGCTGTACTCATGTCACATGGGAACTGATAACTGACGATAGGTATAATACCAACTAGTCAGTTCCCGACGAGTCCTGTCCAGTGTACTCGTAACCCAACGAGCACCCATATACTATCTCCAGTACGACGTACTGATGGCTGTGGGACAGACCATCTCCCACACTGGGATGAGAAGCGCATACGCTAGTCTACTCCGGAGTATCGATGCCCTGTCTCGATAGTCCTGCGACTAGGGACCTGTATAAGGATGTGCTTATAGATTACCCAGCCCCCACTAGTGTGACTGCCATCACAACGCTGGTAATCAAGCAAAGATCCTAAGGGCTCTACTAATGCGTATAAGTGATATACTGAAATAAACACAAGTACACATTGAAGTAGAAACAAACCAAGTAGCATACTACTATTTTGAGCAAGATTGTATATACAAGGTGAATATCCCAAGCATCCATTAAGTAATATACAAACTAGTATGATACAGTAATGGCCTCTAGGGCATATACACTAACAGAAGTAACTTAAGTCCAGTCATTTCGATTTGGTCGCTGCAGGGGGGAGAGAAGAAACACTTTACCACGATGCTCTTGCAAGTTTAGAATGGTTTTTAATTTGTCTAAACAGGATGGCTCCCACTGTCTCTCGAATCCCTCCTCAAACCACAAAGGAAGAATTAGCCGGGATCAATCCCACCGTACAATACTTGCTTAACCGTTCAGCCAGGCCAGTGTCGGTACTTCGAGGGAGGTTTTCCAACGCTTTCGCGAAGTTCCTTAATTAAATAACCTCTTTTCCCTGGGGGCGTAACCCCGCTAACACCTTTCTAGGCACCTACTAGGTTTATAGCATTGATCGTTTAGTGAGAAATTTCCCGAGGAGTAGCATATACTCACAGTAGGATCGGGATCCAAATATCATCGCGTGACGAAACTGAAGGAATCCTACCAGAATCACCACACTCCAAATGGTATGCAAATCTAGCAAGTTTCAGTACTTATGAAACTCCCGATGTGGATTTTTGCCCCATGCTCTTATGACCTTGACTAAGGCCAACAAATCATAAGTCACATGTCAAGTTCTTCCCGTCGTTATCCAGGTTAATTTGAACCCACCCGTATATACCCTTGACTATGGCCAACAAGGCAATACGACTGTCCCAAACCAACGCATTCTATCTATGCAACATATGAATACCCACCAGCTACCAATCACTGTGCCTTGACTAAGGCCAACAAACACAGCTTGAATACTGTTGAATATTCATATGAAACGACGGAGGGCTACGGATGGTTTTGGCGAAACCGTGAACGTAGTGAACTTGATATAATCGATGGAACGAGATAGCTTTTAGAAGGAGTGGCTCAAGCTCCGCATTTAAAAGTTAGTTTTGAAAAGAACCGAGTGGTTTTTCGAAAGTGTTCCATCGACTTAAACTTGGTTTATTATCTTGCATTAGTTCTTTTAATGCGTGATATTCTTGCATTAGTACTTTTAATGCGTCCCATCATTTAATCCTACCATTGCAGAAAACAACCAAAATATGACGTACGCTTATGCCATTCGCATTCGCCACGGGGCCCCGTCATTACCCGTTAGGTTACTTAACTAACGACAGAGCGGGGGCTGGGCTAGCGCGGCTGTAAAACATAAGCAACGCCTAAATAGAAAGCAATGATAGACATTACAGATCACAGATGAATACATTGGATATACTAGCAATCCGCAATCCTTTCGAGCCTGGAACGAAAAGCGGATAACACGGTCGCGGTGAATAGCCAAATACCCCACCCAAGACCCCTACGGGTGCGGCAAACTACCCGCCAAGTCCTCGGTAGTTTGTGCACCCCTCCATGGGTCTATCCTAGGAGCAAAAACAGTAAAAAGAATTATACAATGACGGCTACAACCCCGACCCGGTTGTGCGGCCAAACAAATAATAATTATTACATCAATTTACATTTACAATGAATGAAAGAAAAACAAAAGCTCATCTCACATCCACCCCGGCTATTCACCCGCGACAGTCCAACACATTCATATACACATTCCAGCACATTACAGATCATGTATAACCCCGACTAATCGACTTATAGCGATTAGCCGACGTTCAATACATGCAAACATCACAGATATAACCATCATAGTCAAAGTGCAGTGAAGTTCGGAAAAAAATACGGAATTATAGGACCCCAAAAGTGAATTTCTGTTCTGGAAAATCTGGGCACATATAATATATTTTAAAAATCCCAAAACCAACACACAAGCACTCTGCACGAAAATCGATGAACAGAAGGCAACAAAACGCGGCGCTTCCGCCGCACATACCTACCTCGTGCGGCGGAAGGGCGGCGGGTTTGGGGAATTAGGTCATCGTTTTTCATGGGTGAACTCACAAAACCCTGAGACGATTTTACAAGTATAAATTTTTTCATTTTGAGCAAAAAAAATTTCAACAGAAACTCAGGTTTTGTAATTTTTCCGGTTTTGTGATTTTTCGTTTCCGAACTTCGTTACACTTCACTACCAAGCTAGTTTAAGTTTAGTTAGGCTCTGATACCACTGTAAGTCCATATTGCGACCCCCGGTGCTTACGGGGAGGCGGAAACGGTATAAAAAACGAATTTTTATCGCAAGAGGCAACATGGACTAAACTAGGTCGGGATCGTTGTCTAAACTAAAACTAGTATACTTGCTAAAGAGAGTTAGCTACTATGGTAGATGGTTATACCTAAACTTGAACTCCTTCTTCTTCAAACCTTGTAGAGAGGTTGATGGTTCTCTTTTCGTCGCCTTCTTCCGTCGAAGATGGATCCACCTCGAAGGTTCGACCTTTGGGCTCTTCCTCGATCTTTGAGTGAACTAGGGTTTCCGGCTTGCTAAACCTTCATCCTAGAATGAGTAGAGAGTGATTAGGGTTTGCTTTTCCTTTTAAAGAGAAGGATTCTCAACACATGAGAGGGTTTCTCTTTGCTAGAGGAAGAAGAAGATGAAAATGAGGAGAGAGAGAGGTTATGATAGAATGAGATATCTTTTCTCTTTCTTGCAACCATAATGCAAAAGAAAAGTATTATCTAAATGATAATAATTGAAATAAGAATAGTTGATGGTAGTATTTGGAATGACCACAACCATGCTTCATTTAATAAAAAGTAAGCATGAATCAAGGAAGACTTTTTAAAGCATGATGGTAGTCAATGGTCAACAAGTCAACCATGGTCAACAAGTCAACAAAAAAATCAACCATAACAAAATTCTCATTTAATTACTATTATTAATAGATAATATATAAATCCATTAGGGTTTGGAAAATGAAGACTGTCAACTGTGCATACGCACCCGTTCCGAAACCCTAATGAAAAACCTCATCCTCCGCCTCAAGCAACTGTGCATACACACCTGTATTCTCGTTCCGAGGAACAAGAATACCAAGAGATAAAAGCAACCCTAAAACATATACCAGTATCTGGCTCAAACCAGAGCCTGCCAGTATAATCCGTCCGGACTCCAAACGTGCACAAGTGCGCGGATGAGAACGAACCCTGTCGCAAAACCATGCGACCTCTACTCTGTTTTGCCCAGAGGCGAATACCCTCTGTGTGGGACTCTAAAGACTCGACACTACGCTGGCAGTGGGTTTAACCACAGACCGCAAGCGGCACTAGCTGTGCATAACGGTCCCCAGGTAGATGCCGACAAGAAGGCTGACGAGGTGAAACCCCATCTGAACTCCTACTGAGTCTGAATGTGACATTCTCCGTACAGTCCGGTCTGTTCGTCTGATACATCGCATGGCGGGCCTAGGGGGCGGTAAAACGTCAGTCCCCCAATAGCGGTACAAGTCGTGTCGGAGTGAAGCCCAAAACACCCTGAGATAACATTGGAAACCTACCAGTATATCTCGCTTGCCCTGGCCAGGGACTACTCGTGTAATGGCTCTCCTAGACACAGCGCGATGTCAACCCCCAATACCGGGAGAGACGAATCCTGTCTAACCGTCACTGCCTCCAAGTGCTTCGGGACTGCACCCAACCACCACCTGTTTGCACGACTCCTTTGAGCCGTGGTAGGGTAGTGATCAAAGTGCAGTGGGAACACACTCGAGGCGAAGTGTCAGTGTCAAGTCAGCGGACTAAGCTGTACTCATGTCACCTGGGAACTGATAACTGACGATAGGTATAATACCAACCTGTCAGTTCCCGACGAGTCCTGTCCAGTGTACTCGTAACCCAACGAGCACCCGTTTACTATCTCCAGTACGACGTACTGATGGCTGTGGGACAGACCATCTCCCACACAGGGATGAGAAGCGCATACGCTAGTCTACTCCGGAGTATCGATGCCCTGTCTCGATAGTCCTACGACTAGGGACCTGTATAAGGATGTGCCTATAGATTACCCAGCCCCCACTAGTGTGACTGCCATCACAACGCTGGTAATCAAGCAAAGATCCTAAGGGCTCCACTAATGCGTATAAGCGATATACTGAAATAAACACAAGTACACATTGAAGTAGAAACAAACCAAGTAGCATACTACTATATTGAGCAAGATTGTTTATACAAGGTGAATATCCCAAGCTTCCATTAAGTAATATACAAACTAGTATGATACAGTAATGGCCTCTAGGGCATATACACTAACAGCGATGTCTATGGAGGTTGCGGCTTCCAACTATTGTAGTTTTACACTTTCTTTTCTGTGACCGTAAGTGTAATATGTGATATCGCCGGTTTCGTTGCTATATGTCAACGACAATTGGGATGCGCATATTTACTTACGTTGATGACATGTGATGTTATGTGTTGCTGGATATGTTATATTGGATCATCGTGTTTGAATAGCCTGGGGTTTTTTTTATGTGAGATGAGTGTTTTTCATTTTCATTCATGTAAAAACTTGTATGTAATATTCTTTTATTGGGGCACTTCCAGGTTGCGGAAGATGTCACCCTCTGTATATTATTTACTTTTCCGCACTAGGATAGACCCAAGGAGGAGGGCACAAGTAACCGGGTTCTAGAGTCCAGCAGGAGACCAACTCGAGGAGTCGAGTCCGGGTCTCCTAACTCTAGAATTGGTAGGGTTGCTTGCCGCTCTCGTAGGGGTCTAGGGGTGTGGGTTTGGCTATTCATCACGGCCGTAGAATCCGTGTTTTATACTGACTCATATTGAAAACACGGACGCCCTAGTATATCCAATATTTCATATGATTCTTCTGCTGCGATATCTGTGATGTGATCATGTGATGTGATCATGTGATATGTTCTGTGATGGATACTTTATATAGTATATATGATATATTATATAGGCGTTACTTATGTTTTACACCTGCGCTAGCCCTGCCCTGCTCTGCCGTTAGTTACCTAACCTAACGGTGCACGAGGAGACATCGAGGCGAATGCGGATAGCATAAGTGTACGTCGTATTTATCTGTGATGTTTAGGTACTTAAATGATGGGACTTCATTAATGTGATTAATGAAAGTAAAAGAAAGCTAAATATGTTGTAGAATCGAATTTCAAAAATAAAACAGGTAGCTACAGTTCTTGCTTTGCACAGCGGTATATATGATATATATCCTGCACCTTATTCGATAAGGAAAGGACCGAGATCCCTTCACCGGGAGTGACTCCTTTAGCAATAACTGGCAGATGCTACACACTCGGTTTGTCTTTTGATTGCTTTTAAGAGTTTTTGCTTTGCACAGTGATATATATGATATATCCCGCACCTCATTCGACGAGGAAAGGACCGACGATCCCTTCACCGGGAGTGACTCCTTTAGCAAAACTAGAAAAGCCTCAAAAACACTCCATTTTAAAATCATTTGATTCTACAACGATATCAAGTTCATTACGCAATAGGTTTTCAGAAAAAACTGTCGTAGCCCTCCGTCATTTCAGATAAGCTGTATATAGTATTCGTGCTACATTTGTTGGCTTTCGTCAAGGTGTAGTGTGCGGTAGCTATATGCTGCTTATCTGCTGCATACGATGCGATTGGATTAGGGTAGTCGTGCGGCTTTGTTGGCTTTCGTCAAGGGTCGTGCGTGTGGGTTTAATTCAATCAAGAAATGTACGGGTTGAACTTGACTAGCAGGCTATGGTTTGTTGGCTTTCGTCAAGGTCATAGCACGTTAGGGGCAAAATATTATCGGGAATTTTAAGTGTTGAAATTTGCAATGAGATTGCATACCTTCTATGAGATAGTTGGATCCCGATACCCGCTGCGAGTAATTGTTACTCATGGGAGAGTTTTACACATTACAATTAGCCGATCAAGTAGGTGTCTAGAAAGGTGTCAATGGGGTTACGCCTCTGGGAAAACGAGGTTTACATTAATTAGGTCTGTGCGAAAGCACGGGGAACCTCCCTCAAAGTACCGACACTGGCCTGGCTGAAAGATTGGCGAACTTGTAGTGTGTAATTAATCCCGGCTAGTCTTTCCTTTTAAGGTTTGAAGGAAGATTTGATAAAAAAATAGTGGGAGCCATCCTGATTAGATAAAACATATAACCAATCTAATTTTGCAAGAGCGCACGCACAATGTTTTCTTCTCTCTCTCTCCAGGTAGCGACCCTATCACGCCTCAATCAAGATAATAATATGGATGTATTGACCGAACCCGCTTGTTATACTGAGCTGGGGAACGTTGGTCCCGCTCCATCTTATAATAGTTATAAGACCGAGCAGGAGTTAGGGGAATACCAGAATTCCTATGCCGCCCAAACGAAGAAAATGCATATGATGCATCTCCTTCGGGTGTGTTCATTACAAAGAACTGTTTCTCAGTATCCTCTGCATCCTGGGTATTTGATACCGGATCAGGATCCCAGATATCTAATCTGTTACATAGGGCTACAAAAAGGTAGAAAACTGAGAACGGGTGATAAGTTTCATGAGACAGAAAACGGGGCAAGTGTTGCAGCCAAGTCTGTTGGTCACTGTCACCCTGTATTACCAATACATTGATTCTGAACAAATGCTATTAGATACCGAACCGGATATACAAAATCATATCAGTCTCTTTATTAGTAAAGATATGATAAAATTTTGTATTGTTGGATAATGTTTTGAACATTTCCTATATCAAAAGTTGATCGGTTCAGGCACGTTATCTAAAAGCATTGATGTTCTAATCAAACTACAGTTCTTAGTATACAGAACACACACAAGAGGAAGAGTTCAGAAATGAATGAATCATTCTTGAGACATTGTAGACTAGGTCATATCAATGCGACCCGACTGGCTGAAGTTACATTTTAGATGCATATTTAAATCAGTTTGAATTTACATCTTTTGAAACTTGCCAGTCATGTCACAGAGATTAGATGATCATAGCCCTGTTTGTTGGAAACAGAGAAAGAGTTAATGAACTCTTGGGACTGATACATGATGATGTATGTAAGGTCTCCTGTCTACACATGCCAGGACTGGTTCTTTATACTGTTGGAGATAGTGCCCTCAGAGTCAATTATTAGGTCACAGGTACGTGATTGCAATGATTGATGGAGGACCTATCCCGGTAGGACAGTCTTACTCGAGATGATAGTATGCTATCTGGTTTACCTTTATCATTGTGTACTGTTTTAAGTGACCTGACACGTCGCTATTACACGTTGATAGAGCCCCTAGGATTCTTGCTTGACCACCAGCAGTATGAGGGCGATCATATAAGTGGGAGCTGGGGGTCTATAAGCATATCCTTAAAAGGTCCCTAGTCGTGAGAGTTTCGAGACAGGGCATCGATTCTCCATAGTAGACTAGTGTATACAGTCGAGACCCCGACGAGGGGCGGTGGCCGGTCTCATAAGCCACTGGTGTCAGTTGGATCACCTAAGATGTATACAGGTGCTCATTGGGTTATGAGTACACCGGACAGGACTCGCCGGGAACATGCTAGTTGGTCATATACCAGACGTCAGATGGCAGTTCCCTGGTGACATGTGTGCAGGTTAGTTCATCGACCTGGGGATCGTCATTTATCTCGTGTGAGTTCCCACTGTACTTTGATTACTACCCTACCACGGCTCAAAGGAGTCGTGCAAACAGGTTTTAGTTGGGTACAGTCCCGAGCCACATGGAGGCAGTGAGCGTATCTTCAGGGGTTCGTCTCTCCCGGTATTGGGGGTGAGGTCGTGCTGTGTCTAGGAGAGCCATTACACGAAGCCCTCGGCCGAGGCAAGGAGATTTACTGGTAGGTATTCCAGTAGTATCTCAGGGTGTTCTGGGCTACACTCCGACACGACTTGTACCGCTTTTGGGGGTCTGACTTTTACCAACCCCCTAGGCCCGCCATGCGATGCTCATAGACGAACGGACCGGACTGTACGGATATTGTCACTGACAGGCTCAGTAGGGAGTCAGGCTGAGTTCGCTCACAGACGTCCCTTTTGGTCAATACCTGGTAGCTCGTTATGTATTGGCTTATACCTCTAACGTGCTAGTGGTTAAATCCACAACCAAGGTGTTGATGAGTCTTTAGAGTCCCCCACATTCTGTTACTCAGCTTTCGGGCGAAAAGTTGTAGAGGCCGTATGGAGATATGGCAAGGTCCGATCAGATACGTGCGGTATTGCACGGATCAGGATCGGACAGTTTGTACTATAGGCCGTATGGTTATATGGCAGGGTTCGATCGGATACGTGCGGAATTGCACGGATCAGGATCGAACGGATATTACTAGCCGGCTTTGGTTTAAGCCGGATCCTAATATAGTACAGTGTAGATTTTGTCTCCCTGCATTTGTATTTCGGTCGAAATACAAATGCGGGTGTGTATGCACAGTTTCGGGGTTTTCCTGTAATTTATTACGGGACCAGTTTTCTGGAGTTGCCAGTTTGCTTTCCGTTTCGGCCAATTTCCATTGTTCCGTTCATTGGCCGAAGATTGGTGGAGGAGGGCTTATTTGCATTGTTGCAAATAAGTGGTTGTGGAGGGGGTCTTTGCATTCTTGTTGCATCATGATGATTTTCATGATGAGCACCATACCTTGACCTTTTTGACTTGATCACTTCATGATGGCTTGACTTTGTAAGCATCATGGTTGTTGATGATTAGTGTGTGGAGTATGGGTTTGTTTTGGTGATCATTTCTTTTCATGATGAGTTTTTTCCTTTCTCTCTCTTGCATGATATGAGAATGGCTCCCATCTTTTTGATACTCTCTCACTCTTTCACTCTCTCCACCACCATATACATGGCCGGCCTCATTGAGGGAGGGGGCTGTCCAAAATTCTTGGGGTGGGATTTTTATCATTCTAGCTCTGTAAAATCCCACATGTTTCATCTCCACAAGCTCATATCATTTCCTCCACCAAAAGGCAATTCCTACAACCCCAAAGTGAGACTTGAGGACTACATATTCTACAGCGAATCTTGGGCACGTCGAGTAGCCGGCTTCGTGCCCGAGTTGCCTCGGCATTGAGGTGGGAGCCCGTAAAAGAAGTAGGCGATGTGGTGCACTTCCGGCGACGAGGAGGAGACGGGACATTCCGCAAGAGATCGGGACGATGATGAGAAGACCGGAGGACTTGGATCGTCGGTATATCTCTATTCCCTTTCTTGTTGTTAGCTAGGACTAATTAATGGTTCGATCCGGGTATTAGTGCGCGGCGGTTTGCCAGTTCAAAGAAAAATTTAAGTTTATCACCGCTTCCGCATTTGGCCGTCGGATTGACGGCCGGGGCGCCGCCGTGCACTTACAGTGGTATCAGAGCCTCGCCATTAACTTAGTCTAGCTTGGTTTAATGTGTTTGCAATTCGGATCGATAAAAAATCCCAAAACTCGCATTTCCTTCAGCATCAGTTTCTGTTGGAAATTTTTGGTGTCGAAAAAGTTTTCAGGTTGCATAAAAGTACTGTGCTGAAAGATCTAAGACTACTGGAAAAATTCGAGTCACTAATATCTTCAGGGGAGCGCGGAACCGCGGCAAAACCCTACTTTTTGCCGCGGTTCCGCCGCAGTATGAAGGGTTCAGTGGGTCGGGTTTTTACAGTGGGCTTCTGTGGTTAAAATTGGGGTTTTGGAATATTAAAATTGGGCCAATTATTTCTGTGAGTGCTACAGTATTCCTTTGGGGCCCACTTGTTAATTTTTGATCGATCGGATATTTTAAACACATTATTTCACAGTATTTACATTATATCTGCGACCGTGAATGTCACTTGATCGCTAAATCCATTCTAACTGCTATAGCCCGGTTAGACGGATTTGCGAACGTGACTTTCACGTTGATGTTCTGTTTTTGCTGTGATGTTGCGGATCGGTCGTGGGGATAGCCTGGATGCAATGCTAGTACAGTTCTGTTGTATTATGTACATTTGATATTGCGGGGCGAGCGTCCGACATGTGGACTGCCGTCACTGCCTGATTGTATTATTATTTTGGGGCACGACCTGGTTGCGGTCGATGTACCCGTTGTATGTATATTTTACTTTCTGTACTAGGATTGCCCCGCGGAGGGGTGCACGGATAGCCGGGTTCTAGAGGGCAACAAGCCCGCATCTCATGGCATTGGGACGGAGGGGGCTTCGCTCTAGGATTGGCGGGCTATTCGCCGCACTCGTAGGGGGTACAGGTTGACCCAGGAAGGGTGCCCAAGTTACCGGATTCTGTGAAGTGCTGGGTGGTCCATTCACGCCGCTGAAGGGGGCTGCCTCGCTTCAGGTTTTGGCGGGTGACTTGCCGCGCCCGTAAGGGTCTAGGTTTACATTGCACAGGCTATCAACACGACCAGGGGAACGTCGGGTTTCAGCGGCTCTGTGAAACCCGGGGATCCCAGATATCTGTATTGTTTCTGTGTTGCTGTACATTTTCTGTGATGTTGCATTTTATTCACGCCTTGAGCGAAATATAATATATTGGTATATATATTAGTAGATGTTGTATATGTTTTGCATCCGTGCTAGTCCAGTCCCCGCTCTGTCGTTAGTTAGCTAACCTAACGGGTAATGACGGGACCCAGTGGCGAATGCGGATGGCATATACGTACATCAGTATATTTTCGTTCTTTTTGGTGTGATCAATTGATGGGACTGCGTTGATTCGGATCAATGCAAGTTAAAAACAAACCTAATCTGATGTTGTTGGAACACTTTTCAAAAAGCTGTTATTGCAAGGACGTTCACTTTTGTTTTGCATCGTGGTATTCAGTTAGAATATCCTGCTCCTCAGTCGACAAGGCAAGGGCCGAGATCCCTTCACCGGGAGTGACCCCTTGGACAAAAAGTTTGCGTCAGGGCAATAACTTCACTATAGCCGATTACATTTGCTTTGCACCGTGGCATTCAGTTGGAATATCCTGCACCCCATTCTACGGGGAAAGAGCCGAGATCCCTTCACCGGGAGTGACCTCTTTAGCAACGGTTTTCGTCACTATATTTTAAAAAAAAAAAAAAGCTATCCGTTCCTTCAAGGATATCAAGTTCATTACGTTAAAGGTTTTCGCCAGAAACCATTCGTAGCTCTCCGTCGTTTCATATGGGTAGTCAATAGTATTCAAGCTGTGTTTGTTGGCCATAGTCAAGGCACAGTGTTTGGTAGCTATTGGGTGTTCATATGCTGCATAGATAGATGCGTTGGTTTGGAACAGTCGTATAGCCTTGTTGGCCCTAGTCAAGGGCTTGTACGGGTGGGTTCAAATCAACCTGGATAATGACGGGTAGAACTTGACATGTGACTTATGATTTGTTGGCCTTAGTCAAGGTCATAAGAGCATGGGGCAGAAATCACATCGGGAGTTTCAAAAGAACTGAAACTTGCCAGATATGCGCATACCTTCTGGAGTGTGACACCGTGAGCGGATTCCGTCACGTTATCATGCGATGATAGTTGGATCCCGATTCCCACTGATGAGTTAGTTTACTCCTCGGGTGACCCCGACTAATTCTTCTTTCAGGTTTGGAGGAGAATTTGAGGTACAGTGGGAGGATTCCAGATTAGATAAATTGGTAACCATTCTGATCTAGGTTAGAGTGCACGCTGAGTGTTTCTTTTCTCTCTCTCTTTGGCAGCGACCATTGACCCGACCCTAAGACTATGACTCAGTGACCAAGTTGACCGAACCTTCTTAACACTGGCTTTTGGATTGTCAGAGTTGCAAACCTCATTGCCACTCCTACTTTTACCCTTTTCTCCAGGACACCCCGTGTTGCTACGAACGTCCACTTCCATTGGACAAAACCATCGTATGGTTAGATACGAACTCGAAGGGATTTATTCGAGGATGGTTTCCGGTTCTGGAGAAAACGGATAGGATTATTCAGTTGTCTTTTCCTTTTACCTTCTCTCAAGTTGTGAGTACTCCTTGGTTTAGGAGATAGTACACCTATTACGCAAATTGGATAGTCTTCTTCCAAACCTTAGGCTGGTGCCGACCGGTAGGCAATGAAGAAAACCAATTAGCCTAACGATGGTGTACAGAAGGTATTAAGTTCAGACAAAGCAAGGGATTAGTAAGAGGGCAAAGTAAATTGCAACAGATATTCACGACCAAACCAAATATTTCGTTACCACTCCCACATCACCTTTGTATTTCTCCAGGACACTCCGTATCACTACGAAGATCCACAGTTTATTTGGATACTCCATCGTATGGTTATATACGAACTCGAAAGGAACTTGTTCCAATTCGGGGATGGATTCTGGTCCAGGAGAAATAGGAATAAGGTTTATTCGGTTGTCTTTTATCTTCACCTTCTCTCATTGCGAGTGTTCCTAGGATTGGGACAGTACACCCATTATGCTTATTGGATAGTCTTCTTCCAAACCATAGGCTGGTGCCGAACGGTAGGGAAGGAAGAAAACCATTTGGCCTAAAGGGGTGTGCAGAAGGTAAAGACTAAAGACATATGAAGGGATTTGGAGAGGTGGCAAAGAATTATACGGTTACAGTCGTGAATCTGGAAGAGGCATTACTAGGAATACCAGGATACCCCATCGAAACATTTCGATGTTTCAGTTTCACTGTGCAATGTTAAAGGAAAACTGATTTCCCGATTAGATACTTACTCCAGGGTATGTATTTACCAGGTACGATTCTCACATCTGTATGGTTTTACAGATGATGAGTGGGAGTAAGTTATTGGGAATTGGGTGATTATCCTCATTATATCGGGATTCGTTGTAATCGGTGATATTTGAGGAAATCACCTGGGCTGTTTGCCGGTCGGCAAATATTTGGTTTTGAATATCCGCTGTTATGCACCAATTTCAAATTGATATATCTGTACGTCTATTTTCATAGAGTGAGATATACCTTTCTGAAATTATGTCTACGACATTTACCTATATCAGTGGATGGTTAGGTAAGGAGCATTAAGCAGCGGTGTAATTCTTCTTAACCATAAGTACAGTTTTCAACCTACGACACACAGTGAATGAGTTATCAGACTCAAAGGGACTTATACAGAGTATTGTATGTTGTCCAGGGTCCATCAGGACAGAGGGGTTGGTCCTCATACTATATTCGGTTTACTTATGACTTCTCTAGTTTTTAGACAAGTGTTTCGTGGAAACACAGGGTCCGAATTTGGAGAAGTTATAGGTATTTGAATAGAGTAGAGAACCAGGTGTAGCAAGTATCGGGATTCTTCAAAGTGATCGAAGATGTAGATACTTGTATATGGTATTCAGTTGATAGTAGTGACTAAGAGAACTTGCTTCTTTTTCAGGTTACTCATAATTGGAAGCATTCATAAGTTGAGTAACGCTGATCGGCCTCCTTCCATTTAGTTGACATGCACTGGAGACAGTTGCATGATTTGAATCTGGTTCAATTAAATCAGTGCCTCTGGTCCTATATGGGATATAGAACAGTTCATATCTTAACGATGTTAAGGTACGGGGAGTTGTCCGGCTTATGCTTAAAACCAGACACTGGACAACTCAAGGCACGTTTCTGTAATGGCTGTTTGTGGGTTGACCCAGGCTATGACGCGGGTTGATTTTCTACCATCTGGATGAACAATAGCAATATTGTTCTAGACTAGCCACAGTTTTAATAAAAATGGATTTTTTCAGAAAACAGTAGTGGGAGTATGGTAGAACTGGAAGTGATTCCAGAACCACAAACGATTACTGAAGATTTGATAAGGAACCTAAAGATTCAATCTGGATTGACATTCCATTGGCCACTCCGCAGATAAGGTGGGTAACTTCAGGCACCCGAGGGGTACTCCGGTAGCCTCAAGGACGGTGACAGGGAAGTTCTTGTTTACCCACAATTACCATTGCTGTTGTTCCAGGCTGCGAGACCCGGCGGGAGGATGAGTATAGCGTCGTTCTAAACTAGTTTTAGAAGTGTACGTCTATATGACTCTGCCAGAGGGTTGTCGTAGTCAGTGGGAGCAGCGGAAGCATTGGTGGACAGGTAGCTTATGCCTATTTATAGACTAAAGCAGATATAGCGGAGAAAGATCATCTATTTCTGACGTGACAGTCATAGGTTTGATTTCATCAGAATAGGGGATGGATCTGTTGAGAAGGTAGTAGGCTGTGATGTCCTGGTATTTGGATGACATACACAGAGTAGGAAGTGATATTCCTATACTACAATCGGTTATACTTTGGTCGTCACCCAGTGGTTTCTCCACACAGGACTTGGACATTATATCAGACATACTGGTTACTGGATCTATGGTATTAGATCTAGATTTGGATGGTTTCCCAATCAGGGTACTTAGACAGCATTCTAAGAGTATTTAGAATGGACGACTCCATGCACGGTAGTGTACCTGCAGAAGATGGAGTCACCCTCTCTAAAGGTGTCTTACAGACTAAAAGGGAGAGGGATGTGCATGATTGGCAGATCACTTGCTCAGGCAATTGAGTCAATCATGAGTTGTCAAGTACCACACCAGACATTGTTCTTGCACTAGATGCAATAAGCTGACATTAATCCAATCCTGGAGAAACGGTCGGAAGCAGTTTTAGAACATAAGTGGATGTTCTAGGGATATGATAACGACAGCCTCATTCGGGAGACAGTTATCATTCCAGGCTTCCAAGGTGACATGGACGACAAGGAGGTTGTCAGAGTTATAGTTTTTCCTTTTGATGAGGGGCAGTATTTTGGACAGGTGGTCCAAGACAATACTGAGGGTGGCATGGCTCAGGATACTGATTAAGTTCAGTTGACGATACAGTCTAAGAAGTTTGGATTTGGAGTTCATTTATGAGCTATGTCCCATCAGACATCCAGACACATTCTAAGACAGGTATTGCTCATTTCGGGAGATGGCTTTCTCCGCGAACTTGAGATATAGAGAGACATAGAAAGAAACATCAAGGCGGATCCACTCACTGTGGCTATTTCTCGAACGCAATAGTTTCGCAAACGAGCTTTGTGAGACTGACTAGTAGAGGAGTTGGGTGTTCGGTATCATACGGGCTGTGAGTATGCGACATCGCAATAATTAGCCTTGAGTGCAAGTGGGAGATTGTTGGAGATAGTGCCCTCAGAGTCAATTATTAGGTCACAGGTACGTGATTGCAATGATTGATGGAGGACCTATCCCGGTAGGACAGTCTTACTCGAGATGATAGTATGCTATCTGGTTTACCTTTATCATCGTGTACTGTTTTAAGTGACCTGACACGTCGCTATTACACGTTGATAGAGCCCCTAGGATTCTTGCTTGACCACCAGCAGTATGAGGGCGATCATATAAGTGGGAGCTGGGGGTCTATAAGCATATCCTTAAAAGGTCCCTAGTCGTGAGAGTTTCGAGACAGGGCATCGATTCTCCATAGTAGACCAGTGTATACAGTCGAGACCCCGACGAGGGGCGGTGGCCGGTCTCACAAGCCACTGGTGTCAGTTGGATCACCTAAGATGTATACAGGTGCTCATTGGGTTATGAGTACACCGGACAGGACTCGCCGGGAACATGCTAGTTGGTCATATACCAGACGTCAGATGGCAGTTCCCTGGTGACATGTGTGCAGGTTAGTTCATCGACCTGGGGATCGTCATTTGTCTCGTATGAGTTCCCACTGTACTTTGATTACTACCCTACCACGGCTCAAAGGAGTCGTGCAAACAGGTTTTAGTTGGGTACAGTCCCGAGCCACATGGAGGCAGTGAGCGTATCTTCAGGGGTTCGTCTCTCCCGGTATTGGGGGTGAGGTCGTGCTGTATCTAGGAGAGCCATTACACGAAGCCCTCGGCCGAGGCAAGGAGATTTACAGGTAGGTATTCCAGTAGTATCTCAGGGTGTTCTGGGCTACACTCCGACACGACTTGTACCGCTTTTGGGGGTCTGACTTTTACCAACCCCCTAGGCCCGCCATGCGATGCTCATAGACGAACGGACCGGACTGTACGGATATTGTCACTGACAGGCTCAGTAGGGAGTCAGGCTGAGTTCGCTCATAGACGTCCCTTTTGGTCAATACCTGGTAGCTCGTTATGTATTGGCTTATACCTCTAACGTGCTAGTGGTTAAATCCACAACCAAGGTGTTGATGAGTCTTTAGAGTCCCCCACATTCTGTTACTCAGCTTTCGGGCGAAAAGTTATAGAGGCCGTATGGAGATATGGCAAGGTCCGATCAGATACGTGCGGTATTGCACGGATCAGGATCGGACAGTTTGTACTATAGGCCGTATGGTTATATGGCAGGGTTCGATCAGATACGTGCGGAATTGCACGGATCAGGATTGAACGGATATTACTAGCCGGCTTTGGTTTAAGCCGGATCCTAGTATAGTACAGTGTAGATTTTGTCTCCTTGCATTTGTATTTCGGTCGAAATACAAATGCGGGTGTGTGTGCACAGTTTCGGGGTTTTCCTGTAATTTATTACGGGACCAGTTTTCTGGAGTTGCCAGTTTGCTTTCCGTTTCGGCCAATTTCCATTGTTCCGTTCATTGGCCGAAGATTGGTGGAGGAGGGCTTATTTGCATTGTTGCAAATAAGTGGTTGTGGAGGGGGTCTTTGCATTCTTGTTGCATCATGATGGTTTTCATGATGAGCACCATACCTTGACCTTTTTGACTTGATCACTTCATGATGGCTTGACTTTGTAAGCATCATGGTTGTTGATGATTAGTGTGTGGAGTATGGGTTTGTTTTGGTGATCATTTCTTTTCATGATGAGTTTTTTCCTTTCTCTCTCTTGCATGATATGAGAATGGCTCCCATCTTTTTGATACTCTCTCACTCTTTCACTCTCTCCACCACCATATACATGGCCGGCCTCATTGAGGGAGGGGGCTGTCCAAAATTCTTGGGGTGGGATTTTTATCATTCTAGCTCTGTAAAATCCCACATGTTTCATCTCCACAAGCTCATATCATTTCCTCCACCAAAAGGCAATTCCTACAACCCCAAAGTGAGACTTGAGGACGACATATTCTACAGCGAATCTTGGGCACGTCGAGTAGCCGACTTCGTGCCCGAGTTGCCTCGGCATTGAGGTGGGAGCCCGTAAAAGAAGTAGGCGATGTGGTGCACTTCCGGCGACGAGGAGGAGACGGGACATTCCGCAAGAGATCGGGACGATGATGAGAAGACCGGAGGACTTGGATCGTCGGTATATCTCTATTCCCTTTCTTGTTGTTAGCTAGGACTAATTAATGGTTCGATCCGGGTATTAGTGCGCGGCGGTTTGCCAGTTCAAAGAAAAATTTAAGTTTATCACCGCTTCCGCATTTGGCCGTCGGATTGACGGCCGGGGCGCCGCCGTGCACTTACATATACTTCATTACGTTCTCTGATAATCTCTCAAGATTCAGACATATGTTCCTATTGAAACACAAGTCCGAACCTTTTGAGATATTCACAGAATATAAGCTAGAAGTAGAGAACCAATAAGGGTATAAGTATTATGTCCTTTGATGAGATCAGGGAGGAGAATACTTGTGTATGGAATTCTTGGATATTCTAAAAGAAAATGAGATTCTCTCTCACTATTACTCCTCTGAATGCACCACAGCACAACGGTATATCGGGGCGGAGCAATAACACCCTATGTGATAAGGTGTTCTCTATGATGAGTACTACTGAGTTACCTATTTCCTTTTAGGAGTTATGCACTTGAGAAGCTGCATACCAATTGAATTCGGTTCCAATCAAATCAGTTGCCTACCGCTTCATATGTGATATGGAAAGGGAAGAGCCCATATCTTAAGTTGGTTAAGATTTGGGGTTGTCCGGGCTATATCTAAAAGCATAATCCGAACAAGCTCGAGGCAAGGTCTGTTATGTACAACTGGAAAGGTTCCAGCTATACAAACAACAGCAGATGATTTGAAAGAACCAAACGATTCAATAGTTACCAACGAACCTCAGCCTCTCCGCCGATCTAGTAGGGTTCCTCACCTACCTGAGAGATACTACTGTTTCTCTATGACAGTGGTAGCGAGAATTGCATCATGAGATGATGACCCAACTAATTTCGAGCTGGCCATCAGGAGTGGGACTCTGTAAGAATGGCTGGATGCTTAGTGATCTGAGATGGAATCGTTATACACCAACAAAGTATGGACTTTGGTTGCAATATCTGAAGGGTTAAATCCCCATCAGGTGCAAGTATATCTTGAGAAGATTACTTGGTGTAGATGGAAAAGTTGAGACTTTTAAAGCTAGACTTGTTAAAGGTTTTCGTCATTGACCAGGCGTGGATAATGATGAAACCTTTTTCCAGTGGCTATGCTTAAGTCCATCCGGATCCTACTTGCCACGGCTACATACCATGACTACGATATCTGGTGGTTGGGTGTCATGACTGCTTTTCTAAATGATGTTTTAGAAGAGAACGTCTGTAAGTACACAGCCAGAGGGCTTCGTAGACAGTGGGAGCAGCGGAAACGTGTGCAAGTTGCTTTATAGGATAAAGCAGACATCGCGGAGTTGGAACGTCTGTTTTGATGTAGTTGTCAAAAAGTTTGACTTCATCAAAATGGTAGATGAACCTTGTATATACAAAAGGGTAGTAGGAAGTATGGTGGTGATTCTCATAGAGTACGTGGATGACATACTCTTGATAGGGAAGGAGTTTCCTATGCTACGCTCGATCAATCTCTGCTTATCACAATGATTATCCATATAGGATCAAAGTGATACCTCCTAAATCCTGGGTTTTGGATCTATGAGATAGAACTAAATGGATGTTAGAACTCTCACTAGATGTTGTGAGATGGTATCAATCGATCCTGGGGAGAATCACTGGAAGTGTTCCAGGGTAATAAAGATGACTGGAAGTCAGTCACAGGCATTGTCTTTACCCTCAGTAAAGGGACGGTATGTTGAAAGAGTTCCAAGCTAAATACCGTGCATACTAGACGATTAAAGGCAAGATACGTCGCTACATAAGATGCTACCAAAGAGGCAGTCTGGGTGTATATTGGTTCATGAGATGAACTTAGTTCCTCCCATTGTGTGACAATGGAGTTGTGGCTTATGCCAAGGAACGCCGGTCCCATCAGTGATCCAGACATATTCTAATGCAGTGTCACCTGATCATGGAGATGGTTGATCTCTAAGGGATCGAGGTTAGGAGAGTAGACTCAGAGGACAACACGGCGGATCCACTCACAAAGGCTTTTTCCCAGAGAGAGACTTTTATGGGATGGTTGAGTATGAGATACTACAACCACTGCTATCAGATGGCCCTAGTGCAAGTGGGAGATTGTTAGTTATATGTATGCCCTAGAGGCCATTACTATACATAGGATGTATATTGTAGTGGATGCTTGGTCATATATAGGGAGGACTTTCTTGCTCGACATGATAGTATGCTATCTGGTTACTCTTTACCTTAACGTGTATACTGATTGTCTCTCTGTTACATGTTGGTAATGTTGGAGATAGTGCCCTCAAAGTCAATTATTGGATCGCAGGTACGTGATTGCAATGATTGAGGAAGGACCTATACCGATATGACAGTCTTGCTTGAGATGATAGTATGCTATCTGGTTTGTCTTTATCATCGTATACATGCTTTAGTTCGCTATTGCATGATTGATAGAGCCCATAGGATTCTTGCTTGACTACCAGTAGTATGATGGCGATCATATACGTGGGAGCTGGGGTCTGTAAGCACATCCTTAAAGTGTCCCTAGTTGTGGGAGTTTCGAGACAGGGCATCGATACTCCAGAGTAGACTAGTGTATACAGTCGAGACCCCGACGAGGGGCGGTGGCCGGTCTCACAAGCCACTGGTGTCAGTGGATCACCAAAGATGTATACAGGTGCTCATTGAGTTATGAGTACACCGGACAGGACTCGCCGGGAATCTGCTAGTTGGTATTATACATATCGTCAGATAGCAATTCCCTGGTGACATGTGTACAGGTTAGTTCATCGACCTGAGATCGTCGTTTGTCTCATGTGAGTTCCCACCATGCTTAGATTACTACCCTACCACGCTCAAAGGAGTTGTGCAAACAGGTTTTAGTTGGGTACAGTCCCGAGCCACATTGGAGGCAAGTGAGCGGATCTCGGGGATTCGTCTCTCCCGGTATTGGGGGTTGATGTCGCGCAGTGCACGGGTGGCCATCACTAGGAATCCTCGACCGAGGTAGTGGAGAATTACTGATTTGGATCAGTGGTTTCTCAGGTGGTGATGGGCTTCATGCCGACACGATTTATCGCGTTATTAGGGGTCTGACTTTATCCACCCCCTAGACTCGATATGCGATACTCTTTAGACGAATGGACCGGACTGTATATATACATTGTCACTGTCAGGCTCAGTAGGGTTTAGAGATGAGTTCGCTCGTCAGCTTCTCTTCCAATTAATACATAGGCAACACGTTACGTGCAGCTTGTACCTCTGACGTGCTAGGGGTTATACCCAGTGCCAGTGTGTTAAAGAGTCATTAGAGTCCCCCACATACACTTTCCCAAGTTCGGGCGAAACGTTGTAGAGGCCGTATAGTGTTATGGCAAGGTTCGGAAAAACCACGTGCGTTTTCGCACGTGTCGTTTTTCGGGCAGATAATACTGGTAGGCTTTGGTTTAAGCCGGAACCCAGTATTATACTGTGTAGATATAATATCTTTGTCTCAGTTGCATTTGTATTCGATCGTAATACAAATGCGGGTATGTTTATACTGATACGAAGTTATCCTGAAATTCGTTTCAGGATCACTTTTGGAAGTTGCCAGTTTCCAGTTTTCTATCAGCCGTCTTTTAACATTCGGTTAAAGACGGATTTATCTTTTCTTTGGAAGAGTGTGGATGCTTCTAGAAAGTTCTAGAAGCAGTGAGGTGTTCTTGTTTCATTGGTTGCTTTCTTTGTGTTCACACTGTGTGTTCACCCTAGGTATTTATTTGTATTCACACTAGATATTTATTTGTGTTCACACTAGATATTTTCTATTGTGGTCACTCTCCTAGCTCCTACACTCACCCCCCACCTCCTATAAATGGCCGGCCCCTTCCCCCTCTCTCTCCAACTCAAAAAGATGGTTGTTGTTCACTAGAAAAAGATTATGATAGATTCGGGTTCACGAAAAATAGATAGCCTCTTTCTCATTTCACCCGATCCAAAAGGCAACTTCCATAACCGTTCGTCCGTGACCCTGGAAGTAACGAGACAAAGTGTTCTACTCATTCTCTACTTCATCTTGGTCGTCTCTTTTAGCAAACTTGACGATCGAGTTGCCTCGGTTCAGAGGCGCGAGCCCGTTTAAAGATCCGTCGACGTGGTGCCACCTGAACGACAAGACTGGAGATCGAGGAGATCGGAGCAACCGCAACAAGCGTGAGATGATGGTTGAAGACCGAAGGACTCGGATCATTCGTTATAACGTTTCTACCCCTTTGTAGATTGTTAGTTTAGCTTTAATGGCAGATCCGGGTTACGGTACACGATAGCGCCAGTTTCGTTAAAAGTTTTTGTTCCGCATTTGGCGTCTGTTAGACGGCCGGGGCGCTACCGTGGATTAAACAGTGGTATCAGAGCCTCACCATTAAGCTATACTAACTTGTGCTAACACGTTTATAAGATCGATCGAACGGATTTCGCAAAACTACATTTTTCAGACCACTGAGTTTCTGTTGATTTTAAACAGTGTCTAAAAATAATTCTACATATCACAGAAAATTCAGCAGGGATTTCTAAGCTCACCGTCAAAATTTGGTCACGTGATCTCACAAGACCGCCGCGTAATCGCGGTCAAACCTAGTGTTTGACCGCGCTTCCGCGGCCATTCTGTGAGATCAGTGCACCAAATTTGCACAGTGGCTTTTTTACTGGAAATTGGGGTTTTTGGTATATATTTTTTGGGCCCAGATTTTGTTACTGTACAGCAGTTGTTCGTGGGGCCCACTTCGGGAAATTTAGTCGATTGAAATTTTAAATTTGTTAGTTTACGGTATTTACATTATATCTCTGACCGGGAATGTCATTTGATCGGTAAACCGCGTCTGATTGCTATAGTTCTTTTAGACGGGTTTGCGAACGTGACATTCGCGTTGATGTTCTGTGTTGTGCTGTATTGTTGCGGATATGTCGTGGTGGATAGCAGGGTGCAATGATAGTGCAGTTTGGATTTATTTGTACACTTGATATTGCGGGGCGAGCGTCCAACATGTGGACTGCCGTCACTGCCTGTTTGTATAATATTCTTTTGGGGCACGACCGGGTTGCGGTCGATGTACCTGTTGTACTATTTTTAATTCTGTACTAGGTTTATCCCGCGAAGGAGTGCACGGATAGCCGGGTTTTGGAGGGCAACGGGTCCGTATCTCATGGAATTGAGAGGCAAAGGGACCTCACTCTAGAATTGGCAGACTATTCGCCGCACTCGTAAGGGGTACAGGTTGGCCCCAGAAGGGGTGCTCAATTTACCGGATTCCGTGAAGTGCCGGGCGTTCCATTCACTATGCTGTGGGGACTACCTCGCTTCAGGTTTTGGCGGGTAACTTGCCGCACCCATAGGGGTCTAGGTTTCATTGCACAGGCTATCCACACGACCAGGGGAACGTCAGGTTTCAGCAGCGGCTCTGTGAAACCCGGGGATCCCAGATTATCTGTATTGTTCTGTGATGCTTATTACTTTTCTGTAATGTTGCATATTATCACGCCTGGAGCGATTATTGTATATTGGTATATATACTATTAGATGTTGTATATGTTTTACACCCACGCTAGTCCAGCTCCCGCTCTGTCGTTAGTTAAGTAACCTAACGGGTGATGACGGGACCATGTGGCGAATGCGGATGGCATATACGTACATTATATTTTCGTTCTTTTCTGGTGTGATTGATTGATGGGACTGCGTTGATTCTTATCAATGCAGGATCAAACAAACCTATATTTGATGTTGTTGGAACAAATTTTAAAAAGGTGTTATTACAAAGATGTTTACTTTTGTTATGCATAGTGATATTCAGTTAGAATATCCTGCACCTCATTCGACGAGGCAAGGGCCGAGATCCCTTCACCGGGAGTGACCACTTGGGCAGAAGTTTACGTCAGGGTAGTAACTTTAATATAGTCGATTACAAGTTGCTTTGCATCGCGGTATTCAGTTGGAATATCCTGCACCTCATTCCACGAGGAAAGAGCCGAGATCCCTTCACCGGGAGTGACCTCTTTAGCAAAACGTTTTCGTCACTATATTTTATAAAAAGCTATCAGGTTCCTTCAGCGATATCAAGTTCATTACGTTAAAGGTTTTTCGCCAAAAACCAGCCGTAGCCCTCCGTCATTTCTTATGGGTGGTCAGTAATATTCAAGCTATGTTTGTTGACTAAAGTCAAGGCATAGTGTTTGGTAGTTGCTGGGTATTCGTATGTTGCATTGATAGATGTGTTGGTTTGGGACAGTCGTATTACCTTATTGACTAAAGTCAAGGGTATGTACGGGTGGGTTCAAATCAACCTGGACAATGACGAGTAGAACTTGACATGTGACTTATGATTTGTTGACTAAAGTCTAGGTCATAAGAGCATGAGGCAAAAATCACATCGGGAGTTTCAAACATAAAGCAAACTTGCCAGATATGCGCATACCTTCTGGAGTGTGATAACTTGAGTGGCTTCCATCAAGTTATCATGCGATGAGAGTTGGATCCCGATTCCCACTGATGAGTTGGTTTACTCTTCGGGTGATCCCGAATAATTCTTCTTCCTGGTTTGGATGAGAATTTGAGATAACAGTAGGAGGTTTCCTAATTAGATAAAGTGATAACCATTCTGATCTAGGTTAGAGTGCACGCAGAGTGTTTCTTTTCTCTCTCTCTTTGGCAGCGACCTTTGACCGACCCTAGACTATAACTCAGTGACTAAGTTGATCGAACCTTCTTATAATACTGGCTTTTGGATTGTCTGAGTTGCATAAGACATTGCCACTCCTTCTTTTACCCTTTGTATTTCTCAGAACACCCCGTATTACTACGGATATCCACTTCCATTGGATAGATCCATCGTATGGTTATATACGAACTCGAAGGGATTTCTTCGAGGATGGATCCAGGTTCAAGAGAAATAGAATTGGTTTATTCAGTTGTCTTTTGTTGTCACCTTCTCTCAGGTTGCGAGGGCTCCTTAGTTTAGGAGAGTACACCTATTTCCCTTATTGGATAGTCTTATTCCAAACCATAGGCTGGTGCCGAAAGGTAGGGAATGAAGAAAACCAATTAGCCTAAGTAGGGTGTGCAGAAGGTAATATGTAAAGACAAAATAAAGGGATTGGAAAGAGGGCAAAGTAAATTGCGACTGTTATCATTCACGACCAAACCGCGTACTTCATCGCTACTCCTATTTCACCTTTGCTTTTTCCCCAGTTCGGGAGAAATAGAATAAGGTATTATTCAGATTGTCTTTTATCATCACCTTCTCTCAAGTTACGAGTACTCCTAGGATTAGGAGGGTACACCTATTATGCTTACTGGATAGTCTTCTTCCAAACCATAGGCTGGTGCCGAACGGTAGGGGAGGAAGAAAACCATTTAGCCTAACGATGGTGTACAGAAGGTAACGACTAAAGACAAATAAAGGGATTTGGAGAGATGGCAAAGAAATATAAGAGTTACAGTCAAGAATAAGATTATGGAAGAGGCATTATTTTGAATACCAGAATACCCCTACGAAACATTTTCATGTTTCAGTTACACTGTGCATTGTTAAAGGAAAACTGATTTCCCGATTAGATGCTTACTCCAGGGTATGTATTTACCATGTTCCATTCTCATATCTGTATGGTATTTACAGATGATAAGTGGAAGTAAGTTATTGGGAATTAGGTGATCATCCTCATTATATCGGAATTCGTTGTAATTGGTGATATTTGAGGAAATCACCTGGGTACAGTTTTCAACCTACGATGCACAGGTTTTGAGTTATTCAACTCAGGGGACTTATACAGAGTATTGTATGTTGTCCAGTGTCCGTCGGGACAAAGGGGTAGGTCCTCGTACTATGTTCTGTTTACTTATCACTTCTCTAGTTTTTAGACAAGTGTTTCGTAGAAATACAATGTCTAAGTTTTGAGAAGTTGTGGGTATAAGAATAAAGTAGAGAACCAGGGATCGCAAGTATCGGAATTCTTCAAAGAGATCGAAGATGTAGATTCTTGTGATTGGTATTCAGTTGATAGTAATGGTTCTGAGAAACTCGTTTCTCTTTCAGGTTACTCATAATTGGATGGATTCCAAAGTTGAGTAATGCTGATTAGCCTTTTTCCATTAAATTGTTATGCACTGGAGACAGCTGCATGATTTGAATCTGGTTCTAATTAAATTAGTGCCTCTGTTTCTATATTGGATATAGAATGGTTCATATCTTAACGTTGTTAAGGTAAGGGGAGTTGTCCAGCTTATGCTTAAAACCAGACATTGGATAACTCAAGGCACGTTTCTGTAATGACTGTTTGTAGGTTGACCCTGGCTTTGACGAGGGTTGACATTTCTACCATTTGGAAGATCAATAGTGATATAGTTCTTGACTCGCCACAGTTTTAGTAAAATGGATTTTTTCAGAAAACAGTAAATGGGAGTATGGTAGAACAGGAAGTGATTCCAGAACCGCAAACGATTATGGAAAATTTAATAGGACCTATATATTCAATCTGTTTTGACATTCCAATAGCCACTCCGCAGATATGGTGGGTAACCTCAGACACCCGAGAGGTACTCCGGTAGCCTCAAGGACGGTGACAGGGAGGTTCTTGTTTACCCAGACTTGACACTACTGTTGTTCCAGACTATGAGACCCGGCAAGAGGATAAGTATAACGTCGTTCTAAACTAGCTTTAGAAGTGTACGTAGATATTATTCTGCCAGAGGGTTTTCATAGTCAGTGGGAGCAGCGGAAGCATAGTGGGCAAGTAGCTTATGTCTATTTATAGACTTGAGCAAATATAGCGGAGATAAGATCATCTAATTTTGATGTGACAGTCATAGGTTTGACTTCATCAGAATAGGGGATCGATCTGTTGAGAAGGTAGTAGGGTGTGATGTCCTGGTATTTGGATGACATACACAGAGTAGGAAGTAAAATTCCTATACTACGATCGGTTGTACTGTGGTTGTTATACAGCAGTTTCTTCACAAAGGATATGGATATAATATCAGACATCCTGGTTACTAGATCTATGGTATTAGATCTGGATTTGGGTAGTTTCCCAATGTGGGTATTTTGACTGTATTCTAATAGTATTTTAGAATAGATGACTCCTGGCATGGTGGTGTACCTGCAGGTGATGGAGTCACCCTCTCTAAAGGTGTCTTACAGACTAAAGGAGAGTGGGATGTGCATGATTGGCAGATCACTTGCTGAGGCAATTGAGTCAATCATGAGATGTCAAGTACCACACCGGATATTGTTTTTGCACTTGATGCGATAAGTTTATATTAATCCAATCCTGAAGAAACATAAGGAAGCAGTTTTAGAACATAAGTGCTTGTTCTACGGATTTAATGACGGCAGCCTCCTTCGGGAGACGGTTATCATTCCAGGCTTCCAAGGTGACATGGATGACAGAGTGATTGTCAGAGTTATAGTTTTCCCTCTGACGAGGGACAATATTATGGACAGGTGGTCCAAAAGGATACTGTGGGAGGCAGGGTACTGGATATTGATTAGGTTCAGTTATCGATACAGTCTAAGAAGTTTGGATTTGGAGTTCATTTATGAACTAGGTCCCATCAGATATTCAGACATATTCTAAGACAGGTAATCAGATATTCAGACATATTCTAAGACAGGTATTACTCGATTCGGGAGATAGTTTTCTCCGCGAACTTGAGATTAAGAGAGACATAGAAAGAAACATCAGGGCGGATCCACTCACTGAGGCTCTTTCTCGAACACAAGAGTTTTACAAACTAGCTTTGTGAAACTGATTAGTAGAGGAGTTGGATGTTCGGTATCACACGGGCTGTGAGTATGCGACATCGCAATAATTAGCCTTGAGTGCAAGTGGGAGATTGTTGGAGATAGTGCCCTCAAAGTCAATTATTGGATCGCAGGTATGTGATTGCAATGATTGAGGAAGGACCTATACCGATATGACAGTCTTGCTCGAGATGATAGTATGCTATCTGGTTTGTCTTTATCATCGTATACATGCTTTAGTTCGCTATTGCATGATTGATAGAGCCCATAGGATTCTTGCTTGACTACCAGCAGTATGATGGCGATCATATACGTGGGAGCTGGGGTCTGTAAGCACATCCTTAAAGTGTCCCTAGTCGTGGGAGTTTCGAGACAGGGCATCGATACTCCAGAGTAGACTAGTGTATACAGTAGAGACCCCGACGAGGTGCGGTGGCCGGTCTCACAAGCCACAGGTGTCAGTTGGATCACCAAAGATGTATACAGGTGCTCATTGAGTTATGAATACACCGGACAGGACTCGCCGGGAATCTGCTAGTTGGTATTATACATATCGTCAGATAGCAATTCCCTGGTGACATGTGTACAGGTCAGTTCATCGACCTGAGATCGTCGTTTGTCTCATGTGAGTTCCCACTGTGCTTCGATTACTACCCTACCACGCTCAAAGGAGTTGTGCAAACAGGTTTTAGTTAGGTACAGTCCCGAGCCACATTGGAGGCAAGTGAGCGGATCTCGGGGATTCGTCTCTCCCGGTATTGGGGGTTGATGTCGCGCAGTGCACGGGTGGCCATCACTAGGAATCCTCGGCCGAGGTAGTGGAGAATTACTGATTTGGATCAGTGGTTTCTCAGGTGGTGATGGGCTTCATGCCGACACGATTTATCGCGTTATTAGGGGTCTGACTTTATCCACCCCCTAGATTCGATATGCGATACTCTTTAGACGAATGGACCGGACTGTATATATACATTGTCACTGTGAGGCTCAGTAGGGTTTAGAGATGAGTTCGCTCGTCAGCTTCCCTTCCAATTAATACATAGGCAACACGTTACGTGCAGCTTGTACCTCTGACGTGCTAGGGGTTATACCCAGTGCCAGTGTGTTAAAGAGTCATTAGAGTCCCCCACAGACACTTTCCCAAGTTCGGGCGAAACGTTGTAGAGGCCGTATGGTGTTATGGCAAGGTTCGGAAAAAGCACGTGCGTTTTCGCACGTGTCGTTTTTCGGGCAGATAATACTGGTAGGCTTTGGTTTAAGCCGGAACCCAGTATTTTACTGTGTAGATATAATATCTTTGTCTCAGTTGCATTTGTATTCGGTCGTAATACAAATGCGGGTATGTTTATACTGATACGGGGTTATCCTGAAATTCGTTTCAGGATCACTTTTGGAAGTTGCCAGTTTCCAGTTTTCTATCAGCCGTCTTTTAACATTCGGTTAAAAACGGATTTATCTTTTCTTTGGAAGAGTGTGGATGCTTCTAGAAAGTTCTAGAAGCGGTGAGGTGTTATTGTTTCATTGGTTGCTTTCTTTGTGTTCACACTGTGTGTTCACACTAGATATTTATTTGTGTTCACACTAGATATTTTCTCTTGTGGTCAATCTCCTAGCTCCTACACTCACCCCCCCACCTCCTATAAATGGCCGGCCCCTTCCCCCTCTCTCTCCAACTCAAAAAGATGGTTGTTGTTCACTAGAAAAAGATTATGATAGATTCGGGTTCACGAAAAATAGATAGCCGCTTTCTCATTTCACCCGATCCAAAAGGCAACTTCCATAACCATTCGTCCGTGACCCTGGACGTAATGAGACAAAGTGTTCTACTCATTCTCTACTTCATCTTCTTCGTCTCTTTTAGCAAACTTGACGATCGAGTTGCCTCGGTTCAGAGGCGGGAGCCCGTTTAAAGATCCGTCGACGTGGTGCCACCTGAACGACAAGACTGGAGATCGGGGAGATCGGAGCAACCGCAACAAGTGTGGTATGATGGTTGAAGACCGAAGGATTGGGATCATTCAGTATAACGTTTCTACCACTTTGTAGATTGTTAGTTTAGCTTTAATGGCAGATCCGGGTTACGGTACACGATAGCGCCAGTTTCGTTAAAAGTTTTTGTTCCGCATTAGGCGTCTGTTAGACGGCCGGGGCGCTACCGTAGACTAACAGGTAAAGCCCTTAGGATGTGTACTTGACTACCTGGACTATGATGCGGATCATATTTGTGGGGACATGGTAGTTCATAAGTACATCCTTCAAGGTCCCTAGTCGTAGGTGTATCGGGACGGGGCATCGATATACAAGAGTAGACTAGTGTATACCTTCTCGACCCATACAGATGGGCGATGGATGATCCCATATCCATTGGTGTTTGACATCAGAGATGATATACGGGTGCTCAGTGGAGACTGGGTACACTGGACGGACTCACCGAGAACTCCCAGATGGTATTATACCTTACGTCAGATGGCAGTTCTCTGGTGACACTGGTACAGAGTAGTCTGTTGACCCGAGATCGTCATAGAGTCTTGTGTGATTCCCACTGTGCTTTGATTTCGACCTTACCACGTCCAAGAGGGCGTGCAAAACATTGGTTTTTGTGTACAGTCCCGAATCACATGGAGGCAATGAGCGATAGGAGGGGATTCGTCTCTCCCGGTATAGGGAGTTGATGTTGCGCTGTGTTCGATTGGCTATAACCGGAAATCCCTGGCCAGGGTTGCTGAGATTTACTGGTAAGTGTTACCAGTAGTTTCTCGAACTGTTATAGACCTCATATCGACACGACTTATCGAGCTATTGGGGTCTGACGTTTACTGTAAGTCCGTGTTGCCCATCCCGGTGCTTACGGGAGGCGGAAAACATAATAAAAAACGGATTTTTAATGACTTAGGCAACATGGACTTTGCTTGTGAGGATCTTTGCTAAACGAAAACTAGCTAAAGTAAACTAACAACTAACTAAGTTGTAGAAAGGTTATACCTTTGGTCTTTAGTCCTTCTCTCCTTGCTCGTCGGAATGGTAGAAAGGCCTCACCTTGCTTGTCTTCTTCCGTCAAAGAAAGATCCACTTGAAAGCCACCACCTTTAGCTTCAACTCCAAGCTAGGAGTAACTAGAGTGCAAGAAATGCTAAGACTTGAACCCTAGAAGAGAGTAGAGAGGATCAAGTGAAGGTTTTTCTCAAGCTTTTTGTTTCTCAACACATGAGAGGGAGAGAGCTTGAGGGAGAGGATGAACAAGAGAGAGAAATGATATGAGAGAATGAGAAAATAATAGAGCTCTTCTCACTAATATGTGTGAATTAATTTAATTGAATAATTAGCTAGATAATTATCATGGTAAATCATGACATGACCATTATCATTTCAAATTGCAAAGATCAAAAAGCATCTTCCAAAAGAAATTATGATGGTCAAAGTGTCAACCTTGGTCAACAAGTCAAAGAAGTCAAAAGGTCAATAACCACAACCATGGATAATTATCAAACTAATTACTAATTAACAATAACACACACATAAATATTAGGGTTAATAAAATGACAATAGCCATTAACCCTAATCAAGGTCCTCTCCCTCAATCTCAAGCAACTGTGCATACGCACCCGCATTCGTGATCCGAGGAACACGAACACAATGAGAAAAACCAATCTCTAATCATATACTAGGATCCGGCTTAAACCAAAGCCCGCTAGTATAAACTGTCCGGACAGCAAACGTGCACAAGTGCGCGGATGCGAACGAACCCTGTCGCAAAACCATGCGACCTCTACTCATTTTGCCTAAAGGCGAATAGCTCTCTGTGTGGGACTCTAAAGACTCGACACTACGCTGGCAGTGGGTTTAACCACAGACCGCAAGCGGCACTAGCTGTACGTAACGGTCCCCAGGTAGATGTCGATAAGAAGACTGACGAGGTGAACCCCATCTGCACTCCTACTGAGCCTGTATGTGACAATCTCCGTACAGTCCGGTCTGTTCGTCTGATACATCGCATGGCGGGCCTAGGGGGGCGGTGAACGTCAGTCCCCTAATAGCGGTACAAGTCGTGTCGGAGTGTAGCCCAGAACACCCTGAGATAACACTGGAAACCTACCAGTATATCTCGCTTGCCCTGGCCAGGGACTACTCGTGTAATGGCTCTCCTAGACACAGCGCGATGTCAACCCCCAATACCGGGAGAGACGAATCCTGTCTAACCGTCACTGCCTCCAAGTGCTTCGGGACTGCACCCAAAAACTACCTGTTTGCACAGCTCCTTTGAGCCGTGGTAGGGTAGTAATCAAAGTGCAGTGGGAACACACTCGAGGCGAAGTGACAGTGTCAAGTCAGCGGACTAAGCTGTACTCATGTCACCTGGGAACTGATAACTGACGATAGGTATATTACCAACCAACAGTTCCCGACGAGTCCTGTCCAGTGTACTCGTAACCTAACGAGCACCCGCATACTATCCCAAGTACGACGTACTAACGGCTGTGGGACAGACCGTCTCCCACACTGGGATGAGAAGCGCATACGCTAGTCTACTCCGGAGTATCGATGCCCTGTCTCGATAGTCCAACGACCAGGGACCTGTATAAGGATGTGCTTATAGATTACCCAGCTCCCACGAGTGCGAGCGCCATCACAACGCTGGTAATCAAGCAAAGATCCTAAGGGCTCTACTAATATGTATACCAGCAATATGCTAAAAGAAACACATGCACATATTAAAGCAGAGACAAACCAAGTAGCATACTACCATTTCGAGCAAGATTGTATATACAACTGTGAATATCCCAAGCTTCCATTAAGTAATATACAAACTAGTATGATACAGTAATGGCCTCTAGGGCATATACACTAACAATCTCCCACTTGCACTAAGGCCATGTACTGGCGTATCGAAGACCTATCATCTCGATCAGCCGCTCGAACTGAGTCTGGGGTAGGGCCTTTGTGAGTGGATCTGCAGTGTTATCCTCTGATGCAACTCTCCGGACCTCGATCTCCTGGCGATCTACGATCTCCCTGATCAGGTGATACCGCCTTAAGATGTGTCTGGATTTCTGATGGGACCTGGGTTCCTTCGCTAAAGCTATAGCCCCGTTGTTGTCGCAATACAGAGGTATTGGGTCAACAATGGACGGAACCACCTGAAGTTCTTTCAAGAACTTCCTCATCCAGACAGCTTCTTTTGCGGCATCAGATGCAGCGATGTATTCCGCTTCCATAGTCGAGTCAGCAACGGTTTCCTGTTTGGAGCTCTTCCAACACACCGCCCCTCCATTGAGGGTAAAGACAAAACCCGACATGGATTTGGAATCATCCTTGTCACTCTGGAAGCTGGAGTCAGCAAAGGCCTCAACCTGCAGGTCTTTTCCGCCATACACCAAGAACATCTCCTTAGTCCTTCTCAGGTACTTGAGAATGTTCTTTACTGCTATCCAATGTTTCTCCCCACGGTTTGACTGATACCTGCTTACCACACTCAGTGCATAAGCCACAACCGGTCTGGTACACAACATCGCATACATTATAGAGCCTACCGCAGAAGCGTAGGGTATAATAGACATGCGATCCCTCTCCAAATCAGTCTTGGGAGACATCTCTTTGGAGTGGGTGATCCCGTGACAAGCCGGTAGATTACCGCGCTTGGAATCTTCCATACTGAATCTCTTCAGTATGGTGTCGATGTACCTGGACTGCGAGAGTCCTAATATCCTCTTGGATCTGTCACGGTAGATCCGGATACCCAGAATGTAGGAGGCATCACCCAGGTCTTTCATGGAGAACCTGTGTGACAAGAACCCCTTGACAGATTGTAGCATAGGAATGTCATTTCCTATTAAGAGAATGTCATCCACGTATAAAACGAGGAATACTACAGTTCTCGCTACAAATCTACAATAGATGCATGGTTCATCTGGATTTTTGATAAAGCCAAATTCCTTGACCGTCTCATCAAAACAGATGTTCCAACTCCGCGATGCCTGCTTGAGTCCATAAATGGACTTGAGCAACTTGCACACCTTTCCGCTGCTCCCACCCTGAATGAAACCCTCTGGCTGGTCCATATAGACACACTCCTCTAAATGACCATTTAGAAAAGCTGTCTTTACGTCCATCTGCCAAATCTCATAATCGTGGAAAGCAGCGATGGCAAGAAGGATCCGAATGGATTTCAGCATAGCTACTGGGGAAAAGGTTTCGTCATAGTCCAAACCAGGTCGCTGACGAAAACCCTTTGCTACCAGTCTAGCTTTATAGGTCTCAACCTGTCCATCTACACCAATCTTCCTTTTGAAGATCCACTTGCATCCTACGGGTTTTACCCCGTCTGGAGCAATGTCCAACGTCCATACTTTGTTGGTGTACATGGACTCCATCTCGGTCCGCATTGCATCCAGCCATTTTACCGAGTCGACGCTCTGAATGGCTTGCTGGAAGCTAGTAGGCTCATCACAATCTAGGATGCAGTCTTCTCTATCCCCGTCAATGAGAAAACCGTAGTATCTCTCGGGCGGATGAGACTGCCTACTACTCCTGCGGAGCGGCATAGGAATGTCCTGTTCTTTTGAACCTTCTGGTTCCACTAAACTTTCAGTAATAGTTTGTGGTTCTGGAATTTCTTTCAGTTCTATCGCGCTCCCACTTAATTCTTTTTCTATGAACTGATGTTCTAGAAAGTGGGCATGGCGAGAAACAAGGACTTTTTGTTCCTCTTCGCAATAGAAGTAATATCCCTTGGAGTTCTTTGGATATCCCACAAACTTACACTGTACTGAGCGTGCCTCGAGCTTGTCCGCATGCTGCTTTTTTACAAAAGCTGGACATCCCCATGTCTTAATGTGATTAAGATAGGGTTTCTTCCCACTCCATAACTCATATGGTGTGGTAGGCACAGTCTTAGTGGGAACACGGTTCAAAAGATATGCAGCTGTTTCTAGCGCATACCCCCAGAACGATCGCGGTAACTCAGCGTTACTCATCATGGACCGTACCATATCCAATAGGGTTCGGTTCCGTCTCTCCGATACACCGTTATGTTGCGGAGTGTATGGAGGAGTAAGCTGAGAGAGAATTCCATTCTCTTTTAAATAGTTCAGGAATTCGGCACTTAAGTATTCTCCTCCTCGATCCGATCTTAGGATCTTGATACTTTTGCCTGTTTGTTTTTCTACTTCATTCTTATATTCCTGGAATTTTTCAAAAGCCTCGGATTTATGTTTCATTAAGAAGACATAACCGTACCTTGAAAAATCATCCGTAAAGGTAATGAAGTAAGAATAACCGCTTCGCGCATGTGTAGACATTGGACCGCACACGTCGCTGTGTACGAGTCCCAAGAGCTCGCTCGCTCTTTCTCCGTGTCCAGAAAACGGAGCCTTTGTCATCTTTCCTTTGAGACAGGATTGACAAGTTGCATACGATTGATATTCTAACGAATCTAAATATCCTTCAGTATGTAACTTAGTCAATCTTCTCTCGTTGATGTGACCCAGTCTACAATGCCATAAGAAAGTTTTATTAATTTCTGGAGACTTTCTTTTGTGTGTATTCTGGATATTGAAAATCTGTGGTTGGTTTAAAACGTATATACCGTTGTTCAATGTACCTGACCCAATCAACACTTGATTAAGGTGAATGTTCACTACATTACTTACAAATGCAAATTCATAACCTTCTTTAGATAATAAAGATACAGAAATGATATTACAGGTTGCATTTGGTACATAATAACAACTACGCAAAACCAAAAAGTGTCCATCTGATAATCCCAGGTGATAGTCCCCCACGGCCTCAGCATCCATGCTAGCACCGTTCGCAACTCTGAGGGTCATGTCACCTGCCTTCAAAACTCTACGCTTTCTCAACGCCTGCAAAGAATTACAGATATGAGATCCTGATCCGGTATCCAATACCCAGGAAGTAGAGTTTATTGATAGACAATTTTCAATAACATACACACCTGAAGCTGAAGCTGCAACTCGCTTCAAATCCTGTGTTCTGGCTTTCCAAGCCTTGCAATCTTGTTTCCAGTGACCACTTTTGTGACAATAGAAGCATTCTTCCTTCCCCACCAGCTTCCCCGCTACCTTTGATGCTTTACCCTTTCCCTTCGTATCCACTTTACCGACACCGCCTCTTGGTTTGGCGGGGGCTTTCTTCTTCTTGCCCTTGGCTTTCGCCCTGGACCTAGAAGAGGAAGATCCTCCTACAAACAAAGTGGATGTCTCCCTACCCTTCTGTAGGGTGCCCTCAGCAGTCCTCAACATGTTCAGAAGCTCGGCAAGTTCAACCTCCTTTCCTTGCATGTTGAAGTTAAGAATGAACTGGGCGTAAGTGGAAGGAAGGGACTGGAGAATCAAATCGGTATAGAGTTCATTCTCCAACATGGTCCCAAGGTCCGCGAGCTCCTCTATGTAGCCGATCATCTTAAGCACGTGGTCCGCTACCGATGATCCGACGGCCAACCTTGCCGAAAAGAGCTTCTTCGACACTTCGTATCTAGCGATACGAGACTGCTCTCCATACAGTTCTTTTGTATGGAGAAATATGGACTCTAGGTCCATATTCTCGTGCCTCCTCTGATGGTCGTTGTCCATCGAGGCTAGTACGAGGCATCTGGCCCTCGCGCAATCTATCTCCCATGTCTTACGGATTTCAACATCCGCGACGCTGGAGGTGGGACCTGGGACAGGGGGAGCTTTGGTGGTAAGTATATACCCCAGCTTGTCATAAGTGATAGCCATCTTGACATTCCTGAGCCAATCTTTGTAGTTTGGCCCTGTCAATATGTTTTTATCTAATAGTAACTTAAGTCCGGTCATCTTGAATGGTCGCTGCAATTAGGAGAGAGAAAAGAAACACTTTAGCATGATGCTCTTGCAAGTTTAGAGTGGTTTTTAGTTTGTCTAAACTGGATGGCTCCCACTGTCTCTCGAATCCCTTCTCAAACCGTAAAGAAAAGGATTAGCCGGGATCATTCTCACCGTACAATACTTGCTTAACCGTTCAGCCAGGCCAGTGTCGGTACTTCGAGGGAGGTTTTCCAACGCTTTCTCGAAGTTCCTTAATTAAGTAACCTCTTTTCCCTGTGGGCGTAGCCCCGCTAACACCTTTCTAGGCACCTACTAGGTTTATAGCATTGATCGTTAAGTGAGAGTTTTCCCGAGGAGTAGCATATACTCACAGTAGGATCGGGATCCAAATATCATCGCGTGATAAAGCCGAAGGAATCCTACCAGAATCATCACACTCCAAATGGTATGCAACACTAGCAAGTTTCAGTACTTATGAAACTCCCGATGTGGATTTTTGCCCCATGCTCTTATGACCTTGACTTTGGCCAAAATATCATAAGTCACATGTCAAGTTCTACCCGTCATTCTCCTGGTTAATTTGGACCCACCCGTACCTACCCTTGACTTTGGCCAAAATGGCAGCACGACTGTCCCAAATCAACGCATCTATCTATGCTGCACATGAATACCCAAACGCTACCAATCACTATGCCTTGACTTTGGCCAAAATACATAGCTTGAATACTTTTGACCATTCATGTGGAATGACGGAGGGCTACGAATGGTTTTGGCGAAACCGTGAACGTAGTGAACTTGATATAATCGATGGAACGAGATAGCTTTTAAAAGGAGTGGTTCAAGCTCCGCGTTTAAAAGTTTAGTTTTGAAAAGAACCGAGTGGTTTTCAAAGTGTTCCAATCGACTTTTACTTGGTTTATTTCTTGCATTAGTTCTTTTAATGCGTCCCATCATTTAATCCTACCATTGCAGAAAACAACCAAAATATGACGTACGCTTATGCCATTCGCATTCGCCACGGGGCCCCGTCATCACCCGTTAGGTTACTTAACTAACGACAGAGCGGGGGCTGGGCTAGCGCGGCTGTAAAACATAAGCAACGCCTAAATAGTTATTATATATAAATATATAGCAATGATAGACATTACAGATCACAGATGAATACATTGGATATACTAGGAATCCGCAATGCGTTCGAGCCTGCAACGCAAAGCGGATTACACGGTCGCGGTGAATAGCCAATACCCCACCCAAGACCCCTACGAGTGCGGCAAACTACCCGCCAAGCACCCGAAGCGAAGCAACCTCCCTCACCACCGTGAGTAGGCCACTCGGCACTTCGAGATACCCGGTAGTTTGTGCACCCCCTCCATGGGTCTATCATAGGAGCAAAAAACAGTAAAAAGAATTATACAATGACGGCTACAACCCCGACCCGGTTGTGCGGCCATACAAAGAATATTATTACATCAATTTACATGTTACAAATGAATGAAAGAAAAACAACGCTCATCTCACATCCACCCCGGCCATTCACCCGCGACAATCCAATCCATTCATATCCACAAACCAATAACAATCACAGATCATGTATAACCCCGACTAATCGTCTTATAGCGATTAGCCGACGTTCAATACATGCAAGCATTACAGATATAACCGATGTAGTTAAAGTGTAGTGAAGTTCCGAAAAATACGGATTTATAGGCCCCCAAAAGTAAATTTTAGTTCTGGAAAATCTGGGCACATATAATATATCCTAAAAATCCCAAAACCAACAACAACACACACTGCACGAAAAACGATGCGCCGATAACGACAAACCGCGGCGCTTCCGCCGCACATGCCTACCTCGTGCGGCGGAAGGGCGGCGGTTTTATGGAATTAGGGTATCGTTTTTCTTGGGTGTATTCAGAAAACCCTGAGACGATTTTACAAGTATAAATATTTTCATTTTGAGCAGAAAAAATTTTAACAGAAACTAGGGTTTTGCAAGTTTGGTTTTTCGATTTTCCGGTTTCGAAACTTCGTTACACTTAACTACTTAGCTAGTTTAGGTTTAGTTAGGCTCTGATACCACTGTAAGTCCGTGTTGCCCATCCCGGTGCTTACGGGAGGCGGAAAACATAATAAAAAACGGATTTTTAATGACTTAGGCAACATGGACTTTGCTTGTGAGGATCTTTGCTAAACGAAAACTAGCTAAAGTAAACTAACAACTAACTAAGTTGTAGAAAGGTTATACCTTTGGTCTTTAGTCCTTCTCTCCTTGCTCGTCGGAATGGTAGAAAGGCCTCACCTTGCTTGTCTTCTTCCGTCAAAGAAAGATCCACTTGAAAGCCACCACCTTTAGCTTCAACTCCAAGCTAGGAGTAACTAGAGTGCAAGAAATGCTAAGACTTGAACCCTAGAAGAGAGTAGAGAGGATCAAGTGAAGGTTTTTCTCAAGCTTTTTGTTTCTCAACACATGAGAGGGAGAGAGCTTGAGGGAGAGGATGAACAAGAGAGAGAAATGATATGAGAGAATGAGAAAATAATAGAGCTCTTCTCACTAATATGTGTGAATTAATTTAATTGAATAATTAGCTAGATAATTATCATGGTAAATCATGACATGACCATTATCATTTCAAATTGCAAAGATCAAAAAGCATCTTCCAAAAGAAATTATGATGGTCAAAGTGTCAACCTTGGTCAACAAGTCAAAGAAGTCAAAAGGTCAATAACCACAACCATGGATAATTATCAAACTAATTACTAATTAACAATAACACACACATAAATATTAGGGTTAATAAAATGACAATAGCCATTAACCCTAATCAAGGTCCTCTCCCTCAATCTCAAGCAACTGTGCATACGCACCCGCATTCGTGATCCGAGGAACACGAACACAATGAGAAAAACCAATCTCTAATCATATACTAGGATCCGGCTTAAACCAAAGCCCGCTAGTATAAACTGTCCGGACAGCAAACGTGCACAAGTGCGCGGATGCGAATGAACCCTGTCGCAAAACCATGCGACCTCTACTCATTTTGCCTAAAGGCGAATAGCTCTCTGTGTGGGACTCTAAAGACTCGACACTACGCTGGCAGTGGGTTTAACCACAGACCGCAAGCGGCACTAGCTGTACGTAACGGTCCCCAGGTAGATGTCGATAAGAAGACTGACGAGGTGAACCCCATCTGCACTCCTACTGAGCCTGTATGTGACAATCTCCGTACAGTCCGGTCTGTTCGTCTGATACATCGCATGGCGGGCCTAGGGGGCGGTGAACGTCAGTCCCCTAATAGCGGTACAAGTCGTGTCGGAGTGTAGCCCAGAACACCCTGAGATAACACTGGAAACCTACCAGTATATCTCGCTTGCCCTGGCCAGGGACTACTCGTGTAATGGCTCTCCTAGACACAGCGCGATGTCAACCCCCAATACCGGGAGAGACGAATCCTGTCTAACCGTCACTGCCTCCAAGTGCTTCGGGACTGCACCCAAAAACTACCTGTTTGCACAGCTCCTTTGAGCCGTGGTAGGGTAGTAATCAAAGTGCAGTGGGAACACACTCGAGGCGAAGTGACAGTGTCAAGTCAGCGGACTAAGCTGTACTCATGTCACCTGGGAACTGATAACTGACGATAGGTATATTACCAACCAACAGTTCCCGACGAGTCCTGTCCAGTGTACTCGTAACCTAACGAGCACCCACATACTATCCCAAGTACGACGTACTAACGGCTGTGGGACAGACCGTCTCCCACACTGGGATGAGAAGCGCATACGCTAGTCTACTCCGGAGTATCGATGCCCTGTCTCGATAGTCCAACGACCAGGGACCTGTATAAGGATGTGCTTATAGATTACCCAGCTCCCACGAGTGCGAGCGCCATCACAATGCTGGTAATCAAGCAAAGATCCTAAGGGCTCTACTAATATGTATACCAGCAATATGCTAAAAGAAACACATGCACATATTAAAGCAGAGACAAACCAAGTAGCATACTACCATTTCGAGCAAGATTGTATATACAACTGTGAATATCCCAAGCTTCCATTAAGTAATATACAAACTAGTATGATACAGTAATGGCCTCTAGGGCATATACACTAACATTTACCACCCCTAGGCGAGATATGCGACATATCAGACGAACTGACCGGACTGTACGGTAAGTGTTACTGGTTGGATTCACAGGAGTATGAGCGGGCTTGCTCGTCGATCTTCTGATCGCTCAATACCCGGGTGGCCGTTACGTTTAGCAGACCGCTTGCGGCTTGTGGGTGTTTGATATGATCATCACCTGCTGCCGGCGTATTGACGAGTCTTTAGAGTCCTACACAGAGGTTTCCTGGCTCAAGCGAAACGAAATAGGAGCGCATATGAGATATGTGCGGGACCGAGAATAATGCGTGTATGTAATACCGTATTCCATTCTCGCGATGGATGTGTCGAATGGTTGTATGCGATATAACCTAGTTATCGAATCGAGGATTGATTCGCTAAGCCGATACATTGGATACTAGTCGGTTATATGTGAGATGACCGGATCATTGAATCAAGTGTTGATTTAATGATTTAATGTATAATTATATATTTGATATATTACTTTGCATTAACTAGTATTGGTTCACTTTAAATGGATTTTCTCACTTGAAATGCACATTGTACATGTGATATACTTTTGTGCACTTATTTGTATCATGTTTGATGATACAAGCTCACTTGGGTTAGTGTAAAGAATTAAACCATGGTTATATGAATGGTTAGGGTTTTATTTACTTACTTATTTATTTATTTATTTATTTTGGAAAAGAATATGATATGGTAGCTTTCTTTGTTTGCTTGTTGAAGCTTCATGAAGCTTTGAACAAGTCCACCATATTTGTCTCATTCTTAACCCTAACCATTCCCACTAACCATAGTCTATTCTCTACACCTAATCATGGTTGCCATATGATAAGTATTGACATTATTTTCCATTTTGAAAATAACTTATCATATTCTTTTCTTCTTCTTCTCCTTCTTCAACATGAAGAAAGCTTGCCTCCATCAATGGCAACTTGAGAAAAAGAGTGAGAAATCCAATTCTAAAGTGAACCCACTTCCTATTTCTTCATCCTCTACCACTTGCCAAGTAGTATAGGGTGTTTTCTTTACAAGTTTCATGGCTTGGTGAAGTTGGAGCTTGATCTTGTGTTGCCTCGACGTAGATCATCTTCGGCATCGAAGTCGACGACCTAGCCCGCCCATTTCTCCGATGAAGCCGACGCTAGAGTCCGAGATCCGATGATCGCAGCGAGGGTACACCGTCACGGAGCTATGGAGGTAGAGAACCGGATCTACAAAGGTTGTATTTTCGTTCACATATTAGTAAAGCAGTTTACTAGTTCTAGTTTTCACCTAAACACTAGTCAACGATCCGAATTAGGGTTTCTCGGCACTTGTAAAATTTGAATTTGGCATGGTTGATACCATGTGAGACCTCTAGTGTGTGCCTCGGAACCCTACAAAGACTAAATATATTGCTACCAACGATGCTACCAAAGAGGTTGTCTGGACATTTCTTGTTCATGAGATGAAAAAGGTTTCTACCATTGAGCGTCCAATAACTGTTATTGTGACTACAATGGAGTTGGGGGTTTAGCCAAGGAACACTTCTCCCATCATCGATCCAGTCATATTCTGAGGACAATATCACCTGATTAGGGAGATTGTTGATCTCCAAGGGATTGAGATAAGGAGAGTAGATATTGAGGTTAATACAGCGGATCCACTCACCAAGGCCTGCTTTCCCAAATACGATTTGAGAGATTTTGGGATGGTTGAGTATGGGATACTACAACCACTGCTAAATTGTTGAGTATGAGATATTGCAACAAATGACCTTAGTGCGAGTGGGAGATTGTTAGTTATATGTATTGTTAGTTGTATGTATGCCCTAGAGGCCAGTATTGTACAAATGATGTATATTATATTGGATGCTTGGACATATATAGAGATGACTTTCTTGCTCGATATGATAGTATGCTATCTGGTTACTCTTTATCATAACATGTATACTTGTCTCTTTAAACTGTCTTATGGTTACATGTTGGTAAAGCCCTTAGGATGTGTACTTGACTACCTGGACTATGATGCAGATCATACTAGTGGGGACATGGTAGTCCATAAGTACATCCTTCAAGGTCCCTAGTCGTGGGTGTATCGAGACGGGGCATCGATATACCAGAGTAGACTAGCGTATACGCTTCTCGACCCATGAGATGGGCGATGGATGATCCCATATCCATTGGTGTTTGACATCAGAGATGGTATACGGGTGCTCAGTGGAGACTGGGTACACTGGACGGACTCGCCGAGAACTCCCAGATGGTATTATACCTCACGTCAGATGGCAGTTCTCAGGTGACACTTGTACAGGTTAGTCTGTAGACCCGAGATCGTCATAGAGTCTTGTGTGATTCCCACTGTGCTTTGATCTCCACCTTACCACGTCCACGAGGGCGTGCAAAACGGTGGTCTTTGGGTACAGTCCCGAGTCACATGGAGGCAATGAGCGATAGGAGGGGTTTCGTCTCTCCCGGTATTGGGAGTTGATGTTGCGCTGTGCTCGATTGGCCGTAACAGGGAAGTCCCTGGCCAGGGCTGATCAGAGATTTGCTGGTAAGTGTTACCAGTAGTTTCTCGACCCGTTATGAGCCTCACATCGGCACGACTTATCGGTTATTGGGGTCTGACGTTTACCACCCCTAGACTTGATATGCGACGTATCAGACGAACAGACCGGACTGTACGGTAAGTGTTACTGGTTGGATTCACAGGAGTGTGAGCGGGCTAGCTCGTTGATCTTCTGATCGCTCAATACCCGGATGGCCGTTACGTTTAGCAGACTGCTTGCGGCTTGTGGGTGCTTGATATGATCATCATCTGCTACCGGCGTATTGACGAGTCTTTAGAGTCCTACATAGAGGTTTCCTGGCTCAAGCGAAACGAAATAGGAGCGCATATGAGATATGTGCGGGACCGAGAATAATGTGTAAATGTGATACCGCATTTCATTCTCGCGATGAATGTTTCGATTGGTTGTATGCGATATGACCTAGTTATCGAATCATTGATTCGATAAAACGATACATTGGATACTGGTCGGTTATATGCGATATGACCGGATTGTTAAATCAAGTGTTGATTTAATGATTTAATGTATAATTATATATTTGATATATTACTTTGCATTAACTGGTATTGGTTCACTTTAAATGGATTTTCTCACTTGATGTACATGTTGTATATGTGAAATACTTTTGTGCACATCTTTGTATCATGTTTGATCATACTTGATCATTAGGTTAAGTGTGAAGAATTAAACCATGGTTAAGAGATGATTAGGGTTTTGCCTTTTTATTTATTTATTTGTTTATTTATTTAGAAAAGGTTTAGATGAGAATGGTGGCATTCTTTGTCTCTTATTGAAGCTTCATGAAGCTTTGACTTAAGCAACCATTCTTGTCTTCATGCTTAACCCTAACTCATCCAAGTAACCATGGTATATTCTCTACACTTAACCTTAGTTAGGATATGATAAGTATTGTTTTCTTTTTCATTTTAAATCATTTATCATATTCTTTCTTCTTTTTGATAATCTTCTTCTTCAAGAAAAGCTTAAGCCCATCAATGGCAACTTGAGCAAAAGTGAGTGAAATCCAATTCTAAAGTGAACCCACCTCCTATTTCTTCACCCTCTACCTCTTGCCAAGTTGTTTTGGGTGTTTTCTTCACAAGTTTCACAACTTGGTGAAGTTGGAGCTTGAACTTGTGCAACCTCGACATAGATCATCTTCGGCACGAAGCCGACGACCTATTCCGCCCATTTCTCCGATGAAGCCGACGATTGAGTTTGGGATTCGAGATGGACAGCGAGAGGACACCTACGTGGAGCTAAGGAAGTAGAGAACCAGATCTACAAAGGTTGTTGTCTCTCTCCTTTAGTTAAAGTGTTAACTAGTTTCGTATTTCGCCTAAACATCTAGTCCACGATCCGTATTAGGGTTTCTCGGCACCCATAAATTTTGAAATTGGCATGGTTGATGCCTTGTGAGACCTCTATAGTGTGCCTAGGAACCCTACACTGGTATCAGAGCCTAGCTAGAGCCTTAGGCGAAGTCTGGACGACGTTTGAAAGCCGGACGAACCCGAAACCCTAAATCCCAAGTGCTCTCTGGACTTTTTCTAAAATCTGGGATTTTTCCAGATTAAAAATTGCTAAAAAATTCAGCAGGGAAATCTATGAATTACGGTGCAAAAATTACTTGATGAATAGTCTTCAGTGCGGCGGAACCGCGGCCTAAGCCTCCTTAGGCGGCGGTTCCGCGGCAACTTTATTAAATTATCATATAATATTTTGCACAGTAACTGATATCTTCTGGTGTTGGATTTTCTGGGAATTTTTAAAATTTATTCAAGTGTTGAATTTTCTGGGGTGTTTTAGAGCTTCGATGTTTCGATCGGATTATCAAATTTCGTCTTTGTGTATTTCCGGATAATTTTAGAATTTGTTAAAAAGTTCGACCGGATATAAATACCCAATTTTTCCCCTGTCGGGAAATTTCCAAGTGTTGGATTTTTCCGTAGTTTAAAGACGTTCTAAGTAGTGCAAGTAACGCGATGGACCCTCTAGAAGACAACAAACCTTAACTCGATTATGTGACCGTCTTGAACTGCCCTTTGAACCTTCGGGTTTGGGGCAGTACGGCGTGCCACATGTGAGGCGTTGGCTTGACCCTTCTACGGCTGGACCGTTGCTACTGAGGCACGAACTGAATGTTTTTAGACTTGTTTCATGTGTTGAGCTGTATCGGGAAAACTTGGGTATTCGACTGTTCGATCGGAAAGTTTAACATTTTCTGTTTATCTGGAATGTGATACAATAATTGGAATTCACAAACAGTTATGAGATAACTGAATGAATGTTATAAATCTTGCGGTTTAGTTTCACTTGATATTGAAAAGAGTTTTCGATAATGAGACTAAAATGCGGGGTTTATAACCGTTAGGCATGTGATGTCTAAGTATTTCATTTGATTAGGCATGTGATGTCTAAAGAGGTTGCGGATTCCAACTGTTGTAGTTTTACACTTTCCTTTCTGTGACCGTAAGTGTAATATGTGATATCGCCGGTTTCGTTGCTATATGTCAACGACAATTGGGATGCGCATATTTACTTACGTTGATGACATGTGATGTTATGTGTTGCTGGATATGTTATATTGGATTGTCGTGTTTGAATAGCCGGGTTTTTTTTTATGTGAGATGACTGTTTTTTTTTCATTCATGTAAAAACTTGTTTGTAATATTCTTTTATTGGGGCACTTCCAGGTTGCGGAAGCTGTCACCCTTTGTATATTATTTTCTTTTCTGCACTAGGGTAGACCCAAGGAGGGGAGCATAAGTAACCGGGTTCTAGGGTCCAGTGGGAGACCATCTCGAGGAGTCGAGTCCGGGTCTCCTAACCCAAGAATTAGTAGGGTTGCTTGCCGCTCTCGTAGGGGTCTAGGGGTGTGGGATTGGCTATTCATCACGACCGGGGAATCCGTGTTTTATACTGGCTCGTATTGAAAACACGGGCGTCCTAGTATATCCAATATTTCATATGATATTTTCTGCTGCGATATCTGTGATGTGATCATGTGATGTTCTGTGATAGATGCAGTATATAGTATATATGATATATTATATAGACGTTACTTATGTTTTGCACCCGCACTAGCCCTGCCCTGCTCTGTCGTTAGTTACCTAACCTAACGGTGCATGAGGGGACATCGAGGCGAATGCGGATGGCATAAGTGTACGTCGTATTTATCTGTGATGTTTAGTTATTTAAATGATGGGACTTCATTAATGTGATTAATGAAAGAAAAGAAACCAAATGATGTTGTAGAATCAAATTTTAAATAAAACAGGTAGCTACAGTTCTTGCTTTGCATAGCGGTATATATGATATACCCTGCACCTTATTCGATGAGGAAAGGACCGAGATCCCTTCACCGGGAGTGACTCCTTTAGCAATAACTGGCAGATGCTACATACTCGGTTTGCTTTTGATTGTTTTTGAGTTTTGCTTTGCACAGTGATATATATGATATATCCCGCACCTCATTCGACGAGGAAAGGGCCGACGATCCCTTCACCGGGAGTGACCCCTTTAGCAAAACTAGAAAAACCTCAAAATCACTCCATTTCAAAACCTCATTTGATTCTACAACGATATCAAGTTCATTACGCAATAGGTTTTTCAGAAAAACCTGTCGTAGCCCTCCGTCATTTCAGATAAGTCCTGTTTAGTATTCGTGCTGCGTTTGTTAACCTTGTCAAGGCGCAGTGTGCGATAGCTAACCAGTATTTATCTGCTTATGCATATGGTGCAGATTGAGTTAGGGTAGTCGTACGGCCTTGTTGACCTTGTCAAGGGTCGTGCGGGTGGGTTTAATTCAATCAAGAAATGACGGGTTGAACTTGACTTACGGTCTATGGTTTGTTGACCTTGTCAAGGTCATAGATCGTTTGGGGCAAAATATTATCGGGAATTTCAAGTGTTGAAATTTGCAATGAGATTGCATGCCTTCTATGAGATAGTTGGATCCTGATACCCACTGCGAGTAAGAGTTACTCCTGGGAGAGTTTTACACATTACAATTAGCCGATCAAGTAGGTGTCTAGAAAGGTGTCAACGGGGTTACGCCTCTGGGAAAACGAGGTTTACATTAATTAGGTTCGTGCGAAAGCACGGGGGACCTCTCTCAAAGTACCGACACTGGCCTGGCTGAAAGATTGGCGAACTTGTAGTGTGTAATTAATCCCGGCTAGTCTTTCCTTTTAGGGTTTGAAGGAAGATTTGATAAAAACCAGTGGGAGCCATCCTGATTAGATAAGATAATAACCAATCTGATCTTGCACGAGCATACGCTAAAGTGTTTTCTTCTCTCTCTCTCCAGGTAGCGACCATGTCATGCCCTAATAAAGATAATAATATGGATGTATTGACCGAACCCGCATGTTATACTGTGCTGGGGAACGTTGGTTACGTTCTTTCCTATAAGAGTTATAGAACTGAACAGGATATAGGGGAATACCAGGATTCCCTTGCCACCCTAATGAAGAAAGTACATGATGATGCATTTTCTTCGGGTGTGTTCGTTACAGAGAACTGTTTCTCCATTTGCTCTACGTCCTGGGTATTAGATACCGGGTCGGGATCCCATATATGTAATCAGTTACATGGGCTTAGGAAAGGTAGAGAACTTGGAGAAGGTGATAAAGACATTAGAGTTGGAAATGGTGCAATTGTTGCAGCTAAGACTGTCGGGGAATATCATCTTGAATTACCAACTGGTAATACATTGGTTCTGAACGAATGCTATTACATGCCGAACCTGATATGCAACATTATATCGGTTTCTTTGTTGAGCAAAGAGGGATATAATTTTGTATTACAGGACAATGTTATGAACATTTTCCGTAACCAAAAGTTGGTTGGATCAGGCACGTTGTGCAATGGCATTTATGTTCTAAATCAATCCACAGTTCTAAGTATAACAAACACACACAAGAGGAAGAGTTCTGAACTGAACGAATCCTTCTTGTGGCATTGTAGACTGGGTCACATCAATGCGACACGACTGGCTAAGTTGCATAAGGATGGATATTTGAAACCATTCGAATTTTCATCTTATGACACTTGCCAGTCATGTCTCAAAGGCAAGATGACCAAAACTCCGTTTACGGGACACAGAGAAAGAGTTACCGAACTCTTAGGACTGATACATAGTGATGTATGCGGTCCTATGTCTACACATGCCAGGGATGGCTCTTCATACTTCATTACATTCACTGACGATCTCTCTAGATTCGGATATGTGTTCCTGATGAAACACAAATCAGAAGCTTTTGAGAAATTTAGAGAATATAAACAAGAAGTTGAGAACCAAACCGGAAAAAGTATTAAAATCCTACGATCTGATCGAGGAGGTGAATACTTGAGCAATGAAGTCCTGGACTTCCTAAAAGAGAATGGGATTCTCTCTCAGCTGACTCCTCCATATACACCACAGCACAACGGTGTATCAGAACGGAGGAACCGCACCCTATTAGATATGGTGCGCTCTATGATGAGCACAGCTGAGTTACCTATTTCCTTCTGGGGATATGCACTGGAGACAGCAGCATACCTATTGAATTCAAGTTCCATCTAAATCTGTACCTACCACACCATATGAGATATGGAGTGGGAAGAGGCCATATCTTAAACGAGTTAAGATATGGGGTTGTCCAGCCTATGTCAAAAGACAAAATCCGGACAAGCTCGAGGCACGGTCTATTCTTTGCAAGTTTGTAGGATATCCAAAGAACACCTATGGGTATTTTTTCTACCACAGTGAGGAACAAAAAGTGTTTGTTGCTCAACATGCCACCTTTTTAGAAAAGGAATTCCTTGGAAAAGAAATCAGTGGCAAAGTGGTAGAGTTGGAAGAAGTTCCAGATACACAAACCGTAACTGAAGATTTGGTGGAACCAGAAGATTCAGTAGCTCCCAATGAACCTCAGCCTCTCCGCCGATCTAGTAGGGTTCCTCGCCAACCTGAGAGATACTATGGTTTTCTCATGGATGGTGGGAGCGAGGATTGCATCATGGAGGATGATGACCCAACTAGCTTCGAGCAAGCCATCACGAGTGGGGACTCAGTGAAATGGCTGGATGCTATGCGGTCCGAGATGGATTCCATGTACACCAACAAAGTATGGACTTTGGAAGTTGCTCCTGAAGGGGTAAAACCCATTGGGAGCAAGTGGATCTTCAAGAAAAAACTTGGTGTAGATGGGAAAGTGGAGACTTTCAAAGCTAGACTTGTTGCAAAAGGTTTTCGTCAAAGACCTGGTGTGGACTATGACGAAACCTTTTCTCCAGTGGCTATGCTTAAATCCATCCGAATCATGCTTGCCATCGCTGCATATCATGACTACGAAATCTGGCAAATGGATGTTAAGACCCGCCTTTCTAAATGGTGATTTAGAAGAGTGCGTGTACATGACTCAGCCAGAGGCCTTCGTAGACAGTGGGAGCAGCGGGAAGGTGTGCAAGCTGCTTAAATCCATTTATGGATTAAAGCAAGAATCGCGGAGTTGGAACATCTGCTTTGACGTCGTTATCAAAGAGTTTGATTTCGTCAAAAACCCAGATGAACCTTGTATTTACAAGAAGGTGGCAGAGAGTAAGGTTGTCTTCCTCGTATTGTACGTGGACGACATACTCTTGATAGGAAATGATATTCCTATGTTGCAATCGGTCAAGCTCTTCTTATCACAAAGATTCTCAATGAAAGATCTTGGTGATGCCTCCTGCATATTGGGGATCAGGATCTATAGAGATAGATCCAAACGGATTTTGGGATTGTCCCAATCTAGGTACATTGACACCATACTAAAGAGGTTTTGTATGGAAGAATCCAAGCGTGGGAACTTGCCCACGATCTTTGGAGTCACTCTCTCCAAAGAGATGTCTCCCAAGACTGATTTGGAGAGAGCTCGCATGCAAGGGATACCCTATGCTTCGGCTGTAGGCTCTATCATGTATGCGATGCTATGTACCAGACCCGATGTAGAATACTCACTAAGTGTAGTGAGCAGGTATCAAGCTGATCCTGGAGAGAATCACTAGACAGCTGTGAAGAGCATTCTCAAGTACTTGCGAAGGACTAAAGAGATGCTCTTGGTGTATGGTAAAGGAGAACTCCAAGTGGAGTCCTTTACCGATTCGAGCTTCCAGAGTGATAAGGACGACTCTAAGTCGCAGTCGGGATTTGTATTTACCCTTTACGGAGGGGCGGTTAGCTGGAAGAGTTCCAAGCAGGAAACCTTGGCAGACTCGACGATGGAGGCTGAATACATGCTGCCAACGATGCTGCCAAAGAGGCTGTCTGGATCAAGAAGTTCATTACTGAACTTGTAGTGGTTCCATCCATTGAGCATCCAATACCTTTGTATTGCGATAACAATGGAGCGGTGGCTTTGGCCAAGGAACCCAGGTCCCATCAGCGATCCAGGCATATTCTGAGGCGGTATCACCTGATCCGGGAGATAGTTGATCGTCGGGAGATCGAGGTCAGGAGGGTTGACACGAAGAACAACACGGCGGATCCACTCACGAAGGCCATTCCCCAGATACAGTTTGAGAGACTCTTCGGGATGCTCGGTATGCGATACTACAACTGCTGGCCCTAGTGCAAGTGGGAGATTGTTAGTTGTATGTATGCCCTAGAGGCCAGTATTGTACAGATGATGTATATTATATTGGATGCTTGGACATATATAGAGATGACTTTCTTGCTCGATATGATAGTATGCTATCTGGTTGCTCTTTATCTTAACATGTACACTTGTCTCTTTAAACTGTCTTATGGTTACATGTTGGTAAAGCCCTTAGGATGTGTACTTGACTACCTGGACTATGATGCAGATCATACTAGTGGGGACATGGTAGTCCATAAGTACATCCTTCAAGGTCCCTAGTCGTGGGTGTATCGAGACGGGGCATCGATATACCAGAGTAGACTAGCGTATACGCTTCTCGACCCATGAGATGGGCGATGGATGATCCCATATCCATTGGTGTTTGACATCAGAGATGGTATACGGGTGCTCAGTGGAGACTGGGTACACTGGACGGACTCGCCGAGAACTCCCAGATGGTATTATACCTCACGTCAGATGGCAGTTCTCAGGTGACACTTGTACAGGTTAGTCTGTAGACCCGAGATCGTCATAGAGTCTTGTGTGATTCCCACTGTGCTTTGATCTCCACCTTACCACGTCCATGAGGGCGTGCAAAACGGTGGTCTTTGGGTACAGTCCCGAGTCATATGGAGGCAATGAGCGATAGGAGGGGTTTCGTCTCTCCCGGTACTGGGAGTTGATGTTGCGCTGTGCTCGATTGGCCGTAACAGGGAAGTCCCTGGCCAGGGCTGATCAGAGATTTGCTGGTAAGTGTTACCAGTAGTTTCTCGACCCGTTATGAGCCTCACATCGGCACGACTTATCGGTTATTGGGGTCTGACGTTTACCACCCCTAGACTTGATATGCGACGTATCAGACGAACAGACCGGACTGTACAGTAAGTGTTACTGGTTGGATTCACAGGAGTGTGAGCGGGCTAGCTCGTCGATCTTCTGATCGCTCAATACCCGGATGGCCGTTACGTTTAGCAGACCGCTTGCGTCTTGTGGGTGCTTGATATGATCATCATCTGCTACCGGCGTATTGACGAGTCTTTAGAGTCCTACACAGAGGTTTCCTGGCTCAAGCGAAACGAAATAGGAGCGCATATGAGATATGTTCGGGACCGAGAATAATGCGTGTATGTGATACCGCATTTCATTCTCGCGATGAATGTTTCGATTGGTTGTATGCGATATGACCTAGTTATCGAATCATTGATTCGATAAAACGATACATTGGATACTGGTCGGTTATATGCGATATGACCGGATCGTTAAATCAAGTGTTGATTTAATGATTTAATGTATAATTATATATTTGATATATTACTTTGCATTAACTGGTATTGGTTCACTTTAAATGGATTTTCTCACTTGATGTACATGTTGTATATGTGATATACTTTTGTGCACATCTTTGTATCATGTTTGATGATACTTGCTCATTAGGTTAAGTGTGAAGAATTAAACCATGGTTAAGAGATGATTAGGGTTTTGCCTTTTTATTTATTTATTTGTTTATTTATTTAGAAAAGGTTTAGATGAGAATGGTGGCTTTCTTTGTCTCTTATTGAAGCGTTGACTTAAGCAACCATTCTTGTCTTCATGCTTAACCCTAACTCATCCAAGTAACCATGGTATATTCTCTACACTTAACCTTAGTTAGGATATGATAAGTATTGTTTTCTTTTTCATTTTAAATCGCTATCATATTCTTTCTTCTTCTTGATCATCTTCTTCTTCAAGAAAAGCTTAAGCCCATCAATGGCAACTTGAGCAAAAGTGAGTGAAATCCAATTCTAAAGTGAACCCACCTCCTATTTCTTCACCCTCTACCTCTTGCCAAGTTGTTTTGGGTGTTTTCTTTACAAGTTTCACAACTTGGTGAAGTTGGAGCTTGAACTTGTGCAACCTCGACGTAGATCATCTTCGGCACGAAGCCGACGACCTATTCCGCCCATTTCTCCGATGAAGCCGACGATTGAGTTCGGGATTCGAGATGGACAGCGAGAGGACACCTACGTGGAGCTAAGGAAGTGGAGAACTGGATCTACAAAGGTTGTAGTCTCTCTCCTTTAGTTAAAGTGTTAACTAGTTTCGTATTTCGCCTAAACATCTAGTCCACGATCCGTATTAGGGTTTCTCGGCACCCATAAAATTTGAAATTGCCATGGTTGATGCCTTGTGAGACCTCTATAGTGTGCCTAGGAACCCTACATGTATGCCATAGAGGCCATTACTGTACATGCGATGTATATTGTAGTGGATGCTTGGATATATATAGGGAGGACTTTCTTGCTCGACATGATAGTATGCTATCTGGTTGCTCTTTGTCATAACATGTTGACTTGTATAAGTGATATTGTCTTGCTCTCATATGTTGATAAAGCCCTTAAGATATGTACTTGACTACCAGGACTATGATGTAGATCATGTAGGGTTGCTAGGCACGCGCACAAGGGTCTACGAGGCATCAACCATGCCCTAATAAAAATTTAGCTGTGCCGAACGACCCGAATACGGAACTTTAAACTAGAGATTAGGCGAAAACAAGCATGCTAAACACTTTAACACTAAGTGAGAGGGATTACAACCTTTGTAGATCCGGTCCTTCACTTCATATGCTCCGTGTTGTGGTCCCTTCGCTGCGATCATCGGGATCCTGACTCACGAGAGGCTCCACGAAGAGAAAGATGCAACCTTTGCTTCCGATCTTCGATACTAAGATGATCTACCTTGAAGTTTCTTTAACACAAGCTAACACTCATGAAATGATGTGAACACCCTCATCTAAATGGCAAGGGAAGATGAGGATGATGAAGTAGGATTTTTGCTCTCTTTATTTATCTTTTTCTCATATTTATTCATCACCTTTTGAAAAACTAGTAAGCTTTTCAAGAAAGAATTAAGGAAGAAGAAGATGAACAATGTTAGAATCCTTTTGTGATGAATAGGAAAAGAATAATATGATAGAATTATGCAACCATGGTCAAGTGAACCTTTGTAGAGAATTAACTAGGGTTAGGGTTTGGGTTGGGTTAAAGCATGACTCACTTGAAAATATCTTTATTATGACAAAAAGAAAAGCTTCTAGAAACATCTAGAAAGCTTAACCCTAATCCAAACCCTAATCATGTTTGAACTCCACTAAACAAGTTGCATTAGTTATCATATCATGTTACAATATTATATATCACATATATAATATTTATCGTAACAAAATAAAATAATACATTTAGCATATATCGCATATATATCAATGTATTACCCGAGTGAGAAAAAGAATCTTTTAGTGAGCAAATATTAGTTAATGCAATTTAATATATCATATATATTATTATACATTAAATTATCGAATCAACACTTGATCCGACAATCCGGCTAAATCGCATATAACCGGCTAATATTTATCCGTACCGATTCATCGAATCAACACTTGATCCGATGACCCGGCTGATATCAAATATCGCGAGAATAGAATACAGTATCACATATCGCATTATCCTCGGTTCCGCACATATCACATATGTGCCCCTACTCCGTTTTGCCTGAGTCAAGAAACCTCTGTGTAGGACTCTAAAGAATCGTCAATACGCCGGCAGTAGGTGATGATCATATCAAACACCCAGAAGCTGCAAGCGGTCAGCTAAACGTAACAGCTACCCAGGTATTGAGCGCTCAGAAGATCAACAAGCAAGCCTGTACATTCTCCTGCGAATCCAAACAGTAACACTCCCGTACAGTCCGGTCTCGTCGTCTGATATGTTGCATATCTCGCCTAGGGGTGGTAAACGTCAGACCCCAGTAGCTTGATAAGTCGTGTCGATTTGAGGTCTATAACAGTTTGAGAAACTACTGATAACACTTACCAGTAAATCTCAGCAACCCTGGCCAGGGATTTCCGGTTATAGCCAATCGAACACAGCACAACATCAACTCCCTATACCGGGAGAGACAAATCCCCTCCTATCGCTCATTGCCTCCATGTGATTCGGGACTGTACCCAAAAGCCACCTTTTTGCACGCCCTCTTAGACGTGGTATGATGGAAATCAAAGCACAGTGGGAACCACACAAGACTCTATGACGATCTCGGGTCAACAGACTACTCTGTACCAGTGTCACCGGAGAACTGCCATCTGACGTATGGTATAATACCATCTGGGAGTTCTCGGCGAGTCCGTCCAGTGTACCCAGTCTCCACTGAGCACCCGTACACCATCCTTGATGTCAAAAACCGATGGATATGGGATCATCCATCGCCCATCATATGGGTCAAGATGCGTATACGCTAGTCTACACTGGTGCATTGATGCCCTGTCTCGATACACCCACGACTAGGAACAGTTATAGGATGTACTCGTCGACTACCGTGGCCCCACTAGTATGATCTCATCATAGTCCCAGTAGTCGAGTACATATCCTAAGGGCTTTATCAACATGTAACATAGAGACAATCAGAGTACATATTAAGATAAAGTACAACCAGATAGCATACTATCATGTCGAGCAAGAAAGTCCTCCCTATATATGTCCTAGCATCCACTACAATATACATCGTATGTACAGTAATGGCCTCTAGGGCATACATATAACTAACAATCTCCCACTTGCACTAGGGCTATCTGTTATGGTATCGCATACCCAACATTTAGCTGCGGTTGAAGTATCTCATACTCAACCATCCCATAAAAGTCTCTACTGGGAAAAAGGCCTTCGTGAGTGGATCCGCGCTGTTGTCCTCTGTGTCTACTCTCCTAACCTCGATCTCCCTGGAGATCAACCATCTCCATGATCAGGTGATACAACCTAAGAATTATATCAGGATTTCTGATGGGACGGTAGTTCCTTGGCATAAGCCACAACTCCATTGTCACACAGTGGTAGGAACGAAGTTCATCGCATGAACTTATATATATATCCAGACTGCCTCTTTGGTAGTATCCTTGGTAACGATGTATCTTTCCTTTAATCGTCTAATATGTCACGGTATCTAGCTTGGAACTCTTCCAACATACCGTCCCTCCACTGAGGGTAAAGACAATGCCCGCGACTGACATTCTGTCGTCCTTATCACCCTGGAACCTTTCCAGTGATTCTCCCTAGGATCGGTTGATACCATCTCACTACAACTAGTGAGTATCCTAACATCCAATTAGATCTATCTCATAGATCAAAACCCAGGATTTAGGAGGTATCACTTTTATCCTATATGGAGAATCCTTGTGATAAGCGGAGATTGACCGAGCGTAGCATAGGAAACTCCTTCCTTATCAAGAGTATGTCATCCACGTACTCTACGAGGATCACCACCATACTCTCTACTACCTTTTCGTATATACAAGGTTCATCTACCATTTTGATGAAGTCAAACTCTTTGACTACCACATCAAAACAGATGTTCCAACTCCGCGATGCCTGTTTTATCATATAAAACATCTTGCACACGTTTCCGCTGCTCCCACTGTCTACGAAGCCCTCTGGTTGTGTACTTATAGACGCTCTTTTCTAAAACATAATTTAGAAAAGCAGTCATGACACCCAACCACCAGATATCTTTGTCATGGTATGTAGCCGTGGCAAGTAGGATCTGGATGGACTTAAGCATAGCTTTGAAAATCTCAACTTTTCCATGTACACCTAGTAATCTTATCAAGATATACTAGCTCCTGATGGGGATTTAACCCTTCAGATAGAGCAACCAAAGTCCATACTTTGTTGGTGTATAAGGATTCCATTTCATATCACTAAGCATCCAGCCATTCTTACAGAGTCCCACTCCTGATGGCCAGCTCGAAACTAGTTGGGTCATCATCTCATGATGCAATCCTCGCTCCCACTGTCATAGAGAAACCGAAGTATCTCTCAGGTGGGTGAGGAGCCCTGCTAGATCGGCGGAGAGGCTGAGGTTCGTTGGAAACTATTGAATCCTTTGGTTCTACCAAATCATCAGCTGCAGTTTGTATAGCTGGAACATTTCCAGTTCTATATAACAGACCTTACCTCGAGCTTGTCCGGATTTTGCTTTTAGACATAGGCCGGAAAACTCCAAATCTTAACAAGCTTAAGATATGGGCTCTTCCCTTTCCATATCACATATGAAGTGGTAGGCAACTGATTTGATTTGAACCCTTATTCAATAGGTATGCAGCTTCTCAAGTGCATAACTCCCTAAAGGAAATAGGAAACTCAGTAGTACTCATCATAGAGCACACCATATCACATAGGGTTGTAGGGTTGCTAGGCACGCGCACAAGGGTCTACGAGGCATCAACCATGCCCGATTAAAAATTTAGCCGTGCCGAACAACCCGAATACGGAACTTTAAACTAGAGATTAGGCGAAAACTAACATGCTAAACATTTTAACACTAAGTGAGAGGGATTACAACCTTTGTAGATCCGGTCCTTCACTTCATATGCTCCGTGTTGTGGTCCCTTCGCTGCGATCATCGGGATCCGGACTCTCGAGAGGTTCCACGAAGAGAAAGACGCAACCTTTGCTTCCGATCTTCGATACTAAGATGATCTACCTTGACGTTTCTTTAACACAAGCTAACACTCATGAAATGATGTGAACACCCTCATCTAAATGGCAAGGAAGATGAGGATGATGAAGTAGGATTTTTGCTCTATTTATTTATCTTTTTCTCACAATTATTCATCACCTTTTGAAAAACAAGTAAGCTTTTTCATGAAGAGAATGAAGGAAGAAGATGAACAATCATAGTTATCCTTTTGTGATGAATAGGAAATGAAATAATATGATAGATAATGTAACCATGGTCAAGCTAACTCTTGTAGAGAATTAACTAGGGTTAAAGGTTTGGTTAGGGTTTTGGAAATATCTAGCATAATATCTTAACAAAGACAAAGAAAGAAAACTTCTAGAAACTTCTAGAAAGCCTTAACCCTAATCAAACCCTAACCATATTTAATCTCTACTAAACAAGTTGCATTATTTATCATATCATGTTACAATATTATATATCACATATACAATATTTATTGCAACAAAATAAAATAATACATTTAACATATATCGCATATATATCAATGTATTACCCGAGTGAGAAAAAGAATCTTTTAGTGAGCAAATATTAGCTAATGTAATTTAATATATCATATATATTATTATACATTAAATTATCGAATCAACACTTGATCCGACAATCCGGCTATATCGCATATAACCGACTAATATTTATCCGTACCGATTTGCCGAATCAACACTTGATCCGACGACCCGGCTGATATCAAATATCGCGAGAATATAATGCGGTATCACATATCGCATTTTCCTCGGTCCCGCACATATCACATATGTGCTCCTACTCCGTTTTGCCTGAGTCAAGAAAGCTCTGTGTAGGACTCTAAAGAATCGTCAATACGCCGGTAGTAGGTGATGATCATATCAAACACCCACAAGCTGCAAGCGGTCAGCTAAACGTAACAGCTACCCAGGTATTGAGCGCTCAGAAGATCAACAAGCAAGCCTGTACATTCTCCTGCGAATCCAAACAGTAACACTCCCGTACAGTCCGGTCTCGTCGTCTGATATGTTGCATATCTCGCCTAGGGGTGGTAAACGTCAGACCCCAGTAGCTCGATAAGTCGTGTCGATATGAGGTCTATAACAGTTCGAGAAACTACAAATAACACTTACCAGTAAATCTCAGCAACCCTGGCCAGGGATTTCCGGTTATAGCCAATCGAGCACAGCACAACATCAACTCCCTATACCGGGAGAGACGAATCCCCTCCTATCGCTCATTGCCTCCATATGATTCGGGACTGTACCCAAAAGCCACCTTTTTCCACGCCCTCTTAGACGTGGTATGATGGAAATCAAAGCACAGTGGGAATCACACAAGACTCTATGACGATCTCGGGTCAACAGACTACTCTGTACCAGTGTCACCGGAGAACTGCCATCTGACGTATGGTATAATACCATCTGGGAGTTCTCGGCGAGTCCGTCCAGTGTACCCAGTCTCCACTGAGCACCCGTACACCATCCTTGATGTCAAACACCGATGGATATGGGATCATCCTTGGCCCATCTTATGGGTCAAGATGCGTATACGCTAGTCTACTCTGGTGCATCGATGCCCTGTCTGGATACACCCTCGACTAGGAACAGTTATAGGATGTAATCACCGACTACCATGGCCCCACTAGTATGATCTCATCATAGTCCCAGTAGTCGAGTACATATCCTAAGGGCTTTATCAACATGTAATATAGAGACAATCAGAATACATGTTAAGATAAAGTACAACCAGATGGCATACTATCATGTCGAGCAAGAAAGTCCTCCCTATATATGTCCTAGCATCCACTACAATATACATCGTATGTACAGTAATGGCCTCTAGGGCATACATATAACTAACAATCTCCCACTTGCACTAGGACCATCTGTTTTGGTATCGCATACCCAACAATTAGCTGCGGTTGAAGTATCTCATACTCAACCATCCCATAAAAGTCTCTACTGGGAAAAAGGCCTTCGTGAGTGGATCCGCGCTGTTGTCCTCTGTGTCTACTCTCCTAACATTGATCTCCCTAGAGATCAACCATCTCCATTTTCAGGTGATACTGCCTAAGAATTATATCTGGATTTCTGATGGGACGGTAGTTCCTTGGCTAAAGCCACAACTCCATTGTCACACAATGGTAGGAACGAAGTTCATCTTATGAACTTATAAATATATCCAGACTATCTCTTTGGTAGCATCCTTGGTAACGATGTATCTTGCCTTTAATCGTCTAGTATGTCACGGTATCTAGCTTGGAACTCTTCCAACATACCGTCCCTCCACTGAGGGTAAAGACAATGCCCGCGACTGACATTCAGTCGTCCTTATCACCCTGGAACCTTTCCAGTGATTCTCCCTAGGATCGATTGATACCATCTCACTACAACTAGTGAGTATCCTAACATCCAATTAGATCTATCTCATAGATCCAAAACCCAGGATTTAGGAGGTATCACTTTTATCCTATATGGAGAATCCTTGTGATAAGCGGAGATTGACCGTGCGTAGCATAGGAAACTCCTTCCCTATCAAGAGTATGTCATCCACGTACTCTACGAGGATCACCACCATACTCTCTACTACCTTTTCGTATATACAAGGTTCATCTGCCATTTTGATGAAGTCAAACTCTATGACTACCACATCAAAACAGATGTTCCAACTCCGCGATACCTGTTTTATCATATAAAACATCTTGCACACGTTTCCGCTGCTCCCACTGTCTACGAATCCTTCTGGCTGTGTACTTATAGACGCTATCTTTTCTAAAACATCACTTAGAAAAGCAGTCATGACACCCAACCACCAGATATCGTAGTCATGGTATGTAGCCGTGGTAAGTAGGATCTGGATGGACTTAAGCATAGATCCTTAGAAAAGGTTTCAACACAATCCATACCTGGTCTTATGATGCAAACCTTTAACAAGTCTAGCTTTGAAAGTCTCAACTTTTCCATGTACACCAAGTAATCTTCTCAAGATATACTCGCTTCTGATGGGGATTTAACCCTTCAGATAAAGAAACCAAAGTCCATACTTTGTTGGTGTATAAGGATTCCATCTCAGATCGATAAGCATCCAGCCATTCTTACAGAGTCCCACTCCTGATGGCCAGCTCGAAACTAGTTGGGTCATCATCTCATGATGCAATCCTCGCTCCCACTGTCATAGAGAAACCGAAGTATCTCTCAGGTGGGTGAGGAGCCCTGCTAGATCGGCGGAGAGGCTGAGGTTCGTTGGAAACTATTGAATCCTTTGGTTCTACCAAATCATCAGCTGCAGTTTGTATAGCTGGAACATTTCCAGTTCTATATAACAGACCTTACCTCGAGCTTGTCCGGATTTTGCTTTTAGACATAGGCCGGAAAACTCCAAATCTTAACAAGCTTAAGATATGGGCTCTTCCCTTTCCATATCACATATGAAGTGGTAGGCAACTGATTTGATTTGAACCCTTATTCAATAGGTATGCAGCTTCTCAAGTGCATAACTCCCTAAAGGAAATAGGAAACTCAGTAGTACTCATCATAGAGCACACCATATCACATAGGGTTGTAGGGTTGCTAGGCACGCGCACAAGGGTCTACGAGGCATCAACCATGCCCGATTAAAAATTTAGCCGTGCCGAACAACCCGAATACGGAACTTTAAACTAGAGATTAGGCGAAAACTAACATGCTAAACATTTTAACACTAAGTGAGAGGGATTACAACCTTTGTAGATCCGGTCCTTCACTTCATATGCTCCGTGTTGTGGTCCCTTCGCTGCGATCATCGGGATCCGGACTCTCGAGAGGTTCCACGAAGAGAAAGACGCAACCTTTGCTTCCGATCTTCGATACTAAGATGATCTACCTTGAAGTTTCTTTAACACAAGCTAACACTCATGAAATGATGTGAACACCCTCATCTAAATGGCAAGGGAAGATGAGGATGATGAAGTAGGATTTTTGCTCTATTTATTTATCTTTTTCTCACAATTATTCATCACCTTTTGAAAAACAAGTAAGCTTTTTCATGAAGAGAATGAAGGAAGAAGATGAACAATCATAGTTATCCTTTTGTGATGAATAGGAAATGAAATAATATGATAGATAATGTAACCATGGTCAAGCTAACTCTTGTAGAGAATTAACTAGGGTTAAAGGTTTGGTTAGGGTTTTGGAAATATCTAGCATAATATCTTAACAAAGACAAAGAAAGAAAACTTCTAGAAACTTCTAGAAAGCCTTAACCCTAATCAAACCCTAACCATATTTAATCTCTACTAAACAAGTTGCATTATTTATCATATCATGTTACAATATTATATATCACATATACAATATTTATTGCAACAAAATAAAATAATACATTTAACATATATCGCATATATATCAATGTATTACCCGAGTGAGAAAAAGAATCTTTTAGTGAGCAAATATTAGCTAATGTAATTTAATATATCATATATATTATTATACATTAAATTATCGAATCAACACTTGATCCGACAATCCGGCTATATCGCATATAACCGACTAATATTTATCCGTACCGATTTGCCGAATCAACACTTGATCCGACGACCCGGCTGATATCAAATATCGCGAGAATATAATGCGGTATCACATATCGCATTTTCCTCGGTCCCGCACATATCACATATGTGCTCCTACTCCGTTTTGCCTGAGTCAAGAAAGCTCTGTGTAGGACTCTAAAGAATCGTCAATACGCCGGTAGTAGGTGATGATCATATCAAACACCCACAAGCTGCAAGCGGTCAGCTAAACGTAACAGCTACCCAGGTATTGAGCGCTCAGAAGATCAACAAGCAAGCCTGTACATTCTCCTGCGAATCCAAACAGTAACACTCCCGTACAGTCCGGTCTCGTCGTCTGATATGTTGCATATCTCGCCTAGGGGTGGTAAACGTCAGACCCCAGTAGCTCGATAAGTCGTGTCGATATGAGGTCTATAACAGTTCGAGAAACTACAAATAACACTTACCAGTAAATCTCAGCAACCCTGGCCAGGGATTTCCGGTTATAGCCAATCGAGCACAGCACAACATCAACTCCCTATACCGGGAGAGACGAATCCCCTCCTATCGCTCATTGCCTCCATATGATTCGGGACTGTACCCAAAAGCCACCTTTTTCCACGCCCTCTTAGACGTGGTATGATGGAAATCAAAGCACAGTGGGAATCACACAAGACTCTATGACGATCTCGGGTCAACAGACTACTCTGTACCAGTGTCACCGGAGAACTGCCATCTGACGTATGGTATAATACCATCTGGGAGTTCTCGGCGAGTCCGTCCAGTGTACCCAGTCTCCACTGAGCACCCGTACACCATCCTTGATGTCAAACACCGATGGATATGGGATCATCCTTGGCCCATCTTATGGGTCAAGATGCGTAT